>CM073477.1:59677500-62177500 GCA_037074505.1 Albizia julibrissin
TTTATGGATCTTGTAAACGATGAAGAGGTAGACTATGGTCATGTGTTGCAAAGGATGACAATAATAACAATACAGAATGAACAATGAATGGTCAAATGGAAGAGTAAGAAGTGTAAGTTGAGGTGTTTTAAGAAAAGTAATTTGTTTCTAGATAAGTTATTGAATAGCACTCTAACTTGTCATTTGTTGCAGGATCGATCAATTGTTTGGAGGTACAGGTGGATTGTCTATGTCTCTACCTAAATGAAAGTAAAGAGGTCATATAATTGGCATGTTGTACTCACATGGTGCCAACACCCAAACTGGAAATGAATCAAAATGGAAGGATTTGATTATTGGAGAAGGACGGATTTTTTTGAATGTTGTGACCCTTCATCAAACATTACACGAATACAGCATTTCATACAAGTTTTCATACCAATTTGTGAAGAACAATCAAGAAAAGATAATTGTGAAGTGCAAGGTTGATGGTTGTCCTTGGTACATGAGTGCGTATTCATCTAGAGAACATTAAGATATGGAGTTTCTAACCGTCAGAACATATAGAAGTTAACACATCCACCATGCATAGGATAACCTAATTGTTCGTCATCTACCCAGGTCCAGCTTGACATAATCAATTGTAATGAATGGTTTGAGGTGCAATAATGACAAGACTACTAATGAAATTCGAGCAGACTTGTACAGACAATATGAGGTGCGGTTGAACTACTCGACCATGTTTGACTTTTTGAGTACAATTTCATTAAGTTCTGCTTGAATTTCATTAGTAATCTTGTTAATATTGCACCTCAAACCATCCATTACAATTGATGATGTCAAGCTGGACCTGAGTGGATGACTAACAATTAGGTTGTCTTGTGCATGGTAGATGTGCTCACTTTTGTATGTTCTAATGGTTAGAAACTCTATATCTTGATGTTCTCCCGATGAATATGTACCCATATACCAAGGACAACTAACAACCTTGCACTTCACAATTTTCTTTTATTGATTATTCCTCACAAATTAGTATGAAACCTTATGTGAAATGTTGTATTTGTATAACGTTTGATGAATGGTCACAACATTCAAAAAAATCTATCATTAATAATCAAATCCTTCCATTTGGTATGATTCATTTACGGTCTGGGTGTTGGCACCATTTATGTACAACATGCCAATTATGGGACCTCTTGACTTTCATGTAACAAAGGAGGTGGAGACATAGACAATCCACTTACAATCGATTAATCCTGCAACAAATGACAAGTTAGAGTGCTCTTCCAGAACTTATCTAGCAACAACTCAACTTACTCTTTTTGCTCTTCCATATGACCATTCGTTGTTGGTTCTATATTGTCATTATCGCCATTCTCTTCAATATACACATGACCATATTCTTCATTAAATTTATTAAATGATCCACCCCTTCATCGTCTACAAGATTCACAAATGTTGATGTATTAAGGATAACTTTGAATTTCAAACAAATTTCATTACGTTCTTTTCCAATTATAGATGATATAATTCTTCGAAACTCCTCATACGTTGTGCCTTCCTTTACGCATCTTTTTCTTACCAAACCACCAACATATTGTATTTCATCTTCTCCACTATTTAAAAACATCCCCCTACATGAAAGAAACATAATAGAATTTCCCCCGAACTAGTTCCCGTCTTTCATGAAACCAACATATTGTATTTCATCTTCTCCACTATTTAAAAACATCCCCCCACATGAAAGAAACATAATAGATTTTCCCCCGAACTAGTTCTCATCTTTCATGACAATCTGCAACATAAACTTCGTATTAACAACCGCCACAACAATATTAACAACTACCAATTATGGGACCTCTTAACTTTCATTTAACAAAGGAGGTGGAGACATATACAATCTCCACTATTTAAAAACATCCCCCCACATGAAAGAAACATAATAGATTTTCCCCTGAACTAGTTCTCATCTTTCATGACAATCTGCAACATAAACTTCGTATTAACAACCGCCACAACAATATTAACAACTACCAATTATGGGACCTCTTAACTTTCATTTAACAAAGGAGGTGGAGACATATACAATCTACTTACACCTCCAAACAATTGATCAATCTTGCAACAAATGACAAGTTAGAGTGCTCTTCCACAACTTATCTAGCAACAACTCAACTTACACTTTTTGCTCTTCTATTTGACCATTCGTTGTTGGTTCTATATTGTCATTATCGCCATTCTCTTCAATATACACATGACCATTTCTTCATTAAATTTTATTAAATGATCCACCCATTTATCGTCTACAAGATCCACAAATGTTGATGTATTAATGATAACTTTGAATTTCAAACAAATTTCATTACGTTCTTTTCCAATTATAGATGATATAATTCTTTGAAACTCCTTATACGTTATGCCTTCCTTTACGCATCTTTTTCTTACCAAACCATCAACATATTGTATTTCATCTTCTCTACCATTTAAAAACTTCCCCCCATATGAAAGAAACAGAATAGATTTTTCCCCGAACTAGTTTCATGACAATTTGAAACATAAACTTCATATTAACAACTACTATAACAATATTAACAACTACAAATGCACCTATTAACAACACTTTTTTTATATGATATGCAATCAGTCCCACTTAAAACAGAGTAATCCCTCTGTTACCTTCCCCAAAAATAGAGTAATCCCTCTATTACATTACCCTAAAGCAGAGCACATGTTTTGTATTAACAACTACACAACAATATTAACAACTACTACTTCACGTATTAACAAAAAAAATTTATATCATACCAACGTTTTATTGGCAAACAAACCACCATCACATTCAACCATTCCCACTTAAAACAGAGCGCTCCCTCTGTAACCTTGCTCGAAAACAGAGCACAATAAAATTCACACAACACAACCACAGTAAAATCCCAACTTCAATAGTCAAAATCATATCTTTAGCAAAATCTTAGCATTACTTATCTGCCTCCTAACACATAGTCCACTACTGAGCCCAAGCTTCAACCTTAAACCAACCCCTCAATCTCAATGCAGTCAACATGCACAATGAAAAAAAATTCAAAATCACTATTCAAGCTCTCTAACAGTAGATGAAGAATGCAAAGTCTAACATTTACCCAGGACATGAACACCATACTTAATCCCCTTCAACAGTTCAGCTACAACCACCTTGCCTTCCTCCATTTTCTCTTTCTCATTAATGAGAAAAAACGTGTTATCCCTCCTTTTATAGTGCCTTTTCTTTTTTATTCCTTGGGGGTAAGTTAATCATTTCACATTGGCAATTAATCACATAAAAGTCACTATGACTTATATTTTGGAATTTATATTGACACTTTTTTATAGTTTTTTTTAGTCTTTGGGACCTGTCATTGATTTTCCCTAAAAATATAGATGAACACAACTTTTTATAAAAGCAAAACATAAAATAAACAAACTTTATTTTAACACGTATCAACAATAACTTGAAAACCCAATAAATAAACTTGGGGATGTGATATAGTTTCACCTAATCTCACAAATTTATTTTGAAGAAATCTCTAACCGTAGCATATATGGATAGGCTTGCCAACAAATCCTTTATTAATTATTAATGGAAACAAAAGCATCCCTTTAAAACAATAAATTTGTATGCACCAGCAGCCGAGCCAAGCCACTTTCTGTTGTGGCTTCTCTCCCATTTCACTGTTTATATGAACAGTGCGGCTTGCATCTGGCTTCATGTCAGAATCCTGGCTTTCTTAAATGCCTCCTCCTCTACTCCCTAGGTTATGATCGGTGCTATAACAAATTATGCTTAGGGGTACACCTTCTATTTGATTTACAATTACAAAGCTCGAGAGAGAAAGTTCCCACAGCTATTTTGACGTCTAAATTATTTCCATTTAGTGTAACGGCCCTCCTACTAGGCCCACTGCAACGGCGCTCGGCTTACACTGCAGCCGCACGGGAGTTTGGCTAACTTTCACCCCTCCACGTGGCTCAGAAGACAGGTATTGTCCCCACCCCACGGGGGATTTACTCTCTTGAACTCCACGCCTAGGAGACGCCTCCCCAAGGACTCGAACACTCAACCTGGGACTTAAGTTGTGTCCCAAGAGCCACTTGGTAGCCACTTGCTAGCTAGCTTAATGGTACCAGGGTTCGTCAACCTAAGGCTTAATAGCCTAACGTCTTGGGTTCGATTCCTGGGGAGGTTTCCTTGAGGGGGAATATGCGAGGTAGGCTCTGTGTAAGCTTGCCTTCCGAGCCCCAGTAAGGGTGAGGTTGAGTCGGACTCCCGTGCGGCTCGACAGGGCGCCCAGTGAGGGTAGCTGTCCAATGAACCTAGTAGGAGGGCCATTACATTTAGGGGTTCAGGTCTTCAGCTACCCCAACTGAATGGTTGGTTAAAGGGCACATTTTGCTATAATTGGCCATCTTCCGGTTTGTTTTCCCAAGTCTGCACATCCATTCAAGTGGTTTCCCTTCAGTACCACATATTAGCAATAACAAAACATTAAATGCACTACACAATATATAAACAATATTATACATATAATACATACATTCTCTATGTTTTTTTCTCTATTTTTTTCATATTGTTTTTATCCACACTCTTTTCCTACATTCATAAAATGGTCGGACGATACAGTCACCTTGACAGCATCTCCTCTAGGTCAACAACTTGGAGAATAATGGTGAAGGTGGATCATTCATTTCCTAAGACTGACTATGAGTTGGAGTTATGCTTCCTGAAGGTGGTTTTGTCTGTTGATCTTATTGTCTTAGATGAGAAGGTTTGTTCTTTTAACATGGTTGTTTTATTATCATCTGGTCAGTTGTTATATTGGTCTTTCCAAGTGGGTTGTTTTTGTATTTATTTTCTTCGTGACTATGCGTGTGTTTTTTTCAAGAGGTGATTGATCGTTCATCTGGAAAAAACGTAGGGGTTACGCATGATCATTCGTCTGGGTACTAATGAGGTGATTGATCGATTTGCCAACTTTCTGAAGCCAAGGAAGGTTTTTTACATGAAAAATTCATCATTGCAGACGAGTCAAGGGATTCACGACAAGTACCATGTCGTGTTCCTCCCAAGCACGACAGTTTATGAGTACATTGTTGATATGCCTAAGCATGGTTTCAAGATGGTGGATGTTGTAGACATCCGAAAGGGTTTGATCTAGCTATCATGTGCTTCAGGTCAATAATAGTTTTTACCATCAGAATGTGTTGTTTGTTTTGGAGTTTTTTGTTTGTATTGTCATTGTCAGTCTTTACTAATAAGGAAATGTTATTGGAAAAATCATATTTTTGTTGTCTTCTTTCTTCTTCTGTTCAATTTTGTTGGGTAAGAATCCATGGACTTATTACCCAGGAGATAAGTTTCCAGTTGGAGGACAAGTAGTTGAGTACTTGTGTTGTAAGTCTTGTATACATATGTGAATGTTGATATGGTGATTCTAACTATTACTACTACTTCTTAGTGGAAATAGGTGCTATGTGTGTTTGCAAGGTGACAGTGCTCTTTTTTCATGGATGGAATATCAACGTTTTAAGTTGATGCAGTACTTGTTGTTGATTGTCCAGTATGGGTTTATCAAGCAACAAGGAGGTACCCCTATTACACACTATTTGACATGTAGTTTTTATTGGAAACTAAATACTGATCAAATTTGGTCATCTATTTGATTTTGCATATGAGGTTTCTATTGCAAACTACAACTATGCAACTAGGATTTTCTAGAACCCTGCATTTAATTAGTTCCTTCCTTTGAGGAGAGAATTACTTGCAAGAGTAGCGAGGGCATGAAAAAGTAGGGTAGCAGCCACCTAGTGTTTAGTAGTCTATTTGAAACTTTCTTGGCTGGAAAATGGGAAGTTTTATTATTTGTTGATTTATTATTACATGTTGTATTTTTTTCATTTTTATGTTGGGTTGATCATATTTAGAGTATGTCATATGGTCATGTCTATAGTATTTCTTTGTGGTGGTTTATGTATTGGGTTTGTGCTATGCATCTGGTTGAGTTATACTATAGAGTGTATCTTGTAGTAGTGTGGCTAGTGGAAGTGTTATGTTACGATGTAATTTTAATGAAGTACCTCTATAGATATATTGACAATATACATGGCTAATTTATAGCATAAGAATTGTTTTTAAAATAGGGTATATATCAGAAGAATTGTTTTTGAAATATAAAGTGGTGAAAACATGTTCCATGTGTTCCCCATCCATAAACAAAGTGAACTTTAAGTTGGTCAAGTTTTCCGATGGATAAACTCTAATTTCAGGTATGCAAGGTCAACTTAACCATGCATTTCGTGAGAAATGTCAATTCTAATTGAAAAAAAGTTAACCATGTAGAACCATTATCTGCAATATACACAAAGTAAACTTTAAATTGGTTAATATAGCATGAGAATTGCTTTTCAAATAGGATATACTTTAATTTCAGGTATGCAGGGTCAACTTAACCATGCATTTCGTGAGAAATGTCAATTCTGGTTGAAAAAAAGTTAACCATGTAGAACCATTGTCTGCAATATACACAAAGTAAACTTTAAATTAGTCAAGTTTAACGATGGGTACTTTTTAAGTTGACCATATATGTGTTGAAAGTCAAAAATGTCTTCGGTGGAGTGGGTGTGTATTTCCACAGTCAGCATGATATTGCTGACCAGTACCACCAACCACTCCCACTTAGTCTTCCAATCTCACCGTCCAAGTTCAGCGTTTTCTCCTCTCAGTTTTGTTATATATATTGTTGTATTCAGTTCAGTTTTACATATCAATAAAATGAAGGCTCTAATAGCCAATATGGTATCAAAGCTATGGTAGAAACACATCACGGTGGCAACAGACCTGAGGATCGACGGTGATCTGAACGGCTGACGCAAAAACAGAGGCAGCCGCTGAAGATCATGTCCGGTCAACCAAGGGCGCGTTTACACACACCGCCACTCCAGGGATGATCGGAAACCTCCGACCGGCGAAACCCAGAAGTCCGACGGTGATCTGAACGGCGCGTGAATTTCACGCGCCATCACAGCCCTCTGCGCGTGAACATCACGCGCCACCACATCTGCTGGCGCGTGAACTGCACGCGCCTCCTCTACAGTACTTTCCGACGACCTTTTTCCTCAGAATATGGATCCCTATGAGTTTCCTCCTATTTTTGGCTCTATTCCTAGAAATCCAGTCACTACAAGGGCCAATCCAATGGCATTGATGACTGGTACAAATCCACAAACTCAAAGCTCTTCTTCACCTTCCAATACTTCTGTTACTGGTAATATGGTGACAACTCCAGATCCACCAGATAATCAGATTATGGCCATTAGTCACAGGTTCAATGGGCAAAATTATCTCCATGGTCCCAAACTGTGCTAAGATACATCCGTGGAAAGAGAAAGGAGAAATACATAAATGGAGCAGCAGTACAACCTGATGCAAATGATCCAAGTTTTGACACATGGTTTGCTGAAAACAATCAAGTTATGACTTGGTTGTGTAATTCTATGACTGATGACATTAGTGAAAGTTATCTCCTGGCAGATACAGCAAAGGAAATATGGGATGCAACAAGAGAAACTTACTCTTCCCTTGACAACACTGCTGCACTGCTTCATCTAAAATGACGACTTCAAGATCTGAGACAAGGCAACTTAACAGTTACAGAATACTATAATGCCTTGATGAAACTCTGGCAACAACAAGATCTCTACGATGTACATCCATGGGATACAGTCAAAGATGCCAAGTTACATAGAAAACTAACAGAAGAAGGAATAGTCTATGATTTTCTTCTTGGACTCAATGATTCATTTGAGGAAATAAGAGGCCGAATTATGGGATTAAAACCCATGCCTTCTCTTCGCGAGGTTGTCAATCATGTGCAGTTTGAGGAGAGTCGAAAACTCCTAACTCAAAGCAGCAGCAGCCCTAACACAAGTGAAAGTTCAGCTCTTGTTATAAGAGGACAAAAAGACGAACGAAGAAATAGCAAATGGTGTGCTTACTGTAAGAAAAGGGGGCATATCAAAGAAGAATGTTGGAAGCTGCACGGCAAGCCATCAACTACCAAACAATACTCCTCTTCTAATATCACTACAACTGAGCAGAAAGCAGGAGATATTGATTTCCTGAGTCAAGAAGAAATACAGATGTTTCGTCAGATCCTGAACAAGCAGAACAAGTCCAATACTGTTCCTAGTGTGAATCTGGCTCAATCAGGTAATTCTGTTATAACTCTTAACATGGTGATGACTAGTACAGATACTTGGATTGTTGACTCAGGAGCCACTGACCATATGACGGGTAACAAATCTTTAATTCACAACCTGAAACTCTGTCATGAACACCTTAAAGTAAAAGTTGCTAACGGTGTTTTCACAAGGGTCGAAGGGATAGGAACAGTCATATTATCTGATGACTTGGAACTAAAAAATGTTTTGTTTGTACTTGCACTCACCTGTAATCTAATATCTGTAAGTCAGCTTACTAAAGGACAAACATGTAAAATAATTTTCAAGAGTGATCTTTGTATCTTTCAGGATTTAAAATCGAGGAGGACGATTGGGACTTCTAGAGAATGGGATGGACTATACTACCTTGAAGGATCCAGCTCACAAAATGGAAGGAAAGCAAGAAAAGCACTGGTTAGCTCCAACACTCAAAATCATGATGTATTGTTATGGCACTGTCGGTCAGGTCACCCTAGTTTTGAGTACATGAAACATGTATTTCCCACTTTATTTAATAAAAATTCCACTCCTTTTCATTGTGAAACTTGTCAGTTTGCCAAACAAACTAGAACCTCATATCCTAGACAGCCCTATACACCCTCCTCACCTTTCACATTAATCCATAGTGACATTTGGGGTCCTGCACGAGTAAAAACTCTTACCAAAGCAAGGTGGTTTGTCACTTTCATAGATGATCACACTAAAACTACTTGGGTATATTTAATGAAAGACAAATCTGAAATAGCCCAAGTATTTCAGAACTTCTATACCTTTGTACGCACACAGTTTAACACATCCATTAAGGTACTACGAAGTGATAATGCCAAAGAATATTTGAGCAACATCTTTAACGAATTTCTTGATCAACAAGGAATTTGTCACCAAACTTCATGCCCATATACCCCTCAACAAAATGGAGTGGCCGAAAGAAAGAATCGTCATTTATTGGAAGTAACCCGAACCTTATTGATGGAACGAAATGTTCCCACCATTTTTTGGGGTGATGCTGTACTCACTGCAGCTTATCTCATTAATCGTATGCCATCTAGAATCCTTAAGTACAACACACCGATTCAAAAACTCCTTGAACACTTTCCAAATTGCCCACTCATTAATACATTACCTCCAAAAGTATTTGGTTGTGTTGTCTTTGTCCACAAAAATGATGGCAATAAATTTGCTGCTCGAGCCGATAAATGTATATTCCTTGGATACTCCTCTACTCAAAAAGGGTATAAATGCTACTGTCCTACTTCCAAGAAGCTTATTATTTCTCGAGATACTGTATTCTTGGAAGAAGAAGCATATTATCCTAAATTACCCATTCAGGGGGAGTATATTGATATTAAATAGCTAATCCAGGAAGAAAACAAATCCACAGACTCATCACCACCATCTAAACCTGACCATAAAGTCACCATTGACCCATTTGCTTCAATAAACCAATCTAGTTCTATCCAACGAGAATCTGAGCATAACCCAATCCAATCTGAATCTACACCTAATGAACAACAAGCACATGTTGACAATAATTCAAGGTTGGATACTGAATCACAACAAGAGGAAGAGTCTAGGCTACAAATTAGAAATGAAGCAAGCACTGGTAGTACTATCTCTCCCATTCAAAGGAACGACCATGAATCCAATTCGGGATTAAATCCTGAAGAACTAGGTTGGCCTATTGCATTAAGAAAAGGGGTAAGAGCTTGTACTCAACATCCAATTCAACGCTTTGTTTCATACGGTAACTTGTCTGAAAAAATGCAAAGTTTTGTTGTAAATAGTGCACAGATAAAAGTTCCTAACTCATTTCAACAAGCTATGGCTAATCCAAACTGGAGACAAGCTGCAGAAGAGGAGTTAAGGGCACTCAGAGACAATGAAACATGGGAGATTACAACTCTTCCCAAAGGCAAGAAACCAGTTGGATGTAGGTGGATCTTCACCTCAAAATTCAATCCTGATGGTAGTATCAACAAATACAAGGCAAGACTTGTTGCAAAAGGCTATACCCAGACATATGGCATCGATTATCAGGAAACATTTGCTCCAGTGGCTAAACTTAATACCATCCAAGTACTACTGTCAATTGTAACTAATTTGGATTGGTCACTACACCAACTAGATGTGAAGAATGCATTCCTGAATGGAAATCTGGAAGAAGAAGTATATATGGAGATTCCAGATGGAATTTCAGCCCCTAACAATTACGTGTGCAAACTCAACAAGTCTTTGTATGGACTTAAGCAGTCACCTAGGGCATGGTTTGGCAGATTCACCAAAACAATGAAAGGACTTGGATATACCCAGGGACAAGCAGACGACACATTGTTCATCAAACATGTTAATGACAGAGTCACCATCTTGATAGTCTATGTTGATGACATAGTCATAACCGGAAACGACGAAGGATCCATTGCTCAATTAAAACAGAATCTGTCAACTGAGTTCCAAGTAAAAGATCTTGGACAAATGAGGTATTTCTTAGGCATGGAAGTGACAAGAACTAAAAAGGGTATCAATGTATCTCAGCGGAAGTACATACTAGACCTGTTACATGAAACAGGAATGCTAGGAGCACAACCTGAAGGAACACCGATGGAAGAAGGATGTCATCTGGAAATTAAACCAGATGGTGTCCCAGTCAACTCAGAACGATACAGAAGACTGGTCGGGAAACTCATATACTTAATTCACACGCGCCCAGACATTAGCCACGCAGTTGGAATAGTAAGCCAATTCATGCACCAACCACAGGTAGAACATATGGCTGCAGTTTACAGAATCCTGAGTTATTTGAAATTTAATCCTGGAAGAGGAATCTTTTTCAGAAAAGGAACTACTAGAAACATTGAAATCTACACCGATGCAGATCATGCAAGGGACAGAGAGACTAGAAGATCCATCTCAGGATATTGTACATATGTGTGGGGAAATCTGGTTACATGGAGAAGCAAGAAACAAACTGTGGTATCAACAAGTAGTGCAGAAGCTGAATTAAGAGCAGTGAACAAAGGAGTATGTGAAGGAATTTGGATTATCAGGTTATTAAAAGAGTTGGGAATTCCACATGAGGGACTATTACAAATTTGGTGTGACAACAAGGCTAGCATCAAAATGGTTGAGAACCCTGTTTATCATGATAGAACAAAACATGTTGAGATAGACAAGCACTTTATTAAAGAGAAAATTGAAGCAGGTATCATGAGATTGTCTTACATCAGATCAGAAGATCAGATTGCAGATATAATGACAAAACCACTTAGCAGAGCTAAATTTGAAGGATTACGATGCAAGCTGGGAATGATAGACATATACTCTCCAGCTTGAGGGGGAGTGTTGAAAGTCAAAAATGTCTTCGGTGGAGTGGGTGTGTATTTCCACAGTCAGCATGATATTGCTGACCAGTACCACCAACCACTCCCACTTAGTCTTCCAATCTCACCGTTCAAGTTCAGCGTTTTCTCCTCTCTGTTTTGTTATATATATTGTTGTATTCAGTTCAGTTTTACATATCAATAAAATGAAGGCTCTAATAGCCAATAATATGTGACATCATGAGCTTAAAGAAACTAAAGCAGTCTGTTTCTTTCCGTATGTGACTAAAGACTACTGCTTGTTCTCATGTTACAGGGGAGTTTCGATTATGAAGACAAACCAAAGCAAAATATGATCAAAAAAAGTTTAAATCTAACCAGAAGACATTGTAAACCAAGTTTTAAATTTATTATTCTCAAAACAATAGGTTACATACCGTGTATAAGATAAATGAGGAATGGATTAGCGACAAATTAATTGGTCTTCTATACTAAAGTGGGATATTATCCCAAATACAAGAAGATCATATGGGAGATGTCTGTCATACATATAACAATAACTTTTTGAGATTTGGCGGTGGTTGGGTTTTGAGTACATAGGTTAAGCATTAGAGTTCACGTCAATAGACACTATTTGCTGGATATGGCGGCTGTTGGGTTTTGAGTAAGTAGCTGTAAAGTTTGTCAGAGCAAAAAGTTCTTAAGTTATATCATAACATCATTTTTAGTTCTGAATTTGGTTTTAGGATTTCAAAACCTGATTGACTTAAAAGGGCATTATTGGAAAAAAAAATTGAATTCCTACATGACAAATTAGTTGGTATTTTATACTTAAATGGAATATTATCCCACATGTATAACAAAAATATTAGAGCTATGTATCTGACAGTAAAATAGCTTCTACAACTATTTAAATAAAGAGTTCTGTGAAAAAAGTATCATTCTTTAATTCAAATATAAAAACAACTCCTACCATTATTACAAGTGTGTAACTGAGTTACACGGTGGTTAAAAAGCATTGGGTACTTTTGAAGTTGACCTTAGATGTGACATCATGAGCTGAAAGAAACCAAAGTAGTCTGTTTTGTTTCAGATGTGACTAAAGTCGACTGACACGCCTTAATACAATGGATTTTGATCTTACAGTTTGTAAGCCTTTTAACTATTGGTTTTATACTTTGGCTTACGTGTAAATTTAAATGTCAACCTCTTATTCCTTAGGCTCATGTTAACACCTTTTGTTGACCAGATACACCTTGCGAGAAGCCACAACATTCCTTTGGCTCATATTATAGGTGAGCTTCGATTATGAAGACAAATCAAAGCATAAAACCAATAGTTAAAACAATATATTTTACAAGGAAGAGATCTTATGGTACTCCAAATATGATCAAAAGAGTTTAAATCTAACCAGAAGATATTGTGAACCAAGTTTTAAATTTATTATTCTTAAAAAAGTGGGTTACAAGTGAGTTTAGTGTATGAAGACAATCCATAATTTTTAGACTTGTAGATGGCTCGAGGCTCAATTCAAGTTAAGATTTCAGACCTTAAGCTAAAGATTGATGAGTGTTTTCAGACTTATGATTTGATATTTCCACTAGATATCACACAAGAAGATCATGTGGGAGATATGGTGTTGATTTTTTTGATTGATAATGTCTTCCAGCTTTTTCAAGCAGTCATAATATTTTCTAATCGATTCACCCCTTCTATAGTAAAAAACAAAATGTTAACTTAAAGAAAAAGTTAAATTTACATCCTAAAAAGGAATGTTATCTTGATTTGAGCGTCAACATCTGTGACAATCGTGATTTTGACAGATGGACCCCTTTTATAGTAAAAAAAATTTTGTAATGAAGAAAATATTTTCAAGTGCACTAACAGATGAAATGGTTGTTAAATGAATGTCTTTTTAAGTGTAGAGGAGCAGTGTTTATGAACATGTTATTTCTTAAAGTTCAGATCTTCCACCATGTTTTTCGATTTTAATGGGTTTTCAACCTTGACTACATTTTAGATTTAGTGGCTGAGTGTTCCAATGTAATTGACACTAGTTCCATTGTAATTAAAACATGACCATATACAGTGCACAACTAATTTAGACAACAGTTATTTTAATGGAAGAATGGATCAATTTGTACCTGGTACATTGAGTTTATGCTTTGTACTTCAAATATTGGTATTGTATCAACATTATTCATTAAGATATGGTATCGTATTGTATGTTGGTGAAGCTGTAAGATTTAAGAATTAAAGATATTAATTAATTATGCATATATCTAAAGATACTACTTCCGATATAAACAAAATACACTCTAATTGCTACTTTAAATCAAAAAGGTTAATACAAGACTAACATGCCAAGTAAGTTGCGTCATTATGAGCAATGTGATTTTGAGTTGCAAATTGGCTAACAAGCATTGAGACAAAGAGTAAATAAGCACTGAAGTATAGTGACAAAATTATATTATTAGCCACTAACCAACACAAAGAGTAATGAACCATTCATTATTTGGTTAATATTCTCATGTGTAGACATACTTCAGCCAATAAATATATATTAATCATATCACAACCAACTAATGAGTGGTTTATACATAGAGTATTATGGAAATATATGAAGTAAATATACCCTAAACCTATGACCCTACTATGGAAACCATCTTCCATGCCATTATTTATGGTAGCATTGCAAATAAATGATGAAGTGTATATTTTTTCGAGACTTGTGCGGTTTTGACACATTGTATAAGTAAATTGTCTAAAGATTATGTCAATGGCCTATAATAGAGTTATAGTAGTCTCATGGCTTAATGGTTTTTTAGTTTTCTAGCCTGAACCTTACTCAACAATCAAGAATGTGTTCGAGTCATTTTTAGATCAATTGGTATTTCCCCAATGGATTTTTCCAAGGGCAAAACCATTTGGTAATCAGCATGTTTTAATGGTTAAGTTTGAAGGAAGTTGAATTTCAGAAGCCATGCATCAGCCCACCAGTTATTTTGCATTGTCTTATGTTTTTCAAATTTCAAGCTTAAATTTAAATTTCCATACTGCATACCCGTAGGACCTTGGATGGCCATATGTGGGTTTGAAAAGTGTTTGTTATCCCGCTATACATACCATTTAACCTAAAGAGGTTGTTATAGCTTATAAATAGCTAACCATATGTGGTTGCAAGAACTTACTACAATTCCCTCTTCATAGCATATTTATTTTCTCTCTGTGTTTCAGTCTCTTTGTTGTGGCCCTATGTAAGATGTCAATGCTGAAGGACATAGATAACTCAACAGATAGGTGGAAGATTGTGGTTAGGGTTATAAGGAAGTGGAATGTGTACTAGAAGGATTGCCCAAATGACCTTTTTTGCATATCAATGATGCTAGTGGACGCTGAGGGCAGTAGAATTTAGGCTTCCATCCGCAACAAGGGTTTGTTCCTTATGTTTGATGACAAGTTGTGTGAAGTATGCGTTTATTTTATGGCAAATTTTGTTGTCTCTGAGAACAACAAGGAGTATAGGGCTACTAACCACCCGTTCAAAATAACAGTGGGTGCTCAGACATATGTTACAAGGTCAAATGCAAACATCCCTGAGTACTCATACATGTTTTTCCCCATTGCTGACATAGTTGAAGTTGAAGACAAGAATATCGTTGATCATCTGATTGGTTATGTTTACGCAAGCATAGCTGGTCCATTTTTTTATAAGTTGAGGCATAATATTTGTCGTAATTCCAAATTCCAAATATCATTTGAATCTGATAATGATTATATTGCATATGTGATTGGATTTGTGACTTATGTTGGTCCGCTTGAAGAGTATCCTGTCAATAATGAGATTAAGAACAAGATGCGGTTGACTATTGTTGATGAGATGTATGTCTTATATTTGTTGTCTAAATTTGTTATAAACTGTTGAGCTAAATCTAGAATCTTTTTTTTTGTACTATAGTAATGTACTCTATGATTTTGTTTTCTATTTTATTCTAGGGGGATCAGTATACCATGTGTTTTCTTTGATGAATGTGCTATTAATGTATGCATGCATGACTTTATTAGGATTAAGGCACCTGTCATGATTCTGATACAGCTATGTAGGATTGGTTTTAGTGAAGATGGTGAGTCAGTAGTGTTTACTTGACTTCCTTACAAATGAATATTGAATGAGTTTCATGTAATGTTTTTCAGATAGTGTTGTTTGTAGTTCCTTTAATGCAACTAAAGTGTCGTTCAACATGAAGTTCCCTCAAAGTTCAGAACTTCATTGAGAGGTGTTTTTTTATTTTTCTTTTTTTCTTTTTTGTATGACTAGATTTTGGTTTGCAGCAGCTCTCATGTCTGGTTGTGTGGATGTTTTTTTGTAATCATCTGGCTATTTTTTTCCTAACAGAGCTAAAACCCTCCCATCACCCACTATTAGCACCATATCAGCAACTGCTCCTAGCCAGTATTCAAACATGTCAGCAAGTAGCATGATTCATACCCACCCTGTGATCAGCATTGATGAGATAGCTGATAAAGCCGGGGTTGGTGACTGTGCAAAATAATCATATGTGCATAATACAGCAACAAATCTGTAACTAATTTTGAAGTGTTGTGTTTCCATGTTACAGGAGGACTACTTCCTAATTAAGTGTTTAATAGTTAAAGTTGACACAAGGCATGGCTGGTACTATGAAGGTTGTGATAGGTGTGGCAGAAAGCCAAAAGTTGTAGGGGGAAGGTTTCTTGCAGTAGCAATATGTGCAGAGGGAAGAAGATTGTTATGGAACCAAAGTTTGTTCAGCATATTTTGTTTTAAATATAGCATGATTTTAAATTTAATTAATTATTAATTATTAATTAACTAATTAATTTATTAATAATTAATTATGACTACAGTATATAAGATGTAATCATTGTGTTCCCTATAGGATGAAAGTGCATTACACGGTTGAAGATGCAACTGGTAGGGCTAGGGCTACTGTAGTTTTTTTTATGACAAACTTGCTGTGCAATTCATTAGGAAGAAGGGTGTTGAGCTAAAATTGCAGCTTGAAAAGGTTGGGACTTGATGGTAGTGTGTTATGTCTATATTATCAAGCTAAGTTTTGTCATTGACTATTTTCATATATGTTGTAGGAGGGTCGCGGTTATAATTTCCCTGATGAGCTTGAGATTTTGGTTGGGAAGAGGCTGATACTAAAATTAAAGCTTAACAAGTACAATAAAGACTATCCTAATTCTAGCATATCAGTTTCAACATACACTGAGATGGCTCATCTGATGAATGAATTTGATTAGGTAAGCAGTTTATTAGTGTTGTTATGTTATAGTAACTAAGTAAAGGAATGATTTTTTCTAAGTAGACCGAGTCTCTGACCATTAATTACTATTACATGAAGGTTGCTGCTGTGGATGATGATGCGGTGGAGTTACTTTTCTGAAAGCACATGTTTATAACTGTTAAATAGCATCTACTTAAATATATTCATGACTATATTTATTTCTAAACGAATGATGGTACTACATTAACAGGTCCCTATAGACAACCAAAATCATGATGAGGATGTTGAGAACACTACCCAAATTGATTCACCTGCTATAATTTCAGATGATATTCAGCAAGAAACCAGTGGATTAGATGATCTTCCTATATCTCCTATTGTCAACAATGGTCCTTCTAAAGGGAAAAGGAAGGGTTTGGGGAAGAAGCATGCCATGTCGAAGGAGAAATTGGTGACTGATGTTAGCTCATCACCAATGAAGACTTATGTGAAGCCACTGAAGTTCATTAAGCAGGAGAAGAATTGAGGGGGTTTGTTGGGGTTTTTGGGTGTTAGTTAGTGGCTTTATTTTACAGTAGATGTAGTTTCTGTGTTGACTATGGTATGAAGTGTTTGTGATCCTTGTGGTAGGGCTACTTAGTTGCCACATTGTTGTTGTTTCCGTATTTGCTTTCTGTCTACGTATGTTATCCTAGATGTTGGGTCTATATGGTGTGTGCATTTTTATGTTAGATCATGTGGTAGGCATAACCATATAATGTTATGTGTATGTTAAGTATTTGTGGGGAATTTACTTGGACCCATCTAGGTAAATTTTCCATCCTTTTAATTAAAATCTATATATTTATAATTATTTCTTACCAATGCTTTTAAATCTATTATTAATGATGTAGAGAAAGACTTAACAAGTATGTAAATTAATTACTGATACTTAATTCTACTAGTAATGATACACACGTTATATTTCATGGCAAGAGATATAGTAGTTAGTAAATAATTGTGATGTGTATGAGTAAAACTAATTTCAAACACTTATACACATTTTACCAAGTTTTTGAAGTCAGTGAAATTTTTTTTGATCAGTCAATAATATTGTAAAAATTTAATTCTTTATTGACAGTGGTATAGTGATAGTTTTTGAAGGATGGAAGGATAGCAACTAACCTTTTTGATGCAATATTAATTGGTAAGGTAGGTACCCCATGAATCCTGAAAACAACAATTCATGTTGTTACTAATCATTGACATGTAATTATATATATAATTTTAAATTAAAATTTTAATTTATAGGACACATTGGAATTCACAATTTGTTTTTTCATAAAGTATGATTTGCTGGAATACATATTGAAAACACATACTAATGTGGAGGAGGGAAGGGGATCCTAATTGTTTATGTAGTCGGATATCTCGATTCAATTGGCAATTTAAAGTTCAAGAGGTTAAATATCTAATAATAACCAATATACTAATGTCATATAGCCAGTCCTGTTACATAAGTTAGTGTGGTTACAACATGTAGGGATTTTCTTCATTTGTATGATTTATTTATTCCACTTTGTTGTTTTCAAGCCTATATCCTCATGATTGTTTGTTAGTGAGGAAATGTTGCTTAATCTAACATTTTTAACACATTTTTGGCATGAAACCAGAGTTGGTGTAAATAAAAGCCGTCACATGAATGGTTTTTAGTGAGAACATGTTTCAAATGTTGTTATTCTATTCATTTCATTAAAGATTAAATGTTACACTAATTGTGGAGGAAGTGTTTAGGGTTGCATGTGTAATCAAAATGATGGAAGGATGTGAATAAAAAAAAAGGTTCACCAGTATGGATAGAGAATCATAACAAAAAAAATTGATATATTGTTCAGGGTTACATATTATGTAATGTAACCATATTTGGTTGGATTACAATATAGGTCTACTATCAATATAACTGATGTTGGTAGCTTGCAATCCAAATGTTGGTATTGGCAGAACTGTTTACAGAGCAATAATTTTTAGGGTAAAGCCTTAATAATCTCATTTTAAACATGTTACTAAATAAGGTGTATAAAGCCTTAATAATCTCATTTTAAACATGTTACTAAATAAGGTGTGTAATGAGACCCAGAGTTAACAAAGTTGTGACCTTAATGAGATTATTATGGTTATAAAGAAGGGAGTCGAATGGGAAGATTGTTGTTTCATGATCTTTTGTTACAAAATTGTTGTCACATTATGTGGTTACTTCAGCACTACCTTAAATGTCAAATCAAGGTATCTCTGAAGATATATTTAGTTTGTTGTCATGTAGGTATATGATTTGACTTTTTCTGTGTGTATGAATTGTTTGTTGTGTAATGTTGTGCTTTTATAGGTTGCACGATTACCTAGAAGTTAAGGGGTCCACATAATTGTTTTGTACAGGTTCAGGTTTCTATGGACTTTGGCGTTGAGGTTTGATAATCAGTTCAGTATGGGAAGAGTGGTGGTGGTTGGAGTTCTTTCTTTGTGAGGTTGTGAACTCATTATCAGTTGTGAAGTATGCTGCTAAGGCATCACTCTTTCTTTGCTAATAGCATTAATGAGATGAAGAGGAAATCTGTTTACCCCCCTTCTGTCCCTCAGCCAAGTCAGAATGGACTTGGGTCAGTTAATGAAGTTATATTGTCATCTAGTGAGTTGTTAGGTAAGTTTGTTTGTTATATTTATGAACTTTGGCTAATGATTATGGTGACTCAAAAGTTTGTCATTGATTTTTATCATTGTGATTAGAGGTATTAGAGTTAACGAGGCATATCTATATTGTTTACATTGATGTCTTAGGTGAAGGAAGCCGTCATGATGAAGCATTGAATGAAGGTATTAGTAGTAGTGTATCTATATTATCCTCCAACCGTCACAAAGGTAGGACGCATTCTGTTGCAACATCCTCTGTTACAGATGCTCTTGGTTCACACCATAAGCGCAGAGGGAAACGTTTTGTTTTCAAGGACATAAGTAACCTTGCAACAAATTTGGAGTCAAAGTTCTCTTCTTACATATCATTTGGTTAGTTGCAGTATTAATTTCTATATGTTTTTTACAACGTCTGTGTTATTAATCATGTTGTGACAAATGCAGTGGAGCTGGACTTTAGAAATAGTGTTATTAAGCGTCGGAGTGGCCGATATCGTGCCTTTGAGAATTATGACGAAAACATAGTAAGCATGTCAAGTCATTCTCAAGGTGGTTTATATTATAGCAGTGTTGATATAGCATGTTCCATGGTAACAAAGGATCACCGCTCTAGGGGTTTGGAAGATATTTGCACATGAGGTAGAATTTTCATTTCTGATAAGTCATGTAACACTTTTTTTATTTTAGGTTAAAGCATTTTTAAGGGTGATGTTATGGTATTACATTTTTTATCTCCTTCAATTGTTATATGAATTATAATTATAATTATAATCAGTTATGAATGTGTTTTTCTTTTTGTCACTCCATGCCTAATTGGTAGGGCAAAATCCAGGGTCTGAAGCATTACAAGGTTTAAGTAGGGACGTAAGTAGTGCAGGTGATAATGTACTTGGAGATGTATGTTATCATAGTCAAATGGATCAGTCACAATCATCGCCAAGACGAGAAGATTTTAATGGTAATATTTTCTTTTTTTTTTCTATAATGGAAATTTTTGTTGTGTTTGTTGTAGAGATATATTCATGTCAGAATCTAACCTTATATCAGTGTGTGAATTCTTGTAACAAAGCAGTTTTATTAGCAAAAGCCAATAATACTATCATTCATGAAAATTTTTTAGTTATAGTTGCAAACATTTTAAAGAGACCAGGATACAAACACACACACATTATGGCTATTCAATCAATATAGACCTACTTGATTAACCCACTTGAAAGTGTTTTAAACCTCAGCTAGGCAGTAAAATTATATTTTAGTTGGGCTTTTGGGATACATGAAAAGCCGAAGTTACTGTCATACAGAATATGTAGGTTCAACTTATATCTATGTGTTTGTTATTGGAAATATATTCATGTCATAATCTAACCTTATATCAGTATGTGAATTCTTGTATAAAAGCACTTTTACTAAGAAAAGCCAAAAACAGTGTCATACATGAAAATTTTTTGTGTAAACTAAGAGTAGCCGAAAGGAAAACCTTAGTAAATGAAGTCTTCCACACTGTAGTTAAAGCCATGCTTCACTGAAGCTTAACTGCCACAACCACAGATTAACGAACTTTGAGATCAGAAAAGTGTTTTGGGATATCAATGTATTTTTATTCATCTCAATATTGAAATACAATTAGTTATTTATACATTAGAGCAAAGAAGATAATAAAACCTACTAAACCCCAATAAGAAGTAATTTAGGATCTACAATAATTATATTATTTTCTCGATAACCCTGTAAATAAAATATCATAGGTATTAAAATAAGAAGAATAAGGGATGTTAACTCAAGTTCTTCGTTTTATCTTTGATTCAACTATGATTCTGTTTTCTCCATGGTTAGGTGTGTCCCATTGGAGTTTGATTCATACCAAGCAGGTCGTAGTGGGTTCCTTCTTAAAAATAAGTGGACATTCATTTCTTTGCCTAATAAAGATATATAGAAGCCCTTAAGTAATCCCATCAATAATTTGGAAGCATCTATCTGTGTAGGAGAGTTTATACAAACTTCTACTGGGCGTGTGTTAGACTCCTAAACCTTCAAGTACCAGGATAATCATACAAACGTGAATGTACACACAGAATATTAGTGGTGGGAAACAAATTCAGGGGGAAATAAAAATCAAACATTACAGTAAGGATGGTGTCTCATTTGAGAAAAATAAAATCGATCAAAAGAAATATAGGTAATGTTAAAACAGAATTTCTAGCTCATATATAGCATATGTGGTATGAATGAACTATATTATTATTAGCCTTAAAATATGCATACCATGCCATAACACACCATGTCTATTTTGTTTGAATAAATTCCCAACAAAGTTCAAGAATCAAGATTAAGAATCCATCAAATGAAATTGAAAAATGATAATAATAATAATAATAAAGAAAGAGCTGTTATTCTTTTTAGTCAGGAAAAAATAAGATTCATGAGTGAGCTACAGTAAACTTAACGAAATGTTAGGTGTTACTAAGAATCTTTCTCCAACAAATGATCTTCTAAGGTGCAAGAAGCACTTCAAAGAGTAAACTGCAGAATGAATAAGAATAATCATAACACACAAATAATCCAATTCAACATACAAATTCCTAGAGAATAAAAAATGAAAGACATCAAAAATTCACCAGTACAATGTAGAATAGCTTACCTCTGCCACTTGGGTTGCCTTGGAAGAGTAAGTAGACACAAAAATCACCATACCCCTTCACACCCAATATACTCTGTCATTTTGGTTATTGCTCCCACCAATATACTCTGAATATACTGTGTCACAAAAATATTGACGACCATATCATATCAGGTCCTGTAGTAGTAGGGGGTATAACAATCACCCAGTGACTTTTATAGAGAGATTAACATTTAGTTTTGCAAAGTTTTACTCTGAAGATTGCTTGGTGATTTACTGATTTGCTGGTTTGCAATTCTGACAAAATTCTTTCTTTGGCGTATAAAAAATCCCGAATACAATTGAAGTTAAATAAATGAATTTTTCAAACAATTTTTTACTTATCTTCTATTTTAATCCTTTAAACTTAAAAGAATACGTAGCTCGATTTGGAGATGTATCTCAATTTCTAATTCTCAATTATGATTGGTTTCGCAGGTACTGATGAGAGTGAGAGGACAAGATTACACCAAGAAACTGGCTTTTTTCCCTAAACTTAGGATGTTTAAACTGTTTAAGACAATACAATACCATTACAAAATATACATGAACTTTATACAAGAAAATGAATCCAGAAAGACAATATAAAACAGACAAAGAATACTGATTTCAGTCTTTATATATTATTGTCTCATATCAGCACGTAACTAATTGGTTTCTGATTTCCATGAACTATTTCAAAAGAACAAGAAATCTTCAAGCAAAATATACATGATACACACACACACACACACACATATATATATATATGTTCGTATGTATGCAGCAGCTAAATGAAACTTGGGAATTATTTGTTGAGCATAATGAAGTTGAAGAAGAAAGGCTAACTGAAGTTGAAGATGAAAGCTACTGGGGTTTAATTTTCAATTGATTCAATCCGACATATATTAAAATTTGCACAGAAACAATATGAACAGAAATTATAATTCTTATTGACATCTAAGACTAGAAAAAGATATTAGAGACAACACAACAAATCATTCATGAACAGAACCATCAACATAGTCAGAGAGTCAGGTTAACTACTAAGGCTCTATCTATCTCTCTACACCAAAAAACAGTTAGCATAACTGTTTTCAAAATTGATCAGCCTAATCTAAAGTACTACGGGATCAAACTAATCCCACTCTAAGCCCAAAAGCATATCTAAATCAATATTCTCTAATCCAAAACCAAGCACTTGATCATCCATGAGGTCAGTGTTGTTATCACCAACAATCTGCATCAGTGGATCTGAGAGAGAGACAACGTTGGCTTCATCACTCGTATTCTGCACAAAACCCATGTGGGTTTCCTCTGAAACATCATGGGGAGGAATTACAGCAACAGGAATCTCCAAACAATGATAATCGAACGGGTCAAAACCCATTGGAACCACAGGCATCTCTGATTTCTTTGCTTTTAACAGCCCAATTTTATGATCACAATCTTGAATTTTAGAATCCAGCACAGAAATTAACATCCTCAGTTGATCCTCTCCCAGGTTGTGGAAGCTGTCGTCCGTTGGACACAGCATCTTGAGTTTCTGTTCACGGACTCTGGAGGTCTCAGCTTCAACCTGGTTCTTCCTATCAATGAAGAACTGACGGAGATCGTAGTTCTTCCTCTGTTTCTCAGGGCAGTTCTTCTTGGCGTTATACATTTGAATATTGCGAATCACTTGTGTGGGATCTTGAGGAAAGGTTTCAGCTTTAGAATTTTCAGAATCTGGTGGAGGGAAAATTATCACACAAGCATCAATTCCACAGAGGGTGGAAAGTTCAGAAGCCTTCTTCAATAAACCCTTCTTCCTCCTCTCAAACAACGCCCTGCGAGAATTCCTATTCTCGAGGGTCTTGATTGCTAATTTTCTCCGACCCATTAGCTAATAGGGGCGTACAGAATCGGCAGAGGGAATTCAATGTCAGGGTTTCTTTCTCTGATTAATTTCACTCACTTAAAACTTAAAACCCTTCTTCTTCCAACGTTCACTTTCGCAAGTTCACTTTGGCTTATACTTTGAAACTTTAGTTCGAAGCTATCGCTAAAGAAGGTCGTAAGCCCAAATTTCACTCAGCCATTGAATTAAACAAGACATGTACAAAAGCAGAACAAGAAAAACTTCACACAATGAAAAGTGAGAAAAAGAAATTATTGGACTCAAATTGAAAACGAAATATAGAATGTTATGGAACTGAAGCTGCTGCTCACCTGTAAAAAGGAGTCCATGAAAACTTGTGTAATTTCAAAATGGATCCCCGAAGGAATCAAATCGAGCGTTGCACAGGCCCTGGATCTGACGGAGAAGCAGAAGCAGAAGCAGTAAGGTTTTGAGGATTTGGGTTTCACAGCAATTGGGATTCTGGTGAGCTTTTGAGGATTAATCGGTATTTAAGAGATCGATGAAATAGCCGTTGGGCATGTTCGAACGCTTCATTTGATTTTATTTATTTATTTATTTTTTTTTTTTGACCTGCCACTTCTTTTAAAATGAAGAAAACCGATCGGCTAATTTCTCTCTCTATTTCGCAAATTCACAATGTTTTTTTTTTCTGGGAAAGTCCTATATAAAGACGGTTGAATTACTAAAATTTTAATTTAGGTTATTAAATTTAATAAATTATTAATTAGGTTATGTGACACAACTAGGGATTTATAATTTAGGATAAATTACCACTAGATCCCTTAGTTATTAAACAAAATACAAAATTGGAGGTAGGACAATATTGTTTAGGCGATACGTAAGCACCCTAACGGCAGAAAATTCATTGGAGACCTCGACACCGTCAGAAAATCGGCAAAGATTGCTACTGTAAGTTGGTTCTAATATTAAATCTTCATTCCTTAATTCCTTTTAGTTAATATATGTACTGGAAGTAGTTTATCATGTTAGTACAATATTTTTGTGATCAACATAATTAGACTATCTCATAGACGTCATTGGGAATCGAACGACCACCGTGGAGATTTTTTATCCCTGCCTTCGATTCTATGACAAATCTCCATGGTCTGTGTTGAGGTTAAAATGGAGTTCTTAATCATTCTTGTTGCATCACAGTGATCACTAACACCCTGTTCATCTATCAACCAATTTTCCAGAAACCAAAACAAAAAGAATTCAAAATAAAATATAGAAGACAAGAAAATAGAATGGCAAGGCAGCCCATAAATCATTCACGGCAGCTCACATAAAATAGAACTAAGAAATAGGTGAAAATTAACATGCTTTCATCTCATTCTATAGATACAATCCATTCACGCCTTGTGTAAGTATGCAATAGAAAGAAATTGGTAAATGGATTTGCAGTGCTTATGCAAGTTGTGTATCTCTTCAAGCAGAAAAGGGAATTACAGATGGGATGCTTTGAAATGGAGAGAATTGGCAGTAGTTGGCGATGCCAAAACGGATAAAAGAGAGAAATTTTATTTGAACAATTAAAGAAAATAAGAAAAAATAAAAAAGAAATGTCGGATGTAGGTATATGAACAAGGAACAAAGAGATAGAGAGAGAACGAGAGTTGGAAATCTATGTCTCAAAATTTTACACTTCAGTTGGAGTCGTTGTCAATGGCGAGCGACGAAATGAGGATGTCCTGCCAAACACCGCTGCACACGGCGAACCCAATTAAGTCTTTCTCCAACTTCTGCCATTCCCTTTCCTCTATTCTTTGGAAAATGGATCAGGGGTATTATTGTAAAATAACCAACATTTAAATATTCGAAATTGGGTCATTGACCCAATTTAAGATTTATTTAATTTACCAACCTAATATAGGATTTCATTATTTTAACTATCTTTATACAGGATTTTCCCTTCTTTTTTTTTTAACTGATGTAATGATGCTCCATGTCTTTGTTTGTTTTTTTTTTGGTGAAAAGGGATTTTATTGCATGGAATATTATTATTTATTACTACTATAGGACCCATGCGAGGCACGGGTAGAGTTTTGAGCCCTTGCATTATTTGTATGGTTGTTAGATAATTTTATTTGCGGATATTGTTTAATTTTATTTAACATATTTTTTTAAACACAAAGATGAAAGATGGAAGATGACCGATTATAAATATACTAAGTTAAGGTTGTAAAATATTACTTGGGAAAATATATGATTAACATTTTCACATCTCAACATCAATTAGAAGTACTATAACCTATCTATATATATATATGTGTGTGTGTGTGTGTGTGTGTGTGTGTAGAGGTGATGCCGTCACAATTTTGACTTTCATTTTTAACATGTACATAAAACATTCAACAATCAACACCCAAACTCTCAACTTCTTTGCACACAATATTGCAAGTCCTATATTTTAGGTTTTCGTATTCACAATATCCGCAAACCTTTTTGCAATACCTTTATATTTACATCACTACTGTCAGCTTATTATTAATAACAATAAACCAAAGGTAAAAGTTTATTAAAGCAAGATTTTATATAAAATTTATAACTCATCATGTTTTTTATTTAAATCTTAAGTAGATAAAATTAGATACAACTCATCATATTCGAATATGTGTAAGCATTTATAATGGAATCATTGCACGACTTCCATGGTAGAAAAATAATTTCTTCTTTTTGTATTTTAATAAATTTCTATCCTGTAAACAATACAAGGAACCCTTTTATTTTGAGTCAAAAATAACCAATTCAAACAAATCATCGAGCATATTTTTCAAACATAGATCACTACTACATATTCGAGTATATATAACACTTAATATATAACTGTTACATTGAATAAATGTCATATATGTCGAAGCGAATGTCACACAAGAATATATAATGCTTAAATGTAATGGTTATTTATACGTACTGTCAATTACCACTATAATCGATGCATAATATATTATCTATGTTCATCATACCTCTAAAATCCCCTTTGTTTTGTTATAGTAATGGGGTCCTACAAGATTTATCCTAAGTTGTCAAAGTAGAAAACCCCTTTACTTGCTCAATCATCTCCACAAACTCTTGCTTGCTTCTATATCAACCAACTTGAACTCCCCCGTGCATTGCGTGGGGAGCAATAAATTAATGAACAAAATCATCTTCCATCACTAAATATATAATATAAACAAACACGAGCAACTAAATCCAACTTCAACAACTAATAATGCAAATTAAAATATAATGAGTCTTCAATTTACCTAACAGCAAACGCTTAAAAAATCATTCAAATGGAAAAAAGGTAAAGTGTATGAAGAAAATACATAAAAAAAATGCCTACTAAAATATACTCAAAGTTCAAACTTGAAAGATAACAACAAATCATATCAAACTAGAGATGGCATCAAGCACCAATGTGGGTTACATCTCCTCTTAACAACTAAAGCACGATCAATCCATGCTATAAATTCCTAAACACTTCCTTGTAAATGACATTTGATGTTGTCCTATTAGCACCATTCACATAAGTAGGGACATATAATTTCAAGTCATCCATGCTTCTAACTCTTGATAATGCAACATACAATTGACCGTGTGTGAATACGGGCATAGAAAGATATATCCCAACATGACAAAGTGACTGCCCTTGACTTTTGTTGATAATTATTGCAAAGCTCATATTTATTGGGTATTTCCTCCTTCATATGTGAAACAGTCATCTACTTTCTAAAGGGTTAAAGTAATTGCTATACACCTCCAATGTATTTGCTTCAATGACACTGTTGCCAAGCTTAGTCTCACATGGACTTAAGCAGCTAACTTTTCGATAGAGTGCTGCTTTTTCAGATATGTTCATCCAATCAGTCCTTACCTTAAAAGTCACAAGTACGTGTGGTTCCCAAATACTGGTCTTTAATTACAAAATAATGCAGACAAAGGTGTTCATGGTGAAGTAATGAATTCCCAACACAAATATTCTATTGAACTACTAGTCAAGAATCCATTGAGAATTGATAGTTTTATCAGATTGTCCCTTTTCATCCTAAATGTGTATGAAGGTATTCAGAAGTTGACTTGATGAGCAATAATCATAATGATAATGACAAGACAATTTTTTATTTACTATGTGGTGCTTTAGGTCCATGTTATTATTTTGACTTAAACTACTGGGTTGATCAAGAATTGACCCCATATTTTCAATTTGTATATAGTATAACATAAAGTATTTAGCCTGATTGTATATGTACCTGGCTTAAAAGGCCTATATTCATTTAAAAATGAAGTTCGACTCATATCACTAATTAGAGTCATCCAAATTGTGTATTTCTCCATATTAAGGGATATATTATCAAGTCAAAAGACAAACATACTTGGATTTCAAGCAGCAGGGGTCTAACTTAAAGGATTGAACCCACGGGCAGGTCTACTTAAACAGCCTCTTATATTGTTACTATAAGTTTAGCCTCACAAACACTAATTAAAAAGAAAATGACATGACAGTCTTTATATGGCATAATCCTCTCTGCATCAAGTTTTTTTTTCCTCTTATACCTAGGCTGAATAGGAAGTGACTGTGTATTTGCAAAGTATATTGACTTGCAAAAAATCATTCAGTACCTAATTTGATATAGACTTGGCATAAAAAGATTATATATTTATTTATAAACAAAGGTCATCAATTTCACAAATTAGAGGCATGCCAAGTTTGGATTATTGCAGATATCATAGAGCTTTTTCATTTCACCCTTCATTGAAATCATAAAATATCATTTGTAATTCCTATTATATACTTTAAAGGATGTCACTATCTTTGTTAATTCTTGATCGATACTTCAGAGGATTCAATGAAGTCTGATCAATAAATATTTTAAACTGAATTAAAAATGAAATCTTATGGTTTTAAGTATGTACAGTAAATATGTAAATATTAATATTAGCTGTAAATATTAACAATAGTAATTACAGGTAGATTATGTGGGATTTAATTGGATTAGTAACGGGTAGTTAATATGATTGATTGTATTTCTTGATTTTCTTGATTTCCTCTAATCTTCTCTGATTATATTGTGCATGTATATAATCAGTCCCATTAGATGAATGAAATCATCAAAGTATTCAGTCAGAATCACTCTATATGGTATTAGTTGTAAATACATTAAAATCGCGATCACCTTTCTTCTTCTTCTCCTGACGATGCTTATTTTGATACATCCCAATCATAGCATTGAGCAACCTCAAAAGTCCCGACTCCAATGGCAACATCTAACGATGGATCCTCAACCATTGATCTAGGTCACGCTACAAGTTCTCTTGGCACAACTGGTAACTGGTCTAATTGTGACAGAAAAACTCACTTGTGAGAATTATAAAGATTGGTCACAAGCGGTCAGACTTGCCATCGATGGTCGAGGCGAGAAAAAGTTCTTGACCGGATCGTCCAAGGCTTCAACTGATCCTTCCTCTTCTGAAATGAAGTAGTGGGAGATTGACAATTCTATGGTCTCTTCACGGCTTATTAACGCCATGGCCTCACACCTGAGAAGAAGTTTCATGTACCTCCCAACAACAAGCAATATTTGGGAGGCCCTCTATGTCTCCTATTTTGACAGTGAAGACTTGTCCCAATTATATGGACTCAAGACACAAATCTGGAAGCTTAAACAAGGTACCAGAAATATTACAAATTATTGGTTAGAACTCATAGCACTTTGGCACTAAGTTGATTTGCACACTGAAGAAGAGGTGGGCTCTTCGGCAAAAGCTGCTTGCAAGAAAAGGCAGTTAGAAAGGGAACGAGTATTCCAATTTCTTGTAGGTCTTGATCCTAGATATGATGAGGTTTGTATCCGTATACTTAGTCACAATACTGCACCTTCAACTCTCAAAACATTCCCGAAAGTTAAAAGGGAGGAGTCTCGTCGTAAGGTGATACCCATTGACTCTAACTCTTCTACCCTATTGACTCTTTAGCACTTTTAAGTAAAGGGGCATATTCATATTCTTCTATTCAAAACTCCTCAACACAAAAGGGGAAAGTGATATGTGATCACTGCAAGAAGATTGGTTACTCTAAAGATTATTGCTGGGATCTTCATAGAAAGCCTGCAGATTGGAAACATCATAAAGAGAAGCCCCATGGTTATCACATGACTCAATATTCTTCTAGTTCTACTGATGCCAACTCTATGGTAACTAAAGAAAAATTTGATCAACTTCTAGACATGTTGAAAGTACTTTAGATTTCCCAAAGACCTTCAGTCACAACTTTGGTTGCCCACAAAGGTAGTAATTATGTGGCTCTACACACTTTATTTTTACCATCCAGATGGATTGTTGATACAAGTGCCACCGATCATATGACATCCGAAGCCTGAATGTTTGTTTCTTATCTTCCTTGTGCGGGAAATGAGAAAAATCGTACTACAAATGGCACCTCTTCCACCATAGCTGGCAAGAGCACAGTAAAATTATCTACTTCAATGCAACTTGATTCTGGTTTACATGTCCTACACTTAGCATACAATCTTCTTTCCATTAGCAAACTAACTAAGCAAGTGAATTGCTCTATTATCAGGGAAGATGATTGGTGGCACTAAGGAATACAATGGCCTTTACTATCTTAATGATTCAACTATGAGTGCTCTATGTTCATAACTCCTGAGTTAGCTAAATTCAACCTCTGACAATAAAGATGTCTTGTTATTTCATAAATGGATGGTTCATATGAGTTTTTCATATTTGCAACAGTTATATCCAAACCTTTCTATTAATAAAAACCTTCATTGTGATGTTTGTAAGTTTGCTAAACATCACCATATTACATTTTCTCCATCTTCTTATAAATCTACTCATCCATTTTCTATTATTTATAGTGACATGTGGGGTCCATCTCGTTTTCCAAATCTTACCAACTCCAAGTGGTTTGTGACATTCATTGATGATCATACCCGTATGTGTTGAGTTTACTTAAAGAAAAATCTAACATTTCCGCCATCTTTATTGAATTTTTCAAACTTATCACAAATCAGTTTGACATCACAATCCAGGTTTTATATATAGATAGTGGCATAGAGTACTTCAATCATACCTTACACGACTTTCTTAAATCTCATAGCATTGTACATCACAGCACGTGCCCTCACAATCCTCAACAAAATGGGATTGTTGAATGTAAAAATAAACTCCTACTTGATGTTGCACGAGCTCTCATGATGATTTGTAATGTTCCTAAATTCTACTAAGGGATGCAATTTTGAATACTACCTACCTAATTAATCAAATTCCTATTCATTTACTCTCACACCTTTCTCTACTAGATAAACTCCATGAACCTCACTCCCTTGTCCACCTTAATCATTCACTTCCTCTCCATGTCTTTAGTTGTTTAGTCTTTGTTCATGAACACCAGCCATCCTCTAAGTTTGATTCCCATGCCATTAAATGTATTTGTCTTGGATACTCTCCTACCTAAAAAGGTTATAAGTATTACGACCCAATCTCCAAACGCCTTCATGTTAGTAGGGATGTTACTTTCTCTGAAAATGAGTCTTACTATCCTAAGCCTTTTATCCAGAGGGAGAGTTGTCAAGAATTTCAATCCTCGATATATGAGCCTATACCTCTCTACTCACAATTGATTATATACCTATTCCACTCACAATTGATCCTATCCCTCACATTAAACCCCCTAAGCAACCTAAAAACTTGAAACCTAATGTGCAATTTGATAAACAAATATCAAAAATAGGGGGAGACAAAGCCTACACAGATAAAAAAAATGTACTCACGAAAGAAGAAAAATATAAAAGAAAGTGAGAAGGAAGTGAGAAGGAGGAAAGTTATCCTGACAAACCGGATGAAGAGGAAGACTTACCTATTGCCCTGAGGAAAAAGACTCGATCATCCATATTGCATCATATTTAGAAGTATGCCTCTTATTCTAATATCTATTAACATTATTGTACCTTTATTACTAACCTTGTTAAGGTGCACATTCTGAATAATGTCTAAAAAGCTCTTGAAATCCTGGAATGGAAAAATGTAGTACTTGAGGAGATAAGGGCATTGGAGAAGAATGGCACTTGGAAAATTGTTGATTTACCTAAAAGAAAGAAGCTGGTGGGATGCAAGTGGGTGTTTACCCTAAAATACAATCCTAATGGCTCACTCAATAAATATAAGGCATGTTTGGTGGCTAAAGGGCTTACCCAAACCTATAGAATTGACTACAATGAAACGTTTGCACCCGTGGAAAAATTCAATACCATCAGGGTTTTACTATCTATAGTAGCTAACCGTAATTAGTTGTTGTAACAATTGAAAGTGATGGGTTCAAACCATCATTGCACACGTTAGAAGTTGAAGAGGAGCAGTCGCATGTAGTGGTGGGTAATGAAAAGGTACTTGGTTCTTGTGCTGATCATCAAAGAACGAAGAAGCACAGAGGATTCTCATTATAAACGTAAGGAAGGAGAAAGGTTTGGACATTTTAGTTTATGGTTATTTAAGAGAAACTATTATGTTGTTTTTCTAATATGAAATTAGAAGACAAATCGTTTATATGTTTATCTAATATTTCGTGACGGTTTTATAGTAAGAACCATTAAACAATGTATGACCGTTATAAAGTACAACCATTGTATATTTGCATGGTATTCTAATAAGTGACGATTGTTATTTAATAACAATAATGTATATACCTTTTTTTTACTTTTAGTGGTTGATTATGCAGCCACCATTTTACAACAACAACAAAAGATAAAGTAAATAAACAAACTAAAAATAAAAATTTATAGAGATGTTTTAAGAATCTAATGCACTATCAGATTCTTCATTTTCTAATAACTTGTTCACCTTCTTGTTCAAAGAGTGAACGAGAGAGGTAAGTTCTTTCAAGTTTTGGTCCACGCATTATTGTTCTCACAAGTAAACCTGAACCATATGATGGAGCTCACAGTTTTCGTGGATGAGACCTTCGATGCTTGTTGGTAGAAGAAGTCCATCTTTAGGTTTTTTGCTAGAGGATGAATTATAAGTTCTCTTATGTTTGTCCATGATATTTTGTTGAATCAGAAGTTGGATTTGAGAAGTTGAAATAGAAGTAAAGAAGTGTAGTTCGGTTTTTAGATATTTATATAAAGATGGTTTTATGGATTATTGAGCCATTGCTTCTTTCAGTATTTAAGATCATTATATTTTATAAATGGCGATGATTAATTCTTAATAACCATTATGTATTTGAAATTTTTTTTAATTTATTGGTATAACTAACTACAATATTAACTCATCCTCCTCTTCCCCCTTCCTTTTCCTTATCCTCATCCTCTTTCTCATTATCGGAGGAGGGAGATGAAGGCCAAATCAGAGTATTATCATCAACATGGGAAGGGGAAAGGTTTCAAACCATCACGGTGTTTGTTGTTTCATGACGGTTTTTTCTTAACAACAGTCATTATTGTGAGACAAAATATGACAGTTTCTAATTAGCATCGTTATTTATTTACTTGGACTTATGTTAAGTGACAAGTTTTACTTAATAACCATTATATATCTCAAGCCGACGCTTATGCCCCCTCCGTCAATCTATCTATTGCGCTGAATAATGAGATGTCAAAAGAGAAAAGAGCACTGGGAAAGGGTGTTGTTGTAATGAAGGAGGTCCAAAGCAAATTACGAGAGATGGGAGGAAACTTAATGTGAGGTGGAAGAAGAAAGAACAAATTTTAAACTTTTCAGATTTCAAAATTTGACATTTATTGTTCCATCTACAATAAGTTTCCTCCCCTTTCTATTAATTTTCTTTTTGAACCACGTTCATGACAACAAAACCCTTTTCTAATGCTCTTTTCTCTTGTGACATCTTGTCATTCGACATAATAAATGGATTAGTATAGGGGGTGAAGGCGCCGGCTATGGTGGAGGGGGTGACATGGTTAGGATTCTTAATACTTTAGCTATTTATTGCCACCAATAAGCCTTGAGGAAGAGAATGAGGTAGTGGAAAAAGGGGCGGCGACGGTGGCGGAGGAGTTAATTATATATATCACATGACTCTCTTAACACCCCCTCAAGTAAAGGGCTATAAACATCTATAGTTTCTAACTTGCTCAAGATCCTCTCATGACTATCCTTGCCAAGACCCTTGGTAAATACGTCTACATGTTGCTCTTTCCTTCTCACATGTTGTAAGCTAATCACTCTTTGCTACAGGTTTTCCCTCATAAAGTGGTAATCTATTTTGTTGTGCTTAGTTCTTTCATGAAAAACTAGGTTATTCGCAGTATAGATGGCGGCTCTACTGTCACAAAAGACTTGTACAAGCTCTAATTGTCTCATATTTAGATCTACCAGTAGTCTTTTAACCCAAATTACCTCATACACAGCTGTCCCAGATGCCCTATATTCAACCCCAGCGGAAGATTTAGATACAGTAATTTGTTTCTTGGACTTCCAAGAAATTGGGGATCATTTAAGCTTCACTATGTAACCTGTCATAGACCTCATAGTATCTGGACATGCCCCCTAGTTTTAATCTATATAACATTGCAGTTAGTTGTCTCTTTCTGCCAAAAGTAAGATTCAGAGACCTGGTGTTGTTTTAAGATATCTAACCACCCCTACGTAGCATGAATGTGTAACCTTCTTGGTGCTTACATATTTTGGCTTAAGGCCTACACAATGAAACTTATATCAAGTCTAGTTATTGTTAAGTAAGAAAACCTACCTATCAACCTCCTGTAAATAATCGGTTGTTGTAGCAATGGGTCATCCTTCTCATTTGTTGAAATGATTCTTAACCTTGTATTTGGCTTAACTAGAACTCCAAGGGGTCTAGATGCACTTAAACTCATATCAGAAATTATGTCAAGAGTATATTTACGCTGATTAAGTATGATTCATTCATTAGTTCTTACTACCTCTATCCTAAGGAAATATTTGAGTTTACCCCAATCTTTAATTATAAATCTATTATGAAGATACTCTTTAACCTCATTAATTCCTTCCATTTTATTACCGGTGACAACTAAATCATCAACATATGCTAAGACAAAAATTGTTTCAGAACCGAATTTCCTAATGAAAAGGGAATAGTCATACTTGCTCTACCTAAAACCCCTTCTAACAATGCTTGAGTAAGTTTAGCATTCCATTGCCATGATGCCTGTTTGAGTCCATATAAGGATTTGGTTAGTTTGCAAACTTTATTTTCAGTTTTTCCAAATCCTTTTGGAAACCTCACATACACGTCTTCATTTAAATCACCTTGAAAGAATGCATTATGTACGTCCATTTGAAATAACTCCCATCCATTCATCGTGGCAATAGTAAGTACTCTTTTCACTATGGCCATTTTAACAACAGGGGAAAAGGTTTCAAAATAATATATCCCCTCACATTGACTATATCCCTTGGTAACTAATATTGCCTTAAATTGGTCAATATTACTATTGGCATCATACTTTACCTTATAGACCCATTTACATCATATAGGTCTTTTGCCTTTAAGAAGGTCCACAAGATTCCATGTGCCATTTTCCTCGAGTGCTTGTATTTCGGCCTTTATGGCCTCCACCCATCTAGGATCTTTTGCCGCTTCTTCAAAACTTCTTGGCTCAACATTAGTATCAATACTAGACGATAAAACTTTATGATCACGAGATATATTTGAATAGGATAAATAAGACCATATAGGATACTTTACCTTGCTTTTACCTACTGAAAAAACATCACAAAAATCAACAAAACATACATAACCTACCAATGCTTTATATGGGAGATCACCATTACATGTATAGTCCTTCATCCATGTCGGCACCTTTCTCTTTAGGACTAGTCTTATTATATCAAGTTTAGTGTGCACATCTCTATCAATATCAACATTTGTGTCAAGTCCATTGTCTTTATGTACTGTGGATCCTGAACAGTTTCTTGTCTTATCAGAATAGGGCTATGCAATTCTGTCTTATACTTAAATGGATCAATCATAATATTAGAACCCCCTTAATTGATATCTAACATGTCTTTAAAGGGAAATCTAGTTTCATGAAAAGAAACATACCAAGAAATGCAAACAAATTTAGTGTGAATATTATAAAGTAAATAACCCTTCTGGTTTGGGGGGATATCCCAAGAAAATGCACAGATCAGCTCGAGACTGAAACTTACCATGAACTTGTGAAGTTATACCAAAATCTAAACACCCCAAAACCTTCAAACAGGATAGGCCAACAGGAGTTTCAAATAAAAAACTCAAAGGGTATTCTATTTTTCATAACTTTAGATGGTGTACAATTAATCAAATAAGCTGTTGTTTTCACAACATCACCCCGGAATTGAGTTGGCACTTCGGAGTGGAAGAGTAAGCACTAAGCCACCTCAAGGAGGTGTCTATGTTTACACTCTACCACCCCATTTTGATGGGGAGTTTAAGGGCAAGAAAGTTGATGAATAATACCCTTCTTAATAAAATAATTTTTAAGATCAGCATTGGTAAATTCAAGCCCATTGTTACTACACACAATTTTAATTAAAGCAGAAAATTGAGTATCCATATAAGCAACAAAGTTCTTAAGATGTTGTAAAGCTTCACTCTTGTTAATCATTAAAAAAATCCATACACAGCCAAAAAAAGTCATCAACAATTGTTAAGAAAAATCTATGACCTTTATAAGTGGGTTCTCTATAGGGACCCCATACATCAACATGAATGAGTGCAAAACAATGTTTGGTTCTAGAATGACTAGAGGGAAAAGGTAATCTATTTTGTTAGGCATGTGCACATGCATCACATTTATCAATACAAGAATGAGAAATATTAGCTTGAATCAAATCAAGATGTCTAAGTTTCTCTATGGAAGCATGTCCTAGTCATTGATGCCAAAGGTCTTAAGTCAACTGAGTTGGTGAGTTTTGTTTAACATGCAAGATAGTATTCAATGCTTTATTTCTATCAACTAGATACAAGCCATTATTTAATCTACCAATCAGCCTTGCCCTCCTATTAGAGATTTCCTATATTATACAAACCTTAGGATAAAATGATATAACAACTTGGTTATCTTTAAAAAGCCTATAGACAGAAATTATATTGAAACAATATCTAGGAGCATAAAACACATTAGTCAATATATTGTCATCAGAAATTTTAATAGTCCCAGTATGTGTTACATGCCTTTGCTGGCATTTTAATTTTTCTAGATGGTCCTAAATATATTTTGACTGTTTGTAACATACTTAAGCTACTAGCTACGGACATGTTGCACCTAAATCAATAATCTAATATAATCTAGACAAGGTAAGTGGTAAGGCAGTGATCTGACCTGAAACGCTTTCCTCAACATAGTCGACCGCGGCAGTAGCTATATTATCAGAATTTTGTTTCAAAATTTGGAGAATTTGATCATACTGTTCCTTGGAAATAGGGAGCTGATTACTTCTTGCAGTTGAGGAGGAAAATCCCTACTGAGAGACCGTTGATTGAAACATTTTGAGGTAAATTTTCCTTGAAATTTATAGGAAAGTCGACTAGTTCATAGCAATTTTCTCATTTATGGCCTCGTCGATTACAATAGGAGCACTGATCTTAAGATGTCCTTCCCCTTCCTCTTCCCTTACTAGCACATCCACCTCTTATTGCCATGGAGATTCTGTCTGTTAGTCCATTGGAACGGTAAGAGGCGAGTCTCTGAGACTTATCTGGAGATATAATGGAATACGCCTGGTTAACTATTAGTAGAGGACTTTGAATGAGAATTTGAGTTATAGTATAATGGTGATTGTTGTTGAGCCCCATGAGGAACTGCAAGAGGCATTGTTGTTAAATAACTTTGGTATATTCCTATATGGTAGACCACTGATAAGACGAAAATGAGACAAGCGAATCATATTTATCCCAGAGATCCTTCAGCTTGGTAAAATACTCAAAAACATTCATTGTACCTTGAGTTAATCCACTAATTGTCTTATAGATTGAGAAAATTCTCGTGCCATCTTCCTTATGAAATTTCTCTTTGAGCTCTAATCAAACAAACTAAGAACTTGTTGAGAAGACTAGGCCAGTAGCAATTTGTTTATCCACAGAGTTGATTAACCTAGAAAGGATCACTGAATTATAGCGATCACATAAATCACGCAAATCTGGAGTCTTTTCTTCACAAGTACATGTCCTGTCGATTATTCCCATTTTATTTTTGGCTAAAAGAGCAATTCGCATAGACTTACTCCAAACCTTATCATTTTTAGAGGTTGTGGCTTGTGTATCAGGGCATGCAAGTGCAATGGGTGAGAGAAATCAATAGTTGATGAAGCTAATGTAGAACTTTCATCATCTTTTGCCATTTAGGATCAAAGAATTTAAGAAATAGATTAAGAGATGTGTAACATCCCAAAATTTATTAAAAGGTTAAATTCCCAAAAAGAAAATTAAATGGTGCTAGAGATTAATCTTAGAAATTGAAAGCCAAATTATGAAACCTATGAAATATATGGGATCTTAAATTAGGCAAAGCAAAAAATTACGGCATTGTATGTGTAATTAATAGAATAAAAATATACATATACATATATATATATATATATATATATATATATATATATATATAATATTAAAACACACACACTCTTTCCCTTGATTCACATGAGACACACGCACACACATTCAATTAATTAAATAAATATACTCCCTCTCCATGTTTCTTTCACTTCTCACATAAACCACACACACACTAATTAATTTAATACCCACATGGCGCACACACACATTTTTAATTAATAAAACAATACTCTCTCACTCTCTTAATCATACGGCAACACACACCTCTCATTTTCCATTTTTACTCATTCAGCACATTCAAAAGAAACAGAAAAATATAGGAAAAGAGAGAGTGAGTGATAGAGAGAGAGCAAGAGAAACCTAAGAGTGATCGGTGCTACAAGAGGAAGGAAGAAGATGCTACAAATCTCACACACAATTCCATAACTTGATAGAGGTGAGTTTCCTTCCCAAATTCTTAACTCTTTCTAGTTGATTTGAGGATATTTTTGGGTAGTTTGGAAAGCATAAGAACCTAGTATAATGAATTGTTGTCTTGTGATGTTTTATTTTGACCAAAAGAGGGCATGAGGAAGGAATGAGAATTTGATAAATTTGAGGTTTTTAATTAATTCTATACAAAAAATTATATGAGAATATATGTGATTATGATTTTTGGATGATTATATATAAGTCTAGAATTTTTAGAAAATAAGAGGAGTTGATGTTCGGTTAGTTTCTCTAGAATCAGATTGGTTTTAAAATAAATTTCGTAGGCCAAACCTATTCCAAAAATTATGAAATTTTTCATAATGAAAGTAGACATCCTAATATTTAATTTTATATATAATATGTATCATTTTGGTTTATAAATAGTGAGATATGAATTTTTTAAGTTAGATGATGAATCTGGAACGTTTTATGGTACAAACGAGGTTTGACGAAATTCTGAAAATTTTGTGGCCATAATTTATAAATGGTAATATTTTTCCCTGTAAATATACTTAAATAGGATTATAGAATATTTTTAACCATCCCATTTGGAGTTCTAGATATTTAGTTATGAATTTTAGAAGTTAAACTATTGAAACTGGAAAGATTTTCTAGCAGTGCGAGAATACCTTAAAACTGGGAATTATTCATGGATAGGTAGTAGTGAAACGTATTTTTATCTTAAAATAGACTTAATAAGTGACATATAGAATTTGGAACCACCTTAATTGGATATTCCTAGGTCAAGATATGAATTTTCAAAGATTATTGAAAATTCTAACAGAATTGAGTAATAGTGCAAAAATAAAAAATAAGGGTATTTTTGAAATAATTGGGACTCTAAGGGTCAAGTTAAATACTTAGAGTTGGTATGAGTCCATTAAATACCTATTGGATTTAAGGTATTAGCTATAATGATAACCTATAAAAGTGTCTTAAATTATTTTGGAATAAGTAATAATTCGTTCATCCGTAAATTATAAAATTATAGGATTTGACATTTTCCCGGGACGCCTAAGAGATTGAGAACAGGAACCAAATTTTGAAAGACTATCAGGTAGTACCTTATCTCTTATATCATATGTGATACCATGTATGTGTACCATATCATCTGTATATGTGTGGGACAGATAGTCCATAGGCGGTAAGACCCGTAAGTACAAGTTACACCGGGAGTTACCTGGGAGCGTCTTAAGCCAGGTAGGTTTGAGACAGAGAGCCCGTTACTGTACCTTGTATGGGGCAGAGGCCCTGGGAAGCTAGATTGTGAATCTCAAGCGCTGTGAGTCTGTAATAAGGGACCGGTTAGGCCCTTTTATGTGCTGCATTTCTATAAATTGTGTTGTTTGATGATTTGTTTTACATGCTTAGTATTTGCATATTATATGAGTGATATGTGTACTACTGAGATTCTTTTGAATCTCACCCCTTTTTCAACAAATGATATACAACAAAAGCGTCTAGCTCTAAGGGCAAGAAGGTAATATAGACGGACGAAGAAGAGGCAAATAAATTATGGACTGTTGGTTATCATTTTATTTTAGATGACTGTAAAATATTTATAAGTAGTAGTAGTGGCAATAGTAGTACTAGTACTCGCGGCGACGCAGACTGTATAAGTTGTAATCCGTACGCTAGACTTTCGATAACGTACTGGTATCCAGAAACCCATAAGTTAATCATCACTACGCGAGCTAAGAATAGAAAATGCTATATATTTTAAACACATGATTTTAAAACTGATGAAGATAATGAATTTACAAACTAAAATTTAGACCATACATATTTATTTTCAAAATTTTTTGAAAATCTTATATAAATATAAGATTAAACTCTGTCTTAAATTAGGATTTTAAATTATTTTGGTCTCAGATTTAAAATCATTATATATTTAAATTAATCTAAATGTTTTAGAAATTAAGGTGTTACATGGTGAGCAGTGAAAAAGGACGTAAGACCAAGATTTGTAAAGAACATGTGAGTGGAGTGATCTAACTAATTGAGATTTTGCCAGAATATTGTATATTTGACGGCGAAGGTGAGAATCATAAATAAACTGTGTAGATCGAACAAGAACCCGTGAAAAAGGCAATCTAATCGAGCAAGACTTTGCCGGAATTAGGTGCGCTGAACTATAAAGGCAGAATTGTGAGCAAATCAAGATGAGTCGAGTAAGATTACTGATCTTGCCTTGAGAAATTTTAACCTAGAACTTGGACTTTTGATTACTCTTCGAATCTCACTTGAAGGTTGAAGATGAAATTCAAGCCCAAGGGCTGCAGCGACTATTGACGTGAACAAGAGAACGAAAAGACTTGGAAACCCTTACACTATTTTGAATCTTCGAACAAGGAGGACCCGACCCGGAAACACTTCTTTGCCAAGCCCTTGATACTCATATACAGGGGCCCATTCTCCAACTGGGCTCCGATGTCATGTAAAGAAAACAATACTCAATAATTGATTGAACCATACCAAGTTTTACAAATTGCCTACTAGGCCTTAATGCCTTAACGTCTCAACTAAATAGTCCAGGGCCCTTGATATATGTGTGTGGACCCACAAGTCATATTACATTATACTTAATCAAAACCCACCTAATACACATAATTTCATATATCACATGACTCTTTTAACAAAAACCATTTCATTGGCACCTATGTTTTTATTCAATTTTTAATTTAGCATATGTGTGTCTTTTATTCTTCATTAAACCTTTAATTTCACTTTGTTAACATGGTTAGCCTCTACAAGACTATAACTTAGCTCTGTTAGCTTCATGAACCTTATACATGAGCTAATAGTACTAGCTAAGCAGTGAGAGAAATTATAGCCACATATTTTCTTATTATTTCTTAACAAGTCACCAAATCTGAATTTTGTTAATAATTTAATATTGTCAACAGAAAAATAAAAACTGTAAATACAAAAAAAACTTAATTAGACATTTAATATGATTTTGGTACATATGACTATTGAATCTTATTTTATTTTGTTTAGATTCTTAGAGATTAATTAAATATTAATGATGAGGATTAATTGAGCTTGGGATGCACTCTCATAGTTAAATTAAATTTTTTAGGGTATTTTTACTAATCTCAAAATATTGGGTCTTTCGCAATAGTTTTATCTTTTTTTTTATATATAAAAGCAAGTGGCATACGGGTACCCTTTCTCTCTTTCATCAATGTGCATCTTCTCCCTCTACTTTGTTGCTATAAGTTTTTGGCAATTTAACTTTTACAAACTTAAGATTGGATAAAAGTCATAAGTATTAGCATAAGTGTCTTTTCTGAAAGTGAAACTTGTTTGGATGATTTTTTTTAAAAGCAAGTTTGATTGAAAAATGACTCAAAAAGATATGAATTTTATTATATATAGCCTTTGGTCCTTAATACAAGGCTTAATTGACTAAGTTAGGAAAATTGAGGAAACTTAATAAATTATTTTATTATGACATATGTTATATGTTATCTCTAAAATATTTATGTGTATCATTAGATTATTTATCAGTTTATATAAGTCAAGCAATGATAGATATAAATACTCTTAAATAATTTGTTCAGCTTTCTCAATCTATCTAAATTAGTAATACATATATATTATAGGCATATACTGGGATTATTTTAAGAGGAAAATTAAAATTAAAATTATAAAAATAGTTAATTTTTTTCGCCTTCCCTTTTTCCTCCTTCTCTCTCTCTCTCTCTCTCTCTCTCTCTCTCTCTCTCTCTCTCTCTCTCTCTCTCTGATGTCACCCTTCCTTTTGCTCTCTCTCAGGATCTATTTGGAAACGCAAGCAGTGGAGAAAAAAGCTCAGTGGGAGGGTACAAACACGCAGAAGCTCATTTAGCATGTTGGGGAACCGTTTGGTATTATGGTAGCTTGCATTGGAGTTTTCAAAAAAAAAAGGAGCTTCTACCCAGCTTCTGGTAGAAGCTCCTTTTTGTAACTTCTAAGACGGGAACGGGTGAGAGCTTCATGCTCTATTTTGCTGGTTTGGTTGCTGGTCGAAGAAAGAAGAAGAGCTTTGGTCAAATCCTAATTTGACCAGGGACTTAAGTAAAAAATTCAAAAGTTCTTGACTAGGGATTATGGTGAAAACTTCTAAAATATGTTTGAGGTATAACTGTAATTTCTGAAACATTTGGGTCCTTTTTTATGATTTCCTCAATCCTTTTCTCCATTCACTTATAATTTTTATAAATTCTAGAGACATTTTTTGTAATTTTTCCAGTCCTCAAAATATTAATTCTAATCCTCCAAAATCTCAAATTTCTTATTAAGCATCTACAATACAAAATTAAGCACAAGGAAGCATTAAAAGTTTAAGAGATTATTTATCTTAATAATTAAGAAATTTTAATAATAATTGATCTTTTTGTATTTTATCAAATTTTAATTTTAATTTTTCATTTTAATTATCCCAACATATACAAACAATATATATATGTAGTATTCAATAAGGTGATCTAATTATAATCCACTTCATGTGTGACATTATGATTGAAATATATAATTATCTTTTTTAAAAAAATTAAGTGTTTTAGTGTATTTTTCTTCTTTTTCAATAATTATTGAACATTTTTATTTTAAAAAAAATTATTTACATTTTTTAACATCAATTATAACAATATTTACACAAACAATATATATGTAGTATTCAACAAGATTCATGCATTTTTCAATCATTTCTCATCTAAACGGATTTTTCAAACGCTAATCCAAACATGTTCAACTTTATAAAAAAAGCCACTTCTCCCACCGCCAATCCAAACACAAATCACATTTACAATCTGACTTTTTTTCAATCGGGCTTCTATAACAGCTCCATTAAAAAAAGCTACTTCTCCACTGAATTCCCAAACAGGCACTCAGTTGTCACATGGCCACCTTTTCCATTTCTCTTTTTCTCTCTCCCTCAGTCGTGGGTAAAAGCTAGAAATTGTGGCTTATGACTTTAAGCCATTTTTCCCTGAAAAAGCACAATAGCCAAAAAGTTGATCCAAACACTAAGAATTTTACAGTCGCGCGTTTTTGTGGTTTTGATTGCACGATTAAATGTCAAAATGCTCTCCCAAGCACACCCTTTGTCAAACAGGTAAATAAGCCAAAAGTGGCTTTTTTTTACTCCAAATAGGCTTTTGAAGTTGGGAAACGTGATTCCAAATAGGCTATAAAACAACAAAACAAAGAAGAATATAAATGTTATTGTTAACCATGCATCCATATTGAGATTATGTTATAATTTTAATAAAATATAAGCAACGACTTAGTTATTTTTATTTCTTATTTCTGGTAATAACTCACTCACCTGATGTACTTTTCAAAAAGGATTTAAACTTACAACATCATGCTTAAGAAAGTCTTAAAGGGGCAATTGGTATGTAAGGTCTCAACTACTCATGATTTTTTTTAACAAAATAGGAGACCCCGCCACTTAGTATTCAACGCCTTTTCTAAACCCTTGTTTTCTCAACTAGGTCAGGTATTCCAAGCAACCGACTACTCATGAAATTTTTAATTATTGTTAAAACAACTTACCCAAAAAAGGGGAAACACCCTTAAAAAGAACTTTAAAATTGTCAAAAGACAAAAATGTGTTCCGAATATTCATAATGTCAAAGAGGTATTTAGGCCTGATTCGTCATTTTCACAATTAAAAGGAAATGAAAGAATTGTCCATCGGAGTTTGATTTTCATTTTAATAGAATTAATTGTGAAAATCTTATCCAAACTTATGAAATCTTTATCAGAACTTGTGAAACCCTTATGAGATCTTGTAAATCAAAATTTGCAACATTGTGAAATTATTTAAGGAAGTGGTGAAATTCTTTTGAAAACTTGTGAAAATCTTATCTGAACTTGTGAAATCCTTATCAGATCTTATAAATTTTGATTTTCAATTTCACGATTTTTGAAATTCTCATAACAAATTGTGAAAACCTTATTCAAACTGATGAAAACCTTTATCAGGACTTGTGAAATAGCACATTCTTCTTTGTTTTTAATTTTAAACTTAAAGGGATAATTATGTCATTTCATTTTAATTTTGAAAAGGAAAAATCAGACCCTAACATCTTTTTTGTATTTTGAATATTCAGAACATCTTCTTATCTTTTTGACATTTTTAAAATTTTTAAAGGAATTTTCCAAAATTGACATTCCTCAAGGGTGTGTTTGGTTGGGGGTCTTTTGAGGGGAGGGGAGGTGAGGTTAGGGGAGAGTTGGAGAGTGAAAAAAATATGTTTGGTTGGGAGGGAGGGAAAAATTTTTGTCTTCTAGTGCTCTTCTCCCCTCCCCTCTCAACCCTCCAAATTTGAGGTATTTCGAAGGGGTGAGAAATTTTGTGTCTCATTCAGACTAAACTATACATACTAATTTTTCAATATTCCATGCTTACCCCTCTAGTTAAAACTTTTTTTTCTCCGCCGCTCACTCCACTAAGTTTTTCTCTGCTTCTCACTCCTCCTTCTTGAAATGCAAGCTTCACCATAGGCGACACTACTTGCTCCTTGATGGGTTTTGTGGGAATTTTCCAGATATTCCTCCTTACAATAGCAATGATTCTTCTAGAATGCTCCTTCGTTCTTCATTTCTTTCAGATCCTGCCCTGTGCATATGGTTTTCGCTTGCTTTTGATTTTTGAATTGGGATCAGATCTGCCAGTAAGTGGGGTTTACGGCTGTTGCATTTGGTGTATTGGGTGATGGTCTTGCTTTGAAATTTGATTTAAGTAAATTCACTCAATTTTCCTTGGTTTTTCTCAATTGAGGGATATTTTGGTCTTTTTTGGGGTCACTGTTTTTTTTTATAATAAGTTGGATAGTATTTTCATCTTCTAATGGGAATTTAGGCTAAATTATTTTGAATTTGGCGTTATATAATATGGAAGCAAATGGAAACTTGTGGAAAACCATATATAGAACAATGGTGGCAACCCAGAAACTATGATGCAATTCTTTCAAATTAGTGGTTTTAGACATCTAACAGAAGAGGTTTGAACTGTGAGGCAACAGGGATAGAATTCGTACTGGGACTTATGTAATAGAATTTAACAAATACACATTTAAATAGATGAGATAGCATGTCAAAATTAATAAAATATCATTTAAATGTATATAATTTTTTATGTCATATACAAGTGAGATATTAAGTTTTTTGATATTTATAAATTAAAAAGTAATAATTCTAATATAAAAATTGTAAAAGAAGAAGGAAAATATATAAATAAAGAGATAAGGGCATATGTGTAAGCTTATAATTAGATCCCTTCACCTACCCTCTTAAACCAAACCTTACCTCCCCTCTTTTTGAACCAAACAAAACACATACTTCCCCTAATTTAACTTTAATGAACCTCACATAACCTCACTTCCGTTGAACCAAACAAACCCTAAGGGCTTGTTTAGTTCGAAGGGAGGGGATGGAGGGGAAGGAAAGGGTAGAGGGTTACCTTGTTTGGTTGGGTTGGTGGGGAGAAGAGGTGAGGGATTTTTACTGATCTTTTGTTTGGTTCAAAAGGGGAGGGGAGCACTAGTACAAAATATATTTTTTATACCTATTTTTTACACCTGACTAAATAGGACACGTGTAGAAAGTGTGACCGGTAGTATTTTCGTAAATAAATAAAAATGAAGGCACTTTCTACACATGTTGAAAATGCAACACATGTAGAAAGTAAATTTAAAATATTTTTTTAATATTAATGCCATTAATTTTATTTTTTTTAATTTTTACTTTGGAAACTTTCTACATCGGTTGGGGATCCAACCGGTGTAAAAACTAACTTTCTACACCGGTTGAGACCCAACCGGTATAGAAAGTTTTATTAAAAAAAATTTCAGAACTCCCGCCCACTCCTCGGCTTGCTTCGTCCCCAATAGAGCCAAAACCCTGTAATTTTTTTCATCAAACAACCTCTCTCCCTCCCTGCTTACCCTCTGATCCCCCCAGCCCTCTAATTCACCTACACACATTTGCTCTTCAGTCTTTGCTCTCTTCTTCCCTACGGTGCTTCTACTTCTCGCGGTCGTAAAGAGAGCTCGCCAGGCAGAGAAACGCCAAAATTAGAACCCTTATGACGAAGGTAATGAATTTCTGGGTGATGAAGAAAGAAGAACGGCTCTGTTTAAATTTTTTTCCTTGCTTTCAATCTTGCAATCGGTTAATTTTTTTTCCTCTTATTCTGTTTGTTCTATACCTAAGGCTTGTGCACAGGATTGATGGCTTGCTGTCGTGGCTCCTCACAGGACTGAGGCCACAATTTTATTGAAAGTAGTTTGTAATGTTTTATTTCTTTCTACTGCCTCTGTCCTAGTGAGAAATGTAATACTTCGAATTTTAGGACTAAAGGCTTGAGGTTTAGCTTGGATTAAGTGGACTACTAGACCCCCGTTTAGAAAATGTCCTAGCAAGACATGATATTTATTCCAAAATTTATTAATATCTTTGGATATTAAAAAGGAAATAAAAGGTAAGGGCAAAATGGTAATTTTTCCAAAAGATGAGAAATGATGGTTTTCCCCTAATATTCCCTATGATTTGAGTTGGATGGGAATTAAAAAGAGGGAAATGACTACTTGATGATTAATAAGCCAAGCAGGTGAATTATTATTAAGTAAAGTCAAAGAGCAAAAAGCATAAGGCTTTAGTTGACCACTTGAGGTGGTGTAATGGGATAATTTGAGAGTGAATTATACTCTCTTATTTCTTATTAATATTGGTGGAATGATGAAGGAAAAGAGAAAGGAAACTTGTTGTGCAAGAAATGAGATAGGTGGACTAATTGAGTAAAGGCCACCTGGATGATTTTAATTAATCATCATCCCTCATCATCAATTCTCGTTCTTTCTTGCAGTCAAATTAAAAGGGAAATGAAAGAGAAATCGAAACATATGAGAATGAGAAACGAAAGAACGAGAACACGAACGGAGAGAGAGAGAAGAGAGAGAAAACTATTATTCGCTGGAACTCGACCGAAACGGCGTCTTCTCTCAAAGTACCCAGTACAAACATTATTCTGCTCATCCCGAGCTTCGATTCTATGGTTTTGGATTCTCGTTTGGAGATGGTTGGTGTCATCTCGCAAGCCGAAGTGTCACCGGAATTCCGAACCGGATTCAGAAAGGCGTAGAGGTAAGCGTAAGCTTCATTTCTACCATTTCGGTTTGTCGTTTGGATGAGTATTTTGAGAGTAGGGTACTGTTCATCTCTCGTTCTATTTTTGTTTTAGGGGCTGAAATGACGTCCATTGGATGTCTAAACAGCTAATCATGTAAGTATAAGTAGGAAGGAAGATATTAAAGCAAAGAAAGGGAGGAACCGACACAACTCTTCTGAGAACTCTATATGGGCTGTCATGCGTGGGGCGTGAGCCATGAGTTGAAATTTCATTGATTTGATGATTCCATTGAGTTTAGAAGAGCAAATTGTGTAGAGTTCATATTGATGACGAAGTGAGAAAAGGCTTGGGGAATGAAATGACCGAATTACCCCTAGCTCTAAATAAGGGCTATCAAGGATATTTTTGTTATTTGGGCCTGAATTTGATTGATATGAAGTCATAAATGGATTCTACATGTGAAATTATGTAGGATTGGCCCAAGTTATAATTTCTGTAAAAGTACAGTTGGGCCGGGCTTCCGGGGGCATTTTGATAATTTAGCATAATTGGGTTAAGTTATCAACTAATATGAGTCTAGATTGTTATATGGATGAGTAATGACTCATTAAATGCATTTGGAATTCTAAGACTCGATGGACGATCGTGCCCGAACCGGAGCAAAGACGAAGGTTTGAGGAAGGACATAAAGTTCTACAGGTAGTGAACTTACCTTTCATGTATGTGTGTGATATGTATGTTTATGCATTGATTACGTGACTGCTTTACCTATTTTTATGGAACATATTTGATTGATTGAAGCTCTGTTATATTTGTACATTGGCCATTGGTATGTCATAACATCGAGCACGCAACATGTCATTATGTTGGCATGAAATAGTATAGGCAAACATGTCATGCATTCATATATATCTGTATGCATAGTGGTACTGTTCGCTACTGAGATTCTCTCGAATCTCACTCCTCCCAAACAACTATTTTAGACAAGTTGAAGGATGCAAGGAGTTATGCTCGAAGGAGGAATTGCTGAGGAGAAGATCGTTTAATGTAATGGATTTACATTTGATAACCTTGTGTGGCTTAAAGTATATGTGTATGTATAAGCATGTATGAATGATTGTTGTTAAAGTAGAGAAACGCTCTAATGTAATAAGAGGATCGCTCTAGCATAAAGAAAGAGAACGACTTTTAGTTTATTTAAATTATCGTTCGCTTACTCTAATTTAATGGAACTAAGAGCCGGTGAGGTATTGTAAGAAAGGGTGTTTCATTAGGACTTCATAGTGAACAAAAAATGATATCTTCATCAGTAATCCTATCAGTTGAGCAAATCAATTAGAGTACATGAATTGTCTTCTTGACAAAAATATAAAACAACCAACAACTCCACTTTCTGCCAATCATAGATTTGTTTTCAGTGCCAAGCAATTCATTCTTTCTTATGAAAGAAAAAGCAAACTCAGCCTTTCCTTACCTTAAATGTTTTCAGATCAATCAGTCAGTGGATTCTTAAATGTCCTTTGTTTAGTTAGAATGGAGATAAGGGATTAGAGGTTTTTTTTTATCATGAAACAATTGCTGCGTAAGGATGGATACCAAATTAATTAACTCTTCAAATGTCTTGTACAAAGATATTGCTCACTCTCTTAGTTTCTTCTCTACTTTCAGCATTTTTACTATTATACATTTACATTATAATGTTTTTAATGCTCTACAGTCATGCCCAATCATAATTATGAGAACCTGATGTACTAACGTTTTATTCTTAATGGCATTTGATCTTTTATTAGAAAAAAAGTTCTACAGCTATAGATCTCTTTGGAGGGGTAGGTATCTTTTAGAAGTGTATATATACATATAAATATTTTTTATAGAAGACACACTGCCAATTCCCTGAATTTCTCATTCAAATATATTTCTGTGATCACAAGATGCATGAATTGTATTATAACTCAAAAGGGAATAATTGGCTTGTGCGCTACTTTTGAAAATTCCACGAGCCCTTTCATCTATTAATGACCACTACTAGAATTATTCCAATAAATTGCTCTTGAAAATATTCTCTTGGGCATGCATTGGAATGGAATAAAGGAATAATTTGAAAAGTAACTGTATAATAATTTAAAAAAAAGAATAGTGGAAAATCCACTTAACAAATAATTGGTGCTTCTAAATACGCTTCATGTTTCATTCTCAATGGTAAGACAAAAGTAAAACATGTGTAATTTTTTCCGACTAAACATGTCAATGCTAACTTTCAACTACTGTGGCACCTTAATTTCCTCCCATTTTGTGTTATTCTAACCACGTCTAATTATAAATGAAATTCTAATAAGAATTTTTTTTTCACCCTTGAGTTTTCTAATGAGTAATTCTCTCAAATCTCAAGAAGATTTTTTGAAGTTCCTTGTTTTCTCTTTATTTTTTCTTAAATTGGATATGTGACTTTATGGAATTTGGCGTTGTCTTGGCAGCTAAAAAGCTCTTAATTTTGGAAACATATTTGCTATCAACATTTCTTCTCGCTGCTTGCATTACCTATTGGTTTCGTCGGGAGGCTAGCAACCACAAACTAAATCCACAAGGACACTATAGATTAAATCATTTTTCCTTCTTCAATTTTCCAGACTTCTATTTTCCTGATTGAAAACATTTATGCTCGCATATGTGTCTTAGGAATGACAAGAGTTCATGATAACTATAGTTAAAATAGCTTCGATGTGAAGAGAGGTTGGATTTGGTTAAGTTTGATGTCTTGCTTGTTGGTTGGACACAAACACACAAGTGGTTTCACTGTGCATGTGCTTTGCTTCCCTTTGACTATATTATGTTTCTTACTCCAACGCCACCTATGAATCGATGTACTTGTAGCCTTCCTCCTTTGCTTTTCCATTGCCACACGTCTTGTAGCTAATGGACACCAATTTCTGGATTTTAGTTCAGTTTGATGACTTACTTACTGGTTGGACACAAACACACAAGTGGTTTCACTATGCATGTGCTTTGCTTCCTCTTTTGTTTCTCTTTACTAGAGAAACCCTTTTGTTCTTATCTCTGCAATTTCATTCCTCATTTATTCCATGTCCTTCAATGGTCCTCCTATAATTTGAACACAAAATATTTTAAACAATTTCATTTTCTCTTGAAGTATATTTGCACATATGGCTCGTAGCTCGATCTATGTTAGACAAACTAGTGATGAGTACGACAAATGGGTGAAGAATTTTTTGAAATTTGCTATAAGAAATGCTGGTGGTGATAAATCTGAGAAGTTTTATTGTCCTTATGTAAATTGCTTAAATTTGAGGCGACTATATGTCAAAGAAATAAGAGAGCATCTGATTTGTGATGGGTTCTTAAGGAGTTATACACGATGGGTATAGCATGGTTAATTAGTAGAAGAGCTGAGTACATCTAAAGAGGTGGAAGTTGATGTGGACATGGATGATCGACTAGAGGACATGATTCGCAATATTGGCGAAGAGGCCTTTGAGCGATCACATGCATATGATAACTTGTCTAGTGATGCCGAAAGTCCTTTGTACCCGGGATGTACAAAATTCAAATTGTTGTCAGCTGTGGTGAGATTAGTCCACTTGAAAGCAAGGAATAGGTGGAGTAACAAGAGTTTTATATAATTGCTTGAGTTGCTGAAAGACATGCTTCCAGAAGGTAATAAATTACCGAAGCGTAACTATGAGGCAAAGAAAATGTTGTGTCCCTTGGATCTGCAGTACAAAAAGATACATGACTGCCCTAACGATTATATATTATATAAAGAAGAGTTCGAAGGGGAGCATAAGTGTCCAAAATGTGGGGCTTCACAGTACAAATTAAAAGGGAATTGCGATACAGAGTTTGACGAGACTACTAAGATCCCTTCTGCGAAGGTGTTATAATATCTTCCAGTGAAACCAAGGTTCAAGCGCTTATTTGCTAATATGAATAATACAAAGAACTTAAGATGGCATGCAGATAAGAGAGTATCTGATGGGAAGCTTTGCCATCCATGTGATTCTCCTCGATGGAAAAAAATTGATGGGATGTTTCCTGAGTTCGGAAAGGAGCTAAGAAACCTCAGGCTTGGGCTGTGTACTCATAGGTATTAGCAGTACTCATAGTTTATGGCCTGTTCTCTTAGTGATTTACAACTTGTCGCCTCGGCTGTGCATGTAACACAAGTATATTATGTTGTCTATGTTGATTTCAGGTCCAAAGCAACCAGGAAATGACATTGATGTTTACCTAGCCCCTTTAATCGAAGACTTGAAAGAGCTATGGGAGATAGATATGGATGTGTTTGACGTGAATCAAAAAGAGGTGTTCAAGATGCGTGCCATGATCATCTGTACCATAAACGACTTCCGTGCATATGGAAACCTATCTGGGTATAGTGTTAAGGGACACAAAGCATGTCCAATTTGTAAAGTGGGCACATGCCACCATCAACTTAAACATGGAAAGAAAATAGTCTATCTTGGCCACCGGAGATTTCTCAGCCGGAATCACCCTTATCGTAGATTAAAGAAAGCTTTCTATGATCATCAAGAGTATGGAGATGCTCCAGTGCCATTGACTGGAGAGCAAGTTTATCAATGGGTGAAAGACATCAATATTATCTTTAGAAAGACACAAAAGAGTGCAGCTCATAAAAATGTATGGAAAAAGAAGTCTATATTCTTTGATCTTCCATATTGGCAAAGTCTTGATGTGAGGTATTGTATTGATGTCATGTATGTCGAGAAAAATGTGTGTGATAGTATTATTGGGACACTTCTCAATATAAAGGGTAAGACCAAGGATGGTGTCAATGCAAGATTAGACTTGATTGAAATGGGAATACGAGATAACTTACATCCAAAGCCACAAGGTGAGCGGACTTATCTACCCCCAGCCTCTCATACCTTGTCCAAGCTTGAGAGAAGAAGCTTTTTTGATTGTTTACATGGTGTCAAAGTGCCTCAATGGTATTCTTCAAATGTTAAAAAGCTTGTGTCGATGAAAGATTTGAAATTACTAGGCTTAAAGTCTCATGATTGCCACGTCTTGATGCAACAACTACTTCCAGTGGTTATTCGGGGCATATTGCCAGATGATTTGAGACACACTATAACTAGACTGTGCTTCTTCTTCCATGCCATATGCAACAAAGTGATTGACCCCGATAAATTGGATGAACTAGAAAAGGATGTTGCTATTATCTTGTGTCAACTTGAGATGCTCTTTCTTCCTTCATTTTTTGATATCATGATACATCTGATTATTCATTTAGTGAGGGAGATAAGGTTGTGTGGCCCTGTTTATCTACGATGGATGTACCCAGTTGAAAGATACATGAAATCCTTAAAGGGTATGTGAAGAATCCATACAGGCCTGAAGCTTCCATGGTTGAAAGATATAATGCCGAAGAAGCTATTGAGTTCTGTTCTGACTACTTGTCAAATGAAGAAGCTATTAGGCTTCCTAGATCTCTTCATAAGGAGAGATTATTAGGTAAGGGTACACGTGGGGTAACAGTGAAAACTAATATGGATCATGATGCAGTGTTACAAGCACATGTATACATTTTGAATAACACCGATGAAGTTCAAGGTTATATATCTATTCACAAAGAAATTATAAGGGCACAAAATGGTCGAATGACCAAGCAAAGGTTATTGCTTGAGCATAATAAGACTTTCCCACAATGGTTCAAAAAATAAGTTGCGAATGATAATAGTGTTTCTCAAGCTATAAAATGGTTGGCATTGGGTCCTAACTTTAATGTTATATGTTGGAGTGGATACGATGTCAATGGGTATTCCTTCTATACGAAATCACTGGATGACAAGAGTACTATGCAAAACAATGGAGTTTTGGTGGTAGCTAAATCCATACATTTTTCCAGTTCAAAAGACAAAAACCCAAAGTTAGCAGCTATGCCTTATTTTGGGGTTATTGAAGAGATTTGAGAGGTTGACTATACTAAATTTAGAGTTCCAGTTTTCAAATGCAAGTGGATTGATAATAATAGTGCTCAAGTAGATAAGTATGGATTTACATTAGTTGATCTTAATAAATTAAAGTACAGTGAGGAGCCCTTTATTTTAGCAGTTCACGCAAAACAAGTGTTCTATATAACTGATCCAGCAAATAAAAGTTTTTCTGTGGTTCTGCAAGGAAAAATGGTGGTTGACAATGATGATAATAATGAATTAAACTCTAATGTTTCTGAAGCTCCATATTTCTCGTCAGGGTTGCCTGAATTAAATAAAGATGAAGTATATGACATACATGCCACAAGAACTAACCATCATGAAGAGATATGGGAGAATATATTTACTTATATTTCATGAACTTTAATTAAAAGTTAGTAATCTTATTTTGTTGATTATCTATCTTGGATTTTCATTATTTTATTATAATATTTCATTTTAATTTACTGGAGATATTTCATTGTTAAATAGGAACATGGAGAATGATCCCCCTAACAATGATGATACTTATTCCGGGCATAGCAACCAGTCTACTCAGTGATAAAAAAAGGGTAGACGCCGCACGACACTAAAAGAGTTGACCAAGAGTCGAGCTAATGACCAGAGGATGCAGATTGAATTTGATAGCCAATGGAGACCAATTGGGCCTAACAAGAGCAAGTTTATTAGCTTTGTTGCCCTCCAAGTACGTAGCAAGCCTAGCATAACGATCAAGGAGTGGTGTGAAGTAGATGATTTAGTAAAGGATCAAATTTGGAGCACTATAGCGGTACAATACTATGAACCTATTAACTTTTGTAACTATTACATTTATTCATGTTGCTAACTATTATAATGACTTTATATCTTACTTATGACGTTCCTCCCAGTCAAGCCTTAAAGAATAAATTATTATCATATTGCGCAGAGCGTTAAACAGCCTTCAAGACATCTCTAACTAAAACATTTCTGCGTGCCAAGGTAAAAGAAGGTGAGAATCCTCCTAATCCTTGTGCGGAGTATACATTTCTTGATAAAGCTACATGGAAAGAATTTTATAGGATGAAGACTACACTAGAAGCCTTGGTTAGTTTCTATTCACTTAGTTACTTACTTAATTCTCATTTGATTTTATTGATTATTGATTGTTGGTTTCTTATTGAAAGATAATAAGGGAAAAAGCTATAGCGAGTGGTAGAAAGAATGATTGCCCCCACAGATTGTCTCGTGGGGGTTATGAAAAGCTTGAAGAAGAAATAATGAAAGAGAAGCAGAAGAGGCTCAGTCTGATCCATCTACTATTCTGTCTCCACCATCTCCAATATCTCGTGAAGAAAAATGGAGGGCCGCACGCCGAAAGAATACAGGAGAGTATACGAGCGAGAAGGCACACGTGGTTGCTGGAAGGATTGTAAGTAACTTAGCATCAATCCTTATTATTTTCTTTGTTGTATAGTAACATGTTAATCATATTTGTTATTTATATATTACAGGATCAACTTCAACTAGAACGTGCCCAGGGAACCTTCATTCCACAGGGAAGGAATGATATCTTAACGGTTGCTACGAGGACACTGGATCATGGTGGTCGTGTTAGGGGCGTTGGACGGGGAGTAGGCATAAGAGACTACTTTTGAGCACATCATACATGTTATGCCTTTGCGGGAATGTTGACTAAGGAAGAGATGGAACTGATACTAGAGAATGAACGGAAGTAGATGCAATTGATATTGGAGAATGAAAGGAAGAAAACAGCCGCCCAGATATTACAACTGAAGGAATAAATGATGAGCATCCTAAGCTCACAACATGACACAACTATCCATGCGACAAGTTCTCCTGCAGTTCAAAGCATAAATGGGATTTGTGTTCTTGGGCGTAAATCAGAGGTTCGAAAAAACAATGAATCTTGTGAACTATATTTGAAGGACCCTGATAGACGCTTAGTAGCACTTGGCACAATACAAAACTTGGGGCCAACCATCTACCACGAGCAAATGCAAGATGATAAAGTGAGAGTGGTGGTTGGAGAAGTAAAAATTCCAGATGCGCCTGTTCCATTTCCCTATGATGAGGTGAAAATTATGGGTGAAGCCCTCAAAACTTTCCTTAGGTGGCCAAAGAGACTTGTCCGGGTAGTTCTAGCTACGGTTCGTGTTAAAGTATGAAAATATTTGTCTTTTTGATGTGTTTTAATTTTTTTCATATTAGAAATTTATAACATGTGATTGTTACTAACTCTTTCTTATCAATTTTTGTTTATTTAGCAAATTGCCCAATCCAATGAAGTGGTTCCACAACGCCAGCCCCAACCGTAACCCTAAACCCAGGTTAAGCCACTTCAACATCTGTGTCTGCTGGCGTTTGACTGATCCTTCTCAACTGAAGTATTTACGATGGATCCAGACGTTGTGGGTAAGAGGGACATGTTCGTGCATATTGAGCAGGAGGATGTGGTGCGGATGTTAATGAAGGATCAGATTACCATACCGCATGTCCACTTGTTTATGATGTAGGTATATTTTTAACAATATTACTAAGTATTCAACTTTTGAATCTAACATGCTTTAACTATTGTAGTTACCTCTATCGCCTTTATACTTTATAAGGAAACGGTGACAAGTTTGGATTCATTTGCCCACTTCACATCCAGAAAAAAGGAAACACTTCCATGATAAGAGAGTCATACCTTCGGCAAAGGCTCTGTGAAGATGGAAAAGAGTGCTACCTAGCACCATATTTTCACGAGTAAGAAAAAGTTTGTAATTGATACCTTGTTCTTTTAATATGTGTAATTCATACCTCTTTTTGCAGTACTCATTGGTAGTTAGTGCTTATATGTCCAAAGCAGAACGTTGTCGTTCTTTTATGTTCATTACATTATAATTTGGGAAAGGATTTAAAGAAAACGATGAACACGTAAGTATACTTTGACAATGACATTTTATTTGCAATATGTAAGCTTTTTATATAATCTACCCTCTTGTATATATTTTTCCACAGGGCAATGGAAACATACCAAAGAATGGTTAAGAAAAAGCATACACACGAGCTTAAAGAGACTGTCTGGATACAACCAAAGGTAAATGGTTTGTTCAAATAGTTATCTTGTTCAATCATTCTATGAACATAGTTATCTTATTCAAATAATTCATATAATGCATGTTCTTCTATAGTGCCATCATCAAAAGGGAAATAAGGCTTGTGGATATTATATGATGAGGCACATGTTAAACATCATCCTCTTGGGTAGTATAGAATTTACTGCAAAGGTAATTGTATTTAATTATATTTTTTTATTAAGTTCATTTTGTAGTTATTAAATTGATGTGATTTTTTATTTTAAAATCTCTAGATGTTTGACATTACGGATGCATTTTCTGAAGAATACATTGATACATTCACACACGTTGGGCAACTTTTTTTTTAGAGATCACAAACTTGTGAGTGTAATGTTAGTAACTATTTGGTATTGGACATGTTAAATTTCATTGTTACTGTTTGGAATTGGATTTGACTTTAATTGTACAAAATTTATTGTAAAGGTGAGGCTAAGTTTGTGTACCTACATTCATATGGCTTTGTTAATATTTTGGATTGGAATTTGATATTTCATATTAGTTTTGTTGTAAAGGTGTAGAACACGTCAGGTGTTTTTTTGTTTATTATTATATAAATGGGTTTATAACAAAATAAAAAAGTAATTTTTGTTTTCAAAAAATGAGTTTCTACACTTGACGTGAGAGGTCAGGTGTAGAAAGTGGGACTTTCTACACGTGACCTCTCACGTCAGGTGTAGAAAAGTCCCACTGTTTACACTTTCTACACCTAACATGAGAGATCAGGTGTAGAAAGTGAGACTTTCTACACGTGACCTCTCACGTCAGGTGTAGAAAGTCTCACTTTTCATACTTTCTACACCTGACGTGAGAGATCACGTGTAGAAAGTCTCACTTTCCACACCTGACGTGTGAGGTCACGTGTAGAAAGTCTGCATTTTCTACACATGTTTTAGAAAACGAGTAGAAAGTCCGGATTTTCTACACCTATTGTTTCTAAACCTATTTTATATCAAATGTAAAAAGTCCTTTCCATCACATGTAAAAAGTCATTTCTACATTAGTTGAGGAATTTTTACTGATCCTTACATATTAATTTATAATTTTTCCTTTTATACTATATAAACTAATTTGCATCTTAATTTTTTTGGCCAGGAATTTGTATCTTAATTCAAATGGCACTTATTAAATTTAGGAAAAATCATTCTCTATTATTGAAAAAAAAAAAGAGTTCATCAAGTTAAAAAGTGTATAAAAGCTGATACAGTTATTTTTAATTTTTTGGCGAATTTAATTTTTAATTAATGTATTAAAACGTGTTATTAAATTTTATTTATTTTTTTACTTTACAATCAGCCCCTCATCTTCCATTCTTCCTCACGCACAGTCATGAGCAACAAAACATGCAACCCCTTCTGCAATCACGCCCACCAACCCCTTCTGCAACCTCACGCCCAACAACCCCCACCATCTCCTCCGCCCCACCTCAACCTCTACTCGACCTCTAAGATTGTAGCTTCCCCAGACTCTGATCGACTCTTTTCCCTCCACCTTCATCAAAGATACTGTTCCCACTTTGCTTTGCCGATCGAAGAGAACCGACGCATCGTAGTGGAGGGGGCCTATAGGACATAGATTCCCTTGACACCAAAGCCATCTTTGGACGAATTATGTGAGTTTGGCAAGGTCAAGCACAGCAAGAGCGAGCAGCAAGTAGAGGAAGAAAGCGTTGGGTGAGAGAATCCAAACTTGCGATGAAGCCTCCATTTTATTTTTTCACCGAGGGCATTGATGGAAATATGATAAAATTGATGGGGTAAATTAGTCAAGGTCTTTGACTCCCCTCCAAAAAAAAAAATCCAATTTAGTAGAGACTAAGGGCCTGTTGGGTTGGATTAGAGGGGAGAGGAAGAAAAATGAGTCCCTCCATTCATTTGGTTAGAAATTTTGGGGGGGAGGGGAGGAAAAATGAGTCTCTCCCCTCCCTCCAACCCTCTCATTTTGGTCCCTTCTAAATTGAGATTTTTTGGAGAGGAGCCAAATTTTTGTACTATTTTACTCTCATGTGTTTTGAAATATTTCATTTATACTTATGTTAAAAAAATTAAACCCTTCATTGTTTATTGTTCACGTCTTGCTGAGTATAAACTTTTTTCACTATACTTGGCTAACAACTCCCTTCCTCTATCTGTTATGAACATATGATAAGATAAAACTTTATTTTTATAAATTATATTTTTTTATATAACAGTTGGACAAAAAAATTAATTTATATAATATGCTCTGCAGGTAAAAGATCAGATCTAAATTATAGTTGTATTGATGAGAGTGAATTTTCATAAATTATATAATTTATATTGAGCTTTAAACTAATTTAAATAATTTATATAAGTAAATAATATAAACTAATATATAAAGGTAAAATGATAAATTAAATATTATTTCTCCTCCCCTCCTCTTCCTCTTAAACCAAACAAACGATCATTAAAAAACATTCATCTTCATTTTCCTCTAATCAAACCAAATAAAATAACTGTCTATCATCCCCTCCCATCCCCTTCCCTTCCCCTCCCCTCCCCTCCTATTAAAACAAACAGGCCCTAAAATAAGGAGAGGGTAAGAATGAAAAAACCAGATTTTTGCTACCCTTCTTTTTAAAATTTTAAATCAAATGAAGGAATGACTCATTTTTCCTTCCCTTTCATCTCTCCCCTCCAACCAAATAGACCCTATATTGTCATTTTCTTGAAGCCGCGCGTTCACCTTGTTTTGTCCGATCCTATCTCTACGGTCTATACTCTATACTTCCATATGTTTCATAATCCACAACTTTGCCTGCCCTTCCTATGACGTGGCGCCTGCCCATTCATTTAATTAATTAACTCATGCTTAATGCTTCTGAGTAGCCCACGTGCCTCTCTCACCTTCCCGCTTTTGCTCTTACTTCCTACATCGGTTAAGTCACCCTCGAATTTTCCACCTTTCCTCGATCCCCCACATTCATGGAACTTCGGCCACCTTCTTCCACCGCCGCCGCCAGCTCCGGTAAGCTCCGTCTTATGTGCAGCTACGGAGGCCACATAGTCCCTCGTCCCGGTGGCCCCAGTAAGTCCTCCTGCTATGTCGGCGGCGACACCCGCATCGTCTCAGTCGTCCGCCACACCGTCACCACCCTCGACTTGCTCATCTCACACCTCTCCGCCACCCTCTCCGTTGGTTTCTCCTTCACGTTAAAGTACCAGCTTCCCAATCTTGACCTCAACTCTCTTATTTCTCTCACCTCCGATGAAGATTTTCAAATTTTCATTGACGAGTACGACCGACTTTGTTCTTCTCCTCCTTCCTCTGCACCTTCCCGCATCAGAGTATTCCTCTTCCCTTCACATACGATTCTGGGTTGTTCCGCCCGGCCCGTGATTCGTCACCCGAAAACCGAGTCTTGGTTCTTCGATGCGCTCAAGAGCGCTAAGATTCTGCAAAAGGGGCTTGGTGAGACCCATGGGTTTGGGTTTTGTTATGGGTCGGGTGGGGAGGGTCATGGATTTGTGTCTTCGGGTCCTGAGACGACGGTTTGGGAGACGAGTTCGTCTTTCGGGTCAACTTCGTCTTCGGCTTCGTTGACCAATTTGCCATGGAAGTCTCAAAGTAATGAAGATAACGAGTTTGTTTTGCAGGATAGTAAAGCTAACTTGATACAGACTAACTCTGTTCCAAGGTACTCTTACAGTCTTACACATGTCTTTTATGTTAATTATATTTTCTTGACCATCCTCTAAAAATGTTGTTCTTAGTATGCAGAGAATCGTACATGTTCGATGATTTCAATGATTACTTTGTGTATTCTAATCTTTAAGACCAGAATTAAGAAATTGGGATAATTGCTGAAGTGTATTGATGTTAATTTGGTCGCTAACTCTGTGTTCTCTGTTTCATGAACCCTATTTCATATAACGGTCAATTGCTCTGCCTAATATGCTAATGCATCATTGTCCTGTTCTAATGCATACTTGTCTTTTTTATTGTTTTTAAGCTAAAATTAATCTTTTATGTCCTTATGATTCTCAATTCCTAGACTTTAACTAGGAGTAGCTCATTCCTTATAATTTTGACTCAATTAAAACTCACCTTCTGAATTTTAACTTGACGCAACTTGGGCAAGTTTTACCCATTTTAAATACTAGTCTTTATATTTTAGAGAATATACTCTTTCAATTCTTAATCTAAGATCTAATTAACTAATTTAAATATATTAATGATGTTATTAGTTAAGTTAATTAATTACACATATTTTTTCAAAAACATCTTAATCATCTCTTAATTTCCTTCCCCCTCCGACTTGATTATTATTGAGAGAATATGAATAAGGTTAGTTTAAAAAAATGGATAAAAATATAAAATAAGTCTTATATTTAGGACTAACACAAATTGCTTAGTTAGGTCCTTCATTAAGGTCCAAAGAGGGTATATTTCATGAAACTTAGGACTAAAGTTTTAAATGGTTAACAATATAGGGATTGAATTGCAGCGAGTTAAACTTCAGGGAGTGGGCTATACTTATGTCAAAATTATAATAATTGAATTGCATTGAGTCAAAATTTAATAATTAAGTCATAATAGAGTCAAAACTATGGGCAATGTCGACCAAGAGATTAATTTCCCACTTCTAGCCTAGTAGCTGAGTCAATGATATAGCATTTAGATCCACCATTGATTTTGTAAACGGTTCTTGTGCATTTTGCTTTTTCAGTGATAACTCTGTTTCAAACATTGTGCCCCACCACCATCATCAGAACATACCATACCAAGACCCCGTTATTGTTCAAGCTTCTTCTTCTTCAATGGAGGCCAGAGGCACTGAAACCATTATTACATCAGAAACTGCAAATAGCACCAACATAGTTCAGAGACAACCTGTTCAGTTTGTACCATTACAACATATGACGACATATCATCAACCTAATCATCTTCATCATCCATACCCAATATTCCTCGTACCACCTAATTATGCTCAAATAGTATCACCCAACAACAATATTTTGCCTATAACAACAGCTTCCAATCATTCTTCCTTCTTGTCTTCTCAGAATTATTATTATAGACCAGCCGGTTCTTGGGCGACAACATCATCATATGGAAATTATAAGCAACAAGGAGAAGTTGATGTTTCTGCAATGTATGTTCAGCCTCAGAATGTTTCTGTGCCTAATAACACACAATCTCCTGATGAGCATGGTGGTGTTGGTGGTGGTGATCATGATCTGATTTACAAATCACAGCCTCCTCTGCCGACATTACCGGATTTGAATTCTCAGTACTGAACCATAACAAAAGATTACCAAGGTCATGTTTTCTGAGGTTCTTGCTCATGATCAAGACTTCAAATGATGATGGCAGTTTTTTTTTAAAAAAAACGCGTTTGTTATTTGGTTCTTCAATATAGAGACACTACAAAGTTGTGAAATGCGCAAATTTTGTATCTTTTTTTTTTTTTTAAAGATGCAATCATGCATTTTTGTGCTTTAAAATTTCATTCCATTCTTAAATGTAAGAAAGAACTAGTAGAGACGTCTATTTTAATCATAAATCTAAGAACTTAATATATTCTGTCTTTTAAATTTATATTTTTTCTCTAAACTTTTGTTATAGTTGCACATACAAGGGGTTTCTCATTAAAAGAATAGTTTCTAATATAAATAAGTAAGGAATGGTATTTGACAAACTAACACACTATTTACAAACAACTAACTTAACTTTTTAAAAAAAAAATTTATAAGTTAATTATTTAACTCTTACATTTAGGTAAAATATGAGTTTTTATAGATTGAAACTCCTTAATGTGTGTAATAAATATTGATCCCTTAGAAAAAATTTATAAATTTGGAAGAAAAGTTTATTGAGGTCTAATAATTAATTAGGACCAAATTAAATTTCAATTAGTTTTATATTAAGAAGAGTTGATAATACTATTTTTCTTTCCTCTCAGGATAATTCCCCGTATCTCTATTGGGGGGAAAAAATCCTAGTATCTCTCCTTTCCTCAAGAGATTTTTTTAAAAAAAAAAATCATATCCCTTCATTTATCAATTTGATTTATAGTCTCATAATATTTATGAATGATTAACAGTGAATTCTCCTTCGATTTTATATAATAGATAGGAAAATGAGTGTAATTTGGATAATATATCTTAGAGAAAGGAAAGGAGAGAATGCAGAAGCGCAAGAAAACGAGAGACAAGAACGTGACGGCAAAAGGAAACAAAGGATTTCCAAGTTAAATGATTATATTGTTTCTCAATTTTCTTTGTTATTTTACATAAATATTTTAATTTTTCCTGATTTCCAAGTTAAATGATTATATATATTGTTATTCCTAACTCAGAAACATAACTTTTCTTCATTAGTTCTAGATATGCGGCACAATCAATAATTATCCATTCAATTTAGTATCTCTCACACACACATATTTGCGATGCTAATAGAATGCTATAACAGTTATTTGTGCGTAAATAAAAATCGGTGTGTTTGATAATACTAGTACCACGCATTCGGTTCCATATCAATTTTGATATTTGCTGTCTATTTATAAGTAAATCATTAAATTCGTAATAACAAAAAATTTTAAAAATTAATGACTCATTGCCAACAAAATTCGAAAAATGAAATAGGGTAATAATCCTAAACTAAATTACATTATTTACTATTGATGTGAGCATCTGAATACCATCATCATGGTTGACGAACTTAGACTAGATTGGACTAAATTACGGTATCTACACTTGATGTAGGCATCTGAATGCCATCATCGTCTTGGTTGACGAATCTAGACCAGAACCAGTGTGTACTCCAAACCCTAGCCATCTCTTCAATGGGAATGGCCTTGGTCTCAGGGAGAAAGAAATAGACGAACACGGTCATGGCCAACACAAAGAAGGCGAAGAAAATGAAGAGCCCAAACTTTAAGTGGCAAAGCATGGTCACAAAAATCTGTGCCACCACGAAAGTGAAGAACATGTTGGTGGCCACCGTCACACTCTGTGCTGCTGATCGAATCTCTAATGGAAAAATCTCACTTGGCACTAACCAACCCAACGGACCCCAAGACCATGCAAATCCTGCCACGTATATGCATATGAACAGCACCACCACTATCGCATACCATATGGGCAACATTCCTGGGTTTCCATCTGTACCGAACTTCACTCCAATGAAGGCTGCAACTATAATCTGTGTAGTTCATAAATAACAAAAAAAAAGTTAAAAATTTGATTTTAAAAGCAAGAACCAATGATGTATTTATATTTATACAATACATATTATACCTGACATATAAGCATTTGGATTCCTCCCTCTAGAAAGAGGGCTCGCCTTCCCCACTTGTCAACACCGACAATAGAGACGATGGTTGCAAGAACATTAACGAAGCCAGTGATGACAGCAGACATGAGAGAAGCATTGCTCTTAAACCCGATGGAGTTAAAGAGAACTGGTGCATAGAACATGATGACATTGATGCCTGTGAGTTGCTGGAAGAAGGGGATCATGATGGACATGGTGAGTTGGGGCCTGTACTTTCTTTCCAAAAGATTCTTCCATGGGTGTTGTACTTGCTTAGATGCATCACTAGCCATGATCATATCACTAAACTCCTTATCAACCTCTTTGACTCCTCGAATATTCTTTAGACTCGCCCTTGCTGCCTCGCGATCTCCTCGCTCGATCATGGAGTTAGGAGTGTCGGGGAGGAAGAAGCTGCCCATAGTGATGATAAGCGCAGGCACCATAGCACCACCTAAGCTCAAACGCCACCCTAAATCACCCAATGGGGCGAATAAATAGTTCAACACATTGGCAACCAAAATGCCAATCGTGATAGACATCTGAAACATAACATTGAGACTTCCTCTGTACTTGTATGGAGCCATCTCAGAGAGATATAGTGGCACAGACTGCAATTAATAATGGCTTGTTAGTGAACATAACCATATGCCAAATATCTGATATCTATGAAGATAGGAGTATGGAGATAATTATTTATACCTGATTGCAAAATCCGACGCCAAAACCAAGTAACATCCGGCCTACAATCAACATCCAAATGGCTTGTGCGAACGCATTGAACAAAGCGCCGACGAAGAAGAGAATGCCGCCAATGAGCATAGAGTTTCTGCGTCCGAACTTACGGGTCATGGTGGATGCCACCAAGGAGGATAAGAGTGCGGCGATATATAAAGAAGAGGTGAATAAAGTTAATATTTGACTGTCATATTGACAGTATTCATTCGTGGATTTGTCCACATTTTTTTGTCGATAGACGGAGGGGAAGAATCTAACCAGGAATGAATCCATAGAAGTCACTCCACCTGATCCAAGAATTTACCCCCATAAGTTATAAAATTCTATAATATAAATTGGAAAAAAAAAAGCAAAAAGCAAAAAGAAAGGAGAATTACCAGAAATTCCAATATCATATCCAAATATTAGACCACCCATAGATGCAACAATGCAAGCTTTAAAAACTGACCATGTCAATTTACCAGGATATACATTATTGTTACCAGTAGCTACAACTCCAGCTCCTCCCATGATGAAGAAATAGGAAAAAAAATCGAATAAGTGAATTAAAACAAGCTTCGGAGTTATAATCACAACGCCTTGCGAGTGAGGAATGAACGGTTAACCAGCAAAGAGAGATATATATATAGCCCTTTTAGTCGTGGTTGGATTGGGAGAGATGTATGATTTTTCTTTTTTTTAAAAAAAATTGATTTTGATAAAAATTTATCTGTTCGGAAATACGAGGATATATATATATATATATATATATATATATATATATATATATATCACGATCAGTTAACAACCTTATCTGTTATAATAAATTCAATTAGAATTTATTATACGTTTAAGATATGCGTTTCGTATTAAATTGATTTTCATTATGTATATATCAGGATCAGTTAACAACCTTATCTGTTATAATAAATTCAATTAGATTTTATTGTAGTTTAAGATATGCTTTTCGTATTAAATTCTGTTTTTTTTATCAAAAATTCATTTTCAATGTAATGAAACAAGTCAAACCAAAATAAAATTCTGGATAGATCTTTATTATTTTGAATCTAAATGTTTCTATTTATTTAAATTTTAAAAATAAAAAAATATATGTATTTTGGTAGAAAAAGCTCAATCTTTTTAATTATTTTCTCGATCTTTATGGTGCGTCCCAACAATAAATCAATAATTCATTACATAATCAATTCTCATCGTGTAAAAATTTTGAAATTTATCACACTCAGTTAATATAATTTAAGAATTATCTCATACTGATTCATTGGCAAAAATAAAAAATCATTAATCGGTTAAGAAATAAGATGATTAGTCAATATATCACAATTTGTTAAGAAATTTATATGTTATAATCAATTAAATTTTATTTTACTGTAGATTTAAGATATACCTTTCTTATTATGCTCAGTTTCAATCTAATTTAAATCAAACAATAAAAATAAAAAATAAAGTTCTGGACATATCTTTATTTCTTAAAATTTAAATGGTTAAAAATTTGAAAATAAAAATAAATGTATTTTGAAAAAGAAAGCTCAAAATTTTCCTTTTTATTTAGTAACCTCTCAATACAAATCCAGGAAAAGTAGTTCACCCTTCTAATTAAATGAGGGGGCCAAAGTGCCAAAAAGATGTGGAAAAAATTGAAAGAGATTCTTATTATTATTGTATAATTATCTCTTAAAAGTTTAAAAATTATAAAGATATTTTTTTAATTTACTAAAATCACTTTTAGCCTTAAAATTTACAAATCTCGTTTGAAATAAAAATAAATCATTAATATATTATTCATGGTTTTTCATAAAATTGTAAACACATTTTACATTTAAAGAATAAAAATATTATTTAAAAATAATAAGCCCCTGTCCATCTAAGTAAAACATAAAAAAAATTAATTATTTAATTCTTATAATGTTACTAAGTTTTTTTTTTTTTTTGCCGGCATAGTATTACTGAGTTTACAACTAAATTTTTATAGTTTCACTCATGGCAACTCAGTCTTTAAAGTTTCCTAATTTTTATAAAACTTAAGAATCCCTCATAAACTTATCCTATGCGGCGATTACAGTGTTTAAAGCTTTGCTTATTCAGTAAACTGGGTTACAAATTCAGTAAAACTATAAGGTTTAAATAATTAATTTTTTTCAAAAAAAAATATGTGTAATTGACTTTTTAATTTGAAATAAAATGAAAATATATACAATTAAAAACTATGTTTTTCTTATTTTTAAAACATAAATTCAAAAAAAAAAGGAAAATCCCACAAAAATACCTTTAAAACTGACAAAAGACATATCATGGTGTCTAATGTCTAAAATACCATGTCAGACTAGGTGGTGGAATCTGGAATATAATATTGACATGGTTGCAAAAGATAACCCCACCCTTGAGCTATACGGAAATAGAATACTGAACTCAAGTAGGCAATAACAAAACTAAAACAGCCAATCACGGAATTGAAGTAGGAAATAGTGAGGCACATGGGAATCCTCCATGAATTTTACAAAGCGTGGGGAGTACCTAAATCGTTTTTTGAATTTCCGAAACTCAAGTAAACAATAACAAAACAAAATTAGTTAATCACAAAATTTAAGTAGGAAATGATGAGGCATAGGGAACTCCTCCATGACTTCTCCATGCAATGGGACTTCCTAAATCATTTTTGGAATTTAGGAAACTCAAGTAGGCAATAACAAAACTATAGTAGTTAATCGTGAAATTAAATAGGAAATAGTGAGGCACAAGGGAATCTCCATGAATTCTTCAAAGCATGGGGGTTTCCTAAATTGATTTTGTAATATGTGGAACTCAAGTAGGTAATAATGAAACTAAAGTAGTAAATCGTAAAACTAAAGTAGAAAATGGTAAGACACAGTGAAATCACAAAATCCAAGTTGTTGATAGTAATTCAGCATTCGGAAATCTTGGTTGATAAAAAAAAGTAAGACATGTTATTTATAACCTTGTCAAAAAAGATGCCATACAAGATTGGCTTGTTCCTCGTTAATAATTATAAGAACATATTCTAAACATCCTCACACAACATCTCAGTCTGTAAAATATTGGAAAAAGCCTTGAAACACCCTTATATTCACTATTGCAACAATTCATGTATAATTATTTGTCTCCTATCTAGCTGGGTCTTGTGCAATTCGTGATCACAGAGCCTTTTCATGAGCATCATCTGATCTTTGCACTCGTCAACTAATAATTGGCTTCAGAGCTGCCATTATTTCAACAAAACTCAATCTCAACTTTGGATCTCTATTACCACATTCAATATTCAATCATGTTTTATCATGGCAATTGTGTTACTCTTCTCTGTTGGGAAAAAAACCAGAAAAAAAGAACTAATCGGTCCGATAGATCTTGAAGTTCAACCAATTTCATAATGAATTCAATTCTCTTCTACCCGCACAACAATTTACATTGAACCAATAATTTCAGAAACTAAATTTAGTTAGTTTATATTTTAGCTATTAAGTATTAAAGGGGCAAAAAAGGGGACTTCCCATTTTAGCTACTCCTTGTGGTTTTTAATATAGGACGAATTTGGGAAGTCAATCTTGATCCCAAATTTAAGACATATTTTTTTATATTTGTCAATCTTGTCCTAATATATCCCTATTGATGCTACTTTAACCATAATCAATGAGAAGAGGGAAAAAGAGAATTAAAAAAGATGACTAGAGTGTTTTAGAAAATACATGTCATATTAACTATCTTGACTAACTTTCTTAATAAAATCAAATTAGATAAATATATCTTATATTAAGAACCGGAGAGTATCAACTATCAAGTATTACAGTTGAAAAAACTAGACTATATGTGGTATGTGATTAAGTATGAACCTCAGACTAACTTATGATAATATACTCTTTTCCTGAACATTTTCCTTTTCATAAGATGGAGGTGTCCAAAAAGATCAGTTACATGGAGGGGCAATGGTGCTAGGGGAATGTATACTCAAGGAGAAGAGAAAGAACGAGTAGGTCTTGGATTTGAGATCCACATGTTCTTGACTCTAATATGTACAACATCAAAGGACGGCAATTTAAGAGTATAACTGTTAAGCAAAGAGATTGGAGAAACATATTATGAAGAAAGGTGAAGAATCACCTCAATACAACAATTGTATTGTAACCCACATGGTTATAGCAATCTACCCTCACTAGAGGGTGATGACCCACTTGGGAATCACAGAGAGACATCTCTCTGTAGGGAGAGACCCAAGTTATCACTGTCCTAATACATTCAGCACATAAATGAACCTTTATATAGATTACAGCCATCAACCAAATAACTAATCACCCGAATATCTCTAACAATAACAAAATTGCACATATAGCTGGCATATTTAGGACCATCAAGCATATAAGAGTAACAGTAAATTAAGGCCGTTTCTCAGGGGACTTACAAATTCCGATTTGTACGATCGTGAATTTGAAAAAAAGGGTATGGAGGACGTACAATGAATGTCACAACTAGACCAATCAGCGAGCCTAATATAGAAACCGAAAGAACCACATTTGCAGGAAAAGAACCACATGAAAAACATGAGACAAACCTTTGAGCAATAGGACCTAGAAAAGATGACAATAATAATATAAAAACCAAGGGCCTTATTCCATCTTAGTTGCGTATCATCAAGTGTGGTTTTCGTATTTGTGAATTACAGCACCAAGAAGAACAGAGAGGGAGCTAGGGGAAGTGAGAATACCATTTTCAGTACAAATCATATGGTATGCGTGAAGTACCTAGAAGAAGAAGGCACAAGGTGGCTCGCGAGACTTGAAATTTCAGAAAGTTTCCATACGCTGATGAAGTTGTCGTCGAAGGCCTTGAGAGCGGCCAAGGCGGCGGTGGATAAAGGAAGTGGCTCCAACACCGGCTTGCCGAGGCAGAGATCGGATACCTCCTGTGCCAATAATCTCACTGTCTTGCAAGATTAGAACTCCGACTTGGGACTTAACACGACGACGACAAGATAGGGAGAAAGTGAGGATGGAGAAGTGCGGGGTGAAGGAACGTAGGAAGGGCTTGGTGAGTGAGGGGGGTATTGAAGTCAATGCCAATATTTTCAAATCTCAAATTGGATCAAGTGGTCTAACTTAGGACATGTTTGGTATGATAGAATTGGGGGTATGGAATTGGAATTGGAATTGGAATTGGATATCAATTTCATGCTTAAGTTTGTTTGGTATGATGGAATTGGAAATTTTTGCAATTCCATGTGGAAGCCAAATCTCTCAAATTCCATCAAATTGGCTTCCACCTAAAAAGCAAAGATTTGCAATTCCATGTACCTAAATCTAGGTCAGGGTACTGGGTTAAGAGTTAGTGGGTCAGATCGGAGTTAAACCGAAGCTAAACCAGGGCCAAACCGGTGAGAAATTAAATATTTTAGGCTTATTAATATGAAATTTTTTTTAAAAATAAAAATAATTTTTTATTAAAAAAAACCGAACTGGAGCAATCAAAGTACTAAGTCAAAGGTTAGTGGGTCAGATTGGAGCTAAATCAGGGCTAAACCGGTGATAAATTGAATATTTTAGTCTTATTAATATGAATTTTTTTAAAAAAATAAAAATAATTTTTTATTAAAAAAAATCTGTCCGGTCCGGGTTTAGTAACAATGGTTTTATCTCATTCCACTTTCTTAGATTAGCATATTGGTAATTTTACATTTTAAATATAAATATTAAATAAAAATAATATTTGAATTCCATGTACATACCAAACACACTTTTAAACCACATTTCTATTTCCATATCCATATCCATATCCATCAAAACCAATTCCAGTGTACCAAACGGGCCCTTAATATTTTGTATAGTGGAGTCGTTAATTTGCCTTCTTAATTTGGTATTTGCCTAATTTCTAATATAAATAATTAAAGAATGGTATGTGACAAACTATCAGTAACACATATTGAAAAATTTACAAACAATTAACTTAAAAAAAATTCAATTTTTATAACTTAATTATTCAACTCTTACATTTACATTTAGTATCGAGAAGTCTATTTACATGGTTACCTAATGCCCCGTCTGGTGCCATGAAAGAGTTTTTGATGAAAGTGGAAGTGGAACTGAAAATGGAATTAAAAATGGAACTGGAAATAGAAATAAGGATAAAAGTGTGTTTGGTATAACTATATAAGTATGACATAATTTTTAATTTATATGTTTATTTTAAATGTGAAATAATCAAACTACCCTTATACTAAAAAAACCCCAACCTCCACTTCCAACAACTTCAAGACCCAAAGCAATCGGCGACCACCGTGAAAACCACCGGCAGCCACCATCAGCAATCAAAATTCACAACAAAAAGAAGAAATCAAACCCACCAAAAGTTAAAAATCAAGCCATATTTTGTTTGTTGTGGATCGGAGGGTGTGGAACCAGAAATCAAAGACAAAATCTCCTCCAGAAATCGAAGGAAGAGGGAGCGACGGAGGTTGAAGAAGACGATATGGGGGCGACAGAGGGGGCAACGGCATAGGTTGAAATCACACGCGTCGACGCTTTACTCCCTCACTGTGATATAGTTCAACGGCAGTGGAGGCTTGAAGCACGATAAAGATCGACGTGCTTAATGCGCACGAGCATCTCTCCTCAGTCACATTGACAGGCTTCGCGAGTTAGGCCATTGCCTTCAAGATGGCTATGGCGTCCGAAAAAAGGAGATCGATGATTGAGGTTGAAGAAGGAGTATGAAGCCGATGCTGGTTGGGTACCAGTGATTGTGACGGTGATGGGTGCCGAAGATGGTGACCATGAAACCGGTGATGGGACGAGTGTGCTAATGGGTAAAATAGTCAAGGAGTCATTTTTTCAAAGAGGAGGTGGCATGGAAGTGAGTTCCATGAGTATTGGGTGGGAAGTGAGTTTCACTATTTTTGATGGAATTGGATTCCATAGGAAAGTGGGATCTGTTGTACCAAACAACTTTATTTTTTAATTCTACTTCCACTTCCATTTCTCTTACCCCAATTTCATGCTATCAAACATGGCATAAAAGCTACGGATAGAGGGTGAATCATCTCATCTTTTGAAAATACTATAAAAGAAGATACTATATTGCCATAACCACCTTTTAATTCATAATGTTTTTTTTATTAAAGTGCAAACATATATATGATATTTTATTAAAAGTGCATCTAACACAAAATATTTTTCAGAAGATAAAATTATCCATGAACTTTGTAAATGCGGTTGGGCCTATACTGATATTCTAAAATACTAAAATGCCCCCAATTTAAAAAAAAATAAAATAAAAACTCCCCCTCCCCTTCAGCCCTTCCCTACCTCTATGAAATTATCAAAATACCTCTTGGAAGAGGCAAAAAAATCCCTCCTATAAGAAATTGAAAGTGCACCGCATCGAAAAATGCTTCGGATGTGTTTGGATGGGCTTTTTCAGCCCCTTAAGCTCAATTAAAAATTCAAAAGCTCAATTGAATTAGAATATCTGATTTTTGGGTGTTTGGTGGGGCTTTTGATAAAATAGCTTATAGTTAAAGAAGCTCTTTTTGGAATAAGTTTAAAGTTGGAGCTTTTAGCTTTACCTTTTGGAATAAGCTCATTGTTTGGTGGTAGAATGTTATGGTTGTTTGTGATTGAAATAAGTCTGTATTGTATGTGCAACCGTAGCTATACATAATTTCATTAGAAGAAATTCTCAAACTGATGTGGATTTTAGGAAAGCAAAAAAATGAAAATATAGTTTATGTAGATAGATATATTTGACTGTATCAAAAACTTTAACTTTGTATCATTTCTAATTTATTTGCATTTTCATTACAATTTAATTATTTATTTAACCATTGTCAAATGTGATTAAATATATTTTTCTCACTTTTCATATATTTTATAATTTTTTATTTTAAATATCATAAAAGTCACTTATGTCAAAGCTAAACCAAACACATTTCACTATTATAAAAGCACTTATCCAATCGTCAATCCAAACATAAATAACTTACATAATTTAACTTTTACCCAATCTAACTTATCCATAAGTCAAATTTTAAATAAGTCCCTTTTTTCATCACTCTTCCGAACACACTCTTCGTTGCTGGAAAAATCATACTCAAACAATCATCAAAATATAACAATAAATTTCATTCATCATAAAATTAATCTTAGTTCATCTCAATCAAACTCAGATTCATCAAGAACTTAAAACAAAACAGCTAAACATTTGCTACTTGAGACAGAGATCACGCGAGACAGGTTGGCGTCAGATTCGAACGGAGCTTGGCATTGGAAAGAATGGTGATGGAGCCGACAACGGCAATGCCATGGTAGAGAAAGGCACGAGCTGGGCGAGATTATATTGGGGGGGAGGAAAAATCAATTATGATCGAAAGACTGAAGCAAGGTTAATAGCAGAATCAATTGGGTAAGAATCAAAACCTGGGCAAGATTATATGGGAAAAAAGGAAAAATCCTATATGAGTTGGCCTTTTTGTTGTGTGTGTTTTTTTTTGGGGAAGAAAATGCGTTGAAGAAGGTGACCCTAATTATCAAATTTGGAGCATAGAGGATTTAAATTAGCGCTGTTTTCTGTTGTCTAGAAAATTTGAGAGATTGGGAGAAAATTTCAAGGCAACGGAAAAAGCGTGTTAACAAAATCTTCCTTTTCAATGAGTACCACGAGGATGAGAGAGAATCAACGCCATAAGGAGAAAGGCATGATCTGGGTCATTTTAAGAAGGAAGAAGATGTCGCTGCTTCTGATCCTTGGTGCTTTTTTTTTTATATATATAAAAAAAGAGGTAAGACCTCAAAACTCAAATTACATCATAGAATTATAATCCTGGTGCATGATAGTCTCTAATTTTGGAGTAGCAAACAAAACGAGGTGAAACCTCGGCTCCTTGGTGCGTTTTAGTGTATGTTTGGATATCATGTTAAAAGTACTTTTTTAGTTAAAACCAGGGTTTGAGATAAATTTATCCAAACACGTGAAAAATTTCTAAAAGCATTTTTTTTATTCAAAACCATGGTTTGAGGCTTTAAACCATGGTTTTGACAAAATCTATTTTTTTTTCAACTTCCCACTTCTCAAATAAGGTGTTTGCATTTAGCTTTTAAGAATAGATTATGAAGAAAAAGTGAAAAAATGATATGTTTGCATTTAACTTTTGAAAATAACTTAGAGAGAAAAAGTGAAAAAAAATAATTTTTTTAATAGATTTTGAGAAAAATAGATTATAAGAAAAAAATGATTTTAATAAAATGAGAGTGTATGGATATTGTGTTGAAAATCACTTTTTTTAATGGTCAAATTATCAAAAAGGACATTAGCTTTTGTTATAATTACATATAAAATATAAGATGATATTTTATGTTTTATTTAATATTTTCTATTTTAGGTTTGAGCCTGACCTGTACAAAGGTTTGACCTAGTCTGAAGTTCGTTAACAAGCCTACATTTAATTATTTTTTAGTATTTACTTTTTTATTATTTTTCAATTTTTCCCCATAAGTTTTCTTTTTATTTTTCAACTCAGTTTATTTTATTTTTTAAATATTTTACTCTTTTATTATAATTCTCTTATTTTATATTATTTTTTATTTCTAATAACTTTTTCATTTACAAATTACTAAAAAGGCATTAGTTGATGTAATAATTGCATATAAAGTAAAAAAATTCATTTCAAAGATATTTAACATTAAATTTCATAATAAAATAATATAATTTAAATAAATTTTTCTACAAAATTAAAAATTATATCATTAGTTAATTTTAATAATGATAAAATAGTCAACAAAATATATGTATTAATAAATTGTAGAAGTTTCAAAATCTAGACCAGGCACTAAACCTATCAAAGCATTAGGTCAAGGGTTAGATCGAGATAAATCTGGAGTAAAATTAATAATAATTAAAATAATATAATTTATTTAAAATGCATAAAAAATTGATCTTTTTAATTATGAAAAAATAATATTTCATCCTTAACATAGATACCCAATTTCCCATTTTACAAATTTTTTATGTATATGAAATTATTCCATTTTTATAATTTTTTTTCCTTTCTTTATTCTTTTTAAATTTTTCTCTCTACATATTTTATTTTTCCATTTTTTTTGTCAGTTCCGTGTATATCTTGATTTTTGCTTTTTTATTTCTTTCTTCCCTTCTCCCTTTTTATCTCTCCAGCGCATGATCAAGGCTACCGAGCAACTTTTTTCTCCTCCCTTTTCCCGAGGCATGAGCACACAGCAGGGGGAAATATGAGTTTTTTTTTTTAAAAAAAACCAAGGTTTTGAATTAAGAAGTGATTCTATTATTTTTTGAGGGTGTTTGAAAATGACCTTTTTCAATCGGATTTATTGAAAAGTGTGATAAGTGTGATTGAAATAAAGTGAGATCGTGTAACGTGATTTATATTTAGAGGCTGTTTGGAATAGTTTATGAAAATTTTATAAGTGCTTATGAATTGTAATTTACGGTCTACGAGGTGCTTTTACGGTCTACGAAGTGCTTTCACGGTCTACGAGATAAATATGTGGAGGAGATTTATCTCGATTTACGTGAATCGGGCTTATATGATAAGCCCGATTCAAAAAAGCTATCACAAACAGCCCCTAGATTGTAAATTGTATAAGTGCTTTTCTAAAAGTAAAACTTGTTTAGATTGCATAAGTGTTTTTTGGGTTTATGTATGGGGGAAAAAAGATATTTCATATTATGAAAAAGTGAAAAAATGTAAGATAAATAATGTGGTTCCAATACAAATAAATTTAGTCAAAAAATATGATATAACTAATACAATCAGATGTTCTCCACAATATTATCCCGAATCATGTCCCGGATACAATTCATTCCGGTTGAAGATGTCCTGAGATTATTGTTCGACGAAGCCTCTACCTCTACAGTTATATCTTCACCATGCCCTACATTGCCATTGTCTGCGGTCAAAGTTGTAGGCCGCAATAAACCTAATTGTTGCTATCTGATAAAAAATTGAGTTTTATTAATATTTTTACATATTTATTATTTGTGCTTCTTTTTATTTTTAGCTACATGACTAAAAAGAAAAGGAGAGAGTAATAACAACACTACCTGGATACAGTTACATTTATTTTTTTTATCTACATAACTAAAAAGGAAAGGAGAGAGTAATATTTTTTTTCTTTTTACATATTTATTTTTTTATTAACATAACTGAAATAAATGTACAACACTATCGGGATACATTTACAAGCATATATAACAAAGTGGTTCATTTTTTGCATACATTATTAGCTTATTACCCTTCTAATCATTTTCCATACATCATAATCATAAGTACAGTAATAAGTAACTAACAGAATCAGAATGATGAATGCACCAAGAAAGTGGAAACTTGTAAGATCCTAAAAAAAAAATAATAATAATAATTAAAATTATTTTTATATAATCATAATATAATAATAAAATAAAAGTTAAAAAAAGGGGGAAGGGGGTTGCATGGTTGCGCCTAATGCGTAGCCATTGTTGACGTGCCAACCCCATTGAAAAATAAAAAATAAAAAAAAAATAATTGGCGCCTAAGGCGCCCATTGCTGGTGAAAGGGTATTCGTAAGCCTTTGGTGTGGTGAGTTGAGGAGGAGAGATGCAGACAATGAGGATACTAATAGAAATATTTTTTATTCTTCGGGGATCAATAAGGTACTCAAATTCTCTTCTAATCATTATACTTCTTTTTACGAAAAGTGTTCTAAATAATTTTCTCTTTCTTATGATAGAAATTTTGTGTTGATTAGAGAAAATTTTAAGATTGAGATTTTGGATAAAATTGAGTTTTATCAATATAAGATTATAGAAATGTAGAGGAGCATTTATAGTTAATTTTGATCGGTTTACTTTTATTATTTAGTGGTTATAAGATTTTATAATGAATTTTTATATATAAATAATTTTATATCAGACTTTTTAACCGATTAAATCTAGATTAAATAATTTATTTGAATTATTGAAGATATTATTGTAGTTCTAATCGGTTTATTTTTGTAGATTTTGTGTTATAAAATTATATGTCATAATTTGATATTAGAAATTAAAGTTTGATATGATTTTTAATATATGTGGAGATGTTAATATTATTTAATAATTAGGTTATGCTCATATAAGTTAGAAGAGTAATTTAATTAAATTAGGATATTAATATTAACGATTTTATGATACTTGAAATTAAGGTGATTAGAAAATTACTATTGTTAAAGATTTTAGTAAATAAAATAATTAAGGAAATGTTAGAAAATTTTATTGAGGAATAGATAAATTATTGTTATTTTTATAAAAAGAATTTAGTGAGTTAATTATGGGGATTAGTTTAGTTAGCAATTATTATTAATTTTATTAACTTATAATTATATATTTATTGTAGAGTGAATTTGGCTTGTTGAACTTGAATTCTCTCTAGTTGTCAAGAACTCAAGGTAACAACTTTTCAATTTATCTTGTATGCTTGTTGATGTGATTATAAGCATATGTTGGTATTTTTAATTGCTATAAATATGTTATAGTATTTTATATATGCGATGTACAATTAGTATGAATTATGTTTTTAGTAAACTTTAGTTAAGTGGGCCTGAATAATTTGGAATGATTGATGATGTATAGTATTGATTATGATATATATGAGAATAAATTATCGATGATGGTGATGTTGAGATGTTGAAAGTGGTGAGGTGTGATTGGAGGAGGTTTGGTTCTTTTATACCACGTGGTATAGCCCCACTGAGCGCACAGTTGATGGCCTTGGCATTTTCAGGGCCCTTGGTACCACTCTTTTCCTTTGGCCGGGAGAATAGTCTGTTCAAGGGACAGGTGACACCTTTCCATGTTCGACGGAAAGGCAACCCATGGTCTGATATGAGCTCTATAGCCTTTGGCCGGGCTACACCTCATTATCGGCGAGCTTGGTGCAGTTTTGTTAAAGAGACTAAACCTATTATGTAATGTAGCCCATGGGTTCTGTTAGCGGTTAAGGAAGTTATAAAAATGGTTGAGGGAGTACATATTAATTTGTTTTCTTGAAAAAAATAATGTTTATTTGAAAGATTATATGTTGTATTATTTATATTGCTCGCTGAACTATCTTGTAATCATTCCCTGCATATCTGTTAAAATGAAAGTGATTATTGGGTCTGTATGACTCATCCCGTCAATTTATTATTATTTTTAGGCGAAAGTCTAAACAGTGGTGCCGATAGGGAAGCGAACGAGGCTTGATTTGATATCAAATTATATGTCTCGTTTAGTTTTTTGAGTATAATGTATATTGCCAAACTTAAGGGTATTTTAGCCAATCATGACATATATAGAATGTTTTGCATATTGGGATTTGTACTGTAGACGGAGCTCATTTGATATGATATTTATATAATATTATTTAATATCTTGATGAAATGGTAGATTTTGAGGTAATTTAAGGAGGTTGTTACAAAATTAGTAAACAAAAATATATCAAATGGGAATTACAAACTTGTTGGGTTCTACATTTGCAAAATGAAGCTTCTGGGAAAAATTAGCCCAAAAACTACAAGAGTCTAAACCTGAACGACATATTAAAGGCCTTAGGAATGAAGGTGCAAAAGCAAACACATGCTAAGTTATTTCAAAATGCATCCAATTATTCACCCATTGATCACAGCATAAAACCATACAATAAAACAAGAATTTGATTCATCTTCTCTCTATATACCTCAGAAAAGGTCAGAAAAAAACAGAGAGAGAGGAAATCAAGACTTACCTGAAGAGCTACAATTGCTTAAAGGACGCTCAAGCCGGACCAATGACTAGAGATGTTGAGAAAGGAACACAAGAAGTGTGAGCAGTAATAAGCAATAAAGCAAATGACAAGAACGGTGGTTTTCTACAACACAGTTATGTTGGGAGAGAAGGAAGATGGTGGAATAATGTGGTGGGAGAGAGTTAAGATCAGGAAGGAGAAGAGGTGGCACTATTTTGCATGAAAGTGGCTCTACCGTAGGTGAGTCGAAAAAACCTTACCGACAACAGAGTGGACGGTAGCCAATGGCTGAATGGGAAGATGAAGACAGAGCCAACAAAACACCAAGGTCTTCAGCTGCAACGAGCACCTACTGCTGACAAAGGACAAAAGACAAAGATTAGAGGGTCTTAACCACAGTGAGGGGCCACCGAAAGTTGCAGGCCTTGCCGGACGGGACCTGAGGGCGCCGAAGGTGTCCTGCAGCTGGAGTGGGGGAGGTTTGTTGAGATCTGAGAGGAGGAGGATGGTGGAGTTGACCTGAGGACCACGTCGGAGCTGAGACAAGAGCAGCAACCCGAAGGCGTCGTTTGACGATGGACGTGACACTTGGATTTCGCCAGAGCTAAATGATCGGTGGTGGATTGTTGAGAGGAGGAGATCATGGTGGTAGATTGCTAAGAGGAGATTGAAGCAAGGAAGACGAAGGTGATGGTGCTATCGGTGGTTGAGGAATGAATGCAGGGTTGGTAAAAGAAGAAGATGAATGAATGCAGGGGTTACAGGTGCTGAGAGATTCAGAGAGAGAAAAGGGAGACAGAGTTGGCAGACAAGCACATGGGAAAAGAGAGGGTGCAATAACGATCAAATATGGGATCCCATGTTGAGTTGAGTAATGCATTTGGGCTACTTTTTATATAGGCCACATATAAGCCCTTCTCAAACACTAGGTAACCAAACACAAAAAAAAAATCATAATGACATTAAGTGCTTACATGATCAAATCAGGCTTATTGTTTGGGTAATCTTTCAGCAAACCATAGTTTGAACCCTAAAAGTGCTTTTTATTTTATCCAAACAGACACTTAGTCTTTTAGGGCCCATTTTGTACTAGGAAAATTTGAGGGGGAAAGGAACTTAAGGGCCTGTTTGGTTCAAAGGGAGGGGATGTGAGGGGAGGGAATGAAAGGGAGGGGAGGGGAGATAATAACTAATTTATCATTTTACCCTTATATGTTAACTTACATTTTTTATGCTTATATAAATAATTTAAATTAAATTTTTTTGAAATGAAATTTATTTAAATTAGTTTACACCTCAATATAAATCAAATAAATTATCAAAATTCAAATTTGTTTTACCAAGCTACAAATTTATTTTAATTCACACTATTGGAATTACTAAAATAATTATTGGTAAAAAATGATATTATAATTTTGTGCAAAAGAAGCATCACAGAAGCTATGAGAGACGAGGTCAGAACTCTGTGAGTGCGTGTTTTTATTTTTTACTCAAGGATATCACTGGAAATATGAAAAAGACTTAGGGGCAAAATAGTCAAATTTTTGCTTTCCTCCAAATCCCCCCAATTTGGAGGGAACAAAATGGAGGGGAGGGGAGGGATTTGGAGCCCCTAATGTGGCTCCCCTCCCCTCCAACTTTTCATACCAAATAAGGGGAGGGGCTCATATTTCATCCCCTCCCCTCCCCTCCAACCAAACAGACCCTAAAGGAGAGAAGGGAAGGGAAATGAAGATTGTAAGGGGTGATGGAAGATGAGTTGTTTGGTATGAAGAAAATTTAGGGTGGAACTTAGGGGAAAAAGAGAAAAATACTCATTTTACCCTCAAAAATAAATTAATAAGTATATATTAATCAAAATTATATTTCAATTCATACATTAAATAATTAGTAGTATAATAATTTTTAAAATTAAATAAAATGAATAAATTATAAATTATAATTTAAATAAATAAAAAAATTATTTTATTTAGTAATGAAGTTGAAAAAAAAAATTTCTATAGAATGAAATTCGAATTTGTAAAGGCGGGAATCCTGAAAAAAATTAAATTAAAAGGAGAGAATCCTGAAATTTGCTTATCACATTCGAACTTGCTTTCGAACGTTTTTTCATAAGTATATTTATCTTTTGGATCTTCCTTCCTGAGAAGAAACTTAGTTCCCACCAATTTTGATGGGATCTTATCTTCTCACATTTAAATGAACATTGGTGGACCCGGGAACTTAAGTTCCTTGAAAGATTGAGCTAAAATTGTGTACCAAACAAGGGAACTTAGCCATGTTTTCTTCCCTTCCCATCTTTTTCTTGTAACAAACGAGCCCTTAGATGAAGAATCAAAAGTTGAGAGTTGATTTTTTTTTTAGTCGGGGCATTTTGGTATTCTTAAAAAAATAGTGTGGGTCCTATCATATAAACTACTTTTTTTTTAGTTAGGCATTTTGGTATTCTTAAAAAAATTAGTGTGGGTCCTATCCTATAAACTAATTTTGTTAGATAGGGTTTAGCGGTTATGTGACTTTTACTTATATTTTTAAAGTTTATGGATACTTGTACCTCTCTAAAAATATTTGGTGTTAGATACATTTCAATAAAATCTTATTTATATTTTTACACCTTAACCTTTTTGTTTTTTTGGGTTTCACAGATAATGGTGGTGGTATTATAAGTGTGGCGTAATAATGGGGCAATATCTCACATGAAATTAAGTTAAAGGTAAATATTATTATATGTTTTTATAGTTTGATCAAATTTTAATTTTTAATTTAAGTAATTACATATAGTTAATTTTAATCCTATAATTTTATAAGAAGTCGATCTAAATTTAATGAGTGGTTCTTGTACTTTTATCCAGACTTTGCTTTTGCTTCCTAACTTCCTATATTTAAACAAAAAATGGATTTAAATAAATTATTTAAAATTACAAGAACCAAAATCAAAGCATGATCATAAGCATCTACGAGTTGTTAGCTCTAGCTTTCATTTTAGTCACTGACTCGATTACTCACCAATCAACGCCCTTTAAGAATTTCATATTTATTTACCAATCTTGATCCTCCTTTATGATCGTTATTTTTCCATAACTCCTAAATAGTAGTACTATTTCTTCCTCCATATATTTCCTCATACTCCCCCCCCCTTTCCTCATCAGCTTTTTTGAAAAAACAATATACCTTGATTTATATGATTTATACTCTCATAATATTTATGAATGATTAACAGTCAATTCACCTTGAATTTTGTATAATAGATAGACAAATTAGTGTAATTTGAATAATATATCTTAGAGAAAGAAAAGGAGGGACAAATTAATAAGATGTTCATCAAAAGTACCTGAAGAACACTGACGGCAAAAAGAAACAAAGAATTTCGAAGTTAAATTATTATATTGGTCATCAATTTTCTTTGTTATTTTTGCATAAATAATTTAATTTTTCCTCTTTTGATAAACAAAGGATTTCCAAGTTAAATGATTATATTCTTATCGCTAACCCAGAAGCTTAACTTTTCATCATTATTTCAATTCAGTATCATATATATAATTTTGCGATGCTAGTAGACTGCGAGAACAATTATTTATAAGTAAATCATTAAATTTTCAATAATAAAAACTCAAAGATATTAATGACTCAATGCCAACAAAATTCAAAAAAGTGAAATAGCATAAGACTCCTAAACTAAACTAAGTTACAGTATGGGTGAAATAGAGACTCCTGAGCTAAACTAAACTAAACAATATCTACTCTTGATGTGGGCATATGGATACCATCATCATCTTGGTTGATGAACCTCGACCAGAACCAATGTGTCCTCCAAACTCTAGCCATCTCCTCAATGGGAATGGCCTTAGTCTCAGGGAGAAGGAAATAGACGAACACGGTCATGGCCAACACAAATAAGGCAAAGAAAATAAAGAGCCCAAACTTTAAGTGGCAAAGCATGGTCACAAAAATCTGCGCCACCACGAAAGTGAAGAACATATTGGTGGCCACTGTCACACTCTGCGCCGCTGATCGAATCTCTAAGGGAAAAATCTCACTCGGCACCAACCAGCCCAACGGGCCCCAAGACCATGCAAACCCTGCCACATATATGCATATGAATAGCACCACGACTATTGCATACCATATGGGCAACATTCCTGGGTTTCCATTTGTACCGAACTTCACTCCAATAAAGGCTGCAACTATAATCTGTGTTGTTCAAAAATAACGAAAAAAAAGTTAAAAATTTGAGTTTAAAAGCAAGAACCAATTGTGTGTTTATACTTGTATAATATATAGTACCTGACATATAAGCATTTGGATTCCTCCCTCAAGAAAGAGGGCTCGCCTTCCCCACTTGTCTACACCAACAATAGAGACGATGGTGGCAAGAACATTAACGAAGCCGGTAATGACGGCAGACATGAGAGAAGCATTGCTCTTAAACCCAATGGAGTTAAAAAGAACTGGTGCATAGAACATGATAATGTTGATGCCTGTAAGTTGCTGGAAGAAGGGGATCATGATGGACATAGTGAGTTGGGGCCTGTACTTTCTTTGCAAGAGATTCTTCCATGGGTGTTGTACTTGCTTGGATGCATCACTAGCCATGATCATATCACTAAACTCCTTATCAACCTCTTCGACTCCTCGAATCTTCTTTAAACTCGCCCTCGCTGCCTCGCGATCTCCTCGCTCGATCATGGAGTTTGGAGTGTCAGGGAGAAAGAAGCTGCCGATAGTGATGATAAGCGCAGGCACCATAGCACCTCCTAAGCTCAAACGCCACCCTAAATCACCCAATGGAGCGAATAAATAGTTCAACACATTGGCAACCAAAATGCCAATCGTGATAGACATCTGAAACATAACGTTGAGACTTCCTCTGTATTTGTATGGAGCCATCTCAGAGAGATATAGTGGCACAGACTGCAATTAATAATGGTTTGTTAGTGAACATAACCATATGCCAAATATCTGATATCTATGAAGATAGGAGTATGTAGATAATTATTTATACCTGATTGCAAAATCCGACGCCAAAACCAAGTAACATCCGGCCTACAATCAACATCCAAATGGCTTGTGCGAACGCATTGAACAAAGCGCCGACAAAGAAGAGAATGCCACCAATGAGCATAGAGTTTCTGCGTCCGAACTTACGGGTCATGGTGGATGCCACCAAGGAGGACAAGAGTGCAGCGATATATAAAGAAGAGGTGAATAAAGTTAATATTTGACTATCATATTGACAATACTCATTCGTGGATGTGTCCAGGTTTTTTTGGCGATATACAGAGGAGAATAATCTAACTAGGAATGAATCCATGGAAGTCACTCCACCTAATCCAAAATTTAACCCCAAATATTAGTTATAAACTTCTGTAATATAAATTGAAATATAAACAAAAGCCAAACGAAGGGAGGATTACCAGAAATTCCAATATCATATCCAAAGATTAGACCACCCATGGATGCAACAATGCAAGCTTTAAAAACAGACCAAGTCAGTTTACCAGGATATGCATTGTTGTTACCAGCAACTACAACTCCAGCTCCTCCCATGATGAAGAAATAATTGGAAAAAAAATGTCGGAATAAGTGAATTAAAACAAGCTTCAGAACTATAATCACAACGCCTTGCGAGTGAGGAATGAAAGGTTAGCAGCAGAGAGAGATATATATAGTCGTTTTAGTCTTAGTTGGACTAGGAGAGATGTATGATTTTTTTTTTTTTAAGAAATTGATTTGATAAAAATTTATCTGTTCGGAAATACAAGTATAAATCATTATATCAGGATCGCGGGCAAAGGCAAAAAAATCAAATTCGATTGGATTTTATTGTTCATTTAAGATATGCTTTTCGTACTATTTTCATTTTCAATTTATCTATTATGATAAACTCAACTGGATTTTTTTTATACATAAATTCGATTGGATTTTATTGTACATTTAAGATATGCTTTTCGTATTATTTTCATTTTCAATATAATCAAACAATACAAAAAAAATAAAATTTTGGATATATTTTTATTTTTTAAATCTACATTTTTATATTTATTTCATTTTTAAATTAAAAAAATACATGTATTTTGGAAGAAAAAGCTCAATTTTTTAAAATTATTTTCTATATCTTTCTGGTGCGTCCCAACTCCTAACAATTACATTAAATTCATTACATAATCAATTCTCATTGTGTAAAAATTTTGAAATTTATCACATTTATTATTATAATTTAACAATTATATCATACTATCCGTTAAGAAATATGATGATTAATCAATATATCACAATTTGTCAACAAATTTATCTTCCATAATCAATTAAATTAAATGATTTATCACAATTAAGCTATTATGATATTTTTATTTGCCAAATGACGGAAGAGGGACTCTCAACACCCCTCCTTTTAGGGTAAAATTGTCCCTCGGTGAAAAATTTCAGGGCAAAATTACCCTTAACCCTATATCTTTTATATATAATCAATAGATATCTCATAAAAATTTTAAAAATATAAAATTTTTTTTTGAATTTAATAAAATTACTCTGAAAAAATTAATTATTTAATCCTTATAGTTTTATTTAGTTTACAACTCAGTTCTCATAGTTTAACTCGCCACGACTAGAGTCGGGAAAACAGGTCGAACCCATTTAGACTCTGAATTTGTAAGGACTGTGCTTGAAATTTTTGCATAAAAAGCGAAAATGGGTCTAAAAGGGCCGGCTTTATAGGGCTAAGGGCCGGCCCATTTATTTTTTATTTATTAAAATCATTTATATGGTATTAATATTATTGATTTTTTATGTTTTTTAAATGATGTTGCAAATATTTATTTGTTATTATCTTTTTAAAATTAAATTTTATAAGAAAATTTTGTAATAAGAACTCTAAAAAATTTACAAGATATTTCTTATTGCATAAGTATTATTACTAATTTTGTGTTAAATTAGAAATTTTATTATTGTAATTTAATAATTTTATTTCTTTAAGAAAAGCTGAAAAAAAAGTAAATGTTGTTAAAAAGGCTTCAGGCCCTGCAGGGCTGGCCTTGGCCCTTATGTTCAAGGGTTGGGCTTCAAAAAATGATTTTTTTAGCCGAATCTAAACGGGCCGGCCTTTTTTAACCGCTCTAGTCACGACTTAGTGTTAGAAGTTTCTTAATTTTTAGAAATTTTTTTAGCAAGGTTTTGAAACTTAGACAATCATTGAACTGATCAGGGTACTGAGTCAAGAGTTAGTAGGTCAGATCAGAGTCAAATCAGAGTTAAATTGGGGCTAATCAATGATTAATTGAATATTTTAGATTTATTAATATGAAATTTTAAAGAAAGATTAAAAAAATTGATCTTTTTTTAAAAAAAATAGTAAACCGGACCGGTTTACTGGCCGGTTCGCGGTCTGGGTTTCAAAACCTTACTTTTTAGCCCCTCATGACTCATAGCTCTAACAATTGCTTATTTTGCACCCTTATCAATCCACATTAGCAAAAATTCAACTCCTCTCTCCTCTCCCTTTCCAAACCTTTCCAACCATTTTCTTTCTTCTTCCTCCACGCTCAGGCTTTTTCCTCTTATGAACTAAAGTCTTCTACTCTTATCTCGGCTTGTATAAATGTGCTTTTTCAAACAAGCCCTGAATCACAGGGTTAAAAGTTGCTTATTTGGAAAATTATAAGGAGTGACTGGTGGTAAGGGTTAAATAATTATGAAATAAAGTCTTCCACTCTTGTGTCAACTTGTGTGAATGTGTTTTTTCAAACTCTAACTCAAACAAGCCCTAAATCTCTCATAAACTTACCCTATGTGGCACTCACAGGGTTAAAAGTTGCTTATTTAGAAAATTATAACGGGTGAGTGTGTGGTAAGGGTTAAATAATTAATTTCTATTTTTTTTAATTTGAAATAAAATGAAAATATATACAATTAAAAAAATATATGTTTATTTTATTTTTAAAACATAAATTTAAAAAAAATGCAAATGATTTTCTTATCAATAATTCCAACACATAATACGTGTTACTAGCTCCCGTCTAAAATATAAGATCCGGTTTATTTTTTTAAAGAAATTAATGAAGTTAAATAAGTTACTTAATCATATCATATGTTGTATATTATTATATTGTACATCTGTTTATAAGTCAGACATATTATATAATTAAATAATTTATTTATCTTTTTCAATCCCTAAAAAAAAATTAACAATATCTTATATTTAAGATAGAGGGAGTACTGGAATTTCTCAGGATTTTTTTTAAAAAAATATTAACATATTAAGAAGAGTAAATGGAAAGTCAACTGAGAACGGTGTCATGATGATTCAATTTCAAGAAGAGAAGAGGCTCCCATGCTGACGAGACCAATACGGATCGGATCTCGCACGCACTTTTGAGTTTTGCCTTTCGTCATACTTTTTCTCAGATTTGGGAGATTTCCTCCTCTTCTCGTTTCAATTCTTTACAGGTCGCATGTCCATAGCCTTCAGTTTTGAAGCGCACCACTTGAAGCGAACATCCCAACATGTCACGTGCGATGTGCCACCTCCCTCCTCCTTCGTTCCATTCTATGCATTGTAATCGATGAATGCGTCGTAATTATGCTCACGGAGATCTGAGAGTGTTTCTTCTTCTTTTTCTTCAATGGCCTTGGATCAGCTACGGAGGGGCTATTAGGTTTTTGATCTGAGGATTTGAGAGAGAGAGAGATGGATGTAGGGAGGTCGTCCCTGTGTAATTTCGTTGTGAATTTTCTGTTAGAAGAGAACTACTTGCTCACGGCATTTGAGCTTCTTCACGAGCTTCTCGATGATGGCCGTGATGATCAGGCTATTCGCCTCAAAGAGTACTTCTCTGATACCTCCAGGTTCCCTCCTGATCAGATTTCTCGCTTCAATTCTCTTCGAGGTTCGTAAACGTTGCACATTTTCCATTTGATTGTTCTAATGTTCTGTTCTTGAATTTTGGTGCTGATTGGATTTACGGGTTAAGAGCCATATCCTTGTTTCTCCCCCCCCCCCTTGAATTCGGGCACTCTGAAATTTTTGAGCTTGGGGTACGATACATCTTGTTTTTAACAGCAATTCCTCATTTTTACTAGTTAAATATCAGATATTCCTTATTTCCGTTGACTGAGTCAACTTTGAAGTTCAGATTCTTTCCATAGGGAGTGTTGTTTTTTCTTTGGTGGTCAATTGTGTTACTCTGAGTTAGGTGCAGTTAATATGCTAACTGAATTCGTAGTCGAAAAGGTCTTTCGTAGGTTGGAGCATTCATTATATACATTTCCCAGACAAGTGTAATATATTTTTGGCAATACGTGGAAGGAATTTCATTTAAATGGTTTTGATAGACTGGCTGAATGGTTTTCAAAGGTGCTGTCTTGTCCTTTATTCATTTTCCGCGGACATAAGATGTTTAATAGCTAAATTATTCAGATTAAATAGAAACATCTACAACATTGTTCGAGGGTACTTCTTTCTTTTTTCCTCTCTACTCTGTCTTCTCTTTGCTGAGGTTTTTCTTCCTTCCATGTTTCTTTTTTATTTCTGAACTTTTCTGTTGTGTGGAATTTACAGTTTCTTCTGCGTCTTATTTATCCTTTACTGTTAAGCTTCAGAAATTCTGTCAACACGGCAGTTCTATTATTTTCAGTTTAATTCCTGATTCTTAAATGAGTGCTAAGACTATCGCTGCGTGGAAATAATGTCTCTTGAAAGATGTTACTATTATTAGTAACTATGTGGTGTGTAATTTTTGTTCTACAAGTTAGAACAATTTATTCAATGGTCTATAAGCGCTCAGATGCGTTTTATCTGATCTCTTTTTTGTCAAAATATTTATGCTTGGCTGGTGGCCCTTTGGCCTAGTGGCACCAACCTTACCCCTCTTGTGGGAGGTTGCGGTCTCGATCCCTTAATCTGTAAGCTTGCCCCTTTGTACTAAAAAAAGAAAATTATGCTTGTTACATTTGGATGTTGGAGTTAGAATGAGTTATAATTTAAATATACGTTAACTAATTTCATATATACTATGTTAGGAACCTGGATTCCCTAGGTAATATTGTAGGAAAAGCAAGCAAACTCCTAGTTCTCTGAGGGGCTTGGTTCTCCCGCAAGAATACCCAATTCTCTGTCTGCATTCCCTTTTCTCTTGCTCCTTTATATCCTCAGTTTCCTAAAAACTTCCCATGTTACTTCCCTTGAACTGTTTCTCACCCACTTACATGCTGTTCATTAAGCACAATGGAAAGAAATAGAAAGTAAAACAAAATAGAAAACATGATTTTATGGGTAAAAAATGTGATGAGGGGCGCCCCTCGGCTAGCCTATTCCAGCCTGTGCTCAGCCTTACAGTTCTGCCTCCCACAAAACATTGCAAGTTATCCTTTAACGTGGTGTGGAAACCTATATCTGACCCAAGAGAACAATCTGGGGGATTGTTTTGGGTTGACACCAACAAAACATTGCAAATCCCTGAACATGGTCGGCCACCTCTGTTTGCCCATCAATATGAGGATGAGGATGATGGACCTTGCTAACCTGTAATGTAGTACTGGGTCTTGGGCTCTGATAGCAATTGTTATAAGTATTGAAATATGGCTGTGCTCCCCTTTTTCAGAACTAACATTGGAAATTGAAGATGACAACCAAAAGGAAATCCTCCTTGCCAGAGAGTCCAGGCCAGTTCCACTGGATTTTAATCTGTCACTATTCTTTGCTTTACCTCACTTTTATTCCTCTAATAGTTTTTGTTTTGGCCAACTTGTATTTCTCTAATAGCTATATACTAGAGAGTAAACAATGGTTTCTGGCAATTAATTGTGACCTTTTACGCCATAGTTATTAAATGTCCTTATGGTACCTGCTTTCCAGGTGTATTGTGCCACACCTTTATATGGAACAGATACCTCTATGGAGCTGCAGTTTAGTACGTACTTAGGGAGACCTTTTTGTTTATGTGAGAGGGGGCTTTTATTTATAACATTGGAGAAGCAGAACAGATTCTCTAAGGACAACTTGGATCTAAAGTAAGATATTTAAGGAAAGAAGTGAATAAATCAATTTTAAAGAATTGAACGAAAAATATAATCTAGGTGTTTATCTGGAATTTAGGTTTTCTTTGAGGAAATCCATTACATTGGTTTGTATTGTGCAACTTACACCACTTCTTATGTGGGCATTCTTGTGTCTGTTCCTTAATATATGGTGAGCTGGACAACTGATAGGAAGCTTTAGTTTGAAGTGAACCACTGTATTTTGACAGAATTATGAAAATACATAGTTTGAGGCTCTGATCAAGTTTTCCTTTATTTTGTTTGTGCAAAGCAGTGGCAGACCCTCAAAGTTTACTGGAAGAGAAAGAAGCAGCAGAAGAAAAGTTAGCTATTAGTGATTATGAGCTACGGTTGGCTCAAGAAGACATCTTGAGACTTAAAAGTGAATTGCAGAAAAAGACTGATAGTTTAGATGAACTAAATGGTAGTTTTTATTGTTTTCAATACATCTTACCTCTTTTTTTGATCATCCATATATTTCCATCTGGCCTTAAGATAAGGATGATGCCTGACCCATACATCCTTCAAAAATTTTGCTAGTTATTCAAGTCGGTGCAGCTTTCTGATCTGCATTACCGTCATGTCATAGTTCTTAATCTTACATGCCTTTTGTTTTGGATACAGCTGCTCTGTCTAGTGAAGATACTTCCATAAATGATGGACCAAAAATTCAACAACAGAAAAGGAATTCCTCCTTCACTGATTTGGGACCACTGAAGGATCAGGAACGCCAGGATCTTAACTGTGCTGTGAAGGAATATTTGCTTCTAGCAGGGTATCGTCTTACTGCAATGACATTCTATGAAGAGGTGAATGCTTGCTTATTGGCGTTTCCCCCCTTTTAGGTCATGACTCCTCCTCATGTTATCATTCTTTATCATTTTTTGGTGAATTATTTACATATATTTTTATTTGAAAGAGACGTTTCTTTTCTTGATAGAATCATAGTTCATGTTGTATAATTGATGAATAGCACACTAACATCAAGAAACCCAAATTTTAGTTGTCATAATATTCTGGTTTGTTTATGATTATGTTGATGATTATAATATCTCGAAGATCCTCTAAGCTCAGCAATTATTTGGATTGGAGTTATTAGGATTAGAAAGTTGGTCCTTCAATTTATTTAACTTTTCGATCTATTGGGTACTCTACCATTTTTCTTGTTTTGTTGTATTTATGGATTTATGGATTGGTTTTACGCTATATAGTCATCGACTATCTTTGTTTTAATTTTTGAGTTTCCCTTCGAGTTTTGATAATATTGGGAGTGCCAGCCCTTGTGCGATTAGGATTAGGATTTATTCCAAATCTTGTATAAGTTAGAGGAGGACTAGTTAAACTTTGTAAGTCTTCCTTTTAGATACAATGATCAGATTTATGAAGTAATTAAACAAATTGCTTTCTTCTTTGTCGTTGGGGGGGGGGGGTTGCTATTTCTTTATATACATTTATATATTTTTCATTTTTCATGTAATCTCTTTCTCCGTTCTTCCTTATAAATCTGCTCCTACCTTTCCTCCCCTTTGACAAAAACAGGAGGAGGGAGGAAAGGAAAAATGGAAGTGTATGTCTCATATGGAGTTTGTTTTCTGGTTTTCGTGTCTTTTATTAGAGAATAATTGTTTGTTATAAATTTCTGGAATACTTAACATGATTCCTGAGTTCCTGTATTCTTTTAACAGTTTTTTGTGTTTTCTAACATATGAAGAGTCATCTAGGGACACTATCTGGTGGATAGATTTAACAAATCACAGTTGTGCATTGTCTTTTTTGGATCTTTATGTTAGATAGCCATTAATCTGTTCCTGTAGGTTACAGACCAGAACTTGGACAATTGGCAGAATACACCTGCGTGTGTACCAGATGCCTTGCGTCATTATTACTACGAGTTTCTTTCATCAACTTCAGAGGCTGCTCAGGTAATTACTTAACTGCTGGTATTGGCAAGTTTCTCACTGCCGTCTGCCTTAATAAATGCTCAGCAACAATCATAGTCATGGTTACAATTTTAAATGGTATATATGCTTTACTTGGCTTGTTGCTTATACCCTTTTATGGAATTTTTTATCAAACCATATGATGTTTGGTGATGCCATTTTTTAAATAAAAGTTATATCACAGTTTTAACAGGGTGTATGAATACATACATGCATATTTGAAGAGTTGGCTGTTGATAGAAGACAATTGCATTGTGTGATCCATGTAGCCACTCTTACTTAGTAGAATAAGGCTTGTTATTATTTTTGTATACTTAAATACATATAATAAGTTAATGTCAAAATCTAGTGGAAAAAAAAAAGGGTCAAAATATGTATGAGAATAATAAATATTACATGATATAGTACTCTATTTAAAAAATTTGAAAACTAACCTGATAAATATTTTCGTGTCAGATTTTTTTTTGGGTATATTTTGTGTTGTTGGCCTAATTGACATTTTAGTTTTTCAAAATAGTTCAGCAATTTAAAAATTTTGAAAACTGTGTTTAAAAAAGTGTTTTGGTCATCTGGGAAAAGGTCAAGTCAATTTAAATGTTTTGGCTTGTTTTCTTATTTTTGAGGATAAAAGGAAAATACTCGGTGAGGAAGATGGTATGCAAAGATTTATTCCATAGTTCCCTGGTACTTGTACACGGCAGATTTTGGCTAATAGATTCTTTGTCTCGACTAATATATATGTTTATCAACATATGCTTCTTTCTTCTATAAAAGGGTGCAATGGTTGTGAATTTTCTGCAAAATTGGAGGCCTTGGTCAATGTGATTTTTATTTCACAAGAGATTCTGATAGAGCATACTGAAAATAAGGGAGATTCTACTCCATAAATTACATTTAACACTTCATGTGTGTGTGTGTGTGTGTGTGAGAGAGAGAGAGAGAGAGAGAGAGCCAAGAGCAGCAAGGAGAAACAATAATGATCAACACAAATGTAAAATGGGAAGCAACCAACAATCCTCAGAACATGAAGAGCAGAATGTTAAATGCTGACACTCTTGCTTTTGAGAGGCTAGAGTCTCTTCTAAAGAACTTTAATCTTTTCTCTTGTCTGCACTATCAGTGCTTGATTCTTTGTTCTTCATAACCCTTTCCCAACACTCCTTCCTCCTTCACTCTGTCACTACTCTCCCATGACCTCTTAAGTGTCAGACTTCATTGTCCCCTCCATTCCATTTTCTTCTGCATGTTGCATTTCCTGAAGCAAGTCTTTTTGGCTCAAATCAGATCCTCTTCTAATAATTTTTTTATTCGTTATCCTCTTATCTTTTACTCCCTCCGGTCCTATTTATAAGAGTCCGATAATCAAATTACGCGGTTTAAGAAAGCAGTTAAAATTAGTTAAAAGTAATAGAAATAAACCTACCAACCTTTAATTAATGCGATATATATAATTAATGAGGGGCACAAATGGAAAAAGCTCATTAAATGTTGAAACAACTCTTGTCAGTCTCTTATAAAATGGATCAAGACAATTCAATTTTTGGGCTCTTATAAAAAGGACCGGAGGGAGTATTTTCTCTATTTCTCTGATATATATATTTTGAAAAGTGCTTTAATGGAAACTCGTCAAGTTAAAAAGAAAATTTTCAGTTAAAGATTTATGCTCTTAGTACATGAAATTCTTTGTCTTATTGAGGATGTATTGGTTGCTTTTTTGAAATTAGTGTCAACATCAACTGACTCTTGTGCTGAATCACTCATGAATATTGGTCCAGGAAAAAATTGCTCTACTTCGCGGAAATGAAACATTGCTGCAAGCAAATAAGAGGTTAAATGAAGAAAGGGAGAACTTGTTGAAGAACAAAGAATTGATGGATGGCCAAATAAATGCATTAACTAAATCCCTAGAGGGTTTGAAGAAAGATCTTACAGACAAGGAGAAGCTGGTAGTTCCATCTTAATTCTGAAAGACTCTGTCAATCAATTAATATAATTAATAATGTACTAATGATTATAACTTTCAGGTTCACTCTTTGAAGCAGTCCCTTGAGCACCAAAGACAGGAACTTGATGGTTGCAAGGCTGAGATCACTTCGCTGAAAATGCATATTGGAGGGTCTCAATCTGGAAAGAATTTGGCAGCCAGTGATGGTGACGATGTCCAATCTGTTTCTTTAGAAAACTACAAGGAAGAAATCAAGAAATTGCAGATGGAAGTTGAATATTTGAAAGTAAGGAAAGTTACAGCTCCTGTATCTGTAAATTTGGTTAGTTCTGAAAATGAAATAATTCAGACAGAAGACAAAATTATTGAGATACATGAGGATAAAAGTTCAGTCTCTTGTCCTGTTGAAGTGGTCTCGGGAGCTTTACACAATGAAGGCACTCAATCCTTTGATGCCCACAGTCATAATGAGTGTATAGATAAACGTGAAGATGCATTGCATGACTCACTGAATCCTCCAAATGCAAACAGTGCATTAGGAAATGGGGAAACCGTCTTGGAACACAATGGTGGGCTGCAAGCAGAGAATAGCAGTTTGTTTTCTAGATCAGATGGTGTAAATGACGAAGCAGTGTCTGAAAAGATGGCAAGTCCCTTTGGCTACATTTTGGAAAATTTTCTAGTGTTGTTACATTTTTATTTTATGTTTTCTTTTTCATTGAATTTGGTAAAATAAATTGCTACGCTGGTTTCATTTTTGGCTTGATCTTGATTTAAAAATGGCGTTCTTGTGTTAAAATGACTGGTCTTCATTGTCAGTGATGTAGTGCTTATTTAAAATCTGAAGAGCAATAATCAACCTTCAAACATGATAAATAATAAGACCAAATAAGGAAGTTCAGAATGACAGGATTTTACAATAAGTTATGCTTGCTGACTGAATTTTTATTCATTTCATCGTATATGTTTATACTTGAACAGGGATTAGGAACCATTCAAATACTTGCGGATGCTTTGCCTAAAATTGTTCCTTATGTGTTGATCAACCACCGTGAGGTAGCTTTGCAAATTATGACTCACTTCATTTTTGCTTGTAGAACCTTCTACATTGCATTTATAAATTGCTTGCTTGCAGGAGCTCCTTCCCTTAATAATGTGTGCAATAGAGCGTCACCCTGATAGTGGCACTCGAGATTCCTTGACCCACACATTGTTTAATTTGATCAAACGTCCTGATGAACAACAAAGGAAAATAATAATGGATGTAAGTTATTATTTTTGTTTTTTATTGGCTGAAGGTTATAGTGTTTCCTTCACTGTCTGCAATGGTCATGGTTTTAAAAAATGCAACATGGGTTGCCTTGTCTTCGTTTCAGGCATGTGTAAGCCTTGCAAAGAATGTTGGAGAGATGAGAACAGAGACAGAATTGCTTCCACAATGTTGGGAACAAGTAAATTTTTGTCTGAATCTTCAATTCTACATTTTGCCACTCTGCCTGTAGAACCAGTTTTATAGACTTTTGGTGTTATGGATTTTAGATAAATCACATGTACGAGGAGCGTAGGCTGCTTGTTGCTCAATCATGTGGAGAGCTTGCAGAGTTTGTTCGACCTGAGATTCGCGATTCTCTGATTTTGTCTATTGTACAGCAACTGGTAGAAGATACCGCCACTGTTGTTCGAGAGGCTGCAGCTCATAATTTGGCTTTGCTGCTCCCACTTTTCCCAAACGCAGATAAATATTTCAAGGTCAGCCTCACTATATATGCTTCAAGGCAATCATGGAGAAGATTTCTGACTTGAGAGAATTTGCTACAATGTAAGCTCTAGAACAGGTTGATGAGACATGGTCTAGGGAAAGGAGCCTTTTACCCTTACAAGATATAACGACTTCTAAGGAAAAAGAAGAGTAAAGATGAGAAGTTATTTCAATTTTTCGTTTTATGTTTTGACAGGTGGAGGAGTTGATGTTCCAATTGATCTGTGACCCCTCAGGAGTGGTGGTGGAAATTACTCTCAATGAATTGGTTCCTGCAATTTTAAAGTGGGGAGACAAATTAGACCATGTTTTAAGAGTTTTACTATCTCATATGTTAAGCTCTGCACAGGTATACATGTTCTTTTGAACTGTTGCTTTTTCATGAGTGAGGACTTATCCTCATTTGCAAATGTCTTAATGGAATTTGGTTCATCAAACATTGCAGCGGTGTCCACCACTTTCTGGCGTTGAAGGGTCTGTAGAGGCAAATCTCCGTGTATTGGGTGAAAGAGAGCGCTGGAATATAGATGTTCTATTGAGACTGTTAGTGGCGTTACTTCCTTCTGTTCAACAGAAAGCAATAGAGACATGCCCCTTTTCCACCACTGCTGAAACTACACAAGCTGTGTTATCTACCTCAATGCTTGAATTATATGCTAGGTAAGCTTTGCAAAAAGTCTAGCTGCTGAAATATTTCATTTTGACATTTGTAAGCCTTTATGTCACTGGCTTTGGGGTCACAATGTTACTTCCTTTTGCTCTCTAGAGACATTTGTAAGCCTTTTGCTCCCTTGTCCCTTCCCAGTCTCTTCTAGTCTTCTTGCCCCTTTCCCTAGAACAAGCTATTCAAAAGGAGGGGTGATGATTGCTCCCGCAAAGTATATGGGATCGGTGTACTAAAAATCTGTGGTTATACCTACAAGGAAGTTACACTTTTACTAATCCAGATGATTAACAACTTGAGACAATGAGATAAAGTAAATTATTTGACGATAATATGTAGAAAATATAAAAAATAAAAATTAGCGATCATGATTACACTTTGCAACACTTCAATAGACTTTTTTATCTCAAACTTTGATAACAATTGAGGTGGGATGGGAAACCCTTTCAACAAAACTAATTATTGAGGTGGGAGAACCAATCTTTTTAAAACTCTCCATGCATTCCATATTACTCAACTTGGGACTTTGGCATTCCATAACCACCAAAGTCTCCTTCAAACTTCACTACAAAATCAAAGCTGCAACTTATATACTGATTTCCATTTTTGCCAGTGGACGTGTTGAATGGGCTGCATTTGAATGGATGCATGCTGAGTGCTTTCCTAATTTGATTCAGTTGGCTTGCTTGTTATCACATAAAGAAGACAATTTACGGAGCCGAATTTCTAAGGTTACTCTGTATACCTATTCTCTTCTTCTGATTGGCTCTTGTCTAATCTGGAGCTCCTGTATTTGAATTGTAATTAATAAAATCTTGGGTGAATGCAGTTTCTGTTAGCTGTTTCTGAAAAGTTTGGGGATTCCTACCTAACATGCATAATGCTGCCCGTATTCTTAATAGCAGTTGGGGATGATGCGGATCTGACATTTTTTCCTAGTGCCATCCATTCAAGAATTAAAGGTATTCTTCAAGGAGAAAACTGTATGGATGTCTGTAAAGCATTGTGCATTTGTCTCACTGTATTCCCAAGGAACTTTGGTGATTTCGAAATTTTTATTTTCCAATTTTGTTCTCTTTGTAACGATGCGTCATAAGAGAATAACCAGACTGAAAATTAATGTCAATCTCCATGAGAATTGGGTGCTCAATAAAAAAACTAGTCAGTGTAATAGCTATACTTGAAACTTATTTTCTTGATGCAGTTATCACTTACTACTGACAATTCAATTGTAAAGGAATAACTACTAATATCTGAACCTTGAAGATTTTGTTAGAAAAAGCGGTTATTGAATAGGGATCTAGGGAAAAATATAGGAACAGCACAATATTTAGCAGACCCTTAAGACGTCAATTTAGAGAGAATGCATGTCTCATTGGTAACTTCTCAATAATTTTGCCAGATCATCAAATGATTAGTGATATTATTATGATATTGTTGCTTTATATTTTCTAACGGTTGATTGCAGGTTTAAGACCACGATCTGCTATTGCTGAGAGGCTATCTACCATGTGTGTCCTTCCACTTTTGTTGGCTGGTGTTTTGGGTGCTCCGGCCAAACATGAACAGTTGTTAGAATACTTAAGGACGTTGCTGGTAGAGGACACTTCCAAGGAGCACCAGTCAACCAGGCATCTTCCTGAGATTATTGAAGCCGTTCGCTTCCTTTGGTATGCTTATCACCAATTTAAGCTTCACAGATCTTATATTGATTGTCTATCTCCAATGTTTTAATCTCAAGCTTTTTATGCAATGCAGCATATATGAAGAAAACCATGCAATGATTATTAATATACTATGGGAAATGGTTGTTATCTCTAACATTAACATGAAAATAAGTGCTGCCAAGCTGCTGAAAGTTATTGTAAGCTTACGATTTACTTTGTTTCCTAGTTCATCTGACGTAGATGTCAAAGCTTATATATCTGTCTGACTCGTCATTAATAGGTGCCATATATTGATGCAAAGGTCGCTTCAACGCAAATTTTGCCTGCCTTAGTTACTCTTGGATCTGATCAGAATCTAAATGTGAAGTATGCCAGTATAGATGCCTTTGGTGCGGTGGCCCAACACTTCAAAAATGAGATGGTACCTTTAAGTAGTATTTCTCACTGTTGCTTGTAAAGTTACATTATAATAGGCAATGAACCATTAGCTTTAAACTTTCTAATCATATCTAGCATGTTTTAGATTGTTGATAAGATTCGCATTCAAATGGATGCTTTTCTTGAAGATGGATCCCATGAAGCTACCCTTGCTGTTATCCGTGCCTTGGTGGTTGCAGTACCACATACAGCAGAGAAACTAAAAGATTATATCCTTAAACTTATTTTTAGGGGAAGATTATTTTACAACATTTTCAAATTTTCCGAAGTTGATGTCTCATTCTCCTAAAGCAGTTACATTTTCAGCAGGCTATGTGCATTTGTTTCCTTAACATTATCTACATCTTTTGTCCAAGATTTTCCAGCTGACATCCATGCCAACTTCTACAACTGATTTGATGCGTCGACGGGAGAAAGCCAATGCATTCTGCGAGGCTATCCGCGCTCTGGATGCTTCAGGTTTGTTCTTTTGAAAATTGTCACTTGTACTTTCATCTCTCTTTTGAAAGTAAGTTTTTTCCCCCTTGTGTTCAAGCCAAACCTTTTTTTGAATTAAAGAGGCAGTTACTAACGGCTTGAGTTTATGAGCGGGATCGAACCGATGATCTCCCACTTACAATGAGAGCTGACATGCCCTTGGGCCACAAGGCCATTGGCAAAGTCAAACTTTTCTAGTGCAACAGTGCTATTCAGTTCCTCTTCATACACCTACAAAATTCATGAGGCAAAAACCTCAAAAAATGCTCGACCATCAGTCATCTAACTGTACAGTTCCTCCTGTGTTTTTTTCATTATGGCGGGCAAATCTACTGCTCATACTCCTAGCATTTGACCTTAAGGAAGGAATTTATTGGCTCAGCTTCTTTTGGTTCAATTTAATCAATTAAATAAGAGTTTTGAAATTTACAATCCTGATTCCCTTATTGTAAGAAGTGGCTGTGTCATAAAACATGTTTCCATTTTACCTTATTTCTTTTTCATCAAATTTGTTGCTAATCCTTTAAAATACAACCATTCCCTAAATAATGATAAACCCCTTGTAAATTCCAATTTTATGCACTATTTCGACGACATATTTCTAATTCCTCACTATCAACACCAGATCTTCCTGTACCTTATTTCTTTTTCATCAAATTTGTTGCTAATCCTTTAAAATACAACCATTCCCTAAATAATGACAAACCCCTTGTAAATTCCAAGTTTATGCACTATTTCGACGACATATTTCTAATTCCTCACTATCAACACCAGATCTTCCTGTAGCCAGTGTCCAGAACTTCCTCATCCCTGCCATACAGAACCTCTTGAAGGACTTGGATGCTTTGGATCCAGCACATAAAGAAGCCCTTGAAATTATTTTGAAGGAAAGATCAGGAGGAGCTTTTGATACTATAAGTAAGGTGATGGGTGCTCATATTGGACTCTCATCAGGACTTTCTTCAGTGAGCAGCTTCTTTGGTGAGGGTGGATTACTTGGAAAGAAAGAAACTACGGAAACAGCTACCGAAGCCCCTGCGTCTCCAAGGGCAGTCCCGCCCACAGCGGCAGCGGCAGAGGACACTAGATTCCGGCGCATCATGCTCGGAAACTTCGGGGATATGCTTCGTGGCAAAGCCAAAACCCAGGAAGACTCTCAGACCCAATAGGATTCATTTCTGCATCATAATTTTTCTGCCCATTCTTTTACCCAAGGTGAAGGTAGATATTTTCCCTTGTCTAAACTTCTCTGGAAGCTCGAGTAACATTTTTTTTATTTATTCGTTATTCGTTATATTGTTATTGTCATTATTCCTATAGGGTAGATAAAAGAGGAAGACATTAAAATAAAGAAAGAGAGAAAAAAAGTATTCAAATTACGTTTTTGCCATGGATATATATGATTTAGTATGAGTTCAGAGTTGTATGCGAGTTGAGTTATAAAGGAGGAGGGTGAAATCTGTACATGGATAGAGGTACATGGATGCGCTTTTTCTTAATTTTATTTGGTGTATGTAGTGTTTCATGTCTTATAAATTTCTTGCGTTGTAGTTTTTTTTTTCCTGATTTGTTAGCATGTAATGTGTAACTCCTTTATGATCTTAATATATATATATATATATATATATATATGTTGGTATGTATGTATGGAGAGATAGTCATTTATTCATAACTTAAAATTTGGGAATTATTTGTTCATAACTTAAATTATGTATAGCTGAATCTTGAATCAACACATCAAAATGTCAATAATAATACTGATGATTTGGGTCAGCATTAACAAGACCATAAAGGACTGAGCAAATTGCCCATAGCCTGATGAGTACACTGAAGCCTAGTAGAAAATTGTCCATTTTGGCCTGCCCAGCAAAGGCCTCATAATGGATAGACTTAAAATGGGTTGGCTTGTGTCCTAAATAGGACAGGCTACAGGCACACCCTCAAATTGCTCATAGCTATATATAATACATATTTAAGTATGAATATATTATGTATAATGTTAATTGTAAAAGAATTTTTTTTAAAGGAATCATGTGTGTGTGTCATGAATCAATGATTAATATATTAAGTATGAATATATTATGTGTGTGTGTCATGAATGAATGATCAATAGATTAAGTATGAATACATTATATATAACGTTAATTGTAAAAGAAATTTTTTTTTAAAGGAATCATGTGTGCGTGTGTGTGTGATGAATCAATGATTAATATATCAAAGCTTATATATAAACTGTAATTTATATATAAATTTCTCTTGCTCTTCATATATATATATATATATATATATATTATTAACTATTAATTGAGTATTAACAAAATCAACAAATAAATTTCCTGTTCTTATATATAAATAAAGATTAATACTCATTGATTAAGAACTGCAAAAACTGTTTATTAATTTGTGCATGTCATTTTATATATGGTTCTAATGAGGAAAGGGTGAAGATTATGGTGTTCTATTATTTGTGTTTTCTTTTAATTTATATCAATAAATTAGTAACAATATAATAGAAGTGCAACTGCAGCAAATTTACTTATATATTACAAACAGTAAAATAAATTATTGAAATCTTATAAGATGAGAAATATTTACCAAAATTCTATACTTAAAATCATTTTTGCGAATAAGGACTTTAAAATTGTGAAGAAATCATTCTTACCAAAAATGATTTTGCATTATTCCCCACATCTCTCCCCATCACATCACCTTTCAAATCTGATTTTTTTTTTTTTAATGAAAAGCTTAAAATCTCTTTTGCTGCATTTCACCTTTCTCTTTTTAGGGGTGTTTAAAATGTCATAATCCCTATTATCTTGGACATTTTAGAATCAGAATGTTTTATTCATGTATGGGATAGGGATTGGGATCCAGTCTCACCTTTGAGATCCGGGTGGGTCTTGGTCCCAATTTTCTTAAATTGTTTACCCCACAAAATTAAATTATCTTTTTATTTTTTTACCCAACCTTATATTCTTCATTTATTCTCATTCATATTGAATGAAAAGTTTTACCACATTAATTTTTGTGTCTATTATTTTTTGCCTACTTTTTTATAACATAATTACCTTCATTCCTAATAAATATGATATTTTTAGTTTTATTTTTTTAAAGAAAAAATAAGCTGGGGTTTGCTGGTCCCGTTTCAGTACTACCGGGACCTAGACAACATCCAGGATGAAGGTCTTCCGATTCCAGTTCCAGTTCCGGGTTTGAACACCCCAATCTCTTCCTCATTTTATATATTTCTCATTTCTCACTTCTACGCCTCCCTCTCCCTCTACCTCTCTCTCTCTATCTCTCTCTCTCTACCCCTCTCCCCCTTTAAAAAAATAAGGGGTAATTACAATGAGGTCCTAAAGAAGTTAATTATCAATAAGTTTCAATGGTAATTGAAAAGCAGGAAATGACAAGTTTTGGAATAAGAAATGACAACACCTTATTATCGGGCCGCAACGTCTGGGATCGAGATACTTAGAATACCCTAGAGGGAGAGAAGATGAAAGGAAGCAAAAGGAAAACCATTGTTCAAAAGAACAATTTCAAGCTTTTCCTTAAAAAAAATAAATAAATGTTAGATTTGAAGGGTGGTGTGACAGGGAGAGATGTAGGGAAGAAGGCAAAATCATGCTTTGTAGGAACAATTTTAAGTACAAAATTTTGGTAAATATTTTCCATCCTACAGGATTTTGGTAATTTATTTTACTGAATGCAGTATATAAGTAAATTTGCCTGTAATGGCATATTGAGTTTTTTTTTTTTTAAAGAAAAATGTATCATTGGTATGCCCATACCAATTCAAACCTACATGAGTTTAGTCCATCCTATTTATCGCTGGCTTTAGCAAGCATTTGATAAGTATGGGCTCTACACATACCAATTAAGAAATTAATGGGCAAGCCACAGACTACCCATCGAGCAACTTATTCAGCCTATTACACAACCCTAATATAATAATGTAAATTGTATTAAATTGGGATTCCACTAGCCATTACTTAACTTTCACATTATTTTTCCAAAAAAAAAATTTGGTTAACAAATATATGTCGTATGATTTATTTATTTATTTTATTAAGCACTTCTTGAGACAATTGTAACCGCAATGAGATAATAAGACTCTAGATGAGATGCTAGCAAAAGAAAAAAGAGAAAAAAAATCTAGGTGGTAACTAAAGTTTGAATCGTAGTGGCAGAATTACCCACATTAATGATGATAATGCTTCAAACATAATTGTCTCTAATAGAAGAATACATATACTTATAAAAAAAATAAATAATGGATTAAATATTACATTCATGTAAAAAATTTCATGATATGACTTATGGACCAAAAAAACGTCTTTCTAACTTATAAATAGAATAAGAGAAAAATATTAAGCATTGAAGTCCTTGAAAGTGATTGTATATATCTAAATCCACTTCAATAACTATAAATGCAAATCCTCAAATATATCTTGATTTTTATATGTACAATGATCTTCAAATGTCGGTCATTCCTCCCAAATTTTACACCCGTTTAATTTTTCTCTCCAATTTCCCCAATGTACTCCAACATTTTGATCTATTCATGCGACAACATTTTTCAGCATGATTTTCATCTATTTACAAGATAAATTACAACACTTGAATAGTATTCAATTTGATTTAACACCCCCCAAAAAAAACCCCTATTGAATGCAAAAATCATTGTTATCAAATTCGCAAATTAACTCTATGAGTTTACCGGTTTTATATTTCTAACTTATAAAATCGAGTTTATTTGTGTTTAAACTCATGTAAGCTATAAATTCTATTAAACTCGTGAGTTTACATACCGACTTTACTATTTTTATCTTATGAAATTGTGCAAACCCACTCTTAAACTCATGTTAGTTTGTTCATTTTGATAATGTTAAATGACTTTATATATGAACTTTATAGAAATTATAAATTTTGATGATTTAATTTCAATTATTCATATTTAAAATTATTTAAATTAAATTATTGTCATTTTTATATTTTTATTATTTTTATATACTTTTAATATCTATTTATTAATAAAAGTAAATTATAACGAGTTTACAATTCAAGTTCACGATCTAAGTTTACATTCTTATCACAAGTGTGCTAAAACTCTCGAGTTTGACAACCTTAGTAAAATCAATTGCCGTAAATGCTTTCTTACCCATGAAATATTAACAAATAAAATGGTTGTTAAATAAGTGTATAACTAAAAAAAAAGAAGCAGGTTTATTAAGACATGAATTAGTTAAGTTAGTTTAATTGATATGTGAGAATCCAATAACTTGTCTTATAAATACAAATTGGGATAATTAACCTGCAAGATCTTATATTTCAACCAATTTTTAGTTGGGTCTCTAGAGGTTTTCCCCCCTTTTTATTAGGTCCTTATACTTTCATTTATTTTTAATCAGTTCCTTATAGTTTTACTTTATTTTTATTAGGTTCTTATAATTTCACTTGATTTTTAATCAAGTCCCTATAATTTTTTTATTTATGAATTTAATTTAGAATAAAATAAATAAATAGCATTAAATTATATTATTAATAATAAATTTAAATTAATAATTATAGAATTATAAAAAATAATTAATATAATATATTTAAATTAAAATAATTAAAATAAGTAATTATAATTATATTATATTTTTAGAAAATTTCATTATTATGATTTGAAATTTATAATTATAAAAATAAAGAATATAAATATATGTTTAGTTAAAATTTGAAAATAATATTAAAAATTAAATTATTAGAATAACTTGCTATTTATAGAATATTATTATTTATACAATAATTTAAAATTTTATTTTTAATAATATTATATTTTATTTATAGAATAATAATATTATAATTTACATAATAAGTAATAAAAAGATATAGATACCTAATTAAGAATTAGATGAAACTATATATATGGACCTGATAAAAAGAAAAAAAAATTCAGGACTTGATAAAAAAAACAAACGAAAATATAAGGATCTGATAAAAAAGAAAAAAAATACAATGACTTGATTAAAAATGGATGAAACTCTAAGGATTAATTATCCTATAAAAATACACAATTTCTTTGTTTTTTAACATTTGTTTCCATAAACTTTTCGTCCTTTATAAAAGTTTATGAAGTATTTATTATTTTATTTCAGAAAAAAATAAGAACTTCGGATTCAACCCTGTCCATATGTTATAAAAAATTCAGTCCTAATGTACGTGAAAATTATATTGCCTCATCAAGATGAATCTTCCAAAGGCATAACAATTTTAAGCAATTTCTAGAGAGTGAGGGTTTTACCCCCCCCCTTTTTTTTTTCTGGCGAGCTAGGTCCTCTCCATTGATAAATCATAAATGTGGGAGAGGGAACTTTATTCCAGAAATAATAATTGTATACCAAACTATCCGGAAAAATTACTTCCCCGCAATTACCAAAAGGATAGTTCTTGTACCAGCCATGGCTTCCTACCAGGTATGTTAATAAGACTCAAGATTTGAATAAATGGACAAGTTTACAATTCATTTATTTATTTTTTACAAGCACAAGTATCCTCATCATATTGGAGGCAATCATATTCAATATACCGTTATATATTAAATGTGGACATTTCTCTTAGTTCAAACTTTAGTTAGTCACCTTTCGATAAACATGCCCCGTTTGGTTCACCTTTCATTTACTTTTGAAGTAGTGTAGTGAATATTAAATAAGGATAAAATAGAAAGCTAACAAAGTTTAAAATATAATTAATAAGATTTTGTTTGGGTAAGTCCCAAACTGTGGTTTCAAAAGCTATTCTTCAAAAACTAATCCAAACACACACAAGATCTTTTTTAATTATGATAAAACATGTTGTAAGTGATGTATAAATATGAGTAGTTTCTTTCAAGTTTTTCAGCTATATGGTCCCCAAATTTTCAGAATATACACCCTCCAGTCCTTTTTATAAGAGTATGTATAAAATTTGAATTGCCTTTATCCAATTTATAAAATTATATTTGGATTGTCTAAGCATTTAATATCATTTAACCATTTTTGCCCTTAATTAATTATATTATCTCACCTAATCTTTTCATTATACTATATTCTCTTTCATACTTGCTTTCATTACTACTTTATTTCTCTATCTTATTTGCCCCCTTATGAATATGTCATATACTTGAAAAAAATCATTTTTTACATATTTATTATTTTTAACATTCTTTTTAAATCGCATAATTTAGTTATCAGGCTCTTATAAAGAAATTAATAGATAGAGTATTTCCTTATATTTAGTTTCTAAAGATTGATCATTTATGGCACATTTGCTAGGATAATGCTTTTATTTGAATCAAAGGGATATGTACTAATTAACAGTATAAGATTATAAATGGGATTGAATCCGCAACCTCCTCCTTACATAGAGAGTTCTTATGCCAGTACGCTAGAAAGCCGACACTCAAACCCATTTAATTTATGGCACAGTTGCCACGTAGTACTGAAAGGTAACAGAAATGTCAGTGTTAACTAATTACGGCACTCAATCCCATCTCTCCATCTCCATGTGGGGGATCTTAATTACTTCTCCATTTACTTCCACTTACCCCCAAAACCTAACTCAAACCAAACCCATTTTCTTCTCCTTCTCTTCTATAAATTGCTTCTCATTTCCCTCTCCTCAAATCACACAACAACTAATCAGTCTCTCTCTCTTACACTAATTAGACCCTAAAAAATTCAAAGATGATGAAGAAGGTTTCTGCAACTTTGGCTGTGTTAGTCATTGTAACCCTTCTTCTTGTCGAGACTCCACAACCACTCATGGGTCAAGGTGTCACTTGCAACCCCCTTGAGTTGAGCTCTTGCCTTGGTTCTATCACTTCATCTTATCCACCTTCAACCACTTGTTGCCAGAAGGTAAGTAAAGGGCCTGTTTGTATTAACGTTTGTACGTAAAAAGTTACTTTTATTGCAACTGTATGTATTTACAAACTGAAGTTGGAGTTAAGGTTAAGGCAATTTATATTTGGATACATTTTTATAAAAAGTCGATCTGATGAAAATTTGTTTGGATGATATTTTAATTTAAAAAGCCAATTTAAAAAGTTCAAATTTTGAAGGACAATTAAAAGCCAAAAGCTTCAGAAGCTCGCTAAAGCCGATATGCTCTCAATATATTAAACCAAACATGATTTTTGGCATCAACAAACTAGCTAGCTTTTGAGAGTGCAATAATCAGTTTTGACCTTTCCCAACTACATTCTAAACAAGCACTAAGTTATGTTGCAGTAGTAAACAGATGCATCTTTCCCATAAGATTAATTACTAGCTGATACTCCATCTGCTCTTTAATATAAGACATATTTAAGGAGTTAATCTTGATCCTAAATATAAGACATGATTTTCATATTTGTCAATCTTTTTCTAATTTATCCTTATTGATGTTCCCTCAAGAATAATTAAGGAGAAGAGAGAATAAGGAAATTAAGGAAGATAATTATAGTGTTTTAGAAAATATATATCATATTAACTAACTTAAGTAACTTTTTTAATCTAATAAAATTTGGTAAATATATCATATATTAATAATTGGAGGAGTATTTCATAACTTTCTAATCATTTTGGCACACATGAAGGTGTGTTTTAGGAATAATAACCTGCAAGTGTGTTTTATGTGTTGATTTGGGTGTGTTTCAGGTGAGAGAGCAGAGGCCGTGTCTGTGTCAATATCTGCAAAACCCAACCCTGAGGCAATATGTCAACGGTCCTGGTGCCAAAAGGGTTGCTTCTGCTTGTGGAGTCCCCTATCCAACTTGTTAATTAATTCCCTTTTATATATATATATATATATATATATATATATATATATATATATATATATCACAGACTTATTATTATGTGTATTAATGCAAGCATATGCTACTGTATGTTATATATGCTTGCATCCTGCAATTTATCGGAGTATTAATTAGGTGTGATATGTATAACAGACTAATTTCTATGTAAAACCATGGAACCTGCATGATGGATTTCACTATTACAAAAAATATGACAAGCGGTGTTTTTTTTTATTTTTTATTTTTATAAATATTATGGCGTTTTGCAAACGGCATAGCATCCAGTGTCATAAGAAGAACTTACGGCGCTTGTTGAATTTAAAAAACATCAGAACATTGTATTTAATTATTATTATTATTTTTTAAAAAAAGACTGACCTCTTACGGCGTTTCCAACTGAAAACGCCGTAGGAGGTGAAGAACCTCCTACGGCGCTTCCACATGAAGTGTCATAAAAAGGTACCTTTTTTTAACCAAAAAAAAATTTGCGTGACTGATTTTTTTTTCTAATGAAACCCTCGATATTCTAATAAAAAAAGGTCCCATTTATTATTATCATTTTTTAAAAAAATTTGCGAGCCATACATGTTTTACACATATAAGATTTAGATTTAGGATAAATTTTAAATAAAAAAAGAATTTAGACCAAATGTTGGGGAAACAAATCACTTACAGGAAAGGATGCTTCTGTAGGAAGAGACACAAGCAGAAAACAACACTTGGGGCATGAAGCTTTTTGTAGTGCAACTGAAGTAGTGACCAAATGTTGAAGAAAATTGTAGAGGAGGAGACAATGGACCAAGGAAGCTTCAGCTTGCCGCCGTCAAATATAATGGAGACAATGATAAGAAAAAGGTGGTTGACCAACTCAAGGGACTAAAAGAGAGCTCTGTGAAATAAGAAGATGGAAGGCGCGGGAGAAGATGAAAGAATGGCTCTCCCGTATTTTTCAAATGAATTTATAATGCCTTTTGAAATAAAGAGATGAAAGGCGTAGGAGAAGATAAAAAAATGGCTCTCCCGTGTCTTTCAAATTTCATTTATAATGCCTTGTGACCATGCTTTAAAAAAATAAAAAGTCAGTATATGATTGTAATTAGGGGAAAATACCACTTTTTAAAAAATGAAAAGGCATTTTGGATTTTAGAGAGATGAAACATTAAAAAAAAGTATATTCAATTGTGTGTTTTTTTTTTAAAAAAAAACATAGACCTTGGCCGGCGCTTTAACGTAAAGCGCCAGCCAAGGTGGAGAAAACTTGGGCGGCATTTTATGTAAAGTACCGGCCAAGGTTTCTCTATTAAACCTTGGCCGACGCTTTATGTTAAAGCGCCGTCTAAGGTCAATTATTTACTTTTTTTTATGTGTTTTTTTTATAAGTAACTTAACATGTTTTTTTTTGCAATCTTTCTATATCTGGCCTTCATCTCTCATGCTTTATATATACTTAATATATTTTTTTAGTTTTTACTTTTTTTAATTTTACATCATAATTAAAATTCAATTTTAAATTATATCTTTGAAGACAATTATTAGATATAACCAACCCAATTTTAAATATTATGGATAAAAAATTATATATATAGCCTTAGCTTTAGGCAATTGCCTTAAATGACGCTTTAGATAAGCGCTTGTTAAGGCAATAACGTTTTATTCCCTTAACCGACGCTCCGACGCTTTTCTAAAAACGCCAGTAAAGACACTAAATTTTTTTTGAGGCAATTCTGATTTTTTCACATTTTAAGAATATTATCTGGTGTTTTTCAAGAAAGCATCGACTAAGGTGCATATTTTGTTTTTGCTGATAACTTTGTTTTTTTTTTTGCAGATTATTCCTATTACTAAGGTGCAAATTTCATTTAAACATTTTTTAGATAAAGTCTTTGTATAGCTTTTGTTAATTTATTTTTTAAATATTTACTTCATTTATTTTAATTCATAATTAAAACATTAGAAATAAATAAGTTGGGGGATGTTTATTTGCTGACTACATGTATATGACTTGAGTAGCATCTAAACGTTCAAAATAATTTTAAATCATTACACCAGTTATGACGCTTTGCTATAAAATGTCATAGCTGATATACTTTGTATAAAAAAAAGAAAAAAAAAAGGCATTTTATGGCGTTTCTTAAGGAAGTGCCATATAATCTTAACACTAAGTTATGAAGCTTATAATAGAAAGCGTCGTAGGTTATAATTTTTTTTTTTTAAAAAAAACAATTACCTACAACATTTTTTTAAAAAATGTCATTAAATATGCGCCATTAAAAATATCTTCAGTAATAGTATTTATATTATTAGTTTATGCACATCTCTCTCTCTCATATTTCTCTAGCTATTTGTACTCTATTACGCCCTTCTTCTTCTTCTTCTTTTAGTTTTATGCTTTTATTTTCTTTATTCTCGATCTCTAATTTCTTTATTCTTATTTTACTCTCGCGTTATTGAAGGAGAACTTTGAAAGGTTGAAAATTTGTATATTATTTAATATACATAATCATATTATTTTTCTAAGAATATGTTGTTATAATGAACTTTTATGTTCTTTAAAAAAAATTTTAGAGATCTTGAGAAAAATATATTTAAGTAACTTAAAACATCTGGTAATTAAGGAAAAAAACATCAAGGATGTGGAAATATGTGTGAAGACAAACACTAATAAAAGATGGCATATTGAGATATAGCTTCATATGTATAAATCTCTTACTATATAATAGCAGCTATTTGAGCAGGCCTTCTACTGCCACGTAAGCATTTCACCTAGCTTATTTTTTTATTTTCATATTTTATTTTATATATTTTAACTTAAAAATTAACTTCCAATCAATATATGCGTAACAACCTCACTACTCCCACTAAGGATGTGCTAAATATTTTAATAAAATATTTGTTTATTTAAATTATTTTAAATATTTTAAAAATTTATTTATATTACTTAATTATTTAAAAATTTTAAATAAAAATTTAGTATATTAATATAATACCATAATCTCAGAATAAATTTGATAATATCCTAAAATATCTTTTAAAATAATATATTTAATATATTACATTAAGTATTACCTCAACATAGATTTTGTAAATCTAACTTGTCCCCCCCCCCCCCTCTCTCTTTTCTCCTCCTTCTCCTGTTCTTCTTTATCCTCCCTTTTAGAGTTGGTTCTTTTCTTTTTTCAGAATAAGGAAGTCTTTGAAATAGTGAAACCATATTATGCCTAATGAAGTCCTTAAAAAAGAAGTACATGTTAATTGAGAATCTGAATGGGAATGGTAAGTGCAAACCAAAGAATAAGGGGTAGTTTTTCACTAAAGTTTTGTTTTTTTTACATTGGCTGGTAGTATCATAATCCCTTGCATTTGGATATTTTGAATTTGGTTTGGTTTGATTCTATTTAGCAAACGATTTTATTTTTCATTTTAGATGGAAAATAATTGATTTTATATAATGTGATTTCTCTCATGATATCCCATCTATTCCTAACAGGGGTAACCCAAAAGGCGTTTTGCAGATTATTGGTGCACCTATGTTTTGTTTTTTTGTTTTTTGTTTTTGCCTTTAATTCTATTCAAATTCTTACTGTATTTATTTCCTTGTAGAGAAAATATGGCATTGAAAATATGTGCATGCGAATACTGGAAATGGGCTAGCAAAAGTCCTTTTGGTTATAAATCATGGGACTCCACCAATTAACTCAGTTGCATACATGTTTTTAGTTGTCTTTTGTTAATCATATCACATCATAAGCCATATGAATTTAGGAATTCCTTTAGTTGCTTTTTAATTTAAAGTAGGCATATTCTCATGATCTCTTTGGAATGAGTGAACGAGTAGCCCAACTATCTTCAAAGTTCAAACAGAACTAATTTCGCGTGTGGCTACAAAAAAAAAAAAATTACGAGATTTGTATATACAATATTTCTCCTATATACAACAAGCTTTAGTTGCATTTAAACAATTTGTACTTTAACATGATATATAGTTATCTCTACTTCTTCTACCTTTCATATATATTAATATAAAAGAAAATGTTTAAATATATCATTCTTCTTCATACGAAAAAGTAAATCTTATCTTATATTTATATATTACAAATGTAAACAATGAAAACTTATACAACTTATATAATAAGCACTTGAATATTGCGTAAGTTATGTGTGAGTTGTAACAATTACTGTAAGCATAATGTAAAATACTCCTTCCATCCTAAATATAGAATTTAGTTAGAAGGTTGGTCTTAATAGGGGAGGAAATATGCCAAACCTATGTCTTAACAGGCCAGTCAGGCTTGTGCCTTAATAAGCCTGGCCTGTTAAGGCACTGGATGGCTTGAGCCTGGCATGTGGCCTGTAATAGGCCTTTTTTCGGCCTAAGCCTGACCTGTATACAAGTCTGGCCTGGCCTGTGACTTGTTAAGGAGGCCTGTAATTAAAAAAAAATTAAACAGGTTAACAAGCAACATGCTTCACAACAAGCCTGTTTTAAACAGGCCGAAAACATGCATATTTCTAACAGGCCAAAAACAAGCACAATTACATAAATGAATGATCCAAATACTTAAATTAATGATCCACTTGAGATAGGATTTGGAAATGAGAATTATGAGATTTAGGGTTAGGATGTGAGGTGTGTGAGAACTTTTTTTTAAAAAATACTTTACAGGCTCAAGCCGGCTTGACAGGCCTAACAGGCCTGTCAATAAGAAGATGAAATATAGTTATCTCTACTTCATAGAGCTTCTACCTTTCATATATATATATATTAATATAAAAGAAAATATTTAAATATATCATTCTTCTTCATACCTAAGAAAAAATAAATGTCATCTTATATTTATATATTATGTAAACAATGAAAACTTATGCAACTCATATAATAAGCAACTACGTATTGCGCAAGTTATGTGCTAGTTGTAACAATTAATGTAAGCATAATGTAAAATTCTCCTTCCATCATAAATATAGAATTTAGTTAGAAGGTTGGTCTTAATTCTAAATATAAGGTTTTAGTCTATTTTATCTTTAATATTTATCATATTTCTCTAAACTAAGTTACTTAACTTATAAACTAATACTCCTCCTATTATTTTATATTATCTAGAGTATTTTGAAAGATAATATCATATTTATTATAATTAAGTAATATATCTTACTTCATTGATTTAAATAAATTAGTAAAGTATCTCTTATATTAAAGAGTAGGGTAGTAGTATATACTCATGTGAAATGAATATTTTTATTAAACAAAGAAAGTTGATGTGTGAAAAATACTCATGCTTTTTTAAAGTTAATTTTTTTACAAAACCACATAAATCATGTGGTCTGGGTGGTGTAGTCGGTTATCACGCTAGACTCACACACTAGAGATCCTTGGTTCGAACTCGGGCTCAGACACTTTCGTTTTGCTCAATCCCACCCACTTTTTAATTGCGAACGTAACTATCCTTTTCTCCTTTTTTTTTTTTTTTTTTTTTTACGTTCTCTTTTCTGCCAATGTCCTTGGGTCCGATCCAGTTCTTTATATTAATTATTACTATAGAGACTTGCCATATTTCTGAAATTTAAAGTAAGTCACATCATTTATTTTTTATAATTTTTATGAATATTTTGATATCAATTATTATGGAGAAAAAGACAAAAAAAAAACTTTGAATTCGTAAAATTTTAAATAATATATTTTCTGAAAAATAAGTTATTAATTGCTTATCAAATTTCTCTTATCAACTCTTAGTAACAAATCTGATTTAAAATTTTACAATTTCAAAATTCTTTTTTTATCTTTTTTTCATTATTATTCTGCAATTTCTTTTTTTTTTTCTAGTTATTCTGCAATTTATAAACACACAAAAAATCACACATTAACATACTTTCTTCACCATCACATGTGTGTCGTGTATTATATATTACATATTTTGTTATGAATTATAAAATTATTTTCAGAAACTAATTAATAGTAGAAGATCATGATTATGTATATAATTAATGACCAACTGATATTCTTCTTCATACTTGTACACTGTACATAATGGATCAAGTTATTGCGTAGGCAGTGACATGCATAGAGAAGAGGCTTATCTATACATATAACCCTGGTTGATGAGAGAGAAGATATATACATTATATATACAACATGCATTAAAATAAATTAAACACAAAAAATATTACTCCTTTCTGTCCTAAATATAAAATAAAGTTGGCTTTTTTATGTATTAAGAAAGCTAGTTATATTACTTTAAAATATTTATATTTATTATTTTTTCTCTAGACTATTTTGCCTATAAGTTATATAAACTGATAAATAATCTAAGAATATACAATATATGATATGATTAAATAATAATTTATTTAGCTTTCTTAATTTCTTAAAAAAAATCAACTATATCTTATATTTAAGATAAAAAAAATTATATCTTAATCTTCATATTATTTTGTTTACTCTCTCTAGTCAAACTTTTTGATGACAAAGCAAAATGGATAAGTGTTCCACACCCTCATCCACTGCTTTGACCAATATTTCCACATGTCCATTCTGTCATATACTTCACTATTGTTTTTAATAAAAATCTGATATCTATATATATGTGTGTGTGGACATTTTTTTATTGTTCATGATAATAAAAATTAATGAATAATTCTCATTTAGTGGAATATAATTTAATATACTTGTGCTGTCAGCAACTTTATTTTGAATTAGACTGGAAAACGTTACATAAAATAATTTAAAATTTAGGTGGTTAAGTAGGGGAAAATTTAATATAATTAATGGCCTGGCTGGAACATACGTTGGATATTCCCTCACATTTGTTCATTAATCTAAAAAAACTAGTAACTGATAAATTCTATTTCATTATTAATCTTAATCTAATGATAAGCTTATATATTTTCATCTGCGTTTGACACATCACCTGCCTTGATGGCAACTTAATTAAGCAGCAAGAAGAATATTCGAAACTGAAGTGCATTTTCATCTTTATTTTTATATGTTAATTAAAATTCATATGTGAGATGATGATTATGAGTATTATTTAAAATGTTAATGTAAATAAGTTTTCCTTTTTGCCATACTCAGTTACTCACACACCCAACGTGCTCATAGAATGTTAGATTCAGAACCTAAGAAAATATTTGATAACATTACTTTACGTAATATCTCATATATATATAAAAAAAAAACTATGTGAATAATATAGGTCATGTCTTTCTTTGTGTTACTTTTTGTTATTTCTTAAATAAAATATTTCTTGTATTCTTTTCATAAATCACCATTCTAAATGTATATACACTGTAAAATGTTAAATAACGATTTTACCAAAAAAAAATGCTGAATAACGATATATCAAAAATCTTTTTTTTTTGCCAGCAATATATATCAAAAAGTTTACAGTCTAGGTAATTAAACAAATAAGCCATTAGGTAATTAAGAGCTCTAATTCTTTGGATTATCTATAAAAAAATATAGTTCTTTGATTAATTTTAGTCATAGTTTTTTTTTTATGTCTTTTGAGCGATTAATGCCTCAAGTTTGAATTTTTCCCCCTAAGTCTTATTTTGGTATGAAAAAGGAAAACTATGTTAAAAGAGAAGACTCTTTGCAACATTTAAAGCCCCACAAAACTTGAATTCAAATTAAACTTGAACATTTAATAATTATACAATTCTTTAAAAAGGGATTTGGACTGTTTGTACTACCGTATATTGTATTTGGATATATTATTATATATGTAACAAACATTTTTTTAAAAAAATGACAGGGAAGTGACTCAGAAGCCTCCACATAAGCATATACACACGTGGAACTCATTAACGTAATATTATAAATTAAAATTAAATACTAAACAATAATATAGATACGGTCTATCCATGTGTCACACAAAGTTCATCAAATCAATCTCAAGAAACAAATTTTCTATATAAGTCGGTCGGTAAATGAACCTAATCCTTCAATTTTTCAGAAGGCCGCGGCGATACGACGTCGTTTTATTACTGTTTGCCAACATTCTATTCTCATTTACTATTTATATATACTCCACTTTTTCTTCAGATCACATCAACAATCACCAATCACCAATCACCAATCACCAATCACCACTCTCATTTCATTCACAGATCTTCAGCAAACCACAATAATGTCCTCCGATCTCTCCGTCATCCTCCCTCGTGTTCTCATCGTCTCCAGACGAACCGTTCGCAAGAACAAGTTTGTCGATTTTGTCGGTAAGTTTCCCTGATTAAATTTCTCAACCATGCATGTCACAGATTTTATATATAGACATGTGATCATTTTTCTGGTTTTTAAAATTTTTTTTTCAGGGGAATATCATTTGGATCTTATAGTAGGTTATGGAGCAGTACCAGTTATTGTTCCTCGTGTTAATGGGGTTCACATGTTATTAAACAGCTTCGAGCCAATTCATGGAGTTCTTCTATGTGAAGGAGAAGACATAGATCCATCTCTGTACGGATCAGAGGCCTCAGGCTTATCACAAGAAGAACTTGAAGAAATCAGGAGGCTTCATGAAAGTGATACCTCCATTGATAAAGAGAAAGATTCAATAGAATTACGCCTTGCGAAGCTATGCCTCGAAAGGAACATACCTTATCTGGGAATCTGTAGAGGGTCACAGGTTCTTAATGTTGCTTGTGGGGGTACCCTATATCAGGACATAGAAAAGGAGGTAACAAGTAAGTGTCTTAATAAAAGCCAGAGAGTGAAACATATAAATTATGATGATTATGATGGTCACAGGCATGAAGTCAAGGTGGTTGAGAATACGCCATTGCATCAATGGTTTAAGGAATCTTTGGAGGAGGAGGAAGAAGAAGAAGGGGAAATGATGAAGATTAGGGTTAATAGTTATCATCATCAAGGAGTTCAGAGGTTGGCTCAGAGATTTGTTCCAATGGCTTTTGCACCAGATGGTTTGATTGAAGGGTTTTATGATCCAGATGCTTATAATCCTGAAGAGGGTAAGTTCATCATGGGTTTGCAGTTTCATCCTGAGAGGATGAGAAAGCCAGATTCTGATGATTTTGATTATCCAGGATGTCCCTTTGCTTACAAGGTACCATGATAATTAATGATTAACTTTTGTTTGTTTTCTAGGAAAATTTCATGTGAATAAGTTGAATTATAGGGATGAATATATATGTATATATGTGTGTGTATATGTCATTATGAATACAAGTCTAAAAGGTGAGCACAATCCCAAAAAATTAGCCTGGAGATGACATCATTCCCAGTGACTCCACATCATGACACTTTACTCAGTCTCTTACTAGTCAGAACCTTTTATGCGTACCATAATTAATTAATGTTTAATTCTTGTTTGTTTTCTAGGAAAATTTTATGAGAATAATTTGAATTATAAGAATGAATATATGTTATGAACACAAGTCTAAAAAGGAGAGTTCAAGCTCAAAAAATTAGCTTTGAGTGATGTTCCAGTGGCTTCATACTAGGGAACTTTATTTGGCCTTTTGCGAGTCAGAACCTTTTATGTCTCTATAAATATCAGGCTATCAATATGAAAGTATATATCTTTGTTAAAAACGGAAAAATTAAAAAAAGTCTAAAGAGAGAGCTAATTGATCTCAAAAGACTAACCTATTGAGAGAAAGAGTCCCTTAAACTTATAAACCTCACTTCATTTTTTAGGTTCCCGATGTGAGATAGATAACAATTTGATGGAGAATTTTGCTGTGCAGGAATTTGTGAAGGCAGTAATAGCATATCAGAAGAAGTTGAATGCTGCAACATTCATTGAGAATAAGCCTCTAAAGCTTAACAAGGAAATGGAGGACAAAAGGAAAGTCATAGTGAGAAGCTTCTCACTTGCTAAAAATCTTTATGATGCTGGCCGGGGAATGCATCCGTTCAACGATTCTGAACTTGAAGCAGGCGCAGAATTTCTTGAGGTACTTTACAGATTCAAATAAATTGGAAAATCTTAAAGAAACTGATACAAACCTTGAGAAATTTTAGCTCTATCATGTCTGTGTGCTGGTTAAGAAAGGAATATAATCACTAAAATCATTTAATAGTAAGCAGTTCCAGTGTAAGAAAATGATAGGTCTATGCTGCTCATTTGCAATTGAGATTTTTTTGACGATTACATTTCTTTATTAAGACCATCTTACAGCGATTTTCCCTACTTTAATTTCTACTACCTCTGGTCTTAAATATAAGATCCAATTAACTTTTTTAGAGAGTATAAAAAAATAAATAAATTATCTTAAAATATTTATATTTATCGTTTTTTCTCTACACTAATTTATGTAACTCATAAACTTATATATAACCTAATGATACACAATATATATTATGATTAAGTAATATATTTAATTTTTTTAATCTCTCTAAGAAAATCAATTGAATATTATATTTAGGATTTGAGGGAGTATTTGTTAATTTCTAGCTTGTTACTAAAATATGATAAAATCTTGGTGTTTGTGCAGTCAAACACAGCATTGAGTGTGCAACAAGAGAAAAGGCTAAAGCAGATGGGAGCAACAGTAAGGAATGGAGGGTCATACATAGAGAGATTGAAGATGAATGAGGAGAGAGAGAAAATGGCAAGAAAAGTTATGGCCAAAATGTCAGTTGAACAATTATCTGAGCTCTTGTCTTTCTATCATACCATGGAGCAGATTTGTTCTGAAGTGTTGGAGAACAATATACATAACAGCCTAGTTAATGACCTCAGTTAATTAACTTCTTCATGATCTCCTTCTATGCTTTTCTCTCTGAGAATTGTTGTAATGTTTCATATTATACATTTAACTTTCCTGATTCTTGATAACTTTTTTCTACTTTTATATGCTTTTATTATATATACATATATGCTAACAATCACTGATGAGTAACTGTGTTGTTCAAAATTTGAGCAATTATATATATATATATATATATATATATATATATATATATATATATATATATATATACGGTGGTGAAAAATGTGGTGGGTGTATGAGACAGTTAATCTGTTAGTGCAAGGATCAACAATATATGCTGCCAATTTGACCACCTCAAGGGAGAGGAGAAATTGAATTTTAATTTACCTTTGTTCACTTTGTTTGGTCTCCCACCATATCCCCAAGGGCCTGTTTGGTATAGTAAAAATCTAATCCTGGAAAAAGGGAAAGCACTAATTTTCTTGAGCTTGGCATGTTTGGTTGGACTATTTTTTTGGGAAGCCAATTTCCACTCGGAACCAATTTTCACTTGTATAAGGGTATGTTTGGGAACCCAGGAGACCGGTAGAGGGAAAAAAAGCTCAATTGAACCATGAAAAAGCTGAAAAGCCCAGTTGGGTGTGTTTAGAAATGTATCATTTTTCATTGAGCTTCTGAAAAAAAAAGACTCTTCTATAAGAAGCTGACTTTAGCTGCTTTTTCCGTAGGTGCGGTGAAGTTGAGAAAAAGATTGTAAAATCTTGGGGGTATTATTCCTCTCTTGCCCCATTGTGGGCCCCACCCACTTTTTTTTTTTGCCTGAAACCCACCTGCTTGTTTCTCCATTGTATTGCATGCACTTTCTCACCCCATCAAGAATGGACCGACAGTAAATGGGAAACGGAGTTAATTCCAAATTTAAAAAAAAATTAAGTAATTTAAATATAAATTTATCTATTTTTAATTAAATAGTTTAGTGCATTTTTATTTTTTTCAATAATATTTTTTTTTATCAAATTTTATTTAGATTTTTTCTCTTTAATTATCACAAAATATACAAATAATATATATGTATTATTCAATAAGATTCATACCCTTTTAAATTATTTTCCATCTAAACAGACTTTTCAAACGCTAATCTAAATAGGTTTAAGGTTTAAAAAAAAGTCACTTTTCTCACCGTCAATCCAAACACAAATCACATTTATAATCTGACTTTTTTTCAATTTGACTTATGTAAAAGTCATATTGAAAAAAAGTTGCTTCTCTACCGATAACCCAAATATGCACTAAGAGAAAATTAGTTGCCACCTGATGAGAACCAATTTTTAAGTGCAGATAGGAAAATACGAAAGACAATTTTTCCTTTAAAAAGGAAGATAATAAAGTCCTATTTATGATTAGAGGTGATTCAATTTTTTTTGGAAAAGCAGTTTGGTTCACCAAAATACTTATTATATTCTTCAAATTATTTTGGGTAGTCCAAACAAAAATTATATCAAGAATGTAACAAAATACCCCCTCCCATTCTTTTTATAAGAACCCAAAATTTAATTTTTTTTGATTCTTTTTCATTACAAAAAAAATCATCGTCTATCGGTAATTACCTACAGAATTTATTCAGTTAAAAATTACTAACGGATTTTTGATGGAAATTATGTCGGTAAATTTACAGAAAAATTTCCGTCAAAAAATTCTGTAGGTAAAATTTAACGAAATTACTGAAGGAATTTAACGAAAAAATGTTTCGTCGGTAAAATTTATAATTTTTTATTGTTATATTTTAATAAATTATATAATATAATAAAAAAATGAAAATTAAATATAAATAATAATATATATTTAATATAATAAAAACTTGAATAATATATTAAAAATAAATATTTAAATGAAATAAAAATAAAAAATTATAAAAATTGAAATATAAAAATATATACATAAATATATATTTATTATAATATATATTTATATTAATATTTTATTTTATTTTAATTATTACATTATATATATAATTATGTGAATAAATATCACAAAGTCAAAACAACTCAATTGGTAAAAGCATCAAGAACGAGAAGTACTTACATATTCTAGAAGTATCACGTCATCTGAACTCTAATCAATAAAAATCAAACAACTCATATTATTTTAATTTTAATTAGCAGGTGACTCATCTAAAAAATTCAAATTTTATTTTGTTTTCAAGAAAAATACACATCTTAATTTAACCAAAAAAACTAAAACAAAATGATGAACTCATATATTTCTTGAAAACAAAATAAAATTTGAATTTTTTTAAATGAGTCACCAAACAACTAGGATTCAAATGATCTGAGTTGTTATATTTTTATTGGACAGCGTTAAGATGACGTGGTGCTCATAGAGTATGTAAGTATTTATCATCAAGAACGGCACCATTATCTGACTTGGCGGGCGATGTGGCAGGGACATGACACTAGTGCTGGTAAACGGGCCAGCCCGAACCCGATGGGCTGGCTCGTTCGGGCTAACGGGCTAAACGGGCCCGAGCGCGTTTAGCCCGAATACAAACGAGCTGGTAGAATGCATCCTATCTTTTCTTGCTTTCTTTTTTAAATTTTCACTCCCTTTCTTTTTCATCCACTCATATTAGACTTATTTTCTTTTATGTATTTGTGCTGGGAAACCAATTTCATTCTTACTTGCCTTTTTTTTTTCATCTACTCACATCACAAAAACATATAAATACATCTTTTTAAAATTTAATAATAGTAAAATAAATAAATATAATATGAAAAAAAGTGTCAAATAAAAAAATGAGGAAGTAGTTAAACACAACATCACTAAGAACTGAAAACACTGAGATCTGACTATCTGAAAAACATAAGAAATATTTTTTTAAAAAAAAGTTATTAAACCGGCCAGGATTTCTTAGCCTGAGCCCGTTTATTTTACTGGGCTAGCTAGCGCATATTACCGGTTATACATGACACGTGGTGGCCGGTTGCTAATGACTATACCAGTGGCCGGTCGGCAAGAGGGCAGTCGCCGGTGTAAAATCCTTTCTTTAAGTTCATAACTTTAATTCATCTTTCAAACACTAATCACGGTAGAACTAAAGTTTAACAAACAACTCAAGATTTTACTATGATTAAAAAGAGTTTCCCATTTTATGAGTTTGTGGATCCATATCCGTTCACACTTAATCAGAAAGGCGTCAGGCCCTTTTACCAATACACCAACCATTGACAATTTAATCAAAAGTATGCAATCAAATCAGAGTTTACATAATATAAGCTCTATGAGTGGCAATATAAATCAATTCATCACATAATAAACCAAAAGAGGCTATACATATATATATATAGAGATATATTAGCCTTAAGAGCTCTCCCTGATATCACAACATGGGAACTATCACCTGAAAAATGTTAAATCGATGGAATGAGACAAAAGTCTCAATAACCAGTTATCCAACTCATTACACATGCTGATATGTGTTCATAAGGTATCAAGTGAAACAGTTCATATAACAAAGTATTAGAGATATAATTGACAAAATTTAATATCTTAAGTTTTATAACAAAAATTCCATATCATGAATTTTATATCACAATTTCTATATAGCAATTCTCATATTACAATTCTCAAGTTGCCTCCCATCAATCCAAGCGAAATGCCTTATTTTCGCTGACTAGACCTATGGACTAAGTTATTATCCATGTCACTGGTCACTCAAAAAGCTTGCCGGTCACATGATGAGGATCGGCAAAAATCCACAGAGCACTTGCCCGGACCATGGATCTTTTCCCCTGATTGAACTAACGGGGTGTCGCAGCCTCTCATTAAACTAATAGAGTAATCCCTTAATGAACTAGTGGGACAATAGAAAGCCAACTATCGTGCACCAATGAAGGCTATACCACGTGATAAAATAAATTACTCAATATCATCCCAATCCAATCATCACAATAATTATCAATAAATAACTTAACGGGAATTTCCCAAGATTTCCATATTCATACAATGATATTCAAATCATCTTCATATACATGTCATAATGTCTCAATTCTCAACTCATATATATGTATATATATACATGTGTGTGTGTGTGTGTGTGTGTGTTTTACAACTCAAATCATAAGGTTCCACAAGACAAGTTTATACCAAAATGCTCCTCAATATCATATTAACTTTCTCAATCTCAATAAATATTTACTTATTGAAATATCTAATAAATATCACTATAATAATTCCAATCTCATAATCATTTCACAAAATACTCACAAACATCATACCAGCACACATAACAAGTGGAAAATGGTTATCTCTTATCAAAGCAAATTATCACTACTCTGTTCCTAATCTAAAAGCTCAAGCATACACAAGAATCAATCTACAATAATCAATTTACCACACATTAATAACTCATAGAGATATTTGAGATAATTTATTAATAACTTCTAATTTTTAAATTACAAATTAATAATACATACACACATACATACATATGTACCTATGTACTTACGTAAGTATGTTAACCAAGACACTTCAACCATATATTTACTTATATTGTTAAAATTTATACTCTCCAGGTAAAGAAATATTTCTCAAATATCCCATAGACTATAACTAATTATTTTAACAAAATTTCCATTTTCTCTAACAATCCAAATCACTCAATTAAATTATTGACAACTACCAAACATCTTACTTTAACAAAAATCCCATAGTTTTAAAAATCTAAAATTCCATTAAAATTCTAACTTCAAATTTCAAGCTTAAATCTCAAAACTAAACCATCAAAAATTTAATAATACCTCTAACAAACCCAAATAAATCATTTAACCCAAATTTATGTTATTGTTGGATGGAGAGAAAATTTGAGAGGAAAGAAAATAGAGAGAAGAGAAAATTAGAGGGATATTGTTATCCTTCATTGTGCTTGGATGGATAGAAGAAAATATAGATGAAGGAAAATAAGTCAATGTTATAATGACAATAACACCCTTATCTTATATAAGGATATATTATGTTATTGTCTCTATTAAAATAAATTGAAGGCAACAACCAGATTAAAATTGGCACTATTAAAACATTTTAAAATCAAATTATTTCATAAAACTGTATTTTCATATTTTTCTATTTAAAAATAAAATAATTTGATGAAAGTATATTTTCTATGTTATATTTAAAAATCATAATGAATAATTTTCTTAAAAAATAAAATATAATAGCTGAAAAATAAAAAAAAATGAAAAATTGCTCCAATTATGGAGACATACAACACAAAGGAAGGGATGAAGTGACGTCTTAGATCCAAATCTTCCATGATTCTTAGCTTCACTTTTCATTAAATATCGCCTAATAAGCAATTTAGATCTAGGAGGAAGGGACAGAGTGAAACTGTGAAAGCAAGAGCAAGCTTGAAGGCTACAAAAAAAACACAAAGAAAGCAAGAGCAAGCTGGAAGGTTTACATAGTAGAGTGATGTACGAAGATGATGGTGAAGGTGGGCTAGGGGCAGCATGTGGAATAGAGGTTTTCTCTTAAAATCTCTCCATATTTGGAGAGAAGTTTTGGGGACAAAATGGGTGGGTCTCACACCCTATTTTCTCCTCAACTTTTTCTTTCTTTCTCTTTTCCTCCCATATCCAAGCAAGGGAAAATTCATCTTTCTTCATGTTTTCTTTCTCGGTTTTCCTTTCTCTCTGATTTTCCCTCAATCCAAGCAAGGGGTTAATCGGTTAAAAAGTCTAATAGAGAATTATTTATAGGATGATTATATAGAAAATTCATTAAAAATCTTATACCAACTAAATAATAAAAATAAACCTATTAAAATCAACTATTAATTATCCACTACATTTCTATAGTCATATATTGATAAAACTCAAAATTTGCTTAAAATCTTATCCCCAAAATATTCTTTAACTAGTAGAAAATTACTATCATAAGAAAGATAAAATTATTTAGAACATTTTTCATAAAAGAAGTTTTATGATTAGAAGTGATTTTAAGTACCTTATTAATATATAAAAAATCAAAAATACCCTACCAGCGTCTCACCTTCCATCTTCCGGAAAAATCACTTCACCTCTCGGTGAAGTGATTGAGTTGGGGGTATATATAATAATCCCTCCCTCATGTAGCACTGAAAGTGGTGCCACATAAATTTTTTTCCCTTTATTTTCCACCAAAAGTTGCCCCCTTTTTTTTTTATTTCAAAATTTATCTACTAAATTTATTTTTTATAAATAATTTTTTCTTAATTATATTTATATCCTAAAAATAAAAATAAGGATGTTATAATCGGCGATGGCCATGTGGCCCTTTAAAAAGGTGCCACATGGATTTTTTTTAAGAAATAAATTATCAACGAATAATTCCATCGGTAAATTTCTCTCAGAAATTTCCGCCAGTAACTCAATTTGTCACTTAATTTTTAGCGATGAAACAGATTTTGTCGGTATTCCCGTTTCCATCACTAATTCATTGGAAAATTGAAATTCCATCGGTAATTTAATATTTTTTGTAGTGTTTATAAGAGCATGACAAAAGTTGTATGAGCATTTAATAAAATTTTTCTATTGGTACCCCCTCATTAATTATATGTATTGCATTAATTAAAAAAGTTGGTGATACTTTGTTTACTCTATTTCTCTCTTTTACTTATTCCTCATACATAAGGGTATACTTGAAAAAAAAAGTTTATTTTAGACATACTTACTATTTTCAACTAATTTTAACCACTTTTTTCATAATTCGGTTATTGAACTCTTATAAGTAGGATCAAATAGAGGATTATGGAGAATTACATACATACCCTAAGGAATAGGGGAAAAATCATAAGTAAGTCCCTATAAATCATCGAATCACAATGAAGTCTTATAGGATCTGGGCTAAATTAATTCAAATTTAAAAAAGATCACTTTGTCTTTTTTGATTTAACCAACCAATGACAATTCGATGCAACCAATGACACCTGTCATTAATTGCTCAATGACTTGTCATTGTTGCATCCTAACAATTGGTTCTTCAATTACTTGATATTGGTTGCTCAAATTAACAAGGCTAAAATGGTCCTTTTTCAATTAGAATTAATCTAACCCAAGTCACATGAGACTCTAATGTAATTTAATGATTTTAAGGACCCTACTTGTTATTTTTTATCTTCTTTAGACCTTGGATGTAATTTCCCCAAAATTATATTAGACTAAGTCTCTCGGTCCTTTTCCCTATTTTCATTCCCTAAAAATTCTTTTGCCAGTAAATATTGACCCAATTAGTATGGATTTAGTTTATAACCTATAATGTTGTTGGTAAGTCGGTTCAAATCCCATTACTAATTTGAGAATTTTGTTAGATAGTACTCCTTTCGGTCATTTTTATAAATAATTTTTATTCTTATTACGTAAAATGAACCAGCGGTTAAGATTAATTAAAAAAAATAAATGTGTCAAAAATATCATGTTTCTTCTAAATATACCCTTATTTATGAAAAGAGCATAAGAGAGAGAATGAGTAACAAATATGAGAGAGTATGAATATAAAATATAAGAGAGAATGTATAATAAATGAAAGAGAATTAGTGGTGAGTGGGGCATAATTAATATAAATATGTGTATTTAATAGGGGTAGGAAAGAAAAAAGAAATTTAAATTTTGAAACATAAGGAGAAAGTTATTTATAAAAAGGACTAACCCTAAGAGAGAGAAAATTGCTTATAGAAAAGGCCGAAGAGAGTAATTTATAAGTACTTTTATTATGCAAATTATAAAAAGATAATAATGTACATATAAAATCTTTCTTTTTTTGCTATCTCTTTCACAGTCATTTTCTATATCCTTTTAACTAGAGTTTATACTGTGTCAACACAAAAGTTTAAGACTTAAAGGGGTGTTCATCAATTTCTCATCCTGATCTCAAGCAAATCGGAATGGGAAAATCCCGTCCCGAAATTTTTAGGAAGGAAAAATTTGGGATCGGGAAAAATAAAGTTGGGATTAGGAATGATATTTCATAATCCCAAAATAATACACACACACACACACACATACATATATACATATATGTATATGTATGTACATATACATACATGTATATCTACATACATATACATATATGTATATGTATGTATATATGTATATGTATGTATATATATGTGTGTGTGTGTGTATATATATGTGTGTGTGTTTTTTTTTCTAACTAAAACTCAAGCTCTGCAGTCTGCACTAAGCAATTAAGCATCGAGCGGCCATCGAAGTTATGAGCCCTAATTTCCCTTCCTTGCTTTCTCCGCCTTACAGAGACGGACGTACCATTGCTAATCGCTCATCCCCTCTCTGCCTGGCAGACGACGCGACGGTGCTCTGGTCTCTCTTCCCCTCTTTGTATTTCTTCTCCAAATCCCTAATTTCCAGATCGCATCGTCAAACTCTGTAGGTGGCGAATGTACATATACTCTACATATATATAGCTAATTGTATCTAAGCCTAACTACCTTCAACGGTCACCTCATCCTAGCACCGACCTTATAAACTTAATACACCGGTAACCCTTTAGTACTCGAGTACCGGTAACCCTTTAGTACTCAAGTACCTCTCCTTAGTACTGGAATAGCGGTAACCCTTTAGTATTCGTAGTACTCTAGTACCTCTCCTTAGTACTTGAGTACCTACTAATTACTAACCAAGGGGGACTCATATACTTAGTAAATCCCATAATACCTCCCTGTATCCTAATTATCTACAATTATATATCATGTTCCTGTCCAATACAACACGAAATTCTTGAGATTTCTGTAATCCTTACCAAAGTTTAGCTGACATGTCATAGTTCAGAAAATACACTAGCAAAAGCAGAATTTAGGGAAGTTGTCCACTGAGTTGGATAGACACCAGATTGTCTTAAAGAACAAAGTAAATAATTTGCAATATGAAGTGATGCTATAGATGTTCAAAGTTAGAGATGAATTTTGATCTAGCAAATGAGTTTAGAAGGAGGATGTATCCTTTGTTAATGAAAATATAGTACTGTTTTTTAAAAGTATTTTTTTAGTTCAGTTACTTCATTATATTTTCAATTATGGACTCACCGATAACAATACTATCTGGTCTATCTAATTGCATGTAATATACAATCATTTTTCTGAAAAATATAAATATTATGTTTGGCTGAACTTCAAAGTTAATATTGATGTACATATATACATATTTTAAAATTTTCTTTTTAATCAAGGCTGGCTTGCATAGTTATATAAGTATGTGATTAATTAAAGTCTTAGGCATATTTTGCTTCAAAGGGAAATTCATTAACATGTCATAAATATATATTCCACTGCATGGATGGTTGTTATTTAAATGTTACTATGTTTCAACCATACTGGAAGAATGTAGGTTTTTTGTCCTAGATGGATGAAGATGTTGGTGTGCTTTATGAATTCTGCTATTATTGTACCTAGTTTTGCTTGTCAGTTGGCTGGGATTTGGTTCACTCTCAATAAATTCTGCAGAATGGGATCTTGTTGCCAGTATAAGTTAAATTTCTTAATTTGAATTTATGGAATTTCATAGTAGACCAGCTGGGTTAATACTCAATAATATTGTAGAATTAAGTAGCGTCTGAGCATGTCTGTTGTCATTAATTTTTCTTTGAAGAAATATGTAATTTGGTTTATGCACGAATTGTGAATAAGTTCTTAGATTTATTCTTCTGTACAATTTTTTTACAATCAAATAAGTTTGTTTCCATCTTGATGCATTCAACTAAAGATGACAGTATAGACTTCATTTATAAAATCTCTATTTTCATTTTCTATAAAGCAAGAAGCGGCATTAGTAGTTTTCTCAAGTTATAGTTACTAGTGGCAGAAGTAAATCTTATAGAAATAAATGACTGCTGAAGGATATATTGAAGTAAGTCAAGCAGAACCTGAAGATCCTCTTACACAAGCTACTCATACAAATGAAGAGGGAGATATCACAAGTGATAGAAATGATGAAAAGGGAGACGAAGAAGTTGAAGATCCAAGGAAGAAACACAAATCTTCAGTTTGGGATGCTTTTGAGAAGCTACCCATAGAACAATTTAAAGATGAAGAACTTCAGGCCAAGTGCAAGTATTGCAACAAGCCATTTAAATACGACCCTATACATCAAGGGACAAGCATATTGTTGAAACATTTACAAAGTGTGTCAAAAATCCAAACAGACCGAACAAGGTTAAACAATCTTTGTTGGCATCCACTCTAGAAGGAAGTAGCAGAAAGATGACTCATCACGTGTTCAATTGAGAACAATGCAGATTGTCAGTTGCAAAGTTTGTTATACTGGATGAAATTCCATTTCAAGTGGTGGAAGGTTTAGGGTTTAAACATATTATGATGCAAGTTGAAGCTTGCTTTCAAATCCCTTAGAGAATGACAGTAACAAGGGATTGCTTGAGGTTGTATATGCAAGAATCAATCAAATTGAAGAGGTATTTTAAAAGAACAAAAGTTGGTGTTTCCCTCACAATAGATACTTGGACTTCTTGTCAAAATGCTAACTATATGTGCTTGATTGCTCACTGGATTGATGAGAATTGGACATACTAGAAGCGAATCTTAAACTTCTGTGTCATAGAAAACCATAAGGGTGAGACAATTGCGGCAACTTTGGAAAGATGTTTATTAGCTTGGAACATTGATAATGTCTATACAATCACTGTTGATAATGTTGTTTCAAATGACAATGCAGTGGCATGATTGAAAGAAGTTTTAAGGTATTGGAATGGTCTAGTATGTGATGGAGATTTCTTGCACTTGAGGTGTTGTGCACACATTTTGAATTTGATTGTTTCTGATGGTATGAAGGAGTTACACAACAGTGTTGAAGGCATTAGAAATGCCGTCAAATATGTAAGATCTTCTCCTTCGAGACTTCAAAAGTTCAAAGAGTTTGTTGTGAAGATGAAAATTAACTCAAAAAGCCTACTAACAATGGATTGTCCAACTAGGTGGAATTCAATTTACCTCATGTTGGAGAGTGCCATTAAATTTAACACTGTTTTTGAAAGGATGATCAACAATGATAAAGATTACAAACCGTTCTGTGCGGAAAAAAAGATAATTGGTCCTCCTTTAAAAGTGGATTTTAAAAAAAGCTACTGAATTTGTTGAGTTTTTGAAAGTGTTCTTTGCAATTTTCAGGATCACTTCATGTTACCTCAAATGAATGCTTCCAACAAATAGCTGAAGTTTATGTTATCCTCAAAGATGCAACCAATGATCATATGAGTTTGTTGTCCAAGATGGCTGAAAATATGTTGTCCAAGTATGAAAAGTATTGGGGATATCTTAGTGAAATTAATCATTTGGTGATGATAGGGATTTTACTTGACCCTATGTATAAAACAAAGTATTTGCAATATGCTTTTGAGGCTATCTTTAAGGATGTCGCACAATGTGAGACAATGATCAAAATGGTTTTAAATGTTTTGTATCATTTGTATGATCACTATGCAGTTGGGCTAGAAACATCTTAATCTCAAACTCTAAGCCAAACTCAGTCACAAGCATTGAGTGAAAAGTCAAAGTACTACTAGTATTACTTCTTCAACTCAGTCTCACATATCTTCGTTGCGTCAAAGACTGCTTATAATGAGGCGGTTTATGGTTGGATTTGAGGTTGATAATCAGCTAGATAAGTATGGAGAAGTGAATAAGTATCTTAAATCTGAGTTGGCTGCATTAAAAGATGGAGAGTTTGATGTTTTGGCATGGTGGAAAGAAAATGGTTATAAATATAGAGTCCTCATTGATTGCACATGATGTGCTGGCCATACCTGTCTCCATCGTCTCTTCTAAATCTGCATTTAGTACAGGGGGTCGTGTCATTTCTGAATACAATAGTTCTCTCTCACCAAAGACAGTTGAGGCACTCATTTGTAAACAAAATTATTATCTTCATATACTTCCGTTTTGTGTGATCAACTAAAATGACTTCATCTTGATAACTTCAATGACACTATTACTGTAGAACAAGGTAGTTTCTATTCTTTTGGTTTATTTAGTTCATTTCATTTATTATTTATTATTTATTTGTAATTGTTGGTTCTTTTGCTTGTGCTTTTTACAACTGAATCTGCAACTTCAAGCATATCACATGAAGAAGTACTAGACAACTAATCAATGGTTAGTTTTCTTGTTGTTTCAATTTGTTGCTGTAATTTATTATCATATATGTCCAATCAATATATGGTTGCTGCAATTTGATGCTGATTTGGAATTTCTTGCCTATTTAGAGTTTTGCCTATCAAGCTTATTCCTTGCTGCAATTTGATGTTGATCTGGAATTTCCTCTTGTTTCTTAGCAGTTGTTACTTGCTGATTTTGGGTTCTGGGCTTCTGGCTATATGAATTGAATTCTGCTCCACCATTTTTGGAAATGATCGGTGATCTATTTGACCCTTAGGAAGCCACCGTATTGAATTTGTGTTTATTGTATTTTCTGCTTAGTGTATTGATTTCTAAGATTTTTAACTTGTAACAATGCAAAAAAAAGTCTGGAAGCTTAAATCTGAATAGCACCCACTATTATAATGATTTTTCATGTGTTGAAATTATATTTGGGATCTCGGGAAATTCACGATCCCGATCTCAGGATTTCTCGTCCCGTCGGGATAGAAAATTCTCAAGATCGGGTTCGGAAAACAATTTCCTTCTCAAACACTTCTCGGGATTAAAATTAAGAATTAGATTTTTTTGATCCGGTTATGTCCCAAACACATGCCTACTTAAAGTCGGACGACCACGACAAAGTCAACAACAATAATAATGATTCAACTCATCGAAGGATTCAAAACAATATTAGTAATTAATTTGGACTTATACCTAACCTGCTACTTCATCAATCAATCTGGGGTATTATTACGTGCACAAATCTAGAAGATTTAAAAATTATTTCTGTTTCAAAATTTAATAATCTTATTTTAAATTTAACAACAAACATAATAAAATAATTTTTGCTATCCAATTAATTTAAAATAATGGTTCAGTTTATAAATCATTAAAAATAGTAAAACATAGATGGTTTATATTAGATTTAAGGGAAAATTAATTTAAAAATCCTTATAATTTTCCCCAATTTTAAATCAGGTCATTAAAATTTTTTTCCCCTTTTTATTGAGTCCTTCGAGTTTTAGCCGTTAAATCTATTAGTTCCTCATCTTTAAAACTGTTAAATGAAAATAAACGGAGTTAAATTTCTGTTACTCAGCACACGTGGATTGACAACTTGTAATTTGACTATTTACAATTGCCACGTAAGCAACTTGAGCTCCATTATCTTCCCTGCGTTCGTTCTGACCATATCTTCCACTAGCCTAAACTATTAACACTTTCATGTTGATGAATTCAAGGAGAAACATGAACTTGCTACCACTATCGCATTAAATCTGAAAATTTTTAGATCATATTTGTGACCCATAAAAGTATTTATTCATATAAATTGGGATAAAACTCATCTCACATACTTATTTCGTATACCGTAAATCACAATTAAAAATTATTTTTAAAGGTTCCAATCACTATTTTAAACAGTAGCATCCCACATTGCAAGGAGTTGAAATCTGAAGGTCTGAGAGGAAAAAGAAAGAGAGTAAGATTGAGAGGGAGGGAGCCACAAAGAGAATTAAATCAACACCCGCTTCAGTTCTTAGTTTAACCAATCTGTTTCTGATAAAATTTTTCAATCTAAAGTCCCACATACAATCACAGAATTAATGAATTAAGTGATTAATATAACAATCTAATCACATAAAAATGAAAATAAAATCGCTTTCAGTTTAAACAAAAGTCCTTGTTGTTGATATTATCTTTTTGTTTAAATTAATAGCAACTAATTTTCTTATTTATATTTGATTTTTAATTTCGTTGCCATTTTTGTCTGTTTATATTTGTGGGTAGGTCCTAGTGTCCTACTCTATACATATGCTATTGGTCTGTTTCTTAATTCCCAAAATTTTGACTCTAAGAGGCTCCGTCTATAACAAAATTACAATATACTCCCTCTAATTTTTATCAGGGCACATTCAACTAATTTGCTCAATACCATACAATCTACTCATTAAATTTTCCTTAAATTGATTAAATCCCAAATACTCCCTTCGTAGAATACTTACATACATCAGTAGTGTCACTTCATCTTAATTTCATATGATAGATGAGTTATCTGAAGAAATTTAAATTTTATTATTTTAAAAAATAACAACTCAAAGGAGGGAATTGTATTTTTTTTCTCTAAATTATGAAGTTTATGTTTTTTAAAATCATAAAATTTGAATTTCTCCAGATGTCTTCAACAACCATATAGGATTAAAATGAGATAATTTAATCAAAGTACAGATTAGGTGACGCTCTTGAAGTATGCTAGTATTTCTCCCCTCCGTCGCTAGTTTTAAGCTTTAAATTTGAGAATGGGTACCTCTCAAAATATAAGTTTCCTTTCAGTTTTGTCTCAACATTTATTTCTTTTTTCTGACTTTACCCTTTGACTGTATTTGTTGCATTTATTGTCTCTTTCACTCATCTTCTTTACAAATAAGCGCATAATTGAAAAAAAAATACAGTACATATTTATTACTCTTAACTAATTTTAACTGTTTTCTTGATAAACGCAAATCGGTTATTTGAAGCTTACATTTTAGGACAGAGAGAGTAATAAATGAGATTTTAAATAAGAGAGAAAAATATATGAGGTTATACTCTCTCTCTCATAAGGTTGTTAAACTTGCGAGTTTAAACAAACTTGTGACAATGGCATAAACTTGTATTGTGAACTCGAATCAAAAAATCGTAAGAGATTATTTTTATCATTAAATAGGTATTAATAGTATATAATTAAATAATTAAAATATAAAAAATACAAAAATTTGATTTAAATATATTGTAAATTCAAATAATTGAAATTAAATCCATTAACATTCATAACTTATCATATTTAACAAAGAAATTATATAAAATTCATATATAAAGCTGTTGAGCATGATCAAATTAAAAAAATTAATACAAATTTAAGATTGAGTTAACACGGTTTTATAAGTTAGAAACGTAAAAACGATAAACTTAATGAATTTAACGAAGTTTACAACTGGCACAAATTCACTAGCGACTCGACTCGATTTAGTAAGATAGAAATGTAAAAACGATAAACTCGAAGGATTAACTCGCAAGTTTGACAACAATACTCTCTAAGTGCTTTTTATATGAATACAATAATCAAATTATGCTATTTAAGAAAATAGTTAATCTTTAAACTACTGTAATACATATGTAGAAAATTAAGTTTTTTTCAAACATGCCCTTATTTATAAGGATTCAAGTAAGAGAGAGACTCATAAATGTAATCCTTAATATAATAAATAAATCCATTCTGTCTGAAATTTTAAATTGATCTTTCCATTTTTACTCTCATTAAATATATATCACTCATTATTCATTATCTCTCTGCCATAAATTTTCAACTATTGTCTCTCATGCATACTCTTTCTAAATAAGGGTATAATTGAAAAGAAATATACAAAAGTTACACATTTATTACTTTAAACGAACATTTTAAAATGCATGCTTTTGATAGTTGTTCATAATAAAAAGGACCCGAGGGATTACTAATGAAAGAAAATGTAGTATGAGAAAAAGATGAGCAGAGATAATAGAATTAATTAGAAGATAAAATGGTAAAAACATATTAAATATTCAAACAACCCTAAGTTGGCTCTTATAAAAAAGGTTCAAGATAATTTAAATTTAAAGCTATTATAAAATGGACTGGAGATGGTATTATTTAAGCATTAATTATATAGATAAAATTGATAAAAAAACATTAATGACTTTCTAAATAACTCATATTATGAACTAAAAAAAACCCTTCTAAAACGCACCATATATAATAGAAGGTAGCTAGAAAGAGTCCCTTCTTGATCCTTATTATAACTTAGTACTTCTCTAATCCTATTTATAAAGTACTTTCAAAATGTTTCACATAGATAAGGAAAAAAAACCTGAAATTTCATTAGCTATGCTTTAAAATTCAACAACTTTCTAATTTTACATTAATTTAATATACATTATACAGCTTGAGAACAAAGCCAATATAGTACTAAATGAAGGGTAAAATTGTATATTCATATGAAAAATTTATCTCTGTGCCCAATAAATAGAAAAAAATCCTCTTTTTCTACATTACAAAAAGAGCATGAGGAGTACTTTCAACATATTTAGAAACTAAAGAAAATCTTAAAACTCTTTATCTCTATCTAAAAGTTTAACAAATGTTCAACTTTACCCCTATTAAACTGTTAAGGTGTAAAAATACCCACCAATTATACCAAAAATGCACCCAACACCATAAACTCTTCTTAGGTATAAAAGTACCTATAAACATTCAAAATCAGAGCAAAAGTGACATGTCCGTTACTTTTTGTAGTTGGGCCCATGCTATTTTTATGAAAGTACCAAAATGCCCCTTAAAAATGGTAAAAATGCAAAAATACTCATACATTTTTAATCAAAGTGTGTCAAACACTATGAGCCTGTTTGATTCGATCACATTGCACCATGTAGTGCAATGCAGTGTGATACAATGGTAATGCAATGCAATATTAATTACATGACTAGTGTTTAGTTTGATTTTAAAGTAAGATGCAATGAGTTATTTTTTAATAATTATTTAAAATTAATATACCACACAAAGTCTATTTTACCCTTAATATAATTTTAGTAAAAAAATAGTTAAAAGCCATCGCCATCATGCTTCTTTATGATAACCGTCGCGCTATCTAATTAAGGATCATCCGATGGCAAAGGTCGTGGTTGTGGAGGTGACGATAACGGTGGTGTGGTGGTCGTGGCGGCAGTAAATGGTGATAATGACAATGGTGGAGGATGAGGTAATGGCAACGACGGTAGTGAAGGAGGAAAAGGTAATGGTGGCAGTGGTGGCAACTGTGGTAGCGACTGCGATGGAGGGGGAGGAAGAGGTGGTGGTGGCAACGGCGGCAACCATGAAAGTGGCGGCGACGGCGGTAGAGAAGAAGGAGGTAGTGGCAGCGCAACTGTGGAGGTGGTAGCAGCAGCATGGGGTAGTGACGATGGCTGTGGAGGAGGAGGAGGTAGTAGTGGCGGTAGTAGGTGACATGGAAGCGGAGGCAACGATAGAGGCTACGACAGCAGGGGGAGGAGGAGGTTGTAGAGGCGTCGAGGGGCAGTAACAAGGGTAGTAGCGACGACAGTAGAGGAGGAGGAGGTACTGGTGACTGTGGTGATAGCATCAATGATGATGAAGGAGGAGAAGGCAGGGGTAGCGGCGATGGTAATGGTGGAAGGGGTGATAGTGGTGCGGGGTAGCGGTAGCGACGAAGAAAGAAGAGATAGTACTGGCGGTGATTGTGGTGTGATATGGCAGGTGAAATAAGATAAATGAAAGTAAAGAGTAAATTAGAATTTTTTAACTATGTACAATAGGGTGGTAATAAGTATTTATGGGGGGAGGTATGAATGAAGATTACCAAATTTTTTTATAATCATCATTACCATAATAAACCATATTACTATGCTAAAGAGCAACTAAGTACTCTTTTATTGGTAATGCAATCATGATTATCATTGCAGTCATACAATGAGGTTGAACCAAACATGCTTTATGTGTTTTTTAGAGGTGCAAAAATACTCAGGAACATTCAAAATGGAAATGAAAGTACTAAAATACCCCCCAACTTATAAAAAAAACTTATTTATCTTACTATTCAAATTCTATGCTATTGTTATGAAAATAACATAAGATTTTATACATCAATTTTAAATTAAGAAGAAAATTACTATTATCTACTCACTTCGGTCTATATGTCACTTCTAATGTGTTTTATCAAAATTAAGAAAAATATTAAACTTCATTAGTTCTATTTTTAAACTTAATAACTGTCTAATTTTATCCCTAATTAATATACAATCAACCACAAGTAATTCGATGTGATAATTTAACAATTGGACGTGATAATGTATATTATGTCATAAAATTGGTGGGTACCTATTTTTTCATCTTAACCACTTATTAAATATACATATCTTAAAAGTTACTTTACTGTTCCTATTTATAAGTTATTTTTAACATGCTTTATGAAGAAGAAAAAAACCTTTAAATCCTATTAATTCTACTTTAGAATTTAACAACTTTATCTTTATTTAATATATAATATACCCCATGAAAATAAAGTTAACATCAAGGAACAAAAAAAATGACCGAGCATTAAACCAATCTAGGCAATGGTTTAAGAGTCAATGAGTCAACCGGGGTTTACTCGGTGATCGGACCGTCATATTAAAATAATATTATTTAATTGAAATGTAAAATTTAATATTTTAGATAAACTAATAAAAGTAAAAATGATAATATAAAATAAATTTTAAATGATAATAAAAAATAAGTGGCAATATATATTAATATATTTTTAAAATTCTATAAATAAAAATGAATATCTTTAGAAAAAAAATGCTTAAAATCTGTTAGTATCAGTTATGGTGGCTATACTTATGCAATGATATCTAACCTATTAATTAGCATAAGCAAATCAGCGCATGAATTATGAGATTGGATTTTAAATTTTTAATATTATTCCCAATATTATGATATTTAACTAATTGATTATCATTATTACCTAAGGCAAATTAGCCCATGGATTATGGGATTGAATTTTAAATTTTAAATTTCAAATGCAATTCCTAATATGGAGCCGTGAATATCTGATTACTGATGAGATATCATTTCCATCTTCTCATATCCCACCACTAAAGCCTTCTCTTCCTCCACATTTTTTTCGTCCACTTCATTCTCTATCACTTTATTAGTGTCTTTGGTTTTTTATCCTATTATATTTCATTTTCCTTCAGCCAAGCATGGAGTATTCTCCTTTCCTATCATAAAAGGAATTTTATTTTTCATCATCTTCTTCTTTTTTCAAATTTGTTCTTTCTTAACCTGTTTTTCTCTTTATCTTGGTCTTTAACCTTATTCAAACTTTCATAAAAATGTCGTGAGATAGCAATTAGAGAACCAAAAAATGTAACATGGCCAAACCACCCAAACGGCCGATTTTCCCAGCTTTAACCGGTTCACACCGGTTCGACATCCTGCTGGTTTAAGGAATAAATCAAACTGAACAATTGATCGGTTACTTATAAATAAGTTAAAAATAAACATTCTCTCTATGCCCAATTAGTCGGGCGAGAGGAGTAAATAACATGCACCAATATTTAATGGGGATGAAAGGGAAAAATAATTATAAGAAATTAAGGTCGTGAAGAGTAATTAAAAAAAAAATCTTCTCTTTGTTTATGAATGGGATCACACGAGAGCGATTGGTACAACAATGTCAATGCATTAGTCTTGACGGCCACTGGAAGCAACTAGAAAGTCTTAGCAAGAAAATTGAATTGTTCCTTCCAGACTCCCTATTTTCACATCTATCTTTGTCCCGCCCCATTTATATCTCACCACCTTCTTAGTTATATCTCTGACTCTGTCCACCTTCTCGAACCTCATTTATGGCACGCACTTTGATATCTCTCCTACTTATATGCAGAATTATCCTCATGTGCGAACCATGGAAAATAAATAAATAGTCTAATTCAATTGAACTTGCAAAATCATCACTTTCTCTCACCTTGAAATGTTCAAGACCTTGTTTTTCCGATCCAAATATTGACGACATGTAAGACAAAATATCTCCCTGGTGCACACATATATATCTTCCTCCAACAAGTTCAGTTTCATAAAATTACTCTCTGATCAATCAAACCCCTTTCTTCTTCTTCACTAAATCATGAATATTCCTTGTGATCTTCCCCAATGTTCCATCTTCTTCTTCCTTCTGCAACTACTTTTCATTCTTATAACAGTTGGGGCCAATGATAACAATAGCTTCAGAAACTGCAGTAGCCTCTTCAACTGTGGAACCGTCAATAACGCTGGGTACCCATTCTGGGGATATAACAGAGCTTCATACTGTGGTCAGCCTGGTTTCCAACTGGATTGCCAAGACAATGATCCAAAGTTGATCTTTAATTCTGTCACTTATCGGATTCTGAGTTTGAGCTTAAATGATCAGAGTCTTAAAGTAGTTAGGGATGACTATTGGAAAACTATATGTCCAAGTCAATACATAAACACTACTAGCTTTGATTCCACCACCATGTTCAAGCTTGCTGATGGGTTTCAAAACATGGCCTTGCTATATGATTGCCCCAGCACTTTTGATCCAATGGGTCAGTTCATCAATTCATCTACCGCAGAGTGCTCCAAACAAAACGTCTACTTTGGGAGCGAAACTTACAGTATGGATTTGACAGGAATTTGCAAGGTTGTTGTTATTCCTATAGAGAATGATTATGTTGATTTGGTACTAAACCGTCGAAAGAGAATTGAAGAAGCAATAGAGGAAGGGTTTGTATTAAGATGGAGTGTGGATATGGAAGAGTGTGACAAGTGTGTTAAGTCTGGTGCGGAGTGTGGGTATGTGAATCACAAGTTCACATGTTTCTGCAGCAATGGGACTCAAGGAACTACGTGTTCTTCAGGTATGTTGGTTGATCTCTCCGTCCATGAAAATTTCAAAATGGGTCATTCAATTCTCATCATCATGAAGCAGTGATTTATTACATGTTTGAAAAGGGTTTTTACATCATTTTCTCTATACATATTTATCATTTATTCCCCTATACTATACTATCTTTATTTATGACACATGCTATTAGAGAGTTTCAATGCAGATGATTTAAAAGAATATTTTAGAAAAATGAACGTACGAATGTATCTAATAGTTAATAGATATTGTTGATTTTTCCAAGCAATTGAATCAGATGGGGTTGGATTCCTGTATCCAATCTTTGGGCCCGTTTGATTCAGGGAAAATTGGATTTTTTTGCAGCATACGGCCATTTGGTTCGTCATTTTTATCAGAAATTTTTTTTCTAGGCCCACCAATTTTTAATCATATGATTGAAAATAGGTTCCTATCAAAATTAGGGGGCCAATTTTCAAGTGGAGAAAGAAAATACCTAAAGACACAAAAACATCTTAATGTGACTTTGGATATGATATAAAAAAGGTGAGTAGATCTCATAAACATTTAAATAATATTTACTTCAAGGCAAAATGATCTTCTGACTTATTTCCTACCTTATTTTCTTCAAAAAAAATAAAAATTTTCGTATCAACCCATTTTATTTTCCAGTATGCTAACCAAACATCTATGTAGCAAAATATTTTTCATTCTTTTCCATTCTTTTCCTTTTCATTCCATTCCTTTCCAACATTTTCTTTGATCCAAACGGCCCTTTGTGTTTCTGGTTTGCTGATGAATTTGGACCTCTAGGATGAAGAAAACTTGAGCCTCTGTGAGCAAGCCAAATAATAGTAAACTTGACAAAAACATAGAATATGATAATTTCTCAAGCTGAAGTGACGCCACATTTGAACATTAATTTGGCAAACTCCTCGTAGCCCCTATTGCATCTAGAAGGTTCAAATTTGAAGTTTGATTTTCTAATCGTGAAGGTGGACTAAGGGTATAATTTATAGGCAAAATCCTGCATGTTTAGTATAGAATAATAATCTCAGTCCTTCTAAGATAATGCTCACTCGCCTGGAAAACACAGATCATAATATAATCTTAATATTGAAATAGCGTGTGACATGCTTGTTTGACTTTCAAGGCAGTCATCATGAATCATGAAACTTAAAACTAGGTCTTGTTTGCTCCTTTTTTTTTAAAAAAAAAAAAAGAACAGTTTTATATAATTGTTTTTTAAAATAAGTTTCGGAAAAAAAAAACAAAACAAACAATCTGTTTGCATGGTTGTTTTAAAAAAAATTGTTTTTAAAGTGACATGGCAGCGATGGTGGCCATAATTTGCCGGTGGCATGGCAGGGGGTTAGGACTTGTGGTGTAGTGTTAATAGTTGACAAGTGGCAGCCTAAAAAAAATAAGAAATAGAAAAACAAAGACAAGAAAACACCTAAAATCTGTTTTGATTTTTTAGTTTTTTAAAAATAACTTTTTTTTTAGGTTAAAGTATACTTTTAACCGTTTAAATTTACATCAAGGTTTAGTTTGATCCCTTAAGTTTATAAAATGTATTTTTAGTCCTTAAACGTTAACATAATTAATTCTTACTATTGGAAATCACTAACCCAGCGAATTAATTGCTGACTTAGCAATTAAATACTGGCAAAACATGTTTAAATTTAAATTATTTAATACAAGGAACACAGTATGACTCACTGGGAAAATCCAAGGAGTAATGCTAATGCCAAAAGGTTAGAACCTCAAGCTGATAATTGACTATAAGATGGTTCACATCTTTCTCTTACTATAGAAGTGACTTTGTAATTTGCAGTTGTTTACAAATATAACCAGTTCCTCTGTTTTTCAGTAAGGAACTCTGTGATACTGTTCTCTGTTTCCTATTCATATTAGAATCTGAGGCTATATACTCATCACCTGCTATTATTTCTTTTGTGCTCTTACATGATGCCAGTTTTTACTCCTCAACTTGATGAGAAATCTACAGGTAAAAGCTCAAAAAAGACAGTTGTTATAGGTAAACTCCATTCTGTTAATCTATGAACTAAATTTTGATGAAGATTTAGGGGTTGTTCGGTATGACGGATTTGGAAGGGAAGGGAGGGAAGGAAAAAATTTTATGAGTTGGATTTAAAAAAATCATTGTAATAGAGTTAAAAGTTCTTAATTAATTTTTCTTACTCTTTTATTTTATATATTATCTTTATTAAAATTTTATAACCCCATCTCTCTAATTTTTCAAAATCCAACTCAAAAAATTTTCCCTCTCCTCCCTTCTCTTCCATTTCCCTCCTACCAAAAAGACTTCTAGGGGTTGTTTGATATAGGGGATTTGGAGATTATGGAAAGGAAGGAAGGGATAATTTTTTTTAAGTTAAATTTAAAACAATTGAAAAAGTGAGTTATAAAATTTTAATGAAGAGAATATGTAAAATTAAATAAAAAAATTAATTAAAAACTTCTAATTCCACTTTCCTAAGTCAAAAAAATTTGCTACCTTCCCCTCCCTCCAAATCCCTCCTACTAAATAACTCATCTATGAAATAAAAAAATTATCTCATTTCTTGCTTGGTATGTAGGCATTGGTGTTGGAGTTGGAGCTTTTTGTGGCGTTCTTATTCTATGTTTGTTGTATTTGGTCATGAAGAGAAGGAAGAGAAAAGTTGAAGAGTTGAACAGCAATAAGAACCTCTTGTCACCTTCATTAAGCAGTATTAATGGCGATGTAACAAAAAGCTCTGCAACTAAAACTAATATGGCTCAAAGTGCTCCTTCTTATCCTGCTGTCTCCAAGTTTAACTCTCTGCAGAAGAGTTTTTACTTCGGAGTTCAAGTTTTTAGCTATGATGAACTTGAACAAGCTACAAAAAATTTTGACCCTGCCATGGAACTTGGTGATGGAGGCTTCGGAACTGTTTATTATGGTAATACCAGCATCTCATTTCTCAAATATATACTCCTTTCAGTGTTAAATATAAGATCTAGATAACTTATTTGCACATATTAATATAATTAGTTAAGTTAATTATTTGTTAAAAAAAAATTGTTGGTTTCCTCAAAGTAATTAACCCTTGTAATCATTTGCATTATATATTACTCTCTTAATGCGAAACCCTCTTGATGATATATACAATCAATTGGGAAAATTTAAGAAAAATTTTATAAATTTAAGAGATAAAATAGATTAAGATCTTATATTTAGAAACCAAATAAACTAACTCTTATAATTAGGAATATGAGTATATATATTTATCACATTCTCATACAATTATGGCATGTCCTGCTGACAAGCTTGATGCTACTATTGTTATCGTCAGTCTTAAATGTAAAAGTTAGACAAGGACTTTGATCCTAAATATATGGTTACAATGTTGCATTACATTTATTATAAATAATTAACTTAACTATTTTTTTTCAATATATGCAAATTGATCATCTAATTCTTATATTAATAACGAAAAAAGAGGGAATATAATTGATACCATGTCACTAAAACTTCTGAATATTTTGTCAGGAAACCTCAAAGACGGACGTGTAGTTGCAGTAAAACGCCATTATGAAACCAACGCAAAACGTGTGGATCAGTACATGAACGAAGTAGAAATTCTAGCTCGCTTACGACACGACAACCTCGTAGCTCTCTATGGATGTACCTCCAGACACAGCCGAGAACTCATCCTCGTCTACGAGTACATTCCCAATGGAACCGTCGCCGACCACCTCCACGGCAAGCGATCTCACTCATCTTTCCTTCCTTGGCCCATACGTATGAACATCGCTGTAGAAACAGCCGAAGCACTAGCCTACCTTCACAAATCCGACGTCATCCACCGTGACGTCAAGACCAACAACATCCTCCTCGACCACGATTGTCGAGTTAAGGTTGCTGATTTCGGCCTCTCACGTTTGTTCCCTAACCATGTCACACATGTTTCTACTGCTCCACAAGGGACACCTGGTTATGTTGACCCTGAGTATTACCAATGCTTCCAATTAACTGATAAGAGTGATGTTTATAGCTTTGGAGTAGTACTGATCGAGCTTGTTTCGTCGTTACAAGCTGTGGATGTTTCGAGGAGCCATCTGGACATAAACTTGGCCAACATGGCGTTGGATAAGATTCAGAAGCATGCAGTGAATGAGCTCGTTGATCCGTATTTAGGGTTCGAAACCGATAATGGTGTGAGTGAGATGGTTATAGGAGTTGTTGAATTGGCCTTCAGGTGTTTGCAGAAGGAGAGAGACATGAGGCCTTCCATGAAAGAGGTGGTTGAGGTGTTGAGAGAGATTCAGGGTAAGGAGAATAATAATGTGAAGGACAATAATATTAGTAATAAAGAAGTGGTGATGATGAAGATGGATCATAAGGTAGAAGAAATGGTGCTTTTGAAAAATGGCAGTACACCAGTTTCATCAAATTCGGTTTCTGATAATTGGGTTAGTTCCTCTACTTCTAGGTCTAGTTCCTCACAGAATCTATTACCTCCTTTTTCTGTTGGCAAACCTTAGATTAGGCACTAAATTTAGTAAACTCGTTACGGTTCAGACTTCAGAGTTTCACAAGACCCTTTTTGTTAATATTCTTAGGACGCTTATGTTGTGGGGTTAATTGTTCATTTGGACAGTTAGATCACTAGTGAGAAACACTTTATATATTACATATGACGTCTTGATGAATATAGAAACTACATGTTGTTGGGTTTGTGTTTCTTTTTTATTACACACACACACAAAAATATACAGGAAGAATCAGTATGAGATTGTGGAAAAAGAATGTAACAACAAAAGTCTCACAAATGAGCAGTATACAATGACCAATCTAGATGTAGGAAATAATAAGTCCATACTGCGCCCTTATTAATATTAGGACTCGGGAAGCATGCTCTGTATATTGTTATGAATGTAATGTATGCATTTAGTTTTATGAACGTAAAGAACCCAAATCTAGGTAGGATTTATTGCTGCTTAGGTTTGGCATGATTCAGACTTGAATTAACCCCTCTCTCTCTCTCTCTCTCATTTTTTTTATTTTGATAATTTTAAAAGGAGATAAACATTATATGCATCAGCTTCTAAATGATGAACATTTTTATACATATTGTATTATTCGCTTTAAAAACTAATGTAGATAATGTTCTGAAAAATAAATATTCCAATTTAGACTTTGGTGTAATAAACTAATAATAAACTGAGAATCAATATTTCACATGTAAGAGTATGAAATGATCAATTGTATGGGATAAGATAAATACCCACACCAAATCAACTAATTATTAAATGTAAAACACAAAAAACATTTAATCAAAGAAAGTTAAGGCCCACAAGCTGGCCCTAACCTCACATGTTTGAAGGCCGAGCATCAAAAATAATGAGATTTTAGATAGGTGTGCTTTTTAAACCTGATCCTTTTTAAACCCGAACCTTTCAAGAGTGAGCCCTTTTAGGATCAAACTAGCCCATATTGACAGCTCTAATGACAGACAGCTCAAACAATTAACCAAAACACAATGATATCTCAATGGGTTTGCATTTTGGATCAAGCTGTTGATTTTACAAAACTATAGAATCAGCATATTATTTTCAATTACTTAAACACCCATACAGCTTATTTCTTGACCTAATCGAAGAATAAAATAAACCCTTATTATAAGAGGTGAAAGCCCTTTACACTTTAAACATAAAAAAGGACTCTAAACCTCATAAGAACACCCTTGATAAAATTAAAAAAAAAGAGAGAGAATAAAATAAACCATAAATTCTAGCAATATTTCTTTAAATGTAAAATTGGTAGTGTTTCTTGAACAATGGTTTATAATACATATTGTACATTAAAAAACAGAGAATTAAAAAAGTAACAGATGTAAGATGAAATATGAGTCTTGTACATATAATTTTTTTTTATTCTGATCCATTAAGCGTGAATATGAAAGATCTAATTTAGTGTCAATGAGATGATCCTTGCAGATTAGTTGCTGTAAGTAAGAAACTACCAAACTAGTCCCTTTCTTCTCCTAAACCTATCAACAAGGTCAGTGCTCATCCTAGACTTTTCAGGCTTGTTTGAGTTTCTAGACTTCTCAAGCCGACTATCTAAACTGTTTCTAGAAGCTTCTGGAAGCACTACTGCACCCAATACAGATGCGGCATCAGAAGTTCTACTCTCAGATTCTTCTTTGCTAGTAGCTTTGCCCTGACAATCAGTTTCTACAGAACCATCCTTGCTAGGACCATTAGCAGCAGTTGCTTTAGCTTCTTTAGCATTAGCTTTAGATTTGGCAATTGTATGTACAAATTTCTTTAGATGTTTAATGAATTCTGGGTAAAGCTCAAGATTACAATGGCCACCACCTCTTACCCATAAAGGTTCATACTTTTCCTTGCAAAGCTCCCAAAGCTTCTTCCCATGGGACCAGTGTACAACTTCATCTGCTGTCCCCTGTGCATTGAGCAACATATCACTTGAGAAGGCCAAAATGAAGGAGGGGGGGGGGAAAGAGGGAAAATGAGAAAGGAAACTTGCTATCTTAAAAGAACACTAGAATATGCCAATGACTTTATAGTTTAGTAGCATGAAACCTCCCGCCTCCCCCGGCAAGTGGGAGGTTAAAAGTTCAATCTCACTTGTAACATCATTCGGTTGGTTGGTTCCTGCCCCTCTAATTAAAAAAAATAAAGAAGAAGAAGAAGCAAGAATACACACAATTTGAGAGAAAGAGTCACTTACATGGATGACCAAAACAGGACAGTTCACCAAGCATATTTTATCAATATTCTGGGTAAAGATAAGAAAACAAATCACATCACTCCCCCATGTCAGGAGGGGAACAGATTAATTCAAAGGGAAAATCATTATGAGGTCCCAAGAAAAGAACGTAATCACCAAAAAGTCCCAATAATTAGTGAGCAACATGAACATATTGTCAGTTCCTACATTGGAACTTGTCATTGCATGCTACCCATTTGTTGAGACTTTTTGGTGATTACATTCTTTCCTTGAGACCTTATAGTGGTTTTCCTTGATTCAAATCACCAATGAAGCTCTACCTTGTAAATATCAAACCAGTATGTCCGTTTTAGAGGATATAGCACTCTCATCCCTGACAAAAGTGGACTGTGCAACACGATGCCTCTCAATTCTGGTACTCGTGAAGCAAGATCAAGTGTCGGACCACTACCAACAGATTGACCATATAATATTAGTTGATCATCTTTCACCCCATATTGCTCTTTTAGGCATTTATATGCAGCATCAATATCTGCATATGTATTAGATTCAGTTGGCTGTTTCAACAGAGGAAAAAGTGGCATCCGTTAAGTTATATAGGCAGTAATGTAGCTCCAGATCCATTTGCAAAAATACACCAATATGAAAGACTGTTGGTAGTCCATCAGACAAATGAAGGAATGTCCTCATAAACCAGATTTTCCATAAAATTACTTAAACACATCATTTTTGTCTTATTTTTGTCTTCAATTCAATATGAAACTCTTAATATAAAAACTGTAATATAAAATCGTTAATGAAAAACAAACCATAGAAAATTTCTACTCCAATTCTCCAGTGATAATGGAAAAACAACCAGTGGAAGAAGTGCAATGCTCCCACAGGCTCCATACTTGAGGAATTCAATCCAATATGCAATTATAACTCCCACCATATTTCTGAAGATTTAAATATTTAGCAGGTGTTTCCATTCACTCTAACACGGAAGGACAAAACAATAATTCACAGGAAACTGACACTGCACATTATTGACAACCTCCCGGAACAGTAAAACCTACTAGAATGGTTGGGGCATCCTATTTCCCTGACTAGATTCACTCAGATACAGAACAGTGAAACCTTAGAGGAATAGAGAACAGCATAACTTCAAAATAAATTTTAGAAAGATTTGAGTTAAATAACCCAAGGCAAGGTAGTGGCAGTGGTTTCTATTGCTTAATGCCAGCCTGCCAGAGGAGGGGATCAATATGAGATGAGTCACAAGTAGCAATACCAGTGACTACTGAAGCTGGACCAATGATTAGCCATTTGGACAATTGTTTTGACTTTTGAGTAACAGTACAAGGTTTAACAAACATGGTGACGGTTACTAATTTGGACAAGAAAGGGGGGAAGAGAGAAGAGACAGACAGGGGAAGAGAGGCTAGAAGTCTGAGGGTAAGAGAGAAGAACAGAGAAGTAGAGAGCAGCAGAGGAAACAGAACTGAGTTATTCACTGCATTATTCAAATGATGATAAGGCTTACAAAAGAAATCAATAGGTCTGTATACATAGGCAGTAATAATTCCAACAGCTATAATCCTAACTATTATTTCTAATTAACTCTTAGGACTCCCTAAACTGTCATATATGATATTATTATTGCATAACAAAACACTTTCAGAAAAGTTGTATAATTGCCAAAGACAAAATTAATGCTTATTTCATCCTCCTGAGTCCTGAAAAATGGTTTTAAGCTACAAGGTAAATGCTGGTATTCAACTTTACAATTCAGCTATCACTGATCATGCTGTGATGAAGTTGCCCTTCCCTTACAATTCTAGTATAACATTGAAACTTGAACAAAACCAAGATAGAAAGCTTGCTGTCAATTTGAGGGTTATTAGCTGACAAGCCCATACGCTTACAAATCAAGGGTTTCTTTAGGAAATAAGAGGGAATTTTTAAAAAAAAAGGAAATAAAAAAAGAAAAAAGAAAGAGTGCCCAAAGAAAAGAGACCATGTGACATAGCCATACAGGATGGGATGGTAATCATCAAATAAAACTTAATCTCAGCTTGTCTAAGAGTCCTACAGAAATTCTCAAGGTGGGTTTCATGTGCTTTTGGCAGCAGTTATTCTTTTTGCATAACAGGCCAGTGATGTAGTAAAGGACAAACACTGGAATAGGACTGCAACATATTGACACTCAAAGGAGAGCCAATCTGTGTATTCATCCATCCTCCAATCCTTTCCAATACATGAAGCCAATGAGGATGGTATCATAACAGAAGGAAAAGAGTACAATAAAGATTTTTAAGTCTTCAATTCTAGCCATGGTTTGAGAATGGAATACGTTTACAATAGACTGGGCTTAAAAATACAGAAAAGAAGCCAGCTTTCTAGTCATGGGTTAAAATAGATGTATCTTCTCTTTGTTGGCTAGGCTGGGTTGTTAGGATTGCTAATTCAACCATATGTTAGTAAGATGTTTATGCCCTTTCACTTCTTTCCCTCTGGTGTCTGGTTGCTGAAAGTGTTCTTTGGGTTAATAAAACCCTTCTTCATAATAACCCCTGGATCCAAGAGATCCTCCACTACTTTCTAATCTTAGTAAATAATTCTATCTTTGGCAAGGAGAAATGCAGAAGGATATTTTGACCATTATAAATAGAATGGCATGAAGATTACCCATTACTCTCTAAAGAAATAAAGAGGAATTCAAAAGTTAGGCAACTAACCTTTCCTGTTGAATGTCCATAGCCAGAGTAATCATAACTGCAGAAAGGAACAATATAAAGGAGAGTTATTAAAATAATTCCAAAGAACAGAAAAACATAGTTCCAGTAAATGCTATTTAGAAAACAAAGAAATATTCAAAATACAACACTTGAAAATAATTAAATCATTCTCAAGCATATTTTAACAAGTATATAACTAAAGAAAGCCAAGAAAGAATTTCATTTTCAATATCCCATTCAAAGAAAATAAAGACCAATACAGTTTTGACTTTTGATGCGGCATAAAACAGATTTCCAAACTGTTCCCAAGGTAGTCAATAGCAACACTCCAACCCTTAGTTTGGATGGAAAGAAAATTAGGGAGTAAAAAATACTAAGAAGGAAAACTTCCTTTTACTAGTTATGGAAGTTTTTCTTCCTACTTCCTAGTATTCCCTCCCCCTATTTCCCCCTAACTTTTCCCTTCATCCAAACATAGCCTTTATAGAATACAGCGATACTGAAATAGGGTAGGCCAGGTCACTTCAAAACGGTGGCATGTTAAGATTTAAGAATCCCTGAATAATGTACAGGGATTGTAATGAGTAGACGAATGCAAAGAAGAACTGTACTTTGCATGTAATAAGAATATGAAGCACATTATAAAGGGAAAGGGCTCAAAGTCTAAAGACAAGGACTGACTGCCTATTTATAGGCACCAGAGGGACTAAAACAAGTCTAGGCCCAAAATGTGATTATGCGAAAAAGCCAAACACAAAAGAACTTTAAATCAAAAACCCTAGTTAAGAAATCCGTTCGTAAGAACTATAAATCAAAAACCCAACTTATTGGAGGTTATTTCTATGGTTAGCAGAGCCTTTAAAGACGAAATCAGGGAACCAAAAAAACAGGAGAATTCTATAAATAAACATAGGGAGCAATCAATTCGGGCTGAATTAAAGCACAAACCGTTGCATATGCCCATTCCAGGGGCAAAAAAAAAGGATCTTTAATTCACTAATTAAAAAAGGAAATTAATAATTGAACAAATAGGAAACGTTCGCTTTCTATGAGTATTACGAACCAATCTATGCAACTCCCAGAAATATTTATGCATCCAAGAACATTTCCAACCAAAAATGTTTTGCTCACCACATCATAGTAGTCCATCTATAGTCAACTCAATTCAACAGCTTGAAAAATAACAGACAAAAGGCAAAGAAGAAAGAGCATATCATACCCCATGACATTGAGGCGAAGTCTATTGCTCAATTCGACGAAGAGCTCAAACATCTGACCTAAATCAGCAGCATTACCATGTGAATAGAGCATAGTACTTGTCGCCTTGTGATGCTTAACATAAACCGCTGCGATATCGTTGCCTCGACGAGTCCGAAGCTTAAGAACATCAACGTTGTCCTTCATGGGAACCTCCGGAATATATAGTCGACCATGGCCCGATTCGTCAGAGATCAAAGTGTAGGAAGGTGGATTTGGGGGGAAGAAGGCGAATTTGGCGGCGATTGAAGATGTGACTCCGCCCATATCTTGTTATCATCCAAAGGCCCAGGATTCATAAAGGCGGAGCCTATTTGAGATTTTTCGGTAGCAGAAGGAGTACAAGGCGGCGCGTGGGTGTTGCGGGGATCGAGTGTATCAACCAACTTTTTAAACGTTGGAGGCTCTGATTTCAATTGTTAGATAGGGAGTGAGACCGCTAAATGCGTAGCAATCGTGGAGTGACGGTGATGTGTTGCGGTTAGGGGACAATGCGATGAGATGAGAGAATTTTCCTTTTCTTTCCTGAATAGCTTTTATCATACAGCAATTTTATCATGAAAGTATTAAAAATAAAAAAGTAATTTATTTTATTCGCTACCTCAGTTAATTTTAACTAATAATTGATCAAATATATTAAGTTACTAGTTAACATATCATTCACATTATTTTTTTAAGGTGTAAATTTATCCCGAAAGTCTATGAGCCCATTTGGTTCAACCCCATTGTATGCATGTAATGGTAATCATGATTGCATTATCATAAGAAAAGTGTTTGGTTGCTCTTTAGCATGGTAATAGAGTTTACCATGGTAATGATGATTACTAAAAAATTGGTAATCCTCATTCATATCTCCCCCATATGAATCATCATTACCATCACATTGCATAGTTAGAAAAGTCTAATTTACCCTTTAGTTTTACTTCTCTTTATTTTATTTATATATTTTTACTTAGCCACATCGCCGCCACCGCTACCGCTGTCGCCGCCACCTACCGTCACCTCCTCCTCCACCACTGCAGCCACCTGCCGCCACTGCCGCCACCACCTCCTCCTCCTCTACTACTACTACCTCCTCCTCCTCCTCCGCCGCACAGCCCCGCCGCCACTACCTCCTCCTCCTCCCTTGCCGATACTCGCCGCCGCCACTACCTCCTCCTGCTCCGTTCCCGCCACCACTACCTCCTTCTCCTCCGCCGCCGCTACTACCTCCTCCTCCTCTGCTGCTACAACCACCTCCTCCTCCTCCACCACTACCACTACCTCCTCCTCCTCTGCCGCTACCACCACCCGGTACCGCAACTAGTACCTCCTCCTCATCCGCTGCCGCTTGGCCCCGCCGCTACTACCTCCTCCTCCTCCCTCGCTGACACCTACCGTTGTCACTATCTCCTCCTTCTCCGCCGCCACCCACCACCGTCGCCATTACCTCTTTTGTCTCCGTTCCCATCACCACTACCTCCTCCTCCTTCGCCGCTGCCACTACCTCCTCCTCCTCCTTTTTCGCCGCCGCCGCTGCCCCCCGCCGCCGCCGTCACTACCTCCTTCTGCTCCTCTTCTGCCGCCGCCACCACCTCCTCCTCCTCCTTCGTCGCTGCAGCCACCTACCACCTGGCACCGCCGCCACTACCTCCTCCTCCTCCTCCACCTGACTCTTAACTTTCTTTTTACAAAGATTATAATAAGGGTAAAATAGACTTTGTATAATATATTAATTTTAAATAATTGTTAAAATAATAATTCTTGCACCTTACTTAAAAATTAAATCAAACACTAGCCCTGTAATTAATATTGCATTGCATTACCATTGCACTGCACTGCAGGGTGTAATAGGATCGAACCAAACGGACCCTATATATCATCTACTTCAATTTTTTTAAAAAGTTAGATTTAATATTTTTGAAGCAAATTTGTATCTTAATAAAAATAATGTAAATAATATAGACTATCAGTTCAACATATTTAGTTAACTAACGATCAAAATTAAATAAGATAATGGTCAAAAGAAAATTACTCATTTTTTACACTATAGAGGCAAAATTGCCCTTGACCCTTCTTTCTTATTTTACCTTGGAAATTTGAGAAAAGGGTAAAAATTGAGGTATTGAGATACGAGGCCCTAGTCTGGGTAGATGGAAGGACCTAATAAAAACATCCTTTCATATCCTTTTTATAAAGAATAATTACTTAAATCAAACGATTTAAAATATTAGTTAAAAAAGTAATAAATGTATCAAATATATACTACACTTTCCAATTATACCCTGACTTATAAAGAGAGTGCATAAGAGATAATCAATAAAAATTTATTGCATAAATAATAATGAGTGGCATGTATTTAATAGGGACAAAAATGAAAAAGTTGGTTTAAAATTTTAGAAAAAGGGATTTGTTCATCATATTAAAGACTACCCCTATGAGAGATAATAATCTTTATAAAAAGGACTGGATGGAGTAATATTATTAAAGAGAATCTTAAAAATTGAAATTATTTAGAAGAACTAATTATCAAAATAAAAAATTCAAAATACTCGGACTAAATTATCACCGCCAAACCCATACATTCTCCTATCATATCCTCTATTTTTTCTTTATTTAACGAAATAATCATGTTTTATGCAAATAAATTTGACTTTTAAAGTTTGAAACTAATTCTAATTAATTAAGTTAAATTAATAACTACCACTAATTAATTTATTTTTCTTTATCTTTTAATTAATAAAACTCTTTTCTTTGGTGATTTTTTTAATAGTTAGTCTAGATATTAGACCATAAAATTCAACCGTATTTTTTTATGTACTACATATTTTTATTTTATTTTAGAACAATATAATTCCAATATTGAGATCAAATTTAATTTTCTCAGACTTAGTTAATATAATTAAAAATATAAAAATAATGATATCAAATATAAAAAACACACAGTATCAATATGTTTACCACGCCACGTTAATATATTAATTGCAAAGCGAAATGTTGAATTTATGGGTTCACAACAAAATCAACATGAAAAATTTTATACGATAATTTTTTTATTGTGATAAATTATATATTATTTATTTTTGTACTATTTTTATAAATTTGGAATTGCATTCATTGAGAAGATTTTCTTTAATCATAATGATCAAGATTAAAAAAGTATGAAAAAAATGAGAGTAAATATATATATATATATATATATATATATATATATATATAAGGCTCATTATCCAGAAGATCCAAAAAAAAATTATTAATTAAAAAATGATGTAAAAATAGGGAGAGGAACATCTCCATTTCTCTTACTGTTCACTTCCGTCCACTTCTTTCTTCTTACCGTTAGATTAACTCTAAACGGTTGAGGTTCAATATATGTATACATGTAATACTTTAATGAAAGTATAAAGATATGATCTAGTTATATCAAATTTTAGTGATTTAAATTTATTTATACATATTTTTTGTTATTTAATATTATAATAATGTTTTTATAGGATATTGAATTTCAATTGTTCAGAGTTAATTTCATGGTGAAAATAAAGAAGTGGAGAAAAGTTGATAGTAAGGGAAATGGAGAGACCCTTCTCCCATAAAAATAAATTAGTTAGGGTTGATTATTAATGCAATGTAATTTAGTTAGTTAGGGGATTATGACTATAAAATTCAAATTTGTTTGAATTAATTCAAATAAACCTTGATTATATCGTTAAATAATGAGAAAATTAGAAGATGATGGGAGAGAATGTAGGGGTTTTGTTAGGAGAAATTTAGGGCATGTTTGGTTAGATTGCATTACACACCTATGATAATAGTCTTTATTGTATTACCATTAGTGACTTGTTTGGTTGGACTTATTAATGGTAATGTAGAATACAATTATAAAACAGATTGCACATTTTTTTGGTAATCTTCATTCATAAGAGACCCCTATGAAAACTCATTGTAGGCTTGTAATCGTTGATGAAATCTCAATTTTAACCCTACTAATATAATAAAAAGACAAGATATGCCCTCACTAAATAAATCATTAATAGCCCGTTTGGTCCGATTAAATGATAGAGGATTACATGTAATCCTGATGTAATAACGTGATTACGGTATTTGGTTAAGCTTATATAATGTAAAGAAGATTACATTTTGTAATTTTGATTACATCATTTGATGTAATCAGTATTATACTATTAAGACTGATGAATGATGAATGATGATGTAGACATCCTATATTCCAGTGAAAATGATATTATTGTCATTATAATTTTTTAAATTGATCAAAGTGACCACCCATGAATACGGTTAAATTTAAATAATTTTAATTACCACCATTAAATATTAAAAAATAATTAATAATATAGAAATTTAAGAAACATTCCCTATTCAAAAATTTTAAAAATTATATTTCACCGTTAAAAAATATTAAAATATCTCATTAAATAATATTCTCACCATTAAATATTAAAAAACTTAACATGAATCCAACATATACACTGCATAATATTTCCACCATTAAATATTAAAAAATTACTATGAATCTAATGTGTATAATGAAAAATATTATTATGAACCCAACATGTACACTATTATATGTAGAAAGGGTTAATTGTGTTCTTATTATATTATTCTTATATATTCTTATGTTCGATATAATCCAACCAAACTTTTTTATACATATACATCATATTTTCCTAATAACAAACCAAATAAATTATGTAATCAACGTTCTATTATATTCCAAACAAATTACTTTCAATTCCTTCAATCAAACGTGGACTAAAAAGAAGATGTCATCCCTAACATTGTGGATCTAGCTTCAATCCTCTTCCCTTTCTATCATCTTCTCAATATGGACCGTTGGATTAAGATCTCGACGGTATTAAACCGTTGAGATCTTAATACAACGGTCCAGATTGAGAAGAGGACATAAGAAGATAGGAAGGAAGAGGATGGGAGCCGAATCCAATGTTGAGAGCAAGACGTCAAAAGCAAGAGGTTGAGAGCACGGTGGGTCACGGAAAAGTCGAAAGCAACACTGCGATGGTTGAGATATTCTTGCGCTTTGTTTGCTTCACTTGCTCCACTGCGGCTGAGGTCTTTGCTCCTCACTCTCTCCCATGTTCTATACTGTTCAAATGCCGATTTCCAACACGATACATATGATCAAACAAAATAGAGGTAAAGTCTATATATTTATTACCTGTGAAAGCTGTGTATTCTTTCTTTGGACTATGTGCATATTTCAAACATATTTGCGAATGAAGATACCTGCATATATCTATCTATGTTAATACTTCAAATCAATCGACAACAATTCAGAAAAATTGTCAGCAATAAAATTATGTTTGATTGTTTGTTGCAATTCCAACATAGTGTAATGTACACGTCCCTAACAAAATTTCCATACAAAGTTTCAATTTAGCTAGCTAAGATATACTTTTATCATTTTATTGTTTGCATCAATTTCGCTATGTCCTTGTTTAGTTCCCAAACAAAACCCTCCTTTATCGTTGAGACATACTCTTAACATTCGACTACAAGCTCCAAAAATTCAGCAGCCGATTTTCATATTTAACTGTTCAAACAAATGGAAAGTCCAACACTTGGAAGTTATATATGCTATGGTAAATCTAAAATCATACCGAAAGCATCGAAGCAATTTTGAGGGCAACATCTTCAGGTAGCGTATTGTGGATAGCTTCGAATTGCTTCATTTCTCTTTGGTATTCACGGAAGAACAGCACATGAAGAGCTGATTGGTATGAAGCGAAGCTCGTAACTGGAATCGAAATGCGATCAAAATCTAATCATCAAATAGGGATGGGAGGGGAAATCACTCTCAATTAAATTAAATAATGATATTGATTGCACTATGAATTATATGTTCGATTATATAATTTGTGAATTCAATTGAGAAGTTTTTGTGCTTTCCTGTTCTGTTATAGCCTATAGGGGTTTTTGTGCTGATAGTGATAGCTTGCAATGATTCTGAGAAGGATCATTTATAGGTATGTGAATTAAACAGGAATTAGAAGTAAAAGAAAGTGAGAGTAAAGTCATAATTAGGTTTTGATTTAAGGAAAGAAATTGTATTTTCCCCTGCTGCTTAGTTTACCCCAGGTCCATGGATGATGCTTTTTTTTTAGCTCCATTGTGGATAATGTTGTTAGCTAGCACTTACGATTAAAAATAACTTAATGGCACAAAATCTATCATTTGAATTGAATAATAAGGAACTGGTATTTTGAAAATTTGCATATGAATCTCTATTCTTGAGGTTGGCTAGGACATTGTTATCTGCATAAGATCATCAACGATCTAAGGGTGGTCAGAACACAGAAGCCACTTAAGAAGGTTTAAATCCATAATTGAGAAGTATATTAGATCACAAGACTTATGGGGGTTTTAATCCATCATTGTGAATGATAAATTGAGCGATTTGGAGGGAAAGATTGAGAAGAAAGTAAAAAACATACTTTGATTTATATGTTCGATTATATTCATGTTCACATATGCTTTACCATTGTTGTTGTATATATGTTGTTTGATTGATTGCAACCTGCATGTTTTTTTTATTTAAACATATATGGATTGTTAGCAGAAGCCAAAAATATGGATCAAGATAGTGAGGAAGCAAATCTCCATCTAATGCTTGGATGGTTGATGCTTATCCATGCTTTTCAAACAATGTTGATGAACATGATGTGCGCTGTAACTATTTTAAACAATATGATCATACAAGACCGTTCGTACACTCTTGATTTCCATACGAAGAGAAAGCATTTTAGGGAGTTGATTTATGGCAGTGACAATACTTGTTACAACCAAATTAGGATATATAGGTCAACATTTGATAAACTTTGCGGCATGCTAGATACAATAGGTGGCCTGAAACAAACTAAACACATGTTATTGGATGAGCAAGTGGCTATGTTCATGCATATACTTGCTCATCATATGAAACATTGGGTAATCCAATTTGAGTTTGGGAGGTCCGGGGAGACCATTACTCGTTATTTCACTATAGAGCTAAGAGCCATGATGCTCATCCAAGGAGAGCTTTACAAAACGCCTGAGCCAATTCCCGAAGATTCAAATGATAAGAGGTGGAGATGGTTCATAGTACTAATGATTCTTGTCTTTTAAATTAGCTTAGTAGATAATACATGGTAACTTATGATGACTTTTGGAGGCAGGGCTGCTTGGACGCATTGGATGGCAGTATGGCACACACATCAATGTTCAAGTGCCAATTTCCATAAAGACTAGGTACCGAAATAGAAAAGAGAAGTAACCACTAATGTGCTTAGTGTGTGCTCCCCAGATGGCCAATTTATATTTGTATATCTGGGTTGGGAAGGCTTATATGTAGCTTCCCTCTCATTCCAAATGAACGCAAGGCTCGTTAGATTCGTCGTCTCATCAATGAACTAGTATAACTATTTTATGTGGGAGATTTAAAAGAGATGTTATTTGGATTTTATTGCAAAAGAATATGAATTTGCTAGTTTGCTAGTTGCTCTCCTCTGCTATTATCGTCTCCTCTATCGTGCTCGTCTTTCAGCATCATCATTTGTCCCCTCTGCCATGCTCATCCTCTGTCATCATTGTCCCCTCCGCTCTTCCTCCACCTATGTGAGAGGAATGGTGGCTGACAATAGGGTTCAATTTAATTGTTGAAGAAAGTGGGTTTAGAGGCTGTGAATTATTTTAAAGGGTAAAGTAGTCTTTTAAAAATATATTAATTTTGAAATATTATTATAAAATAATTCTTTGCAACCCATTTTAAAAAGCGTACCAAACATCATCCCTGTAATTAGTATTGCATTGCGTCCCATTACACTGCATTGCAATTGGCAATGCAACCTAACCAAACAGGCCCTTAGTAGTCCCTTTGGTTCTTAGGGTGTGTTGGGAATCAGCTTTTGAAAATATCTTATGGGGAAAAAGTGAAAAAAAAGTGATTTTTGAAAATAGATTGTTGAGAATAGATTATAAGAAAAAAGTGATTTTGATAAAATGAGAGTATTTGAATATTATGATCAGAATAGCTTTTTTTCATGGTCAAATTACTGAAAAGGACATTAACTTTTTTGATAATTATATAGAAAGGATAATATTATATTTTATGTATTATATAGTAGTAAATTTCATAATAAATACAAAACAATGGCATAAAATTATCTAAAAATGTATAATTAATATATATATATATATATATATATATATAATAAATTGTAAAAAATAATTTATCATAATTAGATATAAAATATTAGATTATATTTTAGGTATTATTAACATAAAATTGAAACAATAAATACCAAAAACTCTTTAAATTTGTCCGAAAAAATTATAAATTATGAAAAAAAATTAATTGTACATACATACATAGAAATATATATATTAATAAATTGTACATTGAAAGTTCATAATTCAATAGTTAACATCTAAAAATAATATAAATAGCCGCTCTTTCATTGCAGTTAATACAATCTGTTTTTGCCTTTCTCCTTTAGACATTGTCTTTCTTTCACTAACAAGTAATATATTGGTCGTAACAACATTTTCAAGCCTCAAATTCATCATGAAATAAATACATTAACATTTAATAGTTTGTCAATAATTCAGAACATCAAAGTAGAGATAAAGTGATAGTTTACTAAGTAACAAAGTACGTTGAAACACTGAAAACAGTACATGACTAACAGTCTTGCGTGTAATACCAGATTTGATCTCTTATAGAATCACGAAGAGAAGTCATGTCTGAGGAAGATCCAATTAAAGAAGGTATTGTTGATGATTGTGCAGTATCATCATTATCGTCATCGTCACCACACACAAGATCCTTCTGGTCATGGTGTTCGAAGTCAGGGTCAGAAATGGATAATCTTCTAATGAAATTGTGTATAGCCATCGTGGCACAAACAATTTTAACCTGTGTCGGGAACTTGTAGCTATGCATGTCCTTTAAAATTGCGAACTTGTTCTTCCAAACACCAAATGTTCTTTCTATGGTGCACCGAAGACTTGAATGCAAGTAATTGAAGGTCTCATTCGCATTTTCAAGCCTGGATGACCTCTGAAAGTCAGGGAGATGGTAACTCTCACTTCTATATGGGCCAAAGTACCCAGTTGGGGTTGGGTAACCGGCATCCACCAAATAATATTTACCTGTTCAAATGGTACGATTAATGTGAATACAAGTATTTGGAGTTAATAATAATAAGATTGTATGAATTATAATCATACCTGTAGGTGGATGTGGAAAATGCATCGCCGGCGTTGTTACTGCATGATCGAATAAGTGAGCATCATGTGCCAAACCTTCCCACCCAGCCAATACAAAGGTAAAACACATGTCCTAGTCACAAACCGCCATCACGTTTTACGAGGCAAATCCTTTTCTGTTTATATATTTTATTTTCTCTCTTGCTTTGACTTTGCATGGAATGTGTGTGCCATCAATTGCTCCGATAGCATTTTTTTAAAAAGGCCAATACCTATTGCTGAGTTGTATTTTTGAATGAATGCTCTCAAATTTATCATCTAAGGGTTTGATGTTGTCTATTGCAAGGCGGCAACATGCATTTAACACAAAATGCATTGCCCTGTGAATAGTCTCACCAGAGCGCTGAAATCTTTCTTGTTGAAGCCTACTCGACAACGCAAACCCAACAGTGTTCAAGAAAATCGCAACCATCTCATGAATACCAACATTGCAAAACTCTCTCAGACCATGTCGTTGCAATTCACAACACAGTTCATGAAAATACTTTAAGTTTTATTCTAAACATATCGTAACAACGGTCAAAATTACCACGTAAGACATCACGGACCCATGCAGCGCCTGTGAACTCACTTGTATGTCGTGGTTGTTTACATAAATAAAGGCAAGCATATGCTCCTACAAGTGCGACAACTTTCTGGACTGTTCGCATCCGCCGCTTCCTACGCTCATCCAGTAGTGCGATTGTCTGGTCCATACCTGTTTCTTCTTGTGAACATACACATCAGTCATTATGAAGTCATTAAAGATGTAATTATTAAGTAATTCAAATGCACCGACATCACATTAATGTAACAACGTACACATATAAAAGTACAGAGTAATTAAAGTCATACACATAAAAATCCATGCTACATACGTTACATTAAGAAACAACCCCCATCCCTAAACACAATTCTCACTCATTTCCATAACACTCACGCCTTAGAAAGTAAAGAAGGATCTCCTTTATATCCTTTACTGCAGTTTACATTTCCCGTGTAGGTGGATCTCTCATTAGGAGGTGGGCACATCTGGCATAAAAGTCAGTATCATTCACAATCTCCGGTATTTGATTGAGATGACTCATCACTCCGGTTATTGAAACCTCATACGATCGAGCCTCTGCGGCCATCCTCTCCGTGCGTGAAGCTTCCACATCGGCGTCATTTGCTTCAACTATCTTCATTAAGGCCTCGACTATTTTCGCAAAGTTTGGCCCTTTCTTTTTTGTTGACGCACCCCTCTTCCTCACCCCCAATAAACTAGTTCCTCTATCACCGATTGAGGATCCCTTGCCTTTGCTACTGGTTCCCGCACTACCTCCACTATTGCTAATGAAACTGAACGAATTCAAGTCACCGCTCAACCCAGTTGGTGACCCCAATACTTCATCGCTATCCCCTGAACCTTCTTTCATACCCTCAGTAGGGATAGGCTCAACAGGAAGCGACATCGATGAAGGTGCCCAACTCTGTGCGCCCGTAGCCGCAACATTGGAAAATAACTGGGTTAGTTCTTCTTGGTGTTGTAGACCTCTAGCTCTAAATTTATCATACCCTAGAACTTCCTGTATATACAGCAATGAAGTTATAACATTTCTTATACAAAATCACATCAGAATGAAAGCTTCAACTACACTCATATTAATAAGTTACTAACCGCTATTTTTTTGTCCCACCAGTCAGGATTGGCCATAATAGTGTTGTTGATGCTATCCCATCCCGCCCCCGTCTCATGTAGCAACCTGTCCCCTAGTTGCCACTCCTTCCTAAGGGCGTCATACTTATTTTTAAATTGACCCCTCTCGTACATCCTGTTTGTCTTAACAGTGAAGCCATCCGAAATAGCTTTCCACCCATCCTTACTGAAGCTTGTGTTTCGGCGGGAACCTTTTTTAACTTGTTCCAAGCACAAATCAATGAAGATTTTTGTGCTACTAGCATCCCAACTAGCTTTCACCTTATCCTTACTCATGTCATTTTTTGTTTGCACTAATGACACAGATTGGGCGATTTTTAATAGGGGAAACAAGAGATAGTGGAGTTATGTTGAACAAAGCAAAATGAAAGAGGTTCTCCTTTAAAATCATTGGAGAACAAAATTACAGGAAGAATCTTACATACAACTAAAAAACGGAACATATTGGGGGAATTTTAAGCTTAGAGTTAGATGGGATAAAACAAAAGGACCTAACCAATGAGCAACGTACAATAAAATAACACAAAATAATTATGTTGGTATTGTTCAAATAATCCTACCTAGACAAAACCTATTCTTAATTGATTATAAGCTTTTATCCACACAAGACAAAATGCTACCCACTTTTTTATTCATATACTCTAATCCAATGGGGTAATTAAATAAATCATTGGAGGTTGGGGAGTCTAAATGTCAATGAATTAGGGCCTAATTTTAAGGCCACTACTTGATTAGTGGGGTCCCAACTAACATGATAGTTGAAAGGAAAAATCTTTCAAATTTGAATTAAGTCAAATGCTTTGTATTTTCATGTTGCAATGGTCCTGTATAGTTAGGAAAAAAACATTTCCTGAGGTTTATTTCTTTCCCATTCCAAATTTCTGATTGACACCAGAGAACACAAAAAACACAGAAACAGCGAACACAAACAACCGCACAGCTATGACAACAAACCAACTAAATTACAAGCAATTACAGGAACCATAACCAGAGCGAGGCCATTACAGGTAGCATAAGCAGAGCAAGGCCCTAGATTCAGCAAGCAAAAAAGCAGAATACCAAAGGCAAAATTAAAAAGGTAGAATTTTACATGAAGCAAGGCAATACAATCACAGGGTCGGCAACTACATAGGCACTCACAGAAGATGGCCATATGCTTCAGTCATGGCCAATCAAAATTGTTAATCACCAGGATATAAACATCAGAAACATCATCAATATATTCTATACAAGTCAGCCGATCAAAAGTCCAAATGCAAGAAAGATAAAAATGACAAACCAGAGAGGGAGCTTGACACGAGAGCTTATCGTCGGCGACGGGGAAGAGGAGAGCTGGAGGTGGACCTTATGTAATCTTGCTCTGAGCTTGACGACGAAGAAGAGGAGATCCCGAACACAGACGGCACTGACAGCTTCACCGATTCTGATCTGAGCTTCGTCAGTGACCTCACGACTTATGGGTTCTGATCAAACCTTACTGATCGGAAAGAAGAGAAACGGAACAAGACCAAACCTTCAGTTTTAGGTTCCGCTCTAAGAAGAGAAGAGACGAACCTTGACACGAGCTGGACCCGACGGAGCTAAAGGCAAATGGCTTCTGATCTGACCTTGCCCAAGGGAAAGACGAGAAAGGGAACAACACGAGAGTTGGGTTTTTGGTTTCTGATCTGAGCGCCGGATGGAGGAGAGGCGGAGATTGGAGATTTTTCTGAGAAAAAGAGGGGAAGACGAGAACTGCAGCATAAATGAAAGGGAAGACGCAAATAGAAAAATGAAAGGGAATAATGAACAGTTCTCTGAGTAGACGAGAGAGACATTACAATTAATAATTACTTGCAACGGTAAAAAAAAGTGATGAGATGCTTCAGCTGTGCTCACGAGTAGATTATGCAAAACCATGGTTTAAATGGCTCAAACCATGGTTCTGCACCTAACCGGGATTATTCAAAACCTTGTAGTGTTTGGATGTTTAAAAGCTCAAACCATGGTTTGGAACTTCCATCCAAACACACTGTTAATATAAGAACACTTTTTTTTAGATTAAGAAAGTTAAATATTAAATAACTTAAATATCACATATCTTGTATATTATTATATTATATTATATATTAGTTTATAAGTCAAGCAAATTAGTTTGGTATAAAAATGACACACACACACACACACTTTAAAATAATTTTTTCAACTTCTTTAATTTCTCCAAAAAAGCCAACCGGATTCTATATTAAAGACTGGAGGTAATGTTTTTCTTTTTTTTTTTAATTTTGATAGTTGGTCCTTCTAAATAATTTTTATTTTTAAGAACCTTCCCGATAAATATCATCCTCACTAGATCCTTTACTCTAATTTTCACTGTGATTTATTAGGAACCACTCATGCAAGTGGATTCTTAGAGAAGAAAATTTGGTAGCTGCCTGGGCACCCAAAACTTCATTGATTAGGTCTTGATCTTCGTATCAGGCAATGTGACCGCCATTTCAATTGCAAAATTTTCTATGGATGGATGTTTAGGAAGCTCACATTAATTAGGTTGATAGTTGTATTGTTTTCTTTGTTCATTGTAGTGTTTTCTTTAGGTTTGGTTTGCACTTTCAGTATTGTTCTTAGTTTGCATTTTTTTTTACTGCTATTATAGAGGTTGTACTCTAACCATCCTTTTTATGAATTTCTTGTTGACAAAAATTTTTTTGAAAAAAAGACATGATCATTAAATGGGAGAATGACCATTAAAAACCAATTATACAAAAAGAGAAAAAACCATGTAAGAAAATTAATGAAAGGATAAAGGGGTAAAAATATCCATAAACTTTTCTCAAAAGTGTATCTATCATCATAATTTTTTTTAGGATACAAAAGTAATCATAAACTTTCAAAAAAGGGGCAAAAGTGACACTTCCGTTAAAACTAACTAACAACCGTTAAACCTAATGCAAAAGTACCAAAATACCCCTATCTAAAAAAAGGTTAAAGGGCAAAAATACCCATAACCTTTTTTCAAAAGTGCGTCCACCACTATAAATTTTTTTTGGGTGTAAAAGTAACCATGAACTTTTAAAAAGGGGGCAAAAGTGACACTTCCATTTAAACTAACTAATCATCGTTTACTTTAGTGCAAAAGTACCAAAATACCCATTGGGAGGCACATCATATGGAGGCAAACAATGTGATGCAGATGGTGTGCAACAACCCATCGGGTTTGACGTTTCCTAAAATGGACGTCGTTGGAGCTCTAACATTTACTGTATCGACTACCAAACAAAAACCCCAAGGCGAGAATCTGTGAGTGACTAAAGGATGAAAACAATAATGGTGGTGAGGAAAACGATGATGGTGGTATTCGACAAAGAAAGTGAGAGAAAGGTTGATGGCGATGGCGGTAAAGTTGGTGAACACCAACTGCAGTAGTTGATGGTGAAGTTTCAGTTTCTTCCACTTCCTCCCTGTTCCAAAGTCTCGACCTCTCCTTTTTACCAATAAATGTCGACTACTATGATAGTGATCCTTGACGGAAAGAGTGAATTCACAACCCACGGTAATGGTGGCAAGAACAGAGAGGGAGACTTTTTTTTTAGAGAGGGGTATTTTGGTATTTTTGTACTGGAGTAAACTATTGTTAGTTAATTTTAATGAAAGTGTCACTTTTGCCCCATTTTTTAAAGTTTGTGGTTAATTTTGCACCCAAAAAAAATTTATGGTGGTAGATGCACTTTTAAAAAAAGTTTATGGGTATTTTTGCCCCTTAACCTTTTTTAGATAAGGATATTTTAATACTTTTGCACCGGAGTTAATGGTTGTTAGTTAATTTTAACTGAAGTGTCATTTTTGCCCCCTTTTTGAAAATTAATGGTTATTTTTACACCCCAAAAAAAATTTGTGATGGTGGATGCCCTTTTGAGAAAAATTTATGGATATTTTTTACACCATGTTAGAACTTATGTTTTGATGATAACAAACAATATTGCAAACGAGTTGATAATGAACAAAAAGTTTTTAAACAAAGAGATAAAGTTTTCTAATAAAAATAGTATCAGCACTCAAGTGAGTGCCTGTTTGGATTAGAGGTGGAGAAGTGACTTTTTTTCTAATGTGGCTTTTGCATAAGTTAGATTAAAAAAATTCATATTATAACTGTGATTTTTAAGTCCAGTGAATACTACCGTGTTCCCAAACAGGTCTACAAATGCCAAATGGACTTTTGCCCTCCAAATGAGCTTTTCCCCCATCCTAATAGGTTCCCAAACAGGACTTGAGAACTTGAATGATGAAGTAAGAAAAATGCTTTGTTTCAGTTATTCACTCTGTCAGATTTTTTAAGTGATCACTAGAGTAACCATTTGAGTAATGAAAGAAAAGCATTACTAGCACAACACTAGAGTAATTCTGAAAGTGATATACTGTTGCATTGATAAATCACTCGAGTGATGCTTTATTTTGACATCACTAGCAGAGCACTCGAGTGATGCATCAAGTGATCGATCACTAACATAGCACTCGAGTGATTCATCACAGATCATTCGAGTGACCACTCGAGTGATGAGATAAGAAAAGCATCATTTGGTTCAGCAATACTCTGCCACAATTTAGAAGTGACCACTTGAGTGATGGACTTGGATCACTCGAGTGACCACTCGAGTAATGAAGTCAAAAAAGCTGCTTATACTCTCTGCCTAGTTTTAGAAAGGATCATCACTTGAGTAATGACCCTGGATCACTCGAGTGATGAGTCCTAGAAAGCCAAAAATTCAGTCTCTAATCATTGATTTAATATATTCATGTCTAACACTTCATTGTATTAGTATTTAAAGTGTTTTTCCATTATAACAATGAAGAATTCATGCGAAGAGACCAAAAAGCTACTTTGAGGAGCGTGAGGAGCATCCGAACGTAACGACTAGTTTTTTAAATACAAAGAACGGTCAAACAAAGCAACGAAACTCTAACAGACGAATGCTTACACGATCATCTACTATAATTCAATTATAAATATGGAAGCATTCAAAGAAGAGATGACATACCACAACAACGCCAACATGCTAATATCATGAGTTATCCACCTTGACCCAAACACTCTCTGTTTTTCTCTAGCTTCTATATCATGTACCTTTGAGAGAGTGATTGTTTATATTGTACTTCAATATTCATCTTATTTACTTCTGAAAGAGAAGATTGATTATAATATTTCATCATCAAAGTTGTATCCTTATGATGTGTAAAGGAGAGTAACTTGATAAGAGATTTGTAAAAGGCTTCATAAGTGCTCAGCTAAGCTTATAGGATTGTAGTGGTTCTCAAGTACCCAATTAAACTTAAGGGAGATAGTGGATTGAAATCTCAGGAGGATCTTGGGGATTGGACGTAGGCCATCATAGATTGGACCGAATCAGGATAAATCATAGTTTGCGTCTTCTCTTCCCTAAACTCTTATATTTCTAGCATATATAATTTAAATAATTACTTATGATTTTATACTTCTATACTTATTAATTTAAGAATATGAGAAAAGAATTTGAAAGTTATTAATTTTTTATCGTACACCCAATTCACCCCCTTGGGTGTCAACCAATTCTAACAAACCTTTAAACCTTTAAACCTTTAATGTAAATTGAAAACTTTCTTATGACTAAGCTTTTAAATTTTAAAATTTATTATTTTATTAAAACGAAGAATCTTTTTTCTCTCCTAATAAAGATAATTCTATTCAAAACACATTCAAATTCTAAGAAACATAAATATAGGCATTTCCCACAGGGTTAAACATTAAAACCAAGAAACTAAATCAAAAGAAAACACGTCCCTCACCTCGATCCACGTTAAAAACCAACGTTAAAAGGTTTTCGTGCAGTGGTCCGCATAACGCATTATATTATTTTAGAAGAATTGCTAAAAACTACCTTGCAAGTAAATTAATTGCTAATTGCTACCATTGCACATGGTGGGTGATAAGTTGCACACGGGTTGATGATATTTTTCACATGAGGGATGGTGTTTGCACATTCGCAGGGATGAATTTTACACATGTGGATGATGCTTGCACATAAGGGGTGCTTGTTTGCACCCGTGGTACCAATCAGCAAATATTTTCCTTGCAAGGTATTTTTGAGTCATTTTCCCTTATATTTTTTGTTTTTGTGTTTTTTATATTTACTTTTCATATGGTGGGAACCCCATTTTATATCTATTTTCCTTTTAAAAACTTTGACAAAATAGAATAAATCGATCATTTGAAAAGTAATTTATTTCATAGAAATTTTATAAAAAGTCAAGGTTATTTTGTGTTTGGTTATAATAATAAAAAAATTATTTATTATTTAATAATTTTAATATTTTATGATATGCTTTGGAAAAATGATTTATTATTTAGTTATTTCTAAATTTAATGATATCTATGTTTATCTCGGTATTTTTACGATATTGTCTCTGACTTTTGTATTTAAATATTTTTAGGAGCTACTCAAAATAATTAGCAATTTTTTATATTATTATTATTTAAAAAATTAAACTAGTATAGGAAAATTCCCAAAAGTGACTTTTTCCCCCAAAAAAAAGTGATTTTTTACACTGTAATCAATATTTTTTGAGAAAATAACATTAAAGTCCCAATTAAATAAAATAATATCAGAAAAGTCCTCGAACTTGTTAATAATAGCTCTTACACTTGTCATTCATAAGTTATGAAACTTTTTTAATATTATTGTCCTTAATTGGGACCTTAGTGTCATTTTCCCATAATTTTTTTACTTATCTTCCTACTTAAAAGAAGGATTTATTTTCTTGCCTCAATTTTTAAGGGAGAAGAACAAATTTAAGTCATCATGCTTTTATAAAGAATGAGCTGTTACATCTAATTAACCCAAAAAATTGTGTGGCCGATGAAAAATATAGACTAATTAGATTGAACTTGTCATCACATTGCTTAAGCTTCCCGGAATTCCCCAACTTGACCCTATCAAGCCCTTGTTTCTCAAATTTGATAATTGGACTGAGACATATTGCTTGCCAAGACAATAACACTCCAAAGTTAATCGTCAACTCTCATTTAACGAATTCTGAGGGTCTGTTTGGAAAAGTGGTGGGGAGTGGGAAAAACCACAGTGGGGAGCGAAAAGCCATGGTGAAGTTAGTACATAGTGTTTGGGTTAGCGACTTGTTGGAAGGACTCATTGGCCAAAAGCTAGAATGTCGTGGAAGCCATCTTGAGCTGGTTCTTACCTGCTTTACGGTGAGGAAAAGAAGAGAGAGAGGGGGAGAAGAGAAAAGGCATAAAGAAAGAGAAGATGGAAGGAAAAAAGGAATAGGAGACGTGATGGAAGGAAAGAGACAAAAATGGCTATAAAGATTGAAAGGAAAAAAGGGGGGAGAAATGTGAGATAATAATGAAAAATATGGTTTAATTATATTATATTATGTTCCTTTCTTTTACTTGTAGAAGATTGAGAAGCTTTATTTTAATTTGTTCCTATTTATAAGGTAGAGAGAAAAAAAATTTTATATAAATTTACAACTATACCTTTATTTATAATAATAAATTTGGCAATTTGTTTGAGAAATAATAGGAAAAAATTGGAAAAAAATTTATTGATAATATTAAATCATTAAAAAAATTTAAAGTTCAGGATTGGTTTGAGAAATAATAGAGAAAATATGAATGACATTAATTAGGGAAAAATTCTATATATATTATTTAATAAGATTCATGTCCTTTTATCTCAGATTTAATTTATAAAGATAAATTAAATCTAATTACATTGGCTCTTTATTCTGATTAAATAAATAGGTTAAATTAAAATTGTTGGACAGATTTAATTAAACCATATTTATTTAATTAGTTTATCAAAACAAAAGTGTTAATTGATATGATAATGATTTTTGAAATTAATTAAGATTAATTTTAAAAATCAAATATCCATCATAAAATAAATGACCCTGACTAGTTATAAAAGGTAAGAGATAGGGTTTTCTATGGATGATTGAAAGAATAGAGAGCCGTAAGAAAATCCTAGAGGGGCATTGGAGGCACTAGCACACTGTCAATATTGGGTTTTGTTCGTGTAAATACCAATAGAGGGAGCTGATATGAGTAGTTGGCTCCTCAAGATTGAAAAGGGCAAAACTCAAAAGATGAGCCAACTTGTTGATGCTGGAGATGATTAATCTAGTACTCATGGAGTTTGATGCTCTCTGAAGAAGAATTAGCCAACATGTTGATACTGAGGAATTTGTTTCAAGAGCAACCAAGCATAGAGATTTGAGAGTTGGCCATGTGTTGATGACTGTAGGCATTCAAACAAATATGAATAAGGTACGACTCTTTTTAACTCGATTTAAATGTCATTAATAGATCCGCAATTGGGATTGGTTAACTTTTACAATTTTAAAAATTTTTAATTCTTCCGCTGTGTGCCTACCAATCCCAACAATGGTTTCATTTTCTATCTAAACTTGCTTTTTATATAATCATCCAAACAAGTTTTAGTTTGAAAAAAACAACATTTTTATCACCATCAACTCAAATACAAATCACATTTACAATCTGATTTTTATCCTATCTTACTTTTTCAAAAGTTAGATTACAAAAAAACAACTTCTAACACCACTAATCCAAACAGATTCTGAGTTTGAGCTTTCAGAGTCTCATGCACAATGGTTAGGGATGACTATTGGAAAATGATATGTCCAAAACAATACACAAACACAAGCTTTGGTTCCACCATGTTCAAGCTTGCTAATGGGTTCAAGACATGGCCTTGCTATATGTGAAGATGGGAAGGCAATATATCTCTGAACATATAGGATTTGATATTATAATATTGTGATAATATTATCATCGGTTGTATTATTAAATAAATATTGTAATTATTAGTATACAGATTCGGTTGTTATAATATTCTCTACTAGGACACCTCTCTAATCAATTAATAAAAGACGAACAATTCATTCTTATTTTAATATTTCACACAAATAAAGAAACATTTTTCCAATAATAGCTTTTCAGTTTATCACCCAACATTTACTCCAACAATGGCTTTTTAGTTTATCACCCAATATTTTTCACACAAATCAAGAAAGACTTTAAATCTCATTAATTTTGTCATAAAATTTAATAATTTTTCAATTTTACCCATATTTAATATATAAAATCCAAATGAAAAAAAATCAACACAATATAAATTAAAGATTAAATTATATATTCACCTCAAAATTTCAATAATGTGCCTTATAAATAAGACAAAAAAGAAACTTCTCTCTCTGTTTTATATATAGTACTAGAGGAGCACTCCCTTCGATCCATAATATAAGGCATTTTAACTATATCACAAGAAATGATAGTTAAGTCATTTAATATATTTCAAAATGTAACTTTTTCCTCTCTTACCCTTCTTGAGAAATTTGTTTAATTGCATTAGGAGTGTTATTTTAGAGAGAAAGGGGGATATAATGAGTGGGGCAAAGTTAGAAAGTGAGTATTAATTACAGGGGCAAAATACGAAAAAGAGTATTAATTAAACAAGAGGTAACTTATATTATAGACTATGTCTTTCTTATAAAGTGTCATGTTATAGACCGGAAGGAGTATATTGAATGCCTCTATACTGGTTTGGTACTTAGCTGGCAAAAGGAAAATTCTAAAAGCAATAGATGAAGGTTTTGGATTAAGATAGTGTGTGGATATCGATGAAGAGTGCAGCAAGTGCGACCATTCTGGTGGGGAGTGTGGGTATATGAATCACAAGTTCACTTGTTTCTGCATCAATGGGCGTCATGGAACTACGTGTTCTTCAGGTTTGTTCGTCAATCGTCAGTCTTATTGAATGAATTAATTAGTATATGAATTTCAACTACCACTTTTGGTCCTTATTATAAATCTATTTTAATAAATTCTTACCTACTAAGAATTGTTAGTTAAGTCATTAAATATGCTTTTAGTTTTCTAAGTTTACCCTTATTAAAACTTTTCTATATACATTTACAAACCATTCTCACATCTCTCTCCTCTTTTTCTCTTTCCAATAAGAATTAAAGAAGGGTAAAATTGGAAAATATTCATTAATAACATGAAAATTAACTTATATTCAGGTTCAAAAATTTCTTCTAAAAGTGGACTTATAATAAAAATCAGAGTGGTATTATTATTTGTTGAAATTTGAAGGATTATACAAAGGGAATAAGAATCTCCGAAACATTGTTATGAATCCTTCAAAATTCAACATGGTACCAGAGCCAGAGAGTTCAATCCAAACTTGAATTCACGCGCCGCCACCTACTTTTTTTTCATCTAGAACATGGATTCTTTTACTTTCCCTCCTTTATTCAGTAATTTTCCCAACAATTCGACAAATTCCAAAGTCAATCACATGGCTCTTATATAAAGAAAAAATTCTCAAATTCCAAGCAGTATTATTTCTTCTTCCTCATCTACAGCACCTCCTAAAGTTTCAGAGATGGCACCAGAATTATCAGAAAACCAAATTATGGTCATTAACCATAAACTTCATGGAAAGAAACTACTTTTAGTGGTCCTAGTGTGTGTTGAGATATCTACATGGCAAGAGGGATAATTAATCTATAGGTCCTTATAATTTCAACCAATTTTTAATTAGACACTTATAGTTCCCTATAGTTTTTTTAAGGTCCTTATACTTTCATCTATTTTTAGTTAGGTCCTTATAATTTTTTTATTAGGTCCTTATTGTTTTAGCTAATTTTTAATTAGATCCTTGTAGGTTTTTTCATAATTTTAATTAATTAATTTAATTGAAAATTAAAACTATGAACAATATTAAAATATAATTTAATAAATAGAAATTTTAATTAATAATTATTATAACTAATTCTTAATTCGTAAATAATTAATTATATTATAATTATATTTTATTTGTAGAAATTATTGTAATAATTCAAATTTCATTAGTATAAAAATAAATAGAAATTATATTTAAAAATAAATAATATATATATAATTTTAATTAAAAAATAAAAAATAATATTATAATAATTCATAAGAAAGAATGTTACAATAAAATTATTATAAAAATTTATTATTTATAGAATATTAGTATTTATAGAATAATATTTAAGGTTATTATATTTTATATTTATAGAAGAATATTATTATAATTTATTGAATAAATAATAAAAAAAAACTATAGGAATCTAACTAAAAATCATGTGAAATTTTAAGGACCATAAATAGAAAAAAAAAACTATAAGAACCTGATTAAAAACAAATAAAAGTATAAAGACCTGATAAAAAAAACTATAGGACCTGATTAAAATTTGGTTAAAATTATAAGGACATACAAATTAATTATCCTTTTAAAAAATTGAAATACTTTATTGGTGAAAATGAAATATTTTAAAGGGAAAATTCTTTTGAAAACACCTATACTTTTCCTCAATTTTCAATCTGGTACCTGTATGTTACGGTGGCTAGCAGAGCAAAGTTACATAAGCTAACAATGCTATCAAAGTAAAATTAAGGGTAAAATATATTAACTACCCCTCTGTTTTATCTAAATTACATAAACATTCATTCTATTTTAAAAACGTATATAGACCTCCTTTGAAATTAAAATGTTTGTTACAAAAACCTCTCTTACATATTTGAAATTTTATTTCCATCCACCCAACTGTTAGTTAACCGTTAAGTTTAACTATTAAACATTTGTTTTGACCAAAATATCTTTCTTTCAACAAATGAATAAATATTTTTATTTTCCTAAAAATAATTTTTATACAAAAAAATAATTCTAATATATATGTTCAGAATTTCCAATATATTATAAAATTCGGTCAATACAATGTTTAGCCCCTACTTTACCTTCATTATGGTTTTAGTTCGTGGAGCTTGAAACATGTGGTTTTGATCCATAAAGTTTACTCCATCTATATAACCATTAGTTCCTATAGTTTGAAAATGATTTGGAGGTGGGATTAACGGTGTCAACTTTGCCTATATGGTATTCACAACTTAATTTCATTTGGATCTAAGGGGGTGTAGTGAAGTTTCATAATCTTAGGGGTTAAATGAAATAAAATTGTTTTCATGGGGTCTAAATGATATTTTTCATTAAAAAATATTAAAATAATGGAGATAGAAGACTGATGGGACCCATAATACAAAAAATACCAGAAGTTAGGTTTCCTTAATTGTGTTGTTATATCTGCTTCTAGATAAATTGTTTAACTCTACTTTTACATTCGAAAATATATAATTCTTATAGGTGATTATAACAAAATCCTCCATTGTCAAGTTTGCACATTTTTCCTTTAAATAGATTATTTACTGATTGAGACTTCGAATTTGATAGTTAAGTCATTTAATATGTCTCAAAATGTAACTTTTATCCACTCTTACACTTCTTAAGAAATGTATTTAATTGCATTGAAAGTGTTATTTTAGATAGAAAGAGGGATATAATGAGTGGGGCAAAGTTGTAAAGTGGGTATTAATTACAGAGATAAAATAAAAAAAGAACATTAATTAAACATGATATGACTTATATTATAGAACATACATTTCTCATAAAAGTGCTCTATATTATGGGCTAAAGGAATTATATCGAATGCCTCTCTGTTGGTTCGGTGCTTAGCCGACAAAAGGAAAATTCAAAAAGCAATAGATGAAGGTTTTGGATTAAGATGGAATGTAGATATCAATGAAGAGTGCAACAAGTACGACCATTCTGGTGAGCAGTGTGGGTATATGAATCACAAGTTCACTTGTTTTTGCATCAACGAGCGTCAAGGAACTACGTGTTCTTTAAAAGGTTTGTTCGTCAATCGTCAGTCTTATTGAATGAACTAATTAGTATATGAATTTCAACAACCACTCATAGTCCTTATTATAAGTCTATTTTAATAAATTATTACATACTAAGAATTATTAGTTCATTCATTAAATATGCTTTTAGTTTTTCAAGTTTACTCTTATCAAAATTTCTCTATCTACATTTACAAACCATTCTCACATCTCTCTCCTCTTTCTCTCTTTCCAATAAGAATTAAAGAAGGGTAAAATTGAAGAACATTCATTAATAACATGAAAATTGACTTATATTCAAGATAAAAATTTTTTTCAAAAAGTAGACTTATAATAAAGATTAGAGTGATATTATTATTTGTTGAAATTTAAAGGATTATGCAGAGAGAATAAGAATCTCTGAAATATTAGTATGAATCCTTCAAATTTCAACATGATACCACAGCCAGAGAATTCAATCCAAACTTGAATCAATGCTCCGCCGCCTCCTTTTTTTTCCACCTAGAACATGCATTCTTCTACTTTCCCTCTTTTATTCAATAATTTTCCCAGCAATTCGACAAATTTCAGAGTCAATCACATGGCTCTTATATCATCAAACAATTATCAAATTTCAAGCAGCACTATTTCTTCTTCCTCATCTACAGCACCTCCTAAAGTTTCAAAGATGGCACTAGAATTATCAGAAAACCAAATTATAGTCATTAATCATAAACTTCATGGAAAGAATTACCTTCAGTGGTCCCACAGTGTGTTGAGATATCTATATAGTAAAAGGGATAATTAATCTGCAGGTCCTTATAATCTCAACCAATTTTTAATTAGACCTCTATAGTTCCCTATAGTTTTTTTATATAAGGTATTTATACTTTCATATACTTTTAATTAGATCCTTATAATTTTTTTATTAGGTCCTTATTATTTTACCTGATTTTTAATTAGATCCTTGTAGGTTTTTTCATAATTTTAATTAATTAATTTAATCAAAAATTAAAAATATGAAAAATATTAAAATATAATCTAATAATTATAAATTTTAATTAATAATTATATAATCAAAAATAATTATCATAACTAATTCTTAATTAGTAAATAATTAATTATATTATAATTCTATTCTATTTGTAGAAATTATTGAAATAATTCAAATTTCATAAGTATAAAAACAAATAGAAATTAGATTTAAAAAATAAATAATATAAATATAAGTTTAATTAAAAGATAAAAAATAATATTATAATAATTCATAAGAAAGAATGTTACAATAAAATTATTATAAAAATTTATTATTTATAGAATATTAGTATTTATAGAAAAATATTTAAGGTTATTATATTTTATATTTATAGAAGAATATTATTATAATTTATTGAATAAATAATAAAAAAACTATAGGAACCTAACTAAAAATCATGTGAAAAATTAAGGATGATGAAAAGAAAAACAAACTATAAGAACCTGATTAAAAACAAATGAAAGTATAAAAACATGATAAAAAGAAAAAAAAACTATATGACCTGATTAAAATTTTATTGAAATTATAAGGACATGTAAATTAATTATTCCTTTAAAAAATTGAAATATTTTTTTGTTGAAAAAATGAAATATTTTAAAGGGAAAATCCTTTTGAAGAAAGCTATGCTTTTCTTCAATTTTCAATTTGGTACCTGTATGGCTAGCAAAACAAAGTTACATAAGCTAACAATGTTATCAAAGTAAAATTAAGGGTAAAATATATTAACTACTTCTCTGTTTTATCTAAATTATATAAACCTCTCTTCTATTTTGAAAACGTATATATACCTTATTTGAAATTAAAATATTTGTTATAAAAATCTCTCTTACATATTTGAGATTTTATTTCCATTCACCCAACCGTTAGTTGATCATTAACTTTGACTATTAAATATTTGTTTTGATCAAAATACCTCTCTTTCAACAAACGAATAAACATTTATATTTGCCTAAAAGTAAATTTTAAACAAACAAAAATAATTATAATATATATGTTCATAATTTCCAATATATTATAAAATTGGGTCAATACAATGTTTAGTCCCTACTTTATTTTCATTTTGGTTTTAATCCCTAGAGTTTGAAACCTGTGGTTTTGGCATCTGAAGTTTACTCTGTCTATAACTATTAGTCTTTGTAGTTTGAAAAGAACTTGGATGTGGGATTAATGGTGTTAACTTTGCCTACGTAGAGTTCACATTTTATCTTATAAATATCTTTATTTGGTTATAGTTGTCTTATAAATACTCTTTTGAAAAAATAAAATAAGAGTATTATTGTCTTTTTACTAAGAAAACTTAATTTCATTTTGATCTAAGGGGGTATAGTGAAATTTCATAATCTTAGGGGTTTAATTGAAATAAAATTGTTTCCATAGGGTCTAAATGATATTTTTCCATTAAAAAATATTAAAATAATATAGATAGAATACTGATGTGACCTAGTGCAAAAAGTAATGAAAGTTAGGTTTCCTTAACGGCGTTACTATATCTGTTTCCAGATAAATTATTTAGGTCTACTTTTACATTAGAGAATATATAATTTTTATAGATGATCATAATGAAATCCTTCATTGTCAAGTTTACAAATTCACCCTTAAATAGATTATTTAGTGACTGAGACTTCGAATTTGATAAATAAAAGAAAAATCATGGTAGTTACATTGATTTGTACCCAACAAATGTTAATATTTTCTGTGCCAAAAAAAATATAATTCTGTATCATCGAAAATTCCATTATGCGGTGGAGATGAAGCTGGAATTAAGTAAAAATGAAAAGTGGGAGGGGGAATGAATCATGCGGAGACCGTGAAAGAAAGAGTTGGAAGCAAAGCAAAGCACATTGCATGCATCATCACCTCATCAAAGTTCACACGCACGCGCGCCCACCTCTCTACTTTTCCTAAAAGGCGGTTGATTGTTTTGATGAGAATAGAAAAGTTAATTAAGTGAGTTAAAGTATTTATATTTATTTTTTTATTAAATTTATTTATTTAATTTATAAACTGATAAATAATTTAATGATACACAACATTAGTTTATTTATCTTTTTATTTTTAAAAAGAAGTCAATTAACTCTTATATTAAAAACTAAAGGGAGTATTTGTTTTTCAAACTAGCCTATCGATTGCACATATTAAAAAGAATATCGATAGGTAGTTTTCAAAATGTAAATGATCGAATATCATATTGGAAAAAACCTTACTCACATTTCTTACACTTTTTTTACTATATTTAGGATTGGAGGGAGAATGATGTAGGAGCATTAGAACATGATAGGAGAATGATGTAATGTATTATTCAGATTTGCACGGAGAATGATGTAGTAACATTAGAACATGATAGGAGAGAATGAAGTTTGGAAAAAGAAAACAAAAAGAAATGTTCTTACACCATCATGACAACTAATGTGAACTTCTTTACCATTTACATGAAGAACCAATTCACAACAAATCCAGCTAAAATGACCAATGAACACCTATATGTCTTACTTCAGTCAAAGCCATCATATCATCACATGGCTTTACCTTCATCTTGCAAAGGGTCACGAAGCGTCCCAAACATCCAATCCATCCATATCGTGAAATGGCCGTAGTTATGACGGTACGTGGTGTGGTGAATAGTGTGGTAGCCAGCCCCCATGACAGGCCACAAGTTGCCATGAATACAGTCATGAATATTTGCAGTCCAGACGCATTCAACGAATATCAGAACTAAATGTGCTGTGAAATGTGTAGGGATGATAAAAAGTGCAATAGTGTGTGGTAATGCCTGAAGAATTCCATCAAGAGGGTGAAAGGCCAAACCTGAGATGTAGGACAAAACAAGAAAGAAGAAACCAGGAGAAAGTAAGTCCAACCTTATATCAGAGTGCTGGTGTAAAATCTTCAATGGTATTAGTGCAGGAGGTTAACGTGATGATGCGAGTTATGAAAGTTTATGATACTAAGTTACACAATATGAACTATCAAATGGAGTCTTGACATAAACGAAATTGGTCAAGCATTGTAAATGCAACTTCTAAAAGAAAATGCAAGAAAACTGTTGAGGCACAGGGGATTGGGAGCATTACTTTTTGGTATCACTTAGAAGAATAAATTTTCTTAATAAAGTTCAACATTAAGTCCTTTTTCTTTAATTGAAATCTATGACTCTATGGATCACTAAACAAGCAAATTTACTAATTATAAGTTTCTTCCTGAAGAAGAAAACAACAAAGATGATAATGTGAATGTTAAAGTGGAAGTCCTAAAAGTGCGTGTAAAATGAATTCAATTCAATAAAATAAACTACTGGATTACAGATCATCTTCATAACATTACATGTATGAATGATTTTTTACTATCTGATATTGAATTACCAGTCATGAGTCAATCTGTATAAAATACTACCATTTCAATTTCTATTTGTAAAAACCTCTCAACATAATTAGCCAAAATTCATTTAGAGAAAAGGGGGGTGGGAGAACTTGGTATCTTGTTTTTTTTTTTTTTTTTTTTGGGTGCTTTAGAGAAAATTTTCAAGGACTACTAATACCACCCCCAATTAAGTTGTTTTTTGCATATTCCAGCCAACATACAGTCATTAAGGCCATAAAGAAACATCACAGAATTTAGCTCAAGTATTTGGTTCCCTGTGAATCTTGTTTCTTCACTATTTCTAAAGAGAGCGTTTGTGTGTGACTGTCACTCCTGATGCTCCAAAATAACTGTTTTACTTCAAAGCTAGAGTAATCCTCATTTACCAACAGAATTGACGTTTCATCATATTATCAAATTTCCATTCAGAATAATAATGGGGCAACAAAAATGATTATCTTCCATGCTTGCCTAGGAAAACACACATCAAGGTGATCACACACTAAAAATCTTCCTTTCAATATCAGTAACACCTATTACAGCAAAGCATGCCATAATTAAATAACCCAGGATAGAAATGAAATTACATTTGATATTGATCCCAACAGCCATTCTTCTAATAGAAGAAATGAAAAAGGAAATAAAAGATAATATTAACTTGACAAACTAAACATTTGCTTCAGTAAATCATGTACTCACCGGCAAATGGAGACAGGGTGTTCTGTTTGTTGTAGATGTGATGAGTAGCGTGAAGATGCTTATAAAGTGGTTTTATGTCATGTAACCCCCTGTGCACCCAATAAATGCCAAACTCCACCATAACTAGGTAAATTGCTATATACACAAGGTAAGCAGGCCAACTGACATGACTTGTTCTTGGAAAACACTCGGTCCACCCATTTTCTGTCACGCACTCAGAAAGAGTTGGAAGCAAACTGTACCAAGGCATCCCCTTCAATGCAACATATATTTGCAGGAGCATGGCTTTACGAGAGGGAATCGCATCTACGACAGAAGATTTCAAAAGGTCAGGCAAAACAAAATTAGGGACAGCTCTATATGTACCTTTAATACATAAGATCAACAAACACGCTTGCCAATAAAATCTCAAACCAGAGTTTCAATTAATTGAAATTTTATAGATACGGACTCAACAACCTTCTAGGACCCATTAAACATGAATAAAACCAACTCAAGTTTACTTAAAAGAGGCTCAGAAACAGACTACTCTATTCTATTGCTAGAATCCTGACAAAGCTTAGGTGATTAAAATTGTACAGAAAGAAATGTAATTTATCAGATTATTCTAGGTTGTGGATGAAACATTATAACATGAAGAAAGCAGCCAAGTTATAGTGAGAAAAAATTTAAGTCATTTTTCAACGAGTCAATTGAATTGCAGTGTGGGAAGTAGAATACTAACTTTAGACGGCCTATATGGCCAATAAACAACTGCTAATTTTAATAATAAACACACGAAATAGACAAAGGATTCAACAATTGAATATTTAGCCAATAAATGCAAGGATAAACAAATAACTCCTATGTTCTAAACAGTTGAACGATGTCACAGTGGCTTTGGCCCCTCTTCTATGCTTTCAGACATTTAGCACCAGATAACAAATTTTAGGGAAGCGCCAAACAGAACTCAGATTCTCGAATCTCCACAGCTAACGGATAAAACAACAATCAAAATCAGATGCTTAATAAATACAAAAAGGAAAAAGAAGGACCAGTCCGAGTAACTGATTAGATTGCAATATTCCGAAGGATTAAATCATTTCAAATCAGCAAGACCGATCACCCAAATCACATCGAAATTAGAATTAAAAAGGTGTTAGAATACCGATCCGAGATAAGAAAATATCAAAATGCGGGAGAAAACCGAGGCTAAGATACGAAACGTAGATTGTATCAGTTTCATAGACCAGAAAAAGTACAATCGAAAAGAAAGCATTACAAATTATATTGATCAATTGTGTTAAAAAAAACTCATAAATCAAGAATATGAGACGGCTTCTGCTAAGAACTGAAATTAAATATCACGGAAAGTACTTGAATCAAAGAAGCATCAGATATAATGCAATGATTATAACTTCTCAAGAAGCAGCAGAATAAAATAAATCACTCGAAACAAAAATGAGAGTAGAAACAGGTTATGATCAAACAAAAACGGAGAATACGATCATATATTCTGTACAGTAAATGAGTAAGCAAATACACCAAGAATCGGATTGAGAACAAGCAGTCAATGGTTAAGTGACCTCGAATAAGTCAAATCTTCACAACTAAACTATACAGAAAGAAGGGGGGGGAATTCCCGTGCCGCCATTGACCACAAGAAGAAGAAGAAGAAAAAGGCAAGAAAGAAAGAAATCAACGATATTCACCTTTAGGGACATAAACATTGCGCTTCCAATAATAAATGTAGAAGCACCACAAGATGCCAGAAAAGAGGTAAAGGAAGGTTGCCCCAATAAAGTTGCGGAGCCATGTCTGAAAAAAGTGAGGGAGTGGGACCCACCAGCCGTCCGGCAAGAGCGACCCGAGCAGAATGCGGTTGTAGAAGGCGGCGTCCTCGACGAACAAATGGAGATACTCGCTTGAGTCCTCCATTGGAGAGCCCACGGATGAAGCACAGGTGTGCGAGAAACAGAAAAGAGAGCGAAATTCGGAGGAACAAGAAAGACGTAGAGAGAGAGAGAGCAAAAACGGTGTGAGTTTAGAACTGGGAAAGTTGGAACAAGAAAACGGCCAGGAGAGAGAAATGAGAAGCCTGAAGGCCAAACCATGGGCATATAGCATACATATATACTATACACCCTATTTCCAAACTACTTCTACTAATTTATTAGAATTAAAAAATAATAATTAGCTCAATAAACTTATCTTAAATTCAAATTTTTTTCAACTTTAAATATAGTAAATAATATTTTGAAGGGGGAGAGAAAAATATAAATAACCCCATTCAAGCATTAATTGTAAGTATAAATTTTATAAATAAACATTAAATACTTTCTAAATAACTTGTGTATCAAACTATTTTTTCAGAAGTGATTTATATAGTGGCATGAAGGGAATATAAATAACATTTTTTTAGATTGGTACTATATATATAAATGTAAAAATTTAATGCATTTTATTTATTTTTATCCTCAATTAATTATATATCTCTTTTATTCCTTTCTCTCACTTATTCTTCATCATTTAATTTAAAGTTGTCAAACTCTTGTGAGTCATGGTAGGAACTTAAACTCTTAAATTGGACTAATAAAGCAGTAAGAGTTTATTTTTATAAATGAATAACTAATAAAAAGTAATATTAAATAATTAAAATATAAAATTTTGACAATAATTTTAAAAATATTTCAAATCCAAATAATTCAAAATTAAATCCACCAACATTTACAATATATCATACTTAACAAAAACATTTCTATAAATTTCATATATGAAGTGATTAAACATAATCAAATTCAAAATGTTAGCACAAGTTTAAGAGCACATTGATATGATTTTATAAGTTAAAATAGTTTTTAAAAACGGTAAATTCACTGAGTGAACTCGCAAGTTTAACAGAGTTTATTGCTAGTATGAGTTTAAGATAGGGTTGATACGATCTTATAAACTAAAAATACAAAAATGATAAACTCAAATAGTCAACTTAAGAATTTAACAACAATACTCTAATATTTTTTCCACTAATTCTCTTTCTCTCACACGCTCATCAACATCTTCATACATAAGAGTAAATTTGGAAAAAAAAAATTATATCTTTTATACATTTAATACTTTAAACTAATTTTAACCGGTGTTTTGATCTATGCGATTTAGTTGGTTGTTGCTTATATATAAGAACAGAGAGAGTATTAGATCATATACTTCTTCTGATTTTTTTTATAAGAATTTAAAATTTGAATTGTCTTGATCCTTTTTATACAAGTAAAGGAATATTAATTAATAATGATCTTTTATTTATTTATTTATTTATTTTGCCAAGACCACATTTATGTGTTTTGTTTCCGGTTTCAAATGGTTTTCATGTGATCTAGTGTTTTGTTTGTGAGAAAGAAAAACATATAGATTTATTAAACAAGTTTTGAGGTATAAATTAAAAAAACAAATGGACATCTCGAAAGAATAATTATCAATACATGAAGACACGCACATATAAATGTAAAAAATGTAGTATATTAATGTGTTCCTTAGAATCAAAATATCAATAAATTTTCTTATAGTAAATTCTTTCTAAAATTATTCCCGGGGTCCACTTCTAATTTTATATTATTTATAATAAATATCAATATATTAATATTTGATTGACATTAAAAAAAGGTTTCACTATTTTGGTATATCATGAATCCTTTTAAAAGTGGTATGGCTTATTCCCCAAATTATAGTTATGAGAAAATGTGGCTAATACACACACACATATCAAATTTTAAAAAAAAAAATATATTGTACAAGGTTATATAAATCAATTTTTTATTGAGTATATGATATCTGTTACTTTTGGTTTTGGATCAATTTAAATTCGAAACGTCTTTTATATTGGCATATACTCAAACTCGTGTTTAACCAGTTATAGTTTTACAACATAATTTTTATTGTTGAAGATTCATAAGTAAGCATCATACTATATATTAAGAATTTGATACTCTTAGGTGAATGAAGAAAATATATTATCATTTTTATTGTTATTGTTATTGTTATTGTTATTGTTAGGTAAACAAAGATTATTCATTTAATTTTTTTCATTTAATTTAATTTAATTTATTTTGTATTTTAATTTTATTCTATTTATCAAATACATCTATCATACACAGAAGCATCATCACTGTTTCTTCAAGAAATAAATCTTTTGCATCTGAAGTTACCTATGCCCTTTATTTTTTCTCCTTGAGTTACTTCTGGGCTATCTAATATACGAAGTAAGATTTAAGAGTAAAAAACATAGGTCGCCATTTCATGGATATTAATCGTCCAATATTTAGGCATATTTTCATTAATGACTGTAAAAAAAAATTAATCTGAATATTTAAAATTTAAAATATTAACTTTTTGAAGAGCTTCAGAAAATTGTTTTCTCCACTTTTTTACCATCCTTTAAAAGAAAGAATAGTTAAATAAAATAATTTATGATTAGATAGTCATATATTCAAATAAAAATGAGAAAACTAAAACGAGAAAACTCATGTTCTTGAGTCATTTGGGAAAGGACACTTTGAGATTAATAATACTCCCTCCAATTCTTATTAACAGACATATTTAGGGAGTTGATCTTGGTCCTAAATATAAGATATACTTTTTATATTTGTTAAATATTTTCTAATTTACTGTTATTGATGCTTCATCAACAATAATCAAGAAGAAAAAAGAATGTGAAAATTAAGAAAGATAGTTAGGGTGTTTTAGAAAATATATGTTACATTAACTAACTTCTTTAATCTAATCAAATTAAGTAAATATGTCTTATATTAAGAACTAAAAAATTACATTAAATTAATTATTATTTAGGAACAAATTATTTTAAAATTTTAAAGAAGGACCAAAGGTCCTTAATAATAAAATTATTCAATTACGCTTTATAATAAAATATTTTAGGTTATAAAAAATAGTTCAAATTATTTTATAATTAATAAATAAATTAGTTATAATAACTTGTTTTATAAAGGGAAGCCGTGGAGGTAGTATCTTTGTCCTTGTTCCTTTTGGTTGGTACATATTTTCCGTTTTGTGTTGGTGTGTTTATGACATATAAGCTCACGCAAATAAGCCTAAAGCCCCAATCCACATGGCCTTTATTTTATTTGGAATCTGTTTCTTGCTCTGAATTGTGATTTCCTTTGAGTGCTTTGTTGTGTTGTGTGTGAGCCCGCCATAGACTCACACGTGTCATGAGGGGGATAGGTAGTCCTTATTATCCGCTCTGAATTGTGATTTCCTTTGCTAACATTTGGGATCACATTTCGGGTTTTAAAAATATTTTTTTATATAAATTGAGATAAAACTTTTTTCATATATTTATTTTGTATATCATGAGTCATAATTAAAAAATTATTTTTAAAGATTCTAATTATTATTTTAAACAAACACAAATTAAGAGCCTGTTTGGTTCAACTACATTGCATGCATGCAATAGTAATCATGATTGCATTACCATAAGAAGAGTGTTTGGTTGCTCTTTAGCATGGTAATAGGGTTTACCATGGTAATGATGATTACCAAAAAATTGGTAATCCTCATTCATACCTCCCCCCCTATGAATCCTCATTACCATCCCATTACGTAGTTAGAAAAGTCTAATTTACCCTTTAGTTTTACTTCTCTTTATTTTACTTATATATTTTTCTTAGCCACATCGCCGCAACTGCTACCGCCGGTGCCACAACCACCTCCTCCACCATCGCCGCCGCCACCTACTGCCACCTCCTCCTCCTCTGCCGCTGCCGCCACCGCTGCCACCTCCTCCTCCTCTACCGTTGCCGCCACGTGCCGCCACCGCAGCCACCTCCTCCTCCTCTGCCGTTGCCGCCACCGCAGCCACCTCCTCCTCCTCTGCCGTTGCCGCCACCGCAGCCACCTCCTCCTCCTCTGTCGTTGCCGCCACCTGCCGCCACCTCCTCCTCCTTTGCCGTTGCCGCCACCTCCTTCTCCTCTGCCGTTGCCGCCACTGCCGCCACCTCCTCCTCCTCTGCCGTTGCTGCCACCTGCCGTCACCTCCTCCTCTACCGCTGCTATCACCCGGCACCTCTACTATACCTCCTCCTCCTCCGCCGCCACAGGCCACCATCGCCACTACCTCCTCCTTTTCCGTTCTCGCCACCACTACTTCCTTCTCCTCTGTCGTCGTTACTACCTCCTCCTCCTCTGCCGCTGCAACCACCGCCACCACCTCCACCTCCACCACCACCACTACCTCCTCCTCTTCTGCCGCTGCCACCACCAGGTACCGCAGCTACTACCTCCTTCTCATCCTCCGCCGCCCGGCCTGTTGCTACTACCTCCTCCTCCTCCCTCACCGACACCTGTCGCTGCCACTACTCCTCCTTCTCCGTCGCCACTACCTCTTCCTTCTCCATTTCCACCACCACTACCTCCTCCTCCTCCTCCTCTTTCACTGCCGCAGCCGCCCCTTGCCACCGCCTTCACTACCTCCTCTACCTCTGCCGCCGCCACTACCTCCTCCTCCTCCTCTTCCGTTGCCACCTCCTCCTTTGCTATCGCCGCCACTACTACTACCTCCTCCTCCTCCATCGCTGCAGCCACCCACCACTCGGCACCGCCGCCGCTACCTCCTCCTCCTCCACCTGACTCTTAACTTTCTTTTTACAAAGATTATAGTAAGGGTAAAATAGACTTTGTGTAATATATTAATTTTAAATAATTATTAAAATAATAATTCATTGCACCTTACTTAAAAATCAAACCAAACACTAGCCCTGTAATTAATATTGCATTGCATTACCATTGCATCGCATTGCACTGTACTGTAGGATGTAATGTGATTGAACCAAACGGGCCCTAAGTGCTTTGGTGTCATGAATGGAAGAGATCCTCCTTATTATTAATCCTAGAAGAAATTTTTAGTTTTAATATAAGTTTATTTAGAGGCTGTTGATGATTGTAGTTTTAAATTTTATTTTTATTTAATTCTTATTAAAAGGAGAAAAAAATAAAAGATATGTAAAAAAGTTTTATACATGTAGAGAGATGGTAAGGGTAAATTTAAATAATTTTATTAATTTAAGGTATATTTAACTATCGTTTATTAATATATGAAATTATTTAAAATAGACATATACCCCTCAAATCTTTTTTATAAAAGCCTGATGAACCAGTGCATGTATTAATACCAAATCTTAAAAATAAAGTGTCAAACATCATGTTAAAAATTAAGCGGATATTTAATTTTTTTTGATTTCGTGATTATGAAATTCTCACCGCTACCATCGTTGATTGGTTGTGTAATTAATAATTGTGCTGTAAATTCTTTTCTTACACACAACTTGTTGCCTTGATGGTAGCATAATAGCCACTTTTCATGTTGCTTTTAGGGTTACGTTTCCCATTTCATTATTGTTTCTTTCCATAGACCACACAAATTAAACGTTGAAATTTTATGTAATATGAGAGAAAGTCATAAGATGACTCGTACCACTTAAAGTATCACACTTTGCAAACATTTATCCTCTACATATTATTTCATCTAATTGGTACGAATATAATTGTATGAAATAAAAGATTTGTTCCAGGTGACCCAAATTCAATTATGAAATGTCAAATTATTTTGATGGAAAATGGCTAGAGAATAGATTCTACAAAAATCGAGTCTAAGAGCATATTTATGTTACTGGTGGTAGAAGTGACTTTTTTTAATTTAACTTTTATAAAAGTCAGATATAATAAAAATCAGATTGTAAATGTAATTTGTGTTTGAATTGGTGATGACAGAAGTGGTTTTTTCTTAAAAAAACTAGACTTGTCATTTTCTTCTCAAAAGCTGCTTTAAGAAAAAAAAAAGCTCAGTTGTCAAAACGTTAACCCAAATACCTCAAACAGGCTCTTAGAGGGTTGGCAGTGAAAAAGCCCGTTTACGCAAGTCAACACAAAACTCATCTCACAAACTTACCCCGCATATCATAAATCATGTTAAAAAAATAGCTTCTACCACTAATACAAATAGACACAATCGGTTGCTACTTTCTCTAAAGGAGTGCTAGCCTTCTTATTTTGAGATCTTCTCTTGTCACCAAGGACGGTGGAACCTCTGGTAGAACAAAGTTCTAACAAATATTATTAACATTATAAGTAAAAATTTAAATTACAAAGGGTATTCTATTGCCGAAGATTTGTGCTGCCATTTCTTGATTCTTCTCAAAAGTTCTAGAAAAGATAAGGCATTATATTTTTATTTTGTATTCTATTGCATTTTATTCTATTTATCAAACACCTCTATCGTAATCGATGCTTAAGTTTCTTCAAGAAATTAATCTTTTGCATCTGAAGATACTTATACCCTTCCTTTTTCTCCTTGCCTTACTTCTGAGCTATCTAATATACAAAGTACGATTTAAGAGTTAAAAACATAAGTCACCATTTCATGGATATTAATCCTCCAATATTTAGGCATATTTTCATTAATGACTGTAAAAGAAAATTTAAATATTCTTGTGGTAAAATTTAAAATACTAACTATTGCAACGAAAAAAATTTTCTCCATTTATTTTATATCCTTTAAAAGAAAGAATAGTTAAATAAAAATAAAAACTCGTGTTCTTGAATCATATATCTATTGGGAAAGGACACTTTGAGATTTATAATGTATTAGTAGTCCGTTTGGTTTGATTTTATAGAAAAAACTTACATGTAATTTTGATGTAATAGACTAATTATGACATTTAGTTGAGTTTATATAATGTTAAGATAATTACATTTTATAATCATGATAATATCATTTGATGTCATCAGGATTACACTGCTAGAACTAATAAATGGGGATGAAATATCATGTAATCAAGCGAAAAAAACATTATTGCCATTATAATTCTTTAAATTGACTAAAGTGCCCACTCATAAACAAGATTAAATATTAAATAATTACCATAATTAAATATTAAAAAACTAATTAATCATATAGAACATTTTAATAAAATATTTCCCCATTAGAAAATTAAAAAATATTAAATATCCCATTAAATAACATTCCCACCATTAAATATTAAAGTTACCCTGAATCTAATCTACACACGACACAAAATGAAAAAATTATCTTGAATCCAACATATGTACATTGTATATATATGTGTAGGCAGTGGCAACTTTATCTCTTGTTATCTTATTTCCTTATATTCTCATATTGGATATATTTCAATGGAATTCTTTTATGCATATGTATCATCTTTCCTTAATAACAAACCAAAAAAAATTATGTAATCATCATTGCATCCGTAAACCACACAAGCCATAAATTAATTATAATTTAGGAACAAATTATTTTAAAATTTTAATGAAGGATCAAAGATTGTTAATAGTAAAATTATTCACTCACCCTTTTATCATAAAATATTTTAGGTTATAAAAAAATAGTTACAAATTATTCTATAGGTAGTAATTTTATTATATCAATTTACCCGAATAATAATAATATGTATACTTGTTGTTCACAAACAACAGAAATAATAATAATATCTATACTTGTTAGGATTCGATTTGATGAATTTGAATAGAAACAAGGGACCATTCATGGTTGGGGCTGTCACTTTAAGGCATGTTAAGGTTCATGTTTAAAAAAAATAACTTATACCATTAATCTAAACTGGCACTAAACCTCTAAAAGGGATAACCTTGTCTTTCTATATCATGCCCCACAACACCCATATCTCAATTACTGGTTAGATTATTGGACCAAAAAAATTAATGGTCAGATCATTGTGAAGTTTGTGAGAATTAGTTGGAATTAGATTTTGTAGAGAAATTACTTAAGAGTATTTTTGGTAGGAGGGAAATAGAAAGGAAGGGGAGTGAGGGAAAATTTTTATGAGTTAAATTTTAAAAAATTAAAGAAATGTAGTTACAAAATTCTAATAAAGATAAAATATAAAATAAAAGAGTAAGGAAAATTAATCAAAAACTTTCAACCTTACTTCTTTGATATTTCTTTTAAAAAATCCAATTCATAATATTTTTTCCTTCGCTTCCCTCCAAATCCCTCATACCAAAACCCCTAAATCTCTTAATTTAAAATTTGAGAAAGGAAAAAAATAACAAAAAACAATTATTAAATAACGACAACAACTAAAGCCATAATAACTATTTCATTGCCGGAAATTATCATTTTACAAAAAGCAATTATTTTAAACTATTCCCTAAAAGACTTCATAGTTATTACGATATTTCAAGACATTATTTTGATTTTATTTCATATTCTCATATTTTGGTGGATAATTGATTTTAGAAAACAAAACTCGTATATTCTCATATTCCTTGGATTATACGCGTTTTGTTTTTCATTTCCTTTTTGGGCCAATTTTATTTCTTTCTTTTTTTGGTACATTGTTTTTATTTCCTTGCGATACATCGGAAATAAAACTACAAACAAAAATGAACGAGTTTGTTTGTACACTAGATAATGGACAATTTGGGCTTAACAGTTAATTTCATATTTATTTAATAGTTAATTTCATATTATTAATTTAATCTTTAAGGAACAACATTAATCCTAAAAAAAAATAGGGTTACCTTATTTTAAAGACAAGATAATAAAATAAATTCAAATTGATATCAATCATCAATTTTATTCTAAAAACTTATGATACCCAATTTTTTGAGAAATGGGTCACTTGGAATTCATCAGTCATTAAATATATAGTCTTGATGATTATTTCTCATGTTTGTTTATATTGATTGAGCCATCAATCATATTTAAAAATGATTTGATAATTTTTAAATTTCCTAATTTTCTTTATTTCATAAATTCCACAAAAGGGAATATAGGCTCCAAAATTATATGGGCTTGTTTGATTCTATTCTTTATTTTTTATTCTCAGAAACAATTTTATAAAACAATTTTTGGAAACAAGTTTTAAAAATTAAAAAAAAAACTATTTGGATAAATTGTTTTAAAAAATCTATTTTTGAAGTGACGTGATTGTGTGATTATCGATGGTGATGTGGCGGTGGTCATCCCTGATAGTGTAATATTGATAGTGGATAAGTGACACTCAAAATATAAAAAATATATGAAAACAAAAATAAAAAAACAACTAAATTTTTTTTTTTAGTTTTTAAAAACAACTTTTTGATTTATGTTTTTTAAAACCAAAACAACAGTTTTTTTAAAAATAAAATCAAACAGCCTCTATGTTTCCATCAATGGTATTACATCCCTATAAATAGAGATTCCATTTTTTTAAAAAAAAATTATATCCTAATGATAATGATTTGATTTTGAAATAGTGATTCCTTTTTCTTTTCATCCACAAAAATATCCATTGACTTGATTCCAGTTTTCTTCTATCCACAACAATTATATATAACATCCATATTAATGAGTTGGTGTGTGTGTGACATCAATAGTTAGAAAAACCCTGTTGTTAAACGATTCAAGGAAGCATGTACCCTCATTATTGGGGTTGCTGAGAAGAGTATGGGGACAAAGGTTTAATGTTTGAACCCAACAATATCTTACAATGGAATTTTCATGTTCAAGTAGAAACTCTTTTCTCTGTACATACTAAACATATTCTGATTATACTATACTCCTTGTAAAAGAAGAAGATCGAATTGTTATACTACTTTGAGTGAATATAAAGAGTATACATGGTTAGTCTAATTATATTAAAATATACAAACACACAATGATGTCTTGTAGTTTCAACTTTTGATAATTTGATTTATTAATTTCTATGATTTATTAGGTTTGAATATTCTTAAAAGTTTATGGTATTACGCCTTTGCACAACTATAAGCATCCTGATATAAATTCATTTAAATGTAACATCAAGCGTAAGCATATTATTGCTGGTACATTCATGGTAGATTTCTCATGAATATCATACTTAAAAGTGACCTTCCATGACATGTCCATGTTGAGCTTTGCGAATCTTTCTGTTGGAGGACATCTTAGGGTGTTTATGCTTCTTAGAATTTACCTCTATATTTATGTAATGGCCATTGATCATATCAGGATTGGACTTTTTTTCCCTTAATCTACAAGATTTTTGTCATTCTCATATGTTTAATGCTCAGATTCATGTGCTATTTGAATTTTCTAATTAAAAAAAACATGAAATTTGAAACATCCTCCATAGTTGGCTGGTAAAGATAGTAAATATAATTGGATATAGTAATCAAAGCAGCATGATATTCATTGTTTATTTTTTAGTATATTCATATCATACATGTCAGAAATATTATAAAATTAATCAATTTATGAATTCCTTATAAAATATGTATATTAATTAGATATATTACCAAATATTTCAAACTATTATCGTCAATTTAAAAAAAACAAATTGACTTAAAAAAATTCATTATGTTTTAGATGTATCATAGATTTTCAAAAATATAAGAAAGGAAGTTTATGAAATACTATTAATTGACATATTAATTGGAATATTAATATGATAATAACTCTTCTTTCAACTTTTGATGACAATTGGATATTAATTGTGACATTAATAATTTTAAAATTAAATGCCCCTTTGATTTTGATAAATGATATTAATAAACCTCATAAATAAACAACTAGAATATGAATAGATATTTCTGCAAATGTGGAAAATGAAGTTTTCAGATATTATTTAATAATTAGGATATTAATTAGAGTATTAATAAATATATTAAAAATATTTCAAAATAATATTGTCAACTTTAAAAATAAATTAGCTTTTTATTTTTATAAATGAATAATTATCATATGAGCAACCAATTAGATCTCAAAAAAAGAAATTCATCATTTTTTAGATGCATTATATATTTTTTGAAATATATAAAAGGAAGTTTATGGAATATTATTAATTGGTGCTATATTAATTGGGATATTAATATGACAATAATTTTTATTTCAACTTTTCATGATGATTAGATATTAATTGAGACATTGACCACTTTAAAATTATACTTTCTTTTGATTTTCAAGAATGATAGTAATTAACTTCATAAGCAACTAACAAAATTTTCAAAGAATACATTTATAATTTTCAAAATAAATAGAGATTTCTACTAGATTTTTTTCTTATATAAATCAACGGGTAATGTCATCACCTCCACCAACATTGTTGCATGGAGGAGATATAGCTTGTTAGTTTAAGTAACTTGTATTTTAAAATTGAATGTATTCCTTCCAGTTTATAATATAGAGCACTTTAACTAATTCATAAAAAATAAGAAGTGATAGTTAACTTATTAAATATATAATAAATTGAAAAATTTTCCCTACTTTTACCTTTTATTGGAAAATATGTTTGAAAATTTAATGAGTTGGTAAAATTAGAAATGAGCATTAATTACAAGGACAAAATTAAAAAATGAGAATTAATTATCTTACAAGTGACTTATATTTAAGACCAAATTATTCTTTTAAAAACATCCTATATTATAGACGAGAGGGAGCAGTTCTTTTGTCCTTGTTCCTTTTGCTTATATAGAAGTGCAAATAAAATTCAGGAAGAAGGAAAGCTTTTTCACCAGCCCAACTGAATCTCCAGATTTTGAATTTGGCATGAAGAACCCCGGCTAACGGGTATGTGATTCTGCTTGAAGTATATCATTCTTTGGTGTGATGATTTCAAAGTATATTAAAACGTCCAAATTCTAGATTCATTGTGCTCCCAATATGCTATGCTTTTTAATTGCCACTTCATTTGTTTTTACGATGAAAAAAATTATGCGTAATACAAAAGTAAATAAAATAGTTTAAATTAGTTAATGTTTGTAAATTTTATCTCATACAATTTCCTTCATATATTGATAATAAATCAGTTTCCATGATTTGTATAAAAAAAATAGTTTCTATGATATTTTATAATAAACTAGTTTACATGATTTTAGCTTATGATAAATCAATTTCAATAATTTTAGTTAGGTGGGATGGCCGGAGATTAAATGGAAAGTGAAGATTAGGGGAAGAGGATAAGAATAGGTTGATAAAAAAAAGGAAGCGTTCTGTGCCCCTATACTTACTTAGTTGGAACCTATTTCTTGTTTTGAATTGTAACTCCTAGGGCTTTGGTGCTTTGAAAGAGACAGAGAAAGAAGGATTTGAATATTACTTTGGTTTTTACTGTAAATCCAATTGTAAAAAGAATTTTTAGCCCTTATTAAAATTCAATTAGATGTAATTGGTAATTTTTTTTTCTAATTTTACTCTTATTTTTAAATTGAAAAGAGAGGAAATAGAAAGAAGTGAGAATAATTTGTTCATGCTGATAAAGAATAATGGAAGATTTGAAAATTTTATTAATTTAATACATCTTTGATAATTTAACTATCATTTATTTATTCTTAAAAATTAGTTAAAATAGGCATATACCCATTGGTATAAGAACACTGTATAAGAAAAATTTTAAAATAAGTTAAAATTAATAAATATGTAAGAAATAAGTCTTTTTTCCATATTTGATGAATAAAAGATAAATATAAGAGAAAAATAGGGTCGTAATGAGAGAAAGCATAAAAGATAATGTAATATGATAAAAGATCAGGGGAGAGAATAAAATTAATAAAGAACAAAATGATAAGAATATATTAAATGCTCAAACAATTCTAAATAAGATCTCATAAAAGTATTAAGATAATTTAAATTTTAGTTATAAAAATATAGTAGAGAATAATAAAAATTAGAATGGTACATATTTATCTGTAGTTTTTTAAAAATATACGCTGCCTTAGAGCATATTTGGGATTATATTCTGATATTTCAAACGTGGCTTTTTCTTAAAAAAAAAAGTTTGGATGGTTTAGGGTGTTTGAATTAGCATTTTGACAATTAAGTTTTTTTCCTCCAAAAATAGTTTTTAAGAAGAAGCTTAAAAGTTTAGCTTTTTTAAAAAGAAAAACCCCACTTCTACCACCCACAAATCATATTTATAATATGACTTTTATCATATCTGACTTTTAAAAAAATCATATTAAAAAAAACCTATTTCTGTCATCTTTAACCAAAACGGAGATTAGTCAAATTCATTAAACGACTCTAAAAAGTTATCATCATTTACTCCATTCTTCATGTGCACCTTCACTCAGTTTCCACGGCTCCTAGCTTGGCTATTAATGCGATTGTACAGCAACAAAATGTAAAAGTTAACGTAATTGAATTTTACACTGATAATTTTAATAATATTTTTAATGAACATAGGATGAATTGTTTTGAATTATGATTCCTACGGCTTTGGTGCTTTAGGGGGGGATTTGAATATTACTCTGGTTCTCACTGTAAATTCAATTGTAAAAAGAATTTTCAGCTCTTAATAAAATTCAATTAGATGTAATTGATGATTTACTCTTATTTTTAAATTGAAAAGATGGGAAATAGAAAGAAGTGGGAATGATTTGTTCATGCCGAGAAAGAATAATGGCAGATTTGAAAATTTTATTAATTTAATACATATTTGATGATTTAATTATCATTTATTGATTCTTAAAAATTAGTTAAAATAGACATATACCCATTGGTATAAGAATAAGGTATAAGAAAATTTTTAAAATTATTAAATATGTAAGAAATAAGTCTCTTTTCCACATTTAATGAATAAGAGATAAATAAAAGAGAAAAATAGAATACTAATGAGAGAAAGCGTAAAAGATAATGTGATATGACAAAACGATCAGGAGAGAATAAAATTAATTAAGGGTAAAATAGTAAAAATATATTAAATGTTTAGACAATTCTAAATAAGATTTTATAAAAGTATTAAGATAATTCAAATTTCAATCATAAAAATATAGTAGAGAATAATAAAAATTAGAGTGGTATATATTTATCTATATTTTTATTTTTTTAAAAAATATGCTGCCTTAGATCCTGTTTGGGATGGTGTTTTGCCATCCCAAATATATTTTTTTAAAAAAAAAATTATGTGGCAGTTAATTTAGGGTGTTTGTGTTAGCATTTTTACAATTGAATTTTTGTTTAAAAGCAGCTTTTAAGAAGAAGTTTAAAAAATTGGATTTTCCTGAAAAAATCACTTCTTCTACAACAGTCAATCCAAACATAAATCACATTTATAATATAATTTTTATCATATCTGACTTTTATAAAAATTATATTAAAAAAAATTATTTCTGTCACACTTAACTCAAACCGACCGAAATCAAATTCATTATACAACTCTAAAAAGTCATCATCACTTACTCCATTCTTCACGTGCTCCTTCACTCAGTTTCCACGGCTCCTAGCTTGGCTACTAAAGCAATTGAACGGCAACAAAATGTAAAGTTTCACGTAATTGAATTTTACACTGATAATTTTAATAATATTTTTAATGAAAATAGGATGAATTGTTTTGAATTGTGATTCCTAGAGTTTTGGTGCTTTGAGGGGGGGGGTTTGAATATTACTCTGGTTCTTATTGTAAATTTAATTGTAAAAAGAATTTTTAGCCTTTAATAAAATTCAATTAGATGTAATTGGTGATTGTTTTCTAATTTTGCTCTTATTTCTAAATTGAAAAGAGGGGAAATAGAAAGAAGTGAGAATGATTTGTTCATGCTGAGAAAGAATAATGGAAGATTTAAAAAATTTATTAATTTAATACATATTTGATGATGTAACTATCATTTATTGATTCTTGAAAATTAGTTAAAATATACATATACCCATTTGTATAAGAACACGGTATAAGAAAATTTTTAAAATTAGTTAAGATTAATAAATATGTAAAAAAATAAGTCTTTTTTCCACATTTAATGAATAAGGGATAAGTAAGAGAGAAAAATAAAATAGTAATGAGAGAAAGTATAAAAAAGAATGTAATATGATGAAAAGATTAGGAGAGAGAATAAAATTAATTAAGGATAAAATGGTAAAAATATATTAAATGCTTAGATAATTTTAAATAATATTTTTTAAAAGTATTAAGATAATTCAAATGTCAGTCATAAAAACATAGTAGAGAATAATAAAAATTAGAGTGGCACATGTTTATCCGTATTTTTTAAAAAAATATATGCCTCCTTAGAGTCAGGATGGCTTTCTATCATGCCAAATATGACTTTTCTTTAAAAAGTTTAGTGGCAGTTGATTTAGAGTATTTGGATTAATATTTTTGCAACTAAGTTTTTTCTTCTTCCTAAAAACAGTTTTTAAGAAGAAGCTTAAAAATTTGTTTTTTTGTTTTAAGAATTACTTTTACCTCTGTCAGTCCAAACACAAATTATATTTATAATCTGATTTTTATTCTATCTAATTTTTATAAAAATCAGATTAAAAAAAAAAAGACTATAAACAACAGATTAAAAAAAAAAGGACTCGTTCTATCATCATCGTTAACCCAAAGGACCTTAGTCAAATACATTAAACAACTCTAAAACGTCATCATCACTTACTCCATTCTTCGGATGCTCCTTCACTCAGTTTTTTAAAAAAAAAAACGCTTGGTTATTAAAGCAATTGTCAAGCAACAAAATGTAAAGTTTCACGTCATTGAATTTTACACTGATAATTTTAATAATATTTTTAATAAAAATAGGATGGATTGTTTTGAATTGTGATTCCCTAGGGCTTTGGTGCTTTGAGAGAGAGAGAAGCGGGACTTGAATATTACTCTTGTTGTTATTGTAAATCCAATTGTAAAAAGAATTTTCAGCCCTTAATAAAATTTAATTAGATGTAATTGGGGATTGTTTTCTAATTTTAATCTTATTTCTAAATTGAAAAGAGGGGAAATAGAAAGAGGTGAGAATGATCTGTTCATGTTGAGAAAGAATAATGGCATATTTGAAACTTTTATTAATTTAATACATATTTAATGATTTAACTATTATTTATTGATTCTTAAAAATGAGTTAAAATAGACATGTACCGATTGATATAAGAATGTGGTATAAGAAAATTTTTAAAATTAATAAATATGTAAGAATTACGTCTTTTTTCCTCATTTGATGAATAAAAGGATAAGTAAGAGAGAAAAATATGATATGGGTGGAAACAAGCCAGGCTTGTGCCTTAACAGGCCTAGCTTGTTAAGGCACTGGATGCCCCGAGCCTGGCTTGTGGCCAGTAACAAGCTTTTTTTTAAACTTAAGCCTGGTCTAGCCTGTGGCTTGTTAAGAAGGCCTATAATTATAAAAATAAAAAATAAATAGGCTAACAGGCCACAGGCTTCACAACAGGCCGCTTAGCCTTTTTCCGCCCCTAATAGGGTAGTAATGAGAGAAAGTATAAAAGAAAATGTAATATGACAAAAAGATTAGGAGAGAGAATAAAATTATTTAATGACAAAATAGTAAAAATATATTAAATACTCAAAAAATTCTAAATAAGGTCTCATAAAAATATTAAGATAATTCAGATTTCAGTTATAAAAAGATAATAGAAAATAATAAAAATTAGAGTAGTACATGTCTATCTGTATTTTTCTAAAAAAAAATACGCTGCCTTAGTCAAAATCATAACATCATCACTTGCTCCAATCTTCACATGCTCCTTCACTCAGTTTCCACGGCTCCTAGCTTGGGCTATTAAAGCAATGGTACATCAACAAAATAAAGTGAAGTTTCACGTAATTGAATTTTATAATGATAATTTTAATAATATTTTTAACGAAAATAGGGGAATAAAGATTTGAAATTGGACCCACGCGGATATAAACAAAGCGGGAAAGCTTTTCTAATTTATGGAGGGACCCTGTGTGACCACGGACTACTTAGGAAAACATTTTTCTCTTTCATGATATGGGACAGATCAGAAAAGTGGCTTCGGGCCAAAAATAAAAAAAGACCAGAAAAGTGGCCCCTGGAATTTGTGGTTGGTAAATCTCTTGTAATGGAATAGACAATGACATGTTAATATTATATTTTTGTTTGAATTTGCAAAAAAAGAGACATAAATTTCAAGGTTTTTTTACCTGCAAATTTTAAGATTTTTTTTCCTTAGGTTTATATAATTTTTAGTTTCTTATGTTTACTATTATTTTAATTTTGGTTATTCAAGTTTTAAACCATTGCTTTTGATTCTTATAAAAGAAGAAAGATTCAAGTTTTTATTGAGTTATAAGAAACGATATTTTAAACGAAATAAAATTTGAGGGATCAAAACTTATTTATAGTTTATAATTTAAGAAATCAAAGAATATATTACCCTTTCTCTGATTTTATATATTAGTTTTTCTTGCTCGTAATACTCTCATGTATTGGGACAATTTTACCTCTGCATATTAAATTTTAATTACTAAAAGGAGAATTATTGTGTAGCCCGTATAAGCAATCTAATTACTAAAAAAACATTTTAATAAGTGAGAGCATGTAATAATAATATTAGTGCAGACACAGTTATCAAACTCACAAATGGACACTATGAATCTACTGCTTCACACTTACAAAATTACTTTAACTCGTATTAGCCTTTTGGATTTAGTCATATTTGGAGTTTAGTGGTTGTAACTTTATATATCAACTTCTTAAAAAAAATTTATGTTGAATATGGTAAGTTTTGAATATTGATATATTTAACTCTATTATTTGGATTTAAAATGCATTTAAAACAAATAGTTGCAACTTTTTTTATTTAAATTATTCACGGGTCTGTTTGGCAATGCATTTAGAGGAGAAAAAAATTCATTTCTCCACCGCTAATCTAAACATGCACTGAGTTTGTTTGTTTAAAACTTGTGAATTTCAACAACCTTAAATTGTAGGAAATGATAATAGATTATGACATATGGATAATTTAAATGAATTTTTAGTGACTAAATTATTTACATCATACTGGACAATAATTCTCACATTATTAAATATAAAGGCATAGTATTTTTTTTTAAGAAATGTCATGACTCTCTACATATTTTATTATAATTAGTCACCTACCGGACATACTTTTCTTAATATCCATAGATTAATTAAAAAGATATTTTATACTTTAGTTATTAATGTCAAAAAGTGTATTGTTAACACATTATGCAGTTTTTCTTTTTTTTTTTTTATTTTTTTTAAAAAAACTGATATGTAGAGCAGTAGGCTAGTGGCTGCGATCTTAATGACTATGATCTTTCACTCCCACTTGCCTCACTCATTTTCATCCTCCGGAGCCAAGTTTTCATTCTTTACGTCTTTTGACTTTTATCTCATAATAAAGCCAATGGAAGACGTACGGCCCCATTTATTCTTCGAGGACCCCACTAACTACCACTCAATAGTTGTACTTTATTCGATTTGGACAACTCTGAAATTCCCTCACTTGACTACCAACAACTTTCACTATCAACAACGTAACTCCTTTCATTAGTAGTATATTGGTTTGGTTCCCGTTTAAAAACTTAGTTTGCCTAAATCGAATTAATTTTTTTTATATATTTATCTTATAAATAGTAAATCATGATAGAAAAGCAGTTTATATCGTTACTCTAAATATGCATTAGTATTACCTCCCCTTTCTCTTATAACCATTTCCCCCCTCATTTCGTCTCAAAATCTGATATTTATTGTCAGATTTTAAAAAATAAATGGTTTGAATTTAATATTTTATAAAATTATTATTTTCAATATAAATAAGAAACTCCAATTGTTAAAACATGATATGTGCAATCACTTGATAGCGACATATTATTTTATAAGTGTGATTTACGTAAGTCGATATAAAACTTTTCTCACATACTTAATTTGTATATCGTAAATCACGATTAAAAATCACTTTTAAAGGTTCCAATCGTTATTTTCAACACCCATAAGCTCACACAATCAATCGTGTTTATACAATAGTTTTAGCAAAAAAAAAATAATAATAAACATGTCCATTAATTTTTTTTAAATGGTGTGCTTTTAGAAATTCCTTAGCTGAGAAAGTTTTTTCTTAGTTTGTATATATAAGCGCAAAGTTGGGTAATTAAGATAAAGATGTTGAGAAAGATGAGTGGTCATATAAGGAATAATAAGATTCATATTGAATTTATACGAGTAAAGGCTGAAGTGACGTTTATTGAAAAAAAAATGATAAAAAATCATTTGAGATGGTTTGGACATGTATAAAAAAGTCCGTTAGATGCCCAATTTAAGAGGGTAGATCAAATTGTTTGAAGCTCAGTAAAAAAAGGGTAAATAAAGATTAAAGAGAATATTTAATGAAATTATTAAATGAGACATCTTCATCAATAATTTATCAAGATATTTGGTTTTTGCTCGAGTTGAATGATGTCATGTAATCTATGCAGCCAACCCCACGAAATGAGATAATATTTTATGGTTGTTGTTATTATTTTATAAGTTCTTGCCCATCCCTACAAATTGTTACGTAATCTTAAATCTTTTTGTTAATGCCATTTGATCTTTTTATTAAAAAAACTCAAGGAATGTTCCTTCAATGGATTCGGCCCTCGACTCTGCCAAATTTGTCTCTCATAGTTGGACAAAAGTTTAATATAAACTATTGTCAACAAAAAAATTATCTAATAAACTATTTACCATAATAATTAAGTTAAATTATATAAAATTACCTTTGAATCATGTACAAATAATCTCGTTAACTTTTATAATTTAATAACAAACCTCCAGGGGTAGTAGCCATTAACAAATATAATTGACTAATGTGCCCACAGTTTGGAACTGTGCCATGCATGGCATAATAAACCTTCTTTATTGCTGGAAGATAAGCTAAGAATAATTTAAAAATTAAATAATTGCATTGATATGAACTTGTCTCCTGTTATTACTTTGTATATTATATTATATTATCTGAGATTATTAAACAATTAACCACTGCAAAGTTCAGGTAGATGTAACTTTTTCATTTTTCTCAAAATGGTTTTTTCTCAATTTATTTTATACAATTTTGTTGGTCACTGTTGTTAGATCTTCGGGCTTTAAGACGAACAAACAAATCAGGCCTGAGATTTTATCCAAGGAAAGGCCTGAGACCAAAGATAGGCCCAAATATTTTCTTGATTCTATTGAAGAATAAAATGTCATATTTGATTATTTTCTTGACCAACACAAGGCAGACGTAGCTATAGATAAAAATACTTTAGACTAGGCCAACCAAAGTTCAAATTCTCATGGAAAAGGTTGATATTTAGTGTCCGACAATATATGAAATAGGATTATTTCTACCAGTAATTGTGATCCTTATGACTTAAGTTTCAAGATTGAAAAATGACTTGGAATATCAGGTTTAGTTACTGGTATATCTTCAAATAGAGGATTCCAAGAGTAAGATTATTTATGATAGAAGCATACGTATGTCTAGTAAAAACAATAATAAACAAATAAAACTGTTAGCTTCCTTTTTTAATAATAATTTTTATATTTCTAAGGTTACATGGCTTTTATCAATAAATATAAAAGAAACTTGTCACACAAAAAGTTGGGGCTTTTTTATTCTATTATCTATAGAGTATTCTTTAGAATAATTTTTGAAAACAAGAAATTAAAAAAAATGTTTGAATCATTATTTTGAAAAACAAATCTAAAATGGCGAAGTGAAGGGTGGAAGAATAGCTTGTTTTCCTAGGATGATCGTCATTAATAAAAATATAATGTTCTATGTCAGTTCTCATGTTTGTAAAATTTAGTTTATAAGTGAATATTGATCTTAAATATAATATTTTTTTTTCTATTTTATCTATTATTTTTTTTAAAAAAAATTGTTTGACTTATAAGCTTATATATAATTTAATATTACACAAAAATATTTAAGAGAGATCATTTCACATCATTTGTAATTAAATAATTTATTAGCTTTATTAATTTCTTTAAATTAGATAAACAAGTTTGATATTTAAAATTAGAGGAAGTAGTAAATGATGTTTAATTGTAGCTCAATTGAAGGGATCCAAATCCTTCTTGAGTAAATTATTGTCACTTGAAAAAAGGAGCATTCATCACCAAAATGTTAAGTTTTTACTACTTCCAGCTCCCACATATTATTTATAGTGCATCAACACCCTACACTATAGAAGTTGAATATATTTATTGTTGTAAAAATATATAAATTGTGTATTTCTAGAATAATCCTATAGTGGACAGATGGCACATTGTGATTGTATACTGTTGACTATAAATAGAAATAGTGAGGACCAGTGTATTTATTCTGAAGCCTCTTTATTTTATTCTTGCAACTTGGCATCGGAGCCAATACGTCAACAATGACATATTCTCTTGGGACCAACACCACTAGCAGCCAACAAAACCCTAATTTCACTGAAAACCCTAGGCCCACCATTAATACACAGCCGTCTACCCTACATGTATCTCTTTCTCATGACTCCATTCTCACATCCATCCTACAGCCATCACATGTCTCTTTCCCTACTTTCTCTTTTCCCACCTCAACTTCCCAGCCTTATTCGTTACCATGTTTCACGCCTTCACTTTTTCTCACACTTCCTTTGCCAGCCATTCCCTTGTCTCCCAACCTTCGTCTATCACCCCTTTTTCAAGCTTTTCCAGTCCCTCTTCTTTCTCTCACACCCTACACATCCCAACCTCCGTTGCTACTCTTCCTCATCCTTATGTTTTCGGTGGTCCATATATTCCTCCATCTCCATACTCTCTTTTTCCTCAGTCCCCAAGTGTCGTTGCCCGACCAGTGCCTCTACTCAGCTTCTTAAATCAAGCTAGCTCCATCAAGTTGGACGGAGACAACTTTCTTACTTGGGAATCAACGATTATGCTAATTGTTCAAGGGCATCATTTGGAAGGTTTTCTTTTTGGATCGAAATCCATTCCCCCTGAATATATTCTCGATGCTACCGAAAAGGTCATTTCGAATCCAGCATATGAAGACTAGCAAGCCATCGATCAGATCCTACTAGGATGGCTATTTAGTATGATGACCATAGAAATTACTTTCCAAATGACTCATGGCAAAACTGCTCATGCCCTGTGGACTGCTATAAATGAATTTGTTAGTTCTAACACCAGATCTCGAGTCACTTTTCTTAGAGGAGAATTTCAGCTCACTCGCAAAGGCTCTCTTAAAATGCAAGATTACCTTTCTAAAATGAAGAGTATAGCTGGCAATCTTACTCTTGTTGGATCTCCTTTATCTCTACCATATTTAGTTACACAAACTCTTTCCGGACTCGATGCTACATATGCACCCATCGTTGTAATGCTCTATGAGAAGGAAACATTGAGCTAGGCTGATCTACAGTCAAAGCTTCTTACCTATGAATCTCATATGGAGTAATTGCAAACTGATTCTCAAGTAAGTCTTTCCGCAGCCTTTGCCAATTTGACATTTAACTCACACGGATCTTCCTTTTCTAGTCCTGGCCCTTGGAGAAGTAGAGGAAATTGAAGGGGTCGTGGCAGAACAGGTCGGTATGCTGAAAGTAGGCAAAATTCTAAGAAATCAGGAAAATACTGTCATCTGTGTGAAAAATCAGGTCATGATATTGTTAGTTGCTTCCATCGGTTTGATCGTAACTATAATGGACCTCACAAGGATGAAAATGCTTCTGCTTACATAGCTACTCCAGAAACTACCATAGATCCAACTTGGTACTTGGATATTGGTGAAAGACATCATGTGACTCATTTATATGAAAATGTTGAGACAAGCAAACATGCTACATGTATCAACTCTTTATCTGTTGGTAATGATGGTTCTATTAATGTAGTAAATGTTGGGAACTCAAAATTGACTTGTGACAAATCTGGTGAATATCTTCTACTGAAACATGTTTTGGTTGCTCCTAATATTGCTTAAAACTTGATCAGTGGATATAAATTAACCAGTGATAATGACAATGTTTCTGTTGAGATAAACTCACGTGGTTGTTTTGTGAGGGACAAGAGACGACATGAGATATTGCTTCATGGCAAGGTCTCAAAGGAATCAACTCTAGAGCTATATCAGATTAGTAGAATTGCTATTTCAAAAAAAGACAGATTACACTACTCTCAAAGTCTTTGGTTATGCATGCTTCCCGTGTCTCACTCCCTACAATAAGCACAAGCTTTAATTCTACAGCATCAAATGTGTATTTCTGGGCTATAGTGGTTCCCACAAGGGTTATAAATGTCTAAGCTTCACTGGTTGTATATATATTTATCGGCATGTTATATTTAATGAAGAAGATTTTCCTTTCACTAATGGTTTTATCCACTTAAAACAACCATTGCAGGACATAGTGATGAATTTTTCAAGTATATCTCCTTTTGTTGATGCTGAACTTTCAGACAGCAATACAACAACTGATTCTGCTCATAATCTTTTAGATCATCTATACACAGACTTGGCTATAATTGGAGTTCCATCATTTTCAACTGAAGCTAAAATCTTGACTTCTCTGACTCTATCCATGTCCTTACCTCAGTTAGATTCTGCACATAATCCAACTCATTCAGATTCTGCACATAATTCATCTCAGTCAGATTTTGCACAAGGAACATCTCATGAAATTCTAAATTCTCCAAGTCAAGCACCTGAGTCTATTCTATCTCTTTCCATGACTTCTACTATCATCCAAGAAGTACCTTACAGTCACAGTACTACTTCTACAATAATACCTCAAGCTGAGCAGAATATTCAAAATTTACATCCTATGCAAACTAGAGGTAAACATGGAATCTTCAAACCTAAAGTTCCTTACATTGGTCTTACACAATCGCATGAGATCACACCAAACACAGCAAGGGAGGCGTTGAAAATACCTCTATGGAGACAAGCTATGGTAGAAGAATTCATGGCACTACAGAAAAACTCCACCTGGATACTTGTGCCTCGACCTAAACACCAAAAATTAGTAGAGAACAAAATGGGCGTTCAAATCCAAATTTAACCCAGATGGCACCTTGTCCAAACGTAAGGCACGACTTATTGCTAAGGGGTTTCAACAAACTGAAGGAATAGATTTCTTTGACACTTTTAGTCCTGTAGTTAAGGCATCCACAATTAGGATCATCTTAACTATAGCCGTGGCTTTTAATTGGGACATTAAGAAGCTTGATATTAACAATACTTTTCTTAATGGATTTCTCTCTGAATATGTTTTCATGGAACAACCAAAGGGTTTCGAAAGCCAATCCCATCCACATTATGTATGCAAACTGAACAAGGCTCTCTATGGCCTCAAGCAAGCTCCTAAAGCTTGGTTTGATAGATTGAGGAATATTTTGCTTAGTTGGGGTTTTACCAATTCAAAGAGTGATATCTCTCTATTTATTTATTCTGACAAACAACAAATTCTAATGATACTTATATATTTTGATGATATCCTGGTTACAGGAAGCAATTCTTATAGTCTCAAGTGTTTTACTGAGAAATTAATAATATTTTCTCTCTAAAAGATCTTGGGTCTATACATTATTTTCTTGGGATTGAGATTCACAAAGATCGCACAGGCTTATATTTATCACAAGGGAAGTATATCAATAATATTCTTTCCAAATTTCAAATGATTAATGCTTCTCCTTGTAAAACACTGATGCAAGCACACAAGTCCTTGTCAGTACACTCTGGAGAATTGTTGAAGAATCCTTCTCAACACAGAAGTTTAGTTGGAGCGCTTCAATATCTATGTAACACCATACCCGACATCAGCTTTAGTGTTGGTAAGCTCATCTAGTTTCTTTCTCAACCCACAACTGAACATTGGAAGGTTGTCAAACTGGTAGTGAGATATCTCAAAGGAACAATGTACCATGGCATACATTTAAAGCCTTCAAGATTACTTGATTTGTTTGCTTTTTCAGATGCTGATTGGGCGTCTTGTCCTGATGACAGACGATTGGTTGGTGGATATTGTGTATTTTTGGGAGATTCTCTTGTTACATGGTCATCTAAGAAACAAACAGTAGTGTCAAAATCCAGTGCAGAATCTAAATACCAGTCTTTGTCAAACACCTCAGCTGAACTTTGTTGGATAAAGTCTCTTTTATCAGAACTAAAGTTGTAGATCAAGAAAATATCAACTATTTGGTGTGATAGTACAAGTGCTGCAGCAATTGCCTCCAATCCAGTGCATCATGCAAGAACAAAGCACATTGAAATTGATATGCGCTTTGTAAGGGATCAAGTTATGTCAAAGGCCCTAAATGTTCAGTATATTCCTACAAAATTGCAACTTGTTGATTGTCTCACAAAGCCTCTACCTCATGCTCGTTTTTGGTTCAGAGATAAACTTGGCGTAATTGTAACTGCAACCAAAGCAGTTGAGCAACAACAGAAAACAATTGATAGAAAAAGGAAAAGAAAGGGGGTTTGAATTAAAGGAGGGAGTTGAATATATTTATTGTTGTAAAAATATATAAATTGTGTATTTCTAGAATAATCTTATAGAGGAAAGATGGCATATTGTAATTGTATACTGTTGACTACAAATAGAAATAGCAAGGACGAGTGTATTTATTGTGGAGCCTCTCTATTTTATTCTTGCAACTATAGATAAGGTAGGTTAGGGTGCTCGAAGTAAATCAAGGGTTGTACCAAGAAAATAATATTAGAGAACTAGATGTCATATGCCTACTAAAAAATAATATCATGATGTTGGTTGCTATTTAAAAGAAAAATCTTATATATTGGTTTTATAGTAAGGTAAAACATAATCAATCTTGAATTACTTTTGCTTCTTTTCTTTGACCAGTGAATTACGTACTTATCGGTTCCGTTTATTAAACAATTAAGATACGAATACTCAAGGTTAAGCAACAAATTTTTTTAGTCCAAAAAAAATTGTTAACGGTTATTCTTTCTCAATTACATCACCTAAATCATCAGGTAATTAGTAATTACACTCAAAAGCAGGAAAAAGTTTCTAAATAATTTCGCTCATTTTTAGAGTTAAAGTTATACCCTCTCAATTACATTGAAAATAGGGAAATTTTCAGTTAATTCCCGACAAGATAAAATTTATTTCAGTTAACCCCATAAAATTCTGAAATTTCACTGTACCTTAAGGACCAAAAGGAAAATAAGAGTTGTAGGTAAAATAATAATAATGTCCCTTACTTTATTTTTTTTAAAGGTTTGATTGCCGGAGCTCTGGCGACCTGTCACCAGCAGCCGCTAGGCTGGAGCAGCCACCGTCGGCCAGCCATCAAACCTTTGGCATTGGTCGGTCGAAGCTTCAGTCACTGGAAATCAATGTGTTGTTCATATGCTTATTCCACTTGTTCATGAAGAGTTACACACTTATAGATATGACTTATTCAATTTGTGTTGTCATCTGTTTATTCTACTTGTTCATAGGAGTAGAATAATTGCAAATAGAACTTGTTCAATTTGTGTTGTTCATATGTATAATCCACTTTTTCATGAAGAGCTGAACATTTGCAAATGAGACTTGTTTATAATCTTATGTTTTCTTGTTAACTAATTAATTTTTTTGCTCATATGCCTATTTTACTTATTCATGATGAGCTTCACACTTGCATATGGATAATAACACACATTCAATAAATCCCATTTGTATAACATTCTAATTTTTATTCTTAGAATTTAAATAATTTCATAAAGAAATTAATTCATAGTGATTGAAATTTTACCATGTAATTAATTAAATCAAGAGGATTTATCAAAAACATGATTTATAAGAATAACAGAGATTAAATAAAAAGAGTAATAATAAAAGAAATGAATTATTATTATTATTATTATTATTATTATTAAGAAGGTGGAAGAAAGTGAGAAAAGGAATAAAAAAAAAATGAAATGGGCCCCAAGTTCTATTGTCCTAGCCCATTAGAGGTTTACTAGAAAAAAAAAAATAAAACAACATGCTAAGGGGCCACGGCCCTTTAGCATTTTAAAGACACATGAGGGGTTTAATTCAAATATATCCCCTACCCGCGTCATTTCAGTCTGACGAAAGAGGGAGCTTCTGAACAGTGGCGCCGAATAGCTCTCTGCCATTTCTTTTCTTCTCGTTGGGCAAGTTTTCGGGTTCATTTTGATAAGTAAAATCATTTATATTTATTAAAGTCTCTTTATCAATATTGTTATACTCAATTAGTTTCATAATGAGTATATTTTTTACGTGATTAGAGTAAATTTTTGAATTAAAGTTTGGGAGTAAGTGTTGAGTTTTAATAATATATGACTATAAGATAGTATATCTATTTTAATAGTCAAGTTCTATGAGTTTAGATTTATTTATTAGTTGTCTTGCGAATTTAAAAGTTTAATTTGTATTTAAAAGGAACAGGGCTATTGATATATATAATATTTTCATCGATTAAATTTGAGTTTGTTAGAGCTATTATTAGATTTTTGCCGGTTCAATTTTGAGATTTAAATTTGAAATTTAAAGGTTGGAATTTTAATTAAATTTTAGATTTTTATAATTTTGGGATTTTTGTTAAAGTAAGCTATTTGGAAATTGTCAAGGATTTAATTGAGTGATTTGAATTGCTAGAGAAAATGGAAATTGTATTAAAATAATTAGTTATGGTCTATGAGAGACTTGATAATTCTTCTTTACTTGAAGAGTACAAACTTTAATTATATAAATAAATATATAATTGAAGTGTTTTGGCTAACACACATACATACATAATTAAAAATAAAAATTATTAATTATTAATTTGGAAGTTAGAAATTAGTAATAAATTACCCCAAATAACTCAATGAGTTATTAACGTGTGGTTTTATTAACGTGTGGTTATATAATTGTGTAGATTGATAGTGAATGGTTGATATTGAGCATGTAGTGTTTTGTTTGTGGTAGTATCTCCTTACTTAGTGAGAGCTAACCACTTTTCCATTTATTATGTGTGTTGGAATATTGTTTGTGAGTATTTTGTGAAATGACTATGAGAATGAAAATAGTATATTAACATTGATTAGATATTTTAATGAGGACTTTGAAATATTTATTGAGATTGAGAAAATTATTATAATGTTAATGAATATTTTGATAAAAATTGTCTTGTAGAACCTTATGATTTGAATTGTGAAATACACACGCGCTCACGCAAGGTGAGAAATGAGACATTATGTCATGTATATGAAGATGATTTGAATATCATTATATGAATATGAAAATCTTCAGAAATTCTGTTGAGTTATTTATTAATAGTTATTATGATGATTGGATTGGGATGAGATGAAGTTGTTTGTTTTCCCATATGGTGTAGCCTTCATTAGTGCATGAGGATTGACTTTCTATTGTCTACTGATATAGAAATTGAGATATGAAATTTGTGATATGAAATATTTGATATGGAACTTTGTGAACTGTATCTATAATACTTCGTTATTTAAATTGTTTCATTTGGCACCTCATGAGCATATAATTGGATAGTTGGTTATTAAGACTTCTGTCTCACTTCATTGATTTAACATTTTTTTAGGTGATAGTTCACGTACTGAGATGTTAAGAAGAGCTTCTAAGGCATATATATATATATATATATATATATATATATATATATAGCCTATTTTGGTTTATTATATGATGAATTGATGTATATTGCCACTCATAGGACCCATATTTTGTAAACTCTGATTTAACTATATATTTTTGATTAAATTATCATTGGTTAGTGTGCTAGTAGAAGGCTTGAGTTGCATGTGTTTGAATGTGGATCGACAAACTCATATTTTAGAAACTTTTAATTATTGTAATATGATTTAAATATTATGTGGAAATGGGTTTTTGTTCTTGGACTTATGGTGAATATTATATTTTGAGTTTCGAGAAACTCAAAGTCCAAGTGTTTGTCTATCAATCTAAGTAAAGAGAAGTTTAATTTAAATATCCATGTTAGGTGTGATTTGCTTTCTTTCTAACATGGTTTGGTTTGTAAAATGGTTAGAAAAGTGTTTTATCTACGATCACCTTGGAACGTCTATATTTTATCTTTTGTATCATAGATGTCTTTAATTAGTTTGAGATGGGAAACTGTATATAATCTTGGAAGATTCTTTGAATGATTTGTTAAACTTTATTGTTACCATAGTTAGCATTTGAAATATGAGTTGTAATTAACAATTTAAGAAAATGATTTTACAATTTGCGAATGACCAACTCTTCATGAATAAGTGAAATCTTTATAAAAACAACACAAATTAATTTTTAGTGGCAGAACTTTGATGGACAGCCACCTAAGGCAGCTCCGGCCTGCGGTTGCCAGTGACCGATCACTGAGCTCCAACGAAGCTTAAACCGTTTTTTAAAAAAAATAAAATAAAACAATGGACATTATTTTCTTTTTACCCATAAAACTTATTTTCATTTTTTCCTTGTGGGTGTAGTGAAATTTGAGAATCTCAAGGGGGTTGATTAAAATAAAATTGGTTATGTGGGAGTTAAGTGAAATAATCCCTTCAAAATATGTCCATGCCCAAAAAAAAAAAAACATTGAAAATAAATTGGATTTGCCCCATATCTATTTTTTGTTTAGGATTACAGAGAAAAACTACCCATTATCTTTTTTTTTTTGGGAAGAGCTATTGGTATTGTAAACCATTTTTGGGTACAAAAATATCCATTAACATTAAAAAGTAGCCAAAAAAAGCTGTTTCCATGGAATAATGTTGATTAAGTTTGAATTTTAGAACATGACATGTGGCTTATAATGCTCAATTACACATGAGGATGTGGAGGGTGTATGGACAAAAGTACCCTAAACTTTTCTCAGAAGATTATCTGGCACCATAAACTTTATATGAGTGTAAAAGTGTCTACAAACTTTTATAAAAGAGGCAAAAATGTCAATTGTGTTAACTTGAGAAAACAATGTTACTTTTAGGTCTATGTGGCCCACCCGTTGTTTTAAAATGATTATTTTAAAAAAAATCAAACTCTCTCTTATCCTTACCGTCTTCCTACTGACTTTCTGTGAAACCTGGGTTCTTATGAAATGGAGCAATTGTCCCCAGCAGCCTGGTGGACCTGGTGCAAGCCACAAACGGGTTCTCAGTAGACAGCTTCTTGGGCAAAGGTAGCCATGGTAGCATCTATAGGGTAACCCTCGACGACGACGACAAGCTCCTTATGTTGCCATCAAAACATCAAACTTCAAAAAGCCATCCACCATAAGCCTCCTTAATCACCATCCCACGTGTACTGGCTATACCAAGTGTACTAGCCACGCAGACAACGGGGTTGAGATTCTTTAAGGAGTCTCAAGCTCTCGCCCTATCGTTAACCTCATTGGCTTCTGTACATAATCCAACATAAACAAATTGATTGTTGTCAAGTACACAAAGCAGGCCAATGGAACCAGAGCTTCTGATGATGAGCATCTGGATGATTTGATCAAGTTGGTTGGGCTGCTAGGGACAATTGCTCCATTTCATAAGAACCCAGGTTTGACAGGAAGCCAAAATCAAGACAATGAGGATGAGAGACTGTGTGAGGTTTTTTATATAATCATTTTAAAATTATAGGTGGGGCTCACATAAACTTTAAAGTAACATTATTTGCTTTAAGTTAACAAAATTGATAATTTTGGGTCTTCTATAAAAGTTTATAAGTATTTTTACATTCAAGTAAAGTTTATGGTGCTATATGCTCTTCTGAACAAATTTTATGGGTATTTTTGTCCCTGCACCCTCCATGTCCTCATGTCTGACTAAGCATTATAAGCCACTTGTCATATTCCAAAATTTAAACTTAATGAAAGTTATTCCAAATTAACGGAAAATAGCATTTTGGGCTACTTTTTAATGTTTGATGGATATTTTTGCATCAAAAAATGGTTTACAATGCCAATAGCTCGTGCAAAAAAAAAAAAAAAAAGATAATGGATAGTTCTGGTTAACCCTTTTTTATATGACTATTTAACTAAGTTAGATTCGAGATTATTTACTACAAAAAAACACTTAATTTGCACATTATTTGCCATGGACAAGTTTTGTGCGGCAATTCCATAGCAAAAATTAAAAATGTATTCAATTTTATATTAAAAATAATATTTATAATATTATAACATTATTTATTAAATAATTTTCATTAAAAATAAAAATATTATTAGTAATGAATATTATATTATTACTTATTAATATTATATTCTTAAATTTATAAAAAATAATTTTTATAACATTAAAATATTAGTTATTAATTAATTATATTTAATCTTAATTATACCAATTATAATATTATTTATTAAAATTATATAATAAAATAATATTTATAATATTATTATATTAGTTATTATTTAATTTTATTTAACAATAAATTATTATTTATTAAGTAATTTTATAAAAATATAATTCAGTTTTAAAAAAAAATTGGCTAAAAAAATAGTTTTGAGAAATTTATTAAAGATTTAAAATTTTTTGAATTTTAAATTAATTAATCATAAATATATAAATATTTCTTTAAATATTTATTTAATTTATTATTATTTTTAATTATATATATATATAACATCATGTATGCGTATGTTTGAGGTAATGAAGAACGGATTTGGCTTTTCTCTTTTACTCCCTCTTATCTTTTTCCCTTTTTTTTCTCTTTTCATAGTTAGATTAAGATCTTAACGGTTTAGATATATCATATTATCAAAATATTATTATAATTTTACCTAAAAGATACAAAAATATTTTTAACAGTTCAAATTTATTTTGCATCTGGTATCAAAAAAATTATTTTTATATATTTAAGGTAAAATTATAATAATATTTTTATAATATGTTAAATTTGGACCATTAAGATCTTAATCTAATGATGAAAAAGAAAAAAAAGGAGGAAAAAAGATGGGAATGAGTAGAGGAGAAAAGCCAAATCAAAAGAAAACACGTCCCTTAACCCGATCCACTTTAAAAACCAATGTTAAAAGCAAGGTTCTGAAACCCGGACCGGTTATTAAACCGGTCGGGGTATTGGGTCAAGGGTTAGTGAGTCAGATCAAAGTCAAATCAGAGCTAAACTGGTGAAAAATTGAATATTTTAGGCTTATTAATATAAAATTCTAAAGAAAAATTTAAAAAAATTGATTTTTTTTAAAAAGTACCAAACCGGGTCGGTCACCTGACCGGCCCGGTTTGATGGCCGGTTCCCGGACCGGACTGACCGGTCCGGGTTTCAAAACATTGGTTAAAAGGCTTTCCTGCGATGGTCCGCATAACGCATTATATTTTTTGTTTTTTATTTTATACTTCATATGGTGGGAACCCCATTTTATATCTATTTTCCTTTTAAAAACTTTGACAATATAGAATAAATCGGTCATTTGAAAAGTAATTTATTTCATAGAAATTTTATAAAAAGTTAAGGTTATTTTTTTTGTTATAATAATAGCAAGTTATTTATTATTTAATAATTTATAGATTTTATGATATGCTTTGGAAAAATGATTATTTATTTATTTATTTCTAAATTTTATGATATTTATGTTTATCTCGTTATTTTTACGGTATTGTCTCTTAATTTTGTATTTAAATATTTTTAGGAGCTACTCAAAACAATTAGCAATTTTTTTTATATTCTTATTATTTAAAAAATTAAACTAGTATAGTTAAAGTCCCAAAAGTGACTTCGTCACCCCCAAAATAATTATGAGTTGTTATGGCTTGTTTGTTTGAATTGGGCTTACGCATAAGTCTGATTTATATAAATCGAGATAAACCTCCTCCACATATTTACTTCGTAGACTGTAAAAGCTTCCTCGTATTCCGTAAATCATGATTGAAAAGCACTTATGGAGGCTATCCAAACATGTATCTAATTAACCAAACAAATTGTGTGGGTGATGAAAAATATAGACTAATTAGATTGAACTTGTCATCACATTGCTCAAGCTTCCCAGAATTTCCCAACTGGACACTATCAAGCCCTTGTTTCTCAAATCTGATGATTGGACTGAGACATAATGTGCTCAGTTCTGGTTTCAAACTTGCTTGCTAAGACGATAACACTCCAAAGTTAGTCGTCAAATCTCATTTAATGGATTTTGAGGGTCTGTTTGGGAAAGTGGTGGGGAGGGGAAAAGCCACGGTGGAGTTAGTGCATAGTGTTTGGGTTAACGATTTGTTAAAAGGACTTATTGGCCAAAAGCTAGGATTCTGTGGAAGCCTTCTTGAGCTGCTTCATAGTGAGGAAAAGGGGAGAGAGAGAGAGAGAGAGGTATAAAGAAAGAGAAGATGAGATGGTGACTAATGAGAGGGGAGAGAAGAGGCATAAGTAAAAATGGTAGAGGAGACTTGATGGTAGGAAAGAGACAAAAATGGCTATAAAGATTGAAAGAAAAAAAAAGGAAGGAAAGAGAAATGTGAGATGATGATGCAAAATGTTTTTTTAATTATATTATATTATATTATATTTCTTTCTTTTGCTTGTAAAAGATTGAAAAGGTTTATTTTGTTCCTATTTATAAGGTAAAGAGAGAAATTTTTTATGTAAATTTACAATTATACCTTTATTTATCATAATATATTTGGCAATTTGTTTGAGAAATAATAGGGAAAATACAAATGACCTGAATTAGGAAAAAAATCTATATATATTATTTGATAAGATTCATGTTATTTTTAATCATTTTCTATTTAAACTTGTTTTTCAAATTATTATCCAAAAAAGTTTCAGTTTAAAAAAAAGTCATTTCTACCACTATTAATCCAAACACAAATCACATTTACAATATGACTTTTAGTCTATCTTATTTTTTCAAAAGTTAGATTGCAAAAAAACCACTTCTACCACCATTAATCCAAACATGTTTTGAGTTTGAGTTTTCAGAATCCCACAGGGTTAAGGATGACTATTGAAAAACGATATGTCCAAAGCAATACACAAACACAAGCTTTGGTTCCACCATGTCCAAGCTTGCTTATGGGTTCAAGACATGGGCTTTCTATATGTGAAGATGTGAAGACAATATATCTCCAAACATATTGGATTTGATATTATGATATTGTAATAATATTATGAACGATTGTATTATTAAATAAATATTATAAATATTAGTATATAGATATAGTTGTTATAATATTCTTCATTAGGACTCCTCTCTAATTAATCAATAAAAGACGAACAATTCATTCTTAATTTAATATTTCACACAAATCAAGAAAAACTTTTTCAATAATAGCTTTTCAGTTTATCACCCAACATTTAATCCAATAATGGCTTTTTAGTTTATCACCCAACATTTTTCACACAGATAAGAAAGACTTTAAATCTCATTAATTTTATCATAAAATTTAATAATTTTTCAACTTTACCCCAATTTAATATATATAATACCAAATGAAAAAAAAATCAAAACAATATAAATTAAGAATTAAATTATATATTCACCTCAAAATTTTAATAATGTGCCTTATAAATAGGACAAAAAAAAAAAGCTGATCTCTTTGTTTTATATATAGTACTAGAGGAGTACTCCCTCCGATCCACAATATAGGATACTTTAACTATATTACCGGAAATAAGAAATGATAGTTAAATCATTTAATATGTCTCAAAATGCAACTTTTTTCCTCTCTTACATATCTTGAGAAATGTGTTTAATTACATTGAAAGTGTTATTTTAGAGAGAAAGAGGGATATAATGAGTGGGACAAAGTTGGAAAGTAGGTATTAATTATAGGGGTAAAATAGAAAAAATAACATTAATTAAACATGAGATAACTTATATTATAGAATATGTATTTCTCATAAAAGTGCTCTAGAGGGAGTATATTGAATGCCTCTCTGTTGGTTCGGTACTTAGCCGGCAAAAGGAAAATTCAAAAAGCAATAGATGAAGGTTTTGGATTAAGATGGAGTGTAGATATTGATGAAGAGTGCAACAAGTATGACCATTCTGGTGGGGAGTGTGGGTATATGAATCACATGTTCACTTGTTTTTGCATCAACGGGCGTCATGGAACTACTGTTCTTCAAAAGGTTTGTTTGTCAATTGTGAGTCGTATTGAATGAACTAATTAGTATATGAATTTCAACTACCACTCATAGTCCTCATTATAAATCTATTTTAACAAATTATTACATATTAAGAATTGTTAGTTAATTCATTAAATATACTTTTAGTTTTTTAAATTTACCCTTATTAAAATTTCTCTATCTACATTTACAAACAATTCTCACATCTCTCTCCTCTTTCTCTCTTTCCAATAAGAATCAAAGAAGAGTAAAATTGAAAAACATTCATTAATAACATGAAAATTGACTTATATTCAGGATAAAAAATTTATTCTAAAAGTAGACTTATAATAAAGATTAGAGTGATATTATTATTTGTTGAAATTTAAAGGATTATGCAGAGAGAATAAGAGTCTCTGAAATATTAGTATGAATCCTTCAAATTTCAACATGATACCACAGCCAGAGAATTCAATCCAAACTTGAATCCATGCTCCGCCGCCTCCTTTTTTTTCACCTAGAACATGAATTCTTCTACTTTCCCTCCTCCATTCAGTAATTTTCCTAGCAATTCGACAAATTTCAGAGTCAATCACTTGGCTCTTATATTAGGAAACAATTCTCAAATTCCAAGCAGCACTATTTCTTCTTCCTCATCTACAGCACCTCCTAAAGTTTCAAAGATGGCACCAGAATTATCAGAAAACCAAATTATAGTCATTAACCATAAACTTCATGGAAAGAATTACATTCAGTAGTCCCACAGTGTGTTGAGATATCTACATAGTAAGATGGATAATTAATCTACAGGTCCTTATAATCTCAACCAATTTTTAATTAGACCTCTATAGTTTCCCTATAGTTTTTTATATAAAGTCTTTATACTTTCATATATTTTTAATTAGATCCTTATAATTTTTTTATTAGGTCCTTATTATTTTACCTGATTTTTAATTAGATCCTTGTAGGTTTTTTCAGAATTTTAATTAATTAATTTAATCAAAAATTAAAATATGAACAATATTAAAATATAATTTAATAATTATAAATTTTAATTAATAATTATATAATTTAAAATAATTATCATAACTAATTATTAATTTGTAAATAATTAATTATATTATAATTCTATTCTATTTGTAGAAATTATTGTAATAATTCAAATTTCATAAGTATAAAAACAAATAGAAATTAGATTTAAAAAATAAATAATATAAATATAAGTTTAATTAAAAGATAAAAAATAATATTATAATAATTCATATGAAAGAATGTTACAATAAAATTATTATAAAAATTTATTATTTATAGAATATTAGTATTTATATAAAAAAAATTAAGGTTATTATATTTTATATTTATAGAAGAATATTATTATGATTTATTGAATAAATAATAAAAAACTATAGGAACCTAACTAAAAATCATGTGAAAAATTAAGGATCATGAAAAGAAACAAAAACTATAAGAACCTGATTAAAAAACAAATAAAAGTATAAAAACCTGATAAAAAGAAAAAAAACTATAGGACCTGATTAAAATTTTATTGAAATTATAAGGACATGCAAATTAATTATTCTTTTAAAAAATTGAAATATTTTAAAGGGAAAATCGTTTTGAAGAAAGTTATGCTTTTCTTCAATTTTCAATTTGGTACCTATATGTTACATGGCTAGCAAAACAAAGTTACATAAGCTAACAATGTTATCAAAGTAAAATTAAGGGTAAAATATATTAACCACTTCCCTATTTTATCTAAATTATATAAACCTCCCTTCTATTTTGAAAACGTATATATACCTCATTTGAAATTAAAATGCTTGTTATAAAAATCTCTCTTACATATTTGAGATTTTATTTCCATTCACCCAACAATTAGTTGATCATTAAATTTGACTATTAAATATTTGCTTTGATCAAAAGACCTCTCTTTCAACAAATGAATAAACATTTATATTTGCCTAAAAGTAATTTTTAAACAAACAAAAATAATTATAATATATATGTTCAGAATTTCCAATATATTATAAAATTGGGTCAATACAATGTTTAGTTCTTATTTTACCTTCATTTTGGTTTTAGTCTCTAGAGTTTGAAACCTGTGGTTTTGGTATCTGAAGTTTACTCTGTCTATAACCATTAGTCTTTGTAGTTTGAAAAGGACTTAGAGGTGAGATTAATGGCGTTAACTTTGCCTACGTAGCGTTCACATTTTTTTTTATAAGTATCTTTATTTGGTTATAGTTGTCTTATAAATACTCTTTTGAAAAAATAAAATAAGAGCATTATTGTCTTTTCACTAAGAAAACTTTATTTCATTTTGATCTAAGGGGTTATAGTGAAATTTCATAATCTTAGGGGTTTAATTGAAATAAAATTGTTTCTATAGGGTCTAAATAATATTTTCCCATTAAAAAAATATTAAAATAATATAGATAGAATACTGATGTGAACTACAGTGCAAAAAGTAATGGAAGTTAGATTTCCTTAACTGCGTTGCTATATCTGCTTCTAGATAAATTATTTAGGTCTACTTTTACATTGGAGAATATATAATTTTTATAGATGATCATAATGAAATCCATCATTGTCAAGTTTACAAATTCACCCTTAAATAGATTATTTAGTGACTGAGACTTCGAATTTGATAAATAAAAGAAAAATCATGGTAGTTACATTGATTTGTACCCAACAAATGTTAATATTTTCTGTGCCAAAAAAATATTATAATTCTGTATCATCAAAAATTCCATTATGCGGTGGAGATGAAGCTGGAATTAAGTAAAAATGAAAAGTGGGAGGGGGAATGAATCATGCGGAGACCGTGAAAGAAAGAGTTGGAAGCAAAGCAAAGCACATTGCATGCATCATCACCTCATCAAAGTTCACACGCACGGGCGTTCACATCTCTCTTTGTCGCTTTCTATATTGTAAAATCTCAGTCTACTTTTCTTAAAAGGCGGTTGATTATTTTGAAGAGAATAAAAAAAATTAATTAAATTAAATTAAAGTATTTATATTTATTTTTTTATTAAACTAATTTATTTAACTTATAGACTGATAAATAATTTAATGATACATAACATCTGCTATGATTAAATAGTTTATTTATCTTTTTAAGTGTCTAAAAAAAAATAAACTGACTCTTATATTAAAGATTAAAAAAAGTATTTGTTTTTCAAACTAGCATATCGATTCAACATATTAAAAGGGATTTCGGTAATAATGTAAATGATCGAAAATGATATTTGAAAAAACCTTACACACATTTCTTACACTTATCTACTATATTTAGGATTGGAGGGAGAATGATGTAGGAGCATTAGAACATGATAGGAGAATGATGTAATGTATTATTCAGATTTGCAGGGAGAATGATGTAGGAACATTAGAACATGAAGGAAAGAGAAGTTTGAAAACAAAAACAAATAGAAATGTTCTTACACCATCATGACAACTAAAGTGAACTTCTTTATCATTTACATGAAGAACTTCTTTATCATTTATATGTCTTGCTTCAGTCAAAGACGTCATCACATGGCTTTACCTTCATCCTGCATAGGGTCACGAAGCGTCCCAAACATCCAATCCATCCATATCGTGAAATGGCCGTAGTTATGGCGGTACGTGGTGTGGTGAATAGTGTGGTAGCCAGCCCCCATGACAGGCCACAAGTTGCCATGAATACAGTCATGAATATTTGCAGTCCAGACGCCTTCAACGAATATCAGAACTAAATGTGCTGTGAAATGTGTAGGGATGATAAAAAGTGCAATAGTGTGTGGTAATGCCTGAAGAATTCCATCAAGAGGGTGAAAGGCCACACCTGAGATGTAGGATAAAGCAAGAAAGAAGAAAACAGGAGAAAGTAAGTCCAACCTTATATCAGAGCGCTGATGTAAAATCTTCAATGGTATTGGTGGAGGAGGTTAAAGTGATGATGCTAGTTATGAAAGTTTATGATACTATGCGAGTAATGAAAGTTTATGATACTAAGTTACACAATATGAACTATCAAATGGAGTCTTGACATAAACGATGTTGGTCAAGCATTGTAAATGCAACTTCTAAAAGAAAATGCAAGAAAACTGTTGAGGGACGGGATTGGGAGCATTACTTTTTGGTATCCAAGAAGTCAGTTCCTTGTGGAACTCACTTCCATCGAAATCGATGGAAGTGAGTTCCTTAACTTCTCCTGTGGAACTGAGCTCCAGCTTCACTTTCATCAATTATTTCCTCCCTTGCCCTTCTGATATTCCTCCTCCCCTCCGCTGGCAACGATGGTCCTTTATACTAGCAGCGGTGGCGGATCTCCACCATCACTGATGGAGACGTTCCTTCACCAGCAACGGCGACGACAAACCTCTGGTTGACGTGCGGAGGCAACGGTGACGGCTGAAACTCGTAGATCTTCTTCGTTGGCAAATCCAAGGATGAAGAAAACAAGGTTTTGTTTTCAACGATGGCATTTGATCCTCTTCCTTCGATTTCAGGTTCTTGTTTCTTGTTTTTTAACACATACTTGATTCTACCCTCGATTTTGTTGTCTGGTTCGATCTCTGGCTGAGCAATGATGTTTGATTTCGCTTTTTGTGACGAAGTATGAATAAGCGACGGCAAGGAGCATATCTTCTCCCTCTTGGATCTGTGATGGCGGCCTTTTCTCCTTCTCCCTCATCGATTTGGCAACAGCGGCATCTCCTCCTTCTTCCTCATCGACTTGTGACGACTGCCTTAGCCCTCCTCCAACGATATAGCATCAAACTTAACTTCATCCTCCAATAACGAACGCACCTCCATCCTTGTCTCCCCTACCAGTGAATGTGACTCCACTGCAAACACAATGATTCATTGTCTTCTTCCTCCGACAACAAATGCAACTCATCCAAGTTGAACAATTTTTTGTTCCTCTAACAATTGGGTTTGCGATTTCCATTTTTCTTCAGCATATGGGTTTTTGGTTTCGATTTAGATTTTGAACATTAATTTTGATTTTGATTTCGGTTTGTTTTCATCTTCTCCCTTTGATTTCAATGGTTGTGTCTCAACTTCGTTGTTGTGGTTGCTGCTACAACCCTTCGATATTGTGTCCTTCGATTTCAATAGATGCCTCTTAGCCCTTCAATCTCATCTTCTCCATTTGATCTCATGCTTTGCATATGATGAATTTGATTTATATATTGTCTAGATTGATGATGATGATAATTTGAGTTTGGATGAATTGTTTATTGGTTGATCATTTTTTGTCGGTAGTGGATAATCTCCGGTGAAGGGTGGATGGTCATGTCAGGGTGGAAGATTTTTTTGGGGGATATTTTGGTATTTTCACATTATAAATATATATTTTAATTAATAGTTATATCTCACTTCCACCTTTATACCAAACACACTTTAAAACCCCACTTCTAATTTTATTTCCACTCCCAATTACACTTTCATTTCCATTTCCACTTCCACTTCTCTAAAAACTCTTCCATTATACCAAACAGGGAAGAAGTCCTTTTTCCTTTAATTGAAATCTATGACTCTATGGATCACTAAACCTGCAAATTTACTACTTATAAGTTTCTTACTGAAGAAGAAAACAACAAATTAAAGATGATAATGTGAATGTTGAAGTGAAAGTCTCAAAATTGTGTGTAAAATGAATTCAATTCAATAAAATAAACTACTGGATTACAGATCCTCTTCATAACATTGCATGTATGAGTGAGTTTTTACTATCTGATATTGAATTACTAGTCACGAGTCAATCTGTATGAAATACTACCATTTCAATTTCTATTTGTAAAAACCTCTCAACATAATTAGCCAAAATAACTGTTTTACTTAAAAGCTAGAGTAATCCTCATTTACCAAAATATTGATGTTTCATCATATTATCAAATTTCCATTCAGAAGAATAATGGGGCAACAAAAATGATTATCTGCAATGCTTGCCTAGGAAAACACACATCAAGGTGATCACACACTAAAAATCTTCCTTTCAATATCAGTAACACCTATTACAGCAAATGGATGCCATAATTAAATAACCCAGGATAGAAATGAAATCACATTTGATATTGATCCCAACGGCCATTCTTCTAATAGAAGAAATGAAAAAGGAAATAAAAGATAATATTAACTTGACAAACTAAACATTTGCTTCAGTAAATCATGTACTCACCGGCAAATGGAGACAGGGTGTTCTGTTTGTTGTAGATGTGATGAGTAGCGTGAAGATACTTATAAAGTGGTTTTATGTCATGTAACCCCCTGTGCACCCAATAAATGCCAAACTCCACCATAACTAGGTAAATTGCTATATACACAAGGTAAGCAGGCCAACTGACATGACTTGTTCTTGGAAAACACTTAGTCCACCCATTTTCTGTCACGTACTCAGAAAGAGTTGGAAGCAAACTGTACCAATGCATCCCCTTCAATGCAACATATATTTGCAGAAGCATGGTTTTACGAGAGGGAATCACATCTATGATAGAAGATTTCAAAAGGTCAGGCAAAACAAAATTAGGAACAGCTCTATATGTACCTTTAATACATAAGATAAACAAACACGCTTGCCAATAAAATCTCAAACCAGAGTTTCAATTAATTGAAATTTTATAGATACTGACTCATCAACCTTCTAGGACCCATTAAACATGAATGAAACCAACTCAAGTTTACTTAAAAGAGGCTCAGAAACAGACTACTCTATTCTATTGCTAGAATCCTGACAAAGCTTAGGTGATTAAAATTGTACAGACAGAAATGTAATTTATCAGATTATTCTAAGTTGTGGATGAAACATTATAACATGAAGAAAGCAGCCAAGTTATAGTGAGAAAAAATTTAAGTCATGTTTCAACGAGTCATTGAATTGCAGTGTGGGAAGTAGAATACTAACTTTGGACAGCCTATATGGCCAATAAACAACTGCTAATTTTAATAATAAACACACGAAATAGACAAAGGATTCAATGATTGAATATTTAGCCAATAAATGCAAGGATAAACAAATAACTCCTATATTCTAAACAGTTGAACGATGTCACAGTGGCTTTGGCCCCTCTTCTACACTTTCAGACATTTACCACCAGATAACAAATTTTAGGGAAGCACCAAACAGAACTCAGATTCTCGAATCTCCACAGCTAACGGATAAAACAACAATCAAATTCCCGTGCCGCAATTGACCACAAGAAGAAGAAGAAGAAGAAGAAGGCAAGAAAGAAAGAAATCAACGATATTCACCTTTAGGGACATAAACATTGCGCTTCCAATAATAAATGAAGAAGCACCACAAGATACCAGAAAAGAGGTAAAGGAAGGTTGCCCCAATAAAGTTGCGGAGCCATGTCTGAAAAAAGTGAGGGAGTGGGACCCACCATCCGTCCGGCAAGAGCGACCCGAGCAGAATGCGGTTGTAGAAGGCGGCGTTCTCGACGAACAAATGGAGATACTCGCTTGAGTCCTCCATTGGAGTGCCCACGGATGAAGCACAGGTGTGCGAGAAACAGAAAAGAGAGAGAAATTCGGAGGAACAAGAAAGACGTAGAGAGAGAGAGAGAGAGAGAGAGAGCAAAAACGGTGTGAGTTTAGAACTGGAAAAGTTGGAACAAGAGAACGGCCAGGAGAGGGAAACGAGAAGCCTGAAGGCCAAACCATGCGCATGTAGTATACATATATCCTATCAACCCTCTCCCTTAGTGTATCCCACACAACTCTATTTCCAAAATACTTCTATTAGTTTATTAGAATTAAGAAATAATAATTAGCTCAATAAATTTATCTTAAATTTAAATTTTTTTCAACTTTAAATATAGTAAATAATATTTTGAAGGGGAGGGAAAAATATAAAAAACCCCATTCAATCATTAATTGTATGTACAAATTTTATAAATAAATATTAATTAGTTTCTAAATAACTTGTGTATCAAGTTATTTTAAATGATTTATATTGTGGCTTGAAGGGAATGTAAATAAAATTTTCTTGGGTTTGTACTATATATATAAATGTAAAAATTTAATTCATTTTATTTATTTTTATCCTTAATTAATTATATATCTCTTTTATTTCTTTCTCTCACTTATTCTTCATCATTTAATTTAAAGTTGTCAAATTATCGTGAGTCATGGCAGGAACTTAAACTCTTAAATTCGACTAATAAAGCAGTAAAAAAATTTTATAAATAAATAAATAATAAAAAATAATATTAAATAATTAAAATACAAAAAAAATTGACAAAACATTAGTTTAAAATATTTCAAATCCAAATAATTGAAATTAAATCCATCAACATTTACAATTTATCATACTTAACAAAAATATTTTTACGAATTTCATATATGAAGTGATTAAACATAATCAAATTCAAAATGTTAGCACAAGTTTAAGAGGACATTGATACGATTTTATAAGTTAAAATAGTTTTTTTAAAAAGGTAAACTCACTGAATGAACTCGTAAGTTTAACAAAGTTTGTTGCTAGTATGAGCTTAAGATATAATTGACACGATCTTGTAAGTTAGAATTATAAAAATGATAAACTCAAATAATCAACTCATAAATTTAACAACAATACTCTAATATTTTTACCACTAATTTTCTTTCTCTCACACGCTCATCAACATCTTCATGCATAAGAGTATATTTGGAAAAAAAATTATATCTTTTATACATTTATTACTTTAAACTAATTTTAACTGACGTTTTGATCTATGCGATTTTGTTAGTTGTTGCTTATTTATAAGAACAGAGAGAGTATTAGATCATATACTTCTTCCGGTCCTTTGTATAAGAGTTCAAAATTTAAATTATCTTGATCCATTTTATAAAAGTCCGACAAGATTTATCTAAGTATTTAATGAGTTGTTTCCCATTTTTGCACTTCGTTAATCATACATATTGCATTCATGGAAATGTTGGTGATAATAATAGTTACTCTATTTCTCTCTCTTATTTGGCTCTAATAAATATGGGTATACTTGAAAAAAAAGTTTATTTCTGACATACTTATTACTTTTAACTAATTTTAACCGTTTTCTTAAACCGTGTGATTCGATTGTTGGGTTCTTATAAATAGGATCGAAGGGAATATTAATTAATAATAATCTTTTTTTTTTGCAAGACCACATTTATGTGTTTGGTTCCTGGTTTCAAGTGTCTTTCATGTCATCTAGTGTTTTGTTTGTGAGAAAGAAAAACATATAGATTTATTAAACATGTTTTGAGGTATAAATTAAAAAACAAAGGAAAAATTGTCAAAAAATACATTTGGGGTAAATTAATTACCAAATGTTACCACGCGTGTAAATAATCTTCTGTGTGTTTATAAAATCTTCCGTCGTGTGCAAACAATCTTTCGTATGTTTAAAAATCTTCCCTATGAACATGCAAACATCTTCCGTTATGTGTAAAATATTTTCCGTTGTGTGTAACAGATCTTTTATAGTAGCATTTGACAATTAATTTACTCTAAAGGTATTTTTTAACAATTTTCCCAAAAACAAATGGACATTTCGAAAGAATAATTATCAATACATGAAGACACACACATATAAATGTAAAAAATGTAGTATATTAATGTGTTCCTTTGTATCAAAATATCAATAAATTTTCTTATAGTAAATTCTTTCTAAAATTATTTCCGGGGCCCACTTCTAATTGTATATTATTTATAATAAATATTAATATATTAATATTTGATTGACATTAAAAAAAAGGTTTCACTATTTTGGTATACCATGAATCCATGAAGAGTGGTATGGCTTATTCCTCAAATTATAGTTATGAGAAAATGTGGCTAATATACACACACATATATCAAATTTTTTTTAAAAAAATTATATTGTGCAAAGTTATATAAATCAAATTTTTATTGAGTATATGATACCTGTTACTTTTGGTTTTGGATCAATTTAAATTCGAAACGTCTTTTATATTGGCATATACTCAAACTCGTGTTTAACCAGTTATAGTTTTACAACATAATTTTTATTGTCGAAGATTTATAAGTAAGCATCATACTATATATTAAGAATTTGATACTCTTAGGTGAATGAAGAAAATATATCATCATTGTTATTGTTATTATTAGGTAAACAAAGATTATTTCTTTAATTTTTTAATTTAATTTAATTTGTATTTTAATTTTATTCTATTTATCAAATACATCTATCATACACAGAAGCATCATCACTGTTTCTTCAAGAAATAAATCTTTTGTATCTGAAGTTACATATGCGCTTTATTTTTCTCCTTGAGTTACTTCTGAGCTATCTAATATACGAAGTAAGATTTAAGAGTAAAAAACATTGATCGCCATTTCATGGATATTAATCCTCCAATATTTAGGCATATATTTCATTAAAGACTGTAAAAAAAATAATCTGAATATTTAAAATTTAAAAACATTAACTTTTTGAAGAGCTTAAGAAAAATGTTTTCTCCACTTTTTTACCATCCTTTAAAAGAAAGAATAGTTAAATAAAATAATTTATGATTAGATTAGATAGTCATATATTCAAATAAAAATGAGAAAACTAAACAAGAAAACTCATGTTCTTGAGTCATCTGGGGAATGACACTTTGAGATTAATAATACTCCCTCCAATTTTTATTATCAGACATATTTAAGGAGTTGATTTTGGTCATAAATATAAGATATACTTTTTATATTTATTAAATATTTTCTAATTTATTGTTATTGATGCTTCATCAACAATAATCAAGAAGAAAAAAGAATGTGAGAATTAAGAAAGATAGTTAGAGTGTTTTAGAAAATATATGTCATATTAACTAACTCAACTAACTTCCTTAATCTAATCAAATTAAGTAAGTATGTCGTATATTAAAGACTGAAGGAGTGCATTAAATTAATTATAATTTAGGAACAAATTATTTTAAAATTTTAAAGAAGGACCAAAGGTCCCTAATAATAAAATTATTCAATTACGCTTTATAATAAAATATTTTAGGTTATAAAAAATAGTTCAAATTATTCTATAATTAGTAAATAAATTAGTTATAATAACTTGTTTTATAAAGGGAAGCCGTGGAAGTAGTATTTTTGTCCTTGTTCCTTTTGGTTGGCACATATTTTTCGTTTTCTGTTGGTGTGTTTATTACATATACGCTCAAGCAAACAAGCCAAAAGCCCCAATCCACATGCCTTTATTTTTTGGCAAAAAAATAAAAAATAAAAAAATAAACATGACCTTTATTTTATTCAGAGTCTGTTTCTTGCTCTGAATTGAAAGCTGTTTTTAAATATTTTAATCGTTATTTTAAACAAACACAATTTAAGTGCTTTAGTGTGTCGTGTATAAGCTCGTGATAGACTCACACGTGTCATGAGGGGAGAGATACTCCTTGTTATAAATCCTAGAAGAAAATTTTAGTTTTTAATATAAGTCCAGTTAGAGGCTGTTGATGATTGTAATTTTTAATTTTATCTTTATTTAATTCTTATTAAAAAGATAAAAAAAAATAAGAGATAAGTAAGAATGCTTTGTACATGTAGAGAGATGATAAGGGTAAATTTAAATAATTTTACCAACGAGGGTTGGTCCGAGTGGTAAGCAGCTCGGTTCCGCTTAAGCAAGGTCTCGAGTTCAAGCCTTGTGTATGCAGAAAATCCCCATTGGGAGACTCACCCAGCATGCCAGGTGCGCGACGTGGGTCAGATCCGGATTAATCTGGGCGAAGCTCTAAATACCAGGGTGGGCTATAAAAAAAATAATTTTATTAATTTAAAGTATATTTAACTATCGTTTATTGATATGTGAATTTATTTAAAATAGACATTTACCCCTCAAATCTTTTTTATAAAAGCCTAATGAACCAGTGCATGTATTGATACCAAATCTTAAGAATAAAGGGTCAAACATTATGCTAAAAGATTAAACGGATATTTAATTTTTTTGATTTTGTGATTATGAAATTCTCACCGGTACCGTCATCTTTCTTGCTCTAGCCTGCTGAAGGTTTTCTTACATGATGGAAGATTTTGCTTTAGAGTGGACAAGAAGAAGTTTTGTTGATTGGTTGTGTAATTAATAATTGTGCTATAAATTCTTTTCTTACACACAACTTGTTGTCTTGATGGTCGCATATAGCCACTCTTCATGTTTGCTTTTAGGGTTATGTTTCCCATTTCACTATTGTTTCTTTCCATAGACCACACAAATTAAACGTTGAAATTCTATGTAATATGAGAGAAAGTCATAAGATGACTTGTACCACTTAAAATATCACACTCTGCAAACATTTAACCACCACATATTATTTCATCTAATTGGTACGAACATAATTGTATGAAATAAAAGATTTGTTCCAGGTGACCCAAATTCAATTATGAAATGTCAAATTATTTTGATGGAAAATGGCTTAGAGAATAGATTCTACAAAAATCGAGTCTAAGGGCCCATTTGGGTTAGTGATGGTAGAATTGTTTTTTTTAATTTGACTTTTATAAAAGTCAGATTGTAAATATGATTTGTATTTAGATTGATGGTGGCAAAAATTATTTTTTTCTTAAAAAATCTAGACTTTTGAGCTTCTTCTCAAAAGTTGCTTTAGAAAAAAAAAACCTAATTACCAAAAACGTCAATCCAAACACCCTAAACGATACATAGTTTTTTTTAATTTTTAAAAATCACATTTAAAATGACAGCACGCGATCCCAAATAAACTTTTAAAGGGTTTCTTAATCGGTTGCTACTTTTTTTGAAGGGAGTGCTAGCCTTCTTGTTTTGGGATATTCTCTTGTCACCAAGGACGGTGAAACCTCTGGTGGAACAAAGTTCTAACAAATATTATTAACATTATAAGTAAAAAATTAAATTACAAAGGGTATTCTATTGCCGAAGATTGGTGCTGCCATTTCTTGATTCTTCTAAAAAATTCTAGAAAAGATAAGGCATTATATTTTTATTTTGTATTCTATTGCATTTTATTCTATTTATCAAATCGTAATCGATGCTTAAGTTTCTTCAAGAAATTAATCTTTTGCATCTGAAGATACTTATACCCTTTCTTTTTCTCCTTGCCTTACTTCTGAGCTATCTAATATACAAAGTAAGATTTAAGAGTAAAAAAAGAAGTCACCATTTCATGATGGATATTAATCCTCTAATATTTAGGCCTATTTTCATTAATGACTGTAAAAATTTTTTAAATATTCTAGTGGTAAAATTTAAAATACTAACTATTTGAACGGAAAAAAATTTCTCCATCTATTTTATATACTTTAAAAGAAATAATAGTTAAATAAAAATAAAAACTCGTGTTCTTGAATTATATATCTATTGGGAAAGGACACTTTGAGATTTATAATGCATTAATAGCTCGTTTGATTCGATTATGTAAAAGAGACTTACATGTAATCTTGATGCAATATACCAATTATGACATTTAGTTGGGTTTATATAATGTAAAGAGGATTACATTTTATAATTCTGATCACATCATTTGATGTAATCAGGATTACACTGTTAAGAATGATAAATTGGGATGAAGCATCTTATAATTAAGCGAAACAGATATTATTGCCATTATAATTCTTTAAATTAACTAAAGTGCCCACCCATAAACGCAGTTAAATATTAAATAATTACCACCATTAAATATAAAAAAATAATTAATAATATAGAATTTTTTAATAAAATATTTCCCCATTAAAAAAGTTAACAAAATATATTCCATCATTAAAAAATATTAAATATCCCACTAAATATTAAAGTTACCCTGAATCAAATCTATACACGATACAATATTTCTACCATTAAATATTAATGAATTACTAAGAATTCAAAATGTAAACGGCACAAAATGAAAAAAGTATCATAAATCCAACATGTACATTGTGTGTGTACATGTGTGTGTGTGTGTAAACAAGGACAATTTTGTCTCTTGCTATCTTATTTTGTCTCATGCTCTATTGTGATTTCCTTTGAGTGCCCTGGTGTCATGTGTGTGAGTCCACGGTGGACTCACATGTGTCATGAAGGGGAGATATACTCTTTGTTATTAGCTCTGAATTGTGATTTCCTTAAAGCGCTTGTTTGGATCATGTTTGGGATCCTAAAAGTGTTTATTCACGTAAATCGAGATAAAACCCATCTCACATATTTACCTCATATATTATAAATCACAATTGAAAAATTATTTTCGAAGACTCTAATCGCTATTTCAAACAAACACAAAATGAGTGCTTTGGTGTGTTGTGTGTGAGCTCAGGATAGACTCACACGTGTCATGAAGGGGAAAGATACTTCTTGTTATAAATCTTAGAAGAAATTTTCAGTTTTTAATATAAGTCCAGTTAGAGGCTATTGATGATTGTAATTTTAAATTTTACCTTTATTTAATTCTCATTAAAAAGAGGGAAAAAATAAGAGACAAGTAAGAATATTTTGTACATGTAGAGAAATGATAAGGGTAAATTTGAATCATTTTATTAATTTAAGGCATATTTAAATATTGTTTATTGATATGTGAGATTATTTAAAATAGACATATACCTCTCCAATCCTTTTTATAAAAGCCTAATGAACTGGTACATACACTAATATCAAACCTTAAGAATGAAGCGTCAAACATTGTGTTAAAAGATTAAGCTGATATTCAATGTTTTTGATTTCGTGATTAAGAAATTCTCACCACTGCTATCATCTTTCTTGCTCTAGCCTGCTGAAGATTTATGATACCGTTTTAGAGGGTTTCTTAATCCCTCGCTACTTTCTTTGAAGGGAGTTCTAGCCTTCTTGTTTTGGGATCTTCTCTTGTCACTAAGGATGGTGAAACTAACACTACTATAAAAAGTGGGATTAGTGGCGCACATTTTGTTGTACTTTTTAAAAGAAGTGCCACAACTTGCAATTTTTTTTAAAAAAAGCATTGGGATGTTGTGGCTAGGGGTGGAAACAGGCCAGGCTTGTGCCTTAACAGGCCTGACCTGTTAAGGCACTGGATGGCCTGAGCCTAGCATGTGGCCTGTAACAGGCCTTTTTTTCGGCCTGAGCCTGGCCTGGCCTGTGGCTTGTTAAGGAGGCCTGAAATTAAAAAAAAAATTAAACAAGCTAACATGCCACATGCTTCACAACAGGCCTGCTTCAAACATGCCAAAAACAGGCCTATTTCAAATATGCTCAAAACAGGCCCAATTACATAAATTAATGATCCAAATATATAAATTAATGATCAACTTGAGATGGGATTTGGTAATAGGAATTATGGGATTTAGGGTTAAGATGTGAGGTGTGTGAGAGTTTTTTTAAATACTTTACAGGCTCAGGCCGGCCGGCCGGCCTGATACCTAACAGGCCTGTCAATAAGCCTGAACATGACCTTTTTAAGAAAACAAGCCTCGAAGTAGGCCTGAGCCTGGCCTTTTAACCTGACAGGCCAGGCTTGATCAGGCTGGAAACAGGCCAGGCAGCCTGGCCTGTTTCCACCCCTAGTTGTGGCGCTTCTTTAAGGAAGGGCCATAGCATGTGGGTAGTCTTATATGACACTTTCTCAAGGAAGGGCCACATAAGAGAAATGGGAGCAGTTGTGGCGCCTCCCCAATAAAGGGCCACAACTACATGTGGTGATTGGGTTGCGCTTGGTCAATTAAGTGCCACTCAATGCCTACATGGCAGATTTTGTGTACGCCATACAAAATCCTCCCCTCATGGATTAGAGGATTCACAACCACCCAATCAGAATACATCCAACTATATTATCCACTTCCCTCATCCCCTTTATATCCGTACACCCCCTCCGACTTTCAATCTTTCATTGTCTCTTTTCCCAACAACCTTGTCTTCCTCCTACCCATCCCCTTCATCGTCAGCCCCTCTTGTTCCCCTTTTCCCCACAAGCTTCCATTTCCTTCATCTGTTTGTTCTCTTTTCTTCGTACTCTCCTACTATTTTGGTCCCCACTCCATATCCAGCTTACAGTTCTTCCTCCTCTACTCCTCTGTTGGTCCTCACTCCAGTGTCCAAGTTGTTAGATATGATTAATTTTGATGATGTCAAATATAGATATCAGATATTAAGAGAAAAAAGTTTGCTTAATATATTAATCTCTTTATATTGACTAACTACTATATTTAATATTGTATATCTTATAGATTAGTCAAGTAAAGCAAGAAAGGGACCGGATGTTTCTATGCTCAGAAGGGAATTAAGAAGTTACTGTAGCAGTGTACTGTTTGAATATAGGCATTGTAGCATCAAAGGAACTGTAGCACTCGAGTTTGAATAGTAGAACTCGAGTTCAAGGAGTTCTTCATGCTAGTTCTTGGCAGAAACGACTTCCGGATGATTCCCAACTTTTACACTCGAGTTAGCTATGTAAAACTCGAGTTTGCACTGTTCACAGCTGTAAAAATGGGCTAGAACTCGAGTTTGGGGATCAGAACTCGAGTTCAGTATGAATAAAAGTATACTATGTTCATCCCTGTTTTACGTTCAGTTTGGGCGAGCTTCAGTAATTCAATCATATCTCATAAACTACAACTCTGATTGAGGTAAAACCAGTGGCATATGAAATGAGACTCCCAATTCGTCATTTTGACAAAAAAAAACATCAAAGGAGCTTAGCTAAATCATATATGAATGATTGAAGCTGAAACAGAAATCACTGTCATATTCCAGAACAGCTTTCATATTTTGGACATATCTCACAAAATACACGTCCAAATGAGTTCAAACTAGTGCCATTTGAAAGTAGACTCAAAGATATTTCCATCCACATATAATATGTCAATTTTAGAGTTATATTCAATATGGTATGGCTTCTGAAATTTGATGCTTGAAAATACATACGTTGTCTATACTCATTTGATTATAACTTGGAGAATACAAAGAGTTTGGAGCTGATTCCTTTTGCATTTGAGTGTAAACAACAAGATCTTTATAATGATCATTCATTTACCATGTTTGGAGTAAAAAATGAATAGATCATATTTTGAGTCCACTGTTCACACAACACAAGAAGCACTAGAGTCATGAGAGTTCCGACGAAAGAGTTCATTCCAGAGAGTCTTCTTGCTGAGATACTAGTGCTACACTTGAGTATGGAATTCTACACTCGAGTTCCTTACTCACCTAGCACTCGAGTTCTAAAAGTGCTAAGAAGAGAGTTTATGCCCGAGAGAATTGAAGCCGTGAAGTATGAGAGTAGCACTCGAGTTGCCAGCAATACACTCGAGTTCTAAACTTCAGTGCACTCGAGTTCTGTGAGTTATAACGTGAGAGTTCATACCCGAGAAGACTTTGATTGAGGAAATCAGCAACACACTCAAGTTCTCATTTATGCACTCGAGTTCTCTATAGCTTCTACACTTGAGTTGTGAAAGTTTTACAGTGGAAGTGTGTACCCGAGAAGGATTACATTATGAGAACAAGCCGTGCACTCGAGTCCTATATCATGCACTCGAGTCCTGAACCATTATGCACTAGAAGTTATGCGAGTTTTGGCTTGAGAGTGTGAACCCGAGAAGAGCTACATTGCGTGAACATGACGTACACTCGAGTTCAGTTTTTTGCACTCGAGTTCTTATCTAATCTACAACTGAGTTTCCTTATGCACCTCTCAGAAGCTCTTATCAGAAGCAATGATAGAATGAAGAAAAGTGTGATGCACTCGAGTTCCAGAATGTGCACTCGAGTTCTCTCTCAAATCACACTCAAGTTTGGCCTGTTACACTCGAGTTCATGCGACTGTCAGAAACACATTCCTTTAGTGATGGATCCCATTGTGTCTATTTATTATTTAATCATTATACATTAACATGTTAGCATGTTCAGACATTATTTAATGTTTGTTCCCAGTGTGAGACAGATATTGAAGACAATATTGGATGACACAGTATGAAACAGAAAAATAATGGAGAGATCATGCAGTGAAGAAAACAACTTCTGTGCGGAAGAGAAAGGATCTAACGTAATGGCTCTCTCTCTCAGTGCTTTACAGATGTTACGCATTATCAATGCACTATCGTGAAATGGGAAACAGTAGACCAATATTAAGTGACAACAAATCATGGGCAACAATCATATTCAACAAACGGATCAACAAACTACCTAATGCTGAAGCATCTTTCGAATCAACAGGTAATTTGTAAGAAACGCTGAAGCATATGTCAGAGCACGATCAACGGGAAAATATTTAAATACACCCAATGACCATACAAAGCAATGGGACTCCAACAAAAAATGAGGATGTAATTTTCTGAGCATCATATGGGATTACAACGGGAAAATATCTGAATGGGCTCAACAGTTAAATGAATTAACAGACTCTAACAGACGGATGTTGCAACGGTCATCTTCCATAACTCATCTATATATATGTGTAAAGATTCAAAGCCAAAGGAGGTGATGCGACAACGAACAAATACACGAGCGATGAGAACCCAACTGCCAGTATGCTGATATTATAAGTCATCCGCCTCAAATACTCTCTATTCTTATCAGTTTACAACATCATGTATAATTAAGAGTGATAATATTTGTATTGTACTTCAGTGAGCATTTATCCACTCTGTGAGAGAGTCTATAAATACTTCATCTATAATTCTGTATTGATCTCAAGGTAGAGGGACCTTGAGGGGGTTGATTACCTTATGGGGAAGTTGTAGAGAGAATTGCTAGTAAGACTTTCTGCTCATAAGACTTACAAGGTGCAAGCAGTAGAGAATATTGCTGCTCGTAAGACTTACAGTGGTGTAAGTAGGAGAGAACGTTACTGCTCATAAGACTTGCATGGGAAAGCAAGAGAGAAAGGTCTTTGGGATTGCTTCACTCAACTTACCGTAAGAGGGTGTAAACCTTACAATGTGAAAGGGGGAGTAACTTTATAAGAGGTTGTAGCGGCTTTTCTTGTACCCGGATAAATAAGAAGATAGTGGATTGGAAATCTCAGGAGGAGCCTAGGGACTGGACGTAGGTCATAGTGGATTGAACCGAACCAGGATAAATCAAGTTTGCATATTCTCTTCCCTAAGCTTGTACATTTCCAGCATATAAGATTTACATAACTGCTTATGATTTTATACTTCCATATATATTAATTTGATAAGCTGTGAAAATATTTTAAAAGATCATACTTTATTATCGTTCACCCAATTCACCCCCCTTTTGGGTGTTAGCCAGGTCTAACACAAGTTACATTTGATCCCCATTGCAAATCTGTAAGTAATACATGCTCTTTAACTTTTTTTATTTTTATACAGAACTTGTACTTTATGTTTCTATTTTTGGATACTCCTAAGTTATTGTGCTATCTTTGCGCGCGCGCGCGCGCACACGCATACATGCCCTTTATTTTTTTTTAATTTTTTATCTCCTTTCTTGTACTATTTATACACAGACATGCACATGGAGTTGATGATGATGGATTTGTCCCTTTTAGTTCATATATTTTTTTCACATATAATTTATGTCATTATTGTCTAATACTTGATCTATAACTCATTACTTTGAGCCATTTATGTGCTTGGCAAACTAATAATAGGAATGTGACTTTAAACAAAATACTACCTCCATTTCTTATGTTGCAATTGTTTTTAAAGAAATATTTTTTATTTATACATCATTTTAGAAATTTAAAACAATATGCCAATTGTTATTTTTTAATTATACACTTATTTTTTATTGGGTACACAATTATCAATCAAAGGAAACAAACTCTATGCACTTAATAAGATTTGGTTAGGAAAGTAAGAAAAAAAATTAACACATTGATTCAATTTCTTAATCTATATGCAAGAACATCAAAATCATGGATAAAAGGAAACAAAAAGAGTTATTAGAGATTCTAACTATAATTAGTAACTATCTTGGCCTTATTATAATTAACTATGACTTTGCGGACGAACTAAGAAACCTACGCCTGGCATTGTCAACTGATGGAATTAATCCATACGGTGTTCAGAGTAGTACACACAGCACGTGGCCGGTGATATTGATGATTTATAAACTTTCTCCATATTTGATCATGAACCGTAAGTTTATGACGTTGTTTATGTTAATTTCTAGGCTAAGGCAACCTATGAATGATATAGATGTATACTTGGTTCCTTTAATTGATGACTTGAAGCTTCTTTGGGAAAAATGCGTCAATGTGTCTGATGGGTATAAGGAAGAAAGTTTCACTTTCAAAGCCATATTGTTTGACACAATTAATGATTTCCCTGCTTATGGTAACTTGTATAGATATAGCGTCAAAAGATATTGTGCGTGTTCTATATGTGAAGATGACACTCATTCAGTGCAACTAGATCATTGTAAGAAAAATATTTACATGGGACATCAAAGATCCTTACCATCACAAAATCGTTGGAGATGTGTGTTTCTGTCACTAAAGCAATCAATTAAACTATGACCAACTAATAATACAATATAGCGGCAACCTAGGTCATTCTCCCAAGGGACAATCTATAGGTTTTCTTTATAATTCAATTTAGGTGACGAAAAATGCAATGGAATGGACCTAAACTAAAATGCAAGACTCTGCTACCTAAATGAAAAATACAAATTCATCTAAAACCTATATAATAATAAAACTAACCTAAATGAATGCAAATATAATTTTTGGGGGGGTTCTTCTTAGGAATGAGGAATTAAAATGCTAAGCAAAAAGATTAAGAAAAAGCAAGACAAATAACAAAGATTTAATTCAGTTATGATGATGAAGAGGACAACTTAGGATTCACATAGAGTTAACTTTCTTAGCCCAAATTAATTGAAACATGGGAAACCCTCAAGCTAAATAACACTTATTCCACTAGAAAACTCATAATGAAATAAGCGATGGTTAATTAAACTCATTAAAAAAACACAATTAATTTCAAAATAATTTTGGAAATCTTGTTTACAATTATCCAATTGAACAACTAGACAATTTATCAACCCAATTAAACAAATCAAGAGGAAAAACCAAATTGACAATTAAATTAATAATGAAAACTCAATTAATAATTCAATTGACAATCTAAAGGTTTGTAAACAAAAATTCCAGCAAATGTCTCAAGCACAAAACATTTCAAAATATCAATTTAATCCAAATTAAATAATATGTCTACAATATAAAACTAGATTGTTCTCAATTAATACAACTCAAAATCATTTAAAACTAAATAATCTCATGTATTGAATTAAAAAGATAAAAAGGAAAGACACTCCCTTGTGGTCTTCAAGTTTAAAACCTAGGCATTAGCTTCCTCTATGCTCTTTCCAAGTTGCTTCCCAAATAAGATCAAGCTTCCATGAATATCATCCTTTCCCCACACGCTAAACAACTCTCGGACATTTGAAATAATGGATAAAGGTGGAGATTTACGAAGAGAGATTATGGGTCCCGTAGGTGAATATGGTATGGATGAGAAGTATTAATGGAAGGTGAGAGGTGTCACACAAGAGAGAGAGAGAGAGAGAGAGAGAGTGGTTGGATAGTATGTGTGACGGTGATGATGAACGTGCGCCGAATAAGCAAATAATCCCTTTTTCGTCTGGTTTCAACGTCCTTCTCATAATTGTTATGGCTAGGTCAATTAAAAGGGAGGAAGAGAGAGTTTTTGGGGTCAAAACTCGAATCCATTAAAATTTTAGTAGCCCAATAAAGTCTAACCATTAAATTCTATTTAAGCTTTCAAGATAAATTATGCACTGTAGGACTTCTAATATGCTTTTCCTTGCCTTGCAAGAATCAAATATAATCATGATCTATAATATATTTGGAAATATTATTCAATCACAATATAGCAATCAAAATATTAACAATTTAAGCCCAATAATCTCATAATTAATTTAGATTTATATCATTTCCTAAGAGTGACTAACAATCCAAATATTATCTAATAAATCTAAATTAGCCTAAAGTAGTTCCCAAAAGAAATGAATAAGATGAGAAAAAATATATAGATTTGGAATTTATCAACTCCCCCACACTTATCATTTACACTCTTGGGCAAAACAAATCAAGACCAAGAGAGAATAACAAAACAAAAGTTTAAAATGGTGAATATTCCAATTACAAGTAAAAAGTAAACACAAGCATTTCAACACCTCTCTTATCCAAGTGATTTTTTCATGACTCGAGAAAACAAACTACATAGCAATTTACTTGACAAAAGGGGACCTAAGCTAGAAATCCCTCACCAAGGATAATATGTATGTCACTCATCACTCAAAAGTGTATGGGGTTGTGTTTACACTTAAATCCGCCCTATCTGATACTCTTTCCATATGCTTGACAAGAATCTAAGTTTTCCACCACTAGTAGAGCAAATGCAAGCATAAATCAAAAAGACTTTTGTTAGGTTATAATAGGGCTAATGTTAAGAAAGAAAGGATATAGTGTTTTGGAAAACAAAGTTGAATATCTTAGAGGCTAAATAGAATAATGCAATAGAGAATATGGGATGCAAGAAACCAAACTAAACCTGAACTGAGTCATTTTTCTTTTTCATTTTTTTTCAACTTTCTTGGGCAGTTATATGTATGCTCTTTTGACACGAACCTTTATATTGGTGATACAAAGACCCGGTTACTCAAGCTTTTATAACTCAATAGCACCAAGATACTACTAGCACGCTCATGACTCTTACTGACCGTTTGATGTGAAGATCAACATTGGTGATGAAGACCCCTGGTTACTGAGCACAACTCAAACCAGCGGAGTGGAATCATATTGCATCTTTTTTTTCTTTTTATTTCAAGATAACCTACCATACTTCTCACAATGACCCAATTCCTGATTTTATACATGTTCTTCCATCCAAAACAAATAAAATGCAATGCTCTTTAACTCCCAAGACATTCAAAAGGTAGGGATTTTTTTTGCCACTATGGGTGTAGGGAAAATGGAAAAAATATAGGCTCAAAGAGACTGAACAAAGGATATATGCATAATAAGGGTAGGCTTTTTGGTTTATCTGGCTAAAATAAAATGAATGCCTTTATCATCATGAATATACATGCCCAAAATGTGGTCTCAAATAAGATTCAAGTCAAGTTCTAGATCAAGTAAAGAGATAGAGGTACACACTGAAAAAAAATGCATTAGGCTTAAAATCTCACAAGGTATATGATCACTAGCCTAAATTCACTTAAGTCAAATTCATTGCCACTAGGTCCACCAACTGACAAAGTAATATGCAGTACAACTCAACTTAATAATATGACAATAAGTAATATGACAATGCAAAATAAAAGAGTGAAGGAAGGAATACAACCAGAGCTTACGTGGTGTCACGCAGTGCAGTAACCTCCACTGCCTGAGTGGAGAATCCATTAAAGAATGGCTTCAAGGGGTGTCCATTGACGATGAAGCATTTTCCATTTGGCTCCCTTTTAATCTTCACAACCTCATAGGGAAAAACATCAATGACAATAAAAGGTCCCTCCCATATAGAGCGGAGCTTTCTAGGCATGAGTTTTAATCCGGAAACATAGAGTAGAACTTTTTGGCCCACTTGAAATTCTCTCTTCATAATGAGTTTGTCATGGATTGCTTTAGTTATTTCCTTATAAATCCTAGCATTCTCATAAGCTTCTCTTCTTAATTCTTCAAGCTCTTACAATTGCAACTTTCTTTCAGAACCTATACTAGCAAGATTGAGGTTGCACATTTTGATTGCCCAGTATGCCTTATGCTCCACCTCTACTGGAAAATGACATGCTTTTCCATAGAGAATAGACATGCCAATGTGACTCTTATATACTATGCAATATGTCCAAAGTGCATCATTGAGCCTTTTAGTCCAATCCTTTTGGTTGGGTTGCACTGTCTATTCTAAAATGACCTTAATTTCTCTATTAGAGAGTTCTGCTTGACCATTCGTCTGAGGATGGTATGGAGTGGCCACCTTATACATCACACCATATTTGCTAAGCAAGCTCTACAAACTTCGATTGCAAAAATGAGTCCTTTGATCGTTAATGATTGCTTTAGGAATGCCAAACCTGCAAAGAATATAACAAAGGAAACCACTACAGAAGAGTCATTAGTATGAGTAGGGATTGCCTTAACCCACTTTGACATATAATCCACAGCTAGCAGGATAGACAGATAACCAAATGAAGTGAGAAAAGGTCCCATGAAATCAATTCCCTAAACATCAAAGACTTCACAGAATAGTAAGGGTTGCTGGAGCATCTCTTGCTTCCTAGAAATATTACCCACGAATTGACACCTGGAACACTTCTTACAAAATTCATAGGCATCATGAAATAGGCTAGGCCAGAGTGATCCACTTTCTAAAACCTTTCTAGCAGTACGCTTAGCACTAAAATGTCTCCCACATGCAAGAGTATGGAAAAAAGTTAAGACATACTTAAATTTATCATCAGGAATGCATCACCTAATAATTTGATCATTACAAATGTGCCATAGGTAAGAATCATCCTATATATAGAATTTAGTGTCGTCTTAAACTTATTTAATTGATGTTTATTTATGTCAGCTGGTAAACAGATGCAACTAGATAATTAGCAATATCAGCATACCAAGGGATAGAAACAACAACCTTACAGAGTCTTTGATTAGAAAAATCATCTAAGGGTAAAGATGTTACCGCAGGTGTCTCAACCCTACTTAAATGATCAGCTAACATATTCTCTGCACCACTCTTATCACAAATCTCCACATCAAACTCTTGTATCAGCATTACCCACCTAATAAGGTGGGGTTTAGAGTCCGTTTTCTTGAACAAGTATTTGATAGCTGAGTGATCTGTAAAGACAATCACCTTCATGTGAAGGGTGTAGGATCAAAATTTCTCTAGCCCAAAGACGATTGCAAATAGCTCTTTCTTTGTCATAGTGTAGTTAGCATGAGCAACATCTAATGTTCGAGATGCATAGGCTATGATATGTTGTCTCTTCTCTACTCTCTGGGTAAGAACTGTACTTAATACATAGTCTAAAGCATCACAAAGAAGCTCAAATAGAAGGCTCCAATTAGGTGGCTGAATGATGGGGGTGTAGTGAATCTCTTCTTTAACTCATCCCATATATACCTACAAGCATCATAAAAAACAAAACCCTCATCTTTCTGCAATAAATGGGATAATGGTAATGCTATCTTACTAAAATCCTGGATGAATCTTCTATAAAATCCAGCATACCCAAGAAAAGAGCGTACATCTTTCACACAAGAAGGATATGGAAGAGATGAAATAATGTCAACCTTAGCTTTATCAACCTTAATACCATCATGTGAAACAATATGGTCGAAAACAATTCATTTCTTAACCATAAAATGACATTTTCAAAATTCAGCATAAGATTATATTGAATGCATCTTTCCAAAACGTTGTCCAAACTAGCTAAGCCTGCATCAAAAGAATAACCATAAATAGTGAAAGCATTCATGAAAACTTCCATGCAATGCTCAAGAAAAACAGAGAATATGAAAACCATGCAATGCTGAAAAATGCCTAGTGCATTACATAAATCGAATGGCATGTGTCTATATGCAAAGGTTGTCAACACCTGTCTGGCATACCCCTTAACATGGATATTAATCAGAGTAGCAATGCGCAGTTCAGTGGGTACATAGAAATATCATAAATATACTGATAACATTGAAACAATGTGCTTGATTATAGGAATTCCCCATAGGGGGTGTACATAATGTTTACAGACTTTAAAATAATTAAAAGGTCTTCAGACAACCAACGTCTCCTCTTGTATTGGTCAGGAACCTTCTGTTGCTAGTAATTATGATTCTGCCCTTTGAGCTACATACTTAAGCTGAAAACTTTAATTGTTTATAGAAAGGGTGAGACTTGGGGAATCTCAGTAGTACATACAATCAGTTATAGAAAATGTGAAAATAAATATGCAATGCACCATATTATGTAAGATGATCAAATTTTGTGTGCACACTGTCTAAAGCCAAACAATTGTTTGCAACTCTGGCTTAACTCTATGCCTCCGTTGGTTCCCAAACCACAACTAAACTAATATGCCTGCCTACACACTATGCTTAGGTTACAAAGGATGACATACACAAGCATACAAATAATCATATACTATATGAAAGAAAGAGTTACTATCTGGAATGTGCCCTTTGCTTGCCTGATTGTCAGTCCGACACTGTATCCGGCTCAGGCAATTGGTATATCCTAAAATTCCAAATGTATGATAAATGAGTTATTATTTATTCATAAATCATTCTAAACTCAATGTGTTGGTTATCTTGACTGAAAAACACATTTTGACCATATTGCCCCTGGGGACCCGGTCCAAGTCCATTTGTATCCGATCCCACTGTACTTTTCTAAAAATTATAACCCAGGCTAATCCTACATAATTTCATGTGCAGAATCCATTTTTAAACTCATATTAGTCAAATTTAGGCCTAAATTATGAAAATACCCCTAGCAGCAACTATGTTAGGGTTTTAGGAGTAAAATTGTTATTTCACTCCCTAAAGCCTTTATACTCCATATTATACATGTTCCTTATACAATTTTCCATTCTAAACCCAATGGAATAATAAAAAATATGAAATTCCAGCCCAAATAGGATGAAAATTCCCCTATCAAAAATTAGGAAAATTTAAGGAAAAATGAGTTCTTTCGATTTTAATCCATAAACCACCTTCTTTCACCTCTAATCCTATGTTTAATCACTTAAACACCTAATGAACATGATCAATGAATATTTGGGTAGTATAATCCCTTAGGTTTTCAACATCCCAAATCACCAAAACCAAGCAAAACAACCATAAATCTGTAACAACCATCAAGAATCCACAAAAGAAACTAGGTTCTTGAGATTACCTCTTGATTGCTTGACTTTCTCTCTCTAGGAGCCATCTTTCTCTCTCTCTTCCCTCTTGATTTTTCTTGCTAAACATGGTTTCCAAGATGGAGAAGATATTATAAGAGGTGTACAAGAGATTGAAGACAAGAACAAGTTAATTCTACAACCAACTCACCTTGATCTTGCTCCTTGCACCTTACTCTTTCTCTTTGTGCTTCTATGTTTCTGCAACTCTCTCTCTCTTCTTGAATATGTATTAGCTGAAAATGGCCCAAGAGAAAGAGGTAATGGTCTCATAAAAATATCCCAAATCACCTCATAATAATAATATATTTAATTGAAAATTAACTTGTGCATGATTTACTTGGCCATAATCTTTTCCCTCTTGAATTAATGTGAGCCAAGTAAATTTATTTCCTCTTGGTCTCCTTTGTTGACCAAAATATCTCCCGAATTGGTATAAAATAATTACTTCTTGATTTATTGGTCAAATAACTATTTTGCTCATACATTTTTTTGCCATTTTCGAACCTTGCTAGAAAATTGGCAAAATTTTTATTAAACTTTGAAAATTCATATATAATTGTAAAGAGGTCTAATTGGTATGGTTATAAAGGCTATGTGACCCTTATTAAATCTATTTTCATAAAAAAATATAACATTTAGCCAACTAGAAGCTCAACATTCCCAGAATATCATTTTTGGACGCTATCATTGAAAATCACCAGTTTTACTGAGCTAACTTCAAAAATACATATCTTTTAGTATACAACTCTAAATAAATTATATAACCTATCAAATTAAATATTGATAAGTTTAATTTTATTATGGAAAATTTTACAGACATTAGACATCATTTGCCTATTTAAAAGTGTCACACACAAAAATTGCCACACAAGGAAACTCACTGCCAGCAAATTTAAATATTTACAATTTGTGTTCCAAACATAATTATGTTGTGTGTGACCACTATTTGGCTTGTTTTTTTAGTTCATGTGCTCTTTAATTCACTATTCTATTCCCTTTAATACCCCAAGAGTATAAAGGAATTTTAGGGAATAAAATTATGCTTTTCTGAGACACTTGCTAAACCAGGGCTTAATAGTCCACTTGGTTCAGGCTTATTATCAAGCCTCTAGTCCTAAAATTTGGGATGTTACAAAGTTTCCAAGTGTACATATGAATGTGGTCTTATCTTGGTCTTTAGGTGCAATAAAAATCTGGAAATATCCAGAAAAACCATCTAAAAAGCAGTAATGTGATCTACCAGCCAGTCTTTCTAATATTTGATCTATTAAGGGAAGCGGGTAGTGATCCTTTTTAGTCACAGAATTCAATTTTCTATAGTTAATACATACTCTCCAACTATTTTGGACTTTAGTTGTAACTAGCTCATCTTTATTATTACGAACAATAGTAATACCAGTTTTCTTAGGCTTTATTTGAACTGGACTTACCCACTAGCTATCAGAAATATGGTAAATTATACCTGTAAAAAGAAGTTTGTAGAAATCTTTCTTTACCATATCAAGGATCGATGGATTGAGTTATCTTTGTGGCTGTCATACAGCTTTAGCACCCTGTTCTAGTAGGATTCGGTGCATGCACACATCTGGGCTGATTCCATAGATATTAGCAAGAGTCCATCCAATAGCTTTCATCCATCACCTAAGTACCTTTAGGAGGCAGGTCTCCTCATCAGTAGCTTTGTCACTAGCTACAATCACAGGAAGTGTCTTGTCCTTTCCTAAATAGGCATACTTCAATGAGTTAGGAAATGGTTTTAACTCAAAGGATGTAGCTTGCTCAATTGAAGGTATTAGCGGCTTCAAATCAACATAAGTTAAACTAGAAACCTGCACAACATATTCATAGACAGAAGAGCAAACTTTCCTACCTTGGGGAGTATCAGTAACTGTAAGAGAAAAAGAATCAACAAACACATCACAATCAATATCAATAGTGCTATCAGTAGCACTCATGTCAGAGATAGAATTACAGTGAAAAGTCTCTATTTGAAACATGATCAATGCTAATCAATGACTCAGAATCAGGTAGTGAAGATAAATCAATTTTATCCATGGTATCAATCATACTAAGTAACTGGGAAAGTTCATCAGAATCAATAGAAGTAGTGGATATATGATCACTAGAATCATTAATGTCACTAACAGGTACAAAAGTATCATGTCTAGAATGTTTCAAAATCTCAATAACATCAGTGAAAATATCAATATCAGTAATATCAAGATTAGCACATGTATTAAAACTACCAATTTCAGCACATGAACAAGAGATAATATCATCTAAGCCAGGAATATCACAAGATCTGCTAAGCATGCTATCTTTAAGATCTACAAAAAAATCATCCATAATAGCATTAATAACATTAACATCTATCTTCACATAATCATTAGGGGGATGTCTCATAGATTCAAGCACATCAAATCTAATAGTTTCACCAGCAAATTCGAGAGTAAGGCTACCAGCATACACATCTATCATAGTTCTAACAGTTTAAAGGAAGGGCCTACCTAAAATCAAAGATGAATGTCTTTTCTGTCTAAACCTACCATCATCTATATCAAGAACATATAAGTCTGCAAGGAATATGAAATATTTTACCTTAACCAAGATGTCCTCTAAGACACCTTCTGGAACTGTGCAACGTCTGTCAGCAAGAGATGCAACAAGATTCATGGGCTTAAGCTCTACACCCTTAAGTTGATTGAAGACTGATTTTTGCATAACGTTGATAGCTACTCCTAAATATTCTAAGGCATCTAAGAATTCCATGTCACCAATAATACAAGGTATAAGAAAGCTACCGGGATCCTTGCACTTTTCTAGCATTAGCATTTGATAAAGAGAAGAGACAACTGCCCCTAATTTAACATTGCCTTCATGCTTAAACTTTCTCTTTGTAGTACACAATTCCTTCAAGAACTTGCATATTTAGGAACTTGTGTGACTAAGTCAACTAGTGGAACATTGATCACCACCTTCTTGAATATATCATAGACTTCATCAAACATCCCAGCTTCCTTTTTCTCCTTTCAGCCTTAGCTACCATAGTAGGAAAGGGCAGGACTTGTTTGATCATTTACTTTCCTTCATCATCCTTTTCTTGTTCTTTATGAGGTACCACTTGTGTTTTTTGATAAAGTGGATTGATCCTGTGATGTGGAAGTGGAAGGAGAATCAACAATAACTGCCTTGTCTTTTGAAGTATTTGTGGTAACAGGATCTGTAGAGGGGATTATCTTTCCACGTTAGAGAGATATAGCATCAACCCTACCAATATTAGGATTCTGTTGAGTTCCAACATTTGGATTGGTTACTACTTGAGATGGAAGCTTTCCAGAACCTTGACTCTGTGCATTATTAAATGCATTAGACAATTGACTAATCTGAGTTTGAAGAGTCTGAGTTTTTGTCTTTATTGTTGTTGTTGTGGCATTAGGATTTTTATCATAATATCCATCTTGCTTTCTAATTTTGAACCTTCATCTTGGACTGGTATTGATTGTCTAACTTGTTGAAACATATTGCCACTAGAATTTCTGCCTTGATTGACCTATGCTTGCTGAGGTTGGCCATTTCCATATTGAAGATTTAGATGGTCACGCCACCTAGGATTATATGTATTGAAGTAAGGATCATATTTTTTGCCACCTTGAATCATAAGCTTGAAAGGTATATCGAATTACAATATTCAGCTCCATCATTCAGGTAGGGGCAAGAGTCAGTACCATAAGTGGCTAGAGGCATAGAACAGAGTTGTCTTATTAGAGTAGAAGAGTTAGGTTGTGGGGTAAAAGAAGTAGAGTACTCAATAAGATTGACCATATTATAAAAATTTTGTATATGGGACATAGCCATTTTTTTCACAGCAGATGTAAGCCTATCAATTTTGCTCTCTAGGCGAGACTCAAAATTGGAAGAAAGTAATCCTACTTCATTAACTCTTGTTGTCTAGAACCAAATTGTTGACTATTCTCAGCTTTCTTTTCAGTCAATTCCTAAGCATCATCAACAGTTAAGTAAAGAAAAGCGCTACCGGCAGCCGAATGTAACATATCTCTCTCTAAAGGTAAGAGCCCTTCATGAAAGTATTGGATCAGTAATTTATTCAAAATTTGATGGTGAGGATAGCTAGAACATAGCATTTTAAAACACTCCATATATTCATATAAGGATTCCCCAACCATTTGTCAACATCCACACATGTCCTTCCTGATAGTTGAAGTGTGAGAAGCTGGGAAATACTATTTAATTACAAGATATCAATCAAAATATTACAATTTAAGCCCAATAATCTCATAATTAATTTAGATTTATATCATTTCCTAAAATTGACTAACAATCCAAATATTATCTAATAAATCTAAATTATCCTAAAATAATCCCCAAAATAAATAAATAAATAAATAAATAAGGTTAGATAAAACATATAAATTTGGGATTTATCAGCTTTCAATGGTGACTCAGAAGACGGTAGCCTACCAAAGATGTTAACCAGTGCTCAGGATTTTGCAAAGGAAAAAGACTTGTATAACAATTTTGGCAAGCATTTTGCAAAATAAATCGAGACAAGTGGTTGGAAGAGAAAATCTATTTTCTTTAAACTTTCATATTAGAAGTCCTTGCATGTGAGACATTTTCTTGATGTGATGCATATAGAAAAAAATATATGAGATAGTCTAATTGGCATGATGCTTAATATCTAAGAAAAAAGTAAGGATAGTGTCAATACGAGGTTGGGTTTGGTGAACTTGGGAATAAGAGAAGAGGTTGCACCAATTGAGTAAGGGCACCATACTTATCTACCTCCAGCGGCTTACACTCTGTCGAGGAAAGAGAAAAATTGTTTTGCGAGTTTCTGTAAGGAATTAAAGTTTTCAAGGGCTACTTTTCAAATATAAAGAACCTTGTATTAGTGAAAGAGTTGAAGTTAAAGAACCTTAAATCTCACGATTGTCATGTACTCATGCAAAATTTCCTATCGGTTGGTATACGGTCTATTTTACCCAAAAGTGTAAGAAACACCATCACTAAACTTTGCATATTTTTCAAGTTGATTTGTAGTAAAGTGGTTGATTCAACCAAGTTGCAAGATTTACAAAGGCTAATTGTTTGTACTCTGTATAAACTTGAAATATATTTTCCACCTTTATTTTTTAACATTATGATCCATCTAACCGTACACTTAGTCAAAGAGGTTCAATTATGTGGTTTAGTATACTTGAGATGGATGCACTCAAATGAGCCATTCATGAAAATTTTAAAAGGGTATGTGAAAAATAGATATCGACCAAATGATTGTAATTATGAAAGGTACATGGTTGAAGAAGCAAGTGACTTCTGTTCCGATTTTCTATTAAATGTTGCCCTATAGGGATCCCAAAGTCTCATCATGTTGGGTGAAGATCAGGGAAAGGAACAAGTAGGGGGATGTAAAAACCAAGGTTTTGAAACCCAGATTGGATATTGGACCGGTCGTGGTACTGGGTTAAGGGTCAGGGGTCAGATCGGAGTCAAACCAGAGCTAAACTAGAGCCAAACTGATGAGAAATTGAATATTTTAAGCTTATTAATATGAAATTATAAAGAAAAATAAAAAAATTGTTTTTTTAAAAAATAAAGAACCAGCCCGGACCAATTTACCAGTCAGTTGGTCGATTTTCGATCTAGATTGGCTAGTCCAGTCCAGGTTTAAAAATCCTGATAATAACGATATCAGTGACTGAATGGGAGCAAGCTTATTTGTATATGCTACATAACACTAATGAGGTCAAACCGTTTGTTTAAGAACACAAGGATGCTCTTCGATAATTATATGATGATAGGAATGAAAATTTAATAATAAAAGAACACAATCGACATTTTTCAAGTTAGTTGAAAAAGCATTAATGATGAGATAGAGAGGAATCTTGATTCAGTTTCTAAAAAATGGAAATGACTGTCAAAAAGATCGAGTTTAAATGTATTATATTACAATGGTTATGCAATTAACGTTTACAGATTCTATACACAAGACCATGATACATGGAGCACGATACATAATAGTAGGATAACACTTGTTGCTGATTATTGACATAGATCCAGTACTAAAGACATACACCCTATCTACCCACCAATGTCATACTTTGGTGTCATTGAATGCATGTGGGAGTTAGATTACTCTATGTTTAGAGTCTCTGTCTTCATATGTAAGTGGGTGAACAATAACAGTGGATTGCAGACAGATGAGTTAGGCTTTGTTCAAATAGACCTTTCTAAAGTTTGGTATGAAGATGATCCTTTTATGTTAGCAGCACAAGCAGAACAAGTGTTTTTCATTTTGGATCCTGTTAAGAAGAATTTGTCCATTGTACTCACATCAAACAAGAATCATTAAGAACAAGTTGATGTTGAAAGTAATTTGAATATCCTTGAGGATGATCCTTCGTTTGAGATTTTGTGGTCAGAAGATATTGGTGTATATGAAGATAAAGATGAAGATGAACCCTTCTACATGAGACATGATCATGAAGAGGGGACTTGGGTCAATCTATCAATTCATACTACTAGGAGACTCAAGAGAAACACAATTTAGATATTACATAAGTATCACGACATGATATGTGGGTAGCCAGTTGCACAAATAAGAAAGGTGAAATTTGTAGTGAAGAAGCAAGAAGAGTAACTGAATATTGTGTAAGTATTGGATTATGAATGCAATAAATAATTAGCTTTACTTAAATGAATCTAATTTATAATAACTAATATTATTGTAATTCTTTTTATGATAGCGTTTAATGACACAGGAGGAGCCTCAGTTGGTGAGCTATGTTGGTCGAGATGATTTGATGAGTAGAGTGCCCAGTAACTGAGTATGATGGTCGTGTTTGAGGTACTAGGTTTGTAGTCACCCAAACATCATACTTTGGACTCTAGAAGCGCTCCAATAGAAGTGACATTTTGCAGCTGCGCGAGGAGATAAATAGTTTCAAGCGTCAAAAGCAAGAACTTCACAAATAAATGCGCTTCAAGCAACAAATGGAAGAACAATTTCAAGAACAAATGTGTTTAATGCAAGAACAAAATGCACAGTTGAGAATGTAAATTGAATACTTAATCCAATGTAGGGTAACACAAAATATTTCCACCTATAACAGCCCAAGTGTTAGAGTGTTGCACTTCCATGCCTAAAGTCCCTCTTCGTTTAGTATTTAATTTCTTCTCTACTTAACTTTTTGTTACATTATAATTTAGTGAACTTTAATACATTAACCCTATTTTCCATAAGGTGAGTCGATGTGCAAGTAATATGTCGATCAATCTTCCAAGTATGGGTTGCAGTAGGTGTTACCTACAACATTGATAATAATATACTGCACAATTCACCATTGCCCTACAACATACTTTAAGTAAGGGTTGACATAATCCCTTCTCAGGATGAGAAAAAAAATGGTGAAAGATGTTGTAGGTGGCTATGTTACTTGACCAATAGGTCTTATCGAGCCATGTGAAAAAGTAGTTTATTTACAATTCCCTTTACTTTTCTTTTACACTTTCATCTAAAACTACATGATTTAATTTCATGTTTTTTTACAGGGTAAACAGTCTAAAGGAAAACAAATCCAACTACATGGTAAGATTTCAAAGTATTTGACAACACAACCAAGGTCGAAAGCCTCAGCTAGCCAATAGAGTAAAAGAAAAATGACCTCATATCATGATCAATTGGATCAAGTACACCTAATTTGATCCACGAAAGAAGTCTGGAATTACATTTTGATAGACACATCTACATAATAATGATTTGTTGGACGAAATATTTAATCATGGATGGGTTAGTGCTTCGGTTATCAACATCTGGATTAGGTACTTTATCATCATCGTTTTTCACTGTTATTATTATTTATCATTCAATTTTTTGGTCTTAATGACATTGTTTGTTTTATACCAGGAACTTGTACCATGACATTTTAATGGATACAAACAAGGTCCAATTCTCATTTGTTAACCCTTATCTCGTTGGCCAGCATGGGGGCAGAGTAGATATGTATGTACAATCTAATGATCTGAAAAATTGCTTTAGAAAGTAAGCAACACTAACTACGCTATTTCTAGTGCCATATAATGCAGGGTAAGTTATTAGTAGTAGTATTTCAATATATGTTGTTTTATTATTTAACTTTTACCATAACATGATTGTTGAAGAAAATTTTTTAAAATATTTTAGGCCACATTGGATATTGATTGTTATCAATACAACAGAACCTTTAGGCCTCACATTTACTTTATGGATCCTCTAATTGGAGGTCTTTCATAAGACTGTCCTGATATGTTGCAATTGTTCAATAGGGAAACATACGCGTGTATGAGTAAATATTTGCGTGTGTGATTGAATAACCAAAAGTAATTTGTTTTATTTGTTTTGTTAGCGCATTGACTACATATTGGGCATCTACCTCCTTAAGATATTCTAAATCTGTTGACCATGTCAATAGCTATGTCTAAAAGAAGATATGGGTACTGATATATGAATTTACTCAAATTTTGTTATTAAACAATTTTTATTCAAAAATTGAGTAAACTATCTCGTTATACTAAAATTCATGAAGGATGTAATTACTTATGATCAGCCTTTTATTCCTCAAAAAGTCATTTAGTTTCAATTCATATTGTGTTTTAAATTTAATTAATTAGTGCCTGATAATTAAGTTTTAGTGATTTTAATTCGTTTTGTGCATGATTGTACATATATGTAGTATTATAAAGATTAACATTGCGACAGTTTGATTGACCATCAAGTGAATGAAGTGATCGAGAAATGGTGTGAATATGTGCTTAGGCAAAACTCTAGCTAGCTAGCTACTATTTAACTAGCCTAGGTGTTGTTTCTTGCCAACTATTGTGTTGTTTATTTAAGTTGAATTTTTTGTATTTTATTCACAATTGTTGTAAATATATTTAGTACTGATTTTATTAATTAGTTATTTGTTTGTATCAATTTGTTGTATTTTTTTCACAATTATTGTGTTGTGGATATAGAAATTTGTGTTTAACGCAATCCATTACTGTAATTATAGGGTTATGAATAAAAAATATGAAAATATAAATTTTTTTAAAAAAATACTTCTTGTGGCGCTTCCTTAAAAAATGGTCACAGGAAGCAAACTGGAAAAAAATCATCTCTTCTTGTGGCGTTTCCTTGAACAAGTGTTACAGGAAGAAGATACTTCTTGTGACGCTTTTTTAATATATATATATATATATATATGCTATGGCGTTTCTAAGTGCCACAACTTTTTTTAGTGATGTGTGTATATGTGGCACTTCATAAGCGTCATAGCTCCATTTTTTGTAGTAATGTAGAAGAAAGTTCTAACAAATATTATTAACATTATAAGTAAAAAATTAAATTACAAAGGGTATTCAATTGCCGAAGATTTGTGCTGCCATTTCTTGATTCTTCTGAAAAATTCTAAAAAAGATAAGGCATTATATTTTTATTTTGTATTCTATTGCATTTTATTCTATTTATCAAATACCACTATTTTAATCGATGCTTAAGTTTCTTCAAGAAATTAATCTTTTGCATCTGAAGATACTTATACCCTTTCTTTTTCTCCTTGCCTTACTTCTGAGCTATCTAATACACAAGGTAAGATTTAAGAGTAAAAGACACAAGTCACCATTTCATGGATATTAATCCTCCAATATTTAGGCATATTTTCATCAATGACGGTAAAAAAATTTAAATATTATAGTGGTAAAATTTAAAATATTAACTATTTGAACGAAAAAAAATTTCTCCATTTATTTTATATCCTTTAAACTAAAAAACTCGTGTTCTTGAATCATAAAACTATTGGGAAAGGATACTTTGAGATTTATAATACATTAATAGCCCGTTTAGTTCGATTATGTAGGAAAGAATTAAATGTAATCTTGATATAATAGACCAGTTATGATATTTAGTTGGGCTTATGTAATATAAAGAGGATTACATTTTATAGTGCTAATTACATCATTTGATGTAATCAGGATTACACTGCTAGAACTGATGAATAAGATGCTTTATAATCAAGCAAAAAAGAAATTATTGCCATTATAATTATTTAAGTTGACTAACGTGCCCACCCGTAAACGCGGTTAAATATTAAATAATTACCACCATTAAATATTAAAAAAATAATTAATAATATATATTTTTCTTAAAAAAAATCCCCCATTAAAAAATTTAAAAATATATTCCATCATTAAAAAATATTAAATATCCATTAAATAAAATTTCCACTATTAAATAGTAAAATTACCCAGAATCGAATCTATAGGTAGTATAATATTTTCACCATTAAATATTAATAAATTATTATGAATTTAACATGTAAACCGCACAAAATGAAAGTATTATCATGAATCCAATATGTACATTGTACATCTATGTGTAGATAGAGCTGGGAATCAGGGCCGGCCTTACAGGGCCCGGGGAAAGAAAAATTGATGTTTTTCAAAGCCCGACCCGAAAGCATCAAGGCCAGGGCCGGCCCGCAGGGCCGGAAGTTATTTTCACAAAATTTAACTATACGTCTACACACCTCATGCAATAAAATAAATATAGTTATTAATTCATAATCAAAGGTAAAAAATATTATGTATAAGTAATTCATAGTCTCATACAAAGCATAAGAAGGCAAAAAGCTAAACACTCTAAGCAACATGATTATGAAAACTGTTGTTTTCATCTTCTTCGCTACTATCATCAATTTCAAGGAATTTTGATTGTACTTCACTTTAAGTAGTAGACTCTGTTTAAGGGGTAAAAATATCAAGAATTAATAAATTACCATCATATGTAAATTTAGTAATTTTTAAGGTTCTTAGAGAGGAGTCAGCAAGGGCATGAGTAGGAAGGGTAGTAAAATTAAAACAAAAAACAAAGCTAAAGGGCCTATCGGGCCGGCCCTCGGCCCTGCAAGGCCTTCGGCCCTCCAGGGCTGGCCCTTTTAAGCCCGAATTCCTTTTGAAGCTTCATTTTTCAAGCCCGGCTCATGATTTAAAAGGGCCGGCCCGATTTCCCGGCTCTATGTGTAGACAGAGGCAATTTTGTCTCTTGCTATCTTATTTCATTATATTTTCATATTTGATGTAATCCAACCAAACATTTTTATGTATATGCATCATCTTTCCTTAATGACAAACTAAACAAATTTATATTATCATCGTTACATTATATTCCATTATAGTCATTTGATTCAATGAACCTCACGGGCCATAAATTAATTATAATTTAGGAACAAATTATTTTAAAATTTTAATGAAGGATCAAAGATTCTTAATAATAAAATTATTCACTCACCCTTTATCATAAAATATTTTATGTTATAAAAAAATAGTTACAAATTATTCTATAATTAATAATTTTATTAGATCACTTTACCCGAATAATGATAATATATATACTTGTTGTTCACCAAATAATAATAATAATAATAATAATAATTTGCATACTTGTTAGGATTCGATTCGATGAATTTGAATATATTTGATGAATTCGATTAGAAACAGGGGACGACTCATAGGGTCTGTTTGGGAACACTTTCAGCACCTAAAAAAAGCTCATTTACAATGAAAAAGCCCATTTACCTTAAATATATGTGTTTGGAAATTCATCAAAAAGTAATGAACTTTTCCTATGAAATGAGCTTTTTTAAAAAGCTCCATCAACCAGCTTTTCCCAGCTTCTCATCACTTATTCTGAACGTTAGACATTAATTACCATTTAAAGGCCCGCAGAAACTGAAAGGGGAGAAGAACAGAGGAAATTGACAAAAGAATGATTACTCAGCTAATGATAAATACAATGCAACTATATGGTTATATATATGACATAAAGCGGCTTTGTGTAGCTCAATGTGGAACTGTTTATATATGTCCTTTTTTTATAACTTGTTTATATATGTCCTTTTATGATGAGGAATCTTTTTATTTTTTTTATTACTAGAGTTATCGTTTGATTTTATTTTAGGCTAATATGTTATCTTTCTCATTGATTGGCACTTGGCCAGCGCCCCCCCCCCAAAAAAAAACAAGGCGAGGTGTTAAAAAAAAGAAAAAAGAAAAAAAGTGGGATTGACTTGGTACTTGTAAAATTTTACTTTTTATTCCCAGGAAAATCAAAATTAAATTGCTAAAAATAAGTGTTTTAGTTTATTTTTTAATTAAGTGTTTTAGTTATATCCTTTTTTTAATTAAGTGTTTTAATTTATTTTTCTTGTTTTTCAATAATTATTAAAAAAATTTCATTTTTAAAAATTTTATTCACATTTTTTAACATCAATTATAACAATATGTACATAAACAATATATATATATATATAGTATTCAACAATGTTCATGCCTTTTTCAGTCATTTTTAATTCAAAAAGGCTTTTCAAAAACTAATCCAAACATGTTTTACTTTAAAAAAAGCCACTTCTCCCACCGCCAATCCAAACACAAATCACATTTACAATTTGATTTTTTTTCAAACGGGCTTCTACAAAAACCTCATTAAAAAAAACCAATTTTTCACCAGATTCCCAAACACTCACATAGTCATGGTGGGAGCTGATACTAAACATCCAAAGCGGCTAACCTTGTCTTTCTATATCATGCCCACAACACCCATATCTGAATTACTGGTCAGATTATTGGCAAAAACAATTAATGGTTTGATTATTGTGAAGCTTGTGAGAATTAGTTTGGAATTAGATTTTGTAGAGAAATTACCTAAGGGTATGTTTGGCACGAGGGAAATGGAAAGGAAGGGAAGTGAGGAAAAATTTTGATGTGTTAGATTTTAAAAATTTGGAGAAGTGTTGTTACAGAATTTTAATAAAGATAAAATGTAAAATAAAAGAGTAAGGAAAATTAATAAAAAACTTTTAGCCCCACTTCTTTAATTTTTTTTTAAATCTAATTCATACAAATTTTCCTTTCCTTTCTCTCCAAATCCCTCATACCAAACAACCCCTAAATTTCTTAATTTAAAATTTGAGAAAGGAAAAAAAATAACAAATACCAATTATTAAATAACGACAACAACTAAAGCCATAATAACTATTTCATTGCGGGAAATTATCATTTTACACAAAGAAATTATTTTAAACTATCCCCTAAAAGACTTCATAGTTATTACGACATTTCAAGATATGATTTTGATTTTATTTGATATTCTCATATTTTGGTGGATAATTGATTTTAGAAAACAAAACTCGTATATTCTCATATTCCTTGGACTATACGAATTTTTTTTATTTTCTTGTGGGCCAATTTTATTTCTTTTTTTTTTTTTTGGTACATTGTTTTTATTTCCTTTTGATACTTATTTCCTTTTGATACATCAAAATAAAACTAGAAACTAAAAATGAACGAGTTTGTTTATACACTAGACAATGGACAATTTAGGCTTAACAATTAATTTCATATTATTAATTTAATCTTTAAGGAACAACATTAATCCCAAAAAGAAAAAAAAAGAAAACTAGGGTTACCCTATTTTGAAGATAAGGTAATAAAGAAAATTCAAATTGATATCAATCATCAACTTTATTTTAAAAACTTATAATACCCAATTTCTTGAGAGATGGGCCACTTCAAATTCATCAATCATTAAATACATAGTCTTGATCATTATTTCTCAGGTTTGTTCATATTTGATTGAGTCATCAGTTATATTTAGAAATGATTTGATAATTGTTAAGCTCCCTAATTTCCTTTATTTCATAAATTCCACAAAAGGGAATATCTGCTACAAAAATTATGTCTCCATCAATAGTATTATATCCCCATAAATAGTGATTCCATTTTTTTTCAAAATTATATCCTAATGATAATGATTTGATTTTGAAATAGTGATTTCTTTTTCTTTTCATCCTCAAAAATATCAATGGACTTGATTCTGGTTTTCTTCTATCCACAACTTTATTATATATAACATTCATATTCATGAGTTGAAGCGTGTATGGGATATCAAGAGTTAAAAAAAACCCGGTTGCTAAACGATTCAATAGAAGCATGTACCCTCATTATTGGGGGTGCAGAGAAGAGTATGGGAACAAATGTTTAATACTTGAACTCAACAATATCTTACAACGGGATTTGCATGTTCAAGTAGAAACTATTTTCTCTGTACATACTAGGCATTAGGGTTGTCCATGGACCGGACCAGACCGGGTTGGGCCTCAACCCGAGGTCTGGTCCTTATAGGACCTCGGGCTGGACAAGTCAGCCCGAGGTCCGGTCTGGTCCAGCACCAGCCCGAGCTCGGGCTGGACCAGACCGGTCCAGTGGACTGCCTGGACCAGTCCAGGCAGTCCAGGACCTATTTTAATTTTGTTCTCCCTCTTGTTTGGATTGATGCAAGGAGCTAGGGACAGTGGAAAAATGCATAATAATACTTATAATTGAGAAAAATATATCACAAAATATTAAAACTCATTCATAAATCCATAATAATCTCTAACAACATTGAACATGAATAAAAAATAACAACATTTAAGTTACTTTAATACAATCCATAACAATCAATTAAACACATTAAATCTAATAAGTATAAAAAAATTATTTGAGTTTTGAGGATTAAAAAAAATTATACAAGATATTTTTTAAAAAAAAATCGGGTCGGACCGGACTAGACCGAAGGGTCTGGACCCTTGACCCGATGTCCGGTCCGACCCGATCAGTCTGGTCCGGTCCGGTCTGTTTAAAGTGTCTTGGACTGATTTTTGGTCTTCTGGACCGGGTCGGGTCGGACCGGGTTGGACCGGACCAACCAGACCACCGGGTTTTTTGGACATCCCTACTAGGCATATTCTGATTATACTATACTCCTTGAAGAAGAAGATCGAATTGTTATACTATTGTGAGTGAATATGAAGAGTATACATGGTTAGTCTGATTATATTAAAATATACAAACACACAATGATGTCTTGTAGTTTCAACTTTCAACTTTTGATAATTTTGTTTGTTAATTTCTATGATTTATTAGGTTTGAATATTTTTAAAAGCTTATGGTATTATGCCTTTGAACAACTATGATCATCTTGATAGACATTCATTTCAATGTAACATCAGGCGTAAGCATATTGTTGTTGGTAGGATTTGTGGTGGACTTCTTATGAATGTCATGCTTAAAAGTGACCTTCCATAACCTATCTATGTTGGTAGGGGTGGAAATAGGCTAGGTGGCCTGTGGCCTAACCTGTTTCCAAATAGTCACAAGCTTAGGCCTTTTAAAAGGCATGTTTTTCTTAATAGGCCAGGCTCAGGCCTACTAAGAGGCCTTTTAAACTTAACAGGCTGGCTTGTTCCTATATTTCTTTTTTTTTAATATTCATAATAATTAATAGTTCATACTTAATATCTTTGTTGCCCTAGGTTTTTTTATCCCCACTTACTCTAGCCGTCACACTCACCCCTCTATCTTATAGAGGTGATAAAATAGGTCTAACCCATGGGCTCAACCCACAGCCCACGGGTTTTTACAGGGTTAGGGTTGGTGTTTTTCAAGCCCGAAAAAATGCAATCCGCAGGCTGATGTGAGCTGGCCCGTAATTTTTTTTTATAACATGGTTGCCTATTTGCATTTTGGGCTTTTCCTTGTTGGACTTGGATACTTGGGTTTGGACATGACAGTATGAATGGGCTTGAAACATTTTTTTTTGGACTTTGGACTTGGATACTTGAGCTTGGATATAACATAGTGTGAGTGGACCTGGAACATTTTTTTTGTTAACAATTTGCCTTATTCTCATTCTCAATTTTGTTAAAAAGTTTTTAAAAAAAAGTGTGTGGGCATGTGGGTTGGCCCACAAATGCGGGTTAGGGTTGCTGATTTCACAGCTCGAGAAAATGTGGGCCGCACAGACTTGCATCGCACCAGCCCGCCAGCCCGTATGTATTACCGACTTTACTGTCTTACCACTATTGTCGGAAATCCCACTTTCCACCTTTTTTGTTCTGATCTTAAAGCTCACTTCCTTCATCCAGCATCCAACGAAAGCGATGATGACTAGCGGCCAATGACGGTGACTTCAGTGGCCAACCCTTGACGGTTTGACAACAATCAAGCTTGACACTTGTGACAACCTACCTTGAATCTAGTTGCTTAAAGGTAGATCTGAAGGTGGAAGCTTAGGTGTATGTGAACAATCTCATCCTCCTATCACTTCTGATATTACTTTCCTGCATCTTCATTCTTGAAAAAAAAATTTTTTTTGCATAATGTATGGCTATAAGAAAAACTTTCCCTTTACCCTAAATGCTAAAGCTGATCCATCTTGTAAACCAAGTTCTCCTACCTTTTTTTTTTTCTTTTATTCTTCTTCCATATTTATGCGTCAGTGAAGATGTTGATAACAATTTTTTTCTCTCTACTATATGTTATTTATTTTTATACTTTAATGGCTGTGATTTAGAGTTATCTTCATTTTATATTGAAAAAGTTTGATGCTTTAATTTTGTGATTTGGGGCTTTAGCTCCATTATTTCTTCTCTTCATTTGTTCATCATGTCTGAAAGTCTGATTCTTTAGCCTACTGATAATGATGTGCTTCTATTTCATCTCCTTTTTTAGTATGCAAATAATTTTACTTTGGCTCACTAATCATAATATTTTCTTATATTTCATTTCCTTTTTCAATGTGCTTAGCCAATTTTCAACCTATTTGATGGAGTTTATAATTATAAATTTTTTAACAAAAAAATCTAGGTTTTAGGCTAAGCTAAGCCTTTGTACAAGCCAGACTTAAACTGAGAAAAAAGCATGTGACAGGCCACATACCAGACTCAAGCCAACCTGTTACAATACAAGACTAGCCTGTTAAGGGTAAAGTCTGACTTAGCCTATTAAGGATGAAGCATGGTCTGACTTATTTCCACCCCTACATGTTGGGCTCTGTGAATATTTCTGATGAGGGACATCTTAAGGTGTTTAAGTTTATTAAAATTTACCTCTATATTTGTGTAATGGTCATTGATCATATCAGTACTGAACTTTTTTTCTTTAATTTACAAGATTTTTGTCATTCATATATGTTTAATGCTCAGATTCATGTGCTATTTGAATTTTCTAATAAAAAAATAAAATTTGAAACATCCTCCATAATTGGCCGGTAAAGATAGTAAATATAATTGGATATAGTGATCAAAGTAGCATTATATGCGCATTGTTTATTTTTTAGTATATTCATATCATACATGTGAGAAATATTATAAATTTAATCAATTTATGAATTCATTATAAAATATGTATATTAATTAGATATATTACCAAATTTTCCAAACTATTATCGTCAATTTTAAAAAATAAAAACAAATTAACTTAAAAAAATCATTATTTTTTAGGTGCATAATGGATTTTCAAAAATATATGAAAGGAAGTTTATGAAATATTATCAATTAATATATTAATATGATAATAACTCTTATTTCAAATTTTGATGACAATTGGATATTAATTGTGACATTATTAATTTTAAAATTAAATGCCCCTTTGACTTTCATAAATGATATTAATAAACCTCATAAATAAACAACTAGAATGTGAATAGATATTTCTACAAAGGTGGAAAATGAAGTTCTTAGAAATTATTTAATAATTGGGATGCTAATTAGAGTATTAATCAAGATATTAAAAATATTTCAAAATAATATTGTCAACTTTAAAAATAAATTGGCTTTTGATTTTTATAAATGATAATAATTATTGTATGAGCAACCAATGAAACCTCAAAAAAAGAAATTCACCATTTTTGAGATGCATTATATATTTTTTGAAATATATAAAAGTAAGTTTATGGAATATTATCAATTGGTGGTATATTAATTGGGATACTAATATGACAATAACTCTTATTTCAAATTTCATGATAATTAGTTCTTAATTGAGACATTGACCACTTTAAAATTAAATTTTCTTTTGATTTTCAAGAATGATAGTAATTAACTTCATAAGAAACAAATCAGATTTTCATCACCTCCACCAATACTGTTGCATGGAGGAGATATAGCTTGTTAGTTTAAGTAACTTGTATTTTAAAATTGGAAGAATTCCATCCAATCTATAATATAGAGAACTTTAACTAATTTACAAGAAATAAGAAGCTAAGTGACAGTTAACTCATTAAATATATAATAAATTGAAAAATTTTCCTCACTTTTACCCCTTCTTGGAAAATATGTTTGAAAATTAGATATAGCTTGTTAGTTTAAGTAACTTGTATTTTAAAATTGGATGTATTCCCTCCAATCTATAATATAAAGCACTTTAATTAATTCACAAGAAATAAGAAGTTACAGTTAATTAATTAAATATATAATAAATTGAAAATTTTTCCCCACTTTTACCCTTTATTGGAAAATATGTTTGAAAATTTAATGAGTTGAAAAATTAGAAATGATCATTAATTACAAAGATAAAATTGAAAAATGAAAATTAATTATTTTATAAATGATTTATGTTTCAGACTAAATTATTCTTCTAGAAACGTCATATGTTGTGGATAAGAGGGAGAAGTTCTTTTGTCCTTGTTCCTTTTGCTTATATATACATGTTTTCCATTTTGTGATGGTGATGATTGGTAAGTTTGTGACAAATAAGTTCTCGCCACATGACATGGCCTATTGTGATAAATAAGTTCTTGTGGGAAATGGGCATTTCTATTTCCCTTACCATTTTTACACCATTAGATCAATTCTGATAGTTGAGATTTAATATCCTATAAAAAGTATGTGTGTGTGTAATACTTTAATACTATTTAGATTAAATTCTAATCATTTAAATTTATTTATTTACACTTTTTGTTAATTAATGTTATAATAATATTTTTATAAGATATTAAATCTTAATTATCAGAGTTGATCTAACGGTATAAATAAAAAAAAGGAGAAAAATAGACAAAAAAAAAATGGAGAGACCTCTTTCCCAAATCTCACCACATGACATGGCCTATATTTATCGGAAGGGAATGCCCCATTTTTCTTGTTATCCTACTCTTATACTCATCTTCTAATCTTTATCATCCATTTAATCTACGGCCAAAAACCATCCAACTTAAAATTATAGAAACTACAAGCTGAAATCATGGAAACCACTTTATTATTAAAGATCATGCAAACTGATTTTTTTATTCAAATCATGGAAACTGATTTTTTTTATAAAAGATCAGTTTCCTCTTGTCCGTTTACCAAGGCGGCAAGAAGTGTAAATAAAATTTAGGGAAGAAGGAAAGATTTTGCGCCAGCCCAACTGAACCTTCAGAATTTGATTTTGGCATGAAGAACCCCGTGTAACGGGTATGTGATTCTGCAAGTATATCATTCTTTGACGTGATGATTTCAAAATACATTAAAACGTCCAAATTCTAGATGCATTGTGCTCCCAATATGCTATATATGCTTTTTAATTGCCATTTCATTTGTTTTTACGATGAAAAAAATTATGCGTAATACAAAAGTAAATAAAATAGTTTAAGTTAGTTAATGTTTGTAAATTTTATCTCATACAATTTCCTTCATATATTGATAATAAATCAGTTTCCCTGATTTGCATAAAAAAATTAGTTTCCATGATCTTCTATAATAAACTGGTTTACATGATTTTAGCTTATAATAAATCAATTTCCTTGATTTTAGTTAGGTGGGATGGCAGTAGATTAAATGGAGGGTGAAGATTAGGGGAAGATTATAAGAATAGATTAATAAAGAAAAGGAGGCGTTCTATGCCGCTGTACTTATTTAGTTGGAACCTATTTCTTGTTTTGAATTGGGATACCCTAGGGCTTTGGTGAGCGCGCAGGGAGAGAGAGATTTGAATATTATATTACTCTAATTCTTATTGCAAGTCCAATCGTAAAAAGAATTTTTAGCCCTTAATGAAATTCAGTTAGATGTAACGGGTGATTGTTTTCTAATTTTACTCTTATTTCTCATTGAAAAGCGGGCAAATGGAAAGAAGTGAGAATGGTTTGTTCATGCTGAGAAAGAATAATGACAAATTTGAAAATTTTACTAATTTAATACATATTAGATTATTTAACTATCATTTATTGATACTTGAAAATTAATTAAAATATATATGTACCCATTGATATAAGAACACGGTACAAGAAAATTTTTAAAATTAGTTAAAATTAATAAATTGTTGGACAATACAATATTGGACAAACAGAAATGTAATTGGGGTAACCAAAAGGTTGACCTTTTTCTTCTATTCCATTGAATCAATTGCAAGCGTTCGTTATATATATATATGACCTTTTTCTTCTCTTCCATTGAATCAACTTCAAGCGTTCGTTACATAGCATATACATACATATACATATACATATACATATACATATACATATACATATACATATACATATATATATATATATATATATATATATATATATATATATATATATGTACATATATACGCGCGCATGTGTGTGATTAACCTAATGATCTCACACCTATTTGTATATATACATGTGTGCAACAGATCTATACTTACTAACTTATTCTATAAGCCCAATAGGCCTTAGTCTATATAACAACAACTCTACATATACTCTTTAATACTCCCTCTCAAGTTGTGTGCTAAAAACATCTATTGCACCCAACTTGCTGAGGATTTTATTCTGCATAAACCTTGTAACTGGTTTAGTCAAAATATCTGCTTCTTGCTCTGCAGAACTAACATGCTTTAGGTTGATCAGTTTTTCTTGGACCTTCTCACAAACGAAATGACAATCAATCTCTATATGCTTTATTCCCTCATGAAAAACTGGATTGGTAGTAATATGGATTACTGCCTTACTATCACAAAAGACATCAACTGGTTTCAATTGTGATAAATCAAGTTCTTTTAATAAACCTTCCAACCACACTACCTCAAAAGTTACTGAAGACAAGGCTCGATATTCCGCTTCTGCAGAAGACTTGGATACAGTGTGCTGCTTTTTCGTCTTCCAGTGTACTAGCAAACCTCCAAGCTTAAGAAGATATCCGCTGACAGACCTTCTTGTGGTTTCACAAGCTCCCCAATCAGAGTCACGGTAGCAGCTCATGGTCATGTCTCCATATGAAATTATCAATATTCCTAGTCCCGGAGTCCCTTTAAGATATCATACCACATTTAGAGCTGCTGCCATATGACTTTTCATGGGTTATGCCATGTATTGACTCAAAACCTGCACAGAAAAACTTATATCAGGGCGAGTACATGTAAGGTAAATAAGTCTCCCCACTAACCTTCTATAACGCTCTGGATCTCATAATAATTCACTTTCCTTGTGTTTACCTATCTCATATGCAACCAATTTCACATTCTGCCCCCTAAGCATGCTTAGAGGCCTACAACCACTCATACTTGTGTCTACCAATAAATCCAATATATATTTTCTTTGACACATAATGATTCCCTCACTTGATCTTGCCATCTCTATCCTTAGGAAGTACTTCATAATCCCTAAATCTTTAATCTTAAACATGGTATGAAGAAAGTGTTTTACCTTAGTTATGCACTCATTAGAACTTCTAGTCACAAGCAAATCATCAACATATACCAGCACAAGAATAATGTCACCACCATATTTTTTAAAGAACAACGAATAATCATACTTACTTTGAGTGAACCCGCCTTATATTAAGGCAGATGAGAGCTTGCAATTCCATTTCCTAGAGGCTTGTTTAAGCCCATACAATGATTTACAAAGCTTACATACAACATCATTTCCTTGGCCATTAAAGCCTTGAGGAACCGCTATGTAAACCTCCTCATCTAAATCACCCTGTAAGAAAGCATTATTTACATTCATTTGATATATATTCCATTTATGTATTGCAGCCATTTTTAATGCCATATGAATTGTAATCATTTTAACCAGATGGGAGAATTTTTCATGGTTGTCAATGCCTTCCTTTTGATTATATCCATTTGCCACTAGCCTAGCCTTATACTTGTCTATTTCTCCATTAGACTTGTATTTAATCTTATATACCCATTTACACCCAATGGATTTCTTTCCTTTGGACAATTTAACTATCTCCCATGTTTTATTATTTTCTAAGGCCTCAATCTCAAGTCTTATGGCATGCGCCCATTCATCATGTTGCACAGCCTCTTTATAATTCAAAGGTTCGGAAACAAAATCCATGTTGCAAAGAAAACACATATAGGCAAAAGATAGATTTTGATAAGAAAAATATATCTTCAATTGGATATAGACAATTGCTTTTAGTTTCATGTGAATCCTTTACTATTAGACTACTACACACGTAATCTTTAGCCCATATAAGAAGTCTTCTTTGCCCACTAGATTTCACAAGGCTTTCGGTAGGTACATCTTCTCTACGGTCATTAGTGTGATCTACCTTATGCTATGATGTATTACTTCCTTCATTTTCAATTTCCACTCTTTGATAAGGAATGAGTTTATCAATCTTATGTAATTGTGATATACCATCATCATCAAAGAAGAACATTTCTTTAATCTCCTTTATGACTCCCCCTTGATTAGTACTCACTTCCTCTTTAAAGGGAAACCTAGACTCAATAAAGGTCACATGTCTACTAAAAGTGAGGACTTAACTGTGCAAGTCTAGGAGGATGAATCCCTTTTGGTTATTCAAATAACCTAGGAAAACACATGGATTACTCATAGGTTGTAGTTTGTCCAAGTTAGTAAGGTTTATGGCATAAGCTAAGGATCCAAACACCTTAAGATTATCATAGCTAGGCTCTACACCATACACCTTCTCATAAGGAGTTTGGTAGTCCAAGACCTTGGATGGTACCCTATTGATTAGGTAGGTTGTCATACGGACATACTTCCCCCAATATTTGATGGGAACACCGGATTGTAATGTAAGACTCCTAGAAACTTACATCAATGTTCTATGTTTTCTCTCTACAATTCCATTATGTTAGGGAGTATATGGACACGTTGTTTCATGAATAATCCCTTTATCCCGAAAGCAATTCCTAAATTCAGAATTGACAAATTCAATTCCATTATCACTTCTCTTGCATTTAACATTAATTGAAAATTGATTAGAAATGTAAGACACAAAATTCTTAATCCATGCTGCACATTCAGATTTTGATCTCATCAAGAAAACCCAAGTGATACGAGAATAATTATCCACAATGGTGAGAAAATATTGGTGTCCTTGATGAGTAGGTGTTCAATATGGTCCCCACACATCCATGTGCACCAACTCAAAACAAGAAGTAGTTTTAATACAGCTGGAATTAAAACGTAGACAAGTCTGTTTAGATTGAATGCAAACAATACACTCTTTATTCAGTGATGCATATTTATTGTTTACAATACTCAACTGTTGTAAAACTAAAATTAGAGCATGTCCTAACCTATTGTGCAACAACCATAAGTCATTTGAATACTTAATTCCATAATAGACAGTATTCATAAAAATATGCTTCTTTGAAAAATTTAGCATGTATAGGCCTTCCTCCATCTTACCAATTGCTTTCTTTTTCCCATTCGGAAGGCCTTGCACCAAGCAATGATCATGAAAGAATACTACCGCACATTTCAGCTCACGTGTAAGTCGAGGGGCATATATTAAATTGAATTTTAATTGGACAACGTATAAAATGTTGGTTAGACATATATTCGGGGAAAGCTTTATGGTTCCAATATGTGTGATAGATACCCTTTCCCCATTGGAAATTTTAATTGCTCTAATAGGGCTATCATTTGCTCGATAGGTGTCAAATAGTAATAAATTCCCAGTAATATGTGTGGTGGTACTAGAATCAAGCACCCAACAACTATATGCATTAGATGTTGCTGAATGAAAATTAGATAAATGAAAACTTGAACCAGTATCAGTTAGCGCATGTACAGTTCCTTCAGTGTCACATTTCAGCAAGTCTATAAGCTTTTCATACTGCTCCTAGGTCAATGTGGGAGATACAGTAGAGGTTGGTTGCGTGGGCTTCTCTTTGTTAGATGCAACGAAATCAAATCCTATATGATTAGCAGAAGCATCATTCCCTTGATTTCCTTGGTCTCCTCTAAAGTTGCTGGGATATCCAATAAGTTCCTAGCACCCTTCTTTATTGTGTCCTCATTTACCATAATGAGTACACTCAGGAAGGGGGCATGAGTGTTTGCGACCACATTCATGCCCTCTTCCCCGTACAACCATGTAGACACCTTTAATAGGTAGGCGTTTAGGGGAGCTAGCCATAAAATTTTGAGCTTCATCCTTACAATCATGGCGAACGCTTGATTGACAGAGGGAAGAGGTTGCATTAGCAGAATTTAGCTTCGTGCCGTAACATAGCAATCATTTAATCCTAACAAAAATTAGAGGAGCTTCTGTTGCTGAATCATATCAGCATACAGTTTGGATGTATCACAGCGACATTATGGGATAGGGAACAGAGTAGCTTGTTCCTCTCATAACTCCTTTAATTTCGTGTAATATCCAGATAAAGAGGAAGAATCTTGTCGAAGAGAGGTAATTTATCGATGTAAAGAGAAAATACGGGATCCAGTTACCTTGTGAAAACGTTCTTAAAAGTCTACCCAAACTTAATGGGAATCTTGATAGAAGATAATGCTGTGAGCAAGATCCTTGAAAATCGAATTGATGATCCAAGAGAGAACCACCACATTACAGCGTTCCCACTGTTATTTGAGAGTTTGGCTTAAGATTCTTTCTGGCAACTCCCGTCAATAAAACCTAGCTTGTGTTTGCCGCGAAGTGCGATTTTCATGGCGCAGCTCCACATGGTATACTTTTTACTTCTGATCAAGACGTGTGGGATGATAGTAAGCCCCTATGTCTTGGAAGGATAAAGATATAATGGATGGTTGAAGTTAAGTTCATCAACGGCGGTGGCGACTTCATTTTTCTGAGTTCCGCAGCCAATAGCGTTGTCTTTTTGAGTCGCGATCAGAGCCCTAATTGCAAAGTGGGAAAGAACGATGAACCAAAAGAATATCACAGTATCCCGACTATCTATTCTGCAAAGTCAGGTCCTATTTGGTGTCGAGTCGATGAAATGGTTATGCAATCACGGGGATTATCATAGAATCCGCTATGATTGGTTTTGAAAGTCAGATCAGTGTTGTTGGGGCGATTTCTTGGGCCTTCATAGGCTTTCTTGAATGACCTTCGGCTTTCTTGTGGATCTCTACAGGCACAAGAATATTTTCTGGAAATCTGCTTGTGTCCAGGTATCCGCTTATTCTTGTCTCAACCTGTCTCTGATCCTATATTGGACAACACAATACTAGACAAGCAGAAATGTAATTGGGGCAACCAGAAGGTTGACCTTTTTCTTCTATTCCATTGAATCAACTGCAAGCGTTCGTTACATAGCGCGCGTGCACGCACACATATCTGATCAACCTAATGATCTCACACCTATTTATATATATACAGGTGCATAATAGACCTATACTTACTAACTTATTCTACAAGCCCAATGGGCCTCAATCCATATAACAACAACTCTACATATACTCTCTAATATAAATATAAAAGAAATAAGTCTTTTTTCCACATTTGATGAATAAGGAGATAGAGAAAAAGTATAAAAGAGAATGTAATATGAGAAAAATATTAGGAGAGAGAATAAAATTAATTAAAGGAAAAATGATAAAATCATATTAAATACTTAGAAAATTCTAAATAAGATCTTATAAAAGTATTAAAATAATTCAAATTTCAATTATAAAAAGATAGTAGAGAATAATAAAAATAAGAGGGATTTGGGCGCAGCTACCACCCTCTGTTGCGCCCCCATTTTGGGGGCCTTCTCAAATATATTTTTCATGGCTATTTAGATCATTAAATTCTACATGAAATTGGCGACATTTTGATATCTTATGATCAAGAAATGGAGTTGTTTTCAATTTTTTATGATTTTTCAAAGATTAAGTGCTTAAAGTGAAAAAAGCACCATTTTTCTGAAATATCTTTGAAAAATCCTAAAAAATTGAAAACAACTCCATTTTTTGCCTATAAGATATCAAAACGTCGCTTATTTCATATAGAATCTAATAATCTAAAAATTTATAAAAAAATATATTTGGGAAAGCTCACAAAATGGTGGTACAGCATAGGGGGCAGTTGTTAAGGTGCAGCTAGTATTGGGAATTCGGGCCAGCCCGAGCCCGACGGGCTGACCCAAATGGGCTAATGGGCTAATCAAATTGGGCTGAATTAGCCTGACCTCTAGAAGGCTGTCATTTAGGCAACTCGAGATTGATTAATCGGCCCGCCAGCCCGCTTACAATTTTTTTTTAAATACTATATATGACAAGGTAGAGACAGAAAGAAGACCTATGGTGAGCTAGGAGACATGCGGTGGGTATGGGTGAGAGCTAAGAATATATGAGAGGCAGACCATCGATCATCATCTTCATCTTCCTCCTTCCTCCCTCTTCCTAGAGTCACCGGTGGCTCCATTCTTGTCATTGTCGCCACTAGTGACCTCCATTTCCTTCTCCACTGAGCTCCCTCCTTCAACCTCCATTTCCGACGAGCACCCTCTCTCAACCACCACCACTTTTCATTGACGGCCACCATTGTTGCAGAACTGAGAGCACAAATCGAAATGCATGGCGCGGAGGTGGGGGAGTGAGAGACAAACTGTGAGAGAGTAAGAGATTGTTTTTTTTTATAAATTATATAATCAGGCTAACCCGTTTAACCTACGGCTTAAATGAGTCTAGTCCATTTACTATTGAACCATTTTTTTTCCCAGTCTAACCCCGTTTAATTTAACAAGTTGACGGGTTATACTCGAATTATCAATGTTATGACTGCCACTCCAAATTCAAATTAGAGTGGTACAGGTCGCTGCCTTGGTCAAATTGAGTCAACAACTCCAAAAAGTCATCATCACTTGCTCCAATCTTCACATGCTCCTTCACTCAGTTTCCACGGCTCCTACCTTGGGCTATTAAAGCATGTGTACAGCAACAAAATAATTTTATATTGATAATTTTAATAATATTTTTAATGAAAATAGGGTGATAAAGATGTGAAATTGGACACGAGGATAAAAACAAAGCGGGAAAGCTTTTCTAATTTGTAGAGGGACCCTGTGTGACCACGGACTACTTACGGAAAATATTTTTCTCTTTCATGATATGTGACAGATCAGAAAAGTGGCTTCTGACAAAAAAATAAAAAAGGACAAGAAAAGTGGCCCCTGCATGTTAATTTGTTGTTGGCAAATCTCTTGTAACTAATAGACAATGACATGCTGATATTACATTTTTTGTTGGAACTTGCCAAAAAGTGACAAAAATTTTAAAGTTTTTTTTAGCTTCAAATTTTAACATCTTGTTTTTTAAAGGTTAATATAATTTTTAATTTATTTTTATTTTTATTTTAATTTTAGTTATTTAAGTTTTAAATTATTATTTTTGATCCTTATAAAGGTAAAATGATTCAAATTTTTATTAAATTATAAAAAACAATATTTTAAACAAAATAAAATTTAAAAACCAAAACTTATAAATTAAAATTTAATTGATCAAATAATATATTACCCTTGCTCTTATTTCTTATATTAGTTTTTCTTTCTCATAGTACTCCCATATATTGGGATAATTTTACCTCTACATATTAAATTTTAATTATTAAAAGGAGAATTATTGTGTAACTCACATAAGCAATCTAATTATTAAAAAATATTTCAACAAGTGAGGAGTATATAATAATAAGATTAGTTCAGACTTAGTTGTCAAACTCACAAATTAACTCTCTATATTTATTGTTTTTACATTTCACACTTAGAAAAATACTTCAACTCATGTTAGCCTTTTGAATTTAGTCATGTTTGGAGTTTAACGGATGGAGCTTTATATATCTAACTTCCTAAAAAAATTTACGTGGAATATGATAGGTTTTGAATATTGATATATTTAACTCTATTATTTGGATTTAAAATGTATTTAAAACAAATAATTGCAATTTTTTATATTTTAATTATTTAATCATATACTTATAATAGTTTTATATTTATAAAAATAAACACTTATAAGTTTGACATTCAAATTCATCATCTGAGGTTACATGTACATATCATTGAGTTTGTTTATTTAAAACTCATAAATTTTAACAACCTTATATTATAGGATATGATATATGGATAATTTAAAAGACGTTTTAGCGATTAAATTACTTACCTCAGATTGGACAATAATTCTCCCATTATTAAAGATAAAGGCTGAGTATTTTTTTAAGAAAAAAATGTCATAAACTCTCTACATATTTTATTATAATTAGTCACCTACCGGACATACTTTTCTTAATATCCATAGATTAATTAAAAATATATTTTATACTTCAGTTATTAATCTCAAAAAGTGTATTGTTAGCACGTTATGCAGTTTTTATTTTTTATTTTTTATAAAAAAATTGATACGTAGAGTAGTAGACTAGTGGCTGCGATCTTAATGACTATGATCTTTTAGGGGTATTTAAATCTGACTGGGACCTTTAAATCCCCGTCTCAGTTTTTGGCTGGGATACAAATATGTATCCCCGTCCCGGTTTGATCCTGATTATAGGATTATTGGGATTGAGACCGGACTGAGAATTTTCAATTTTTTTTTAAAAAAAATTAAATTTAAAATATATTATTATATTAATTAAATTTTTCATAATCTAATATTTAAAATAATTATTTAACAATTAAAAAATTTATAATAATCACTTAAATTAATTTAAAATTAAAAAATAACATTTTATTATTATTATTATTATCACCTTCATTATTTTCGTTATTAATTTTATACATTATATAGTTATGATTAATATTATAATACATACGGTTTAACTATAATTAAAAATGTAATACATATATTATCAAATGATAACTTAATTTATAAAGTAAAAAATATAAAAATAAAAGGATAACTTAATTTATAAGATAAAAAATTAAAAAAAATTGAGATTGAGAGGGTGACCCCGATTCTGATAACTTCCAATCTTGATCCCGACCAAAACGAAAAATTCCTAAAATCAAAATCTCTAAAATGGGGTTGGGATAATCAGGACAAAGATACTTAAACCCCCTGGAATCTTTCAGTCCCACTTGCCTCACTCATTTTCATCCTCGGGATAAAGTTTTCCATTCTTTACGTCTTTTGACTTGTAAAGTTTTCATTATTTACGTCTTTTGACTTTTATCACATAACAAAGCCAATGGAAGACGTACGGCCCCATTTATCCTTGTAGGACCTACTAACTGCCACTCAATAGTTTATTCGATTTGGATCACTCTGAAATTCCCCCCACTCAACAACTTCACTCCTTTAACTAGTAGTCTAGTACTGCCTCCTGTTTATCTTATAGACTCTCTCCCTCTCTCTCCCCCTTTTCCTCTCAAAATCTAATCTTATATCTACTGTCTCATTTTAAAAGAGATAGTGTAAATTTAATATTTTATAAAATTATTATCTAAAATATAAATAAATAAACTTAAACTATTAAAACACAATCAGTGCAATAAGTTCACACAATCAACTGTATTTATACAATAGTTTTAGCAAACAAAAAATCAAATATGCCCATTAATTTTTTTTTAAATGGCGTGCTTTTAGAAATTCCTTAGCTGAGAAAGTTTTTTCTTAATTTGTATATATAAGCACAAAGTTGGGTAATTAAGGTAAAGATATTGAGAATGATGTTTGGTCATACAAGGAAGGATAATATTTGTATTAAACTTATATGAGTAAAAGTTGAAGTGACACTTTTTGAAAAAAAAATGATAGAAAATCATTTGAGATGGTTTAGATATGTATAGAGAAACCCGTTAGATGCCTAATTGAGGAGGGTAGATCAAATTGTCTGATGCTCAATAAAAAGAGGTAAATGCAGATTGAAGAGAACAATTAATGAAGTTATTGAGCGAGATCTCTCAATCAACAATTTATCAAGAAATTTGGTTTTTACCCGAATTGAATGATGTTATATAATCTATGCAATCAACCCCACATAGTGAGATAAGATTTTGTGGTTGTTGTTAGTATTTTATAAGTTCTTGTCCCTCCGTACAAACTGTTACGTAATCTTGAATCTTTTTGTTAATGCCATTTGATCTTTTTATTAAAAAAATTAAGGAATATTCCTTCAATGGATTTGGCCCTCCACTCTGCCAAATTTGTCTCTCATAGTTGGAAAAAAGTTTAATATAAACTATTGTCAACAAAAAAAATTGTCTAATAAACTATTTATCATAATAATTAAGTGAAATTATATAAAATTACCTTTGAATCTTGTACAAATAATCTCGTTAACTTTTATAATTTAATAATAAACCTCCAGGGGTAGTAGCCATTAACAAATGTAATTGACTAATGTGCCCACAGTTTGGAACTGTGCCATGCATGGCATAATAAACCTTCTTTATTGCTGGAAGATAAGCTAAGAATAATTTAAAAATTAAATAATTGCATTGATATGAATTTGTCTCCTGTTATTACTTTGTATATTATATTATATGAGATTATTAAACAATTAACCACTGCAAAGTTCAGGTAGATGTAACGTTTTCATTTTTCTCAAAAAGGTTTTTTCTCAGTTTATTTTATACAATTTTGTTGGTCACTGTTGTTAGATCTTCGGGGTTTAAGATGAACAAACAACATAGGCCTGAGATTTTATCCAAAAAAAGGCCTGAGCCCAAAGATAGGCCCAAATATTTTCTTGATTCTATTGAAGAATAAAATGTCATATTTGACTATTTTCTTGACAAACACAAGGCAGACGTAGCTATAGATAAAAATACTGCAGACTAGGCCAACCAAAGTTCAAATTCTGACGGAAAAGGTTGATATTTAGTGTCCCACAATATCTGAAATATGATTATTTCTACCAGTAATTGTGATCTTTATGACTAAAGTTTCAAGATTGAAAAATGACTTAGAATATCCAAGTTTAATTACTGGTATATCTTCAAATAGAGGATTCCAAGAGTAAGATTATTTATGATAGAAGGACACGTATACCTAGTAAAAACAATAATAAACAAATAAAACTGTTAGCTTCCTTTTTTTAATAATAATTTTTATATTTCTAAGGTTACATGGCTTTTATCAATAAATATCAAAGAAACTTGTCACACAAAAAGTTGGGGCTTTTTTATTCTATTATCTATATAATAATTCTTTAGAATAAGTTTTGAAAATAGGAAATAAAAAAAATGTTTGAATCATTATTTTAAAAAAAAAATCTAAAATGGCGAAGTGAAGGGTGGAAGAATAGCTTGTTTTCCTAGCATGATCTTCATTAATAAAAATATAATGTTCTATGTCTGTTCTCATGTTTGTAAAATTTAGTTTATAAGTGAATATTGATCCTAAATATAATATTTTTATTTTATTTTATCTATATTTATCATTTTTTTAAATAAATTTATTTGATTTATAAGTTGACATATAATTTAATATTACACAAAAATATTTAAGAGAGATAATGTCACGTAATCTATAATTAAATATTTATTTAATTTTATTAATCTCCTCAAATTAGATAAACATGTATCATATTTAGAATTAAAGAAAGTAGTAAATGATGTTTAATTGTAGCTCAATGGGATCCAAATCCTTCTTTGGTAAATTATTTTGATTTGAAAAAAAGTAGAATCTATAACCATAATGTTATTTTTTTACTACTTCCAGCTCCCACATATTTTTTCGATAGTAAGCTCCCACATATTATTTATAATGCATCAACACCCTACACTATAAATAAGGTTAGCGTGTGCGATGTAAAATCGATCAAGAATTGTACCAAGAAAATAACATTAGAGAACTAGATGTCAGATGTTACTTAAAAATAATATCATGATGTTGGATGTTATTTAAAAAAAAATCTTATATATTGGGTTTTAATGTTTTATAGTAAGGTGAAACACAATCAATCTTGAATTACTTTTGGTTCTTTTCTTTGACCAGCGAATTACGTACTTATCGATTCCATTTATTAAACAATTAAGATACGAATACTCAAGGTTAAACAACTAATTTTTTTAGTAAAAAAACATGTTGACGGTTATTCTTTCTCAATTACATCACCTAAATCCTCAGGTAATTACACTCAAAAGCTGGAAAAATTTTCTAAATAATTTCACACATTTTTGGAATTAAAGTTATACCCACTCAATTATATTGAAAATAGGGAAAATTTCAGTTAACCCCCACAGAACAAAATTTGTTTTTGTCAACCCCATAAAATTCTAAAATTTCACTCCACTTCAAGGATCAAAATAAAAATAAGAGTTGTGAGTAAAATGACAATAATGCCCTTTACTTTATTTTTTTTAAAAGGTTTGATCGTTGGAGCTCCGACAACTGGTCGTTAGCAGCCGCTAGGCTGGAGTGGCCATCGTCGGTTACCCATCAAACCTCTGGCATTGGCTGTTTGAAGTTTTGTCACTGGAAATTAAAGTATTGTTCATATGCTTATTCCACTTGTTCATAAAAGAGTTATACACTTATAAATATGACTTGTTCAATTTGTGTTGTTCATATATTTATTCCACTTGTTCATGAGAAGTTAAACACTTGCAAATGGAACTTGTTCAGTTTATATTGTTCATATGTATAATCCACTCGTTCATAAAGAGTTTGACATTTACAAATGAGACTTGTTCATAATCCTATGTTTTCTTTGTTAACTAATTAATTTGTTTGTTCATATGCCTATTTTACTTGTTCATTAGGAGCTTGACACTTACAAATAGATAACATAAATTCAACAAGTCCCATTTATGTAACATTCTAGTTTTTATTCATAGAATTTGAATACTTTCATAAAGAAATTAATTCATGGTGAATGAAATTTTATCATGTAATTAATTAAGTCAAGAGGATTTATAAAAACATGATTTATAAGAATAAAATAGATTAAAAAAAGAGTAATAAACTAATAATAAAAGAAATGAATTATTATTATTATTATTATTATTAAGAAGGTAGAAGAAAGTGAGAAAAGGAATGGAAAAAAAAGAAATGGGCCCAAGTTCAATTGTTCCAGCCCATTAGAGGTTTACTAGAAAAACAAAATAAAACAACATGCCACGGGCCACGGCCCTTTTTAAAGACACATGAGGGCTTTAATTCAAATACATCCCCTCCACACGTCATTTCAGTCTGACGAAAGAGGGAGCTTCTGAACAGTGGGGCTCTCTGCCATTTCTTTTCTTCTCGTAGGGCAAGTTTTTGGGTTTATTTTGGTAACTGAAATCATTTCTATTTACTAAAGTTTCTCTATTAATATTATTCTACTCAATTAGCTCCTCCTAATGAGTATATTTTTTATGTGATTAGAGTAAGTTTTTGGATTAGAGTTTGAAAAAAGTGTTGAGTTTTAATAATATATGACCATAAGGTAGTAGAACTATTTTAATAGTCAAGTTCTATGGATTTAGATTCATTTATTAATTGTCTTGAGAATTTAAAATTTTAATTTGCATTTAAAAGGAATAGGGATATTAATATATATGATATTTTTTTCGATTAAATTTGAGTTAAATGATTGATTTGGGTTTGTTGGAGGTATTATTAAATTTTTTATGGTTCAATTTTGAGATTTAAGCTTAAAATTTGAAGGTTGAAATTTTTATGGAATTTTAGATTTTTAGAAATTTGAGATTTTTGTTAAAGTAAGCTATTTGGAAGTTTTCAAGAATTTAATTGAGTGATTTGAATTGCTAGAGAAAATGGAAATTGTATTAAAATAATTACTTATGGTCTATGGAAGACTTGATAATTCTTCTTTAATTACTTGAAGAGTACAAACTTTAAATATATAAATAAATATATGGTTGAAGTGTTTTGGCTAACATACATATATGCATAATTAAAAATAATTATTAATTTGAAAATTAGAAATTATTAGTAGTAAACTACCCCCAAATAACTCAATGAGTTATTAATGTGTAGTTATATAATTGTGTAGATTGATAGTGAATGGTTGGTACTGAGCATGTATCGTTTTGTTTGTGATAATATCTTCTTACTTAGTGAGAAGAAACCACTTTCTATTTATTATGTGTGTTAAAATGTTGTTTGTGTGTATTTTGAGAAATGACTATGAGAATGAAAATAGTATATTAACATTGATTAGATATTTCAATGAGTACTTTGAAATGTTTATTGTGATTGAGAAAATTATTATAATGTTGATGCGTATTTTGATAGAAATTGATTTGTAGAACCTTATGATTTGAATTGTAAAATACACACACACACACACATATATGAGTTGAGAAATGAGACATTATGTCATGTATATGAAGATGATTTTGATATCATTATATGAATGTGAAAATCTTGAGAAATTATGTTGAGCTATTTATTAATAGTTATTATGATAATTGGATTGGGATGCGATGGAGTTGTTTGTTTTTCCATGTGGTGTATCCTCCATTGGTGCATGACAACTAGCTTTCTATTGTCCACTAATATAAAAATTGAGATATGAAATTTGTGATATGAAATATTTGATATGGAACTTTGTGAACTGTATCTATAATATTTTGTTATTTAAACTGTTCCACTTGGCACGTCATGAACATATAGTTAGATAGATGGTTATTGAGACTTTTGTCTCACTCTATTGATTTAACATTTTTCAGATGATAATTCCGTACTAAGATGTTGGGGAGAGCTTCTAAGTCATATATATCACATGCACATGCACACGTACATGCATGCGCGTGCGCTCATACACACACACAGCCTCTTTTGGTTTATTATGTGATAAATTGATGCATATTGCCACTAATAGGACTCATATTTTATAAATTTTGATTTAACTGCATACTTTTGATTAAACTATCATTGGTTGGTTAGCTAGTAGAAGGTTTGAGCTGCATGTGTTTGGATGTGGATCTACAAACTCATATTTTAGAAACTTTTGATTATTGTAATGATATTTGAATACTATGTAGAAATGAGTTTTTGTTCTTGGACTTATGGTGAATATTATATTTTAAGTTTCAAGAAACTCAAGGTCCAAGTGTCAGTCTATCAATATGAGTAAAGAGAAGTTTAATTTAAATATCCATGTTAGGTAGGATTTGCTTTCTTTCTAACATGGTTTGATTTGTAAAATGGTTAGAAATGTGTTTTATCCATGATCGCCTTGGAACATCTATATTTTATCTTTTGTATCATAGATGTCTTTAGTTTGAAATGGGAAACTTTATATAATCTTGTAAGATTCTTCGAATGATTTGTTAAATTTTATTGTTACCATGGTTAGCATTTGAAATATGAGTTGTAATTAACAATTTAAGAAAATGATTTTACAATTTGTAAGTGACCAACTCTTTATGAACAAGTGGAAATAACAAAAATTAATTTTCAGTGGTTGGAACTTCGATGGACGACCACTTGAGGCAGCTTTGGCCTACGGTTGTCTGTGACTGATCACCCAGTTCTAGCACAATCAAACCTTTTCTTTTCTTTTCTTTTTTTTAAAAAGCAATGGACATTATTGTCTTTTTACTTATAAAACTTATTTTCATTTTTTCTTTGTGAGTACAGTGAAATTTAAGAATATTAAGGGGGTTGACTGAAATAAAATTGGTCTTGTGAGAGTTAAGTGAAATTATCCCTTGAAAATATGTCCATGCCAATAAATAAATAAATTGAAAATAAATTGGATTTGCCCCATATCTATTTTTTGTAGGGTTAAGGAGAAAAGCAACCCATTATCGTTTTTTTTTTTGAAGAGTTACTGGCATTGTAAATTATTTTTGGGTGTAAAAATATCTATTAATATTAAAAAGTAACCAAAAAATGCTATTTCTATTAATTTAGAGTAATGTCAATTAAGTTTCAATTTTAGAATATGACATGTGGCTTAGAATGCTTAATTACACATGAGGATGTGGAGGGTGTAGGGACAAAAATACTCTAAACTTTTTGTAAAATATCATCTGACACCATAAATTTTATTTGAGTGGATAAATGCCTATAAACTTTTATAAAAAGGATAAAAATACCTCTTTTGTTAATTTAAGCAAATAGTGTTACTTTTTGGTATATGTAGCCCCGCCTATTGTTTTAAAATGATTATTTAAAAAAAACTCACACTCTCTCTTATCCTCAGCGTCTTCCTACCAACTTTCTGTCAAACCTGGTTTCTTATGAAATGGAGCAACTGTCCCCAGCAGCCCGGTGGACCTGGTGTAAGCCACAAACGGATTCTCAACAGATAGCTTCTTGGGCAAAGGCAGCCATGGTAGCGTCTACAGGGCAACCCTCAACGACGACAAGCTCCTTGTTTCCATCAAAACATCAAACTTCAAAAAGCCATCCACCACAAGCTTCCTTAATCACCGTCCTAAGTGTACGGGCTATATCAAGTGTGCCAGCCCCGCAGAGAGCAAGGTAAAGATTCTCTACAGAGTCTCAAGCTCTCGCTGTGACTCCAACCTTAACAAATTAATTGTCGTCAATTACACAGAGCGTGCCAATGGAACCAGAGCTTCTGGTGATGAGCATCTGGATGATTTGATCAAGTTGGTTGGGCTGTTGGGGACAGTTGCTCCATTTCATAAGAACCCAGGTTTGACAGGAAGCTAGAAGCAAGACGGTGAGGATGAGAGACTGTGTGAGTTTTTTTTAAGATAATCATTTCAAACTACAGGTAGGGTCACATAAACTTAAAAATAACATTATTTACTCCCGTTAATAGAATTGACAATTTTACCTTTTTTTATAAAAGTTTTTAAATATTTTTACACCTACGTAAAGTTTATAGTGTTAGATGTTCTTTTGAAAAAATTTTATGGGTATTTTTATCCTTGCACCCTCCATGTTCTAATGTCTGACTAAGCATTATAAGTCACATATCATATTCCAAAATTTAAACTTAACGAGAGTTACTCCAAATTAACAGAAATAACATTTTGGGTTACTTTTTAATGTTTAATGGGTATTTTTACACCAAAAAATGATTTACAGTGCCAATAGCTCTTGCAAAAAAAGATAATGGATAGTTTTTTTTCCTTAACCCTTTTTTATATGGCTATTTAACTACGTTAGATTCAAGCATTATTCACTACAAAAAAACACTCAATTTTTAACAGAATTTACCATGGAATTTTTTCGTGGCTAAATTGGTCATGAAATTAGCCACAGAAAAGTTCTATAGCTAAACTATCCACATAATTCCATCAAATTTGCCATGGAATTTGCCATGGACAAGTTCCGTGTGGCCAATTCTGTGGCAAAAATTAAAAATTAATTAAATTTTGTATTAAAAATAATATTTATAATATTATAATATTATTTATTAAATAATTTTAATTAAAAATAAAAATATTATTAGTAATGAATATTATATTATTATTTATTAATATTATATTAATAAATTTATAAAAAAATAACATTTAAAACTTTAAAATATTATTTATTAATTAATGCTATTTAATCATAATTATAACAATTATACTATTATTTAAGAATATTATATTTAAAATTTTCTACTAAAATAATATTTATAAGATTATTATATTATTTATTATTTAATTTTATTTATAAATAAATTATTAGTTATTAAGTAATTTTAATTAAAAATATATTTCAGTTTTAAAAAACATTGGCTAAAAATATAGTTTTAAGCAGGTTTATTAAAGATTTAAAATTTTTTGAATTTGAAATTAATTAATCATAAATTTATAAATATTTGTTAAAACTTTTATTTAATTTATTATTATTTTTAATATATATATATAACATTATGTAATAGTATAATGTAAGTTTATTTCGGCACAACTAGCAAAGGCTTACGTGTGAGGGTACCAAGAGCATGAGGTTGTGGGTTCAAACGGGAGGAGAGTTATTTTCATCAATTAAGAGATGCGAACACGTGGCAGCACGAGGAGGAGAAATCACTATTATAAAATATAGATTTTACATCTATTTTTTACACCTGACCAAACATGACATGTATAGAAAGTGTGACCGATGGTATTTTTGTAAATATATAAAGATGCAAGAACTTTATACACGTGTTGAAAAGATAACACATGTAGAAAATATATTTAAAATATTTTTCTTTAATAAATTAGTATTTTTTTTAGATATATTTTTAGAATCAAGCGTAATTAATACATTCAATTTTATTTTAAATTGTTTTAAAAAATAAAAGATGACTTTCTATATGGGTTGGACTTCTAATTGAGATCCAATCGATGTAGAAAGTATCAATTTTTTTTTAAAAAAATTGGGATAACTTTCTACACCGGCTGAGATCCAACCGGTGTAGAAAATAACTTTCTACACGGATTGGGCTCCCAACCTGTATAGAAAGTATTAATTTTTTTTTAAAAAAAATTTGGGATCATTTTCTACACGGGTTGGGAGTCCAACCGATGTAAAAAGTTACTTTCTACACCGATTGAACTCCCAACCTATGTAGAAAGTGATCCCAATTAAAAAAAATCTTTCCTATTTTGACGTTGACCTTGTTTCTATTTCGCGGCAAGCCTCTCACAAGGGACTGATGCGAGACCGAAAGGGCGTGTTATCAAAATCAAAGAAGAGTGAACAGCTCTCTCATGCGTCCAATCCAATTCAATCTCCGAATTTTAGGGTATGGTTGGTATGATGGAATTAAAATTGAAATTTAATTCTATACCTAAGTTTGTTTAATATGATGGAATTTGAAATTTTTGCAATTCCATGTGGAAGCCAAATTTCCTCAATTCCATCAAATTTGCTTCCACCCAAAAAGTAAAGATTTGCAATTCTATGTACCTAAATCCATTTTTGCCCTTCAACTTGCATGATTTTATCCAAGGTTATTAAACTTGGACCAGTCACTGAACTTGTCAGGGTACTGGGTCAAGGGTTAATGGGTCAGATCGGAGTCAAACCGAAGCTAAACCAGGGCCAAACCGGTGAGAAATTGAATATTTTAGGCTTATTAATATGATTTTTTTAAAAAAATAAAAATAATTTTTTATAAAAAAAAACCGAACTGGGGCGGTCAAGGTACTAAATCAAAGGTTAGTGGGTCAGACCGGAGCTAAACCAGGGCTAAATCAGTGAGAAATTGAATATTTTAGTCTTATTAATATGAATTTTTTTTTAAAAAAATAAAAATCATTTTTATTAAAAAAGAACCAGTCCGGTCCGGGTTTAGTAACAATAATTTTTTCTCATTCCACTTTCTTAGGTTGACATATTGGTAATTTTATATTTTAAATATAAATATTAAATAAAAATAATATTTGAATTTCATATACATACCAAACACACTTTTAAACCACATTTCCATTTCCATTTTCATTTCTATATCCATATCCATATCCATTAAAATCAATTCTAGTACAGTAAACCAGTTAATCCGGTGTTGCAGCTATGTCCCCTGCCATTTGGTGCCGTTCATCCTCTCTTCCCTCCCCCTCTCTTTTCCTGCCCAATAAATCTAGGGTTTCGTTTCTGAAGCGTCCCATAACCCAGCTATCATTTAACAGGACCTCCCCTCATGTTCGATTTCACTCCAGGTTTCCGATTAATGTAAGTTTTTTTGTCTACTTTTGTCTTCCTATGCATTAATCGAATTTGTATTCTGTTCTTTGGTTGCTTGGAGAATTATGGGTTTTTAAAAGATGGACTAAATGTAAATTATCGGGAAGTAAAGGCGTTCTTCATTGGTGTAGTCTGTAGTGTGTACATTTTGAATATTTAATCTTTCACCTATCTTTACCGACATTGGCTTTCCCTTAAAATGTTTCTTTCCTGCCCTGCGCCCATCATAAGAAACCAAACTAGTACCTATCACTAGGAGAGTGGATATGATTTTGATCTGCAAACTGCTTCAATGAAGCTAAGCTTTTATTATCAATGGCAAACCTGATTTGGATCGTTGGGGTGGAGAAATGGAAGAAAATGCCATCATTTTAATGGGAAATCAATCTTTATACGTATTACTAATTTACTTCTGTTTGATGCTTCTTGTATTAATTGATTATTTTTAGGACTCTAGGTCTATGCTGATAATACTCATCTGATTAACATCAACAGTTCTAAATCCCTTTGGTGACGCATGTAGAACTTCCCAAAAATGTCAAATGTGTGATGAATTGTGAGGCTGCTGATATATTACTAGGAATTCAAGATCAGATGACCATGTTATCTAAAGATCCAGCTATCAATATACATGTGTAAGTGAGCATGAAAGATTTTCATTTTAGATTGAAGATGATGCTTTTGTAATTTAAAATATACTGTTTATCTGAAAAATTTTCTTTATTTTCTGTTATAGATCATTTGACAAGGGACTGCAGTATGCCAAAAGCAATAGCCACTATACAAAGTCGAGCTTATGTTACTTTTTGGCGACGTTCATGATATTATCATATGATCCTACTCTAGAATTAGTAGAAAATCTTTCTATAGTTGGTTGTTCCTTGTTTCCATTGTTGTCCAAGTTTTGCTACCTCTATTTTCTAACTTCATTTTTTTCATGGCTGGTTCAGTGTCCAATGTTAGATCTATTTTTAAGTCACTCTATTTAGTTGTATCTGCTCTAATTTAATATTCTATTTTAGATTTAATTGACTCAGTATCGATATAAAGTATCTGATTTATAATAAAGCAATTATTGATGAGCTCTGAATGGTATGACTCACTTCAAACTATGTAAAACTTACTGGAAAATGTGTCTAGTTATATATATGTATGTGTAAATGCATTTGTTAAAGGTGACAATTCATTACTGTTGCAGGTCAGGGGAAGCACTATTGAAGGACTTGTGAGAGAAAGTTTAAGAGAGCTTGGGAAGATTAAAAAGCCAATGTAAAGAAGCCACATGATGAAAGGCCTGCTTGCTGGTTAGTTTTCTGTTATCATGCATCAATTCAAGAATCTTTTATTTTGCTTCTTTACTTCTGCATCAGAGCATTGCCTCTTGTGTATAAATGCTGGTTTTTGAGTACTTCATGGCATGCTGAATGATGCAAAGTTGTCAATTTAGAGATGTACAAGTTAATTAGCGTCCTGTGAAAAGCACTTTCTGAGCATGTAAATGCTTATTTTGATTAATGTTTGTAAAAGTAACTTTTATCCTAATAGGCCTTTGCAAATTGAAGTTGGGTAAAAGTGTATTAATGTTGAATGATTTATGTTTGGAAAAGATTTTATAAAAATATCAGCTTGATAAAAAATTTGTTTAGATGATATATTGAGAAGTTAGTTTTAAAATCTTCAAATATGAAAAAAGGCCGAAAAACGTTGCTTCATCAATTCCTTCTGTTGTTTCCTTAGCACTTTAATAGCTTTGTTAATGTTTTGGATTGGAATTTATAATAAATTTGATATTTCAAATTAGTTTTGTTGTAATTGTTTTTATTTGTCAGGAGTTTGGTTGTTTATTATCATGTAAACATGTTTGTAGCATAATAAAAAAATAAACTTTTTTTTTCAAAAAATGAGTTTCTACACTTGATGAACAATGATGAGTGTAGAAGGACTTTCTACACCTCACGTGAGACGTCATGTGTAGAAAGTGTTACTTTCTACACGTGACATGAGTCGTCAGGTCACGTGAGACACGTGTAGAAAGTGACACTTTCTACACGTGTTTTAAAACACGTGTAGAAAGTCTGAATTTTCTACACTTATTGTTTCTACACCTGTTGTATGTCAAGTGTAAAAAGTTATTTTCGTCACAATAAAAAGTCTTTTCTGTACTAGTGTAGACATGTGGTGCATTGTGGAGCCGACACGTTGTGGCTATGTCGGCGATGAGGTGGCCTCCTCCAGACGTGACACGTGGCTTTTCATGAAGACGTCCATATGGCATTTGAAATTTGAAAATTTAAAAAAATAAAAATAGAAAAATAAATTTGCCATGGAATCAATTCCATCGTAAATTATTCCATCGCAAATCTATTTCCATAAGAAAAGTTGAATTCCGTTGGAAATTCAATGTTTTTTTTGTAGTGATTGGACCCAACTACTCTCCTAAAAACATTTTTTTACATTCACACATACTCAAACTCAAAATTCTGTACTTGAGTGGCCAAGGTTTCTTCCTCTAGGATTAATACTTGTTGTTATTTCTCTAGCCTTTACTTCTTTGTTGGCGTCAGAACCTAAATTCTCATACAATAATTCAGTGGATCTTCCAACTCCTCTCTAATGCTATATAGATCTTGATGTAGGCAACAACATTTGCAAAGAAAATGAATAATCCAAGTCGAGAGTCTGAGGACGTTGTCCTTAAAAGCTATTCTGTTGCTACCGGTAGTCGGTAGATAAGAAGCGGCACTTCTCAAAATAAAACGGATCCTTTCTGTAAAAACAAGATGAATATAATACAAAATATATTAGAACTCAACAGGCACACAGAAAAATCAGAGGAGGAAAGAAGAGCTCAAAAGTTCAAGAGGAGTGTATCTAAAACTCTTGTAGACAACTTCTTATATAGACTCTTGAACAAGAGACATTGGACCACTCATCAAGCACTACAACAACGTTTTATAACCATGACATTACTGTTGCTGAACGTTTGGAGGCAGTAAAACATTTTAATTGAAACGGTTTCATGCGCTATAAAATAATAGTGCTTTTAAGGCCATAGGTTATAAAGTCAATAGCATGAAATCTGTTTATGCGTTTAAAGAAAAATCAACATCCAATTTTGCATTAAAAGCTGGTAAATAGCATTAACACAATTTAAGGATTCTGTTTATGAAATTAAAAAGCCATAACCTTTATTTCCTCTTCTTTCTTCTTTGATTATTGTTGATAAAGCATTAGTATGGGTAAGTTAGAGAAAAATTGATAAATATAGTATTAGGTTTTATATTTGAGACTAACATCAAATTCTCAATTAGGTCTTATGTACCAAAAATCGGGAGAAAGTATATAATTTGAGTCATTACTAGGTTAAAATCCAAGGAATAGAATAAGGTACGTAAATATCCAATTTAATTGTACCATACAAGGAATTTGATTTGAGTTGACGATCAATTTAAGAGCTTTAGTGATAAACAAAGAATAGAGGTGAAAGAAATAAAAATGATTTGGTGATAAATAATGAGAACGGATCAATGTAACTAAGGATCAAAGCCAAGCAAAAGAGGCGCCACTCTTAACAAAGGCTCCAATGCATTGGGCTGAAACTTTCTGGCGAAAAGGAAGCACACATTGGTGACATTCCCATTATAAACACAATTCCCTCCAAACCTAATCCGATTCAAGAACTCATCTGTAATATCACCCCACCCAAACCTTCCTGGATGTGGGCCCCCTCTCGACCAATCAACCCACGTAATGCCACGTTTCGAGTTCAGTTCATCGTACTTCATGTGCACCAACGTTGGTATATAATGCTCGTCCATGTAACATGGTGGACGACAAAGTTCCTGAAAGATGGGGTAATAAATGGTATCAGAGACAAGTTTGATCGCGAGATCTCGATGGAGTTCGAACCATTGAGACCCTTTTCGCCAGTCGGTGATGTTGATCATGGGCGACATTTTGGGGTTGTATCGTCCACGACCTGGCTTTTTGGGGTCATCGAAAGAGTTTAAGAAGGAGAGAGATGAGTTGATGAGGTAATTGTAGATGGTTTTGAAGTTGAAGAGAGGGATGCATGATTCTGAGAGAAGAACAAAGCGTTGGTTAGAGGTGTCGTCTAAGAGTGCATTTGCTACAAGACGCCTTTCTGCATCTATCATTGATGAAGTTCCCCAGAAAACTGGCTGCAAATGGAAGAAAACATTATCCATCTATCTTATAAGATACAAATAAGCAAATTACCAAGATTAAAAATCTGGTTAAAGAAAATAAATATATAAAAAATAATTTGTTTTTAAAAATACTTTATTTATGGGGAGAGAGAATAACCATATAATTAACTAAATATAGCAATCGAGACTAACCAATATTAGGAAAAGTCACAATGAGGTTACAAGAAATGAATACAATTTTAAAAAAATCCCAATAACAAATGAGCAATATGGACCTATTATTATTTCCTGTACTAGAATTTGTCGTTTTATACTACTCACCATTGTGAAACTTTTTAGTGATTACATCCTTTTCTTGGACCATATAGGGATTCTCCTCCAATATTAATTCATTGGACAAAAATGAAAAATTATACTAACATTTTTAGGCAGAGTATAATAAGAATATAGGAATAAGTCATCCTTAAAAAAAATTCTCTCATATATAGAACAAGGGAGTATATTTTAAATATCGCTTCACTATATCCTCCATTATAATAGAATGTAGTAAAACAGAGTTTCTGGGTTTTGGGCTTTTCTTGTGTTCCTTCATTCCAACAGTGTGTGTGTTTGGGGAAATTACAGTCACTATCTTTATTGTAATGGGGTAAAAAGTTTGGTAGTTGAATGTGGGTAAATATACAAAGTAACTGTATTGTACATATTGCTAACCTGGCTTGGAATTCTTCTGCCAAAGAAGACAGAATCTTGAGGCACTGTTTCATTGAAAGAAGGATGTTGATGTAAGTAGATATTGTACAAGCCTTCATTGCCTTTGAAAAATCTCTCCCATAAGGGTCCCAACGGAAGTGAACCTTTTGCTAAGAACATGAAAGCCACTTTAGGGTTTGTCCTGTTAGAAATATCGTCCTTCTTCTCTAATCCTCCTTGTACCTTAATTGCCTCCAAGAATAAATCTTGGTCTGTCATATTGTGCATGAGAGACACCTTGTTAGTTATAATACTTCTGATAATACTTGTGTTGTTGTTGGACATTAATAATGGGCTGTGTTCTGATTGTGTCGTCAACGGTGGGGCTAGTGTCGGGCATGGTGGTCGGTACGGTGGTTGTGAGGAGGAGGAGGCTGGATTTACATAGTAAAAAAGGTACTGTAAATGAAAGGAAAGGGTTTTGAAATATAAAGTGGCTAATGTTCCTAGTGAGATACCAACAATGAAGAAGACAGAGTGATAGAAAAGGTTTAGGTTTAGATGTAAATGAATATTGGAAGGTTTGGGTATAATCCTGAGAAATTGATTATGCTCCATTATTGGTAACTGTTTCTTGATCACTCACAAATGGGAAAAGAAGAAGAGAGTGAGATTCTTATATAAGTCTCAAAAAGGGGCTTGTGAGAATACTTTGAGGTGAAGTTAGGGAGGATTAGGTTTTTTAGTGTTTTTTAATTGTCTCAATTCAAACAGACTTTTTCTTTTCCTTCTGCATTTGTTCGGGTCAAAGAAAACAACGGAGAAGCAAAAAAGATAAATATATAGCAAATTGCTAGATTCTTTCTAATTGATGTTAATTGAAGTAATAAAGAAGTCAATACTTGGAAAATATTTATTGCATTTTTATAATGTCGTATTACTATTTATATTTTAAAATATTAAAATAAATTTTAAATCTTTTGCTATCTTAACTTAATTGTATATGCTGGGACAGAGAGAAGGGACCCGGGGGCCATGCTAATTCCCCTGGGATTTTAATTTTTTTTGGGTCCTGTATAGATATCTATTAGGAAAAAATAGATGAAAACCCTATTTAAAAATTTTATTAGTTAGAAAGAACAGAATTTGAGTGTTGATATTTTTTATGTATGAAATCATTGACTGTACTATAAGAGGTAGCTTTAATAAAAAGCAATGAATATAATTAATCCTAATAATCCATTTGCAATTAAAATAAACGTTACACATGTTATGAACCAAAATGCACCTTTTTCATTAATTCTGTGTTACAAATTGATGACTGATAGATTCTTACCACCTCTTTTTTATATCGCTATTGGACAAAGCTCAGGGTCCTTACATTCGATTATGTTTATTTTTATTATTTACATTGATTCAAATTCGTTCTTAAGCGACCATATCATTCTTTTCAATAGGTGGATTGGTAGATTCTTGCTGCCTCTTATTAAATGTAAATAAGTGAAATTAGAAAGGAACATAGAGACAAGAAAAGGCTGTTTGATATGAAGGGAGAAAAAGTGGGCCGACGGAAAAATTGTTTAAGTTGGATTTAAAAAAAATTAGAGAAGTGGGGTTATAACTTTTTAATTAATTTTTTTCACTTTTTTTATCTTGCATATTCTTTTTATCAAAATTTAATAACCTCATTTCTCCAATTTCTTTAAATTCAATTTATAAAAATTTTCTTTCCTCTCCCCTCCAAATCTCTCATATTAAACAGACATGAAAAGATAATCCGAGGATAAATTTCTACCCAAGGTAACTTTCTTGTGTTACTCATTTTATAATTGCGTGATTGTAAAATATTTAATTTGGATTTAAATCATACATGGAGGTTATTATATACTCTTATGGTCCTATTTATAGAGTCAAGAGAGATTTTTTTTTTTTTGATCCTATGGGGTAGAAAAAGAAATTTTTTATATGAATACACAATTTTACCCTCAATTTATTATTGTATTAATTTTATTCTCAAATGTCATAATGCATATTAAATACAGATAAAGTTGAAAAGTTGTTAAATTCTAAGATATAATGAATTAAGTTTAAAGTTTTTATTGGTCTACGTGAAATATACTGGATGCCTAGAAGTGCATTATAAATATGACAAGATGAGTATATATTAATTGGTTTTTAAAAGATAATCACAGGATAATACTTATATATAACACATGCTCCTTGATAGATTTGATGAGTAGATTTACGTCTAAGCAATTCAAATGATAAATTAAAAGCTAGTAATGCATACTAGGTAGGTAGGAACTAGGAAGGGCTTGCTTTGGGACTATGGAGATTATTGAATGTGCCTAATTAACTTGACATATTTTAGGAAAAATCGGAGCTAATTACTAATTGTCACGTGTTAGGTCCTCTAATTACGGTTTTCATCACCCCAAGAGCTACGCAACTGAATGTGCAAATATCATATTTGTCTGTTATTCTTTCACTTAACGCTAACCCCATTGAATTGCTTCTCAATATGAAATTTGACTCTACACACACACATATAGGGTTGGCAATATATATATATATATGTATGATAGAAAACTTAATAGGGGAATATTATAAATCAAAGAACTTTAAAAATACTAAAAGATAAAAAAGTGCTCTCAATATTCATCATAATATCATAGAAGTATGAGGGTATAATTTATCATTTTTTAAATTAAAAGGAAATGACCGAAGTGCCCTTGCCTTCTTCTACTTCTCTCTCCTCAAGCGACATCTCCTTGTGACCAAACCAGTGGTGATAGGTGACGGGCATCTCCACCACACGTTCTAATTCATAATCCTCCTCTTCATTGTGCCCACTCCTCATTGGCTCCTTTTTTTTTATTATTTTTTTAATTTTTTAACTTCAATACCACCAAATTTCATCACCCCCTCCTTTATAACTCTCCTCCTTCTGCATCATTTGATGCCTCGGCCTCCTGACCAACAGTTTCTTCACTCAAGTTCCATATTGCGCCTTCAATAGTGTCTTCATCAGTTTGCTTCTCTCTTAACTTGTCTGCTAAAATAAAGGACTGTCCACTGGCTTAAACAAATCAATCACCATGATTAAGACTTTACATCCCTGTTACATACATGTTTTCTCATTTTTATAAGTGTTTAATTTAAAATGGTGAGTTGTGAATTTCAATTCCCGAATTTGATAAAATCAAATCCAAAGTTGGTAATCTCATATCAAGTCTAGGTATTAATTCATGTTTGTTTTCTCATTTTCACAAGTGTTTGATTTGAAGTGGTGAGTTGTGAATTTCATATCAAAACATGATAAAATAAAATACGAAGTTGGTAATATCATATTAAATCTATGAATTCTATAATTACAACATGCCTTCTTCCGATTTTTTAAAATTCAGAGGGACAATTTTGTTATTTTCTTTTTATTTCAAAAAGGATAAATCAGAACCTCACACTTTTCTGGTATTATAAATATTTGAAACATATTTTTGTCTTTTAGTATTTTTAAAGTTCTTTATAAGGGATTTCCCAAATTAATACATGGGTTGGTTCCCTCATTTTCCTTTTCTTCTTAAAATTTTATATCCACCATCAATCAAAAATGGATGGTTCAGATTCAATAATTTATAAATTATTATTTTAAACATAAATAAATAATTTTTTTAAAATTTGATCTGGACAATTTATAATTGCAATAAAGATAAATTTTTTCTAAAAATTAATTTATAAAATACTACAATAATAATTTTATAAAATATTAAATTAAAACCATTTAATTTCTAGTAGAGATGAAATTCTAACAAGAAAATAAGAAAAAGGATTCTAAGAGTATATATTTTCTTCCTTAATATACTAGTTCCTGTAATTTCACCTCATTTAAATTCTAATTAAGTTGGTGTAGTTTTTTTCCTTTTTATTGGATCCCTATATATAGTTTCCTGATCAATTATATAGATATTTGTACTTATACTTATAATTTATTAATTTGTAAGAGAAATAACATTAGTAGATGATGCCGTGGCTTTTACCTAATATGCACATGATTAATTTTTGTCACATATTTAAATACAATAAAAATCAACTAAATTATAAATTTTATATATAGATGTAAGGAAACAGTAATACATGGAGGATATAAATCTCTTTTCTTTGCTGCCTGTGTTATTGTCTTTATAATGTACTTGAACTTTTGCTATTATGTCATTTAACCTTTTTATCAAAAAAAAAAAAAAAAAAACGGTGTCGATAAAAATATAAGCTAATAAATTAATTTTTCCTACAGGGTACCTATTAGTGTTAATTTGATTTCAAATACGTGTTTCTATATATGGGTCGTCTATCTCAATTCACAAGTAATTTGACTTGACTCCACAAAGAGCCACAGATACCACGCAACTATACTAGTTTTCTATATTGTGATGGTGGAACGAGAAGCTATATGTTCTACATCTTAAAAAATAAGGTATAGTTTGGTCAATTAGGTACAGAAAAAAACTGTGATTGAGAAGCATGTGACAGCTAGCTAGCCCAGCAATGAAGAAGCATAAAACCAGGAAAAATGAAAACGTGGAACGGAAAAAAAAAAGGGAATAATAATATATTCCCTAATATCTAACAAGTGGCTTGTTTTTCCTCCACTAATTAATTTGTGTTTTGTCCTTTTTTTCACTATATGCTTTCTTCTAAAGTAATAGATGCCATCACTACTGGTTGACCAAAAGTAAAGAAAATGTTGAGTTACTGTAGCTACTCGCAGCAACTGCCAAATTCATCCCAACTATGACCTAACAATCCACATATAGAGATAATTGTCTGCTGATTAATCAGCAGGGTGAAAAAATTAGAACCGAAACTGAACTGAATTCAATTCGGTTCAATTAATTCGATTTTTGGTTAAGATTCAGTTTTTTTTTTTTAGAATTTTGGTTTCGGTTTTCAGTTCGGTTATTTAAAAAATAATTCGGTTTAAACCAAAAAATCAAAAAATATAATATATTTATATTTAATAGATACTATTTAATAAGTGTATTTTTTTATAATTAAATAGGTATAGATTTTGAATTTTATTAGATACAATATGTAGATATTTTAAATCTATTTTATTTATTTTATATATTTCCTCCCTAAATATAATCTTGAGGATAAAAACTAATCTTTTTACAAAATGTATTTGGATATTTTTTATTTTGTAAATAATAAATAAAAAATTTGATTAATTCAGTTATTAACCGAACCGAAATAATTCAGTTTTGGTTAATATAATTAATCAGTTTCGGTTTGATGTTTAATATTAGCTCTATTCGATTTTTCGGTTATTTCAATTTAACCGAAAACGAACCAAAAAATAAAATGCTCACGTCTTTCACTCTTTCAGAAACTGGAAATATTGGATTTCAAGAGATCAATTTTTTTTTTTGATACATGAGAAGGCTCAAGGCCTAAAAATAGAAAAAAAAAACACAATTAGTGGGGAATAACTCCCATACACTCGTCAGTCAGCAGAGCCCTTAAGAAAGTAGGGCACCTATCAAATATGGAGGATCTTGAAATACCCATTTTTGCTAAGGCATCAGCAAGTCTGTTCTTTTCCCTCGGTATATATCCCACCAGCAGCTCCCAGGAATAAGCTAGGAAGTTCTTAATTCTCTATTTAAGTTCATAGCAAACCAATCACGTAAGGAAGCAGAAAAGAATTGGGAGTAGCAATCTGGTTTGAGTAAATACCTCCAAAATTCATTTGCATATTCACAGTCTCTCAAAATGTGCAGTACATCTTCATTCCCACCATTACAATAATTGCATAAAGGGGAAGTTTGAGACCAACGACTCCTCCAAATATTTGATGGAAGTCTATTTTGAACAGCTACCCACATGAACACCCTTATACGTTCAGCACCCTGCCATTTCCAAATGGACTTGAAAATGCTGCTACCTGCACTTTCTTGTGAATTAACAATCAGCGAATAAGCACTCTTAATTGAGAACATCCCATTATTGGAAGCATTCCAAGAAAGAACATCACATCCCTTCTCAAGCATCGGAGGCATGACAGTGATTAGTTTTTGGATAAGATGACCCTGCAGCAAAGAGGATAATCTAGAGAAATCCCATGCACCAAGCAATACCCACTCAACGACTCTACTAGCTTCCTCAACTTCAGTAAGAGGTCTAAGGCAAAACTCCTTCAAGGCACAATTAGGTAACATCCAATTGTCAGTAAAGAAAGAGACTACCTTACCATATTTAAGAGATAAATTTAAATCTACATAGCATATGAGAGAGTCATATATATTTTGATCATGTCAGAGTAAAAGTCCAGCCCAGTTAATCATAAGCTCTGCCCAATAGTATATAATTTTAGAATAGTTTATTATACCCTATCATCAATCAATCAAATATACCCTACTAAAGCTTGTGCTTCTACTGTAATTGGTCCTAGTAGAGCCATTTATCATTAAGTAGTTATCCATGTGTCACTAAATGCATAAAAACAGTCCATGTCATTATTTTAAATTCATTTTGTTAGATTCATGTGACAATTAGCTGCCCACACCTTCAACCTCATCGGTGGTTACCTTCCTTTTTCCCAATTGACGGTTTTAAAAAAGTCCCTCTTTAACATTTTCCCGTGTAGATGTGGAATACATATCTGAACTACAGTTTTAAAAATTAAAAAAAAGTGACTTTTTACTACTAGTCTTCTTTTTGATTCCACTCCCATTGGTTTAATCTTGCTTTTGATATATTTATTAATTACTAATTGTTAATTAATTTATTTCACTTTTCAAAGTACATTAATGTGTCTTTGATTTTCAAGATTCTCTCAGATTTCTTGCTTTTCCTCCACTCAGTCTCAATATTTCAAATTTCAAATTCAAATCCTTCCAATAATTTTTAATATGTATAAAAAATCATTTCCCTCTTTTAAAATCACAATATATCGCCCCTTACCTTGACCAACATTATTGTCTGACCATGCAAACATAACAATTTCGATCCCCTTTTCAACCCATAAAAATGATATATAATATACACCATGCAAACATAAGCTTACTTATTATTAAATAAAAACCCTTTTTTCTATTTGTAATGAATATAATGGTTTCTTCTTTCTTTTCTCTTTCCCTTCAGCAGCATCTACTGAACCTATGCTTTTTTATAGGTTAAAAAGGGGATGAAAATGGTTTGGTTAACTGTTAAAACATATGGAAATATGTGTTCTATAGGTTGCGTGCTGTTGTGTTACTGCTGCCGTTCTCATTGAAAATATTTCGGCTGATGCAAATGATCCATTTTGTAAATCATACATCTCATCATATTTATATTATTCAATTTTTTCATGAACTTTTTTTCACTACTAGGTTAACAGACTCATTTTTGCCTTTATTGTTGTTGATATTGTGCATTTTGGGATATTTTAACTGTTCCCTTACTATTAGGATTAATTAAGTCATGTTTAGTGATGCATATTATCAATGATAACGTGAAGATATTTTTGTCCTACTATAGAGAAAGTCTGGGATTTTTTTTCCCACTAAAACAAAGTGTCATCATAATATATATAAGACTATTTCACAATATCAAACTATCAAAACTTTCTTGTGTTTGACAATGTCACCGTCTATATATTGATGACAATTTCAAAAGAGTAAAGGTTATTCTTCTTAATTAATCTAAATCCACATGTTTAGTTTCTTTCTGTTTGTAAAAAACCATTTATTTTACATTGTGCTATGCAAATACTAGTGAGTAACTATAAGCAAATATGGGGCAAAGATGGGATACAGAATTTGATGAAGCAAATATGTATTTTCCGATATATTTGGAACCTCTTTGTGTATGTGAGAGGTACTTGGATGGTGAAGGAAGTGCATATGGTGACGTTTTGATATATACTTTCTATTGTTTCTCAGACTCATATATTTAAAGGCAAGTAAGGCTTTCATGCATGGAGAGAAATTGAATTTTGAACAAAATTATTTGTTGAATATTATTATTCTAAATCAATTCTATGATTAGAATGGCTCTTATCTATGATGAGGAATATGATAAATATTGTTGGTACAACTTAGCTAACCTCAAAATATATCAACAGATTTCAAAATATATTAATAGATTTGTGTGTGTGTAGAAGTTGTGGGCTATTCGAAATGATTAGAAATATATATCTCTTTCTAGGTTTTGATTGTCACTTATTTTGATGTTATTTGTGGCATTTAACAAGCGCCACATATTCCAACACTACTAAAAGAAGCTGTGGAGCTACCCACAAGCGTAACATCATGTATATATTTTTTTATATTTAAATACCACATAGGGTGACGCTTCCTTAAGGAAGCGCTACAAAAAATCACTTTCTTAAGTAAATGTCACTTTATACCTTTTTTTAAAAATTTATTTTTATATTTTTTAAAATATATTTTTAAAAATGGTCTAAGGTGACGCTTTCTTGAGGAAATGACACCCTAAACCCCTTTTTAAAAAAAATATTTTTAAATTTTTTTTCAAAAATATATTTTTTAATTTTTTTAAAAAGGGTCTATAAGGAAGCGCCACCCTATACCCTTTTTTAAAAAAATTATTTTTAAATTTTTTTTCTGAAAATATATTTTTTAATTTTTTTAAAAATGGTCTACAATGAAGCGCCACCCTAGACCCTTTTTTAAAAAATTATTTTAAAATTATTCTTAATCTTTTTTTAAATTTTTTTAAAAAATTATTTTTTCATTTTTTCAAAAAATGGTCTAGGGTGGCTCTTCCTCACCGTAGACTATTTTTTAAAAAAATAATTTTTTTTCATATTTTTCTTTTAAAACCCAATAATTATAATTAATAACATACTTTAAATACATTTTCATATCTCTACAACAAAATGAAGAAAAGAAAACCACAATAAAAAAAACTCGAAAATGATATAAATTAAAAAATAAATAATTAACAAAATTACTACTAAGTAAAATAAAAGTATTAAAAATAAATAATTATTTTATTTATGCAATTCATCAATGTTGACAATTACTACAATAATAAAAAGTATAACTACTACATATCTTCACAGACAACCTATATATAATAACATTTAATTTTATCTTATTTATTTTTCGGCATATAAAAATGAGAATAATTTTTTCAGATTTTATAATAAATTAAATAAAGATATTGAGAAAATTAAACTATTAACTACTAATAAAATTACATTTGTAAGCTCAAAAATTTTAAAAAAACTTACAATATAGAGAAAGCTTGAATAGAGTGAGTTGAAACCTCAAACACAACACCTGAAAAAAAAAATAATAAAGAAAAAAGAGAAAGATAAGGTTCCATAGATGTTTAAAAAAAAGGCGATTAACAAGACAATGTGTTGTACGTAACTTAAAAATATTAAAAAAAAAAGAAAAAAAAAGAGTAGGTACAACTTACAGGACGAAATAAAGCTATAAGGAGGATGAAATATGACTAAGAGGGAGAAAAAGTGAGGTTAGTTTAGTGTAAGAAATGAGACAAAAGAAATGAAGAAGGAGTACCGCGAAAATAAAAAGAGGAGGAGGAGAAAATGTGAGAAGTGATAGAATAAGGAAATAAGGGAAGTGTAGATCAAACCGGGGAAGGTGATGAGTGACAAAAAGAAAAGAAAGAGAAAGTGTGGGAATTAAGAAGATAAGGGCGATAACACGTGTTGGATAAAGAGTGGTGACTAAGAGGATAAAAGTGATGGAAGCAGATTGCGGGAGAGAGAAATGTTTGAATTTTTTTTTAAAAAAAGAATAATTCGAGTGGTGCTTGCTAGGCTAAGGGCCACATAAAGTATGTAACAGCTGTGACACTTCCTTGAACAAGCGTCATAGCTGCTGCTTCAATTTTTTTTTTTTTAAAAAAAACACTTTAGATGGCGCTTCCTCTAAAGTCACTTAGAAGCTGTAGCGTTTCCGTGAGGAAGCGTCACCTAAAGTGTTTTTTTTTAAAAAATTTTTTTAAAAATCTGGAAGAAGTTGTGACACTTATTTAAAGAAGTGTCATAAAAAGTGCGTCACTAATTCCTATTTTTGTAGTAGTGATTATTTCTAAAAAAATTAGAAAATCACAAAATATTCTTATAATATATTTATTTTAAAAATATTTAATTTTTTATGAAAAAATGTCTAAATGAGCCGAATATGCACCTAAGAAGTATGTTATAAAAATAAAAAAAATACTGAAATTTAAAAATTCTTAAACAATAAATTCCTAAATAAACTCTTATATCTCGGGATATGAATCATTTTTCCTATCGTTATCCCTCTGTCATAGCTTAGGACATACGAAATTTTGGTAACAAATGAATGGCTAATATCACTGGGTTATTTGCAGGAAAAAAATAAAATAAAATAAAATAATATCACTGGCTTATGAAGGGAAAACAAATCACGGGGATATATTTAGTGTACATTCATTTAGTCACAAATGAACTTTTTAATTAACTAAAACATAGTAATGAGATAATTATCATATAATACAAATCTAACCAGAAAAAAATCCTATTGCTAAACAAATTTCCAAATAAATAAATTTTAAATATAATATTATTAAAAAAATAATCATCCAATAGAGATGAGAGAACATTCTTGGATAACTAATTGTCCAATAATTAAAATGGGGTTAGAGAAGATATAGAAAGTTTTTAGCATTAATCTCATAATTGAAAATTTATATTTTAAATTTATGGTCTTCAAAAATAATTACAATTTTTAATATGTTTATTAATAAATATTTTTTCCTTAATCCTTCTCCCTAATTTTCCCTTGAAATAATTGATTTTAAAAAATGTATACTTAAAATTGTGTGGTAGGTACATGATAAATGCTGCTGTAAAATATGGCCAATGAACACTAAGAGCCCGTTTGGTTCAACCCCATTGCATGCATGCAATGGTAATCATGATTGCATTACCATGAGAAGAGTGTTTGGTTGCTCTTTAGCATGGTAATAGGGTTTACCATGGTAATGATGATTACCAAAAAATTGGTAATCTTCATTCATACCTCCCCCCCTATGAATCCTCATTACCATCCCATTGTATAGTTAGAAAAGTCTAATTGACCCTTTAGTTTTACTTCTCTTTATTTTACTTATATATTTTCATTTAGCTTCATCGCCACAACCGTCACCGCCACCTCCTCCTCCACCACCGCCGCCACCTCCTCCTCTACTACTGCAGCCACCTACCGCCACCTCCTCCTCCACCACCGCTACCACCTCCCCCTCATCTGCCGTTGCCGCCACCGCCACCACCTCCTCCTCTACCATCGCCACTACCTCCTCATCCTCCTCTACCGCTACTGCCACCCGGCACCTCCGCCACTACCTCCTCTTCCTCCGTCGCCGCCGGCCCCACCGCCACTACCTCCTCCTCCTCCCTCGCCTACACCCACCGCCACCATTACCTCCTCCTTCTCCACCGCCATCGTTGCCACTACCTCCTCCTTCTCCGTTCTCACCACCTACTATCGTCGCCACTATCTCCTCCTTCTCCCTTCCCGCCACCACTATCTCCTCCTCCTCTGCCGCTGCAACTACCACCTTCTCCTCCTCCACCACCACCACTACCTCCTCCTCCTCTGCCGCTGCCGCCACCCGGCATCGCCGCTACTACCTCCTCCTCCTCTGCCGACGCCTCGGCCCCGCCGTTACTACCTCCTCCTCCTCCCTCGCTGACACTTGTCGCTGCCACTACCTCCTCCTTCTCCGCCGCCACCCACCACTATCGCCACTACCTCCTCCTTCTTCGTTCCCACAACCACTATCGCCTCCTCCGCCACTGCCACTACCTCCTCCTCCGCCACCGCCGCCGCCGCCGCCGCCACTACCTTCTCCTCCTCCTTCGCTGCAGCCACCCGGCACTGCCGCCACTACCTCCTCCTCCTCCTCCACCTGACTCTTAACTTTCTTTTGCAAAGATTATAGTAAGGGTAAAATAGACTTTGTGTCATATATTAATTTTAAATAATTGTTAAAATAATAATTTATTGCACCTTACTTAAAAATCAAACCAAACACTAGCCCTGTAATTAATATTGCATTGCATTACCATTGCATCGCATCGCATTGCATTACAGGGTGTAATGGGATCGAACCAAACGGGCCCTAAATACAATTGATGAACAATTTGCAAATGCTAATAAAGTTTTGAAATAATTTGGAAGACTAACACCCACAATTAAAAGTTAAAGCAGTGGTTGGGAATGAAATGCAGCGTCATTAATTGAAGATGGTGCTTTATCAAATAATCTTGTAGATATTATTTTATTAACACCATGTGTTGTGCTTCCCGCTGAACAACAATAGAGAACATAGTTTCGCGTTGACGAATTCATAAATGGTTTTCAAAAGGAGATATTTAAACTCTATTTAACTATATTAACTTTTTAAATTGTATTTGCACTAATTTTTTCATACAAAGTCAAGCATAATTATTTTTGACATACACTCTAAATATCTCAATATAGATTTGCAGATATTTCTATTCCTATTTATTTTTTATAATAAGAATCTGCAACAAAATAAAAATTAAGATCCTGATATTATTGTTAAGATAATATGATTTATTATACTAATCATAATTATATTTTTAAGATCCTAATTTTATTGTTAAGTTGCACACGTAATTATATTTCTCATTCCAAATATCTCAATTTAAATTTTTATAAAATCATTCTCTTCTAATAATGTTTATAAAAAAATCTCTTCTAATATGATTTCATATACTCTTGGTCTAATCATATGATAATAAAAAAACTTATAATAGTATATTTAATATTTTTTTTTCATTTTAAAGCTTTATATTTAATTTCACACTTATGAATATCTCAACGTATGTTTGCAAATATGAAATGTGCTAAATATAACTTCATTCATGTCATTAATATTTAAAAGGTGGTGATAAATCAATTTTCTTATAGAGTTTAGTAATATATATATATATATATATATATATATATATATATATATATATAAAATTTTGTACCGTAATAATTTTCAAGTCACAAATATTCAATCTTACCTTTGAATTGCAAGATGAAGTTAATTTACTTTCTATGATTACCTTTTAATTTCAATGTTGTTTCATGAACTTTAATGTATGATTGAGTGATGTTTGAATCAAATTTAAGTTAGTAGAACTTATATACTTCGAGATAAGGAAAAAGAACTCATCCTTTGTTGGGACAATGGTGGTTTTTTCTGCAACGAAGCCAACAAATCACCGACACAAAGTTCTAATTTGGATTAGTAATGGTAGGGTTTATGAAAAGCTTGAACATGAAAATCCAAAGATTGTTGAAGATGCTGTTGAGACTTCATGGGAATCGAAGTGTTTGTGAGAAATTTAATTTGTTTGCGAGGTGGAGGAGAGATGATTGTCTATAAAGTCATAGTGGAAGAGCAAGATCGATCAACTCACTAGAAGAATTTGAGTTTGATCCATTGAAATGAAAATTACAATGAGGGATTGAGTTCCTGGTGATTCAAAATATGATCTGATTGAAATAGAGAATCAGATGCAGTGGGGAAAAGGAGAGAAGACGACATTTTTCTCTAGCTTATTTTTAATTTAAATATAAAAATATTATATTAAAAAAGTAAATTACTATCATTGTTTAATTACATAGCCATCACTTAAATCTGATAAGTCAATATTTTTTGTAAAATAAAACTGATGATGTTAAAATTGAAGAACTAAAAATACATACACTTTATAGACATAAATGACTAAAATAATACTTTATGCAAGTATAAAAGTCCAAACACGAAGTGTGTACTTTAGCGTTTTAGAAATTAACTTTTAGGCTCTAGCAATATTTTGGTAAGTTTGAGATATTAAATTTATTTAACTCAGTTTTTATTTATATTGTACTGCTTGCTTTTAACATATATTTTTATATGCTTAAATAATAATTTTTTAAATTTAAAATTCAATTATAAATTTTTTTTATATATTCCACTTATGATATTATATAGGTATTGATAAGATAAAAAATGTTCGAGATTGATTTATTTTTGGTTTTTTTTATTGAAAGTGAGTATACTACAGAAAGCAAAAATAGAGGAAAATTTGGAAGAATCCGTGCGTTGGGGGCAGGTGGGGAGAAGTTTTAATCTTAACAATATAACTACTGAAATATTAAATTAATTCAAATCATTTTTTTATTTCTATTGTACCGTTTGCTTTTGACATATATTTTTATACGCTTAAATGACATCTTTTGAATTTAAAATCAATTTTAAAATTTTTAATATATTCCACTTATGATATTATATAGGTATTGAAAAGTTTATAAATTTTCAAGATTCATTTATTTCTATTTTTTAATTGGAATAATAATAGCATGATCTTTCAAAAAAATTCATTAATAATAACTTGGAGAAGCAATAGTAGTACTTGTAATTTTTATCATATTTGGGTATGCTCATACACATATATATAAGAGTATAATGATGATTTAAGGTGTTTAAGCATATATAGTTTTAAGAGTAGCAATTTACATATTGATAATTTTATTGGATGTTCCCAAAGGGACTACAAATAATCCCACGTAACCGTGCATCGCGAGGTATTTCGTTCGATAACTCAAATGGTGTAGTTTATTAGTTAAGAGTTGTTCTAACTTTTAAGAAATTAGGACATATATTATATCTAATTTAGTGTGTTTAGCTAAATTTCTTCTAAAAACAATTATATACATCCTTACCATTTAAGTTGTACTTCGTACAAAGCACGGAGTAGTTTGTCTTGTTTCTATTATGTATAGCACGTGACTCCCTCCTTTTGCTCATATAAGCTCTGTTGTAAGGGTTTTTTTTTTTAACGAACTTATCCTTTTTTATAAGGTTACATTTGAATTTATCTCAATAATAAATGTAATTTTACTCATTTTTCTTTCAGTTAATCTCATACCTTATATTATGTTTCATCATTTTTTTATTATTACTCTCTCTCTCTCTCTCATATTCATTCAAAAGTAAGGGCATTTTTTTTAAAGAAAATTATATTTTTTATATATTTATTATTTTTAAATAATTTTAATTATTTTTTAAAATTTTGTAATTCGATTGATAGACCCTTACCACTCTGATCCTTATTTCTCACATACCAATTATTATTAGTTAAGTCATTAAATATACTTGAAGTTTCAAAGTTTACCCTTACTAAAATATTTTCTTTCTTTGTATTTAAAGATCATTCTCACATCTCTCTCTTCTTTCTCTCTTTTCAACAAAAATTAAATAATAGCATATAGGCGGATTTATATTTAATACCAAAAAATCCTTTAAAAAATAGACTTATAATAAGAACGGTACTGATATATATAGGGACGCTGGGAGTAATACACACTATTCAATGCAATGAATATACTCATCATTTGTCTTTATTTTCGGTCTCTATATCTTATTATAGTATCAGAGCTTTATAATTAATTGGGCTAGGTTTTTACTCTTACATATCCAACTAGATGAGTCTTCTCTATATTTTAAAGAGACCAAAAAATAATGAATCATATTATTTATTGTTGAGATTGAAAGATCAAACTCAAGCAATCCTTAATAATAAAAAAGAATATAAAGAGGCTTATAGGCAAACTAATAGATTAATTCTAACCCAATAAACTAATTTAATCAAATCTAATTAGATCAAATCAAATCATAATATCTTAAGATATATTTCTAAAATATAATATCTATATCTAATTCTAATAAATATAAAATAATCAACCCTAATATTATATTATTAATTATTTTAATATTAAACTTTCTATTCTCAACACCCCCTTAAGCTGAAAGCACCATAATTGTGAGTAACAACTAATCAACAATAATTTATTTCTTCATGAGATCTTGAATCATGCAGCAAGTACGGGTACAATAGCATAAATGTGAGCAGCAACTAATCACCAATATTTGTTTCTTCATGAGATCTTGAATCAAGCAGCAAGTACGGGCACATCTAAAAATAGTTCAACCAAATGTCACATTGAGGACATCCAAAAGTAATAATCCAATAGTTTCATTAGGAGCTGAATAATAGGTCTCATAAAGGACTAAAACAACAACTAACGGTCTCATAAGGAATCAAAGCATTAACGAATGTTCTCACAAGAGACTAAAGCAACAACGAATGGTTTCACCAGGGACTAAACAACACCCCATAGGTCTTATCAGGGACAAACACCAAAGGTTTCACTAAGGACCAAACAAAAGAAAGCAACCAAAAGAAGGTGAAACTCAAACCACTAACTGAAACTATGGGTACAAGAAGGAACTCTAAAGCTCTGATATTACAATGAGATTGAAGGATTACATTGAAATACAGGAAAATACTCTGAATATTATTGATCCTTAAGAATAAAAGAAAATACAAAGAGACTTTTATATAAGCAAACTAATATACTAACCCTAACCTAAGAAACTAATCTGATCAAGTCTAATTAGATCAAATTAATTCATAATATCTTAAAATATATTCCTAAAATGTAATATCCATATCTAATCCTAATAAATGTTAAATAATCAACTCTATTAATATTAAACTTTCTATTCTCAACATTTATGATTTATGACTTGATATGAACCATGCATAAACTTTCTCCACTCCATCTGAACTGCCTAGTAGTTTCATAATGTCATAATTTAAGCTAATTACTACTATCACTTCACATTTTGTGCTTTTTTAGAAAGACAAATAAGAAATATTAAAATATGCTCAAAATGATCAACTTCATTCCTATAAAATTCTTTGTTCTAAAATTAATGTTTAGTTGCCACCAGCTTACCAAGTCACTGCCTTAGTTGTCGTTGATGTTATCACTTGATAAGTTAAGATTGCTACTTATTAAACGGTTTAGTTGCCACTGCCTCAGTTATTGTTTTCATTTAACAAGTTAAAGCCCTTACTTATTAAACTGCTGTTATCATTTTATTTTTTTCAAATTAAGGACATTTAGGTAATTTCACCATAAAATTTAATCTCAAGCTAGTTCCTAGGAGCTTCACGGTGATTTGCCATTTTCATAGTAATAAAATGGGGTTTGCATATTTGGAGGGAGATTTTTGTATCTTTCTCCCTTTTTATTTCTCTTCTTTGCGGCCTTCCCTCAAATTACATATATCCAAGCGAGCTTCACCTTTCTTCGTTATAGTTAAGAAAAGCATTTGCTTATCTGGCTCAGCAATTTCGACTTCTCGAGGGTTAATTGTTCCAAAGAATTATAGTCCTTTGTTGTGCAACATAAGTCATATTTAACAAACATCTATGCTTAAAGTTTTTGTTATTTTCTTCCGGCAAAAAAAAAAAGTACTATTATTTTCAGTTGCCTTTATTATTTTAATACAAAAAAAAAAAAAAAAAACTAGATCTGATATTAAGAATAAGAGGTAGTATATATCCTCTTGCTTTTCTTCCAGATAAAGTTTCAATTAATACCAAAACCACAATCCTCTTATTAAAAAGGGTAAAACACACATACAAACATAATTATATAATTCACAACTTGCAAGCAGGACATCCTAGTTGTTCAATCTGCCAAGAGAAGTGAGAATGATCTCGCTAGCTAGTATCTATTCAACATAAAATTCTGACAACTAACAAAGATGCTCACCAAAGCTTGACAATGGGATGGAACTATTGATTGCACGAGCAAAAATGTGGCATGATATTTGAGTTGGCCTCTGGCAAATCACTATTGGCAGACCAATGATTATCCTGCAGAAAGTAAAAGGGAGTAGACGAAAAAGGTCCATGTGCAGAGCATTTGAATTCTGATAAGATCTTAAATTGATGGATTAAGAGCTCGTTCTATTTCCTCGAGTGATCGGCCCTTTGTTTCCACGACATTACCAGCTATGTACAGGACAGCAAGAACACAAATGGCTGCGAACCCCAAGTATACAGAGCTGATACCAAATTTGTTCACCACACTCAAGAAAAAGAGGCCGATGGCGAAGTTGGAGATCTGACAAGATAGAAAGTTCAGTTTCATGGTTAACAAAATTCTCAGGCAAGCAATGTAGGAGTAAACTTCACGCTGGAAGGGATGGGTAAGACTCAAGCATAAACTGACGTTCAATGTTTGGGTTAAGATTTAATTTTGCCTCTAAAGTTTTCACATATGAGCTTTAGGTATCCCAAAGTTGTCGTTGGATCAATACCGCCCTAGTATTGTTAAGAAAAAGAGCAAAATCACCCTAATTGTTAGACTAATGTTGACCATAAACATTTTTAACAGTCACGGGCGATATTGCTTATTTTTTAAGACTTTTGGAGCAATATCCATCCAACAAAAATCCAAATACTCACAAGTCCTACGCAACAATTAACCCTTTGTTTTAATCTAAAGTCCATAAACTTGTATTATATTTTAAAGTTCATACACCACTTTTTTAACTAGGCAGGGTCCCACCCCCTCCCTAACCTCTTTTACTTTTATAAGCTTTCCGAGGCACTAATTTGTTTTTGTGGTAACCTCACTTACTTTATGCAATTTTAACTTATTTATACTTTTGAGAAAGTATTTTAATTTAAAGCGCTGATAGCCTTGTTGCCTAGTAGCATATCACTTGCCCTCATTGATGACAGATCATGGGTTCAATCCCGCATGCAATCTTGTAACACACAGAAATTCTAAAGCAAGATAAGGGCAATAAAGAGAGGAAAAATTTTTATTTTAGAAATAATTCACTCACCCAATGCATGCCAAAAGACAAAGCAACTGCTTTTGCTCTTATTCTAGACGCAAATATTTCAGGTAGAAGAAGGCCAGGTACGGGACCAGCACCAAGAGAGAAGGATAAGACATAGCTGTTTAAAATTCATAGACCACAGGGTCAAAGGAAATGAACAGCATAAAAGATATATTAAAAGGCATAAAAGATATATTAAAAGGCGGACCCCAATGCTAAGCGGCTCCCCGCACAATGCGGGTTCAGGGGAAGGAAACCCTATATGTACGCAGCCTTACCCTGGCATTATTGCCAAGAGACTGTTTCCAGGGCTTGAACCTTGGACCTGGGGGCGGAAAGCCAGCGCACCCACCAGTTGCGCCAAGGCCCGCCTTCATTAAAATAAAATCATAGAGGTTTGAGGAGTTCAATGAGAAGAAAATACAATTACTGACAAAGATAAATAACTTACAGAACAGTTCCAAGGACAGCAAGTGTGCCCGCATATGGTGCAAGGGCCTTCCAGGTAAAAGACACAGAAAGGAGCAACATAGAAGCAGCCTGGGTGAGTGAGAGAGAGAAAGAGCTGTTAGTCATATATGAACAAAAGATACGGGAAATTTCAGGAAGATATGATCAATTAGACTAAAAATGTAATTAACTATCAGTAAAAGCAATAAGATCTAAAATAATATAAAAATATATTAAAAAACACAGGTTGGCACATGAATTCTTTGAATATAGGAAGGCATATGATGAAATTTGCTTAAAGATATGTGAAACTTTACTATGTTTAAAAGCTTCAAACCCTCCCATCCCACTTCACACCCTTCCTCATGTTCTAAACCATTACTTTTCTCTCTTCCTGATATATGTTAATACATGGGTGAAGGGTTCTTTAGTAAATAAGTATGACTGAATAACAGAAAGGCATATAGAATCGGTTAGAAGAGAGAGAAAGTATAGCTATGACGTGTCTAGGCAGGGAATATATAATTGTAGTAACCTATCACCATTTGGTGTGAATGAATTATCGCTGTTTTCTCTCTTTTTAGCTAACACTTCCAGCACACAAAAACCCAATCAGCCAGACAGTTATTTATTGAGGGCAATTCCTGTTTCGCCCTTCCTGCAACCTCACCCCTTTTTCCTCCTGTGGAATACCTCAGAATATCATCAGCCAGTAGGCCATAGCTTTTTCAACCCAAGGCCTCTAACAAACCACCCAAACCCCTTAACAGAGATCACAGGCCAAGTAGCTTTCTTGGTTCATATTCTAACATCTGAAGTTTATCTCCAATGTAAGTTATAATATGACACGAATAGAATGTTCATGTATGAAGAGCATATCAGCACACAGTACAATGAAAACGTTTTCTTTTCTGAAACTTATCTCCAATGTAAGTTATATTTTGTCATGTAGACCTTTTGAAATTCTGACTTGGTTACAGGATGGAATAGATACAGGAGAAAATGTCTATATTATTGCCACTACTGTATTAGGTTGATAATGATATTTTACAGTTAAGGATTAGATGTTTTATTTTAGGACCTTGTACGTATTTAAGTCTATCTTATATAAACAATGGGAACAAAGGGGTTTCAAGATTTCAATTAGAAATATGTACTAATACAGCATAAAATATCTCATGTTCATCTGCTTTGGGTCGAAAATTTAAGCTGAAACTAAGTATTACCATTCCACCAAAGCTCGTCATAAGAAGACTTTTCCGTCCTTGTTTGTCCATCAAGGATGAAGCAACAGCTGTGCCTGCAATGAGATCAAACATCGGTCACAAAAAGAATCATGTGTGTATATTGCACAGTGATCATATTATTTGAAAAATCAATACAAACCAAAAACATTTGCTGCACCAACAAGAGCGCTGGCTGCAACATCTGAAGCAATTCCAGCACTCCGGAAAACAGAAGTTGAATAATATACCACAGCATTGATTCCAGCCAACTGTTGGAACAAGAAAAGTGCTGCCCCAACACTGACAACTGCATCCAGACATTTCAGAAATGTTACACCAACATATATTAAGAGCATGAATCAACAGTATGATATATCAACATAAAGTTGGCAAGTGATATTTAACCATGCAGATCATGTCAAAATTAATGTTTATATATAACTCCTTGACTGGGGAAGGCCTAAAATAATACTTAGAAAAAGTAAAAGCTCCAATAGAGTATTAAATGTGAAGCACTGGAAAGGTTGGAACAAGCAAATTGACTCCCCTAAATTGCAAGTTGGTAAAACCGTCACAAGAACAAAAATGGTAATTTATATTATACCCTCCATCATATGAATATTCTTCGGATAAACAAAAAATATGATCATGGCCATCAAAGTGCAGGCATATATTAAAACAGGTTAGCACTGCATGAATCCCACATAACTACTCAAGAGAAGAATTTCATACACTGTCATCTTGACCCTAGTATTTCTGATGTCATGCAGTATCACAGATCATGCATATGACATATAATCAAGATGCCTAGTGGCATCCATTATACTTATAGTTGTCGGATGACACTAATTGCAGAATTATTTTGTATCACCCAAAAACCATGGAGCTCTTTCATGAACCTACTTTTAATTCTGTCAACTTTTATAACTACCAACTGTTGATAGAACACAATGGTATCATATGATCTATGTAGCCGGCCACACTTAGCAGATTAAGTCTTCTTGTAGTTATAACTACTAATTGTATCCTTGCTATGCATGTTCTATCATCATTCCAAACATGGGAATCTCAAATACCACAATATCCAAGATACCAAGGAATGTGAGATAATAGTGTACCAAATGTCTCCATGATGTTTTAGGTGCATAGGGTGCAAACCTAAGATAACAAGTCTTCATAAAATTTCAAGAATACCTTTCCAATATCGGCTAGAAAAGAGATCAAACCATCCTGCTTCTGGTTCAGAAGAACCTTGACTTCCAGCTGTTAAGTCACGCATAACAACAGGAACTCTTTCTTTTCCATATAGTGTTTCAATAGCCTTTTCAGATTCAGCGATTTTTCCTTGCTGTAAATTAATAAATGTAATTTGCTCAGAAATTTTGTTGACAGAGAAAAATCTAAAAGAAACGATAGAATAAAATCCTGATTGGAAATAAATAAAAGATTACAATCATGAATGTACATATCATGCCGGAAAGGATTAAAATCTCACACCATAATGACTATCTTCATGGGCCCAATCTTGACGTACCTTAGATTAAATACATACTGGTCCTTATATAAGAAGATATACAATATATAGAATACCAACATTTGACATTGCAATCCAATGTTGGATTTGTGAATTGAATACATAAAAAGATGTTATTGATGGGTTTGGGATAGCATCATTTGAACAGTTATTTTTGCAATATACAATTTTCTCCTCGTTTAACATATTGCCTTGATAACAAAAAACCGTACAGTACAAGAGGAAAACCTGAAAAAGCCAACGAGGACTCTCTGGAGAAAATCCCATTCCTAGTGCCAACAGAATAGATGGAACTGCAGCAATGCCAAACATCGTCCTCCACCTGGCAGGATAAAATGTTTTGATGATGATGATAATGATGAATAAAGGTTAAGAGAATGCAAGTAAAGAAACATTCATGGAAGGTTTATATTCATAATGGAAGACAGATTGCAAGTTTGTTATTTCTCCAGTACAAGAGAAACAATATATGTGGATAGACAGAATAGCAGAATACCAGAGGGGATTTCCAGCAAGAGGCAATCCAGCCACCAGTGCTGCAAGAATCCCAACACATATAAAAAGTTGATTAACAGATCCAAGCGCACCACGAATTTCAGTTGGTGAAATCTGCCATTAGAACATGTAACCACAGGGTCAATATAGAATATATGAACATGACCACAATTTTATAAAAGGTCACTAATTTATAAAGGCACCACCTCAGATATGTATAGTGGTACAATAGCAGATGTAACACCAATTCCTATACCAGCAAGCAAGCGGCCGATGATCATTGTCTGAACACTCTGGGCCGTAGCACTATAAATACATCGTAGTTCAAAGAATTAATTTTTTGCAAGCATATAAATCATCAAATTTTGTACTAAAGGACAATTGACAGACCAAAGATATGCTCCAATTGTCAGAGGGATTGCATCTAACTGAAAAGTCCTAGTTCTGCCAAATTTGTCAGCCAATGTTCCACCCGTAAATGAACCAACAGTGGCACCAGCAAGTAGTGTGCTGACAATCCATCCTACTCATATAATTTACACTCAAGAAAATCAAGAGAGAACAATAGATGGATCATATTCCAATAGAACTTGACTTTTGAGTGAGGAAAAAATAGATAAGAAAATAGATTTAGAGGCCTGCAATAAAAGAAAAATAATTTCAGCTCAACCCATAAAGCTGAGAAATGTTTTGTTCAACAATGCAATAATATCCATACAAACAGCATCTGTAGTAGTATGTTACATTTAACAGTGTGCTGAAAATATAAGCATCAATTTCTTTCTTCTTCCTCTTTTTTGTTTTTATTAGGTCAATGCAATGAATTCAAATCCCTTTGTACCTCATAAAAAGGTAAAGTCTTCTACCTTGTAATGCAGTGTTTTCAGCGATTCCGAGATCCTTGGCCAAGTACTCAAGGGCACCATTTACCACCCTACACTAAAACGACCATTGTCAGAATTTTCCCAGATATAGGGTACTATTCCATGGAAATATGTAGTATAACAAGGAAAACTCTACAAAAGACACCAATAAGATCTGCAGGCAATAACTCAACACATCTAATAGCTGCTTATGTCATTTATAATACTACTTAGGCTTCAGGGTAACATGATCATATCTTAACTATACATCCAATGTCATGAAAGTTAAGAGAGAGGATATTCATACCCGAGATGGTAGCCAAACAAAATGGCTCCAAGACAAGCAACCCCAACATATGGTAAAACAGTTCCAGAAGATTTTCCCATAGGATTTGCAACAACATTCTCAATATCTCCATCTGCAACTCAATTTTACTTGCTGTTGTAAGGGTATTTAAATAAGTGAAATAGCAGTGGTACTAGAAGCAGTGTTTATATATTTAAGTGACAAAAACTATTTTGACATATAACACAAGTATAGGCAATTACCAGCATCTCTGCTTTCATAATCAATGCATGTGATTTCACCAGCAGATTTATGAATAATATAAGTGAATTTACAATATATTTATTGTGAATATGATACTAAGATTGTCAGCAAGAGACATTAAATACTTGCAATGAAAGAATACTATAGATTGGTAGATGGCTAGGAGAAATTATAGGGTAAATGCTGGAAAATAAATCTACTAATCTTACTAGAGCTCATTCAAATAAAGAACTAATAGACAAGAAGAACCTCCAACAATTAAAAAACTACTGAATTAATTTCCAGATGAGTTTGAATGCTATCAAACGAGATATAAACATGTACCAGACTCCTAAAATGTCTGAACCACTAGCTAACAGACTCAGGAAATGAGAATAACAACCTGAAATATTTATTTAAAACATCTGAAATAAGATCCTAGATTCATAACTGACTCCACTACTTCTTAACTTATGCAGCAAGCACAACAAATGCTGTTAAACAATAAAAATGCCCAAAAACAACAAAAATCAGACTCAGTCAACTAATAAACAGATCTTATTTGCTGCCGTATGGCTTTTTTATGTGAGTAAGTAATAAGAGGCTTATCACCCTAACAATGATTTGCAAAGAGTTCATCACTCTTAAATGTTGAATTCTCAGACACTGTAATTATCAACTTACAAGAGTCATTCATGCATCAACTGGATTGTCAGTGGCGTATGAACAGAACACCACTACCTCAACAAGCATGATCTACATTATGCTAAAACATATCACAAAGCTAAGAGGCATTCAGATTAACTAAGAAATTTTCCAGACTTTTTTAATTAAACTTTTTCGCTGAATTACCTATCTGACTCGACAACCACAACAGTACAAACCAGAACTGCAGAAATTAAAAGATCGAATAAGCCGCTCTGACATGCAGGTCATCAAACAAACTAAATATGGCCCTAAGAATACAACATGAACACCGCGACAAAAACAATTCGAATCTAATCAGACACATACTGGCTCCACTCTCGAAATACTACCAATTCAGTTAAGGCCAGTATATTTGATTGAATTAACATGATGGATGACTTAGACAATTGTAATTTACAAATTGCAGAAATCAAAGGTAATGTTTAGTAGTAAGTTAAACACAGCACAGAAAGCAGAAGCAGACAAACCAGAAGCCTGAACCCTGGTGAATCTGGGTTTCGCCGATGAGCCAAAGATGCCTCGGACACCCTCTCTTGTCAGTTCTGCTTCCATCGTCACCGGACCAACCCCTAAACCGAAGCAATTCCTCCTATTCATCATGCATGCGGTTCTCGGCCTCACAGTAGTTCTACTGGTAAACGCGCTTGGCTTTTGAACCCTCAAGGTGTTTCCCTTAATGACCAAAGAGGCAGACTCCATACTATATGATTGAAAATTCCGATACTTCGAAAGTCAAACACCAAAATTATGACAATAAATAAAATAAAAAGCGGTACGCAAAATGGAAATTAAAACGAATGCAGTAAACAGTACAAACCATGAGATGGATTTAGAACAATGCTATAATTGTTAGAGTCAGATAAGATGAATCAAAGAACAAAAAATGACAGGAATCGCCGTGTTAAAAAGGGAAAATAATTGAAGAGCAGTAAAAGCAAAACGCAGAAATCAACGAGCAACCTTTTTTGCGCTTACCTCTAGACCTCACTGAATAGAGAATCCTACGGATTTTCCCGAGTAATGTTCTGACTTTGTGGATTGCTCTGTACGTATTTGGTAATTTCAGCGTGACACGGTAAGAGAGAGAGAGTGTGTGATTGGAGCTTCGAAAGGACCGCTGATGAGTGAAACCAACAATAACGACGAACTTGGCGAAGCATTCAACTTTTGTTGTTTTCAGAGAGCTCTTTTCATTTGGGAATCACTCCGATCTTTTTCAGGAAAAGAAAAACAAAAGTGGAGGGATCGGATTTTCAAGGAGAATTATGAAATGAATGAACGAAATTAGTATACAGTGAAATTCGCTGAAAGATTACGCAAGATTTGCAAATTAGATTTGTTTAGAGTATGCTGATGTCCAAATTGCACGTGTGGGCGCACATGAATTGTGTGTAATGCCGTCGCAGCAAACTCGCATAAAAAATAGCCTGACGAGTATAATATTTATTGTAAGAAAATTACATATAAATTTAAGGGAAAAAGTTTAAGAAAATTTAAGAAAAATACCTTCAAAATATAAAAATCTTAAATCAATGATTTATCTACTAAAATAAATTGTAAATTGTTAATAAGTGTGGCGGGAAAGAAGAGAGTGATAAGTCATTGGTGTTGTCACATAAGTGTGCTAGATCTGAAGAGGGGAAAATAAAGGAGCCGTGATCTGAAGAGGGGGGAAGAAGACATGAATGCAGTGGTGGGATGAGCAGGGCTTCAAACCGACGCTCGTTTGGTCAACATCGAGGGAGTGAGGGTGGAGAGAGAGTGGAGGCTAATGAGTGAGCAGACGAGGACGTCGTCGTCATCGCTGGTGAGCAAGAAGGCTGAAAGCATAAAGGAGGGTAACAGAGGGAAATGTGCGGAAGTACAAAACTTAACCTTTTTTTTTTTTTCAAACCCATTTTGATGAAATTAACTTAATTGGCTTATATATGAAATCCAATTCTATGGTCATTTATTTATACCAAACAGGCAATTAGTATATAACTTAGTTTTAATTCTATTCTCATGTCTTTTAAGTAAATTAATTGTTAATTGCTACCATTACACATTGTGGGTGATAAGTTGTACATATGTTGATGATATTTTGCAAACGAGGGATGATGTTTGCATATTCGCAGGGATGAATTTTCCATATGTGGATGATACTTGCACATAAAGGGTGATTGTTTGCACCCGTGATACCAATCAGCAAATAATTTCCTTATAAGGTATTTTTGAATCATTTTTTCCCACCACTGTTAATAAAATATGTTGATATTAAAATTTTAAATATTGAGATACTAACATATTAAATGTAATTTTTAAAATAAAATGATTGTTAAAAAAATCATCATTTAAACTTCACAGTATTGTCATTGAAAGATTGAAAAAATATTTATTAAAGGATCGAATTCAAATCTTATATATTAACCAGAGTACTTGCGAATGGAGATCTTTCAATTAGAAGTCATAATTTTCTATGCTAACCCATATTAATTTTCCCAGTTAAAATCTATTTTGACGGTTAATGTTGGTACAGTATGAGACGCAACAAATCCCAATATTTCATATGCCTCATTAGAGCCGGGAAATCGGGCCGACCCGTTTAAACCATTTAAAATCACGGGCCGGGCCTAAAAATTAGGACTTTTAAATGAAATCGGCCCTGCAGGGGTAAGGGCCGGCCGTTAGGCCCGCCAAATTTTTTTTTTAAAAAAATATACTCCAGTCAGTCCAGGCTCCACACGAGTACACGACCACTGACCACACGGCTTCACTCCAGCTGTCCAGCACCAGCACCACTGCAGCCCTGAGCCCACCTTCCTCCTTTCCTTCCTTCGGTTTACTAGCTTTTCTCAGCTTCTCGCTCGTGCGGCGCAATCTCCCATTCTCCATTTCTCCCCGACTCGGCGACTCCCCCCACAACGTCGCCGTCGGTGCCTCCTTTAGTCCTTTCACTCAGCGGCTGAAATGAAACCACCCTAATCGGCCATTCCTCTCAGCTATTAAACGAAACCACCCTAAACGAAACCAGCACGGCAGCAAGGTCGCAGTCTCGCAGAGTTTCCTCCGGTCCTCCCTCGGTCCCTCCTCTGGCTGGTGGCTGCGTCGCAGTCTCACGGTCACAGAGTTCTAACTGATTCAGATTCCAGTCTGTCGTTCTCAGCTGGCAACCGCAACTCTCGTCCCCATCCGTCAGCAGTAGCAGCAACGCCGGTCGCCGGCTCTCACTCTGTTTTGATCTTCAATCTTGAATAAGGTTTGATGGAATTTCCAATTGTTTTATTTTTGAGATGCCAATGCTGCTGCCCTGCTCTTCCTGTGCTAGCAAAACTCAACTTAAAATCAATGAAGTTCATTCGAAGATTCTCTTTCATATGATAATGGATGTGTTTGCCTTGATTACCAAACCCACAGAAAGACTAAGATGTGAGATTTCTTAATAGGATGGCATTTGTGCTCTATAACTAGTGAGGATACAGGTATTATCAATAATGTAGAGTGAAATTAATAACATTGACAGCCCACTAATAGTATGGTGTCAAAAGAGAGTTTAGTTCTACATATTTGTGTATGATAAAACAACAAAATCTAACTACAAGCCGAGAGATCTGGTGGTTTTCAGTGGGTCATCAGGATCTGCAGCAAAAGAGAAAATAAAATGCATTTTGTTTATGACATACAATGGCACAATTTTTTCAAGAACAACTAAATATATATGTTAATAACTCAAGAAAAACAAAATAAGGTATTGGCAATATTCACCAGGATAAGGTTAAGTAACTGATCATAACCTTTTAGAGTTCCAGTCACTGCAATACCACAAATTAAATATAAGAAGGCCGTAAATAATTCCTTGCCATTTGTCACTTTATTAATTGATCCCTCATAATCTACATTCATATGGCTTAAGTTTCTCTACTGCCATTAGCAACAGCAGATTCCCTTTATTAAGATGTGAGACAAAAATGAAATTCTCTCCCTCTTGTACATATTAGTTTATTGCATTCCTTTCCACTAAAAAAATGAAGCTCTCTTCTCACAGATCAACAGTTTGATGGTTTCCCTATATGTTGTTGTATACATGTTGGATTTAGCTATAATTTTGTAATTAGAAAACTTATTAGAATAATTATTACATGTGTAATGTAGCCTAATGTCTTCATCACAACAAGTGCAACGTCAAACTGAAGGGACTAACGAATCATTAGCTACAACGGATAAACATCAGCCATCTTCCCTTGAAGATGAATCAAAGCCTAAGAAGCCTAGAAATTTGACTTCTGATGTTTGGAGGTATTTTAGTAGGGTTGAGGTTAATGGGTTACCTAAGGCACAGTGTAATGGTTGTCAGGGTTTATTTGCAAGGGGTGGGGATAAAGGCACCTCACATCTAAGTCGTCATACTAAGAATTGTAAAGGTTTAGAAAAAATGCTGGATATTGGGGTGATGATGTTGGATAGAGAAGGCAAAATGAGATGTAGGAAAATTGACCATCAACGTATTAAGGACATTATGGCTTTATGCATAATTGAACATGATCTTCCTTATTCATTTGTTGAATATAAATGGGTCAAAGAACTGCTAAGGACATTGAATCCTGATGTGAGGCTCATGAGTAGAAGAACAATGACGACTCATGTGCAGAAGTTCTTCCACCAACAAAGGGATATTTTGAAACAAAAATTGAAGAACAGTATTGGTAGAATATGTTTGACATCTGATTGTTGGACTTCTGTGTCTTCTGAAGGATATATATGTGTTACGGCTCATTTTGTGGATCATTCGTGGACACTAAATAGTAAGATACTTGCTTTTTGCAGGATGGAGCCACCACATTCTGGATATCAGATGTCTAAGAAAGTTTATGATTGCTTGCAACAATGGGGGATTGATGGTAAAATCTTCTCAATTACTCTAGACAATGCATCTGCAAATGATAATTTGCAAGAGTTATTGAAAGATAGGTTACTCCTGCAAAATAACTTTAGTTTGGTTTGTAATGGAGAATTTTTTCATGTGAGGTGTTGTGCCCATATTCTCAATTTGATAGTTCAAGAGGGCTTAAAAGTAACAAGTTCTGCTTTGCATAAGATTAGAGAAAGTATTAAATATGTGAAGGCATCTGAGGCAAGGATGAATCTTCTCAAGCAATGTGTTCAACAAGTTGGTGGTATTGACACTTCAATGGGCTTGCGATTAGACGTGACCACTAGATGGAACTCCACTTATGCAATGCTTGAAAGTGGTCTTAAATATCGTTGTGCTTTTGCAAAGATGGCTTTAGATGATACAAACTACAAGTTTGTTCTAGCACAAGATGAGTGGAATAGAGCAGAGGCAATGTGCAATATCTTGAGACCATTTGAGAAGATTACAAGGTTGATTTCTGGGTCATCATATCCAACTTCCAATTCTTATTTTATGCAAATATCGAAAATTGAGATGTTGCTTACTACCAATATGGCAAGTCCTGACCCGGTGATTCAAGAGATGTCCATGAAAATGAAAGAGAAGTTTGACAAATATTGGCATAATTATAGTGTCATTCTTGCAATTGCAGTACTTCTTGATCCTCGATGGAAGTTCAATATTATACAATATTTCTATAGAAAGATTGACCATATGACTTGCAATGAGAATGTTGTCAATATAAGGGGCAAGCTGAATTTCATTTTCAATGAATATTCCAATGTGGGGACATCTCTTCTAACTCATGGAGTTGAAGGTCCATCGATCACTAGATCTTCAACATCGATGATTCATCATTCTTCTCAGATTCCAAGTGCTTCAGTAGCCTCATTTGATGATGCATTTGATGTATGTATGTTTTAAATTTAGTGTCAATTGTAATTGTTGGGTATTCAACTAGTATTTACTTTAATTTTTTATAATGATGCAGGACTATCAAGATATTTATGCAAGTATGGATCATTCTTCCATGAACAAGTCTGAGTTGGAAACTTATTTGGAAGAACCAATATTGAAGCCTGATAATTGGAAAGAATTGGATGTCTTGAACTGGTGGAAAAACAATCAACAAAGATTTCCGATTCTTTCAAAGATGGCAGCTGATATTCTGAGTATTCCAATCACTACAGTAGCAAGTGAATCAGCTTTCAGTATTGGTTCACGTGTTCTAACAAAATATAGAAGTTCCATTCTTCCATCTAATGTCCAAGCTCTTATTTGTACTCGCAATTGGATGCATGGATTCACATATGATGGTAATTTACTAATTTTTTTTGTATTTTATATTTGTTATAAAGTTATTTATCATTTTGGTTTATTATTCATTTATTTGTTGCAGATAAAGATTATGAATGCATTCATGATATGGGAGAAGAAATCCTTGATATTTTTACCCCTCAATCGGATCTTACCACTCAAAGTGAAGCACAATCCAATTTTCTTGAAATTGATGATAGTGGTGAAGATTAAATTGATACTTAAAGTGGTTAGCTTCTTGTCTTCTGATGTTTTGTTTGAGATTATGAATTACTTATGGACATTATGTTTTACCTTTGATTATGAATTAGTAACTATATTTGTCTTATTACATAATGTGTGTAGATGTGTAGTTAAATTTTAAAAAAAATTATTTTCCGGCATCTGGCCCTGCGGGCCGGCCCTAGCCCTGATGCTCTCGGGCCGGGCTTGAAAAATCAATAATTTTTCTTACCTCAGGCCCTGTAGGACCGGCCCTTTTAGGCCCTGGCTCCCAGCTCTATGCCTCATTAACATTTTTTTGGAGTATACTCATTAACATATTTCTAAAGTGGTATGTCAGGAAATTAAGAGATTGGGTATTTTTGTTTTGAAAATTTTTAACAGGGGTAATTTTGCTTCTAAAATTTTTTTAGGGATAATTTTTCCTTAGGAGTGTTAAAAATAGAGTAATTTTGCCCCTACCATTATTTCAGTTAAATTTGATTGTTAGTTGATCAAATATGTTGATCTGGCAGTCCATATGTCATTCATGATATTTTTTTGTTCAGGTGCAAATTTACCCCAAAAGTTTTAGATTTCACTTTGGGAAAAGATGAAGTAGATAAAGTGGGTGTTTGAAATAGTGATTGGAACCTTCAAAAATATTTTTCAATCATAATTTACGGTATACAAGGTAAGTATGTGACATAAATTTTATTTCGACCTACGTGAAAAATATTTATAAAATAAGTGGCCGCTGATCCAAACATCCTTGAAGTTTTAGTGTTTGTTTGGGTTAGCGGTAGAAGCTTCTTTTACAACTTGATTTACGATATACGAAGTTTTGTCTCAACTTGCGTGGACGTACTTCTCAAATGACAACTCAAACAAGTCCTTAGTCCGAAGTCTATATGTCATCTACTTCATCTTTTATCAAAGTCAGATCTAAAACTTCCGGAGCAAATTTGCACTTTAATGAAAATAACGTGAACAATATGTAGATTGTCAGCTCAGGATATTTGATCAACAAAAATTTACACTTTAGCAAAGGCAAAGTTGCTCCATTTTTTATAATTTCAGAGTAAAATTGCCTCCAAAAAACATTCAAGGTAAAATTATCCCTTAATCCTTAAAAAATTGCAACATGATCTCATTTGGGGAAATGAAGAGGGAATGAGAGATGCCATCCATGTGATACGTTAGTATAAGGGATTTAGAGAAGAGATGAGAGAAAATTTTTATAAGTTGAATTTAAAAAAAATTATAAAAATGGGGTTAAATTTAGAGTCAGTAATGAGTGAGAAATGAGCCGGTAATAAAGTGGGGTTAGATTGTACAAGGGAAACGAGTTGGATATTAAAAGATGTTAACTAATTTTTATTACTTTTTTTATCTTACATTTTCTTTTCATTAAAATTCCACAACCCCAAATTTACAATGTTTTAATGGAACTCAGGAAAATTCCCCTCACCTTCCCTACAATCCCTCGTATCAGACAACTCCTAAGGTAGAGAAAGCTCTATATCTAAGGAGTTTTTTTGGGGTGTTTTATGGATTAAAGTAGCGTGAAATTATGAATGATGCCTTGTTTTGCAAAGTTTTTTGTTTTAGAGGCGGAGTTGGAAGGTACATAGTTGAATTGGAATTTAATTTCTCATCTCACTCAAATTCTGGTATTGCATGCCGTGATTGACCTTTTCCCCTTCTTCTCTCCCTTCCGTCTACGGTCTCTTCTGGTCCTTCTCTCTCGCTCTATAATCGGATGCTATGGTCGAAAATGAGAGAGTGAGAGGGAGAGAACACGATTTGGTAGAGAAAAGGGAAGGGTTGCGAAGGAAAAGACTATTACGCCCTTCAATAACCTTTTATTTTCAGTTTGGTCCTTTTTTTAATATATTGAAAAACTAAATAATTTATAGAAAATTTTCCTTGCTGCATTATAAAATATTCCTTCCTTAATTAGATTCTTTAACCCATAAAGCAATTTTCCTAAAACTTTAAGGCCAAACAATAACTTATAACTATTTTTCTTGAATTACTAAGACCCCATCTTGTGAGTAACACGGCTTAGGAATTTGACTTCTGTAAACCAAAACTTGCATTTGCTTAGGCTACTAGGCTACTATTGAAGCTTTATTAGGTGTAATTGAAGCTAGGGATGTTATCTAAAAATTAAAAATACTCAAAAATAAATTATTTGGTAAGAATTTAATACACATACCAAGCTTAATACATTTGTTACATAACACATTAATTTGATGTGTGCATTGAAAGTTATGAATTCTCAAAGTTTAGGTAAGAAATTAAAATTGGAAAAGAATCTTGCTTTACCAAAATGAACAATGAATATTCACGATGGAATTATGAAATTATGTCTATGATTTGATGCTAAATGTTATTTTTCATTTGTAGAGGATTGAAATAGCTTTAAGTAGAGATTTGAACCACTTCATTTAGAGTTTCCTAGATTAAGTTATGATTTTTCAAAATTCATTAAAAAATCAAGGCTAGAATTTGATTTAAGTTGGGATTCTAAAAATAGTTAGCTAAGTTATAAATTGTGAATGGTATAAGTATTAATATGCCCTTAGTTATACATATATGAAAGGATTTGATATATGTCTAAGCCCACTAAGGAATTATCATGGAAAGAAGAAGGTAGAAGGTAAATCGGAAGAAAACGTAAGAGATAGTAACTCTTTTCCTTTCATGTGATTGTGTATGTCTGTTTGTATCATTATGCTGATTGTGCAAAGACCATGTAACTTTGCTTGCATGAGATTATTTGTCTTGGCAATGTGCGCTAATTAGTTATTCATTTAATTATGAATGTGCACCAGTTAGCTAGTTAGTGGTTGGCTAAGTTATCTATATGAGTATGAGCATCATTGATGATATAATATTGTAAGTTGTTGTTTTCTATGACTTATTTTGCATACTTAGTTGTGATCTTATATAATTAATATGAAGCAATTTTTTACTTTTGAGATTCCCAAATCTCACCCCTTTATTCCATGGGTAAGTACCTCTAAGGGAAAGAGTGTAGTGATTGGTGAAGCCTAAAGAAGGAGAGAGCTAAGGAAGCTAATATTGTGTTTAAATTAAGCTTATGGCTTGAAGTTTAGTTATACTTCTATTTTGGTAGCTTAATTATGTATGTATATATGTATTTTGGGCATGTAAATAACTCTATAAGGAGGAGAGATAATACTGGTGTAGCCTAAGGCAAGTATTGTCAATAGTAATGATAAGAAAAGGTGCATATAAGGTTGATGGTAGTAGTAGTTATTAGTTAGTAAATATAATCTATTTAGAAACCAGGGCAAGTGTATGTGTGATGCCCTGAGATGTTTACATGCGGGAGTTAAATGTTAAAGTTTTGAATTGATATGTAGTTAGATATAGAATGGGTGATTTCTACTTTAACGAAAGCATAGTTTAAATTGGATCTCCTTTAATTATTGTAAGTTTCTAGGAAGGGTTTCATAAGAAGTTTGGATCACTTAGGCCCAATTTGGTACGTGACACTAAATTTTGATGGATTGGGATTGGGACTGGGATTCAGATTAGGACTGGGACTGGGACTGGGATTGATGCTTTAAAAATATGTTTGGTACAAAGTAATAGTTGGAGAGAATAATTTCATTAATCTTATTTAATAAATAGTCACTAATTATGTCATTAGCGAGAAAAAAACAGAGAGAGTGATTATGCAATGTTTTGAAACCCGAACCGGTCGTGGAATCGGTCAGGGTACTCGATTAAGGGTTAGTGGGTTAGATCAGAGTCAAACCGGAGCTAAATCGGGGCCAAATAGGTGAAAAATTGAATATTTTAGGCTTATTAATATGAAATTCTAAAAGAAAATAAAACAAATAATTTTTTTAAAAAATGGTGGATTGGACCAGTTTTCGGACCGAATTGGTTTTACGGCGATTGGCCGGTTCCCGGTCCGAACCGGTCGGTTCGGTCCAGGTTTCAAAACCCTATGATTATGTGAGATTAATGGATTATTGGTTAAAATTAGGGGTTATTTTTGTCCAAAAAATATTTTAATTAAGGATATTTTTGTCTCTACAATTTTACAGTCCAGGGATTAAAAATACAATACCAGGGGGGAGGTGGCTTTGCAGCAATCCCACTTTCGTGGTACTCCCAATCCCTAGTTATCTGTAGTCCCTCATACCAAACGATATATTTTAACTCAATCCCTGATCCAATCCTTGTCCCTACCCCACAATGCCTCATACCAAACAGGGCCTTAGGGTCTGTTTGTTTGATGGAGGGGAGGGGAGGGGAGGAAAATGGAAGGATTTTAATATTATCTTGTTTGGGTTGATCAGAAGAAAGGGGAGGAAGGAATTTTAATGTTACCTTATTTGATTTAGGAGAAGACGGGAGATAAATTATTTTCACATAGACAACTTTACCCTTATATTATAAATGATATTTTTCAAACTCTATTAAATGTATAATAAATTTTAAATATAAATAAAATTTTTATATCCTAACTTAACCATAGGATATTAAAAAAATAAATTTTTTTATTTATGACAGCCTTACCCTTAACTTATACAATTTTTTTTAATTTATGAGAGCGAAAGGAAGTGATTTTGTCTACTCTTCATTGGTTAGTCATGAGTTCAAATAGGCACAGAGAGAAAATGGCCAGGGGCAGTTTTGGATTATCATAAAATTTAATGGACATCTTTATCCAATCTGATTTTTTTTTAGCTTCCCCTCCAAATCCTCCAATTTGGGTGAGAGAGGTTTTGAGGGGAGGGAGGGGAAAATTTTAAAAATTTTCTCTCCCCTCCTAAATTTCTAGTCTTCCCAATCAAGGGGAGGGGAGCAAAATCCCTCCCCTCCCTCCCATTCCCCTCCTCTCGAACCAAACAGAGGCTTAATTTAATTTTAAGCTATTATAAAATCTCATTCTTGAGTTAGAGAAGTTCTATGAATTATGATTGGGTTAACATAACCACAGTTGGATAATTCACCTTTGAACCAACCTAAACCAATGACCGTTACAGTTTTTAGTAGCTTGCTTTAATTTTTTTTAGTTAGACAATTGTATTAAGAAACATTAGCAGTTCACAAAAAAAAGGCCTTCATTTCAAAGATTTAACATTGTGAACAAGAAGGCCCAGTCTATTATAGAAAAGAAAAGCATAAGTAAACAAAAGGGAGCAGATGGAAACCACACAGAATGCAAAAAATAAAGAAGGTCTTGATCTGATCCAAGGCCCAAACTCCTGCCAGCAAATCTTAAAGCCTATATAGTATATGTGTCTTTCTGCCCCAACCATAGCTTAGGACCTTGCTATAATGAAACTAAAGTCATTATAATTTCCTACTAGAAAAAAAGTCATTACAGTATTAATTAAACCAGAAGTAAGAGTCAATATATACTTCTTTGTTCCAAAAAAAAAGGGAGTAAAAATAAAAGCAAAAAAAAAGGGAAAAATAATGTTTTAATTCTTGAAGTTTTAACTGATAATTCAGTTTCTAAATTTTGATTAGGTATAACTTAATTCTTGAATTTTTAACTTACGTGCAACTTAATTCCTAATCTTTCTATCAATTATAATTTTGTGCTTAATAGGAAAAATGGGAACTAAATTTGAGGAAAACTTGAGAGAAAGAGGAGAAAAAAGTACAGACTTTTTATTTTTTTGGGCCAAATGAACCTCCTCAAAATACATTAATGGGAGAGTGACAATTCAAAATCAAGTCGGGACCTCATCCCGACATCAATTTTTTTTAGTAACACTTGGATACAAATCTTCCAAAAAAGAGAACCTACAACAAAAGCATCAACATACTACCCTCTTTCATCAACCACCTCCCCCACTATAAAAGGTGATGGTTGATCAAAGAAACAAAAATTCCCCACTAATTGATGAGATAACCTAGCCAATCTATCTACAATAATGTTTTGTTCCCTATGTTAGTGCAAGCGTTTCACCCAAGAGGGATGAGTTGGGTGATAGTAAAAGTTTAATCGCAATTAACAAATAATGAAAATTTATCACAATAACAAGTTTAAGAGTTAGAGAGATTTCATCGAAGTGTATACCAGGGATTATACTGGTTCGGTCTCAACAATTCTGACCTACGTCCAGTCCTCAGATTCCTCCTGAGCTATTCACTATTACTTTCAAGATTCACTGGGTTCTTGACACCACTTTACAAAGCAAGTTCCTACTCAGGAAACTTTGCTGCCTTTACACCATGTAAGATGATATCCAACTTAAGGTCCCACCACATTGAGTTATCTCTTAATAAAAAGTATTGAGTATAAAGTAATTCTCTCTCAAAGAGTAAATGAAATAATCACTAAAGTACAATAATATAGAATGAATAAAGAAACAGAGCACGTAATAGAGAAATGAATGTTTATCAGTTTAGTAGTTCAGTAGATGCTCCATTTTGAATAGACTTCATATTTATAGGCCATCTCTATTAATGACCGTTGTGAGCATTCAAACTTTCAGTTAGGGTCAGATTAGAGCCGTTGAGGGATTTCAGCGCTTAGTTGCTTTTGTCTTCATTGCAATAAAGTCTTCAGATGAAATCCTTATGTTTGCTCTGTTTTCCTACTAAGCATTTAATGCTCTGACAAAAAAATATCTTTTGGTTGAATTTGAAATAAATCCATGTTTAAAGATATGAAACTCACACATGAATATGATTAGCAGCTTTGGGAAGATAAGTAAGTAATAATCAAGCTTAAACAAATGTTCATCATCACTTTCAAATTTATCAAGACGTTGATTTTTAAAAGATAATGAACCTGCACTCGAGTGTAATTCAATATCACTCGAGTGCTTTGCAATCCAACTCGAGTGCCTTAAGTTCTGGTAGAGAAGTATTGAATAAATTGTGTCACTCTTAGTTTATCAGAGAGTGGCTTGCTGCTAAAGTCTTGCGAGTTGCTTGTCATCATTTGAGTGACAACTTACTTAGTCGAGTGAGCTTTATTTATAACTTGCAAAACCATCGTGAGTGATTTGCAGAAGCACCGTGAGTTGACACCAATACTTCTGTTTAGAACTTGAGTTCTCTTTAAAAACTCGAGTTCTCTGCCTTGTCTTCATAACACCAAAATGTTAGATATGATTAGTTTTGATGATGTCAAATATAGATATAAGATATTAAGAGCAAAAAGTTTGCTTAATATATCAATCTCTAATATTGACTAACTACTATATTTAATGTTGCATATCTTATAGATTAGTCAAGCAAAGAAAGAAAGAGATTGGATAAACAAGCACTTCAAGGAATTATTGGGAATATCAAGATTCAAGCTCTAAGGAGAAATACCGTACGTTTCTACGATCAGAAAGGAAGTCAAGTGGTACTATAGCAGTCGACACTGTAGCAACGAGAAAACTGTAGCACTCGAGTTTGAATAGTAGAACTCGAGTTCTGGGTACTGTAGCACTCGAGTTCAAGGAGTTTTGCATGCGAGTTTTGGTCAGAAACGATCTCCTGATGTATCCTAAGTTGTTCACTCGAGTTGGCACTGTTCACAACTGCAAAAATGGGCTAGAACTTGAGTTTGGGGATCAGAACTCGAGTTTAGTATGAATAAAAGTGTACTCTGTTCATCCCTGTTTTATGTTCAGTTTGGGCGAGCTTTAGTAATTTAATCATATCTCCCAAAACCACAGATCCAATTGAGATGAAACCAGTGGAATATGAAATAGACGCACAATGCATCCTTTTGACACCAGAATCAACATCAAACAATCTCAGATGAGGCAGATATGGATGTTTGAAGTTGAAATTAAAATCACCGTCATATTCAAAAACAGTTTTCGTATTTTGGACATATCTCCCAAAATACACGTCCAATTGAGCTAAAACTGGTGCCATATAAAAGTAGACTCAAAGATATTTTCATGCATATATAATATGTAAAATTTGGAATCATATTCAATGCAGTATTACTTCTGGAAGTTGATGCATGAAAACTGATACGCTATCTACACTGTTCGGATCATAACTTGAAGACTACATTGAGTTTGGAGCTGATTCCTTTTGCATTGGAATGTAAATGACAAGAGCTTTCTAATGATAAAAAAATTTACCATATTTTGAGTCTAAAATGAATGGATCATATTTTGAGTCAACTGTTCACACTCCCGTAAGCTTTGACGTAGAAGCTGAAGTTAATCACCACACTCGAGTTTGAACTGACACACTCGAGTCCTCAGAAGATATGCACTCGAGTGATGGAAGTTTTGGAATAAGAGTTTATTCCCGAGACTCAGCAAGAATGAGTTAATATGAAGTGCACTCGAGTTTGGAGGGGAGCACTCGAGTTTCGTACGGTTTGCACTCGAGTTGTGAGAGTGTGGCCATGAGAGTTTATGCCAGAGAGTTTTGTGATGAGAATAAAAAGAGGTGCACTCGAGTTCCTTAGCATGCACTCGAGTTCTAAACCAAGATGCACTCAAGTCCTGCAAGTTTTGTGGAAAAATTTGAACCCGAGAGATTTGGAACTGTGAAGAAAAGGAAGTGCACTCGAGTTTGTAGTTCAGCACTCGAGTTCTAAAGCAAAGTGCACTCGAGTTCCAGAAGTGCACTCTTGCGAGTTCATAGCTGAGACCACCCGAATGCAGTAAAACATCATCACGCACTCGAGTTTCATCGTGAGAACTCAAGTTTGTCAGTAACTGAAGTTGAGTGAATTTCAGAGATCAATCCGTATATGGTTAAAAATCATTTAATCATTATGGTTTCACTTGTTTCTATACGTAAACAACATTTGACATTTATTTCAAGTGTGAAACAAGAGATCAAATGTTTGGGTTGCATCTTTAAGTTCGGAGGTGACTCATGGCAAATATCATCACACGAAGAGATAATTCCCAGAATGCAGAAATTCAGTTTCTGATTATTAATCCAATGTATTCATGACTAATACTTCATTGTATCAGTAGTTGAAGTGTTTCTCCAGATTACCAATGAAGATTTCATGGGAAGAGGCAAAAAGATGTTTGACAGAAGTAGAGCATCTGATAACGGCTCTCTCTCTCTCAGTACTTTACAGTTGTTATGCAATATCAGTACACATGGAAAACGACGGACCAATATTCAGTGACAACAAATCATGGGCAACAACCATATTCAACAAACTACTTAACGCTGAACCATCTGTCGGATCAACGAGAAAACTGTAAGAAACGCTGAAACATATGACAGAGCATGATCAACAGGAAAATATTTAAATATAGTTGCAACGTTCATCTTCTGAACACCAATACTCAATAGAAAGCTCAACGGACCAATAGGAAAATATTCAAATACGTGCAACAGTCAAATGGAGCAATAGACTCTAATGGACGGATGCTTAACAACGGTCCTCTTCTATAACTCAGCTATAAATAGAAGAGGATTCAAACACAGAGGTAGTAGAGTACAGAAGAAAGAAAAACAAAAGCATGTTGATATCATTAGTCTTCTGCCTCTTACACTCTCTGTTCTTATCTGTTTATATATCATGTATATGTAAGAGTGAGAATATTTATATTGTACTTCAGTGAGTATTTCATTTACTCTGTGAGAGAGTCTATAAACACTGCATATATACTTCTGTATTGATCTCAAGGTAGAGGGACCTTGAGGGGGTTGATTACCTTACGGGGAAGTTGTAGAGAGAATTGCTAATAAGACTTTCTGCTCGTAAGAATTACAAGGTACAAGCAGTAGAGAACGTTGCTGCTCGTAAGACTTACAGTGGTATAACCAGGAGAGGACGTTACTGCTCATAAGACTTGCACGGGTAAGCAGGAGAGAAAGGTCTTTGGGATTGCTTTACTCAACTTACCGTAAGAGGGTGTAAACCTTACAGTGTGTAAGGGGTAGTAACTTTGTAAGAGTTGTAGCGGCTGTTCTTGTGCCCGATTAAACAAGAAGATAGTAGATTGGAAATCTTAGGAGGAGCCTGGGGACTGGACGTATATCATAGTGGATTGGACCGAACCAGGATAAATCACAGTTTGCATATTCTCTTCCCTAAGCTTTTACATTTCCAGCATATATGATCTATATATCTGCATATGATTTTATAGTTCCATATGTATTGATTTGATAAGTTGCAAAAAGATTTTAAAAGATCAGACTTTATTATCGTACACCTAATTCACCCTCTCTTGGGTGTCAGCCAGGTCTAACACAAAACTCTCGGGTAGAAACTCTCAGAGAAAACTTCTAGGACTTGAGTTCTCTTCATGTCAGAACTCAAGTTCTCATATAAGACTCGAGTGCATAAGCTTGAAGTTGTTCACAACTCGAGTGTCAACTGATGAACTCAAGTTGAGAGTTATAACTTTCAGAAAATATTGCTAGTGACTTGAGAAATTCATGCAAGTGATCACTATCACTCGAGTGGTCACTTATTTACTCGAGTGACCTGATCATAACTTCCAAAAATCCTACGAGTGACTTGCTGAATTCCTGCAAGTGAGGAAGGATCACTCAAGTGCTGACTCAGCCACTCGAGTGATTTTGCATCACCTCTCAATTTTTAGCGAGTGACTTGCAAAATCACTTAAAGTTAGGATCATCACTCTAGTGCATTACTTGTCACTCAAGTGATCATCTCAAATTACTGGAAGTGAGTAACTTTGCTGATTCAAGTTTTAATTCAAAAATAGTTCTTTCACTCAAATGTCTAGAAACTCACTCAAGTGATTTGAATCATCAAGTCCTCATTATTTTTCAAGATTTGTTATCATCAAAACATAATTCGAGAACTAACATTCTCCTCCTTTTTTATGATGACAAAACTTGAATATGTTCGAAAGATTATTTAGAGTCAAAAGGAAGCACACATTTGTAGATAAAAAAATACATAAGGTAATTGAATGAAAAAAAACACATTTGTAGATAAAAAAATAATAAGGTAATGGAATGAAAAAAACACACATTTATAGATAAACAAATACATAAGTTAATTGCATGGAAATGATAGATCAGAACATATCAGAAACTACTCTTCTCCCCCTTTGTCATTAGAAAAAAGGGAAGGGAAGGTGATATCTGAGGGTGGAGGAGGATTAGAAGAAGAAGGAGGAGGCGTGTAGATGACCATAACGGTCATAGGATTAAGGTTGGGAGAGGTAGTGTCAGAGGAGGAAGTGGAGTGAGGCTGTGGAGTGAAGATAGGTTTTGGCTCAATGAAAATGACCTCTTTAGAGTCAGAGTTGGAAGAAGAGTGATGACTCTACCCAGTGGAAGTAGGAGAAGCAGGGGAAATCATAGGATCTATAATAGACAAAGTACTAATTGGGATGGAATAAGAGATAGGGATGGTGGTGGAGGTGGTAGCAATGTCAGGGATAGTAGATGAAGTGGGAGCTGAGGAAGTGATACTCTGTGGAGCTAGAGTAGGAGATATATTAGGGAAAGGAATACCCAGATGAGTCCTCATAATTATCTCCATCCTTTACAACCTGATAGCTTGTTCTTCTTGGTACTGGAAGAGGATCTTGAAGTTGTAGTTCATGGTTTCGACGACAGTCTTGATCTGATAATCTATCTTGTTGACCAAGGCTTTATTGAACTGCTGAACTCTTTGAAAGAAGGATGCATGAGATTATTCCATTTTTTTGAGAAAGGAATCGTGAGATGTCTGGATAGCAGTTTGCATACCCTTTTAAAAATATGTTTGAATACTAGCCTTGAGGAAGGAAGGATCAGCAGCAGGGGACCCTGCTTGTGATGACTGGGCATAATCTGCTATGGAGGGTGAAGGTTCCATCCTCTTTACTTTCTTCAGCTTTGACTAACCACTAGCCTTTGTGAATGATATCTTCATCTTGGCTAAATGAACCTTCCCGAACCTCTCTATCTTGGCGACTGCCTTCTCCCCCGGAATCAAGTACCAAATGTTTTTTCAGATAGAGAATATAAGAGACTTGTGAAGGAAAAGGAATGGTAGTGTTCATGTTGGAGTGAAATTTGAAATGACGCATTTCGTCGAGGATCTACGCTCCAATATTCTTGGTTCCTTTGAAATAATAGAGGTCATCAACTGGAAATCCTTTCTGGTAAAGTGAGAGATGTTCTTGCCTTTGTTAACTATGCTTCGGGAGTAGATGTACCATATGAGTCTGAACTGATCACTCATAGACCCAGGAGTAAATAGTAGATGAACCAACTCCTCTCTTGGCTTTAGAGTCTGAAAGATATCAGATTTAAAGAATTCCTTGAAAGGACCAGTGGGGGCATTCTCAATCCCCAGATACATATTAATTAAATCAACAATAAGGTGAATAGTTTTACCTCCACAGAGTCTTAAGCACCTCCTCTAAAATATCATCATTCTCATCACGGTCATCGGGTATCTTCATGTGAAAGTAAAATGCTTTGACCACAGTAGGGAAATAGACAATCCTAATCTTTAACCAAGAGGCATACTGATCTAAAAAAGGGGATAAGTCTACATTGAATTCCGATTTCAATTTACTCAAGTCCACATAAACAAAGGGACAAAAGGATCTGTTACCAAAGTTTGCTTCGAATGCTATCTGATCAGATATCCCTGGTGATGAAATTTGGTGGAGGAACTAGAGATTGAGCTTATTTTGCCAACTGTGATGGAGTGGTACTCACTGATCCAGAGGTAGCTGGGTTAGCTTAACTTGCAGTAGCCTCTTGGGAAGGGGTTTCATATTTGGATTTGCAAGAAACCTCTAATTGGCTCTGGCTTTAAGATGCATATCTCTGAAATGCAGTGAATATCGGCATCTCGAACTAGGACCTCCTTCTCTTTCCCTTTCCCTAAAGAAACTGGCTTCGAAGTTTGTTGAGACACTACAGGTTCCTTGATTACCACATCCTTTACTTTCTGTCTAGGTTTGGAGGTTTGAACCTTTGGTCTAAACTTCAGACTTTTTGAAGGTTTCGAGGAGTCTGATACCTTCGCCTTTTGAGGAGGAGGAGGCGAATCTTTGTCCACTTGGGGTTTCTTTATCCTTACCGTTTGTGATTGAGGAACATGAATGGGTTATGAATAAAAGGGTTTGAGGAATTTCTTAATTGGGTAAAAGTTAGGGCAAACACGGATTGCATCGAGTGAGAGAGAGAGTTAAAGGAGATGGAAATATGAGGAAGGAGATGGTACGAGATAGATAAGGAGTCCAGAGAAGTGAATCGAACAGTGACAGCTTAACGGTTACTAAATGGGAGTTAAGAATTTGAGAGGATTTGAGAGGGAATAGCAAAAGGCGCGAAGATAAAATGAGAAGAGAGAGTTGAAACGACACTGATATAATATAATCCCTTTTTTTAAGTTTCCACTCGAGTGGCTAAGGTGTCACTCAAGTTAGTCATATGTCACTCGAGTGTAAGTTTAAATGCAAACTATAAAGGTACCTCACTCAAGTGTGTAATGTGAACACTCGACCCCATTTGAGAGTTAGCTCTGTAGATTACTCGAGTGATATCTTCTCTACTTGAGTGGAGTCTCTTCTTTATGTTCTGACTTCATCTGCCTTAGTTTGTTTTTTTTCTCAACACTCGAGTGCTTAAGTGCCTCACTCAAGTTTATCGCTTGGGCTATCTTTTATTCACTCGAGTGAAGTCTGTTTTGACTTCTTTTCTTACTCTTAGCACTCAAGTTACCTGCCTTCCACTCGAGTGATTGTTCTTTACTTTCACAACCACTTGGGTTCCCCTGCAAGTTATCCCATCTATGTTTGACTCTGTTTCTCAGCTCGATAACATGGGATCCTGCAAAACAAATTACTAAATACTTTGATGCTTAAGTTAGTAATTAAATCATTAAAACATACTTAAAATTAATTATAAAGAAAGATATAACTCAATTTATTGGGGTTTACCATTCCCTATTCTCTTCTTATGTAGAGAAATTCATCATTTGCTAGAGGTTTGGTGAATATATCAACCAGTTGTAGGTGTATTGGTATGAACAATACTTTGAAATCCTTCTTTTGAATATGATCTATGATGAAGTAATGTGTCACATCAATGTGCTTAGTCCTTGTATGTTGTACTGGATTTTTGGCCAAGCTAATAATGCTTATAGAAGATAGGAATTTCTCTAAGAAAAATGCCAAGATGTTATAATTGTTGCTTCAACCATAGCACTTGAGTACAACAACTTGAAACTGCTATGTATTTAGCTTTTATTGAGGATAATGACACAGTGGTTTGTTTCTTGCTATACTAAGAAACAACTGCTCTTCCTAGAAATTGGCATTATCCACTTGTACTTTTCCTATCTGTCTTGTAACCACTATGATTTGAGTCTGAAAAGGTGGTCATATATTCACTACCTCCCTTAGGATACCATATCCCTAGCTCAACTGTGTCAGCAAGATATCTAAAGATTCTTTTTACTTGTTTTAGCATGAGATATATTGGGACATGATTGGAATCTAGCACACATATCAACACTGAATTGAATATCTAGTCTGCTAGCTGTGAGCTAGAGCAATGATCCAATCATTCCTCGATACTTTGTTATATTGAATTTAGGTCCTTTTACATCTGCATCCAATATAGTTGTTGAGCTTATGGGAGTATCAGCTCCATTCGCTTTATCCATCCCATACTTCTTAAGGGGCTCTTTGAGGTATTTAGTTTGAGATATGAATATTCCATTCTTTCTTTGCTTGATTTGCAAACCTAGAAAGAATGTTAATTCTCCCATCATAGACATCTCAAATTCTCCTTTCATGAGATCAGAAAATTCCTTGCACAGATAATCATTAGTGGCTCCAAAAATAATATCATCAACATATATTTGTACAACTAATAAATCATTTTTCTTTCGTTTTATGAACATAGTTGTGTCTACCCTTCCTCTGTCAAACCCATGATCAATGAGAAAATTTCTTAGTCTTTCATACCAAGCTTTAGGATCTTGCTTAAGACTATAAGAGCTTTTCTTAATCTATAGACATGATCTGGTTTAGAAAAATCTTCAAAACTAGGAGGTTGTTCAACATAAGCTTCCTCCATTATATAAGCATTAAGAAAATCACTTTTTACATCTATTTGATAGAGTTTACATCTTTTGATGTACACAAAGGCTAATAGTACACGTATAGCTTCCAATCTAGCCATTGGAGCATACGTTTCCTTATAATAAATTCTTTCTTTCTGATTATAGCCTTTAGCCACCAATCTTGCCTTGTTTTTGACAATGATTGCGAATTCATCAAGTTTATTCTTAAATACCTATTTGGTGCCAATTACCGTATGATCCTTAGGCCCGGGTACTAAGTCCTAAACTTGATTTCTCTTAAATTGATTAAGTTCCTCCTGTATTTCTATAAACCAATCATCATCTGTTAGGGCTTCATTAATGCTGTAGGGTTCTAGTTTTGAAATAAAGGCAGAAAAACTTACTTCATTAATAACACTTTTTCTAGTTTTTACTCCTTCTTCAACATTGCATATGACCTGATCTATAGGATGATTTCTATTAAACTTCCAGGCTTTGGGTTGTTCAGAAGAAGATGATTGATTATGTTTTTCTTTAGGTTCAAAAGATTTAAGGGAAGATTTTGAAACATTTTGTTTTAACTCAGAACTAATCAATTCTGACTCATCATCTATCAGTTTAACATTGGAATCAATTTCAGCAAACACAACATGAATAGATTCTTCAACAACATAATTTTTTATATTAAAAACTCTATAAGCTTTACTTCTATTAGAATAACCCAAGAAAATACCTCATCAGCTTTGGGATCAAATTTCCCTAGATTATCCTTACCATTATTGTGAATAAAACACTTACATCCGAATATATACAGATGACCGATGTTTTGCTTTATACTCTTGTAAAGCTCAATGTTTTTCCTAGTTTTGATATGATATAGGCTCTGTTGAAGATGTAGCTGGCAGTACTCTTTACATCAGCCCACAAACACTTGTGAGATTTCTTTTTCATTTAGCATTGCTCTTTCCATTTCTGTGAGAACTCTATTATTCCTCTCTACTACACCATTATGTTGAGGAGTTCTTGGTGCTGAGAAGTTGTGTTCAATACCATTTGTATTATAGTAGTCTCTAAATGCTTGATTGTCAAATTTTGCTCCATGATCTGTTCTAATTGCTGCAATTGACATACCTTTCTCATTTTGCACTTTCTTGGCAAAAATAATAAATTTATTAAATGTTTCATCTTTTGTTGACAGAAAGATAGTCCATGTAAATCTTGAGAAATTATCAACAATGACCAACATATATAAATTCCCCCAAGGCTTTTTACCCTTTCTTGTCCAACTAAATCTATGTGGAGTAGTTGCAATGGTCTTTTTGTTGATATTTCTTTTTTGGCTTTGAAAGAGAATTTAGTTTGTTTCCCTTTTAACAGGAATCACATACTAAATCATTTTTAAAATGTAGTTTAGGTAAACCTATCACCAAATCCTTTTTGATAAGGTTATCTAACTGATGCATAGTTACATGTGCTAATCTTTTGTGCCAAACCCAGCTTTCATCATTATTACTGAGAAAACAATTTTCGGAGATATGGTTATTGATATCAATATATAATAATTACCTTCTCTTTTGGCTTTGATTTTTACCTTAAGTTCATCTTTTTTTATTGGTAGATCTTTCTTACTTACTATCAGACATTCCTCAGAATCAAATATGATCCAGTTGTCTCTGTCAGCACTCTGACTTACTCTCAGTAGATTGTGCATTAATCCTTCTAAATAGTAGACATCTTTGATTTAAATCCCGTTCTCAACTCTAACTTCACCAATCCTAGCAATTTTTCCAGATTGATCTCTACTAAACTTGACTCTACTTCCTTCTCTTGGAATTATGGAGGTGAATCTCTCTATGTCACCAGTCATGTGTCATGATCACCTACTATCTATATACCATTTGCTCCCTATGGATGCTTTGAAACACACCTACAAAAAGAGATGGTCAAGTATTAGGTACCCATACTTTCTTCGGTCTTTTGTGGTTAGTTTTGATTTACTTTGGTAAATATGATCCTTTAGGTACCTATTTGTAGGTTCCCATAGTTCTTTCCTTTTTATGATACCATAAGTATAATTCCCCTTTCTATTACATACATTGCAGTGAGTGAAGGGATTGGAAACATGTACATATTTTTAAAAATAATTTAAGTATGTTTTCTTACCAACCTTTTTCTTTCCTTTTGACTTGTCTGACTTTGGATCATATCCAATTCCAGATTTGTCATTGGTGAATTTTTGATTTTTTCAAAATCACCTTAAGCATTTCACTTCCTTTTGTGAAATTTTCAAGGGTTTTGGTAAGATCATTATTTTTCTTTTCTAAAATTTGACAAGAATCACAGGAAATTGATTTTGATTTCTTGATTTGTTCCTCAAGTATCTTCACCATTTTCTTATGGCTCAAGTGTTCTTTTACAATTTTTATAAATTCTGTATGTAAAGCATTATATTTATCATGTAATTCATCATAGGTAGGATATTAATTTACCTCTTCTTGCTCTAATTGTTCTTAAGCTATGAGGCACATGTTGGCTATTTCTTTTTTGTCATTTCTTCTTCATCATAAGAACTGTCTCCCCAGATGGCTGAGACGAAAGTTTTCTTCTTGGCAAATTTGTTTTTCTTTCTTTCTTTGTTCTTACACTATTCAGAACATTCGGATTTAATGTGTCCAGACTTTCCGTATTCATAGCATATGATCTGTTCTTTTGTTTTGCTGCTATTGCCTCCTTTGTTGAAGTTTTTAAAACCTTGGCCCTTTTTGTAGAACTTTTGGAATCTTCTCACTATCATTCCTATTTCATTGTCATCAATTTCTTCTTCTATTTTCAATTGCGTTTCTTCTTTGATGGCATTTTATGCTACTTCTTTCTTCTTCTTGTCATCGATCTCCTCCAGTTCACGTTTGAACTTTAGCTCACTTTCATATTTTGACAAGCTTCCAAAAAGAGAAGCTACTGATCGCATAGACTCGCCTTTGGCTTCTTCTTTTACTGTGACTTTGGCCTCCCATTCTTTAGAAATAATATTTAGTAGCTTTCTAACTTGAGTGTTCTAGTCATAGAACTTCCCAAGAGCTCCAAGTTGATTTACAAGGTAAGTATACCTGAGTTCGAACTCAGCTATCGATTCTCCAGATTTCATGTGGAGCAGATCATACTCAGTAACAAGAGTATTGATTTGATTTTCCTTGATACTTGAGGTTCTTTCATGAGCTATTTCCAATACTTGCCACATTTCTTTGGCAGTTACAAGTATGCAGATTTTGAAGTATTCCTTCTGACTCAGAGTGCTCTGAATCATTAGAATTGCTTTGCTGTTGAGAGTCACGAGATTTTTATCATTGTCATTAAATTCATCTATTGTTTTGGGAACTTCTTTCCCTTCTTTAGTCTTTATAGGTACATAATTTCCATTTTGTATGACCTCCCAGAGTCCGTATCCCGTTGCCATTATGAACACTTTGAACTTAGCTTTCTAGAATGAGAAGTGTTCTCTATTAAATCTCAGAGGTTTAGTGATTGAGCTTCCGTTAGGGAGTATTTCTTCATCCATGCTTGCCATAGGATCCTTCTTAGGTTATTACACCTGACAAAGAAGACCTTGTTTTGATACCAAATATTAGCGCAAGCGTTTCACCCAAGAGGGAGTGAATTGAGTTATAATAAAAATTTAATCACAATTAAAAAATAATGGAAATTTATCACAATAACAAGTTTTAGAGTTAGAGATATTTCACCGAAGTATACACCAGGGATTATATTGGTTCGGTATCAATAATTTTGACCTACGTATAGTCCTCAGATTCCTCCTGAGCCATTCACTATCACTTCCAAGATTCACTGGGTTCTTGTCACCGCTTTACAAAACAAGTTCATACTCAGGAAACTTTGCTCCCCTTACACCACGTAAGATGATATTAAACTTAGGGTCCCACCACCTCAAGTTATCTCTCAATAAAGATTATTGAGTTTAAAGTAATTCTCTCTCAAAGAGTAAATGAAATAATCACTGAAGTACAATAATATAGAATGAACAAAGAAACAGAGCACTAAATAGAGAAATGAATGTTTATAAGTTTGGCAGTTCAGGAGATGATCCGTTTTGAATGCACTTCGCATTTATAGGCAATCCCTATTAATGACCATTTTGAGCATTCAAACTTTTCGTTAGGGTCAGATTAGAGCCGTTGAGGGATTTTAGCGCTCAGTCGCTTTTGTCTTCATTGCAATAAAGTCTTCATACAAAATCCTTCTATCTACTTTGTTTTCCTCTAAGCATTTAATGGTCTGATGATAAATTTCCTTTTGGTTGAATTTGAAATAAATCCATGTTTAAAGATATGAAACTCACACATGAATATGATTAGCAGCTTTGGGAAGATAAGTAAGTAATAATCAAGCTTAAACATATATTCTTCATCACTTTCAAATTTATTGAGACTTTGATTTTCAAAAGACAATGAACCTGCATTCGAGTATGATTCAATATCACTCGAGTGAATACTCATCACTCGAGTGCTTTGCAATCCAACTCGAGTGCCTTGAGTTCTGGTAGTAAAGTATTGAATAAATTGTGTCACTCTTAGTTTATCAGAGAGTGACTTGCTGAAGTCTCATGAGTTTCTTGTCATCACTCGAGTGATAACTTACTCGAGTGAGCTCTGTTTATAACTTGCAGAACCATCGTGAGTGACTTCCAGAAGCATTGCTAGTTGACACCAATGCTTTTGTTTAGAACTCAAGTTCTTATTGAATACTCGAGTTCTCTGCCTCATCTTCATAACACCAAAACTCTCAGGCAGAAACTCTCAGAGCAAACTTCTAGGACTCGAGTTCTCTTCATGTCAGAACTCGATTTCTCATACAAGACTCAAGTGCATAAGCTTGAAGTTATTCACAACTCGAGTGTCAATTGATAAACTCGATTGGAGAGTTAAGCTTTTAGAAAATATTGCGAGTGACTTGAGAAATTCATGCAAGTGATCACTGTCACTCGAGTGGTCACTTATTCACTATAGTGACATAATCATAACTTCCAAAAATCCTGCAAGTGACTTGCTGAATTCCTACTAGTGAGGAAGGATCACTCAAGTGTTGACTTAGCCACTCGAGTAATTTTGCATCACCTCTCAGTTTTCAGCGAGTGACTTGTAAAATCATTGAAAGTTAGGATCATCACTCGAGTGCATTACCTGTCACTCGAGTGATCATCTCAGATTAGTGAAAGTGAGTGACTTTGCTGATTCAAGTTTTGATTCAAAAATAGTTCTTTCACTTAAATGTCTAGAAACTCACTCAAGTGATTTGAATCATCAAGTCCTCATTATTTTTCAAGTTTGTTATCATCAAAACATAATTCAAGAACTATAGAGATGGTTAAGATTGATTTGCTAATCTCTATAAATGAGAGACCTCGCTTCCTCCATAATGTCTTGGAAGGGATGATCCTCCTCACAGCCCCTAGATAACAAATTTATAACATTTATATAATAAGAAAAAACATAAATTTTTCTATAGCCTCTAGCCCAACAGATGTTGAGGCCATGAAGAATTGCTATTAACTTTCTGATCGATGTGGGAACTTCTCTGACTTTACTGCTGAAGCTCAAAACCCATCCTGTCTAGTGGTCCATTAGGACTCTTCTGCAACTGATTCTACTATCATTCAATACCAAGCCATCCACTTTAAGTCTTATATAAGCTTCATTTAGATCTTGCATATTCTTCTACATTGATCGCTTCCCTGTGTAGAAACTGTGACACCCTAATTCCATAGTTATCAGATGAGCTTTTATATAAAGAATTTGAACTACTAAGCCAGGCTTTAATCCTGGGATAAATACACTTTTAAAAATAATTTAAAATCCAAACCTAAGTAAAGAGTTCAAACCTATAATTGAATGAGATTTTCTGGAAAATTTAAAACTCTAAAAAATAGGTATATAGTGGTTCGTAACTTCATTATGACTCATTAATCCTTAGCTTCATTTATTATTATTAGAGTTCTTTTATTCTCATTAACTAGTATATTGAAGATTACATTATGGGCCCTTAATATACAATTGCCCAATCCTAGTTCAATTATTGTATTGGAGGTAGTTACCATTTCATTATGTATAATAGATCAACTAAAACTACCATGTGCTACACATGTTATGTTACATATACTACTACAACTATAGGTACTAGCTTCACTATGATTATGTATACATACATATATACAACTTGTGTAACCACATGAGGCTACCAAAATATCTAAGTCTAATCCAAAATAGTATACAGATAACCAACATAAAATAAACCCTTTTTCTACACCTTTTTATTTCTACAAAACCAATACTTACTTGCCCCTTGTGTAACACCCGTGTCTTACATACCCCTTATTTACTTGCACATAAGCGTTCATTATTACTTTGTTAAGGGTAATTATTTATTTACTACTTATTTAGCCGTTATTCTTACTGAATATTGGAGTTAATTCTTATTCTCAATGATCCCGATTACGGCTTGATTCAAATTTGCATGTATTTTTACAACAAAATATTCTGTGTGCAAATAATTATACACACAGTATTCTAAACATAATTCGGTCTTCAGTTCTTCATCTTCTTTCCTTCTGAATCATCTTCATGCATTCTTTTCTGTCTTGCTCACGGACCTATATGGTTGGTGGGGGAGAGTGAGATTCGTGAGAATCTCAGTAGCAAACATACAGACAATGCATGTAAGATGAATGCTAATGCATGATATGCTTGCCTTATATAGGCTCATGTTCACATAATGATATTCTGCAAGCTCAATGTTTCATACAACATACTTATGGCCACAGTAAAAACAGAAACATAGCTTCATTCATTCATACATGCTTCACATAATCAAGCAAAGCAATATAGCAAATCAATACACAGCATAAGAATCACATACATACAAGTAAGTTTACTACCTTTTGGACTTAACCTCCTCCTCTTGTATCTTGATCTTCCAAGCATAGCTTCTTCTTTGTCACTTTATGGCCCTAGATAAGTAATGACATTATTAGAGCCATGAAAAGTGAATGCCCAATGGGCTATATTAGCCCTAAAGGCTTACTTTCACCCTTGGAGTTCATACTAATTACATTTGGTCACTTTCTTTCTCAAATTCGCATGGTAGCCAAAAGCTGCCAGTATTTTGACCAAACTTTGAAAAATCATAATTAATTTTATAGAACTCCAATTGGGGTGGTTAAAAGTCCTATATGAAGCTATTTCAGTATAATTTCACATAAAAATCCTCAATTCTGGCTATCACAGCCAAAAAATTTCCATAATTTCTCCAAATATAACCTATTCCAGATTTCATTCCAGAAACAGGACACAACTTCAAAAATTCATATCTCTCAATGTACTTGTCAAAAAATTACAAAATACCTATCAAGTTAAATCTTAGGATGTCTAATTTAAGTCTGGAAAGTTTCATAATTTTTCGACAAGGTTTACCCTATGAAAAATCTCAGACAATGTCACTATTCCAGACAGGGCATATCAACAACATGTACATTCAACTTCATAAATTTCCAAATTCATATACAAGCATCCAAAAATCATGAACACTTGCATACCTTCACAATTTTTCATGTAGAATCACATGGAATCATAAAAATTAAAAAATTCCTACTTTTTCATCATGTTCTATTCAGTTCAGAAAATCAGGGTTTTCTACAACAATTCAACAATTCACCAATTCAGAATTTTGTCCAACAAGTTGGTCCAATATCATCATAAATCATCCTCTAACCATAAAAACATGATTAAAACTAAAAAATACCCCTTGGATGAAAAATAAACAGTACCCAACCCTTACAAAAACACATCCAAATAACAAACCAATCGGTTCAAAAGGAAGCTCACGCTTACCTCTATGCGTTTCCGCAGTCGGTTCGAAAATCTGGCAGTACTTCGGCAAGGGAGATGGCACCAAAAAACTCTGAATAAAAATTTGAAACCATAAAAATGAAGCTTAGGATGAGTAGAAGAAGTTTTATGAAGGGTACTTTGAAAAGAAAACACCGATTCAGTAGTGTTTCGGCGGATTGAAGTTCTTGAAAATCACTATTCACATTTTCTCTTTCCTTTTCCATTTTCTCTCTATTTTTCATGATTTTTCTGAATAATTGGGGAAGATGGAAGAAATTTTGAGGCCTAGGAGGAGTCTTGAAAAATTATTCCACGTGTCACGATGTTACGGTGCCATTTGTTCGGTATTCCACTGGTTAGAGGACACGTATCACGTCTTTTTTCTAAAGTGGGTCCCACATCCTTTCTTGAGCCTTTAGCCGTCCAAAATTTCAGAGGAAGTAAGGGTCTAATGATTTTCCTGGGCTCCCTCGCTCAGTGTTTGAGAAAGTTGTCGGTGACTCGACCGGAGATCGGTGAATTCCCCTGACTTCTGTGCCACATGTCACCATCTTAAAATGCCAACACAAAAGGAAAAATGACATTTCATCATTACTGGGATATGTGTCATCTTTTCATTTAGCCAACATAAAAGTTATGTCATGATTACTTACTTTATTAAAGTTACTTTATCGTGTCTACTCAGGATTTTACTCGGGACTTACTCGGGATTGCTTCAAGCATATATACCGATCGGAGTGTATGTGTGTGGGTCCCTTATAGCACCACATAACGGTATCCACTTTACAAAACATAGGTGACACATATATACCTTGAAAATGGCATGTGCACACCTACACCGGCTTATTTCACTAAACTAATCGGTCCCTTATGTCATGATATAGTTGGGTGGCATCTTTCTACCAACCTAATGGTATTATATATGTATTTTGTACACACTTGCACTAACATTCTAATCATACTGTCTACAGATACCGAGCCCTCTGCCCAGTAAGGCCCAAATATCACAGCCCCTGAGAGTCTTTTTATATCTCATCATTCTTGGGACTCTTCCCAAATTGGGCTTGGTCATCTACTTTATTCAGGCTTATTCTCTAGCCTCTAGTCATAAAATTTGGGATATTACACCTTAAGCTGCTTGCTTTCTCTGTATGTTATTTAAGGGAAAGGGTAAGATTCGTGATAATCTTAGTAGTAACAACAATTAATCATAACATATGCAAGTTCACAAAGCATTCTAAACAAACCATCATATGATTAAGCATTCAGTAATGAAGATGCAGCACAAACAACATTCACAAGACTTAACAGTCCAATACAACACAGCTGGTTTAATAGGTTTTACAGCCCAGGATTACACCCCGTACAATAATGAATATCGGGTCTTATGGACTTAGGGCACATAATCTCTTTCAACATGGATTGCAATGCAGGTCTTATAGCTTAGGGATACACCCATGCAATAATACACATCAGGTCTTACGACCTTACTCTGAATGCATATAAAGTCTTACAGCCTAGAGATACACTCCATGCAACAAATACACACAATGAATTATAGCCTTGGGACACATAATCCAAACATCATTCCATATATTCATAAAATGAATATAATTGATGATAAACACATACATGCAGAAAAATACATAATATATGAGAGAAAGAGTTACTACCTGTTAACCGTTCTTACAATTTACCTTTACCAATTAGCTTTTTCTTTGAACTCAAGTAGATATCAAATCCTATAATTTGAAATTCATGTAGAGATGAGTCATTACTTATTGTAACTTATCAACATAATAAAGATTATATTATTCTTGACCCACTCATAATTTTATCCTTTATTTGAATTTATTGGTTAATTATCTTTGACAGTCTTTTGTACTTTAGTCTATTGTGTATCTAAAATAGACATGTTGAATGTCTATTTTCCCTTGCCATTAACCATTTAATTGAATTAAATTAGCCTTTCTAGCTTATCCCAAAATCTCAAACCATTACTAAAGTACTAGTTGGCCATCAATAATAATTGATGGGCATTTGGAAGCACTAAACAATCAAACTTTAAGTCAATTTCCTTAGCTTCCACATCCATATAGCATCATATAACGTTTAATTACATAAAATCTCTATAAGTTCTAACTGAGGTCTAATTATGTTTGCTTACTTAAACATTACTCTAACCATAATTATGAAACCTTAACACAACAACTCATAAACAAATTCCAAGCCTCGGTAACTTAGCTAGGAAAGCATTAGTTCAAATAGAGATATAATAACATCAAGACTCAAAATTTCATTCAAAGTACATTAATTCAAGGGCAATTATTCACATTTAGCATGAAACATCACTCTTAGGATTTACGTACTTAATATGGTTCAATTGGTCTATCAAACATGTCTCACATTCTCAAATTATCCCCTAATCTCAATTTACTTAAAAACTTGAAATTCTAGACTTAATCTCAATTTTGCCTAAATTTTTAAGCAACTTTGAAAAATCATATCTTAGGCTATATAATTCCAAATGAGGTGGTTCCAGCTTCTATGTGAAGATTTTGAAGTCCCTTGTAAAATAAAAATATTTCTTAGAGTTAACTCATAGACGTAGTCTCCCAAATTTAATAACCAATCTGACTACTTTATTATGAACTCAGAGTTTTCCAGATTTTACACCTAAACTTTAAAAATTCATAACTTATAAATTACACATCTAATTCCTAAGTTCTAATACTCAATGGAAAACTTTAAGTACTTATTTTAAGAAAAAAAATAAACACAGCTAATTTACTAGTTTACCCTATGAAATTTGTCCCTTTTTTCCATTGCCAGAGCCTGAACTTCTAGAATTTTCCTTGTTTCTTAACCTAACTTCTAATAGTTATAAGTTTCACTCTAGATATCCAATTAATACATTCTAGAAATAATTTAAAGCTTTGAATGTTTACTATTTCCTTGTAAAATTTATTACAAATTGAACATGTTTTGACCGATCAAAACCAAGTCTAAAACAAACTGACTCCAAGAATTTGCAAATATGATAGCCTGCATAAAATTTACAAGAACACCACGATTTTCACTTCAAATCAAGCTCTCATTGATCTATTATCAACTAAAAATCCTAAAATTTTAATACGTTAAAGAAACAGAAGAAAAATCCACCTATGGAGTTAGTTTAAGCTTCTGCAACTTTCCGTAGAAACTCTGTTTTTTCGGCAACATGACAGTGATAAAGAAACCAACATTTATTCATGATTTTGGACTCAAATCCTCTAGAAATTTGACCCTAAGAACACCCAACATCAAGCCCTATTTTAATGATAGCAACACTGAACCAAAGAAGTCCCAAAAACCCTTTAAAAAGACATGCATGCTCAGTTTTAAGCTCACCGGTGATAATAAAGTTTTTCCAGTGACCTCTCTCGTTTTTCCAGTGACCTCTCTCACTTCTAGCTACCCAAAACCACCATAAACAACCTTAAATCAATTGGAAAAAGCTAGAGATAAGTGTTGTAAACTTGCCTACACAAGAATCTGGTGTTGTATGTGGCTTTCTGACTCTTATTTCTCTTCTACAATCACCCTTTGGTCTCCTCACGTCCATTTTCTCTTTGTCCCCCCTCTCTATTTCTTTCTTTCTCTCTTTCCTTTAGCCGAGCACAATGAAATGAAGAGTGAGAGGTAGTGTTTATTAAAGTGAAAGTAGGTATGTGGTGTGGGTACTGGGTCGGGCTTTTGTATCCAATATTGAGAGCTGAATTGAAATTAAATGTGTGTGTTGAGTAAGGGAGTGTCTGTGAGTGTGTGTTTTAATATACATAGGTATATTTTTATCCTATTAATCACACATACTAGGCTCTAAATCCCCCCCTTTGTCTAATTTACAATTCTTTAAATTTCTTAGGTTCTATAATTTGGCTTATCCTCAATCCAATTCTGATTTTTGGGTTCGAATAATAAAGTCACTAACTTTTCTCAATTTTCAAACTGGTATTGGCTCATTATCTAATTTCTATAAATTAATCCTTAATAATTTTAAGGGGTTTCTTCCTTAATTAGCTTCATAAAGCCTTCAAATAATTTTTCAAAAATTTTCAAGCCAAATTATGACCTCTAACTCTTTTTCCTTATTTTTTTGGGAAACTAGGCTTTTAAATCCCAAAATTGATTTTATGATTATTTAAATTTTATTTTTGGGAAAATTTATCCCTTTTACTAATTTTAGGGATGTTACAAAAACTGCACTTCTGGATTAACTCATGGTCTGCATATGCACAATAGAAGCTATCCGTTGCCTGGAGGTTTATTCTCAAACTTCCTCCCTCAAAGAGATGTTGGCATATGGAGACCCAAATATCCTAGTATATATGATTTATTTTAATTTGTTGGTACTTATTGGTCGAAAGTAGTTATTTTATGTGTGTGTGTGTGTATATTTGGATACATCTAGCTAGAACTGGATCTATTTAGATGTTTTGTGTGTGTGTGTCTATATATATATATATATATATATATATATATATATATGTTGTTTCTGTAGGTTATTTTGTAGGGGGCAAATTGAAAGTGAGCCCCCCAAATCTTTTAAAAATATTTGTCACACATACTTAACGGTTATTCACCAATAATCGTCAAATATTATACATAACGGTTTTTCATATAACCGTCAAATAAACCCCTTCCTATGATGACAAATGCTTTAGTGTTCATCATTTTAACCATTAAGTATTGTATAAATATATCACGGTTTTGTTAAAAAATCGTTAAATATATATAGCTATATTTAAAAGTCATTATCTTACAACTGTTAAATATAGTGCCCTAAACATAACAATTGTATTTGAAAAAATCGTAAATTATAGTGCCAAATATTTAGCATTAAAAACTATTATATATAAATATTTGATGCTTGGATAACCGTTAAATATTGGTAAAAAACTGTCAAATATAGATAAATTTGTAGTAGTGAATCTAAAAACTTTATATGAGAGTTTTGACTTGACTTAAAATATACGGTATAATTCTAATTTTTATCATATATTAATGGTTCATTTACCATATATAATGTCATGATTGTTTTTTGGCTAACACCATTATTGGCCTGCACCTCCTCAGAGTTTCCTTTCATTTTGGTTTTAGTCCTTGAAGTCTGAAACCATTGCTTTTGGTCCTTCAAGCTTGCTATATCTATGGCCGTTAGTCCCTTGTGCATTAATGTTGTTAAGTTTTCCCATGTATCACTAATGCTATTAAGTTTGTGTTGACAGGGCGAGTTGAGGTGGCAACTCATGCTGATTTGGACATATGAAAAAAAAGAAAATAAAAACATAATTTCTCAAAAATGGCCATTACTCTTACCACCAAGAAAAGGACCCAGCTCTAGTTCTCGCTCACTTTGCGTGATGAAGAAGAAGATGGACAACAATGGTTGTCTCCTTTCTCCTCTTTTGACCATGGCTTCACTGGTCCCTAGTCACTACTACAGATTTTGCTATATATGACACACTGTACTTAATATTTTTTAAGAAATCGTTAAATATAAAGAGGTGGAATTATGGGAAAGAAGTATGTGATGATTATTTAAAACCACCGTTAAGTTTATGAGACAATATTTAACAGTTTTATATAAACACCGTAATATATGAGTTTTTTTTTCAAAAACAAAAACATTGTTTACACAACCGTTGTATCTAAAAAAATTGTTATATATATGATGGTTGCTTATCAAAACACCATGAAACTTATATATATGACGGTGTTTCATAGAAATCCGTCAAAGATATGTCTTTAAAATTTTCTTTCTAGACCCTATTTTGGCGATTTTAAACTTCCCACCATTGCTCTACGCGCTTGTCTAATAACTTTGACCACTCATTTTCAGCATTCCCACTGTTATTTCCCTCTCTATTGTTACCGAAATCGTGATTCTCTTCCTTCTCGTGTCTGTGGCTGTCTGTGAAGGTGTTCGTGTCTTATTCTGGGTTTGGTGTTCTTTGAAGCTCTATAACTTTCACGGCGATTCACATAAAGGTGAGAAATTTTTGGCCTTAACTGGAGTTAATAGTACAAAAAATATGCTTTATGCTTGTTGGATTGGTTATGGGTTTAGGGTTCTTTGAAATTTCTACCCTTAAACGTTCATGGCTTTTTCTTTGGTTTCTTTGGTTTCTTCAACGTTGCTATGAAGAAAGAAACTTGAGCCCAAAAATATGAATTTATTGATGTTTTAAACTAGACATTACTATTAGAAGTTGAAACTAGAATTGATAGCCAAAAAATATAAATTTATTAAACGTTGCCATTGATATATGTGACTGAAAATCTAATTGAAAATTAATTGTCAAATTTGATTTCTAAATTGTTGTCACTAACTGAGATTGTTTCTAAGTTGACTAGTAAGTGCAGGTTTTTCTCTCATTTTTACCATTCTTTGAGAGTCATATTGCTTTTGAGAAGTTGAGATTGGTTCTTAGTCACTTTGAGAGTTATATGACATTTGAGAGTCATAATGCTAAGAGCATTCTTGCTCAAGCTGAATGGTGTATAATTGTAATTAGTTTTAATAGGGCCGTATACGAGAATATAGCAGTTGGGATAGTTAGTTAGTTGAGCCTCTACTTTATAAAAGGCCCTATACAAGGATGTTCACTTTTTTTTAAAATTTGGCCTCTTAATGAAATTTTTCTTGAATCTCTGTATAATTTCTTATTTGTTATAGGTTAATATGTTGACATCTGATGGTGGCTCAAGTACTGAGGGTCCTAACCCCTCCAACCCTTCCACCAATCCCTCTAGTACGTAGAAAGCTGATGCTGACCTAGAACTTATGCAACAAGAGGAAAGAGCATTTAGGAAGGGCCTTGTTGTGATGACGTAGGTCCAGAAAGCAAAAAGAGGATAGGAAACTTAATATCAGATGGACAAGAAATGGCAAGTTGTGAGTTCTGACAACTTTGTTTATTACCGTGGGTATACGACATAAACCAATGTGACTCACTTTAAACAACTGGAGGAAAGTAACTGATACAATGAAAAGAATATCTGGGATGAAGTATCGATAAAAAAATATGCTACTTAGTTAATAATATCTTGTTAATCGGTATGCCTAACAATAATAATGAGTTATGTATTTTGTAGTCTGGATTCCACATTAGTGAGGAAAAGAAGGATTATGTGCTAGGGAAGGTTGCCAGGATTATGTGGTTGTTCCGAGGGTTTGTGATAAAGAAATTTTTGTTGGAACCTAACTCTGTAGATGAGTCAATGGTTTCAATGCTGCTAAATGAAGTTGTCAAATAGGCTAAATGAGCTAATTTTATATGGTCATAACGCTTTTCAGCTTTCGAGGTAAATTAAATTTAATGTGTATTCTTTTGTATGCTCTCTAGCTTTTGAATACTTTTGTATTCTTTGTTGTTTTTGTCCCTAGGCATTAAGGGTGGAAAACCATGAGAGGGTGAAGAACAACAAATACCCATACTATGAAGGTCGTACGAGGTATGCAAATATTGAGCAACAATTGATAGAGAAGTAGGGGTCAAGATTGGATGACTATCGCCCGTGGAGTGTTGTGGGCTGCTGTGATGCAAAACAAAGAGGGAAATATTGACAATCCTTGCATATAGGAGGTTGTCTCAAGAATGATAAGTACTTACGATATTGATTTAATTGTGTTTGTGCTATGTAAAAGAGTTTTTAACCTTTCATTTTGCTACTGGAGAACTTGAGTCAAGAAGTTGAGTGAGGCGAGCTTCCTAGGGATGATGATATCTTAGAAAAAGCTCTGGGTCCTGACCACAGTGGTCTTTTGAGGGGTGTCAGCTATGGAGTCAACAAAAAGAATACTTTGGGAAGAGGAAGAGGTTGACAAGGGTGTCTGATCAGAAGCTTCAATAGAATATGGAGATAACTAAGATGCTGAAGAAGACGGTTAAAGCACAACAAATTGATAGTGATCAGTTAATGAGCTGAAATACCAAGGGGAAGTAGGGAATGGGTCACACCCCAAGTGCCAAAGATAGTTACACATTCCCTTCTCAGACTATACCTGAAGTAGTATGACTCATACCGAAAGCATATGCTTTATTTATTTTTTATTTATACTAATTGTATTTTCTCTTTGTTTAGGGCAAGGCGGAGGTTGAGCATGTAGCCGATAGCCCCAAGTAGTATACTATTGATATGGCTCGTATGTACAACATACAGGGGGGAGAACATGATTCACAACTCACCTCTCCCTCAGAATCATTTTAAGGTAGAGCTAAAGATGGTCACCGATCCTAAGGATGCCTTTCTAATTCCTATCCCGAATGCAAATACAGTGGATGGAGCTATACTTAGCTTTGTTGCGTGGCTAGACCACCTTATTGTCATACCATCGATGACATAAAAGGTATATCGTTATCTTTTGAGTTTGTGAATGAAGTTTTTTCAAACTATTTTCCTAACTTCTCAACTTGTTTAGCCAAAGAGGAGGAAGACCAATATGAGAGCTTAGTCCTATGCCTATGCCTCAGCCGCCAATTCTTCCAGTTACGCCAAATTCTAACAAATTATGGATGGCTCTTGAGGCACACGATATCATAGTCATCGAGACAAACCCTGAGCAAGACGACTATTACATACAAGTTCCTATATATGGGGAACAAGACAAGTTTTGCACTATCACTCGGGCTTAGTTAAAGAGACCGATATGGCTAGCTTGGGTGCCTATAACTTTTATATTCAGTATGTCCTCTACTGCTAATGAATACTTAGCTACTCAAAAAATTTATATATACTAATTTTCCTTTCTTTATGTATTTAGGAATATTGGATGAAGGCAATAAGACTTCATTAAAAGGGCACCAAAGAAAAAGGATAGCTTTTTCTTGGTGACATACAGTCAGGGGTAAGTATATGTTAACATCATGAAATTCCTGTCAAAGTGGCACATTTACCTTTAGTTTTGCATACATTTTGGGTAAATTCATAGATAATAGATGATAAATGTGCAAAAGTAATGTGCCCAGGGGTATTGTAATAAAAAGGTGTGATTTCTCTATTAAAGCCCTATAATTGTATTAAAATCACATCAACACTGTTTTTATAGATTTCATTGTGTTGATAGGTTAATATTGGAGCCACAAATGAGTCATTGAAGGCATCAAAGGATGATCAAGAAGTGGGAATAGAGCTAAGGAAGTCAAAGCACCGTGGAAGAATAAGAAAAGGATGAAGAAGGCCAAAAAGCTTTATGTGGAAGCTTGGCTGCGGCCAACATCATCAAGGAAGTTTAGCTGCGGCCAAAGTTGTGCTAGAAACGTTTTTGCCGCGGCCAACGCCTGAAAACAGCAGCTATGCATTTTGATTCAGAACGGATTTTTAGGGCATATAAATACCAAAACCTTGAAGCAGATATTGATTCTGGACTTGGGAGGCACTGTGGAGGCAATGTTCTACTAAGGTTTGGAGCTTGGAGGTGGAGATTGGGCTAGATGTTGAAGATTTGAAGAGATTTGAGCTTCTCCACTTGGTTTTTCCTCTCCTTCTGCTGTCTTTCCCTCTTGTTATGTTTTGTAACTGATTTATGCCATGTTTCTTCTGGGTTTCATGAACATGTATAGCTAGAGTTTTATTGTTTCGATTGTTTTGAACCCTTGTATGGATTAAGTACTCATTTTCCCTTTATATTCATGTTGAATGGTTGGTTTATGTTGATTTAACTCTATTCTTAATACTCCTTGTTGATTGATCACCAATGAGGTTGTTGGATTCACTTGGTTGACGCCTGAGAGGGCTAGATTGAGTGTAGAACTTAAGTTTAATCGTGTGGGAACTTGAAATCTAGGGGTTGGATGGATGGTTTTGTTGATGAGGTAGAGATACACTCACTGACCCCACATAGCCACATAGGTTCTGGAATGTAGGCTGGGTTTAATTCTTCAATTAAGAGATTAATGAACTAATTAAGCTAAACACCTGTTTGGAGACTTCAGAGAGCACTTATGGTTAAATTAGTTACCTTGGTTAGCATAATCCATCTATGAGAGCTCATATCGTGGGGATTTGTATGAGTACCTATGAAATGTAAGGGGGATAAACAATCCTAACTTCCATTGCATTATCCTTTCTAGTCCATGAATCATTTCTTTATATTTTCTTTTTAGTTTATAATTCTGTTTTTCCTCCACCGTGATAATTGTCTAACTCGAATTAGGCGAAAGTGCGATAATCGCTACTTAACTGGGTTTTAGAACTAAATCCTTGTGGGAACGATATTTTACTCATCACTTTATTACTTGGCGCGACCCGTGCACTTGCGGACTAGAGGATAAGGTTTTGGCGTCGTTGCCGGGGATTTGTGTGCCAGAACCGTCTTTGGTTGATCTTGATAAGAGCACTACTAGCTTAAGCTTGAGTTTTGTATATACTTGCTGCTGCATTTTTCTGGTTTCTGTTGATTTTTTTCATTTCTCTGTTTTTGCTATGTGATTGTTCTGTTTTTCTGTTTTTGTTCTTTTAGCTGTTTTGATTTTATTCTTTGTATATGGATAATCCTTGGTGGTTTAATGAATCAAGTAGTGGATTTACTCATGATAATGATTATCCTAATTCTTATTATGATCCTTATACTTCTAATGTTCAATTTGAGTACTTTTGTTGCAATCATTGTGGAAATAATCATTATAGTGAGCAATGCCCCCATTTTTCAACATGGGATTACATGGAGGCTCAAACTAATTTGTATGATAATAATTTTAGCCTCCATGGAAATCAAAATCATTTGTTGTCTTGGGATTCTAATTCTTTTTCTTCACATACGTTACATCCTCATATGTCACTCTATTCTTATGAAAATGAATCCATCCCCATTCGATGAAAAGAAGCCTTCAATAGAGGATAGGCTTCAATGTATTCTTGATAATGTAACTAAAATGAGGGATTGGACAAAGAAGACATTTCATGAACATGCAGCTTCTCTTGAAAATCTAACAGCGCATGTGAGTGAAATAACTTATACACTTGAGTCTTTGCAACAAAATGAGAATTTTCATGAAAACTCAAGTGAACAAGTAACTATAGGGAGTGAGGAAGTGTTGTCAACTGTTTGCAACACTTCTGAGGATGATTATGTATTAGAAACTAATGTGGAGGAGGAGAAAACAGATTGTTCAGCTGAGGTTTCAATTTTGGAACCTGCACCTTATTGTTCTGAACAAGAAATCAAAGAGGAAATCCCAACAATCTGTGATCTTGGTTCTCCTACTACTGTTGTGACTCTTATTGATGAGAGTCAAGTTGATTTTGTTTTGGCTCTTACTGATGAGAGCCATATAGATTTTATTGGGTGTTCTAATTTTTTAGAAGTTTCTAGTTTAGTTTTTGTGAATAAGTGTGTTTTTCTTTCTTTTAATTTTTTAAACACTTGTACTTTGAAATTACTGATGATTGATAAAGTACAGGTGATTCATGAACACCCATACATCTTCAAACCTCACTACCTGAAGAGGAATGAAGATGTGGTGATCATGATTTTTTACAGTTATGATTAGCTGTTTTGTAGCATAGTATGGCTGAAGACTATAAATTTAGCGCTTCTTGGGAGGCAACCCATGATGAGAATAAAACCTAAGAGAAGTCAGGTACAATAAATATGGAATGAAGGAAGGATGGAGCAATTGGGTACTGGATGAACATTTTCAGGGAAGTCTCGTGTTCACCATGCTTTTATTTATTTTTATATCATATAGACATGCCCTGTATAGTTAAGAATGTTTATCATTGAATCACCACTTCTTTAACCTCTGTTCAAATTATGCTTATTGTTTTGGATATTAAATTTTGCATTGCTTAAACCTTTGATCATGTTAAATATGCTCCAATGTGTGAAAATTGAGTGCAAAAATCTGAAACTGTATGAAAAGGGGGTTTGAAGAGGCTTGGCCGCGGCCAAAAATATTCAACCGCGGCCAAATTGTGGTCAGAGAGATCTTGGCCGTGGCTAAATGGAGGTCAGAGATATTTTGGCCGCGGCCAACACAGTTTTGGCCACGGCCAAACTTTAAAAAATTTTTTTTTTGCCCCAACCTCAATTTTTCTCACTCTTTTTCACAACTCATTTCCACCACCCTTCTCCTGCATTGTTATTTTTATTGTTAAATGTATTCTTGCTTGAGAGAAGACCCTCAATTTTTCCTTGTGACAGTGAGGACACTGTCAACTTTAAGTTTCGGGGTGTGGGTGTGTTTGGCTCATTTGACATGGATTTCAAGTTTATAAATGTTGACTATTTCTTATCCTCTGTTTTGAAAAGTTGAGTTAGATTGATTAATTATCTTTGATAATGAATGTATGATCCAATGATAGAAATGATGCTTAGATTTTATGTTTTATGATGGCAAATATTTTTTATTGCATGATTTAGATTTTAAAGCTTGTTTCCTGAATGCTTTCAGAATAAACACTATACACAAGAGTTGGGAATGATTTGAATGCTTTTGTTGGGAGATTTTATAGAAAATTGGTGTGTATATTCCTTCATCATTGAAGAAATTTAGAACTCACATTGGAATATCTTGAAATGAAATGAAAATTTCACACATTTTTTAAAAATGATCTGGGCATGTTCCTTCAAATGCGATTGTGCCTTTCAAGCTTACCTATGACAGTTATTCCATTTGAGTCTAAACAAAAATATATAAATTTTCTTTTTGAAAACCTACACTAAACCTTAACCTTTGCAGCTTGAAAAACCATGAATTACCCTAATCTTGAGATGAACGATGATTTGGTGAGGATTATGGGAAGTGAGGATTGATATGGGAGTTAGAAGAGCTATGTATTGAAAACCTGGGTATAAGGAATATAGTGTATGGTTGTTATTTTTTTTCATTCCTCTGTTATATATATAAAGAAGAAGAAGAAAAAGAAAAAGAAAGAGTATTAAATTCAATAAGAATTATAGTGTAAAGGAATTCAATTCGAGATAAGTTTAGGGGAGTGCTTAGACTTCTGGAAAGGAAATTTTGTGTAGTGAAAAGAGAGGAGTTATGTAATGTCATATTATCTCAAGAGATTTGAATCCTCTATTTTTCCCATTCTTTTAAGAAGCTTAACCACTGGCCACATTACAAGCTTATAAAGTCCCATTGATTTTGAAATTGTGTGGAAAGATCTATTAAGGGAGAGATATGATGATGTGAGTATATAAATATTTGATATTGAGTTTGATTTATACATATTGAAGTGTTGCATTTGATCTTGATATCTGCAAGAGAATTGTTGTCCAACTCTCCTCTCACACACACATTTTGAAAGTTTTTGAGAAACTTGTTTTAATTTATAAATCTTGCATTCCATTATATTTCATTGTTTTTCCTATAGAGTATAACATCTTGAGCATCCAATGAGGACAACATCATGCATGTGCTATAAGTCAATGATTAATTAATCCTGCTCTTTTATTGCTCGATAGGTTTTACTCGAGGACGAGTAATAGTTTAAGTTTGGGGGTGTGATAAGTAAAATATCTGCACATTTATTTTCCCTTATATGAAAATTTTTTTGGATGACATTTAAGCTTAATGTAATGAATTTGGGTGTAATTGATAAATAAATAATGATTTGACATAAAATAGAATTCATTGGAAAATACTAAATTTTAACCCTGTTTAAGTTTTTAGGCAATATCTGAAGCTCTAGATGTTGTATTGGGATGTTATTTATATAGATAGAAATATGATAAAACTTCCAACAACTTTTATGTTGAGGTGAAAACCCAGTTTTGTCCTTAAGAGCTCCGAATTTCGCTTAGAAGTTAAGCACATGATTCTATCCAGGTCTAACCTTTGTTCACTAATTTGACCATAACTGGAGCCATAAATATTGAAATGAGTAGCTCTCAGATGATTTTTCAAGCTAAGATCCAGATCTACAACTTTTATGAAGACAACAAAGTGAGATTCTAACGTTTTAATTGCCAAATATTAGCTTCAATCAATGAGCAAGGTGGTCACAAAGTCAATATTAGTGGCTTAGAGTCAAGATTCTTACCTAACATGTGGAAATTCTTACACCCAATTCATTTATAAATAGAGGAGTTGAAGGCACAAGGAAGGACACCATCTTAGAGTTTAATTTTATGCATTTTTATTGTTCTTGCATACCTCCTATATGGAAGGTTAAGGTAGTCCTCCTTTATGGATGGTATATGTTGCCTCCTACATGGAAGGTTTTACCTCCTATATGGAAGGCTATATTTTTCTATTTTCATGCATCTTGTAGTTGTACCTTTATGTTTTAGAATTTAATAATCATGTTTTCTGCAATATTTATGAAGTTTTCAATTTATTTTGGTTTTGTTTTTAATTTCATCATGAGCTAAATTTTCATTTTCCTAGGGTGATGACGTAGCTTACTAATGATGGATTGAATCTTAACTTATTAAATATAGTTTTAATTTTTCCTTCATGATTGAGTTTTAATTATTGTTCTTAATGCTTTCAATTGATTGGCCACCTTTTGGATGATCTCAATAAGCATGTTGAGACCGGAAGGAGATACATGTGTGTGGATCCTATAATTAAAACCATAATTTGCATATGAAATAGGAATATATTGATATGAGTTGTGTAGTCTTAATTGAGTTCCATAAATCTTAATGCATGATTGATTGCTTAAATTCATATAGGAATATATTGTGTTAGCAATTAATTATAGAATTACTTGACATTTGAAGAGGCTAGTAATTAAACTAGGGAAACTCGACTATCAATCATGTGGAATAAATTGGACTAGAATAGATAAGTGATTCAATCTAGAGTTTGCTAAGTGAAATATAATCCCTAGGGCCTTTTTCTCATATTTGTCTTTATAACAATTGCATTTTCATTTAATCATTTTTATCTTGTAATCTCAACCACCAACTAATCGATCGGCTAAATAGTATTAAAATTATCAATTTTGCTACTTAGTGATCAATCCTCGTGGGAACGATACTCTACTCACCTCTATATTACTTGTTTACGACAGTGTACACTTGCACTTCTAAATTCACCATCCTACACTCGTAACAAGTTTTTGGTGCCGTTGTCGGGGATTGTTGTCATTAATATCAATACCAAGTAATTTTAATACTAATTTGGTCTTTACATTACATTTGTCTTCTTTTTGGTGTCTTGTGTTTCTTTTCATGCTTTTGCTTAGTACATGACAAGATCGAAGAAGACTGAATTACAACCTTGTGATTCGGAGATCGAAAGAACTTGTCGAAGAAATCAGAGAATTCGAAAGCAGTCTACTTCAATCAATCCGATAGCAAATCCAGAGGGAGAAACAACAGATACCAAAACACTCCGTGACTATGCAACACCAACATTTATGGAGACAACTTCTGGAATCAGAAAACCGCCAGTAGCAGCTAATAATACTCAAGCCTGTAATTATCCAGATGATGCAAGCAATTCGGTTCGGTGGTTTACCAACAGAAGATCCCAACACACATATAGCCAGCTTCCTAGAAATTTGTGACAACTCAAACATAATGGTGTTACTGATAATGCGATTAGACTTAGAATTTTCCCTTTCTTACTCAGGGATAAGGCTAAAAGCTGGCTATACTCTCTACCAGTGGGAAGCATAACTACATGGGATGCCTTGGCACATAAATTTTTGGCACAATACTTTCCTTCAGGAAGAACAACTAAATTGAGGAATAAAATTACCTCATTTGCTCAACATGAACTTAAGAGCCTCTATGAAGCATGGGAAAGATACAATGAGTTGCTAAGGAGATGTCCTCATCATGGGTTACCAGATTGGTGGCAATTATACTCATTCTATAATGGGATGACGCATACAACAAGAATTCTTGTAGATGCTGCAGCTGGAGGATCTTTTATAGGAAAGAGTCTAGAAGATGCTTACAATCTTCTTGAGGAGATGGCAGCCAATGCATACCAATGGCCTTCTGAACGCCGTGTTTCAAAAAAAGTGCTTGGAGTGTATGAGTTGGATATCCTTACAACTTTGTCTTCTCAAGTTGCATCTATATCCAAGCAAGTGAACTCATTGTCAAGTCAAGAAAATACAATCAACACTCCTCATAAAACCTGTGATCGATATGGAGAACCTCATGTGAGCATGCAATGCCCAAAAGGATACCCATTCATGCCTTCTCAGTCTGAGCAATCTCATTACATTGGAAATCAAAGAAATGATCCATTCTCAAATACTTACAATCCAGGTTGGCGGAATCATCCAAACTTTAGCTGGAAGAATAATCAAAATGTGTTCAAGTCGTAAGGGAACTTCCAGCAACAAGCTCTTCAACAACCAAATCCACCACAACAGAAAATGAATATAGAAGATGCACTGGCTCAACTAACCATGAATACATCTCAATTTATGGCTAAACTGATGAAAGATTCAAAATCCAAGAGGCCTCAATAAAGAACTTGGAGATTCAGGTGGGCCAAATTGCAAATATGCTGAATTCTAGAAAATCAGGTACTCTTCCAAGTGACACTGAAAGAAACCTAAAAGAGCATGTGAATGCCATTTCATTAAGGAGTGGGAAAGAATTGAAAGATCCTGTAATTCAACAGAAGAAAGATGAAAAAAAGAAAGAAAGTGAAGAAGAACAAAATGAGGAAGCATATAATCCTTAAGAGGATGATGTGGTACCAGGAAGAATCAACTTTCCAGATAATCCTCCTCCATATGTACCACCAGTTCCATATCCTCAGAGACTTGTGAAGGCAAAGCTAGACAAGCAGTTTAAAAAGTTTTTGGAGGTTTTCAAGCTACATATCAACATCCCTTTTGCAGATGCTCTTGCCCAAATGCCCAGCTATGCAAAATTCATGAAGGATATTCTTTCAAATAAGTATAAACTGGAGGAATTCGAGACAGTTACACTTACTGAGGAGTGAAGTGCCATTCTGCAAAAGAAACTACCACAAAAGCTGAAAGATCCAGCAAGCTTTTGTATACCTTGTACCATAGGTTAATGTAACTTTAAAAGAGCACTTTGTGACCTGGGAGCAAGTGTAAATCTCATTCCTTTATCTGTCTATAGAAAACTCGGTCTGGGAGAGGTGAAGCCTACCACCGTTTCATTACTTCTAGCTGACTGATCAATAAAACATCCGAGGGGTGTCTTAGAAGATGTTCTGGTCAAGGTCGACAAACTCATATTTCCAGCTGATTTCATTATTCTCGACATGGAAGAAGACCAAGAAATTCCTATCATTCTTGGGAGGCCATTCCTAGCAAATGGGAGAACTTTAATAGATCTGCAATAGGGAAAGTTGACTTTACAAGCTCAAGATAACCAAGTATCTTTTAACATTTTTAAGGCTTGGTCATGTCCAAATGAAGGTGACACCTGTTACAGAGTAGATACAATGACCAGTTGCACAAAAGACATGGTGAACAAAAGCTGCATGGATCAACCATTAGTAATGGGAATGGTAGATGTTTCAAGATCAACTAATCCTGAAGTGCACAAAGAATATTGGGCAATAAAAGACTTAAATTCTGACTTAAAGGCAGCTGGTAAGAAGAGACTTCTCTAATTCAATGAGCTTGAAGAATCTAGACAACAAGCTCATAAGAATGCAAAGTTATATAAGGAGAACACAAAAATGTGGCAGGATAAAAGAATTTTGAGGAGAGAGTTCACGCCGGGACAAAAAGTTCTGATATGCAACTCAAGGTTAAAACTATTTCCAGGAAAGCTGAGATCAAAGTGGTCATGACCTTTTACTGTGGTTCAAGTATGGCCATATGAAGCAGTAGAGATTCAAGATGGTGATCGAAAATTCAAAGTGAACGAGCAAAGGCTGAAAGAGTATAATGACGATGCGTTTAACACTTTGAAAACTGTCATCACTTTTGAGGAAACAACAGGTAAGCCCCAAAAAAAATATAATAATAATAAAAAAATTTTTTATTGGTTTGGACTTTGTCTAGCTAAAGACGTTAAAGAAGGGCGGCTATTTGGGAGGCAACGCAAAATTTCTTTTCCTACTCTTTTATTTTTCTTTCCTACTCACTAAAGCACTATGCACTACATCCTTAAATCTTAATTCTCATTATTGTCATGGAGGAATTTCTTGCAAATCTCAAGAACAGGTTTCCTACTCTTCCTAAAGATGTGCTTAGGAAGATCTATAGCTGTCGACTTGAAAGAATGAAGACATTCAAGCGTTTAGGCCTTCCTGAGGATGTCTGCTGGATCATTGAAGCTAAGGTACGTTTAATAGGTGAGATTCATGAATCATTTATTAAACCTATGCCAGGAATGGGAAGAAGCTCTTATTCCAAAAAGAGAAGAGCTAAAAGAATGCAGGTCTGTTCTAGATGTGCAAGGTAGAATTGTGATCAGTGCTGTCGAAGCAAAAGTATGATTTCGATAAATCGAGAAGATAAAATTCAATTTATAAAGGATGAACTGAGTAAGGATTTATTGGATGATATCATTCAGACTCTTGAGACGCATCCTAGTGGTGATGTTCATCATGTACTTCTCGATTTATTTGACATATTCAACAAAGAAAAATAGTGCTATCGTCTTGGGAATCTGATGTTAAAAGACCCTGTTTGCCAGTTTATAAGAAAACTGGATGGGAAGCAAATCCTCGATTCATAGAAAGCGTTTAAGCCATTACTGGATGTAAAACCAGAGGAAGATGTGAGCCACAATCACAATTAATGTACATAATCATGCTTTTGTCTAATCTGTCATATCTTTTTAGTAACTTTTTGACTTTCGTTACTCCTTTTGTTAAATTCTTCACGTAATGGCCCACTGGTCATTCGTGTTAGAAATTTTTTCAAACTTTTTTGAAAAATGTGTGATTTTATGATTTTTTTGTCGTTGTTTTTGTAATATAAATATGTAATCTTCCAATTGTAAAAACACAATTTCTAAGAGAAAAACAGAGAGCAAGGGTGTGACAAAAAAATATAGATTTACATCTATTTGCATTTTCGGTGAAACTGATTTAGGAAAAGATGGAGAGTTTATACCTGCAGCACAGGAACTGGGACGTGCATTAGCTGCTAGGAAGATCAATTTTGTATACGGGGGAGGACTCTAGGGCCTGAAGTTAAGTATGGCTATTCCTACAACCATTAATGGTAGCAAGGGTTTGTGTGTAAGGGTAAAGGAGTTAGAACATCACATCTTCTTCTTAGGGCAAGAGTTAGAAGTTTCAAGCCTACCTGAATGAATGGGATGTATGTTCTACCGTGCTGAAGCTTTTATCGCTTTACCCAGTGGTTTGGAAACATTGGATGGGATCTCGAGCGTTGCATATTGGGCTAAACTTAACTTTCACGAAAAGCCATTAGGATTGTTAAATGTTAATGGTTTTTATGATAACCTGTTGTCTTTTCTTGATCATGCTGTGGAAACAGGATTCATACCCCAAGCGACTCGTCATTCCATCATTTCTGCACCAACTGTTGATCAACTACTTGATAAACTGTAAACCTATGAACCTACACCAGATCTATTAGTAAAAGAAAAAGGTGGCCAGTCTTCAGACAGCAGTCGGAACCAGAATCTAGATACCACTCTCCAGTTCTAAACTTTCCTTAATCTTAATGATTTTACTCTTAACATTTTAGTTTACTTTATTGTTTGTTTATGTTTTCAAATAAAAAAAAATTTGTCTCTAATCTTTAGAAGACATTGAGGACAATGTCTTATTTAGGTTGGGGGAGAAAAAAAAGCATAGTTTCTCCATTAAATAGTTAGTTAGTAAAACCATTAGATGCATGGGGTATGAAAAGATGGCAGAGTAAAGAGTTATTCTTAACTCTTGAGACGTATCTTCTTAGTGGCATTTCTTTCTTTCTTTCTATTTCATTTAAAAAAAAAAGAGAGGTCCGATAAAATCAAATAAATCAATAAATTTTTTTGTATGAGTGTTTTTCAATGATTTTAAGAAGTATATAAGTTTGAAGCGTGGAGCAATTGAGTTTAGAGATTTTATAGCATGATTGAACAATTGATTGTTGGATTTGGTGATGAATTTTGAGATTGAATGTGCTGAATTTGAAAGTACCTAACCGTGAGTTTTTGAGCCTATATGATCAATAATGATTATCTTTCTTATGTGTGATATTCATCTATTGAGTTGTTACTCTAGAACTTGCTTCAAATCTGGTTGAAATTACATGTCATATGCACATTCAAAAATGATAAAGGCATTCATTTTCTTTAGCCAGAGCCAAAACGTCAACCTTACAATTACACCACTGATAAGCCCCTTTGAGCCTGATTGATTATTTCTTTATTGTCAACCCATTAATGTTTTTTAATGATATATCAAGTGCTCTTACTTAGTTTAAAAAGATTAACAAAGTATTTGAAATCTTTGTGAAATGGGCTTTTGACAAGTGTGGGGGTGTGTATATTATCAACTGTAGAATTACATAAAAAAAAGAGAAAGAAAAAAAAAGAAAAAGAGGATATTTAGTTTTGGAATAAAAATTGTGGGTTGCCATGATAAGTCTATTCATAAGATGGCCCATTTTTCAAATGCTCTATTTATTTCTTAAATGTAACCCTTCATATCACTATTTACATTCCTTTTACCCTAGCCCCATTACAACCTTCAATAAGTCATTTTGATTTGAATTATGCATGTGAATTCGGTAGTGGAGATTGAGATTTTTAGCAAGCTTATGGTAGTGCAACTTTTTCAGGTGAATTTGAGCGAAACACTTACCTTTAAACACTTGAGAGATTGAGAGGACGAGTCACAATTATGAATTTGGTTCATTCATTTTCAAATGAAGTTACCAGTTTATACTTTTTTTAATTCAAGAATACTATGATCTCTTTATTCTTTAATTGTGTCTTTGTTTATAACTTGACACTTCTGATTTTGTTGGAAGCACTTATTAGTCAATCCTTCTTGTCCGAGGACATCCAAGAACTAAGTGTGGAGGAATTTGATAAGTAAAATATCTTCATATTTATTTTCCCTTATATGAAGCATTTTTTGGATGACATTTGAGCTTAATGTAATGAATTGGGTGTAATTGATAAATAAATAATGATTTGACATAAAATAGAATTCATTGGAAAATACTAAGTTTTGACATTGTTTCAGTTTTTAGGCAATATCTGAAGCTCTAGATGTTGAATTGGGACATTCTTTATATGGATAGAAATATGATAAAATTTCCTACAACTTTTATGTTGAGGTGAAAACTCAGTTCTGTCCTTAAGAGCTCCGAATTTCACTTAGAAGTTGAGCATGTGATTCTGTCTAGGTCTGACCTTTGTCCACTAATTTGATCATAACTAGAGCCACAAATGTTGAAATGAGGAGCTCTCACATGAGTTTTCAAGCTAAGATCCAGATCTACAACTTTCATGAAGAAAAAAAAAGTGATATTCAAACGTTTTAATTGCAAAACATTAGCTTCAATCAATGAGCAAGGTGGTCACAAAGTCAATATTGGTGGCTTAGAGTCAAGATTCTTACCTAACATGTGGAAATTCTTATACCCAATTCATCTATAAATAGAGGAGTTGAAGACACAAGGAAGGACACCATCTTAGAGTTTAATTTCATGCATTTTTATTGTTCTTGCATACCTCTTACATGGAAGGTTTAGGTAGTCCTCCTTTATGGATGGCATATGTTACCTCCTACATGGAAGGTTTTACCTCATCTATGGAAGGCTAGATTTTTCTATTTTCATGCATCTTGTAGTTGTATCTTTATTTTTTAGAATTTAATAATTATATTTTCTGCAATATTTATGAAGTTTTCAATTTATTTTGGTTTTTTTTAATTTCATCATGAGCTAAATTTTCATTTTCCTAGGGTGATGACGTAGCTTACTAATGACGGATTGAATCTTAACTTATTAAATCTAGTTTTAATTTTTCCTTCATGATTGAGTTTTAATTATTGTTCTTAATGCTTTCAATTGATTGGCCACCTTTTGGATGATCTCAATAAGCATGTTGAAACCGGAAGGAGATACATATATTCATATGGGTTGTGTAGTCTTAATTGAGTTCCATAAATCTTAATGCATGATTGATTGCTTAAATTCATATAGGAATATATTGGGTTAGCAATTAATTATAAAATTACTTGACCTTAGAAGATGCTAGTAATTAAACTAGGGAAACTCGACTATCAATCATGTGGAATAAATTGGACTAGAATATATAAGTGATTCAATCCAGAGTTTGCTAAGTGAAATCTAATCCCTAGGGAATTTTTCTCATATTTGTCTTTATAACAATTGCATTTTCATTTAATCATTTTTATCTTGTACATAATATATCACGGTTCTTATTAAACAGCCACTAAATATATATTGTTATATTTAACTGTCATTGTCTTACAACTATCAAATATAGGGCCCTATACATAACGGTCATCTTTAAACAACCGTGAAATATAGTGCTCAATATTTAATGGTTGAAAACCGTTATATATAAATATTTGACACTGGGATATTTCAAGGTTGAAAACAGTTAAATATCCACACAAAAATCGTTATATATAGATAAATCTATAGTAGTGATTGAAGATGATTTTATTTTAATTCAAAGACAAGCTTCTTTTAATTCTGAACCTGAAATCTCTATTTTAAAACATTGACCTAAATAATCAAATTGAGACCAGTTTAAAAATCAAAAAGTCGCTAGGTTGTTATGAGTAAATTAATTAAAGCAGTATTATGTGACTATATAATAGAAAAGAACAGAGACTTGGCGAGCATAGAAAATGAATGCCAATAGACTACAACTAAACAATCTAGAATCCTAAATCAAAGCATACAGAAACATAGGCTTCTCAGGAAACCATAATTCACCCTTTATGTCCCTTCCTTTCATTTTTCTCCCTTCTAAATTTTTCCCTTCAATCTCACAGCCCCATTTGATCACATACTCGTGAAACTCTTCAGAGCAATCAAAGCCCATATTATGAATATGCTCTCCATTTCCAATCTCACGAGTGTAGAAATTGGTTTGGATGATCATCATGTCTTTGCCCAGAACTTGAAGTTGATCTTGTCTTGGGATTTATCGCTTTCGAGGGAGGAGAGGTATATGTTGAAATTGAGGAAGCTAGTGTTTCCTTTCAGCTACTAGATGAGGGAGCTAAATGTGCCGTAAATGGAGCGGGTGGTGGTGAGTTGGTGCGGCGGTCGAAGGAGAGTGGAGAGAGCCATTATTGTTCCTTGTCTTCTTTGTTAATCAGAGGGAGAGGGGCTTGAAGGGGTTGAGTTCTAGGAAATCTTAGTTTTTTTTAGTTTTTCATATGTCATAGTCAGGATGAGTTGCCTCCTCACTTTGCCTGGTCAGATGCATAAAGGACTAACAAACATAGACTGAGTAAACTTGAGTGACAATAAACTATAGTTTCAAACTTCAGGACTAAAACTAAAATGAAGGGAAACTTTGAGGACAACAATAGGGTTAACCCTTTTTTTATAAGAAACTTTTAGGCAAGGGGTTAGGCTTACCCACAAGTCAAGTACAAGGCGCCTAGCCAGTCATGCATAACCCAGTCATTTTTCGGTCACATACTACCCTTTGGGTAATGTCAGTGTGCTTAGGTTATTGGCTGAGATAGAGTATCAACCATGTTGGGAACTAGCTCCAAATTTTGTGCTTTACTTTGGTATGAGATGCCTCATCGGTGTCGTGATAGTCTCAGGGATCAAACTCTCTCTCTTTAATGTAACATTTCAGGCCCTCGCTCTCGATATAGTTTGCTTTTGGGCCTTGTTCGCCATTTAGCTCACCATAAGAACACGGGTCGTATGTAATAGTATAGTGATAAAAAGAGTGTCGTTCCATAAAGACTGTGACAAAAGTGAGCTAATTATTGTAACCATGTTCTTAAATAGGTGAATGAAATCATTTAAAATTAAGTAAGTCAAATAAGGAATTTTGATGGAAACAATAAAGTTGAGTAACGGAAAATGGAAAATTGATTCTAACTTCAAGAGATTAAAGGCTTAGGATTACTTCTTCCCTATTATATTTCATGAAACTATGCAATTAAATCACTTATGCTAGTTGAATAAGAGTATATGCTAGTCAAAAATTCTAAAGTCATCAACCAAGCTCTCTCAAGTCAAGATTGATTTTTTATATTCGTTAAAAATATTCAATCTCTTATTTATAATTAATGAAAACTATCTTTCCAAAATAATTATTCATTAGACTATACTAGGATGTTAGATATATCTCTATTATAGCAAAAAACCATCCATTTTATCCATAAACTTCAAGTTTAACATGATTTTTCTCAAGTTCTACAACCAAAATAGTTCTCTCTAGCATCATTTAATTGAACTAATCTAATCATGTGGTGATCAAACACAAGATAATCATTAAGCATAAAGAAAAATCAGCATATATTCTCGATAACTAGAAAAAGCAAGAAAATCTAGTAGTTCCAATCCATACAATAGGTAAAAGTAATCCTAAATGACAAATTTAGCTAGACATAAAGCGAAGTGAACTAAAGATAACAATAAAACTCATGTCCATAGCAAGATTCAACAAAAAAAATAGAGAAGCAGGTGGAGAAAACCAAGAAAGCTCTTAAAATATTCAAGATTCTTCCTCCAAGCTCTCTTTCAATATGTTTTCTCTTATGCCCAGCCTCTCTTGAGTCTAGAATGAGCAATTTCGGCACCACTTCTTAGGGTAAAAGGCGCCAAATTTGTCACTTTTTTAAAACGCACAACATCAGTTTCACAACTTCACTTTTTCTTTATTATAGTGAAGAAACATCAAACAAGGTCAGAGAAGTCTATTTTGGAGTGTTTTTGCTTTTGCTTCATTGTAGCAAGGCAACAAAGAACATACACAGAAAGGTCCATTTTTGGGGTGTTTTCACTTTTACGTTGCTATAGCAAAGCAAAAGTGACTGGGAGTATCTTCAAGCTTCATCTTTGATCTTCCTTTAAAATTTTGTTCTTCTTTTCCCCACTTCCAATGATCTTTGTATGCTTTTATGTTTGGTCCTCATCCTCCTACAAAGAGAAGGAGTTTATGAGCTTTCTAATTTCTTCAATTTAATCAAAATTTCTATATATTTAACTCGAAGTTTGATAATTGCCAAAGTATTTTCATCACCTCACATTTTTCTTCATATATATAAATTTTATACACAATTTGATTTAAAACAAACAAATGTTTAAGAAAAATGTGATGAAATATAAGAATTTCCAAAGAATAACAGGTCCCCATTACCTCTCACAGTTTAATATCAATGAATGTATCATATTGAGAGGTACTCATTTTACATATGTGTGTTATCATTACTTTCTAAATTTGCTAGTCGCCCATTTAAGCATTTAGTATCAAATTTCCCTCTTTACTTTATAAGTTTCTTGGCAAATTGAAATCTTACATAAGGAATAAGTCGCCCATTTAAATATCCTCCAAAGTTGACAAAAAGGTCTACAGAGAATTCCCAAATTGGTTTGCACGCAGAATATTAAATGATCATAACCCACACTCACCATATTTTAGAACCTTCGCAATCGGCCCTCTTGACCATGTAAAAAGGTTTACAACATACAATGTCAATTGTTTCAAGTTTTACATGGTATCACGAGATCAAGGATTGCAAGCTCAAAATTCGGGTGTTTTTGGAACCTTTGGGACAAGGAGTTATACGAGCAGCAATGACGGCAACATGCAGTTCGAAGGTGTCCCTTACTACAGAAAGCTTCTTGATGTCGTCGAACTCAATTACTATGGCCGTTTCACCATTACGTTGTTCAAGTGTTTGTAGGCAAATACAACAACTTCCTGGGGACTCACAACTGACATTTAGGCATCACATCAGTAAATTTCTCTCGGCCAATTCACACCGGTCAATCTAAAGATTATGAGCCCTACATTCTTGCCTCAGAGGCACATCAGGTTTATTATGTCGAGGACGAGAGGCACATGGATTGGAATATGGTGCTTCACTTAAAGCCTCAAAACCTTTAGACATGGGTGATGGTACAACATCACTTATGAGAGTGAGTCATTTCATCCCATCAATTTCAAAACTTCTTATGACAATTTACCTATAGTTCGGTGAGTTTTTAAAAGTTCACATCATTTAAATTTAATTTTTCTACACAATAATACCACACTAACATTTTCTCTACAAAATTTTTGTAGGGATGGCGACAAAAGATGATTAAGTTGAAGCATGCTTTTGTTCTTGTAAATTTTACTTTATATTTTTTAAAAAATTCTAACCAATATTTGTAGCGGTTTTAAATTCAACAAAACCGCTACAAATTAAAAAAAAAACTACAAAATTATGAACCGCTATAAATAATGACACCTAAACTGCTACCGCTTCAAAAACAGTAACACTAACCACTACAAGTGTCACGCAGATACCTATAAATACTCGCACCCCAACTCTTTTCATACACTTCTCCATTTTTTTTACTCCCTTCTTCTCTCTCGTTTTCTCTCAGCTAGGAATTTTTTTTCAACAGCCCAATATCTAAGTAAGGTGATTGAAATAACTCCTTTTTAGTCGCCTCGAGGTTTTCAAGAATAAAACTAAATTAATGCAATATAGTGCACAACTCGGGTCGTTTCACTTTGAGGAGCTGATTATGAAACTAATTCCTAGTAAACTAAATAATTACAATGCAAAATTGACAAGAATAAAACAAGATTGATTAATTTTCAAAATTATGAATTGAATGCAATTAAAATAGATATTTTTGGGATTTTCAAATAAGAAGGAATGGAAATGAGTTAAAAATGTAAGTGATGGAGATGCACTTGGAAATTGTTTTCAATGGTTATCTTTGCTCAATTAAAATATTCAAAGAGTAATATACTAAGCTTACAATATTCCAAACGACATTAACCAATGAGTCTAACATTAAAAGAGAGTTATAGATAAAATAAACTTCCCTTTGAATCACATGTGAGCTCAATCCATCTCCAAAAGTACAAAATTGTCTAGCCACTCATGAGAATAGTTTGAAGAAATGTAATCACACTCAGAAGCAAGTCACGGCAATAGGATAAGAATTTATGGCTGAACATGAACTCAGAACACCAGAAGGAGAACAGAGGAGAGGGTTTGGTGCTGCAACAATGGCGGAACAGAGGACGACCGCGAAGGGAATCAACAATGGTGGAAGGTCAGCTTGGTCTGGGTTCTTGCAGCACTCTGTCTCTAAATCTGGAATGACGGAAGTTGACGGTGGTGTGGAAGGAAGGTGATGGTGGTGTGGAAGATTAGCTCTTCTCGCAGCTGCTAGTTCCTCCGGTTCTGCATATCCCAACCAAGCTAGAAGACCAAACTGGCGGTGGTTGAAGGTGAGAAAGAGCTGGAAGTGATAGTGAAAGATGATGATGGAGTGGTGATAATGACGGTGATGAATGAAGATAGAGTGATTCTCTTTTTCTGCCGCCTGATTCTGTCCGCCTCCCCTCGCGTTTCTGTCTCCGTTTAATTTCCCTCAGCTGCTCTTTCAATCCGACCAGACCTAATTTTTCGGCTGCAAAACGCTGTGTTTTAAATGGAACTGAACTGATATTTTGGAAATTCATGGTACCAAAATGGCATTTCAGAAATTCGACCCCAGACTGTCATTTTCAATTTTTAAATCCCATTTTTCAAACACTTACAATTAAAAACCAATTAAACCAATACTAAATATTCTTAAAATTATTGATTAAGAGTAATTGAAATTTTAACAATTTTTCCATTTTTACTCCCAATTTAATATATTTACTCTTAATCTCAGTTTATCACAATTAAGGCATTTTAAACTCAATTAATATGATAAAATCTCCAAATAAAGTGTAAAAATATATAATAAAATTAGGAATTTTTAGTGATAAAATATGGTAAATTTTTTTTTATCAATTCTTTCATCTCAACATTTTTTTTATCTATAATATTAACACTAATTATTTTTTTTCTCCCAGAAATTAATGGACTGTTCTTCAATATTTTTAATGTTCCTTCCATAATGATCCACATCTAATAGACAACAAAATAAGTACTTATTACCTATAAATGCACAATATTACCTACAATTTCTCAATATTATGTATATAAATTTTATATTTATCTAACTCAATTTAATTATTTTTCTCAAATAATAACTAGTATCGGTCAAGTTATTTAAATAATAAACTTGTTAAAACGATATTATAACAATTGAATCAAATTATTGGATAATTTTTTTAATTTTCCCAAACATTTGTAGTGGTTATCAAAACCGCTACAAAGTTAAAAGCGAAATTGAATAGCGGATTAAATTTTTGGTGCCACTTTTAAAATTTCATCTTAAAATAATAGCAGGTCTCTAATCGCTACAAATGTCTTGGCGCCATTTTTTTAAAATTCATATTTCAAATTAGTAGCGGTTTTAAAACCGCTACAAATCGGAGCCAAAATTTTCATTTGTCATTTTCCTGACATGGGAAATTGTCAGTTCAACATTTGTAGAGGTTTTAGAACTGCTACAATATTGTCAGAAAATATGTTGCCTATATTTGACTATTGTAGCGGTCTGTACAAATCGCTACTAATTCAGTAGTGGTTGTTCTACTTGAGTAGCGGTTTTATAGAACCGCTACAAAATCGTTTGCAATAATGTATTTAGTAATGGTTTTTGTAACCGCTACTAATATTGTTTGTAGCGGTTAAAATCGCTACAAATACACTTTTTTAACTGCTACTAAACGACAATTTTTTTTGTAGTGTATGATGCCTAAATTTCTATATAAAGACCTAGGGATGAAGACCTTGAAACTTACCTCTATGATGTTACATCTAGCATATCAAACCATAAGGTATCCTAATAGTATCTTAGAAGACATTTTAGTTCAAGTTGAAGATCTAGTCTTCCCTACAGATTTTTATGTGCTAGATATACCTAATGCTCGTGGCAATAGAGCTTTAATCCTAAGTAGACCCTTCCTTAGAATTGACAACAATGGTGTTACTTTCCAAAAGGGTTCTATCACTATATCTATTAAGGATAGGTCAATGCATTTCAACATGTATCAACAAATGAAGCAACCACATGAATATTATTCTATGTATGATGTTAATTTTGTTGATGGTTTGCTTGTTGATGAGCATGATAGTAATAATGATATGCACACCCCACCCACTGATTTCACTAATACTTCTTTCCTCCCTCTTTCATATGGTGGATACGTGAGCTATCTTGACACTTCACAATTGGGTTATACTCTTTCTACTCCATCTAACTGTTTGAATATTGATTATGTGCTTCTGAAGTCTGCTTCTAACCTCAATGAGTTTGAGAGAAGCTTTGTTCATGATGATCTTATAGGGTTTCGTAGAGCTGAGAAGGCTTCCAAGAAGGAGTTGTCCATCATTTTCAAGGAGTTGCGTGCCTTGAATTCTAAACATGGACCTTTGAGAGTGCTTTGTGCTATCAACTTTGTCCTATCTCAATCTCTAACTGAGAATATTAATGAAGAAAAAGTTGTTGCCACCATGGACATAGAGAAAGAACATAGTGATGGAGAAGTATTGGAGCTCATTCCTTTAAAAGTCTGATTCAAGAAGATGCATAAGTGTCAAACTCCAATCACTACTACACCACAAGTTGCTTCGGTGTACCTCTAAATCTTTGATGAAAGCTATGAAGATCCCTTCTTAGGGGATGGTAAAGAGAACCAATTGCAAGTTGGTGATAAGGTTTTTGGCCTATCTTCAACATATAAAACACCAAATAATGAACGACAAACACATTTTGTTGGGCCAATCAAGATTCACTCTCTTTGTCACCATGGGAAGGTAATATTGAAGGATGCTCAAGGCAACTATTTTCAAGCAAAGAAGGAGCGACTTCATCTTTTGAAGGGGAGCTATAAGCCTCCATAAAACTCAAGTTGCTTCTTTCCTTTACTTGTCTTACATACCATACTAGTGATTGCTTGTGATATGTTGTTAAACATGTGTGTTTGTAGGATACATGTGGGGGAGGGGGCCATTCTAGTAGAAAAGGTAGCTCTTAGGATTTTGATAGTAGACTTAGGACAATAAATCCCCATTGCATGTTTCTCTTGCCTATACCCTTCGTTTGTGCTTAATTGTTATGTCATGCATTGAGCACAATGTAAGATTTAAGTGTGGGGGAGGGATTGGTCTAGTCATAATGTTTTGGTTCATGAATTTGAAAAAAAAAATTGATTTTTTTGTGTGAAGTGCTTAATGGACCCCTCTTTTCACTTTCCTAATACAACTCCTTGGCATGTTCTTATGAAAATTTAAATGCATGATAATTGTGAAAGTCAAGCATTTCCAAATATAATTACATTAAGCTTGATTGGTCCCCTTTGCTTGATTCAATTGTAACTCAATTTTATTAATTTGGATGCCTAGCTTGATTTAAGGAAGTTGATAGGGTAGAGACAAGCCTTGTTAAAAGACTCTTGAGCCTTGATTCTATTTTTTTATCATGTGTTGTATTTACCTATTCTCTAGTTAATCTCTAGAAATTATCTAGGTTCTTTTTCAAAGCTACATTAATGCCTTGGATTTGTAGTATGATAGGAGCATTCATTTCTAAGCCCATTGACCTAAACACAAACTATTCATCACTTACCTTTGTTTACCCCCTTGAGCCTTCACTTTTCGTTTCCATTTCATTATACAAATGCTATGTTTGCATCCTTTATCAAGTTCTTACTAGCACTATGATTTATTGAAAAAAAAATAAAATTACTATTGTATGTGTGAAAAGAAAAGTGCTATGTGAATAGTCAAAAGAAAGAAAATCAAAAGGAAACTATTAAAAAAAGAGAGAGAGAATGAAAAGAAAAAGTGTGGGAAAACAAGAGAAAAGGAAAAGGAAAATTAGAGGAAAGAATGAAACAAATAAGGTACTATATCAAAATATTTGGATCACGTTTAGTTAAATAGTACTAAGTGATCTATCAATTTATTTGGTACAAGCATGGTGTTTGTTACAATTTTTATTCTATTTAGCCTTCTCAACATTACAAACCTAAGATGTTCCCTTAACTATGGATTCATGGCAAAGCTAGTAGTAGAGATAGTAGAACTTTTACAAGCCTATAGTAGATGCTAGAATAGGTGAATTGAGTGAAATTCTCTATGTATTTAATCTTTATGTATTTGCATTCTTGAATGACTTGATGATTACAACATTGGGCATATTTTTTTTTTGAAAACTTTGGTTTTATTTTGCCAGGAGTGCAAAAGGCTAAGTGTAGAGGAATTAACAAATCCCTAACTTTATTTTATATGTTCACACTTTATTTGGGGATTTTGTTATAATAATTGAGCTTAAAATGCCTTACTTGTGATGAATTGAGATTAAGAGTAAATATATTAAATTACGACTAAAAACACCAAAATTGTCAAAATGATTGTAATTACTCTTAATTATTGATTTCTTGAGATGATTTGATGTTGGTTTAATTGTTTTCAATTGTAGGTACTTGAAGACTTGGATTAAATATGAAAATGGTAATTTGGAGTTTGAATTTTATAAATGACAGTTTAGTCCTGTAAATTTGGCAAATGATAGTTTGGTCCCTGTAAAAACTACTGCAGTTTGACGACAACCATTTAGGTCAGTTTCAAACCTCCTGCTCAACATTCATGAACGGGAGAGAGCGTCGCGGCAACAATCAAATCATCGGACTTATTTGTAACATCCCAAAATTTATTAAAAGGTTAAATTCTCAAAAAGAAAATTAAATGGTGCTAGAGATTAATCTTGGGAATTGAAAGCCAAATTATGAAACCTATGAAATATATGGGATCTTAAATCAGACAAAGTGAAAAATTACGGCATTGTGTGTGTAATTAATAGGATAAAAATATACCTATATATATAATATTAAAAAACACACACCCTTTTTCCCTTGCTTCACATGAGACACATGCACACACATTCAATTAATTACATAAACACACTCCCTCTCCATGTTTCTTTCATTTCTCACGTACACATACACACTTATTAATTAATTAAACATCCATGTGTCACACACACAATTTCATTTTTTTAAAACACCCTTTCACCTCTTCATTACTTTACTTTTGGTAGCCAAGGAAAAGAAAAAGAGAGAGTGAGAGAGAGAGAGAGACATAAGAGTGATAAGTGCAATTTGGAGGAAGGAAGAAGAGACTAAAAATTTCACATACAACTCCATATCCTAATATAGGTGAGTTTCTTTTTCATATTTTTAACTCTTTCTAGTTGATTTGAGGCTATTTTTGGGTAGTTTGGGAAGCATAAGAACCTAGTATAATGAATTGTTGTCTTGTGAGGTTTTATTTTGACCAAAATAGGGCATGAGAAAGGAATGAGAATTTCTCAAATTTGAGGTTTTCAATCAATTTTACATGAAAAATTATGTGGTAATACATGTGGTTTTGATTTTTGGATGATTATATATAAGTCTAGAATTTTTAGAAAATAAGAGGAGTTGCTGTTCGGTTAGTTTCTCTAGAATCATATTGGTTGTAAAATAAATTTTGGTGGCTAAACCTGGTCTGAAAATTATGAAAGTAGACATCCTAAGCGTTAATTTGATATGTAATATATATCATTTGGGTTTATAAATAGTGAGATATGAATTTTTAAAGTTAGATAAAGAATCTGGAACATTTTCTGGTACAAATGGGGTTTGACGAAATTTTGGAAATTCTTTGGTAGTAATTTATATATGGTAATATTTTTCCCAGCAAATATACTTAAATAGGATCATATAGGATTTTTAACCATCCCATTTGGAGTTTTATATATTTAGTTATGAATTTTAAAAGTTAAGCTATTGAAACTGGAAAGATTTTCTGGCAGTGTGAGAAAAATTTAAACCTGGAAATTATTCATGGTTAGGTGGTAGTAGAACGTATTTTTATCTTACAATAGACTTAATAAGTGACACATAGAATTTAGAACCACCTTAATTGATATTCCTAGGTCAAGATATGAATTTTTAAAGATTATTGAAAATTCTGCCAGATTTGGATAATAGTGCAAAAATAATAAGGGTATTTTTGTAATAATTGGGACTCTATGGGTCAAGTTAAATACTTAGAGTTGGTATGAGTCCATTAAATACCCAATGGTCCTAATGTATTAACTATAATGATAACCTACCAAAGTGTCTTGAAATACTAAATATTTGGAGCAAGTAATAATTCGTCCGTCCGTGAATAATAAATTATAGGATTTGACATTTGCCCGGGCCCAAGAGATTGAGAACAGGAACCAAATTTGAAAAAACTGCCAGGTAGTACCTTATCTCTTATGTCATATGTGATGTCATATATGTGTACCATATCATCTGTATATGTGTGGGACAGATAGTCCATAAGCGGTAAGACTCGTAAGTACAAGTTACACCTGGAGTTACCCGGGGGCGTCTTAAGCCAGGTAGGTTTAAGACAGAAAGCCCATAACTATACCTTGTATGGGGCAGAGGCCCTAGGCAGCCAGATTGTGAATCTCAAGCGCTGTGAGTTTGTGATGAGGGATCGGTTAGGCCTTTTAATGTGCTGCATTCCTGTAAGTTGAATTGTTTGATGATTTGTTTTACATGCTTAGTATTTGCATATTATATGAGTGATCTGTGTACTACTGAGATTCTTTTGAATCTCACCTCTTTTCAACAAATGATATACAACAAAGGCGTCCAGCTCCAAGGGCAAGAATGTAATATAGACGGACGAAGAAAAGATGAATTAATTATGGACTATTTGGTTATCATTTTATTTTGGATGACTGTAAAATATTTATAAGTAGTAGTAGTAGCGATAGTAGTACTAGTACCCATGACACAAACTGTATAAGTTATAATCAGTACGCTAGACTTTCGATAACGCGCTGATATCCAAAAGCCCATAAGTTAACTACCACTATGCGAGCTATGGATAGATATTGCTCTACATTTTAAATAAATTATTTTGAAACTGATAAGGATAATGAATTAACAAACTAGAATGAGACCACACATATTTATTCCAAAAAGTTTTTTTAAAATCCTACACAAATATAAGTTGAACTTTGCCTTAAAATTAGAACTTTTAATTATTATGGTCTCAGATTTTGAAATCATTATACATTCAAACTCATCTAAAGGCTTTGGAAATTAAGGTATTACATTATTCACCACCTCCACCATGGTTCTCACATTAGTCGCCAGCAACCTCTACTCTCACCTTCACCGTCGTCAGCGACAACAACTCCTCCATTACTGACATTAGAGCTTTTGAAATCAAGAGTAGAGATGATGAAAACACCAAAAAACATGGTAGAAAAGGGGGCCTTCACTTTTCATCATTCTTCTTCACTAATCACCTTCACCATTCGTCACCACCACACACCTTACCTTCACCAGCCTTCCTCCTCCGTTGTCCTTCATCATCTCAGCATAGCCTTCTTGTCATAGCTCGAGCTTCAGATCAGAATAGGGAATAGAGAGTGCCGCAATGCCAGAACCTTAAGGTTTTGATTTCTTCCATCAAGTCGACACTTCAATCAACTTCCACGGTGATATTGATTCGCACACTAATTTGGACAGTGACTATGGTTTTGTGGAGCTAAATCCCTTGTTTCTCAGTGGTGGCTGAAGATGGCTAGAGCTCACATATGCTTCAAAGGGAATTTAATCTACCTATAGCTCATTATATTTGTGATTTCTTAGGTTTAAGAATGTATTCATGTAATGAGACTATGATTTTAGTTATGTTTTATTCTATGGATTGAGTTCTTGTGATTTGTGATTTGTAATGAGAATTTGTACTCATTAGTATATATGGTTATATATATGTTTGCCTATGATTCTATTGATTTCTCTTTATTTAACATGGTATTGTTGGATGGTTTGATTAAAATAGATTTATTGTTGAACCTAATGCATTGCTTATTCCATAATCATTCTTTAAGGGGTTCTAATAATGTTTAAATGAATGGGTTCATGAGTTTAAGCATTAGACTCAATGGTAATTGAGGTTTGGCATATTAGGAAACTTAAAGAAACTCATTATACTAAGATGGTTTAATAGCATTTCAAGAATAGGGGTCCCTTTCTTGTGATGCTAGATTCATTGGTTAATAAAATTTGGAATATTAGAAGCTTAATGCACTACCCTAATATTATAATTGAGCAAGGATAGTCATTGAAAAACCATTTTCAAGAGCATTTTCACTATTTACATTATTAACCATTTCCTTCCCTCTCTATTTGAAAATCAAAAAAATATCTATTTTGATTGCATTTAGTTCATAGTTTTGCAAATCAACAAAGTATGTTTTCCCCATTTTTCCTGGTTAATTGCATGTTTAATGGAATTTGGTCTAACTTAGGATTCGAAATAAAGGCTCCTCAAATTGAAACGATCCATGTGCTATATTGCCTTGCTTGGATTTATTTGTTGATTGTGGACCACAAAGCGTTATGACAAAGGTCTTCATCAATACTCAATTCTTAGTTAAATTTTTATTATGGATCCCAAGGCTTATGTACAAAAGGCCCTCATCAAAATGATCTAATAGTAGTTAAATTAAACCACTACTAAGATGACCACTGAATAAAAGAGAAAAGTAACTAATTTTCATAACTTATAATAGTCTTGTTTGGTATGGTGGAAGGAAGGGCAAATATTTTGAGTTAGGTTAAAAAAAAAAATAAAGAGGTGAAGTTAAAAGTTTTTAATATAATTAATTTTTCTGACTATTTTTATCTTACATATTTACTTTATTAAAACTTTATAACTCTACTTTTTCAATTATGTTAAATTTAACTCATAAAATTTTTCCCTTTCCTCCCCTCCAAATCTCTCGTGCTAAAGTTAACGTTGTGCATGCTTAAATATTTATATTCTATATCGCTGCATTCGATTATTTATGAGATCACACACACACATAAATATATTACAATGTGTTGGGGACGCAACCACGAGGAGGAATGGGTGGAAGTTTTGCAGATGGTGTGCTCTTTGTTATGTTTCCCGCGCTGCTGGTTGAGGGTGAAGTTGCCTAGTTTTTGCTTTTCTGCGTCTCTTCGTCTTTTGTTTAATTTGCTGCTTTCTGTTTTGTCTATTCCTACTAATCAAAGAAGCAAATGACAAAGGTCCTAGTCATCAGAAATATCACATGCCACATCACTAGCCATGTCACCAAAACGTCCGGTCTTCAGATTCATAACCATGTGAGGAATCAACAGCCACATCATCCGCTATGTCATCTGGCTGTCCAAGTCACCGGGCTAGTCAGCCGCTGCATTATTTCAGAACACGTTCACCTTGTCATAAAGGCATCCTAGTCATTGACCAATACAGCCCCCACATTGACAGCCATGTCATTCTTATGTCCTAGTCATTGCGTCGTTATCATTGGCCTTGTCTACATCCACATCGTCTACCATGACATCCGAATCTCAAAGTCATCTGCCAAGTCAGCAGCCACACCATTGATTGACCATGTAATCACAGCGTCCTAATCATCAGCCTAGTTGTATGCACATCATCAGATTGTCCTAGACATTTGCCTAGTCAGCTGGCACATTGCTGGCCATGACATCCATCTATCCTAGTCATTTGCTGAGTCAGCAGGCACATCATCACCATGTCAACACAGCGTCCTAGTCATTAGCAGAGTCAGTCGCCACGTACGCAGCAATGTCATCTGCTGATTCCTACTGCTGCCCAAACAGTAGCCCTTTCAACATTTTCCATGCGACATTTTGAGAAGGCTTTTACACCTTTTTATCTGTCTTAAACCCACAATTTCACTTTAAATTTTATTTTCTTCTAACTTTTATTTCAATTCAATCCCATAAAATTTTTAAAAAATTTATAACAACGGTGACATGGCTACCACTGAAAATGACTTCGGTATTGGCAATAGTGTCTTCAGAAATAGGTCGGCCCAGCCCCTACACACTTGGGTCCATAAGTCCTTTTTCCCATATAGGGTTTTGCTGATTAAGCCCCACCCATATGATATACTTACACTTATGCCCGTGTATATAATATATATATATATATAGCCTGATTGTTGAGGTGTTTTAATTATACCAATGGTTCTTTGATGCAGAACGCCTTTGGAAATTAAAGTATACATGATGTCACGGATTTTCAACCTCCAATTTCATCAAAACTTGGTTTCTGCTTTGAATTTCATTAACAAGATCTCAAGGTTTATCTACTGAAATCATAAACTGAAGTGTATACGTGTCCATGAATAGAAGAAATGGAAAATGGATCCCCCAACATATACTAAGGAACTTTTACCTATATTATTAGCACATATATAGTTTAACAGTTCGATCAAATACAAATTAAACGACAAAAAGTTACAATATGATGACATAACATCATAACATAAAAACAAAAGACAATAAACTAACCCATATCATCTAGTACTAGCCAACTTGATGAGCCAGAACATAAGCAAGAAGATAATTCCCAGAGGGAAGCTCATTTACATTTAGTTGATTAGGGTTTCAATGGACGGAATCGTGTGTGGCCGGAACCCTAGCTCAAGACTGGCCTTCCATATTTTGTCAATGCTAAACATGACTTCTCCACACTCATTAACGTTCCAATCCTTCAAGCCATGCAATATTCCAGCAATACGTCATGCACTCATCACCCGTCTTGGTAACCAGTTCTGTCATATAATAACGAAACTTCACTTCCCTAGAAACAATATTATATTATACACCAAAAAATAATTTACATTTTGTGTGTGTGTGTGTGTGTAAATATGTGTATATGTATAATAACTGACCTCACAAGAGTGTAAATTCTGAAAAGAAGAGGGAGTTATCATAGAAGGTGTGGTAAGATAATAACAGTCTTTGCGCATTTTCTTTGGAGGGAATTGAGTCAATGGTATGGATAATGATCCTTTTGGTGCCTTCATTTGTTGATCCCCCTTCCAATTCTTTCCTCTACTAACCATATCGGAATATACTGATTATGGAAAAATTATTTGGTTTATGTGTAAGCCAAGTTATATATATAGTGAAAAGAGGTTGATTAAAAACTTATTGTCCTAATCAGTTTTATTCCTTTACCTTTGCAGTGTGAGATGTTGAATGAGCCAAATTCCTTTTTAACTCAGGGCTCATCCTTAATTGGTGATTCTCAAAGCTGTCCTTGCACATTGTTATTACCTGCAGAAAAGAACCAAGTAATTTCAAATTCTGATTATATGATATATTTAAGTTCAAGTTTACCTATGATGTGAGTGGATAGATTGTTATCACATCCAATAATTGAAGCTTTTATCAATATGTAAATTATTTAATCTTCCTCAAATCAACAAAATATTCTCACTAGAAAACTTAGACCATTAGAAGTGAAATTGAACATATATACCTCAATATTTCTTTGACATAAAGCAGTTGCAATAGCATGAGAAACCTTGGTATAGGAACCACAAAGGACAACTTGTGCGGTTTGTTTTGGAGTGCTATATATGAAGAACTATAGCCACCACTAAGCTACTTCCATTCACAATCTTCACCTTTAGTTCAGGGTACCTTTGTATGTAAATCTCTCCACATTTATTAAGCTCCTCTCCCTTCACCCACATTTATATTCAAGTCATTAGATTGATAAGAGTTCCAACCGAGTCAAAGTTCTAAGATTAAGTTTGAACTAAGTCAAAATTATAGGGCTTGAATTGCAATTGAGGCAAAATTATAGCGACTTAATGATAAACTTTCCCATCAAAAATTGAAACTTGCCTAATTTAGAAGACCAAGACTCAAGACCTTAATCCCACTCAACTCTGCCTCCAATATTGCTTCTTCTATCAGTTGGTTCAACGTCTCTCTTTGGCACTTGGAAATATACTGTTAAAGGATTTTTAGAAAAAAATATAAAACAAAAACATTAATTAGTCAAATGACTAGCTTTGCTTTTCTAAGAAAACGAAGTAGATAATTAAATTAATAATAATAATCATAATGCATACTTGTACAAAGAATCTTGGTATAACCCATGATTGCGTGGTGAGATTTTGGAATTTGTTGCTCTCCGGCCAGAACAAATGTTCGACCATAAATGCAAGTCATAAGAGAAGACCAAAGGGTTAAAGGCCACATGAAGAAGAAGTACCATTTTGAAGTTTGGGGCTTTGAGGCTACAGAAGCAAACCCTAAACGAAGATGATAGATTGAATCTGGAGTTGTGAGGTGTGTTAGGTGCACAACATCTGGCGAGGTTTCTGTTCTCTTCAAAGTTGTTTCGTACGTAATTTCCGTGGATTTGTCCACAGTTCCATAAATATAGTCATATACAGGCATGAAAAGACAGTAATTGGTCCGAAATTGAGTATGGTGCAGAGAGTGGAAGCTATCACACAAACAATTAAATCAGGTGAATTAACTAATAATTAAGCATCTGAAAGCTTACAATTGTATGACGCTTTGATTAAAAAAGTGATAATAATCAAAATAAATACATTCAAAGTTATATATGACGGCATGACTCCAATAATATAGATTTAAATGTGTTTTAAGATGAATGATTGTTAACATTTGTATACCTAGTGTGAAAATTCGTGATTTGTAAATGTCATGGCATATATGATATAAAGATTGGAAAGGAGTAGAATGATACATTAAAGTAATATCGTAGAAAGTTTGGCATACTTTTTTAAGGATATAAAGTAAATAATTCTGATGCAGACATGTAACTAACTTCGTATAAGTCATTTACTTGTTCTTTTTTTGTCAAACCAAGTCAATATCACATTAACTACATATAGTACATCTCAAACTTGTTTTTCAAAATTTTAATTATTACTCCCTTCACTCTAATCCTAAGTATAAAATAATAAATTAAGATAATTCTTTGTAACTAATTCATAAAAAATTTGTGGAATCTGTATTATGTCCTTGTCTCAATTACAGGCAAAGAGTCAATATGATTATATGACACTACGTGGCATTTTCCCTGCTGATCATCATTCTCTTTGGTTTCCTAAGTCCACATTTGTGAGTAGAAAATGAAATTTTGTTGAAAAAATTAGTTAAGATTCGATATTTAAAAATTTTATTGGTAAAAAAAGATTTGAATTTCAGTACCAATATTTTTTGTGTATGAAATGCGGTAGAGTATTAAGTCTTTCTGTTTATATAAGCATATCAGTTTTTTCTAACCAATAAAATTTCCAATAGAGATTTTCACTGGTTTTCCCATTGTGACTACGAAAAATCATTCCCAAGCGTTGATTCTATCGAATCAACATTCTCCTGCCACATGTTGATAGTTTTCCACGCATAGAATTCAAATCTGAATTTGTGACACTTTTTTCAAAAATATCTTTATCATTTGATATAAATAATAAATGTGTTAAAAAATATATAAGTTTTTTTTCATGTTCTGAATGGGACGTATGCAGTACATACATGATTAGTAATAATCTTCAGAAGACGTGTGTTCAATATCTCAAGGACAAACATGCCCTACTACTCTTGCTGCTATTCAACAATTTGGATTTGAGTTATTATTAAATAATTGAGGAATTCAGAATTGTTAGGTTTTAAGTATGAAAAATCTCTTATAAAGTAGCTTTTTATATGTCAAAGTTTCGAATAAATAAGAGATACTTTATCTCATTATTAATTCGCTCAACCTAACCATGATCCTAGATATTGCATGAACATCTTTTCAATATATATATATGGTTGAATTAATCATTATCCTATATTAAAATGCTCATATCAATTGTAGATAGAGAGAGAGAGAGAGAGAGAGAGAGAGTAATAAAGATACTTACGAGGGAGTGTACATGAAATACTTTAAGAAGGGAAAGAAGGAGAAAAGAGAGTTAGGAATGAGCTCCAAGTTACAATGGCCCAAGTTGTTCATGAAGTTAATGTATGTGAGATAACCTGCAAATGATACTATTGAAGCCGTCATTGTTATCAGAGTTGTATACAATGGGATTGCGAATAGCATAAAGTATGCTATGTGCTCTGCAAATGGATGTATCACAGCTGTCACAACAACAAAACAAAAAGAGGAATTAAATTCATATTTAATTATGAGTTTAAACTCATACACATATATGCATAATCCTCGTCCTATTTATATGCAAAGCACTTCCAATAAGTTCCACCGGAATTAATAAAAACCTAATATCTAATTAACTTTGTATTAAAATTTAAATTTAATCATCTTCTAATTTTACCCCTATTTAATATACACACACTTTAATGAAAAGTCCAATAAAAGTGAAATATATATAAATAAGCCCAGATGACTCCATTTACACAAGGGCCCTTACATTAATTTAAAGATGTCACCGTAAGTTATAGTTTTCAACTTCAAGAAGAAAAAGTTTAAATGGTCAGTTTGGTGTAGGAATTCGTTAGGGTCAAGGTAGTTGGATTCAATATTCATGCAGTTAAGAGGTCTATATGAGTCAGCATATATAGAAATAGAATTTATTGGAATGAAATAGAAGTGAGAAAATATGAGATAAAGAACATATACAAGTGATGGGTTCAGTGATGATGGAGGAATGGTGGTGAGAATGGTAGCGAGAATAGAGAAAAAGGTGATGTAAGTGCTCTATGTAACCAATAATACAGAAACTCCACTGGTCCTGCGTGTAGAAGTGCTGTGATAATCACCCCATCTAATCTCCAAAATGGCATATTTGAACCCTCTGATACTACCATATGCCCAATGTGAAACAGAAGTGCGTTAAACACAATTCGGTCATCCCTGCAAAAATCAACAGTAACATATTAACATTCATTAAAACTATATATATATATATATATATATATATATAATCATTAAAATAACATATCCTATAACAAACTACAGGAATTAGGCTCAGATTGAGTCTATATATGTGATTATAGAAAATACCTTCAATGGGTTAACTGTTGTTTAAGGTCTGACTTCATGATTTGTTCCAAATTAGTAAAATTCCATATGTGACTGCAAAAACAAGGTGTCTTTATTATAAGGCACCTTCTAGAATAAATGGATGGTGATGAGGTATTAGTTAAGCTTTTTCAATTTGAAGTCATTAACACAATGAAAGAGAATATACCAATACAAATTTGAATATATTTCATTTAAATATGGGTAGAGGTGCCTTATAATAAAGACCAAGGGAATAGGGCATATTATACTTTGTCAATGTGAAAAGGATGGAGCCCCCAGTGACGTGATTTTTAGTTAAGAGTGATGTCAAGCTTATTTATACAGTTGTTTCCTCTCATCACAGGTAATTAAAAAAAGTGTGAAAGAATTTTCGCATTATTTAAGGCTCTCATGGGACTTTAATTCAGTTAAAGGTTTGTGGAGTCAATGAATTAATCAATCATCACAAATCAAGCCAACACAAGTCTCAGCATGAGGTAATGCAAATGGACTAGATTAATGTATAATTAATCAAGAAAAGTACACAAGAGAACACTCAAAGATTCAAGTGTTTAACTCATCTCACAAGTATGAAAAATTTCGCTCAATGCCACCTATACTAGGTCCTACCATATGCTTGTAGAAATTCTACTCTCTCCACCACTATGTAGCACCTAGACTCATGAATCAAGGGGACTTTTTAAAAGGGTTGTAATGATGGAAATGGTCTCATGGAAGGGATAATGAAACAATAAGTGCTATGCATACACAAATGTGTACAATGGCTTTTTTTATTTCTTCTTTTTTTTTTTTTTACTTTTCTTCTATATTTTTTTATGATTTTTTTTCTTTCTTTTTTTTCATGCTTTTTCTTCTCATTCTCTTTTTTTTTTCATATATAATGTATGTAAATGGCATTTCTTCATACCTACAATATTAATGGCAATTCAAGTATGTTTGGATACTAATCTAATGCAAATGGGATGAATACATAGTGCTTGTTAATAAATGATGGATTTTGAAATGTGAAGGGCTCAAAGGGGTTAACAATGGATTAGTGTATAAGGTGTGTTTGGGACAAAGGGTGATAAAATGAATGCCCCTATTATATTCATTAATCTAAATGTAAATGTGATTTTGAAAAAGAATTTAAACAAGTTCTAGAGATACACTAGAATAGGTGGCAAACACACATTAATGAATGGAAATTAGACTCAAAATCCTTCCAACAAAGGTTTTCTTCTCAAATGCACATTCACAAAGATTAATTGAACATTAGCCTAATCAAAATGCATTAACTCAACTAATCCAAATGCTAACTCTAAGAGTAATAACAAATCAATTCATGACATAACAATTAAGCACAAACGAAGGGTATAGGCAAGAGAAACATGCAATGGGGATTTATTGTCCTAAGTCTACTATCAAAATCCTAAGAGCTACCTTTTCTACTAGAATGGCCCCCTCCCCCACATGTATCCTACAAACACACATGTTTAACAGCATATCACAAGCAATCACTAGTATGGTATGTAAGACAAGTGAAGGAAAGAAGTAACCTGAGTTTTATGGAGGCTTATAGCTCCCCTTTAAAAGATGAAATCGCTCCTTCTTTGCTTGAAATAAGTTGCCTTGAGCATCCTTCAAAATGTGTTTGTCATTCATTATTTGGTGTTTTATATGTTAAAGATAGGCCAAGGACCTTGTCAACAACTTGCAATTAGTTCTCCTTACCATCCCCTAAGAAGGGATCTTCATAGCTTTCATCAAAGATTTAAAGGTACACTGAAGCAACTTATGGTGTAGTAGTAATTGGAGTTCGACACTTATACATCTTATTGAATAAGAGTTTTAGAGGAATGGGTTCCAATACTTCTCCATCACTCTGTGCTTTCTCCATGTCTATGGTGGCAACAACCTTTTCTTCATTAATATTCTCAGTTGGAGGTTGAGATAGGACAAAGTTGATAGTATAAAACACTCTCAAAGGTCCATGTTTAGCATTCAAAGCACGCAACTCCTCGAAAAAGATAGACAACTCCTTCTTGGAAGCCTTCTTAGCTCTACGAACCCCTATAAGATCATCATAAACAAAGCTTCTCTTAAACTCATTGGGGTTAGAAGTAGACTTTACAAGCACATAATCAATATTCAAACAGTTAGATGGAGTAGAAAGAGTATAACCCAATTGTGAAGTGTCAAGCTAGCTCACGTCAACACCATGTGAAAGAGGGAGGAAAGAAGTATGAGTGAAATTTGTGGGGTGGGTGTGCACATCATTATTACTATCATGCTCATCAACAAAGTAAACCATCAACAAAATTAATATCATACATAAAATAATATTCATACGGTTGCTCATTTGTTCATACATGTTGAAGTGCACAGACTTATCCCTAATAGAAATAGTGATAGAACTCCTTTGTAAAGTAATATTAGTGTTGGCAATTCTAAGGAAGGTTCTACCTAGGATTAAAGCTCTATCACTACGAGGATTAGGTATATCTAGCACATAAAAAATTTGCAGGGACGACTAGATCTTCAACTTGAACTAAAATGTCTTCTAAGATGCCATTAGGATACCTTATGGTTTGATCTGATAGCTGTAACATCCTAGAGGTAGGTTTCAAGGTCTTCATCCCTAGGTCTTTATATAGAAATTTAGGCATCATACACTACAAAAAAACTGTCGTTTAGTAGCAGTTAAAAAAGTGTATTTGTAGCTGTTTTAACCGCTAAAAACAACATTAGTAGCAGTTACAAAAATTGCTACTAAGTACACTATTGAAAACAATTTTATAGCGGTTCTGTAAAACCGCTACTCAAGTAGAACAATTGCTACTGAATTAGTAGCGGTTTATACAGACTGCTACAATAGTCAGATGAAGACAACACATTATCTAACAATATTGTAGCGGTTCTAAAACCATTACAAATGTTGAGTTGACAATTTCTCGTCGTGGGAAAATGAAAAATAAAAATTTTGGCTTTAGTTTGTAGGGGTTTAAAACCACTACTAATTTGAAATATGAATTTTTAAAAAAATGGCGCCAAGACATTTGTAGCGGTTAGAGAACCGCTATTATTTTAGGATGAAATTTTAAAAGTGGAGCCAAAATTTAATCAACTATTCAATTTCACTTTTAACTTTGTAGCGATTTTGATAACTGCAACAAATGTTTGGGAAAATTTTAAAAAAATTATCCAATAATTTGATTCAATTGTTATAATATGGTTTTAACAAGTTTATTATTTAAATAGCTTGACCGATAGTAGTTATTATTTAAGAAAAATGATTAAATTGAGTTAGATAAATATAAAATTTATATACATAATATTGAGAAATTGTAGGTAATACTGGAGGAATGCTACCTGGTTGATTCTGCCAGTAGTCATATGCTTGTCTCAAAGATTAAGCCATGCATGTGTAAGTATGAACTAATTCAGACTGTGAAACTGCGAATGGCTCATTAAATCAGTTATAGTTTGTTTGATGGTACCTACTACTCGAATAACCGTAGTAATTCTAGAGCTAATACGTGCAACAAACCCCGACTCACGGAAGGGATGCATTTATTAGATAAAAGGCCGACGTGGGCTCTGCCTGTTGCTCTGATGATTCATGATAACTCGACCGATTGCATGGCCATAGTGCTTGTGCATTTAATAGGTAATAAGTACTTATTTTGTTGTCTATTAGATGTGGATTCATTATGAAAGGAACATTAAAAATGTTAAGGAATAGTTTATTAATTTATAGGAGAAAAAAATTATTAGTGTTAATATTATAAGTAGGAAAAAATGTTGAGATGAAAGAATTGAAAACAAAATTTATCATATTTGATCACCTTACTTAGATCTTGGGCTGTTGAAAAAAATACCTAGTTGAGAAAAAATGAGAGAGAAGAATGGAGTAAAGAAATGGAGAAGTGTATGAAAAGAGTTGGAGTGGAGATATTTATAGGTATTTTTGTTACGCTTGTAGCGGTTAGTGTTATTGTTTTTATAGTGGTTGAAGTTTGTAGTAGTTTATGTGTCATTATTTGTAGCGATTCATAATTTTGTAGCAGTTTTTTTTTTTGAATTCGTAGTGGTTTTGTTGAATTTGTAGTGGTTTTATAACCACTACAAAATATTGTTCATAATATTTTGTAAAATATAAATTAAAATTTACAAGAACAAAAGCATGCTTCAACTTAATCATTCTTTGTTGCCATCCCTACAAAAAGTTTGTGAACAAAATGTTAGTGTGGTATTATTGTGTAGAAAAATTAAATTTAAATGACGTGAACTTATAAAAACTTACCAAATTATAGGTAAATTGTCATCTCCATCAGGGAAGAAGTTTTCGAAATTGACGTGATGGAATGACTCACTCTCTTTGATGATGTTGTTACCATCACCCATATCGTAAAGGTCTCAAAGCTTTAAGTAAGCCACTATGTTCCAATCCATATGCCCTTCGTCCTCAACATAATAAACCTAGTGTGCCTCTGAGGCAAGAATATAGAGCTCATCATCTTTAGATTGACCGGTGTGAATTAGCCGGGAGAAATTTAATGATGTGATGCCTCAATTGTTAGTTGTGAGTCCTCGGGAAGTTGTCGTATTTACCCACAAACACTTGAACATTGTAACAGTGAAATGGCCATGGTAATTGAGTTCAAAAAAGGAACTTGCATTGTACTGAGGTGCTAAGAACCCACTGAACCTTGGAAGTTATAGTGAAAATATCAAAGGATCTCTAAGGATTGGACATAGGTTAAAGTTGTTGTGACTGAACCAAGATAAATCTCTGTGTACAAGTTAGGTTATATCTTTCTTAACCCTTAACTCCGGTTTAAATTATATAGATTATTATTTACACTTCTGAAATAGTTTTATCACCCAATTCACCCCCTCTTAGGATGAAATGCTTACAGTAATAATGGCTTCAAATCCCAACTGACACGTGGCAGGTGATGAAGGGCAATTCGTGAAGCATGATTAAGGGCGACATGCGGCGGTTGATAGGGACATGTTGCGGTCAGAGGTGAGGTGGCGGTGGCTGATGGGGACACATAGCTCGCAGTGGGTACATGTGGCTTGTAATATCCTAAATTTTAGTATTTGAAACTTAAGAATAAGTCTAAATCAGACAGACTACCAAGCCCGAGTTTAGTAAGAGTCATAAGAATATTCGGGAAGTAGAATGATTTCTGGGGACTATATCTGAGTAAACAATGATTTTCTTAGTTATATAAGGGCTCTGAGGTTTTAGATATTCAAAGAAATAGACTAACGCATGTACTTGAGTACATGTGGTGCCCTTAAGGGGCAGAAGGGTACTTGGCGCTATCTTATGGGACACGGGTACTCATGGCGCCATTTGGTAGGCTTTGGTGAAGGAGGCGTTGTCAGCTTCGTGCCTTGGTAATCTCTTCAAGAATAACCTAGGATTGTAATAAAGGGTACAATCCCGAATTATCTCACGAAGAGCCTTTGATTAATTACCTAGAAACTAAGTGCAATGATTGACATAAAACAAATTAAAAATGATTTTTGAGCTTTTTATCTAAAAAAACTAAATTTTAATTAAACTAAAATGCTTTGAAAACAAATATTTTTGGATTTTTTTAGAATAAAAGTGGAATAGAATGGAAATTGGTTTTGAAATGTATGATAAAGCCTCCTAGAACAATAAATTTCATCTATCATTTGCTTCAAAATATTTTTAGGAATGTGCTAGTTTGACAAAAATGCTCAAAAAACCCTTTGAGCTAGCTTGAGTTAGGTGAATTAAATATCCCACACCGGGTAAGACTTTATCCCTCTAACCGAAAATCAATACAAAACACTAGCAATTGCAATCAAAGTCCCTCAAAATACCAAACCTCAAACACTGGTGAGTTTAATGCATTAATCAATGATTATTCCTAAACCTAGAAAATAATCATTTCTTAAAACACTATTAAAAACCACTTTGTACGCAATTTATGAAATCACTAAGTTTTCTAAAATACCAAACCCCATTAATCGATGAGTCTAGCACTAAAAGAGACCCCTACTATAGAGATGCTATTAGCACTCTTAGTGTGTGAATTAAATTAATTAATGCAATTGGTTCAATGAAACTCCAAAATCAACTCCATATCTAACAATACCATGCAAAACAATAGAGAATCAATGGAATCATACTTAAACATATATGTAACCACATATATTGATGAGCTCAAAATTCAACATCAACTAATTTAAATAACAAATTAATCCAAACTAAGTACTTAACCAAGTAACAAAGGTTTAGCAACATAAATACAATTTCTAAGACAGAAAATCATAATTACAAACTAAACAAATGGATTAAAACATAAAACTCCCCTTTGTAGCTCTAAGCTCAAGAATCAATTCATTGTTGTAGGAGAAGGAAATTTTAGCCACTCATTACCATGGAATTAGCACCAACAAGCATCACAATCATTATCTGAATCAAGCACCTAACCATGGGAAACCATCAGAAATTATAAAAATTTAGTGGGTACCATGGTTGTGATGGAATATGGAGAACATAGGAGGTCATTTGAAGCTCTATATTCTTCCGCGGTGATGATAAAAGACGGTGATGGAAAGGTGACGATGATGGTGTTTTATGATGCAAGATTCAATATCCCGTTGAAACTCTCCCCTTCTTTGCCGATCCTCGCCTATCAGCTCTCTCCCCTTCTCGCGATAGTTTTTGTGGTGGTGATTGGTTGAGGGAGGAGGACTAGTGCTTGCCGACGACTGTGGTGGAGGAGGTAGTCGCCAGCGAGGAAGGAAGATGTAAGTGATAAGATAAAGAAGACGCTCCTCCCTGTTGCGTCGCTCTGTTCTATCTTTTTATTCAGTTTTGCACCATGAATCAACTAACCTAAGAGTTGCTGTCAAAACGTTAAGTTTTGGCAGTAACCAAAATGACATTTTTCAAATTCATGAGATGGAACTGTCATTTCTAAAATTCAACTCCAAATTGCCATTTTCAGATTTAATCCAAATTTTTCAAGTACTTTTAATTGCAAACAATTAAACCAATATCCAATTTTCTCAGAAAAATCAATTATTAAGAGTAATTACAAATTTTATGACAATTATGCCCTCTTTAATCCCAATTTAATATATTTACTCTTAATCTCAATCAAGCACAAAGAAGACATTTTAAGCTAAATTATCATGACAAAATCCCTAAAAAAATATGAAAGTTTTTGGGTTTAGGTGCAAATTTTTCTTGAAAGTTTTTACTCAAAAGTAATGTTAGTTTAGGAAAAGTCCCATAAAAAAGACAGCATATTTGTAAAGAGGATTTCCATTTTATTTTTCTTTTCTATGGAATTTTATTATTTAAAAGAGACTTTTAGAATTTGATGGATTAGTTATTAGGAGTATTTGAAGGATCATTTATATATTTTGAATTATTCAAATGATTTTTAAATTTATATATTATCTTATTGTAAATAAGGATATTATTATTATTATTATTAATTTTTTTCTATTTGTAAAATATATTTTCATTTTTTTAGTTGGCTAGCAATTAAGTGGGCCTTTCGTTTTTCTCCCCAGCTGATGCGAGACTTCACCATCTACCCCTTGTAAGCCTAGCTTCTTTAATGGCACATTGACCAACATCCAACATCGACTGAAGAGGAGAATAAATGACGCCTTATAAGGGTCTGAATACCTCTCCACTTGATATGTTTTAAAACCATAAGAGGAAATGGGGGCCCCAAAGCAAACTATATAAGAGCGAGGGCCTGGAATGTTACATTAAAGGGAGCAAGTTTGATCACTGAGACTATCACCACTACAAAAAAAAAAGTGATTTGCAGCGGTGCATTTATAGCGGTTACTTATAACTATTATAAATACAAAGATTTGTAGTAGTTATTGGCTAAACCGCTACCAATTGCAATGGTAAGCTTCCTGCTAAATGGCGGTGGGATAAAGTGAACTTTGTAGCGGTTTTTAATACAATTTGTAGCAGTTCTTTTAATAGTAACCACTACAATTTTGGCGCCAGCTTGGCGTCAAATGGCGCGAAGCTGGCATACCTATTATGGCGTTTATTTTATAGTGGTTATTCCGAATAAACTGCGACAAATTAGGCAAAAGCTTGGTTCCATATTTCACTAAGCTTGTGCACATTTTATGGCGGTTATTTTGTAGCGGTTAATGTTACGATAACAACTACAGAATTCAAAAAGTTGTTTATTTATAGCGGTTAAGGGATAAACAACTACAAAATTCAAATGTTCTGTACCTTTATAGCGGTTATAGCTAAAACCGCTACAAATGTGAAGCTGATATATACGACCTTATACGGAGTTAGAGAAATGAATGAAACAATTTACAGCATGAAGCTAAGAATTGGTTTCAAAGTGGTTGCCAACACATGAAAGAATGGAAATGGCTTGTTATTCGTATCATGTTATCATGTTACGTAACATGATACCAAGCATAGGATATTTGCATTTTTTCATGTGGTTAGGAACTACTTTCAAATTAATTGTTAGCTTCATGTTGCAATTTTTTTTAGATAATTGAAAGTTAGTAGCAGTTATACATACAAACCGCTACAAAAATGCATAGACTGCAAAGATCCACATCTTTGTAGCGGTGTTTGTAGCACTATATATCGAAAAACTGCTACAGGATGCAAACGGTCCCTCGGGTTGTAGCGGTTATTGTGTAACCGCTACAAATGTTGTAAGTAGAGAATGTCAACAATCTTTATAGTTGTAGCGGTTTTGGTGATAAACTGCTACAAGATGTTAACGGACATTACTTTTATAGCGGTTCTTAACTTTAGCCGTGATAAGTAGAATATTTGCATATTCATTTTCCCTTATATAATGATTTTGTGGACTATATTTGAGCTGAATGTAATTGATTTGGGTGTAATTAATAAATAAATAATGATTTTCTTGCAGCCATGGATAGTACCGGATTAAAAAGAATTAAAGAAGGCATTTAAGGGAAAGTTACTATTCACACGGTACTATTCACTGTGCACTGTTCATGCGGGTACTGTTCACTGTTCACTGTAGCAGTTTCACTGTAGCGGACGGTGTGGTCGGTTCACTGTAGCAGTCGGTGCACTGTAGCAAGTGGGTGGTCGGTTCACTGTAGCAGTGCGGTTCACTGTAGCAAATCACTGTAGCAAAATATTGTAGCAGTCTGAAAATGAAGCCTATAAATAGAGCTTCTTGGCACCCTAAAAGGAGGAGGAAGGAAGAGTTTCTATTTTAGAGAGAGAGTTGTTATTTTTAGAATTTATTTCTTGCAATTGTTTTACTTCTTGCATGCCTCCTACATGGATGGTTTTACCTCCTATATGGAAGGCCTAGGTAGTCCTCCTTTATGGATGGTATAGGTTGCCACCTACATGGATGGTTTTACCTCCTATATGGTAGGCTAGATTTTCCATTTTCATGCATCTTGTAGTTGTATTTTTATGTTTTTGTAATTAATTTTTATGCAATATTTATGATGTTTGTAATATATTTTGGTTTTGTTTTTTATTTTATCATGAGCTAAATTTTCCTTTTCCTAGGGTGATGACATAGCTTACTAATGACGGATTGAATCTTAACTTATTAAATCTAGTTTTAATTTTTCCTTCATGATTGAGTTTTAATTATTGCTCTTAATGCTTACAATTGATTGGCCACCTTTTGGATGATTTTAATATGCATGTTGAGACCGGAAGGAGATACATGTGTGTGGATCTGATAATTAAAACCATAATTTGCATATGAAATAAGAATATATTTATATGAGTTGTGTAGTCTTAATTGAGTTCCATAAATCTTAATGCATGATTGATTGCTTAAATTCATATAGGAATATATTGGGTTAGCAATTAATTATAGAATTACTTGACCTTGGAAGAGGCTAGTAATTAAAATAGGGAAACTCGACTATCAATCATGTGGAATAAATTGGACTAGAATAGATAAGTGATTCAATCCGGAATTTATTAAGTGAAATCTAATCCCTAGGGCTTTTACTCATATTTGTCTTTATATCACTTGTATTCATATTTCAAGTTAGAACATCAATTCTTCTTCTTAGGTAGCACGGGTTTGTGTGTAAGGATAAAGGAGTTAGAACATCAATTCTTCTTCTTAGGCCAAGAGTTAGGGGTTTCAAGTCTGCCTGAACGAATGGGACGTATGTTTTACAGTGCTGATGCTTTTATCGCTCTACCCGGTGGTTTTGAAACGTTGGATGAGATCTCTACCATTGCATATTGGGCTAAACTGAACTTTCATAAAAAACCATTAGGATTGTTAAATCTTAATGGTTTTTATCATAACCTGTTGTCTTTTCTTGATCATGCTGTGGAAACAGGATTCATATCCCAAGCGATTCGTCATTCTATAATTTCTGCTCCAACTGCTGAGAAACTACTAGATAAACTGCAAACCTATGAACCTTAACTAGATCTATTAGTAAAAGAAAAATGTGGGCAATCTTCAGATAGCAGAATCCAGATACCACTCTCCGGTTGTAACTTTCTTTTATCTTATGGTTTTACTCTTAGCATTTTGGTTTAATTTATTGTGTGTTTAGGTTGTTAAAAAAAACTTTCTTTAATCTTTAGAAGACATTGAGGACAATGTCTGATTTAGGTTGGGGGAGGATTATTAAAAAAAATTGCATGATTTCTACATTAGGTAGTTAGTAGTAAAACCATTAGATGCATGGGGTGTGAAAAGATGGCAGAGTAAAGAGTTATTCTTAACTCTTGAGATGCATCTTATTAGTTGTAATTTTTTTCTTTCTTTCTATTTCATCTAAATAAAAATAAAATTTTAGTGTTTTTCAATGATTTTAAGAAGTATATAAGTTTGAAGCATGGATCAATTGAGTTTAGAGATTTTATAGCATGATTGAATAACTGATTGTTAAATTTGGTGATGAATTTTGAGATTGAATGAGCTGAATTTGAATGTCCCTAACCGTGAGCTTTTGAGCCTATATGATCAATAGTGATTATCTTTCTTGTGTGTGATATTCACCTATTAAGTTGTCACTCTAGAACTTTCTTTAAATCTAGTTGAAATTACATGTCGCATGCACATTCAAATATGATAAAGGCATTCATTTTGTTTAGCCAGAGCCAAATAGCCAACCTTGCAATTATACCATTGATAAGCCCCTTTGAGCCTAATTGATTATTTCTTTATTCTCAACCCATTAATATGTGTTTTAATGATTTATCAAGTGCTTTCACTGAATTCGAAAGATTAACAGAGCATTTGAAATTTTTGTGAAATGGGCTTTTGACAAGTGTGGGGGTCTATATATCATCAACCACAAAAGTGCAGAAGTTGTTATAAAAAAAAAGAAGAAGAGAAAAAAAAAGAAAAAAAAGAAAAAGAAAAAGAAAAAGAAAAAAAATGTAAATTATGGGTTGTTGGGATGAGATAGGCCAGGTTTATTCATAAGATGACCCATTTTTCGATTGTTCTATTTATTTAGTAAAAATAGCCCTTCATATCACTTTTCACATTCCTTTTACCTTAACCCTATTACAACCTTTAATAAGTCCTTTTGATTTGAATTATGCATGTGAATTAGGTAGTGGAGATTGACATTTTTGGCAAGCTTATGGTAGTGCAATTTTTTCAAGTGAATTTGAGCGAAACACTTACCCTAAAACACTTGAGAGATTGAGAGAATGAGCCACAATTATGAATTCGGTTCATTTATTTTCAAATGAAGTTACCAGTTTATACTTTTATTGATTCAAGAATACTATGATCTCTTTATTCTTTAATTGTGTCCTTGTTTATGACTTGACACTTCTGATTTTGTTGGAAGCACTTATTAGTTACTCTTTCTTGTCCGAGGACGTCCAAGAGCTAAGTGTGGGGGAATTTGATAAGTAAAATATTTGCATATTCATTTTCCCTTATATAATGATTTTGTGGACTATATTTGAGCTGAATGTAATTAATTTGGGTGTAATTAATAAATAAATAATGATTTTCTTGCAGCCATGGATAGTACTAGATTAAAAAGAATTAAAGAAGGCATTTAAGGGAAAGTACTATTCACGCGGTACTATTCACTGTGACTGTTCATGCGGGTACTGTTCACTGTAGCAGTTCACTGTAGCGGACGGTGTGGTCGGTTCACTGTAGCGGACGTTGTGGTCGGTTCACTGTAGCAGTGCGGTTCCTGTAGCAGTCGGTGCACTGTAGCAAGTGGGTGTGGTCGGTTCACTGTAGCAGTGCGGTTCACTGTAGCAAATCACTGTAGCAAAATATTGTAGCAGTCTGAAAATGAAGCCTATAAATAGAGCTTCTTGGCACCCTAAAAGGAGGAGGAAGGAAGAGTTTCTATTTTAGAGAGAGAGTTGTTATTTTTAGAATTTATTTCTTGCAATTGTTTTACTTCTTGCATGCCTCCTACATGGATGGTTTTACCTCCTATATGGAAGGCCTAGGTAGTCCTCCTTTATGGATGGTATAGGTTGCCACCTACATGGATGGTTTTACCTCCTATATGGTAGGCTAGATTTTCCATTTTCATGCATCTTGTAGTTGTATTTTTATGTTTTTGTAATTAATTTTTATGCAATATTTATGATGTTTGTAATATATTTTGGTTTTGTTTTTTATTTTATCATGAGCTAAATTTTCCTTTTCCTAGGGTGATGACATAGCTTACTAATGACGGATTGAATCTTAACTTATTAAATCTAGTTTTAATTTTTCCTTCATGATTGAGTTTTAATTATTGCTCTTAATGCTTACAATTGATTGGCCACCTTTTGGATGATTTTAATATGCATGTTGAGACCGGAAGGAGATACATGTGTGTGGATCTGATAATTAAAACCATAATTTGCATATGAAATAAGAATATATTTATATGAGTTGTGTAGTCTTAATTGAGTTCCATAAATCTTAATGCATGATTGATTGCTTAAATTCATATAGGAATATATTGGGTTAGCAATTAATTATAGAATTACTTGACCTTGGAAGAGGCTAGTAATTAAAATAGGGAAACTCGACTATCAATCATGTGGAATAAATTGGACTAGAATAGATAAGTGATTCAATCCGGAATTTATTAAGTGAAATCTAATCCCTAGGGCTTTTACTCATATTTGTCTTTATATCACTTGTATTCATATTTCATCATTTTTATCTTGCAATCTCAATCACAACTAATCAACCGACTAAATAGAATTAAAATTACCAATTTTGGTACTTAGTGATCAATCCTCGTGGGAACGATACTTTACTCACTTCTATATTACTTGATTACGACAGTGTACACTTGCACTTCTAAATACACCATCCTACACTCGTAACAAGCCGCTACAAATATTTAAATGCATTAAATGAATATGTTTCCCTAGTGGACTTTTGTAGTGGTTTAGGTAGCGGTTTTTTGAAAAACAAAAAAATAGCTACAAATTTCAGTAGTATTAACACGACCCCTCATTCCTTTCACTCATTTTTCCATTTTGTTTTTTGACACCTTTCTTAGATGTTTCCTTGAAATTTTAGATTTTTATATGGCTTCAGGAGATAGGGGAAGGGGAAGGAGGTTATGCCAACCCCAGCTCACTTCTGCGTGGTAGCGGTAGCAGAAGAGGGGTTCATGGTAAGGGTTAGCGTGGAGTGAGGGGGACCACGCCACAGCAGATTGACCCACAGCAGCCACATGAGGGGGCCCCATCACAGCCTATAAAGATGGCCCCACCACAGCCACAACAGATGGCCCCACCACAGCCACAACAGATGGCCCCACAGAAGGGAACCGCACCATAGGTTGAGGGAGAGGGAGAGGGAGGTGAGATCAATTTGGACTTGTTGAACGAGAATAATGAGATGTTCAACTTCAACGAAATTCATCTCAGCGAGTTAGAACGATTCTTAGATCAGGAGGACGCGCGGGACCAGAACCACCCACGACAGTCATATACCGTTCGACTAGGTTTGACATGCAAGTGCAAGCTAAATGTAATTTTTTATTTAACTTTTCTTCAAATACAGTTCTGTTAAATGTGAATTTAAATTTAACTAATGTAGATGGTAATTGTGTAGATAAGCAGGGAAACAATTCCATTAGGAGGCTGGACGTGGCCAGTCTGAACAGCATGGACCAGAGATTACAAGTTGTTGTTCCGTGGAATGAGCCCACAAGCCAGCCCATCGACAATGAAGGTCACTTGTTCAACCGTTACCTGAATGAGCTGGGCTTGAATTAGATGCGGTTTTTCATTCACTTCAGGAAGTAGGAGCAAGTTCCGAAGGGGTCGAAGGATCTGGCGTGGGATCAGGTAGTTAAAGTAATTAATAATTACATTAAATTATATTAAATGATTTGTAATTAACTATTTTTAATTATTATTTTTAAATTTTATATTTTCAAAATAATCGTATTTAAATATTTTTTATTTAATTGTATTACACGATAGGTTTACCATTCAGGACATCAGTAAGAGGTACACGCTGATGAAGATGAGCGACGACTGGAAGAACAGGAGGAATTGTCTCTACTACATGAAGAATAGAGATGGGATGATTCCTCTGGAGTAGCTGATCGAGGATGTCCAAGTTGGCGTCCCACCAAATGAATGGGCGGGTTTTGTGCAGTACAAGAGGAGTCAAGATGGGTAGGTATTTTTTTAATAACTATTATTTAACCAATTTTAGTTATCTTAATTTTTTTAATAATTATTATTTGAGAAATTTTTGTAGGCTTTTTCTCATAGAAACATGAGGAGTCGACAGTAGCAGACGATATACCATACGGCTGGATCGAAGACATTTGCTGTCACCTACAACGAACTGGAATTTTTTTACAATTTTATTTAATTTTACAGTAATATTATTAATTTAATTTCAATTAAATATTTATAATTTTAATTTAATTTTTTCATTGTTTCAGGAGAGGAAGGCTCAGGAGGAGAAACGCCAGAAAGATTACAGAGATTTATTAACGGTAACACATAGGCACTGGGATGGGACTCCAACGTCTCAACAGGAAGAGGAGGCTATTGTAAGTATAATAATTATAATTATTGTTAATAAAATGTTTTAAAAAAATAATTTATTGTTGATGATAATAATTATTATAATAACTTGTTGCATAAAATTGCAGGCGCGGATTCAGCAGTCCCAAGCTGAGCTGAGAGAGACACAAACCCAGGAGTCTCAGGGGGTCTGTGGACCCCACTGTGCCACTGAAAGTTGGTTTAGGACCAGTCGATCACCTTGGGTGCGTGAGAGGGATGGGGTTAGGCGCTAGACCCAACATTGTGTATGGGAGGAGCGGCAACTCTGAGGCAGAACCTTCTCGAGCACGGACATCAGGAAGCAGACGTTCGAGGGGGGAGACTGTTGAGGAGATTCAATCGAAGGTTGTGAGACAGATACATTAGCAGGATGATTTCATCTACGTGCAGCAGATGCAGTAGCGGGATATCAGAACTCTGTGCTCGACAAGGCGTGGAGTCGTCTGTTCCTTGATGAGGCGCTCCCAAAGGTCCCCCCGGTCCCGAGGTTCGTTGTGTAGGTAGCTCATCCTCCATCCAATGATGATGCTATTGACTCTTCCTAGGCCCGTCGTCCGTCCGCCCCTGAGACAGGACATGATGGCCAGAATGGTTACGGTGCCCATCAGAGACAGGACCTGATGGACAGACTGGTGACGGTGCCCCCCAGAGACAGGATCTGCTGATCAGGGTTTTGATAATTAGTTTAGTTTATTTAGGAATTGTTTTTCTTTTTTTAACAATTGTAAAAATATATTTGAATTAATTTAATTTTGTTTTATTTTACAATTTTTTTTGTTTTTTGTTAATTATGTTATTTAATTTTGTTTGAAAAAAAATTTTAGGGGAAAAATAAAAAAAAAAGATATTTTAGTAGCGACTAAGGAAATATGATTGCGAAAAATATTGTTATTCCCTTTGTAGTAGTTAAGGAAAAATAACCACTACAAAGTGTTACAAATTTCAATTTTGAATCTATCATTCCTGCCAACGGTCACATTCCTTTGTAGCAGTTAAGGAAATATAACCGTTATAAATGTTTGAATGTTTAATTTTGAATCGTCATTCCCACTAACGATCACATCACTTTGTAGTGGTTACAACTGATAAATCGCTACAAAAGTTTGTGAGAATTTGTAGCGGTTATATTAGTATAACCGCTACAAAAGGATACAATTTGAATTTTGAATCTTTCATTCCTGCCAACATTTATGAGCATTGGTATCGGTTACAATTGTGTGACCGCTACAAAATGTTACTCATTTGAATTTTGAATCTTTAATTCCCGCCATTCATTAACATTTGTAGCGGTTAGGTTGGTAACCGCTACTAGTGGCATGTCTATTTGTAGCGGTTTATGGCCAGTAACCGCCACAAAGTGTGTATTAGTAGCGGTGGAGTTAGCAGTTATATAACCGCTACTAATTTTTGAATGTTGTGAAACTTCAATTTAAGCATATTGTTATGCGTCATTTGCAATTTCAGTCATCTTGTTGGCTAATTTTTTTTCCTCTAGCTATAGATAAATCATGGATCAAGTTGCCACACAATTCTCCAACTTATTTATATGGATTAAACAACTTCTTAGATTTCACTTACTCTCATACCAGCTGTAATGGAAAGATCATATGCCCATGTCGGAGATGCAAGTTCAAGAAGTGTTATACACGAGAAGTTATTAAGGAACATTTACTTGTGAAGCCTTTCCCAGAAGAGTATATGTTTTGGAGAGTTCATGGTGAGAAGGCCGGTATGAGTTTACCTATAGTTCTTCCTTGAAGGCGATGATAATTTACCTATAGTTCGGTGAGTTTTTAAAAGTTCACATCATTTAAATTTAATGTTTTCTACACAACAATACCACACTAATATTTCCTACACAAAATTTTTGTAGGGATGGCGATGAAGAATGATTAAGTGAAACCATGCTTTTGTTCTTCTAACTTTTAATTTTCTTAAAAAAAATCTGACTAACATAAATACAAACCGCTACAAATTTTAACAGCTACAAACTATGACAACTCAACCACTACAAACCTAAACCGCTACAAAAACCGTGACATTAACCGCTATAAGAGTCACGTAGATCCCTATAAATACCCCCTTATGACAACTCTTTTTATGCATTTCTCCATTTATTTAGTCCCTTCTTCTCTCTCATTTTTTCTGATCTAGGAATTTTTTTTCAAGAGTTCAAGTTCTAAGTAAGGTGATCAAATATGGTAAATTATTTATCAATTCTTTCATCTTCACATTTTTTTACTTATAATATTCATACTAATTTTTTTTTTTGCAGAAATTAACCAACTATTCCACAACATTTTTTATGTTCTTTCCATAATGATCAACATCTATGAGACAACAAAATAAGTAATTATTACCTATAAATTCACAATATTATCTATACTTTCTTAACATTATGTATATACATTTTATATTTATGTAACTCAATTTAATCTTTTTTCTTAAAGTAATTCAATTTAATCATTCTTTTCAAATAATAACTACTATCGATCCAAGTCCAGTTATATAATAATCAACTTGTTAGAACAATATTACGACAATTGCATAAAATTATTGGATTGTTTTTTTCATTTTCCCAAATAATTGTAGTGGTTTTAGAACCGCTACAAAGTTAAAAGTAAATTGAAAAATTGATTTGGCGCACACTTTTAAAATTTTATCCTAATTTAGTAGTGGTTATATAACTGCTATAAACATATTGACGTCATTTTTAAAAATTTCATATTTCAACTTAGTAGCGGTTTTATAACCGCTACAACAAGGAGTCAAAATTTCATTTCCCATTTTCCCTCTATAGGGGAATTTTTGTAGCGGTTATATAACTGTTATAAAATTATTGGCGCCAATCTTAAAAATTCACATTTCAAATTTGTAGCGGTTATATAACCTCTACAAATTAGTGGCTCAAATTTGTAGTATTTTTTAACTGCTATAAAATTGTCACATAACGAGTTGACTTATCCGACTATTGTAGCGGTGTGCATAAACCGCTACAAATTCAGTAGCGGTGTTTGTCCTTAAGTAGCGGTTATATTAAACCGCTACAAAATCACTTGCAATAGGGGTTTTTGTAGCGGTTTCATTAACCACTACTAATGTTGTTTGTAGCGGTTAAAACCGTTACAAATACACCTTTTTAACTGCTACAAAATCACATTTTTTTCTATTGCACGATGTAATATCCCAAAACTTACTCAAGGGTTATATGAAATAAAAATCAAGAGTGAAAGAAGGAAATGAGTGTCTTTAAAAATATATTATCACTCTCATTTGTATTATTTTACTGTCCCACAAACCACAATTGAGTGCAAGATTAGGTAAACAACTTCCATTGAATAATACAAAGCAAACTGTGGTATATGCTTGTGAAAAATTTAGGCCCTGTATCGTGGGAACTAAGGTCATCATTTATACAGACCATTCAGCTCTAAAGTATCTACTCACAAAGAAGGAGTCAAAGGCACGGTTAATTCGATGGGTGCTGCTACTCTAGGAATTTGATTTGAATATCATGGATAAAAAAGGTATTGAAAATCAAGTTACTGACCATCTCTAACGGTTGAATACTGAGCTTGAATTTGAATAATCTGACATAATTCGAGCATCATTTCCAGATGAACAGCTCTTTGCGATAACAAGTTCAACGATACCATGGTATGCAGATTTTGTGAACTACCTCATTTTTTAAGTTTTACCCCCTGACCTTAATTTTCACCAAAGACAAAATTTCTTGCATGATGTAACAAGATATTTTTGGGATAAACCCTACTTATTTAGAAGGTGCTCTGATCAACTGATTAGAAGATGTATACCAGAAGATGAATAAGAAATCATTTTAAAGAGCTGCCACTCCTCTGACTATGGGGGTCACTTCAGTGGAGTCAAAACTGCAGCAAAGGTACTTCAGTATGGGTTTTATTGGCCCTCTCTCTTCAAGGATGCATATGCTTTTGTATTGCAGTGTGATCGGTGCCAGCGAGTAGGGAATATCTCCAAAAGAAATGAGATGCCTTTGAACAATATGCTTGAGGTTGAACTATTCGACGTGTAGGGGATTGATTTCATGGGACCATTCCCTAAATCATTTAATAATGAGTACATCTTGGTTGGATTCGATTATGTCTCCAAATGGGTTGAGGCTACCGCTTGTACAACTAATAATGTGAAATCAGTGTTAAAATTCTTGAGGAAACAAATTTTCACCAGATTTGGAACACCAAGAGCAATAATCAGTTATGGTGGTTCACACTTCTGTAATCAACAATTCCAAACTTTGATGAAGAAGTATGGTGTGAAGCACAAGGTGGCACTACCCTATTACCCTTAGACTAATGGCCAAGCCAAAATTTCAAATCGGGAGATCAAAAACATCCTTGAAAAGATGATTAATACTACAAGAAAGGATTGGTCTTCCAATCTAGATGAGGCTTTATGGGCTTACCGAACTGCTTACAAAACGCCGATTGGTATGTCACCATATCGTTTAGTGTTCAAAAAAGTTTGTCACTTACCTGTCGAACTGAAGCATGGTGCTTATTGAGCCATCAAGAAGCTGAATTTTGATCCTCAAGCTGTAAAGGAAAAAAGGCTACTTCAGATCAATGAGCTTGATGAATTCCGCCTTAATGCTTATGAGAAAGCAAAAATTTACAAGGAGCGGACCTGATAATTGAATATTTATTACACTCATTTGTATCTCTTGATTAATAAATTTAGATTGTTTAGTAATAAATAATGAGCTTTTATGCTTATTTGGGCTTTGAGTGTTTTATTGGATTTAACATATTTTAACAATAAAAATTCCAGATTTACAACCCTTCTCTATTTTGATCATAACTCTTGAACAAAATATCCGAATTATCGCATTCTTGTCTCATTTTTTAGATGATTCAGAGGGCAACAATTGATATGAAGACTTGAAAGGAAGATTCGGACAAGAGGATAGTCAAAATTGTAGTCAATGTTATATGTATTTTTCTGGATTTTTATTGGGCCCAAATTTTGTAATGAAGCACCATTTATTGTGGATTTTCGTTTTGGGCTGAACTGATGGGCTCTGACCCATTTGACAATTAGGTTTTAACCTAATTTAGCTGAAACAATAGGGGAGAACAAGGTGTGACGTTTTTGGATTGAAATCAGAAATTCTTGATTCTCTGAAGATGTTCTTCGTGTTCTTCATTCATTTTTCATATTTTCCAGCCATGTCCAGCTAAGTTTTTATGATTGACCTATAGATTGAGGATTCACGTTTCCAATTAAGAGGACATACTTAAATCGGTAACGTAACTCGTTTCTATTTACTCTAATCAGATTTGATTTCTGAAAATAGTTTGAATGTATGTTTTAATGTTCGGATTGGTACATCCCAAGGACATAGTTCGAATCAGGTTATAGTGCTACTGAATGATTGCACAGTAGCACACCACGTATACAAACAGAACCTAGACGATCGTCTAGTCGAGGGATTTTTTGGACGGATACAGAGATTTCGGTTCGTCCAGAACCAATCACGAGTTCGCTATAATCTCGTCCGTTGATGGTAGGAAACTATGAATCACAATCCTAGGTCAGTCGTTTTAATCTGTTTGGTCTAGTTCATTTTTGATTATGTCTTTAATCTGAGTTTATTGTTCGTTAATAGTTTAATTAAACCCCCCCAATCGATCTTTGTTCGAATTATTTTGCGAGAACTCGAAAATTCTCGGTCAGGACCAAAATGAATCACGACAGTAAGCTGGTACCTAAGACATTCTTGCCGGGTCAGAAAGTGCTCTTGTATAACTCCAAGCTGAGGTTGTTTCCAAGGAAGTTAAAATCTAGATGGTCAGGTCCATTTACAGTGGTCCAGCAGTTAAACTTTGGTGTAGTAGAACTCAAGAATGACCAAGGAGAAAAATTCAAAGTAAACGGTCAAAGAGTAAAGCATTATTGGGGAAGAGATGCGGATCGACTGATATCCTCTATTTCCTTAGTAGTTGATGCCTGATCAAACAGAAGAGTCTAGCTAATGATTATAAATTAAGCGCTCTTTGGGAGGCAACCCAAGTTTTAAACTTATTCTCTTTAGTTTAATAGACTTTTTATGTTTTAGTAGAGTTATGTTTGGTCTGGTTTTCTTTGTAGGTGAAAGGTAACCACATAAGGATTGAAAAGGAACATGTATTACAAGAAGGGAGTGAGATGATATTCATCGTGAAAGCCATGTCCAGGAAAGTTATCGCTGACTTTAAATCATGTTCAAATGCTTAATGACATGTCTGTATGAATTCAAGATGATATTTAGATGATCTTTGATTAAGTTTTGGGATATTTGATATGTTAACTAGCTGTGGAAATTGGTAACTGGAGTATGTGTATGTGCATTTTAGTGGCTAAAATCTGATTTCTGACACAGAACAGCCAATAATCTTCTGAAAGATTTTGGCCGCGGCCAACCATTCTTGGCAAGGGCCAAAATGAGGTCAGAAAGACTTTGGCCGTGGCCAAACCGCGATATCAGCGTTTAAAAATTCTGAGCCCTAATTTTTTCCCCCTTTACTCTCTTCCTCTCTCACTTGTGGCCGCCGAAATTCAATTCCTTCTTACTCCAAATTCTTGATTGCAGCCGTAAATCCCTCTTTACCCCTGATTTCTCTTCCTCTTTCTATCAACCTTTACCTCAAATCCCTCTTCTTTTTCCCCTGCTGTAACAATCTCTCCAGCATCCTTCGTCATTGCAGTAGTAAGGGACAAAAGTATTCTTCAATCACGCGACGGTCCCTGTTACTTATTCTCTGTGAGGTATATATCTAAGCTCTCTCCTATTTCATCTTTGGGTTGTCAGTAGCAGGGATTATAACATGTAGGGGGTAACTCTGTTGCATAACGCTGCGAGGGACAACTAGGAATCTATCATTATGGTTTTAAGAGACTGAAATTGATGAAATTTGATTTTTAAGCTACGTGAAAACGCTAGTTCTGCAATTTCCTCATTCACATGGGTTTATGGTTGATATTCTGTTTCACATGAATATGTCCTCATTGGGTTTCCATTTGCTTACACATTGAAATGAGCTCTGTTCCATATGCTTGATTCATGTTGCTCCTAGTTCAATGAATTCACTCTGGCATTTTAGCAGGCAGTGAGGTTAAGTATAGGTTGGAATTTTTGACTGGCTTGTGCTACTAGTTAAGGCTTGGCTAACTTTCTTTCCTCTCAATTTTATTTTCTTTATTTTTTATTTTTATTTTTATTTTTTTTATTTTTGTGTTTTTGAGTCTTGTGGTCTATTTTAAATTTTGTTTTCTAGTTCTCTTTATTTTCTTTAGCCATTATGCATGTAAAAAGGGTCACTGAAAAGACCGGTTCCAAAGCTATTTCTGACACTAGGAAGAAGATTGACATGCGTTCTCTTCTACAAGAGCGAGAATTTCCCCTTGTAGCTTGTTGCCATTTTTATGATCTGGTCACCCGAACCTACCATCTAAATAAACTCTTGAACCCAAAGACTGATGTCAACCTTCGAATAGTTCAGGAATTTTATACCCAAGCATGCCTTCGGAACATTTGGCGTTTCCCATTGCGGGGTGTCCAAATTGATTTCACCCTCGATAGTTTCAGAAACTATCTCTCCCTTCCTCTTGTCGAGAATTGCAAATTCAAATATTACTCTCAACACGAAGCAGAAATCCCGGAGGATGAGATTTCTCAGATGTTTAACCACGAGGGCGAAATATCTTGGAAAAGGCCAAGAGGCGGTCAGAAATATCTGTTGCATACTTGCCTCTCAGTGCAAGCTCGCATTTGGTTACATTTTAGGAAGGATTACTTCTGACCCTGTTCTAATCGTAACCGCCTCACTCGAGAACAAGCTCTTTGTGTATACCTTTTGATAAAGAAGGAACCAGTCGATATGGCCAATCTGATTTTCACTGCGATGAGAGACCATATACATGATCATTCTTGTGGTCTTATGCTCCCGCATCTTATCTCTGAGTTCTACACTTCTAGGGGGTTGCAGCGAATCCTACTGATGTTATCATTCGACCCCTTTAGAAATTTCATTACAAGAGCTTCAAGCCTAGAGGACCATCCGATGCACATGATACAGATTCAGATGAGCCTCCCATGGATATTCCGGTTGAGCCGACTGATCATGGTAAGGCATCCTCTTTTCAGCAGCTGCCATCTATGCAGCAGATCTTTGATATGATTCAGCGCATGGACAGGAACATTGTTCAGTGTCTCACTACGCTGCATGATCATGGGGACAGATTGGGTCGTATTGAGGATTTTCTAGCTCAGTAAGCTCATAGAGCTGGATCGGGGGTAGGTGATGATGAGGACCATGCTCCTCCTGCTATTCCACCTGCTGAAGGTGCCGAATAAACAGAGATGTTCATATTTGAGTTACTTTGTTTCTTTCTTAGTCTCTGCTTTATTTTGTTGTTAGTTATTTCTAGAATTGTGTAGCATGGATTTGTGTAGTTTTCAGATTTTGAGCTATGTTTTGAGTCTCGATGTTTTGTTGATTAAGCATGTTAGCTCATACAGTCATTCTTCAATGAATTTTCTCTGCTTCTGGAATCTCTAGTTTTGACAGTGGGGACACTGTCAGATTTAAGTTTGTGGGTGTTTGAGTACATTCTGCTGTATCTTTATACATGCATTTTGACATGGATTTTGTGAAAAGTTGAGAATGCGGATTTTATCCTCCTCTGTGTTTGAGAAGTTGAACTAGAATGATTAATTATCAATGCTAATCAATGTATGATCCAATTATGAAATGAGATGCAGAAAAATATTTTGTTTACAAGAGAAACACCATATATACTTATGGAAGCTTGATTTTCATTTTAAAATTTGTTTTTCCAGTAATTTTTGAAATAAAAACACATGGACATGAGTTGGATACAATTCGAATGCAATTGTTAAAAGGATAGGTAGCAAATTGGTATGTATGTTCTTTTCTTAGTTAAAGATTTTAGAGCCTGTATTTGAATTTCTTGAAGCAAATTATCGATTATGCATATTTTCAAACAAATGATTTGGGCATTCTTTAAAAATGTGGTTGAGCCTTTCAAGCTTACCTATGACAATTATTCCATTTGTACTCCATTTGAGCCTAAGAAAAACATATAAATTTTCTTTTTGAAAACCCGCATTAAGCCTTAGCCTTTGCAGCCTGAAAAACCATGAATTACCCTAATCTTGAGATGAATGATGATTTGGTGAGGATTATGGGAAGTAAGGCTTGACATGGTATTGTAAAGATATTTATGTTGCAATGATGGGTAAGGCATACAGTGCATGTTTGTTAGCTTGTTTTCATTTATCTGTAAAAAAAAGTGTTAAATTTAATAAGATTTGGAGTGCAAAGAAATCAATTAGATGTAAATTTGGAGGAGTGCTTAGGCCTCTATAAAGAAAATAATGTATAATTCAAAGAAAGAAGTCATGTATAGTCATATTATCTCAAGAAATTTGAATAATCTATTTCCCATTCTTTTAACAAGCTTTACCACTTGCCACATTACAAGCTTACAAAGTCCCATTGATTTTGAGATTGTGTGGAACGATGCATTTGTAGATGGAAAGGAGAATGGAGAGACTTTAAAGATCCAATAGTGAGGGTTTTTTATACATAGTGAAGTGTTTCTTTAATTTTGATAATTGCAGGAAAATGGTCTCTTGACTCTTCACACACACACATTTCGAAAGTTGGTTGGAAATTTGTTTTTAAATTGTGAATCATGCTTTTCGTTGTAGTTTGTTGTATATCTTAGTATGCATAAGAACCTAAGCATCTAATGAGGAAATCATCATGCATATGCAATTAGTCAGGGATTAATTGATTTAGCTCATTCATCCTAAAATTAGTTTTACTCGAGGACGATCAAAAGTTTAAGTTTGGGGGTGTGTTCACATCATGATTTTCCTGTCAAAATGGCACATTTCCAATGCATTTGTCACACTTTTAGGTGTTTAATGAACAATAAATTTTGTAAATGCAAGGGAAATGTGTTTGATGCATGACTGATATAAAAAGAGCAGAATTGTGTTATTTAACATGGATAAATAATCATGTCTTGTTTCAATGGTTGGGTTTTACGTGTTTGTTCATGTTGAATACGATTGATTCACCACATGAGAAGCTAAAGAAAGCAATCATCAAGAAGAAGGAAAGAAAAATGAAAATCAAGAAAGTATTAGTGCCAAAGGAAAAGCAAGGAAAAGTAAAAAAGGCTGCAGAAAAAGTGCAAAGCTTCCTCCCAGAAGTTTGGCCGCGGCTAAGCATTTTCCTTGGCCGCAGCCAAGATTTGTTTGGCCGCGGCCAACTAACTGACAGAGACTTTTTGGCCACGGCTAACATCCTTTGGCCACTGCCAACCACTCTATTAGCTGTTTCACACGTTTTCAAATCTTGGAACTATAAATGCCAGAAGGTGGGTTCAGACAGGAGGAGGCTGCGCGAGGCAACCCTAGAAGGCAATTGCAACACAACCCAGAGCCCAGAAGTGAAGAAAATCATAGAGAATCAATGAGATGTTAAAGATTTGAAGAGATTAAAGCTCATTTTCCTTGGTTTTACTGATTTTCCCTCTTCCCATACTCAATTTTACTGATATGGTTGTATTGATTCTGCAATGTTGTGACTGTTTCTTGATAATAAGTAACTAAACTTCTTCTCTAGGATTATTTTGAACTTTTGTATGGATTAACACTTGGATATTCCTCTCTTTTCTGTATGAATGATATATATGTTGATTTTATCATGTGCTTAAAGCTTCTGAATGTTTGGCCACCATTTAGATTGCCTTGTTTACTCTGTTTTAGCTTGAGAGAGCAGAATGTGGGTAGAGAACTTGGTAAAAATCATGCTTGCCTTGAGATTTACTTTGTAAATGGATAGATTATTAGTGACATAGAGATATAGTCACTAATTTAGCATTGTTAAATATAGGTTGATACTTAATGCTTACTTCCAATTGAATGTTGTAAGAGATTGCACATATTAATTGAATGTATTAATTTGGTTCTGACTTGAGAGAGCTTAATCAAATATTCTCGAACTTGTGACTAGCATATATTATCATTATAATTACTTAAAGAGAGGAACTACATCAAGTTGTCTTGAAATACGAAGGGGATAAATAATCCTAGACTTATATTCTCATTTGAACTTGAACAAAATCAGTTTTCATAGTTCTTTAGAACAGATTTTTGTAATTGCATTACTCAAACCAACAACATGTGTTGGCTTAACTTTATTGAACACGCTAAGTTTATTGCTTAATTTATTTGTTAAACCAAATCCTCGAAGGAACGATACTTTACTTATCACTTTATTATTTGGCGCGACCCGTGCACTTGCGGAGTTCATACTGTTGTGAACAGTTACCCCGGGGCATCTTGAGCCACGTAGGCTTGAGATAGAAAGCCCATGACTGCATCTTGTATGGGGCAGAGGCCCTGGGCAGCCAGATTGTGAATCTCAAGCACTATGAGTCTATGATAAGGGACTGATTAGGCCCTTTTTATTTGCTACATTTCTATAAGTTGTACTGTTTGATGATTTGTTTTACATGTTTAGTATTTTTGCATATTATATGAGTGATCTGTGTACTACTGAGATTCTTTTAAATCTCACCCCTTTTTCAACAAATGACATACAACAAAGGCGTTCAGCTCCAAGGGCAAGAATGTAATACGGATTGATGAAGAAAAGGCGGATTAATTTATAGACTATTTGGTTATCATTTTATTTTGGATAACTGTAAAATATTTATAACTACTATAAGTAGCGGTAGTAGTACTAGTACCTGCGACCTAGACCGTATAAGTTGTAATTAGTACGCTAGACTTTCGGTAATGCTCTAGTATCCAAAAGCGATAATTGAACTAGAATCGGGTAACCAACCACTAAAAGCCTATAAGTTAACAACCACTACGTGGTCTATTGATAAAGAATGCTCTGCATTTTGAAGAAATGATTTTGAAACTGATGAGGATAATGAATTTACAAACTAGAATGAGACCATACATATTTATTCTAAAAAGTTTTTGAAAACCTACACAAATACAAGATTGAACCCTACTTTAAAGTTGGAATTTTAAAATTGTTATGGTCTTAAGTTTGAAATCATTATACATTAAAATCATCTAAAGACTTGGAAAATTAAGGTGTTACACACGACGTCAAGTAAGGCATCTCATACTTAGGTAACACACAAAATTTGGAGCTAGTTCCCACAAGGTTAATGCTCTATCCCAGCCAATTGCCTAAGCACACTAACATTACCCAAAGGGTACACTACTATAAAAAAGGTTTTTAATGGCGCCTCTCTAATGACGCTTCTCAAAGAAACGCCATAAGTAATTGTTTTTTTAAAAGGGAAAAAAATTATATGCTACGGCGCTTTTTATTATAAACGTCAACTAAGGGCATTGCCATGACCAACGCTTCATATAAAGCGTCGGGTAAAGTAGTTGATATAAAAAAGAAAATATAGTAAAAGAACAATGAAAAAAAATTATACCTTAGCCGGCGCTTTTAAAAAAACACCAGCTAAGATAAATACTTTAACCGGCGTTTTTATAAAAAACGCCGGTTAAAGTCAAGGTTTATTCGACGCTTCAAGAAGCGCCAAAGATGAGTATAAATAAGGCAATTCATTGCCTTATATATATTAAAGGCATGCAATATATAATTGCGTGCCTTTAATAAATATATTATATATTTATTATAATATATATATATATATATATATATATATATATATATAATATTTTATTTTATATAATATTAAAATAAATATATAAATATTTATATATAAATATTAAATATATATTAAATATAATTATAAAATTTTTTATCCATAATATTTGAAATTGGGTTGGTTATATCTGATAATTGCCTTCGAAGATATAATTTAAAATTAATTTTTAATTATAATGTAAAATTAAACAAAGTAAAAATCAAAAAAGTATTTAAGCATATATAAAGTATGAGAGATGAAGACTAGATCTAGGAAGATTATAAAAAAACATGTTAAGTTACTTTAAAAAAATAAAAAAAAGTAAATAATTGACCTTGGATAGCGCTTTAACGTAAAGCGCCCGCCAAGGTGTATTGGAGAAACCTTGGCCAGCGCTTTACATAAAGTGTCGTCCAAGGTCTTTTTTTAAAAAAAAAAACAACTGATATTGGTGAACACATTTAAACCTTATTTATTCTCAACATTATTAAATACTACTTAGCTTATATAAATAATGAACATTCATGTAGTCATAGCAAAATTTCCTATACTTATTTATTTCTAATGATTTAATTATGAAGAAAAAATAAATTAAATAAATTTAAATTTAAATCCAATTTTTTATATTAATTTCCTTACGTCCAAGACCTTTTATTCCATTAGTTATCAGCCAAAAAAAAGTTATCTGCAAAAAAAAAGTTATCAGGAAAAACAATTGTACCTTAATCGGCCATTTCAAAGAAAGCGTCGACTAAGATCCTTGAAATATCAAAGGAATAATCTGTAAAAAAAAAAGTTACCAGAAAAAAAAATTTATCGACTAAATTCGTTAAAAATAAAAAAATTATTAAACAAAGATCTAGATCTTATCCGGCGCTTCACTAAAAAGCGCCGGATAAGATAATAATTTTAATTACCTTATCCGACGCTTCACAATAAAACGCCGAAAAAAAAATTTTATTGTCTTATCCGGCGCTTCAAATGGCTAATAAATATTAGCCTTGTCCGACGTTTCAGTTGAAATGCCGACCAAGGCTAATTGAATTATTAGCCTTGTTCCAAGCTTCAGTTGAAGCGCTGGATATTGATTGTCAATTGACAATCAATATATATATATTTGTATATTATATTATATAAAATATATTATATATAATTATATTATAATATATTACTATATATATCATAATATTATATTATATATAATATTAGATATTGTTAGACAATATGTATCTTTGAACGGTGTTTAAATATCAAGCGTCGTTAAAGATTATTAACTTTGAATTTAACGTCATTATTGTTTTATTTTTTATTTTTTATTTCAATTATTGAAAGCTATGACGCTTAGTGAGGAAATCGCCGGAGCTTCTATAGATTTTGAATTTAAGGTTCTATTTTAACTTTTCACCAGCCCGCAATTATCGTCTTCCACGCGCGCCCTCTAACTCTCAATTTTTTAAATCTCTATTACTTCTTCATCTTGTCTTATCCCTTCAGTCCTCACTCTATTATCTTGGTCTCTATTTCCTATAAAAGCCCCTTAGCTTGTAAGTGTTTTCTTTAGATACAAAAGCTTAAATCTATATGCTTTCTTCTTATTCTTTTTAGTTAAAATCTATCATGAATATTATATTTATGCTTATTTTTTTTCCAGGTATTTACTTGAAGTTTCAACTCTGCCTTCTTAAACTTCATATACATTGTAAGTTTTTTAATTTTTGAGTTTAAATCTGCATGTTTTCTGTAACACCTTAATTTCTAAAGCCTTTAGATTAGTTTAAATATATAATAATTTCAAACCTGAGATCAAAACAATTTAAAGTCTCAATTTAAGATAGAGTTTAATCTTATATTTGTATAGGATTTTCAAAAATATTTTTTTAAAAAAATAAATATGTGTGACCTCATTCTAGTTTGTTAATTCATTATCCTTATCAGTTTCAAAATCATTTATTCAAAATGCAAAGCATTTTCAATCCATAGCTCGCATAGTGGTAGTTAACTTATAGGCTTTTGGATATCAGTGCGTTATCGAAAGTCTAGCGTACTAATTATAACTTATACAGTCTGCGTCGTAGGTACTAGTACTACTATCGCTACTGCTACTACTTATATAAATATTTTACAATCATCCAAAATAAAATGATAATCAAACAGTCCTTAATTTATTTGCCTCTTCTTCGTCCGTCTATATTACCTTCTTGCCCTTAGAGATGGACGTCTTTGTTGTATATCATTTGTTGAAAAATGGGTGAGATTAAAAAGAATCTCAGTAGTATACAGATCACTCATATAATATGCAAATACTAAGCATGTAAAATAAATCATCAACTAGCACAACTTACATAAATGCAGCACATAAAAGGGCCTAACCAGTCCCTTATCACATACTCACAGCGCTTGAGATTCACAATCTGGCTGCCCAGAGCCTCTACCTCATACAAGGTACAGTCACGGGCTTTCTGTCTTAAACCTACCTAGCTTAAGACGCCCCCGGGTAATTCCCGGTGCAACTTGTACTTACGGGTCTTACCGCCTATGGACTATATGTCCCGCACATATATAGATGATATAGTACACATACAAGGCATATCACATATGATATAAGAGATAAGGTACTACCTGACAGTCTTTCCAAATTTGGTTCCTGTTCTCAGTCTCTTAGGCGTCCCGGGCAAATGTCAAATCCTATAATTTATAATTTACGGACGGGCGAATTATTACTTGTTCCAAAATAATTTAAGATACTTTGGTAGGTTATCATTATAGCTAATACCTTAAATCCAATAGGTATTTAATAGACTCATACCAACTCTAAGTATTTAACTTGACCCTTAGAGTCCCAATTAATTCAAAAATACCCTTACTTTTTATTTTTGCACTATTACTCAATTCTGTCAGAATTTTCAATAATCTTTGAAAATTCATATTTTGACCTAAAAATATCCAATTAAGGTGGTTCCAAATTTTATGTGTCACTTATTAAGTCTATTTTAAGATAAAAATACGTTCCATCCACTACCACCTATCCATGAATAATTCTCAGTTTTAAAGTTTTCTCACACTGCAAGAAAATCTTTCCAGTTACAATAGCTTAACTTCTAAAATGCATAACTAAATATATAGAACTCCAAATGGGATGGTTCAAAATTATATATGATCATATGTAAGTCTATTTTCAGGGAAAAATATTACCATTTATAAATTTTAGCCACAAAATTTCCAGAATTTCGTTAAACCTCGTCTGTACCATAAAACATTCCAGATTCATCATCTAACTTTAAAAATTTATATCTCACTATTTATAAACCCAAATGATACATATTATATATCAAATTAAATCTTAGGATGTCTACTTTCATTCTGAAAACTTGCATAATTTTCGGATCAGGTTTGATCATCGAAATTTATTTTACAACCAATATGATTCCAGAGAAACTAACCGAAAAGCAACTCCTCTTATATATAATCATCCAAAACTCAAAACCACATGTATTACCACATAATTTTTCGTGTAAAATTGATTGTAAACCTCAAATTTGAGAAATTATCTTTCCTTCCTCTTGCCCTATTTTGGTCAAAATAAAACCTCACAAGACAACAAATCATTATACTAGGTTATTATGCTTCCCAAACTACCCAAAAATATCCTCAAATCAATTAGAAAGAGTTAAGAATATGGGAAGGAAACTCACCTATATCAAGTTGTGGAATTGTGTGTGAGATTTGTAGCATCTTCTTCCTTCCTCTTGTAGCACCGATCACTCTTGTGTTTCTTTTGCTCTCTCTCTATCACTCACTCTCTCTTTTCCTATATTTTTCTGTTTCTTTTGAATGTGCTGAATGAGTGAAAATGGAAAATGAGAAGTGTGTGTTGCCGTATGATTAAGAGAGTGAGAGAGTATTGTTTTATTAATTAAATAAGTGTGCATGTGTCATGTGTGTCTGATTTTAATATTTTGGTGTGTGTATGCGTGAGACATGAGAGGAGCAAGGGAAAAGGGTGTGTGTGTTTTGTTTTAATATAATATATATAGGTATATTTTTATCCTATTAATTACACATACTATGCATTAATTTTTCTCTTTGTCTAATTTAAGATTCCTTATATTTCATAATTTATCTTTCAATTCCTAAGATTAATCTCTAGCACCATTTAATTTTGTTTTTGGGAATTTAACATTTTAATAAATTTTGGGATGTTACATTTTCTTCTTCTTCTTCTTTTTTAGTTAAAATCTGTCATAAATCTTATATGTATGCTTAATTATTTTTCCAGATATTTACTTGGAATTCTTCCATGGTTGATAGATGAAGATGAGAATTAAATATTGCAAAGAAAACCTACAAGTTTGATTATGAATTTGGATGTAAATACAGATCGAGGGTTTCATTAGGAAAAAAAAGCAGTCACACAATTTTTTTTTAAAAGGGACCTTTTATGACGCTTCATGTGGAAGCGCCATAAGAGGTGCAATAACCTTAGCGCCGTAGGAGGTTCTTCACCTCCTACGGCATTTCCAACTGGAAACGCCATAAGAGATCAATCTTTTTTTGAAAAAAATAATAATAATAAAATAAAATGTTCCGGCGTTTTTTAAATTCAACAAGCGTCATAGGTTCTTCTTATGGCACTAGATGCTATGCTGTTTGCAAAACGCTATAATACTTTTTAAAAAAAGTGCCGCTTGTCGTGTTTTTTGTAGTAGTGGTAGTATGTGACTGGGTTGTAGATGACTAGCTAGGCGCCTTGCACTTGACTTGTGGGTGAGCCCAACCCCTTGCCTAAATGTTTCTTATAAAAAAAACAAGGATTAACCATATTATTAGTCCTCAAAGTTTCCTTTCATTTTGGTTTTATTCACTGAAGTTTGAAACCATACTTTTTAGTCTCTTAAGTTTAATCCGTCTATATTTGTTAGTCATTTGTGCATTAATGGTGTTAAGTTTGCCTATGTGTCACTAACACCGTTAAGTTGTGCTGACCAGGCAAAGTGAGGAGGCAACTCATACTGACTTTGACATATGAAAAAAAAAAAAAAGATTTTCCAAAACTCAACCCCTTTAAGCCCATCTCCCTCTGCTTGACAAAAAAGATAGGGAACAATAATGGCTTTCTCCTCTCTCCTTCAACCACCACGGTGGTGCACTACCACCCGCTCCATTACAGCACCTACAATGCCTTTATCTAGTGCCCCAAAGGCAACCCCAGTGGCCTCAATTTCAACATCTACCTCTCCTTCCTTGAAAGCTACAAATCTTGGGACAAGATCGACTTCGAGTTTTGGGCAAAGGCATAACGATCATCCAAACCAATTTCTGCACTCGTGAGATTGGGAACGGAGAGCATATTCACGATCACAAGTATGTGATCAAATGGGGCCGTGATTCAATCAAGTAGGTATCGGAAAAATGAGGAAGGGGCGAGAGAGAGGAAAGAAAGGGACGCAAATAGTGAATTATGGTTTCCTGAGAAGCCCATCTTTCTGTATGCTTCGATTTGGGATACTAGATTGTTTAGCCATAGTCCATAGGCGTTCATTTTCTACACTCGCCAAGTTTTTGTTTTCTCTATTCACTTTGGTCTACAGTCACATAATACTTCTTTAATTAATTTACTCACAGCAAGCCAGTGACTTTTTTATTTTTAAACTGGTCTCAATTTGAGTATTCAGGTCAATGTTTTGAGATAGAGATTTCAGGTTCGGAATTAAAAGAAGCTTGTCTCTGAGTTAAAATGCAATCATCATCATTGTGGACCAGTAAAGCCATAGTGAGAGGAGGAAAGAGGAGGCAGCCATTGTTATTCATCATCTTCTTCATCACACAGAGCGAGCGAGAGCTGGAGCTGGGTCCTTTTCTTGGTGGCAAGAGCAGTGGCCATTTTTGAGAAATCATGTTTTCTCCCTTTTTTTCATGTACAAGTCAACATGTGTTTTTCCCCTTTTTTTCATATGTCCAAGTCAACATGAGTTACCACCTCAGCTTTCCCTGTCAACACAAACTTAATGGCACTAGTGACACATAAGCAAACTTGACAATATTAATGCACAAGGGACTAATAGCCATAGACGTAGTAAGCTTGAAGGACCAAGAGCAATGGTTTCAAACTTCAGAGACTAAAACCAGAATGAAGGGAAACTTTGAGGAGTGCGCACCAATAATGTTGTTAACCCAAGAAACAATCATGTTATTATATATGAAACAATCATGATATTATATATGATAAATGAACAATTAATATATGATAAAAATTAGAATTAGACCGTATATTTTGAGTTAAGTCAAAACTCTCATGAAGTTTTTAGATTTAAGATTGGAGGGAAGTATTGTTTATTACTCTTTCTTATCCTTTTTATAGAGCTCAATATTTGTTACACATTCTCTTACCTATGCTCTTTTCATAAATAGGAGAATATTTGAAAGTAACATGATGTTTTTAACACATTTATTGTTTTTAATGAATCTTAACCGCCAGTTTATTTTACGCAATTAGGATAAAAGTTACTTATAAAAGGGATTGAAAAGAGTAGAACCACTACTTCTAAACGGAACTTGCCGGCAGACAGTTTGATCGAGAATTATTATAGCAGAATACAAGAAAATGAAATTTATTAATTGTAATTATCTACCACTGCTTATCAAACCATGCCTTCATCTGATCGATAATGATACACAAATCCCATACTTTTATCTTAAACCTAGCTACAACTGTCCAACGGTCCCCATGTCTGAAGCCAATCATTATCAGACAACTTTCATTAGCACTTTAATATGCCCATATGGTCATGTGTCTTGCTAAATGCTAATCAATGACCTCACATGCATGTTTAGAATTTAGACCAAGGCATCAAGATCTAGCTTTATTTTAGTTCTTCAGACAAATATCTATTCATTTTTTTAACTAAACTTTTTTTTATATATAAAAGTACTCCTATAGTCCCATTTATGGCGCAAGTTAGAACAAAATATTTTGCCATATTTATAAGTCGCATCATTAAATTTTTCATATGAATATACAAATTTACCCTTAATTTATTATTGTGTTAACTTTATTCTCATGGGGTATAATAATGTATATATTAAATAGAGGTAAAGTAGTAAATTTTTAAATTTTAAGGTCGAGTTAATTAAATTTAAGGTTTTTCTTAATCTATGTTAAATATATTAAAAATAACTTATAAATAGGATTAAAGGAAAACTCATTTTAATTACGAGTCACATTAGAATGCTGATTAGAAATCGATTGGTGATTTTCTGTATTTGGGAAACACAAGAATCAATTACCAGTCTCATACAACATAAAATCACCTAAAACAAGTTAATTCAAATATTACTCCCTAAGGTTCTTAATTTATATATGACCTATTTGTAGAGTTGATCTTAATCATAAATATAAGACATATTTTTTATATTTCTCAATATTTTTTAAATTTACCGCTATTGATGTTCCCTGAACAATAATCATAGTGGAGCAAGAAAGAATGAATTAAGGAAGATGACTAGGGTGTTTTAAAAATATATATTATATTAACTAACTTCTTTAATCTAACCAAATTAGGTAAATATATTATAGGAAGAATATATGAAGAAGAAAGTAAAGCACAATGTCTTCAATGCGTGGGCAACACTTTCTTTTAGGCTTAATTCACCCAACCCATACTTATCATATAGGGTGCAATTTGATTTAAGGGCGAATTTCCTGCACAATACAATGAAGATCTTTGGATACAAATTGCACTCCTAACACTAAAGCCGATATAACAATGACTTTTATAAAGTGATAATTTGACTTTATCTTTGTGTGCACTCAAAGACAAAAGCAATGAATTTGATCTCTTGTTATTGTGTGGTATGATATGATAGAATGGACAGATGGTGATGGGGTTTTATCGATAATGAAGTGACACCTTGAAATAGTACATCTTGAAACAATATCTATTCAATTAAAAGTCATAACAATTTGTTAAATTCATGAATCTCATATGTTGATTCATAAATAAACATACGAAGAGTTATATCTTGATATTATATAGAGTTTTCTTATAAACATAACACAATATTTCACATGTGTTTTTAAGAGCTAAAGAGATATGACCTTGGTAACATTTAGTGGTGTAACTCCCTACACTTCACATAAATTCTTTAATTTATAAGAACATAATTTTATAAAAAGCACATCTCTTTATTTTAAAATATCCCAACATATCTTATATTAAGGATTGGAGAGAGTATACCATACTATTGTTGATCAAATCAAAATCCTTATAAACTTTTTGACGGATTATTTATTGGATACGCAACTTTATAAACATTAATTTTAACGGTTAACGATTAAGCATTAATGAGAAATTATTGGAGTTCCAACTTTCACCAAACAACTAAAATTACAGCACGCACGCACGCATTAATTGACTTGGATATATTCTATGCCCCTTGATAAAAATTAAAAAAAAAAGTTCGAAATTCATTTACACTTCATGTGTATGTCACATTGATACCAAAGTGTAAATTTTTTTTTCAGAAATGCCCCAATTATTTTTTAACTTCTACCAAATATTTAATCACACTCATAAAACCAAATTCTAATTAGGAATAACTCAGAAATGCCCCAATATCTTTTTGTTCCGGATTGTTGAGGTGTTTTAATTATAACAAAGGTTCTTTGATGCAGAACGCCTTTGGAAATTGAAGTATACATGACATCATGGATTTTCAGCCTCCAAATTCATCAAAACTTGGTTTCTGCTTTGAATTTCATTAACAAGATCTCAAGGTTTATCTACTGAAATCATAAACTGAAGTGTATACGTGTCCATGAATTGAAGAAAAGGAAAATGGATCCCCCAACATATACTAAGGAACTTTTAGCTATATTATTAGCACATATATAGTTTAACAGTTCGGTCAAATACAAATTAAACGACAAAAAGTTACAATATGACGACATAACATCATAACATAAAAACAAAAGACAATAAACTAATCCATATCATCTAGTACTAGCCAACTTGATGAACCAGAAGATAAGCAATAAGATAATTCCCAGAGGGAAGCTCATTTACATTTAGTTGATTAGGGTTTCAATGGACGGAATCATGTGTGGCCGGAACCCTAGCTCAAGACTGGCCTGCCATATTTTGTCAACGCTAAACATGACTTCTCCACACTCATTAACGTTCCAATCCTTCAAGCCATGCAATATTCCAGCAATACGCCATGCACTCATCACCCTTCTGGGTAACCAGTTCTGTCACATAATAACGAAACTTCAATTCCTTAGAAACAATATTATATTATACACCAAAAAATAATTTACATTTTGTGTGTGTGTGTGTGTGTATAATAACTGACCTCACAAGAGTGTAAATTCTGAAAAGAAGAGGGAGTTATCATAGAAGGTGTGGTCAGATAATAACAGTCTTTGCGCATTTTCTTTGGAGGGAATTGAGTCAATGGTATGAATAATGATCCTTTCGGTGCCTTCATTTGTTGATCCCCCTTCCAATTCTCTCCTACTAACCATATCTGAATATAGTGATTACGGAAAAATTATTTGGTTTATGTGTAAGCCAAGTTATACATATAGTCAAAAGAGGTTGATTAAAAACTTATTGGCCAAATCAGTTTTATTCCTTTACCTTTGCAGTATGAGATGTTGAATGAGCCAAATTCCTTTTTAATTCAGGGCTCATCCTTAATTGGTGATTCTCAAAGCTGTCCTTGCACATTGTTATTACCTGCAGAAAAGAACCAAGTAATTTCAAATTCTGATTATATGATATATTTAAGTTCAAGTTTACCTATGATGTGAGTGGATAGATTGTTATCACGTCCAATAATTGAAGCTTTTATCAATATGTAAATTATTTAATCTTCCTCAAATCAACAATATATACTCACTAGAAAACTTAGACCATTAGAAGTGAAATTAAACATATATACCTTAATATTTCTTTGACATAAAGCAGTTGCAATAGCATGAGAAACCTTGGTATAGGAACCACAAAGGACAACTTGTGCGGTTTGTTTTGGAATGCTATGAAGAACTATAGCCACCACTAAGCTACTTCCATCCACAATCTTCACCTTTAGTTGAGGGTACCTTTGTATGTAAATCTCTCCACATTTATTAAGCTCCTCTCCCTTCACCCACATTTATATTCAAGTCATTACATTGATAAGAGTTCCAACCGAGTCAAAGTTCAAAGACTGAGTTTCAACTAAGTCAAAATTATAGGGCTTGAATTGCAATTGAGGCAAAATTATAGCGACTTAATGATAAACTTTCCCATCAAAAATTGAAACTTGCCTGATTTAGAAGACCAAGACTCAAGACCTTAACCCCACTCAACTCTGCCTCCAATATTGCTTCTTCTATCAGTTGGTTCAACGTCTCTCTTTGGCACTTGGAAATATACTGTTAAAGGATTTTTAGAAAAAATATAAAACACAAACATTAATTAGTCAAATGACTAGCTTTGCTTTTCTAAGAAAACGAAGTAGATAATTAAATGATTAATAATAATAATAATGCATACTTGTACAAAGAATCTTGGTATAACCCATGATTGCGTGGTGAGATTTTGGAATTTGTTGCTCTCCAGAACAAATGTTCGACCATAAATGCAAGTCATAAGAGAAGACCAAAGGGTTAAAGGCCACATGAAGAAGAAGTACCATTTTGAAGTTTGGGGCTTTGAGGCTACAGAAGCAAACCCTAAACGAAGATGATAGATTGAATCTGGAGTTGTGAGGTGTGTTAGGTGCACAACATCTGGCGAGGTTTCTGTTCTCTTCAAAGATGTTTCATACGTAATTTCCGTGGATTTGTCCACAGTTCCATAAATATAGTCATATACAGGCATGAAAAGACAGTAATTGGTCCGAAATTGGGTATGGTGCAGAGAGTGGAAGCTATCACACAAACAATTAAATCAGGTGAATTAACAAATAATTAAGCATGTGAAAGCTTACAATTGTATGACGCTTTGATTAATAAAAGTGACAATAATCAAAATCAATACATGCAAAGTTATATATGACGGAATGACTTCAATAATATAGATTTAAATGTGTTTTAAGATGAGTAATTGTTAACTGTTGTATACCTAGTGTGAAAATTCGTGATTTATAAGTGTCATAGCATATATCATATAATGATTGGAAAGGAGTAGAATGATACATTATAGTAATATGGTAGAAAGTTTCGCATGATTTTTTAAGGATATAAAGTAAATAATTCTGATGCAGACATGTAACTAACTTCGTATAAGTCATTCACTTGTTCTTTTTTTGTCAAATCAAGTCAATATCACATTAACTACAAAGTACATCTCAAACTTGTTTTTCAAAAGTTTAATTATTACTCCCTTCACTCTAATCCTAAGTATGAAATAATAAATTAAGATAATTCTTTGTTGCTAATTCATAAAAAATTTGTGGAATCTATATTATGTCATTGTCTCAATTACACGCAAAGAGTCAATATGAGTATATGACACTACGTGGCATTTTCCCTGCTGATCATCTTTCTTTTTGGTTTCCTAAGTCCACATTTGTGAGTAGAAAATGAAATTTTGATGAAAAAATTGGTTAAAATTCTCTGTTTAAAAATTCTATTGGTAAAAAAAAAAGATTTCAATTTGAGTACGGATACTTTCTGTGTATGAAATGCTTATGAGTATCAAGTCTTTCTGTGTATATAAGTATATTAGTTTTTTCTAACCAATAAAATTTCCAATAGAGATTTTCGCTGGTTTCCCGTTTGTGACTACCAAAAATCATTCCCAAGCGTTGATTCAATCGAATCAATATTCTCCTGCCACATGTTGTTAGTTATTCCACGCACAGAATTCAAATCCGAATTTATGACACTTTTTTCAAAAATATCTTTATCATTTGATATAAATAATAAATGTGTTAAAAATATATAAGGTTTTTTTTTCATGTTCTGAACGGGACGTATGCAGTACAAGTACATACATGATTAGTAATAATCTCGAGAAGACGTGTGTTCAATATCTCAAGGACAAACAAGCCCTACAACTCTTGCTGCAATTCAAGAATTTGGATTTGAGGTATTATTAAATAATTGATACTTTATCTCATTCAGTCAACCTAATACCATGATCCTAGCTATTACATGAACATATTTTCAATATATATACGGTTGAATTAATCATTATCCTATATTAAAATGCTCATACCAAATTGCAAGAACAATTGTGTACAGAGAGAGAGAGAGAGAGTAATAAAGATACTTACGAGGGGGTGTACATGAAATACTTTAAGAAGGGAAAGAAGGAGAAAAGAGAGTTAGGAATGAGCTCCAAGTTACAATGGCCCAAGTTGTTCATGAAGTCAATGTATGCGATATAACCTGTAAATGATGCTATTGAAGCCCTCCTTGTTATCAGAGTTGTATACAATGGGATTGCGAATAGCATAAAGTATGCTATGTGCTCTGCAAATGGATGTGTCACAGCTGTCCCAACAACAAAACAAAAAGAGGAATTAAATTAATATTTAATTATGAGTTTAAACGCATACACATATATACATTATCCTCTTGTCCTATTTATATGCAGAGCACTTCCAAAAATTCCACCGGAATTGAGAAAAATCTTATATCTTATCAACATTGTCTTAAAATTTAATCATCTTCTAATTTTATCCCTATTTAATATATATACACACGCACACTTTAATGAGAAGTCCATGAAAATAATTGTCTACAAAATAATAAATTAGAAGTAAGAGTATACATTCATATAATAAATTTAATGAGGGACTTGTATTAAGGAACAAAAAATATCTCTTTCTCTACATTATACTACTTTGATCTTATTTATAAGTTGAAGAGAAAAGATTTCTTATCCTATTTATATGTCACATCAAAATTTTGACATAAATATATAATTTTACCCTTCATTTATTATTATGTACACTGTTATTTTCTTGAAAAGTATATATATTAAATAGAAATAAAGTTGAAAAATGACTAAACAGTGATAATGAGATTTAAGAATTTTCTTAGTTTTAGTGAAATATGCTAGAAGTGACATATAAATAAGACCAATTGACTCCATTCACACAAGAGCCCTTACATTAATTTAAAGATGTCACCGAAAAGTTACAGTTTTCAAATTCAACTCGAAAAAGTTTAAATGATCAGTTAGGTGTGTCAAGATAGTTGGATTCAATATTCATGCAGATAAGAGGTCTATATGAGTGAGCATATATAGAAAAAGAATTTATGGGAATGAAATAGAAGTGAGAAAAGATGAGATAAAGAGCACATACAAGTGATGGGTTCAGTGATGATGGAGGAATGGTGGTGAGAATGGTAGCGAGAATAGAGGAAATGATGATGAAGTGCTCTATGCAACCAATAATACAGAAACTCCACTGGTCCTGCGTGTAGAAGTGCTGTGATAATCACTCCATCTATTCTCCAAAATGGTAGATTAGAAGCCTCTGGTATTACCATAATCCCAATGTAAAACAAAAGTGCATTGAACATGATTTGGTCATCCCTGCAAAAGTCAACAATAGCATTGATTAAAACAAGGCGTCTTTTTTTTTTTTTGTGGGGGGGGGGGGGACCTTCTAGAATAAATGGATAGTTCTGATGAGATATTAGTTAAGCTTTTCCAATATCACCCCTATTTGAAGTCATTAACACAATTAAAGAGAATATACCAATACAAATTTGAATATATTTCATTTAAATATGGGTAGAGGTGCCTTATAATAAAGATAATAAAGACTAAGGGGAATAGGGCATATCATATACTTTGTCAATGTGAAAAGGATGGAGCCCCCAATGACGTGATTTTTAGTTAAGAGTGATGTCAGGCTTATTTATACATTTGTTTCCTCTCATCACAGGTAATTAAAAAAAAGTGTGAAAGAATTTTCGTGTTATTTAAGGCTCTCATGGGACTTTAATTCAGTTCAAGGTTTGGTAGAAATTAATATAAAGTATATAGATGCGGAGACGAACACTTAAAGCCAAGGGCACCATGGTATAAGGGTGTGGTCCTAATGGATGGCTCAGTGATGAGTTAGAGACCTTTATTACCATATTCGTGATGTGGGTTATCATATTATAAGAAGAAGAAGAAAATAAATACAACATGTAAGAGTCATATTTAAAGGGAAAACAAAGAACATAAAGTTGAGGTAGCAGATATAATAATATTGAGATGGATGTGTGTGATATAAAAAAGAATAAAGCTCGTAATCATAGTTATTATTGAAAAGAAAATTGTAGAAAATTATTTGAGGTGATTTAATAATATATACACACACAATGAAGTATCATGAGTATGCCAAGGGGAAATTCACACAAATAGAATTAGAGATAGCTGAGAAAATATGTAATTGGGAAAAATTATAAACACAATGTCCTATACATATAATTTAGGATCAAGATATTAATTTCGTGACACTCAAGTTCCTAAAAAACCATGCTGAAAGATCATCTGAGTTCCCCCCCGGGGGCGCATACACACACACACAATAGAAAATTTTATTGCAAATAACTGGGAGTGATATGTAAGACTTAATTGAATATATTATTTGCACTTGAAGCTTTCAAGTTTGCAACAATTTAAATTGAACGCGTAACTCCTCTTTTCAGAAGTTTTAACATAATAATTATTAAATTAATCTTAGAATTTGAACTAAGTATATATCGATGTCATTTGAGAAAAAGCTCAAAATTTCAATCATGCATAAACCTCCATTATCTTGGACCCTACCAAATTTATTATAAATAATTTGGATTCACTAACAAAACGAATAATCCATCCAAAGAATTCATTCGCAACTCACAGGTTCATTCCAGCAATATATTCAGGGAGTAATCTGTTTCTCACTAAATGAAAACCCGCAAGATTATTACTATATATATATATATATATATATATATAATAAAACAAATATGAAGAAGAAGAGTTACCAGTTAGTTTCTCTATCAACTTGTTCAAAATCGAGGCTCCTGTCAAGGATTCTGTTTTTGCCTTTGGAAGTTTGATGACGAGAAAAAGAGATCCAAATCTGATCATGAAGCATTCTCATCAACATATATGGAAATACCAGAAAGTACGCAACGTCCCTCTCCGTTCCCTCTTTCATTATCATATTATAAGTACTGTGTGCCACCCATGGTGCCAGCAACAACCACTTCATGCAATAATACACACACACACACATATGTCAGCTACATATATAATATATAATACACAAACACACACACACAACATTCCTGCATGGAAATTTATAATAGAATAACGTAAGAAACCTTAAAATTTCCGAGAGGCTTCCAGGGCCAGGTGGTCAGAATGCCAGGGTTCGTCGCCATTTTTTGAGAACCCTGAGGTTTCAAGAGAAGATATGAGTGTGTGTGTGTAGGAGAGGACGTTGCTGTGTGTACTAAGTCGGATATATGGTTGGCTATTTATATACACACAAGTTTGTGGGAATGATCTGCATGACAGAAATAGTATGGAGGAGTATTGATTAATGATAATGACATTTAACCTAATACGTTCGATTTAATACGGAAATGAGAGATTCCTAATGCTTTGATTGGAAACAAAATAAAATATTCCTTATACATTGTCGTACTATAATATACTACAAAGATCACGTGTATTTATATTTAGTTATAAGCGCTCGTGATAACTAAATTATCCAGTTTAAGAAAACAGTTAAAATTATAAATAATTTTTTTTCAAGTATATCCTCACTTACAAGCAGCAAGTAAAAAAGAAATAGAGTAAAAATAAATATCATCAACTTTATAATTAATGTAATATATATAATTAATGAGGGGCACAAATGAAAAAAACTCTCATTAAATGTTTAGACAACTTTTGTCAAGCACTTATAAAAAGGACCAAGCCAAATTTAAATTTTGGGCTCTTGTAAAAAAGACCAAAGGGAGTATAACATAAATGTTGTTAACTAAGTGACCTGAATCAAGAAATGTTAGTGGAATCATTTAACGTGTCTTAAGTTGATAAAATTTACCTATTTTATCTTCAAACAAATGTGATTTTTAAATATGCATTCATTATCTATCACATCTTTCTCTCTCTTGTAACAGACACAAGTGAAAAAAAATAATTAATTACCTTGTCAACCTCTTATATTGTGGACCAATTTTTTTTTTTCCTAGAAGACTTCTTATATTAGAGACTAGAGGGAGTATATCCTTTTTTTTATATTTTTTTAGGAATTACTCCCTTTGGTTCTTTTCATAAGCAACAATTAATAGAAAATGCAAATCAAACTGAAACTTAAAATTAGTTAAAAGTAAAAGTATGTCAGAAATATAACTGTTTTTTTAATTATACCCTTATTTATAAAGAAAGTAAACAAGAGAAATGAGCAGTGCATGTGTTATAATTAATGTAAAAGTGTATATTTAATAAGGGTAAAAATAAAAAAGAGATATTTCAATTTTCAAACACAAAAAAAATATTGCTTATATTAAAGGACCAGTTTATAAGAGAGATTGTTGCTTACAAAAAGTATAAGAGGGAGTATTATAAAATATTTATAGGTATACCCCTTGATGAATGATTCTTCCCAAATCCTAATAAATAGGGGTTAAATTCCATTTTTGTCATGAAAGTTATCAAAAAATCTCAATTTGCCCCGGAAGTTTTTTTTTTGGGAGCAATGCAGCCCTCAGAAGTTTCCAAATCGTAGCAAGTTTTCCATAACCATTATCCAGGTTAAGTTTAACCATTAGTTGACCAAATATGTTGAGCTGATAAGTTCACGCATCATTTATATCATTTTTGTCTTGGGTTTAGGTGCAAATTTTTTCTGAAAAGTTTTTACTGAAAAGTCCCACCAAAAAATACGCATATCTGTAAAGAGGATTATCATTTTATTTTTATTTTTTATATAATTTTGTTATTTAAAAGAAACTTTTAGAATTTGATGGATTAGTTATTAGGAATATTTGAAGAGTCATTTAGATGTTTTGAATTATTCAAAGGATCTTTTAAATTTATATATTATCTTATTGTAAATCAAGGTATTACTATTGTTAATTTTTTCTATTTGTAAAATATATTTTCACTTTTTTAGTTGGCTAGCAGTTAAGTAGGCCTTTCGTTTCCCTCTCCAGCTAATTGGGTGTATTTGGGAAACACAAGAATCAATTACCAGTCTCATACAACATAATTCAAATATTACTCCCTCCGGTCCTTAATTATATATATATATATATATATATATATATATATATATATATATATATATATATATATGACTTATTTGTAGAGTTGATCTTGATTCCAAGTTGAAGACGTGTTTTTCATATTTGTCAATATTTCTCAAATTTATCCCTATTAATCCTCCTCGAACAATAATCACATAAGAGCATGAAGGAGCCTATTTGTAGAGTTGATCTTGATTCTAAATTAAAGACATATTTTTTATATTTGTCAATATTTCTCAAAGTTATCCCTATTGATCCTCCTTGAACAATAATCACATAAGAGTAGGAAGGAAGGAATTAAAGAATATAACTAGGGTGTTTTACAAAATATATATTATATTAACTAACTTTTTTAATCTAACAAAATTAGGTAAATATGTAATAGCGATACTATATGAAGAAGAAAGTAGTACACAATGTTTTCAATGTGTGGACAACACTTCTTTTAGATTTAATTCACCTCATCTATACCTATAATATAGTGTGCAATTTGGATTGAAGGAAAATTTCTTGCAGGATAAAATGAAGATCTTTGGGTATAGATTGCACTCCCAACACTCAAGTCAAGATAACAATGACTTTTATAAAGTGATAATTTGACTTTTATCTTTGTATGCACTTAATGACAAAGACAATAAATTTGATCTCTTGTTGTTGTGTGGTATGATATGACTGAATGGACTAATGGTGATGGCCATTTATAAGCAATTAAGTGACGCCTTGAAACGGTGCCTCTTAAAGCAATACATCTTCAATTAAAAGTCATAACAATTTGTTAGATTCATGAATCTCATATGTTGATTAATGAACAGATATATGAAGAGTTCTTTATATTATATAGAGTTTTCATATAAACACAATACAACCTTTCACTAGGTAATGATTACCATATATTTGTTTATAACCTTTATCATGTGTTTTTAAGAACTAAAGAGACATGACCTTAGTAACGTTTAGTGTTATAACTCCCTGCATAACTTTTTACATAAATTCCTTAATTTATAAGAATATGACTTTACAAAAAAAAAAATCTCTTCATTTTAAAATATTCTAACATGTCTTATATTAAAGACCAGAGGGAGTATACTATACGATGGTTGATCAATTCAAAATCCTTATAAACATTAATTTTAACGGTTAACGGTTATGCGTTAATGAGAAATTGTTGGCGTCCCAACGGTCACCAAACAACTAAAATTCCAGCATTTACGCACGCATTAATTGACTGAGATATATTCTATGCCCCTTGATAAAAATTCAAAAAAAAAGTTTGAAAGCATTTACACTTCATATGTATGTCACATTGTCACCAAAGTGTAAATTTTTTTCCCAGAAATGCCCCCAATTATTTTTTAACTTTTAGCAAATATTTAATCACACTCATAAAATCAAATTCTAATTCTTCCTGTCCTTTTAATAATGAACAAAGATCAAAATTAAATCATGTAGTTTAAAATTTTAGTTAAAAGTAATAAATATGCAAGATATGTATTTTTTTTCAATTATACTCTTATTTATAAAAAGATTACATGAGGTATAATGAGTGAAAAATTATTGTGGAGAAATAATAAGTAGAAATAGGAGGCATATATTTAGTGGGAATAAAAATAGAAATTAAATACCAGTTTAAAATTTCACACGAAAATGATTCATTCATTGTATTTAGGATCACCCTTCTGAGATCCGATTGTTCCTTATAAAAAAGGATTTAGGGGAATATTCAATTAAGGGTATGCAGAGAACTTTATAATAAACAAAGTAGACATAGCTAAGTAGTTAATCTCTTGCATTTTGAATCAAGAGTAGGATCCTAAATTCTCTTATACATAGGTAAGTGGTGGTAGTAATTAAATAATAAATTACTTTGGTTCTTTTATAGGTTCAATTATAATTTACTGTTAAATTATGTAGTTTAAGCTTAGAATAGTTAAATTTTGGCCCCAAAAAGCTAAGAATAGTTAAATCATTACACACACACAGTGATGTATGATTCATAGTACATAAGTAATAATTAGAATGAGTCTCATGCTTCACAAGAAATTTGATTTCACGTGATTATCATAAATAAATTTTCTTTGCATATATAGATTGTAAGATCTCAAATTGTGGGCTTAGAATATAAAGAATTAGTCTAAATTAAGCAAACTACTAAGCTCAGTTAAGTCAAATGTCTTAAGCATATCATAAGAAAAATGCTTAAGATAATTATAAAAAAACTATTTAAGGGCCCAGATATATTGAGAAAATGGTATGAAATGTTATTATGGGGAGTTAGAGAAATTATAAAGAGGCTTAGTTCCCAAAAAATAGCCTAAATAATTTTAAAGCTAATTTCTAGGAATTTAAGAGCCTATTTTGCAAAAAATCAAAGAAAAATAGTTAGAGGTTATGATTTGGCTTGAAAATTTAAGGGAGATTATTTTAAGGCTTAAAGAAGCTAAATAAGGAAACAAATCCTTACAAAGTATTAAGGATTAATTTATGAAAATTATATAGTGAGTCAATACCGATTTAGAAAAGGGGGAAATTAGTAACTTTACTGTACGGACACCGAAAATTGAAATTGGGTTAAAGATAAGCCAAATTATGGAACCTAAGAGGTTTAAGAGATTTTAAATTAGACAAATTAAGAAATTTAAAGCCTTGTGAGTAAGACTAATAGGATAAAAAAACACACTCACACACTCACGGCCCACACACACAACTCACACCTAAATAAAACACCCAAACACTCCAGCCAGCTTATCACACAACACACACACAAATAAAAGATCATCAGCTCCATCTCTACCCTCATTTGCGTTTTGAAGACAGAAAAGAAAGAGAGAAAGGGCTGGAGAAAGAAACAGAAAGAGAGGAAGAGAGCCGAGAGAGAAGAGAGTTGTGGCGCTGGAAAGAGGAAGAAGGAACCTGTGAAACCCATATGCAAAACTCAATCTAGACTAAGTGAACCTCCTAAACCCTCTACCATCTTCGTTTCGGTTGATTTGTGGTGTTCTTTGAGGTTTATTGGTTGCTGAAATTGTGAGTTGCTGGGAAGAAAGACTGTCACCGTAAAAGCTTGTAAAAAGCTCTTGCATGTCGGTTTTGGGGATGAATTTTGGGTTTCTTTGGTTATGTAATCTGATTAATGAAATACAGCATGCATGTTCAGGTTTTTAGGGTCGAAATTCTTGAGATTATAAGCTGTGATTTGGGCTTACATGTCCATTTTTCCTTCTTGATCTTCCATTTCTGAAAACAGGGTGTAAATGTATGAGGTTGCAAAGGTTAAAATGTGAATTCTCGAGTGGGTTCGATTCAGTTTTTATGAGGATTAGAGAGCTAAATATGTGTCTTAGAAGATAGAACCAAGAAGAACTCAATTCAGCAAGAGAAATGTGGTGTTTTTAAGGTTTTAGTGACAGGGGGTCGGTTCTGTTAAGTCAGAGAGTCAGTCAGAATCGGATCTGGTTTTGATAGGGAAAATAGTGTCATCTATCTATGAAATGTTTCAAGGAAATAGTGCACATCCTAAGCTTTAAAATGACTCCAATAACCTGTTAATTGGATATCTAGAACAAAATTTATGATTTTTGAAAGTTTGGACAGAAAACTGGAAACATTATGTTTTCCTAATTTTAGTTAGAGAGTTAACATGCAAATTACACATGGTTGATTTTGTAATTTGTCATTGTAGTTATTTTTCATTTAAAATAGACTCACAAATATTTAAATTAAGTACTAGAACAAAGAAATTGGATGTGTATATTGTAAGTTATGAATTTTTAAAATTTGGGTAGGCAATCTGAAAAGTTCTAACTCACTAAATGGACCTTGAGTTTTGCATTCTGAAATTTGGAGATTAGCTCTATGATTTGATACTGGACATTAATTTTCTTGTGTAGATCATTGAAAGAGCTTTAAGTAGGAACTTGAATCACCTCATTTGAAGTTTTCTAACTTAAGTTATGATTTTTCAAAGTTTCTTAAAAAGTAGAAGCATAATTGGGTTTAAGTCCGAAAATGACAGCATTTTATAAAATAGTAAATAATCAATAAGGTTAGAGATTTTGGAGGCTTGAATTGCTGGGAAGCTCACTGTTATCATGACTTTATAATGTGTTAGGATTACACTAAATTGGAAAATTAAGCATATAAAGCATCTGGTGGTCTCTATGTGATGTTTGGAAGCAACAGAGTTGAGTTTCATTAATTGTCCCCTATGCCCCTATTTGGTCGGCCCTATTACAGTAGGAATGGGTTGGATTTTATTGAAATCAAGTGCTCTAAGGAATTTAAAAGATGAAATTGTGTAGAGTTATCTTGGGAAAGGAATTTTCAAGAACGAGAATGAATAAGTTAAAATTCAAGTGAGATGAGCGAAGTAAAAGAGCTAAGTTAAAGGTTTAGAATTGGGAGCATGGGAGAGATTTATTATGCAATAGTTATATACCAAAGATGAGTACTAATTTGTCCCTATATGAATAATCAATAGGATGTGATAATTGCTATCAAGACCAAAGAGGAGGGCAAAGCAATGGAAGTTCAAACAAAAGGAAGTAACTTGGGAAGAAGCAAAAGATAGTAAAACTCACTCTTATATAATTTGTGTTTGGTTGATTGCATGTTTATTTACCATATATATACTTTTGAACATGTAATATCCTTACTTGAGTTGTGTCATGGCCATGTGTATGTACTTGTAAGGTGTTGCTCTTATTTTGGCTATTTACATGCTTAGTCTATTACCATTGCACATTATATACTAAGATAATGTTTTACTACTGAAATTCCCTTGAATCTCACCATTTTCTTCCATGACATACAACAAGAGTAAGTACTTCTAGGGGGAAGGGTATTGTTGTTGGTGAAGCCTGAAGAAGGTTGGAGCTAAAGGAGTTTAAAATAAATATTTTGTTTAAGTGTTGGCTATTATCTGCTTAGTCATTACTCCTTTTAATATCAATTATATATATGTATGTATAAGTTTTGGCATATAAATACCCTGGCATCCAAAAAAAGGAGATCTAAGACTATGATTGACTAAAGGTAAGTGTCATCTATAGTGATGACAAAAGTATATTTATAGATAGTTGATAGCAGAGGTTAAAATATGCTCGAATAGCATCTAATCTATTTAAAAGATTGGGCAAATACATGACTTATTCCCTAAGATAATTACATGTCAAACTTATAGGTTATATGATTTTATAAAGATGAGAGCAGAGCAAAACTCTAATAAGACTAATTATGGTTAAAGGATTGATGAGCTATAATGAAGAGTTTTAACTACTAAATAACTATTTTAAAAAGTTTTAAATTTTTCAGAAAAAAACATGCATTTATAGGTTTAAACCCTGTGTTTGGGCTAAGTTTTCAACTATTTTTCAAAATGATTTCTTCCCATGACCAAACCTGGCTTAGTGATTCAAATTCATTATGTTTATATTTCAACTTAGTAGTGATGAAATATGGTGTTACATAGATATACAAGTGTATCATGGATGATTGCTTGATATTTCAAGAAAAGGGGCACCACATTGTTGAAACAGCTCGCTGCTGATGCAGATGAGATGTAGACAACAAAATATCCCCTAAATAATTAAATGATAGCAATTGCAACCAATTAGAATTAAATTCTTTAACATCCCAAAAATTTAATGCAAGGATTAATTTATGGAAACTAGATAATAAGCTAAATTATGGAGCCTAAAAAATTTAAGGAATCTTAAATTAGACAAAGAGAAATATTAGGGCCTAGTGTGTGTAATTAATAGGATAAAAATATACATATATGTAGATAAAGACACACACACCCACACTTGGCATTCCATGAGAGCTTACGTATAACACCATCCATGCATTATGATTCCCTTTCTTCATAGTCAACACATGAACCATACACACACACACACACATCCTTCTTTTGGACACACAACACGTACTCCTCCTTTCTTCATTCACGTTTGGACAGCACACACATACACATTCAGCCCCACCATAAATAAACACTATCTTCCCTCTCCATTCAACATTTGGGTAGCTGAAACTGAAAAGAAAAACAAAGAAATAGAACAGAGGAAGAGAGTGAGACGTAAGAGAGAGCTGAAATATTTTTCGCCAGAAAACAAGCAAGAAGGAATGTTGGACTGCCACAAACAACCACATATTCTAGTATAGGTGAGTTACATTCATCCTTATCTTGTTTTTCCAGTGGATTTGTGGTTGTTTTCAGTAGCTTTTTGGGGTTGTTTTGCTACTGGAGTTAAGAAAATTCGACGGAAAGATTCAGTCACAAAAATCAGTCATTGTGTGTCCATTTTACATGGGATTTTTTTTATCTCTTTTCTTCTTAAAACATGTCCCCAAATATAAGGAACATGTTTAAGAGTATGTAGAGTCAAAATCTGAGATTTAAGTCCAAAATCGTGGCTGCATGACAGTTTTCTTAACTCTGTTTTACTCACCGGAAAACAGAGTGTTTGTCAGAAACTTGCAGAAGCTTAAATGGAAGCTATAGATCGCGTTTTGGTCTGATTATTTTTCTATGGAAATTTTAGGATGTCTAGTATGAAATAGAATAAAGAAGAGCACAATTTGGAGTCAAAATGAATGAGTTATTAATTTTAGAAGTCAGTCCATTTCGTGTTCCTTTTTGTCCACCTGAATCGTATCCAATAATTATAAAATTTTATATGAACATATTACACATAACAATATTTAAAATCGTGGTATAATGAATCATTTAGATATCTGTAGAGGGAGTTATAATTTTTGAAAGTTGGGTTTAGAAACAGGTGCAATTCTGGAAGTCCAGATTCTAGTAATTGGTTTCGTGGTATTTTTTAGAAATGAAATATTTTTCAATAACCATTAAACTTTCTAGAATGAAATTTCATATTCTAAGCTTTAATTTGATATATATTTTGTGTTATTTGGATTAGTATGTTGAGAGATATGAATTTTTGAAGTTGGTTGCTCTCAAACTATGTTTCTGGAAAATTGATTGGTTATGTCGAAATTTTGAAAAACCAAACCTTAACCAAAAATTATGCAAAATTTCCAGATTTAAAGTAGACATTCAAAGCTTTAATTTTATATGTGGATCACAATTTTTTGACGAGTATATTAGGAGATATGGATTTTCAAAGTTGTACTCTGTTTTTGGAGAGTAATATGGAATATGGGTATTTCGGGAAATTCTGGGAGTAATATGGTAAAACTGGGTAGATTTTGATATTTTTCCATAAACAAATATTTCAAGAGCTTCATGTAGGCTTTGAACCCAGTCAATTTCGATTTTTCTAGAATTAGTTATAATTTTTCAAAGTGGATTGAAAAATCTGCCAATTTTCTGAAAAATAGAAAAATTGCACTATGCAAAATTAAACAGTGCAGAAGCCACTGAAACTAAAATAACCAATAGAATGTTATTAAAAGAAATAGTAATACAATTAATAACTAATTACTTGTTAATTTTAATTTATAGGAATTTGTAATAGCCCGAGCCGGAGAAAAAGTATTGGATAAACAGTTAGACCGAAAAAGGACCCAGGTAGTAACTCTTTCTCTCATACACTATGTGATTATTTATATGTTGTGTATGTCATTTTCTGTAACATGACAGTACCTGAGGCACAACACGCGAATAAGCCAGGGTCTAAACATGTCATTTGACCATGGACACGAGTTAAGCCAGGGATCCAAACATGTCATTTGGCCTTGGACAGTATGCATACAACACGAGTTATCATTTTACATATCATGGTGCATTGCATATTTATTTATTACATTTTATATGACTGATTGTATGTTACTACTGAGATTCATTCGAATGTCACCATTTTTCAATATATAAAAATATTCCAGCAGAAGACAGCGGCTCTAAGGGCAAAACCGTAATTACTGGAGGATGAAGGTTTGGTCATAGTCGGGAGTTACAACTGGTTATCTTTAGTTGTAGAATTTATTTCTTTTGGATTTGTTTATGTTTTTCAAACCATATGGGGATTTTCTGTAATATAAGTAAGTACTTATTATTAGTATATTTTCACTATTTCTGTATGTCATCCGAACTACGCATTTATTATTCAGCCAATATAAGGATATTAAGGGGTTTGACAAATTCACAATCCTTTGATACTTGCATCATAATATAATTAATACTTACACCTTGACTTAATATTATAGTTAGATAATTTATTTATAGATATTAAGAAAATTAGTCAACTTAGCTATTTATAATTAATGTCTATTGATTTACCTAGAATATTAAGTGCAATATAACTACCCCTTGATAGAGAGAAATCCCCTTAGTATGTTTAATTAATGGGGTTCCTTTGAAAAAAAAATATAAATTTAAGAGATAAAGTGAATAAAGATATTATATTTAGGATTAAAGAAACCCCCTTTTTAGCTCTTATATTTAGGCTCGAAGGTAGTAGTTAATATTATTCCATGCTAAATTCATCATTGGATTAATTATTTTCCTGTCTTCGAATGAAATTTTAATTATAATGTGACGTACGTTATTCTATATTTACAGGGGAACTCAACACTTTCAATGTAATTATGATTAATTCTTGCAAACTCAAAGGAGAAAAATAAATAAAATGATGGAATAAACATTTACACTCATATGTGGTATAACCTTTTTTTTTTTTGTGTGATGATTTTAATCATTTTACTTTACTCAGCTAGTCTCACTTTCATATCCCTTAATTTCATCATCTATAGTTTTAATTTAATTTATCAATATTTTCTTAAGTTTCAATTTCATTCTTCAATTTAATTTCTTTCAATTTTATCACGTATTATTTTTTCAAAGGTTCACTTACATATTATTTACTATTTAAAATAGCTTGGCTAAAAGTCAATAATTGCTAAATTTGCAAGTAGTTTGAAATACAAGATGAAGTAATGGGAGATTAAGACCACTAACGTGAATTCCTTTGTCACTCAACTTTCGGATAACCACAATGACAAGCAAGCTAAGTTTAGTGGTGCTATGCCTTGTAATATGGTCATCAATCCTAACTTTCTTAGTGCTTTGATCTTGAAAAGTGGGAAGATGGTCCGATTTAATGATGATGATGACCAAGTGAATGAGAAGATTGTAACGACCCACCTCATATATCCCTTATTACTGGTCTTATTCAGAGTAGCAATGCGTAGTTCAGTGGGCACACATGAATAGCATGAATATACTGATAATATTAATACAATATTGCTTGATTATAATACAAAAGTTTCCCCCACCAGGGGTTTATATAATATTTACAGACCTTAATAACTAAAAGGCCTTCAAACAACCAGCAACATTCTTCCTTGTGCATACCTCTTTTCTGATATCAGCACGTTTCCAATGCTGACCTGTCTGAATGGTTGTTTGGGAGGAGTGAGATTCGAGAGAATCTCAGTAGCAAACATTACCACTATGCATGCTAGATATATATGAATGCATGACATGCTTGCCTACACTATTTCATGCCAACATAATGACATATTGCATGCTCGATGTTATGAGATACATATGGCTATTGCACAAATATAACAGAGCTTCAACCAATCATACATGTTCCACACAAATAGGCAAAGCAGTCACATAATCAATGCAAGACATACATATCACATACATGCAGAAAAGGTAAGTTTACTACCTGTTGGACTTTATGTCATTCTCTTCTTGTCCCTTGATCCGCCAACCATTACTTCTTCTTTGTCACTTTATGGCCCTAGGCAAGTGATAATATCATTAGAGCCACGAAAAGTGAATACCCAATAGCCCACATTAGTCCTATAGGCTTACTTTCATCCTTGGAGTTCATTCCAATTATATTTGGCCAATTTCTTACTTAAATTCGCATGGTACTCAATCTACCAGCATTTTTGACCAAACTTTGGAAAATCATAACTAATTCTATGGAACTCCAATTTAGGTGGTTCAAAGCTCTATTTGAAGCCCTTTAAGTTTAGTTTTACATAAAAATACTCGAATTTAAACGCCACCACTACACCATTCCCAGAAATTTTCCAAACACCGACTGTTTCAGATTCTTTCCAGAAAACATGACATATCTTTAACAATTCATATCTCATAGCATACTTTTCCAATTAACCATTATGACATATCAAATTAAAGGTCTATGTGTTTACTTTTCATCTGAAAAGTTTCGGAATTTTCGGACAAAGTTTGCCCATTGAAAACACGCGCACAACAACACTGCTTCCAGACAACGAATTACACAGTATTTTTTCATCAATTTCCAAAAATTCCCAATTCATATACAAGCATCCAAAAATCATGAACACTTGCATACCTACACAATTTTGCCTCCTAAATCCAATGGAAGCATCAAAATCATCAAATTTCAACTCCTCCTACACGAAAAATACAGGGCAGAAACAGAAGAAAATATATTCTCATAAAGAGTTTGTTGTTTCTTCGATTTCTCTTGCCTAATCACTTCCTTACTACTCATAATCAAGTGATTAGCTATTTATACATCCATTGAAAATCGTTTAGCCATTCAAAACACTCATTTAAACCAGAATAAACAGTACCCAACCTTCCCAAAACTCATCCAAACGACAAACCAATCGGTTAAAAAGGAAGCTTACGCTTACCTCTACCCGTTTCCACAAACGGTTTGGAATTCCGGCAACACCCCGACAAGGGAGACGGCACCAAACACCTCCAAATGAAAATCCAAAACCGTAGGAATGAAGATCTAGATGAGTGGAGGAAGTTTCCTGAAGGGTACTTTAAGAGAGGATGCCGTTTCGGCAGTGTTTCGGAGAAAAAGATTTTCTCTCTCCTCCTCCCTCCATTTCTCCGATCTGTTTCTCTCTCTCTTCTGAAATTTTCACCGTGAAAAATGGTTGAGGAATGAAGAAGATGATGGTTTAATTGGTGATTAATGGGCTTGCCACGTGTCACCCTCTGATTCGTCCAAAAATTGAATTTTCGCATATAATACCAAATTCTGCATAATTTTCATTAACTTTGAAAATTCATATCTAATTGTACAAATATCCAATTAGAGTGATTCTAAAGGCTATGTGACCCTTATTGAGTATAGTTGTAAAGAAAAATATAACCTTTGGCCAATTGGAAGCTCAAACTTCCCAGAATTTTAATCTTTAAATGTTGTCCCATAAAATAATTAATTTCACTGGGCTAACTTTAAAAATTCATTTCTCTTTGTGTACAACTCCAAATGACTTATATGACCTATCAAATTGAAGCTTGATAAGTCTACTTTCATTCTGGAAAGTTTTATAATTTTTCATCATCATTTACCCATCGAAAAAGGTCACACAATCATCACTGCCACACCAGGAATTTCACCGGTGGCAAAATTACTTTGTGTTCCACTTTACTATATTATGTGTGACTTCCAATCACTTCATTTTGTTATTCCCCGAGCTCTTTAGCTCACCAATATAATTAATTTTAATATCCAATTATATAAAAAAATTTTGGGGAATTTAAACATGCCTCATAGGAACATTTGCTAAACCAGGGTCTAGCAGTCCACTTAATCCAAGCTTAATCTTATGCATCTAGTCCCAATATTTGGGATATTACAAAGATCATAGTGGATCCTCCACTAAAAAATGATATAGTAACTCAACTCTACCAATTGCAAGCACCTCTAAGAAGCAAGTTCTTCATTCCAAGAAGCAAAAGAAAAAGCTCCTTCAATTCACAAGCCTTCCCAGAAGCAAAACCAAAGCTAAAAGGAGTGGTGATTGTACAAGAAGATGAAAGAGCCAAAAAGTCATCCAACCATGCTTTCACAAGTAAAGGTAATAAGGTAAACATTCGTGATCTCCTTTTTCCTCATTCTTACTTAGCTAGCTAATCAAAGAAAGGCTGATGAAAAACAAGATAATCACTTGCTTGACATGTTTAGTAAATTGAAATGAATGTGCTTGAAATAACTCTTTTTAGTCGACTCGGGTTATTAAGAATAAAACCGAATTAATGCAATATAGTGCACAACTCGGGTTGTTTCACTTTGTGGAGCCAATTATGAAACTAATTCCTAGTAAACTAAGTAATTATAATACAAAATTGACAAGGGTAAAACAAAATTTATTGATTATCAAAACTATGAATTAAAAGCAATTTAAATAAATATTTTTGGGATTTTCAAATAAGAAGGAATGGAAATGGGTTAAAAATGCAAGTAATGGAAACGCTCTTGGAAATGTTTTCAATGGCTATCTTTGCTTAATTAAAATATTTGGGAAGTTAATACACTAAGCTTATAATATATCAAACATCATTAACCAATGAGTCTAACACCAAAAGAAATGAACTCCTACTCTTGAAATGCTATTACACCCCCTTAGTGTAGTGAGTTTCTCCAAATTTCCTAATATATCAAACATCAAATACAATTGAGCCTAATGCTTAAACTCATGAACTATTAATTTAAGCATTATTAAAATCACTTAAAGTATGATTATGAAGTAATGCATTTAAGTTCAACTACAATTCTAATTCAATCAAGCTATACAATAATACTATGTTAAATAAATAGAAAGTAATACAATCATAGAAAAACATATATATAACTACATATATTGATTAATATAAATCCTCATTACAAATCCAAAATCACAAGAACTCAATCTATAAAATAAAATATAGCTAAAATCATAGTCTCATTACATAAATAAATTCCTAAATCTAAGAAATCACAAATATAATGAGCTATAGATAAAATAAACTCTCCTTTAAAGCACATATGAGCTCAAACCATCTCCAAATCATCTCCAAGAAGACAAAATTGCATACCCACCCATGAGAATAGTTTCAAGAATTATAATCACACTCAGGAGCAAACACCCAGCCATGCAAAATCACCAATTAAAATGATAAATCAACAGAGAATTGCAGCTGGATTTCAGACAGAAACAGAACAGAGGAGAAAGCCGCGGCTATGATTATGCTGGAACAATGGCAGAAACAGAGTAGCTAGGATCTGGAATAATGGGAGTTGCGGCGGTGATGAACGGATCAGGTGATGGTGATAAGAGACCCAGATCCTCCAGCTCTTTCTCTCGTTTTCTTCTTTATTTGCGTTTCTGCCATCCTCTCACTGCGTCTCTCTCTCTGGTTCAGTTTTTTGTTTTCCGATGGTTGAAATGGAGAAAGGATGCGATGGTGTTGCGGTGATGAAGATGGAAGGATATGATGGTCATGTAGTAACGATGATCGCCTCCTGAAGCTTCTCCGCGGCCTCCTTCTTTTATTCAATCTGTCTCTCCTTTTTGCTCACGGCAACTCTGCAACTCTCCAAGTTGAACGACGGAGGCTGACGGCGATGAAGGACGGTGATGGTGGAAGGAGATGATAATGAACAAGTGACGGTGATGAGAAGATGATGATGGAGTGGAGATGAAGATTTTAGCCGCCTCCAGCCCGCCTCCCTCGTCTCTGCTATTCGGCTATATTAATCTCCAGCTGCGGGTTCAATAACAAGTCTGACGGATCCTTGGTCAAACCGTGCGTTTTGACCAAGGGACTAAAATGCAATATTCAGAAATTCTTGTGGAGAGACTAAACTGAAAATATAAAACTTTATGGTTCCAACCATAATCTTCAAAACATGAGGACCCTTGTCTGAAATTTTCTACAAACTGATTTGCAAAGCACATAAAGCCAAAATATAATACCTTATATTTCAAAAAAATTAATCAATTAAGGCAATTCATAAAATATATGATATTTTTACCCTTTTCCAACCTTAATTTCATAAAAATTTCTTTAATCATTAATAATTACAAAAGAAATATTTTAAACTTAATTATTATGAAACAAAATCCCACATAAAATATGAAAATATATAATAAAAATAGAAATTTGTCAGTGCCTTTGCTTGATGATGACTTCCTATTTTCAATGGATTTGAGATATATTTTAATACATTTGGGAAGTCATCAATGTTAAATTAAAAATATTTTCTTAAAATTTTAAGAGATATTAATTTGGGTGCATTATTTGTGGGATTTCAACTTAGAATATAAGTTTTTTAAATTAGGAAAGAAAAAATAATAATAATAATTGGCAGCTTCCAAAAAGAAAAAATGAAAGAGGAAGAAGATTTAGTTTGAGAATTATAATTGTTATTATTATAATATTATTATCATTATTATTATAATATTATTCCCTTTTCTGGTGATTGCTAGAGGGGGCACTTTATGTTTGAGCTGGAGAATTTGGAAAAAAAATCTTGTACAAATAATAAGAAGGAAGCAGCCACAAATCTTGCTTAGTTTGGTTTTATTTTCTTCTCTTCTTCATATGAATTTGAACTCTGAATATTTATTTGTTGAGATGGATTTGATTAAAGCCATATGTGACTAAATTCTTCCTTGCAACCTAGAGTAGCTATGAACTTGTTTGAGACTTAGAGATTGTTCCCACTAATTAGTTTTGCTTAATATTATTTCAGTTTATTTAATCTTATTTTTATTGTTATTGCTTAGTGATTGGCTAGCATTGAGCATGTTTTGGAGATTTAGGATTGAACTTGATGAAAGGAATATTAAATTGACCTTGGGATTAAATAATGTGGAATTAGAAATTATCTAATTTGCATCTAGGATAGACATATACCTAAAAAATCCGCATAATCAAATTAGAGTGAGCCCGATCTAAATTGCATCTCATTTAATTGTGTGAGACACTGCATAATTAATTGAGGTAGGTATATAAATAGACCGACAAGCATTTATAGATATTAATACTCTAGATTAGCTGATTAAGTTAAGTTAAAATTAATATAGTGGGGATAAAATCTAAGAAACAAACAAGGGATTAGTGACTCTAGGTTGTCTTTTTTGACATTATAATTTGTTCTTTGTGAAAATTATTTTTTATTATTAGTTCATTTTTTTTCTTATTTAATTTTTCTTCACTCATATTGAAAACAATTTTGATTTATTCAACTTAAATGAAACAAGTAGCTTTAACACCTAATCACTAGTTGTATTGAGTCTCTGTGGGATTACCTTACTTTGCCACTTACTATTTTCATGACCGTATACTTGCGGTGCTTAATCAAATTTTGGTAGCATCACTGTCTGCTGGTTTGCAAGTGTACGGGTCGTGCCAAGTAATAAAGTGATGAGTAAGATATCGTTCCCACGAGGATTTGGTTCCAAAACCCGGTTAAGTAGAGATTATAGCACTTTCGCCTAATTCGAGTTAGACAATTATCACGGTGGAGGAAAAACAGAATTATAAACTAAAAGGAAAATATAAACAAATGATTCATGGACTAGAAATGATAATGCAGTGGAAGTTAGTATTGTTTATCCCCCTTGCATTTCATAGGTACTCATTCAAATCCCCACAATATGAGCTCTCAAGGATGAATTATGCTAACCCAGGTAACTAATTTACCCATAAGTGCTCTCTCAAGTCTCCAAAGAGGTGTTTAGCTTAATTAGTTCATTAATCTCTTAATTGAAAAATTAAACCCAATATACATTGCAGAACCTATGTGGCTATGTGGGGTCAATGAGTGTATCTCTACCTCACCAACAAAACCATTCATCCAACCCCTGGATTTCAAGTTCCCACACGATTAAACTCAAGTTCTACACTCAATCAAGCCCTCTCAGGCGTCAACCAAGTGAACCCAACAACCTCATTGGTGATCAATCAACAAGGAACATTAAGAATAGAGTGAAATCAACATAAACCAACCATTCCTCATAAATATAAAGGGAAAATGAGTACTTAATCCATACAAGGGTTCTAAACAATCCAAACAATAAAACTCTAGCTATACATGTTCATAAAACCCAGAAGAAACAGGGCATACATAAGTTACAAAGCAGAACAAAAAGGAAATACAGTAGAAGGAGAGGAAAAATCAATAGGAGAAGCTCAAATCTCTTCAAATCTTCAACATCTAGCCCAATCTCCACCTCCAAGCTCTAAACCCTTGTAGAGCATTGCCTCCAGGGCGCCTCCCAAGTCGAGAATGAGTCTCTGCTTCAAGGTTTTAGTATTTATATGTCCTAAAAATCCATTCTGAATCAAAACGCGTAGCTGCTGTTTTCAGGCGTTGGCCGCGGCCAAAAAGTTTCTGGCACAACTTTGGCCGCGGCCAAACTTCCTTGATGATGTTAGCCGCGGCCAAAGAAAATCCTTGGCCGTGGCCAAGCTTCCACATAAAGCTTTTTGGTCTTCTTCATCCTTTTCTTGTTCTTCCATGGTGCTTTGACTTCCTTAGCTCCATTCCCACTTCTTGATCATCCTTTGATGCCTCCAATGACTCCTTTGTGGCTCCAATATTAACCTATCAACACAATGAAATCTATAAAAACAGTGTTGATGTGATTTTAATACAATTATGGGGCTTAAACAGAGAAATTACACCTTTTTATCATCAATACCTCTGGGCACATTACTTTTGCATATTTATCATCTATTATCTATGAATTTATCCAAAATGTATACAAAACTAAAGGTAAATGTGCCACTTTGACAGGAATTTCATGATGTTAACATTCACTTGATTTGATTAAGAAAGTTCCTAAGTATACTAAATTTCTTAAGGAGTTATGCACACATGATAGAGGTACAAGTGGCGTCTTATATGTTGTTGAACAAGGCATCCAAGTTGGCAACCAAGGTGGCATCATCCATGGCAAACACATCATAGGTGACACATACAATGAACAAGATGTTGTCAATATCATACAAGAAGATTCTAAACAAGCCCAAGATCCACTACATGACATCAAGGGCCTAATTACTAGATGCCTAGAAAAGAGTGAGCTATTCGAGAGGCTGGAGCAAATATTAAGGCTTCAATTTGCTTCATTAATGGCTCATAATGTTAGTATATATGTTGAGGCTGAAAATGAGGTCATAATCATGCATATTCAAGCCTATATGCATGCTTTTACAACACATAGAAGCTTGAGCACGTGGCAAAGCATGAAGATCCATAAAATTGGGATAACATGAAGCAATAAGCCCAACATGATGATGTACAAGGCCCATGTGCAGTCTCGATTGAAGAATTTACTTTAAATACCATGTGACAAACATGTGCCTTGGTGGAGGATTATAAGTGATGTCCAAGACAACTCAAGAAGCATCTAGAGGGCATCCTTATGCATCAGATCTGATTTGATTAGTTTCCTATTTTATTTACATTAAATAAGACCTTTTGGTCAAAGATTGTTCTTTGATTTAGTTTTCTATTTTTAGGTAACTTATTTAGTCTTGAAGAGTAAGTAATTTCCTCATACTTTTAGGCTTGAATGGTGCCAACCAAGGAAATCAATCATCATTAAGGCATCATTTATTGCATTTATGACTACGTTTAGAGTTCTAGAGTGTTCTTTTGTTGCCTATATATGAAGGCTGCGTTTTTGTACTGGACAATTCAGAAGATGATAATGATATGAATAAGAACTTTGTTCTTTGAGAATTTTATTTCTCTTGTGTGAGCTTTGCTTGCATCCTTGTATTCTCGTACGAATACTCCGACTGTATCAAGGACCGACCATCCTTGTGGTGTCTTTATGGCTAGGGTTGTAAGAGACAGGTTCTCTTAAGGTCCTACCTTTGATCATCCGTCCCGTTCGTGTCTTCAAACTTGTTTTCTAGCCGGTCTGTTCCCCCATTCATATCAACACATAAGAGGAAGTTTCAACCAAACAAAAGAGTATAATTATCCTCTAGTGTGTCTACTTTATTTAAGACATAACTTCTAGTGAAATGTCAAGATCTTGATTCATTCACCATCCCATGTACCATAGGCAAGACTACAATCCTTAAGGCACTGCTTGACCTAGGAGCTACACGTAATATCACTACAAAAAAATGGCATTTTGTAGCGGTGGATTTGTAGCGGTTAAATATAACCACTACGAATAGCATGAATTGTAGTGGCTTATGTCTAAACCGCTACAAATTTATAGCGATAAGCCTCACGCCAAGTGACACGCTTGTAAGCCAACATTTTTTGTAGCGGTTAACCAACATAAACCACTACAAATTTGGCGCCAATTTCCCCCCATAACTTATAGCGGCTTATTTGTAGCGGTTATTTCATAGAAACCCCCATAAATGTGGCACCAATAGGCTTGAAGTAGGCGCCACGTTTGTGGTGGTTAGTTCGTAGGGGTTATTTTGACATCAATCACTACGGAATGCAAATGGCCGCTTCTTTATAGTGGTTCTATTTAACTGCTACTAAGGTAAACAGATATTTGTAGCGGTTTTGGTGTACAACCACTACAGAATGTCAAGGGTTTGTATGTTTGTAGCGGTTTTCCCTAACAATCACTATGGAATTTGTAACCGCTACAAATTGTTACGTTGCCCTAGGTACATTACAGCGGTTTTTTCTAAAACTGCTACAAAATACAATGCTATTTAAACCCAACGCCCCTTCAGTTGTCTCATTTTGCCAATTTATTTTCTGACGTCTCTCTGAGATTTTTCCTTCAGATATGAGTTTTCTAACGTCTTTGTGGGAGTTTTGCTGCATCATTTTACATAGGTACAAAAATTACATATTTTATTTCCATTATTATTGTATTTTTTTATATAAATTTGACTAATTTTTTTTTATTTTTCATATTTTGCAGTTTATATGGCTTCAGGAGATAAGGGGAAGGGGAAGGAGTCTAAGCATTCCCCCACACCGCTTCTGTGGGGTAATAGTAGCAGAGAAGGGGGTAGTGGCAGGGGTAGTATGGAGGAAGGGCAACTGCGCCATAGCAGATGACCCCACAGCAGCCATAGGAGGGGGCCCGCCATAGCCACAGCAGACGGCCCCACAAAGGCAACCGCACCACAGGTCCCTCCTGCTATTCTGGTAGAGGGAGGTGAGCTAAGTATGATCGACTACGACGAGAATGAGGAGCTCAACATCCACATTTCGATCAATGACTTGGAGCGCTTCCTAGATGAGGAGGAGGCGTGGGACCAGAACCACCCACAATGGTCATCTTCCAGGTCAACTGGGTTTGAGGTGTAGATCCAAGGTAAATGTAATTTTTTATTTAATAAATTATATATTTAAATTTGACTGTTAAATGTGAATTTAAATTTAACTAATATATGAGGTAAATTGTGCAGATGAGCAGGGGAACATTTCCAAGAGGAGGCTGGATGTGGCCGATCTAAACAGCCTGGACCGGACACTACGAGTTATTGTTCAGTAGAATGAGGCCACAGACTAGCCTATTGACAATAGGGCTCACCTATTTTACCACTACTTGAACAAGCTGGGCTTAAATTGGATGTGGTTCCCCATTTACTTCAGGACGTGGAAGAATGTTTCAAAGGGGCCGAAGGATCTGGCGTGGGCCGAGGCGGTCACTAGTGCAGAAAAGACTTTTTACATGTGACGGAAATGACTTTTTACACCTGACATAAAACACGTGTAGAAACAGTAGGTGTAGAAAATCCAGACTTTCTACATGTGTCATTTGCCACGTGTAGAAAGTCACACTTTCTACACGTGACTTCTTATATCAGGTGTAGAAAGTCTGAAACGGAAGACTTTCTACACCTGACTTTAGAGGTCACGTGTAGAAAGTCTAGACTTTCTACACTTGACCTCTTACATCAGGTGTAGAAAGTCTGAAAAAATGGAGACTTTCTACACGTGACCTCTAAAGTCAGGTGTAGAAACTCATTTTTGAAAAAAAAAATAATTTTTTTTAAAACAATTTACAATGAAACTAATGTATGTGAAATATCAAATTCCATCCAAAATACTCATGGTAGGCTTATGAAGATACATAAACTTGGCTTCATTTTTACAATGAAATTGTACAATTAAAGTCAAACTCAATACCAAGTAGTGACAATACAATTCAACATGTCCAATACCAAATAGTAGTTATTAACTTTACAGGTTTAACATTACACTCACAAGTTTATGATCTCTAAAAAATAAGTTGCCCAACGTGTGCGAACATCATCAATGTCCTCTTCAGAAAATGCATCCGTAATGTCAAACATCTACAGATTTGAAAATAAAAAATCATATGCATCAATTTAATAACAACGAAATGAACTTAATAAAATAAATATAATTAAATACAATTACCTCTTCTGTAAATTCTGTACTACCCAAGAGGATGATGTTTAACATGTGCCTCATCACATAATATCCACAAGCCTTATTCCCCTTTTGACGACGGCACTATAGAAGAACATGCATTTTATTATATTAAATATATATATATATATGTGAACAAGATAACTATATTCATAGAAGGATAGATTGAAACTATTTACCTTTGGTTGTAACCAGATAGTCTCCCTAAGCTGGTGTGTATGCTTTTTCTTAACCACTCTTTGATACATTTCCATTGCCCTGTAGAAAAATATATAAAATAGGGTACATTATCTAAAAAACTTACATATTGCAAATAAAAATTCATTGTCAAAGTATACTTACGTGTCTATCGTTTTCTTCAAATCCTTTCCCGGATTATAATGTAATGAACATAAAAGAACAACGACATTCTGCTCTGGGCATAGAACCACTAATTGCCAATGAGTGCTGCAAAAAGAGGTATGAATTATATATATGTACAAAAACAAGGTATCAATTACAAACTTTTTCTTACTCGTTAACATATGGCGCTAGGTAGCACTCTTTTCCATCTTCACAGAGCCTCTGCCGAAGGTATGACTCTCTTATGGTGGAAGTGTTCCCTTTTTTCTGGATGTGAATCGGGCAAAGGAATCCAAACTTGCCACCATTCCCTGATAAGGTATAAAGGCGATGGAGGTACCTACAATAGTTAAAGCATGCATGTCAGAATCAAAAGTTGAATACTTAGTAATATTATTAAAAATATACCCACATCATAAACAAGTGAACTTGCGGTATGGTAATCTGATCCTTCGTTAAAATCCTAGCTATATCCTCCTGCTCGATATGCACAAACATGTCCCTCTTACCCACAACGTCTGGATCCATCGTCAATACTTCAGTTGAGAAGGATCCGTCAAACGCCAGCATACACAGACGTTGAAGCGGTTTCTCCTGGTTTTGGGTTTGCGGTTGGGGATGGCATTGTGGAACCACTTCATTGGATGGGGTAATTTGCTAAATAAACAAAAATTTATAGAGTTAGTAATAATTGCAAGTTATAAATTAACAATATGAAAAAATTGAAACATATCAAGAAGACAAATAATTTCATACTTCAGTGCGAACTGCAGCAGGAACTACTCGGACTAGTCTCTTTGGCCACCGAAGGAAAGTTTTGAGGGCTTGACCCACAATCTTCACCTCATCATTTGGAAATGGAACAGGGGCATCTGGAATTTTTGCCTCTCCAATCACCACTCTCACTCGTCATCTTGCATTCGCTCGTGGTGGACGGTTGGCCCCAAGTTGTGTATTGCGCCAAGTGCTACTAAGCGTTTATCAGGGTCCTCCAAATATAATTCACAAGGTTCACCGTCTTTTTGGACTCCAGAATCCTCTGATATACGGCCAAGAACACAACTCCCATTTGTACTTTGAACTGCAGGAGAATGAGTCGGATGGATAGTTGTGTCTTGTCGTGAGCTTAGGATGCTCATCATTTCTTCCTTTAATTGTAACATCTGGGCGGCCGTTTCCTTCCTTTCATTCTCTAAAATCACGTGCATCTGCTTCCTTTCATTCTCTAGCATCAATTCCATCTCTTGCTTAGTGACCATTCCCGTGGTGGCATAACGTGTATTTGATCCAAAGTAGTCTCTTATGCCTACTCCTCGACCAACGCCCCTAACACGACCACCATGGTCTGGAGTCCCCGTGGCAACCGTCAAGACATCATCCCTTCCCCGTGGAATGAAGGCTCCCTGAGCACGTTCTAGTTGAAGTTGATCCTATAGTATATAAATAACAAACATAATTAAAAATGTAACTATACAACAAAGAAAATAATAAGGATTGACGTTAAATTACTTACAATTCTTTCACCAATCACGCGTGCCTTCTCGCTCATATACTCTCCAGTCTTTCTTCGACGTGCGGCCCTCCACTTTTCTTCACGCGATATTGGAGATGGTGGAGATATAATGGTAGATGGATCCAACTGAGCCTCTTCTTGTCGCCTCTTCTGTTTCTCCTTCATCATTTCTTCTTCGAGCTTTTCATAACCCCCACGAGACAATCTGTGGGGGCAATCATTCTTTCTACCACTCGCTATAGCTTTATCCCTTTTTATCTTTTAATAAGAAACCAACAAATCATTAATCGATAAAATTAAATAAGAATAAAGTAAGTAACTAATTAAAGTGAATAAAAACTAACCAAGGCTTCTGGTGTAGTCCTCATCCTGTAAAATTCTTTCCATGTATCTTCATCAAGAAATGTATACTCCGAACAAGGATTAGGAGGATTCTTACCCTCTGCAACCTCGACATGCACAAATCTTTTAGTTAGCGAGGTCTTGAAGGCCGTCCAACGCTCCGTGCAATATGATAACAATTTATCCTTTAAGACTTGACTGGGAGGAACGTCGTAAGTAAGCTGTGAAGTCATTATATTAGTTAGTAACATTAATAAATGTAATAGTTACAAAAGTTAATAGGTGTATAGTATTGTACCGCTATAGTGTTCCAAATCTGATCCTTGACAGATTCATCCACTTGATTCCAATCCTTAATCGTTATGCTAGGCTTGCTACGTGCTTGGAGGGCAACAAAGCTAATAAACTTGCTCTTGGTAGGCCCGATTGGTCTCCATTGCCTATCAAATTCAATCGGTATTTTCTGGTCATCCGCGCGACTCTTGGTCAATTCTTTCAGGGTCGTACCACGTCTACCCTTTCTTTTCCCAGAATGAGTATCATCAATATTGGGGGAATCCCTCTCCATGTTCCTGTTTGACAATGAAATAAGGTAAGTAATTGAAAATCCAAGATACATAAGCAACGAAATACAATTACTAACTTTTGATTAAAGTCCGTCAAATAGGAGCAAATATATTCTCCCATATCCCTTCATGGTGGTCAGTTCTTGTGGCATGTATGTCATCTACTTCATCTTCATTTAATTCAGGCAACCCTGACGAGAAACATGGAGTCTCAGAAACATCAGAATTTAATTCCTTATTATCATCACTGTGAACTACAGTTTTTCCTTGGAGAACAACGGAGCGACTTTTATTTGTTGGATCAATTACATAAAACACTTGTTTTGCGTGGGCTGCTAAAATAAAGGGCTCCTCACTGTACTTTAATTTATTAAGATCAACTAATGTAAATCCATACTTATCCACTTCAACACAGTTATTTTCAATCCACTTGCATTTGAATATTGGGACTCTAAATTTAGTATAGTCAACCTCCCAAATATCTTCAATAACCCCAAAATAAGGCATAGCTGCTAACTTTGGCTTTTTGTCTTTTGAACTGGAAAAATGCATGGATTCAGCCACAACCATAACTCCACTGTTTTGAACAGTACTCTTGTCATCCAGGGATTTCGTATAGAAGGAATACCCATTGACATCATATCCACTCCAACATATGACATTAAAGTTAGGACCTAGTGCCAACCATTTTATAGTTTGAGAAACACTATTATCATTGGCTACTTGTTTTTTGAACCATTGTGGGAAAGTCTTGTTATGCTCAAGCAATAACCTTTGCTCAGTCATGCGACCATGTTGTGCCCTTATAATTTCTTTGTGCATAAATATATAATCTTGAACTTCATCGGTGTTATTCAAAATGTATAAGTGTGCTTGTAACACTGCATCATGATCGATATTAGTTTTCACTGTTACCCCACGTGTACCCTTACCTAATAATCTGTCCTCATGACGAGATTTAGGGAGCCCAATAGCTTCTTCGTTTGACAAGTAGTCGGAACAAAACTCAATAGCTTCTTCGGCAATATATCTTTCAACCATGGAAGCTTCAGGCCTGTATGGATTCTTCACATACCCTTTAAGAATTTTCATGTATCTCTCAACTGGGTACATCCATCGTAGATAAACAGGGCCGCACAACCTGATCTCTCTCACTAAATGAACAATTAGATGTGTCATGATATCAAAAAATGAAGGAAGGAAGAGCATCTCAAGCTGGCACAAGATAATAGCAGCATCCTTTTCTAGTTCATCTAATTTATCGGGGTCAATCACTTTGTTGCAGATGGCATGGAAGAAGAAGCACAGTCTAGTTATAGTATGTCTCAAATCATCTGGCAATATGCCCCGAATAGCCACGGGAAGTAGTTGTTGCATCAAGATGTGGCAATCATGAGATTTTAAGCCCACTAATTTCAAATCTTTCATCGACACAAGCTTTTTAACATTTGAAGAATACCATTGAGGCACTTTGACACCATGTAAACAATCACAAAAGCTTCTTCTCTCAAGCTTCGATAAGGTATGAGAGGCTGGAGGTAGATAAGTCCGCTGACCTTGTGGCTGTGGATGTAACTCATCTCGTATTCCCATTTCAATCAAGTCTAATCTTGCATTGACACCGTCCTTTGTCTTGCCCTTTATATTGAGAAGTGTCCCAATAATACTATCACACACATTTTTCTCGACATGCATCACATCAATACAGTGCCGCACATCAAGACTTTGCCAATATGGAAGATCAAAAAATATGGACTTCTTTTTCCATATATTTTTATCAGCTGCACTCTTCTGCGTCTTTCCAAAGATAACATTGATGTCTTTCACCCGTTGATAAACTTGCTCTCCAGTCAATGGCACTGGAGCATCTCTATACTCTTGATGGCCATAAAAAGCTTTCTTTAATCTACGATAAGGGTGATTTTGTCTGAGAAATCTCCGGTGGCCAAGGTAGACTGTCTTCTTTCCATGCTTAAGTTGATGGTGGCATGTGCCTGCTTCACAAATTGGACATGCTTTGTGTCCCTTAACACTATACCCAGATAGGTTTCCATATGCAGGGAAGTCGTTTATGGTACAGAAGATCATGGCACGCATATTGAACACCTCTTTTCGATTCGCGTCAAACACATCCATACCTATCTCCCACAACTCTTTCAAGTCTTCGATCAAAGGGGCTAGGTAAACATCAATGTCATTTCCTGGCTGCTTTGGACCCGAAATCACCATAGACAACATAATATACTTACGTTTCATGCACAGACGAGGAGACAAGTTGTAAATCACTAACAGAACAGGCCATGAACTATGAGTACTGCTAAGACTGCCATAAGGATTCATGCCATCAGAAGATATCCCAAGCCTGAGGTTTCTTGGCTCATTTCCAAACTCAGGAAACATCTCATCAATTTTCTTCCATTGAGGAGAATCGGCTGGATGGCGAAGCTTCCTATCCGATATTCTCTCATCTGCATGCCACCTTAAGTTCTTTGCATCATTCATATTAGCAAATAATCGCTTGAACCTTGGTTTCACTGGAAGATACCATAACACCTTCGCAGGAGGGCCTTTAGTAGTCTCGACAAAGTCTGTATCACAATTCCCTTTTAATTTGTACCGGAAAGCACCACATTTTGGACACTTATGCTCCCCTTCGAACTCTTCTCTATATAATATACAATCGTTAGGACATGCATGTATCTTTTTGTACTGCAGACCCAAGGGACACAACATTTTCTTTGCCTCATAGTAACGGTTGGGTAATTCATTACCTTCTGGAAGCATATCTGTCAGCAACTCAAGCAATTCTGTAAAACTCTTGTCACTCCACCCATTCCTTGCTTTCAAGTGGACCAATCTCACCACAGCTGACAACAACTTGAATTTTGTACATCCTGGGTACAAAGGCTTTTCTGTATGACTAGACAAGTTATCATACTCATGTGATCGCTTAAAGGCCTCTTCGCCAATATCACGAATCATGTCCTCTAGTCGATCATCCATGTCCACATCAACTTCCACCTCTTTAGATGCACTCAGCTCTTCTACTAATTCACCATGCCATGCCCATCGTGTATAACTCTTCAAGAACCCATCACAAATCAAATGCTCTCTTATTTCTCCGACACATAGTCGCCTCAAATTTAAGCAATTTACACAAGGACAATAAAACTTCCCAGATTTATCACCACCAGCATTTCTTATAGAAAATTCCAAAAAATTATTCACCCCATTATCGTACTCATCACTAGTTCGTCTAGCATAGATCCAGCTACGATCCATATGTGCAAATAAACTTCAACACAAAATGAAATTGTTTAAAATTTTGTGTTCAAATTATAGGAGGACTATTGAAGGACATGGAATGAAGGAGGAATAAAATTACAGAGATAAGAACAAAAGGGTCTCTCTACTTCGAATAAACAAAAGAGGAAGCAAAGCACATGCAAAGTGAAACCACTTGTGTGTTTGTGTCCAACCAGCAAGCAAGTCATCAAACTTAACCAAAATCAAGAGGTTGGTGTCTATTAGCTACAAGACATGTGGGAATAGAAAAGCAAAGGAGGGAGGCTACAAGTAATTCGATTAATAGGTGGCGTTGCAGTAAGAAACATAATCTAGTCAAAAAGGAAGCAAAGCACATGCAAAGTGAAACCACTTGTGTGTTTGTGTCCAACCAGCAAGCAAGTCATCCAACTTAACCAAAATCCAATTTTTGTAGTGGATTCATCGGTTGAGCTAATTCAAGGTGTAAGGAGTAAGGTTTTGCTTGATAGTGATGCAAGGATATTTTTTGTACGCACTATAGATGGAAATATGGAATAAAAAGATTAATTTTTTCCTTTTCAATGGAAATGCGAATCATATATTGATCAAAAGATCAGAATTATGTACCAAAGTATACAAGATTAATTCCTTCCATCATCAACTATACTGATAATATTCTTAAGCAGCATATCACTGTCGTTAGTAGTAAAAACTATAGAATTGGACCTATCCTTTACAATAAAAGATCCATTCGCATTAGGCATAAGCATGTTAATATTATATTTTCAGCTATCTAAGGCTCTGTTCTATACTCTCTTATTTTTTTATTATTGTTAATGGACAACCTCAGGTATCATCTGCTAGTGTAAATCTAACCGAAAAAATAGCAACAGTTTGACCAGCAAAACGAGCCACCAACAATATGTTTGACGCATTTACTAGTGTGCATCTGCTAGTGTAAATCTCACTAAATCTAACCGAGCATTTACTGAAAAAAATTGCATATTTACTGAAAAAAATTACAAGCCACAAAACAAGGATCACCTGGCCGATGTAGCTGATAAGCGGTCGCCCAGATTGATAGAAAAATTCTGACGCTGATGGCGGCGACGGAGACAGACGCTGACGGCGGCGACGGAGACAGACGCTGACGGCGGCGACGGAGACAGACGCTGACGATACAGCAACAAAAAGAAATTGGAGCAACAGCGTCCAAACAAAAAGAAAATGACGATACGGCAACAGAAAGAAATTGGAGCAACGGCGGTGACGGACACAGACGCTGATGGCGGCGACGGAGAGATAAGCCTGTAGGTAATGGGTTCGCAGATGAGCGTGAGAGGGAGGGAGGAATTGGAGCTAACTGGCGGCAAAAGAAAATGAGGAGAAAGACGCGCCTGGGTATTTTTATAGGGGATACTACACCGGTTGTATTTGAACCGGTGTAGAAACTTACTTTCTACACCGGTTCAAAAGACAACCGGTGTAGAAACTTACTTTCTACACCGGTTATTTTAAAACCGGTGTAGAAACTTACTTTCTACACCGGTTCAAATACAACCGGTGTAGAAAATATTTTCTACACCGGTTGTATTTGAACCGGTGTAGAAAGTAACATATTCTACACCGGTTATTTTACAACCGGTGTAGAATATATGACTTTCTACACCGGTTTTAATTCAACCGGTGTAGAAAACTTGGATTTATTTAAAAAAAAAAAAAATCTTCTTCGTTATATTTTTTTTGTTTAAGTAAATTAAATATTTTTTGAATTAAATTAATTTCATTTTTTTTAATGGGAAAAATTTTTAAGGGGACTTTTCTACACGTGTTGTCATTTCAACAGGTGTAGAAAGTCCTAAAATCTTAATTTATTTACTAAAATGCCACCGGTCATACTTTCTACACGTGACCTGTTTTGTCAGGTGTAAAAAGTAGGTCTAAATCCATGATTTTGTACTAGTGGGTGAAGGTAATTAATAATTGCATTTAATTATATTAAATTATTTTTAATTACTTTTTTTAATTATTATTTTTTATTTGTAAATAATCGTATCTAAATATTTTTTATTTAGTTGTATTATAAGATAGGTTTGCCATACGGGACAATAGGAAGAGGTATACGTTGATAAGATGGGCGATGGTTAGAAGAATAGGAGGAATCATCTCTTCCACATCATGAATAAGGATGTGATGATTCCTCTGCAGCAGCTGATCGAGGACACCCTGGACTGCATCCTACCCAATGACTGGGCGAGTTTTGTCCAGTATAGGAGGAGTTCAAAGGGATAGGTATTTTTTTAATAACTATTATTTGATTAACTTTTGTTGTTTTAATGTTTTTTAATAATTATTACTTGTTTCATTTTTTGGTAATTTCAATTTTTTTAGGCTCTTTCTTAAAGAAACACAAGGAGCCAAGAACAACAGAGGATCTACTACATGGCTAGATCAAAGACATTTGCTTTGACTTACAACAAATTAGTACTTTTTTTACAATTTCAGTTAATTTTTACCTTAATATTATTAATTAAATTTTTATAATATTAATTTAATGTTTTCATTATTTCAGGAGAGGAAGGCTCAGTAGGAGAACTGCCAGATGGATTACGAAGAGTTATTCACGGTGACACAAAGGCACCAGGACATGACTCCGACGTCTCAACAGGCAGAGAAGGCTATTGTAAGAATAATAATTTCAATTATTGTTAATAAAATGTTTATAACAATTAATTTATTGTTGATAATAATAATAATAATAATAATAATAATAACTTGTTTCATAAAATTGTAGGAGCGTATTCAACAATCCTAGGCTGAGTTGCGAGGGACCTAAACCCAGGAGTTACAGGAGTATGTGGACCCTACTGAAAGCTAGTCTACGACAAGAGAATCATGGCTATGTAAGGGGGATGGGGTTAGGCGCTAGACCCAGTATAGTCTATGGAAGGATTGAATGCTCTGAGGCAAGAACCTCTTGAGCATAGACGTCTGAGGGAGGAGACTGTTGAGGAGATCCGATAGAGGTTGTGAGGGCATCTGCCATGATAGCGCAACAAATGCAAGAGCAGGCCGATTTCTACAACTTGCAGCAGACACAGTGGCGGGAGATAATGAACTCTGTCCTCTACAAGGCTTGGAGTCGCTTGTTCCTTAATGAGGCATTCCCAGAGGTCCCACATCCCTAGGTTCGTTATGCAACTGCCTCCTCCTCAATCCAATGATGGTGCTGTTGACTTTACTCAGGCTCGTCATCCGCCCGCCCTTAAGAGAGGACTTGATGGCCAGTCCGGTAACGCTGCCCCCTTAGACAGGACCTAGTGATCAAACTCCTAATAGTTAGTTTAGTTCATTTAGGACATTTTTTTTTCATTTTATAACAGTTATAAAAAAGTTGTTAATTGTAATTTATATTTTATTTTATGTTAATTACTTGTGCTTCTTTTTTAATTGGGAAAATCCTATATAAAGCTACCTAAAATAGAAAAATTCTAAATCAAGTGAGTAAATTCAATAAATTCTTAATTAAGCCATTAACACAATTTGGGATTCAAAATATGAGTAAAATTACTTTAATGCCCTTTCCTCTATTCTCGCCTCATTTAAAAGAGTTTTATTACTCTATAACTTTATTGTTCTATATATTATGATTTTCTAAATCAAAGGAAGTTTTTTTATATTCTAAAAGGGTCATCAAGAATAATTCAAACAAAAAAAGGAAAGCCTACACATATCATGACATTATCATTAATATTAATTAAATGATTGAATGATTTAGTTGAAAAATCAACTAATTGATATTAAGGATACAAAACAAGAAAAAATAAGCGTGATTTTTTTTAACTTCCGTTTATAAAAATAAATTGAAACAAATTTAACTTTTACCACTTTTAATCTAACAAACTCTGAATAATTTCCCCTAATAATAAATGTGAGTTTTGTTTGTAAAAAAATATTTTCAATTGTTAATATGTTAGTTAAAGACATATTAAATATACTTAAAATTTCTTTTTTTAGGTGAAGTTTACTTAAAATTTCATAAAATACTTTACATATTAGAATATAGAACTTTAAGAAAAATTTATATATGAAACAAATATAGTAAAATTTATACATAATATATTTACTAAAAAATATTTTTTATCTTGATATATATTATAAAAATTTTGAATAAAATGAACTCGTTGTTGTACCTTTTTTTTCCTTACGATTCTAGTTAATATATTTAAAGTTAAACTATAGGAAAATTATATTTTATTATATTAAGTATTAACAATGATATATATTGAAAAATCTAAGTTACAAAGTAAATGAAATTCTTTAAAAAGGAGAGGGCATTAAAGTCATTTTACCCAAATTTTAAAATTCTAAATTGGGTTAATGACTCAATTAAGGAATTGTTGAATTTACCAACATAATTTATAATTTTCCTATTTTAAATGGCTTTATATGGGATTTTCCCTTTTTAATTTTGTTTAATTTTACAAATTTTTTTAATTTTATGTTAATTATGTTATTTAATTTTGTTTCAAGATAAAATTTAAAAAAATAAAAAAAATAGATGATGTTTGTAGCGGTTCGCATACATATAACCGCTACAAAGTTCACGTTTGTAGCGGTTTTATGAAAAAAGAGCCTCTACAAATTGTCAACCTTTGTAGCAATTTATTAAACAAATCGCTGCAAACTGTCACACACTTATAGCGGTTTATTAAATAAAATTGCTATAAAGAGTTACATGTTTGAATTTTGAATTTATCATTCCTACCAACGGTCATGTTATTTGTAGTGGTTTTAAAATTGTAACCACTACAAAGTATTACACATTTGAATTTTGAATTTTTCATTCCCACCAACGGTCATGAAAATTTATAGCAGTTATATCTATGTAACCGCTACAAAATGTTTCTCATTTGAATTTTGAACCTGTCATTCCCACCAACGGTCATTAAAGTTTGTTTGTGGCGGTTTTGTTTTATAACTGCTACAAAATACCAATAGTCATTACATTTTTGTAGTGGTGTTTGAAGCCAAAACCAATACAAAGTATGATATAGTAGCGGTTGTGGTAGCCGTTTTGTAACCGCTACAAATGTTTGAACGTTGGAAAACTTCAATTTAAGCTTCCAGGCAAGTGTCATTCGCTCTTCACTCATCTTATTGGCTAAATTTTTCCACTAGCTAAGAACAAATTATGGATCAAGTTGCCACGCAATTCTCCAAATTATTTATACGGATTAAACAACTTCTTAGATTTCACTTACTCTCTATTAACATCATGAAATTCCTGTCAAAGTGGCACATTTACCTTTAGTTTTGCATACATTTTGGGTAAATTCATAGATAATTGATGATAAATGTGCAAAAGTAATGTGCCCAGGGGTATTGATGGTAAAAAGACATAATTTCTCTGTCTAAGCCCCATAATTGCATTAAAATTACATCAACACTATTTTTATAGATTTCATTGTGTTGATAGATTAATATGGGAGCCATAAAGGAGTCATTGGAGGCACCAAAGGATGATCAGGAAGTGGGAATGGAGCTAAGGAAGTCAAAGCACCATGGAAGAACAAGAAAAGGATGAAGAAGGCCAAAAAGCTTCATATGGAAGCTTGGACGCGTCTAACATCATCAAGGATGTTTAGCGGCGGCCAAACATCTTCCTGAAAGATTATGGCCGCTGCCAACGCCTAAATTCTGTAGCTGCGCGTTTTGATTTAGAACGGATTTTTAAGGCATATAAATATCAAAACCTTGAAGCAGAGACTCATTCGGGACTTGGGAGGCGCCAAGGAGACAATGCTCTGCTAGGGTTTGGAGCTTGGAGGTGGAGATTGGGCTAGATGTTGAAGATTTGAAGAGATTTGAGCTTCTCCTCTTGGTTTTTCCTCTCCTTCTGCTATCTTTTCCTTTTGTTCTTCTTTGTAACTGTTGTATGCCCTGTTTCTTCTGGGTTTTATGAACATGTGTAGCTAGAGTTTATTGTTTGGATTGTTTTGAACCCTTGTATGGATTGAGTACTCATTTCCCCTTTATATTTATGTTAAATGGTTGGTTTATGTTGATTTCACTCTATTCTTAATGCTCTTTGTTGATTGATCACCAATGGGGTTGTTGGGTTCACTTGGTTGATGCTTGAGAGGGCTAAATTGAGTGTAGAACTTGGGTTTAATCGTGTGGGAACTTGAAATCCATGAGACGGATGGATGGTTTTATTAATGAAGTAGAGATAGACTTATTGATTTCACATAGCCACATAAGTCTTGCAATATAGGTTGGGGTTGATCCTTCAATTAAGAGATTAATGAACCAATTAAGCTAAACACCTATTTGGAGACTTGAGAGAGCACTTATAGGTAAATTAATGACATTGGTTATCATAATCTATCATTAAGAGCTTATATTGTGGGGATTTGAATGAGTACTCATGAAATACAAGGGGGATAAATAATCCTAACTTCCACTACATCTTTTCTAGTCCATTAATCACTTGTTTATATTTTACTTTTAGTTTATAATTATGTTTTACCTCCACCGTGATAATTGTCCAACTCAAAATAGGCGAAAGTGTGATAGTCGCTACTTAACCGGGTTTTGGAACCAAATCCTAGTAGGAACAATATCTTACTCATCACTTTATTACTTGGCGCGACTCGTGCACTTGCGGACCATCGAACACTCTCACGCCAGTTGTAATGCAAAGATAGTATGTCCGTGTCGGAGATGCAAGTTCAAGAAGTAGCATACAGAGAAGTTGTTAAGAAACATTTGTTTGTGAAACCTTTCCCGCAACAGTATAAGTTCTGGGGAGTTCATGGTGAGAAGGCCAGTATAAGATACGATGATGCTCTTCCTCGAAGTTCACAAGTATGAGTTCAAGTAGATAAGCTGATCATGTTAATGATGTTGTGTGTGATGCGTGTGGTTTTTAGGATGACAACTTCAACAAAGAAGTGCAAGGTTCAGAGCCTACATTCTTGAGGATTAAAACAACATGGGATTTTTTCACCCTAATGGATGACACATATCATCCTTTATATCAAGGTTGTTGAAAATACTCGAAATTATCATTTTGGTAGAGTTGTGCTCTTTTTTTTGGAAGTTGTGTTCTAAGGTTTTGATCATTGAAGAGCTCGATCAGCTGCCATCCAAAATCATTCTTACACTTTGTCATTTGGAGATGATCTTTCCTCCCTCATTTTTCACTATGCTAGTTCACCTGACATTCCACCTTATTCATGAAACAAAGTCCGTTGGCCCAGTTCAATATCGATGGATGTATCCTATTGAAAGGTACTCATTTTACATATGTGCGTCATCATTACTTTCTAAATTTGATGGTCGCCCATTTAAGCATTTAGTATCATTTTTCCCTCTTTACTTTATAGGTTTCTTAGAAAATTGAAATCTTACGTAAGGAATAAGTTGTTCATTTAAACATCCTCCAAAGTTGACAAAAGGTCCATAGAGAATTCTAAAATTGGTTTGCGTGTAGAATATTAGATGATCACAACCCACACTTACCAGATTTTAGAGCCCTTGCAATCGGCCCTCTTAACCATGCAAAAAGGTTTACAACATATAATGTCAATGGTTTCAAGTTTTACACGGTATCAAGAGATCAAGGATTGCAAACTCAAAATTCGGGTGTTTTTGGAACCTTTGGGATAAGAAGTTATACGAGCAGCAGTGACGGCAACATGCAGTTCAAAGGTGTCCCTTACTACGGAAAGCTTCTTGATGTCGTCAAATTCAATTACCATTGCCGTTTCACCGTTACGCTGTTCAGGTGTTTGTGGGCAAATACGACAACTTCCCGATGACTCACAATTAAGGATTTAGGCATCACATCAGTAAATTTCTCCTGGCCAATTTACACTGGTCAATCTAAAGACGATGAGCCTTATATTCTTGCCTCAGAGGCACACCAGGTTTATTATGTCAAATACGAGAGGCACAGAGATTGGAACTTGGTGGTTCACTTAAAGCCTCGAGACCTTTAGACATGGGTGATGGTACAACATCACCTATGAGAGTGAGTCATTCCATCCCATCAATTTCAAAACTTCTTATGACAATTTACCTATAGTTCGGTGAGTTTTTAAAAGTTCACATCATTTAAATTTAATTTTTCTACACAATAATACCACACTAAATTTTCTCTACAAAATTTTTGTAGGGATGGCAATGAAGGATGATTAAGTTGAAGTATCCTTTTGTTCTTGTAAATTTTAATTTATATTTTTAAAAAAATTCTAACCAATATTTGTAGCGGTTATAATTCAACCAAATTGCTACAAATTCAAAAAAAACCGCTACAAAATTATGAATCGCTACAAATAATGACACCTAAACTGCTGTAAACTTCAACCGCTACAAAACAATAATACTAACCGCTACAAGCGTCACACAGATACCTATAAATACCCCAACCGAACTCTTTTCATACACTTCTCCATTTCTTTACTCTCTCTTCTCTTTCGTTTTCTCTTAGCTAGGATTTTTTTTCAACAGCCTAAGATCTAAGTAAGGTGATTGAAATAGATTTCTTTACTCTCTCTTCTCTTTCGTTTTCTCTCAGCTAGGATTTTTTTTCAATAGCCTAAGATCTAAGTAAGGTGATTGAAATAGCTCCCTTTTAGTCACCTCGGGATTATCAAGAATAAAATTGAATTAATGCAATATAGTGCACAACTCGGGTCGTTTCACTTTAAGGAGTCGATTATGAAACTAATTCCTAGTAAACTAAATAATTACAATGCAAAATTGATAAGGATAAAACAAGATTGATTGATTTTCAAAATTATGAATTGAATGCAATTAAAATAGATATTTTTGGGATTTGCAAATAAGAAGAAATGGAAATGAGTTAAAAATGCACTTGGAAATGGTTTTCAATGGTTATCCTTGCTCAATTAAAATATTCAGGGAGTTAATATACGAAGCTTCTAATATTCCAAAACTTATTAACCAATGAGTCTAATATCACAAGAGAGGGACCCCTACTCTTGAAATATTATTAAGCCCTCTTAGTGTAATGAGTTTCTCTAAGTTTCATAATATACCAAACATCAATTACCATTGAGTCTAATGCTTAAACTTATGAACCCATTAATTTAAGCATTATTAAAACCCCTTATAGAGTGATTATGAAGTAAACAATGCATTTAGGTTCAACTACAATTCCAATTCAATCAAATTATCCAGCAATACCATGTTAAATAGATAGAAAGCAATAGAATCATAGAGAAACATATATATAACCATATATATTGATGAGTACAAATCCTCATTACAAATCCAAAATCACAAGAACTCAATCCATAAAATAAAACATAGCTAAAATCATAGTCTTATTCAGGGTTATCAGACCCGGACCAGACCGGCGAACCGGCCGATAAACCGGTCCGGTCTGGGTCAATTTTTTTATTTTAAAAAAATTTAATTTTTTTTATTTTTCCTTTAGAATTTCATACTAATAAGCCTAAAATTTTTAATTTCTCACCAGTTTGGCCTCGGTTTAGCTTCGGTCTGACCCACTGACCCTTGACCTAGTACCCTGACCGGTTCAGTGACCGGTCCGGGTTTGATAACCTTGGTCTTATTACATAAATGAATTCCTAAAACTAAGGAATCATAACTATAATGAGCTATAGATAAAATAAACTTCCCTTTGAAGCACATGTGAGCTCAAGCCATCTCTAAATCATCTCCAAGAGCACAAAATTGCCTAGCCACTTGTGAGAATAGTTTGAAGAAATATAATCATACTCAGAAGTAAGTCACGGCGATAGGATAAGAATTTATGCTGAACATAAACTCAGAACACCAAAAAGAGAACAGAAGAGAGGGCTTGGTGCTGCAACAATGGTGGAACAGAGGAGGATCGGTGAAGGGAATCAACAATGGTGGAAGGTCAGCTTAGTCTGGGTTCTTGCAGCACTCTGTCTCTTAATCTGGAATGACAGAAGTTGACAATGGTGTAAAAGGAAGGTGATGGTGGCATGGAAGATTAGCTCTTCTCGCAGCTGCTAGTTCCTCCTCTGGTTCTGCATATCACAGCCAAGCTAGAAGACCAAACTGGCGGTGGTTGAAGGTGAGAAAGAACTGGAAGTGATAGTGAAAGGTGATGATGTAGTGGTGATGATGATGGTGATGAATGAAGATGGAGTGATTCTCTTTTTATGCCGCCTGATTCTGTCCGCCTCCTCTCGCGTTTCTGTCTCCTTCTTTTAATTTCCCTCAGCTGCTCTTTCAATCTGACCAGACCTAATTTTTCAGCTTCAAAACGCTGTGTTTTAAATGGGACTGAGCTAACATTTTAGAAATTAATGGTACCAAAATGGCATTTCTAAAATTTGACCCCAAATTTTCATTTTTAATTTTTTAAATCCCATTTTTCAAACACTTACAATTAAAAACCAATTAAACCAATATTAAATATTCTTAAAATCATTGATTAAGGGCCTGTTTAGTTCAAAGGGAGGGGATGGCAGGAGAGGGAATGGAGGGGATAGAGGGTCATCTTGTTTGGTTTGATTGGAGGGAAGGGAGAAGAGATAATAACTAATTTACTATTTTATCCTTATATGTTAGCTTACATTTTTTATGCTTATATAAATAATTTAAATTAATTTTTTTGAAATGAAATTTATTTAAATTAGTTTACATCTCAATATAAATCAAATAAATTATCAAAATTCAAATTTGTTTTACCAAGCGGACACAAATTTATTTTAATTCACACTGTTGGAATTACTAAAATAATTATTGGTAAAAAGAATGAGATTATAATTATGCAAAAGAAGCATCATAGAAGCTGTGAGAGACGAAGTCAGAACTCTGTGAGTGCGTGTTTTTATTTTTTACTTAAGGGAATCATTGGAAAGTAATGGGGCAAAATAGTCAAATATTTTGCTTCCCTCCAAATCCCCCCATTTTAGAGGGAAAAAAATGAGGGCAGGGGAGGGATTTGGAGCCCCTTTTTTGACTCCCCTCCCCTCCAACTAAACAGACCCTAAGAGTAATTGAAATTATTTTAACAATTTTTCCTTTTTTACTCGTAATTTAATATATTTACTCTTAATCTCAGTTTATCACAATTAAGGCATTTTAAACTCGATTAATATGATAAAATCCTTAAATAATGTGTAAAAATATATAATAAAATTAGGAATTTGTCAGTGATCAAATATGGTAAAATTTTTATCAATTCTTTCATCTCAACATTTTTTTTAAATTATAATATTAACACTAATTATTTTTTTCTCCCAGAAATTAATGGACTGTTCCTCAATATTTTTAATGTTCCTTCCATAATGATCCACATCTAATAGACAACAAAATAAGTACTTATTACCTATAAATGCACAATATTACCTACAATATATTATGTATATAATTTTTATATTTATCTAACTCAATTTAATCATTTTCTTAAATAATAACTAGTATCAGTCAAGTTATGTAAATAATAAACTTGTCAAAACAATATTATAACAATTGAATCAAATTATGAGATAATTTTTTAAAATTTTCCAAACATTTGTAGCGGTTATCAAAATCGCTACAAAGTTAAAAGTGAAATTGAATAACAGATTAAATTGTTGGTGCCACTTTTGAAATTTCATCCTAAACTGATAACGGTTCTCTAATCGCTACAAATGTTTTGACACCATTTTTTTAAAATTCATATTTCAAATTAGTAGCGGTTTTAAAACCGCTACAAACCGGAGCCAAAATTTTCATTTATCATTTTCCTGGTATGGGAAATTGTCAGTTCAACATTTGTAGCAGTTTTAGAATCACTACAAGATCGTCAGAAAATATGTTGTCTTTATCTGACTATTGTGGTGGTCTGTACAAAACGCTACTAATTCAGTAGCGGTTGTTCTACTTGAGTAGCGATTTTACAGAACCGCTACAAAATCATTTGCAACAGTGTATTTAGTAGCGGTTTTTGTAACTGCTACTAATGTTGTTTGTAGCGGTTAAAACCGCTACAAATACACCTTTTTAACTGGTACTAAACGACAATTTTTTATAGTGTATGATGCCTAAATTTCTATATAAAGACCTAGGGATGAAGACTTTGAAACTTACCTCTATGATGTTACAGCTAGCAGATCAAACCATAAGGTATTCTAATAGCATCTTAGAAGACATTTTAGTTCAAGTTGAAGATATAGTCTTCCATACATATTTTTATGTGCTAGATATACCTAATGCTCATGGCGATAGAGCTTTAATCCTAGGTAGACCCTTCCTTAGAATTTCCAATAATGGTATTACTTTCCAAAGGGGTTCTATCACTATTTATATTAGGGATAGGTATGTGCACTTCAACATGTATGAACAAATGAAGCAGCCGCATGAATATTATTCTATGTATGATGTTAATTTTGTTGATGGATTGCTTGTTGATGAGCATGATAGTAATAATGATATGCACACACCACCCACTGATTTCACTAACACTTATTTCCTCCCTCTTTCACATGGTGTTGATGTGAGCTATCTTGACACTTCACAATTGGATTACACTTTTTCCACTCTATCTAACTGTTTAAATATTGATTATGTTCTTGTGAAGTCTACTTCTAACCCCAATGAGTTTGAGAGAAGCTTTGTTCATGATGATCTTATAGGAGTTCGTAGAGCTAAGAAGGCTTCCAAGAAGGAGTTGTCCATCATTTTCAAGGAGTTGCATGCTTTGAATGCTAAACATGGACCTTTGAGAGTACTTTGTGCTATCAACTTTGTCCTATCTCAACCTCCAACTGAGAATATTAATGAAGAAAAAGTTGTTGCCACCATGTACATGGAAAAAGCACAGAGTGATGGAGAAGTATTGGAACCCATTCTTCTAAAACTCTGATTCAAGAAGATGCATAAGTTTCAAACTCCAATCACTACTATACCATAAGTTGCTTTGGTGTACCTCTAAATCTTTGATGAAAGCTATGAAGATCCCTTCTTAGGGGATGGTAAAGAGAACCAATTGCAAGTTGGTGATAAGGTTCTTGGCCTATCTTCAACATATAAAACACCAAATAATGAACGACAGACACATTTTCTTGGGCCAATCAAGATTCACTCTCTCTATCACCATAGGAAGGTAATATTGAAAGATGCTCAAGGCAACTATTTTCAACCAAAGAAGGAGTGACTTCATATTTTGAAGGGGAGCTATAAGCCTCCATAAAACTCAGGTTGCTTCTTTCCTTTACTTGTCTTACATACCATATTAGTGATTTCTTGTGATATGTTGTTAGGCATGTGTGTTTGTAGGATACATGTGGGGGAGGGGGCCATTCTAGTAGAAAAGGTAGCCGTTAACATCATGAAATTCCTATCAAAGTGGCACATTTACCTTTAGTTTTGCATACATTTTGGGTAAATTCATAGATAATTGATGATAAATGTGCAAAAGTAATGTGCCCAGGGGTATTGATGATAAAAATGTGTAATTTCTCTGTTTAAGCCCCATAATTATATTAAAATTACATCAACACTGTTTTTATAGATTTCATTATGTTGATATGTTAATATTGAAGGCATAAGTGAGTCATTGGAGGTACTAAAGGACGATCAAGAAGTGGGAATGGAGCTAAGGAAGTCAAAGCACCATGGAAGAGCAAGAAAAGGATGAAGAAGGTCAAAAAGCTTCATATGGAAGCTTGGCCGCAGCCAACATCATCAAGGATGTTTGGCCGTGGCTAACAAACTTTGGCTGCGGCCAAAGATATGCCATAAAGTTTTTGGCCGTGGCCAACAATATTTGGCCACGGCCAAAACCCCTCCAGAAACATTTTGGATGCGGCCAAGAATCCTTTGGTCACAGCTAATGACCGAAAATAGTAGAAACACATTTTGATGACAACACAGATTCTAGAGCCTATAAATACAAAATTAACGCATCAGAGCCTCATTCTGGACCTGGGAGGCGCCGTAGAGACAATGCTCTGCTAGGGTTTGGAGCTTGGAGGTGGAGATTGGGCTAGATGTTGAAGATTTGAACAGATTTGAGCTTCTCCTCTTGATTTTTCCTCTCCTTCTGCTGTCTTTCCCTTTTGTTCTGCTTTGTAACTGATGTATGCCCTATTTCTTATGGGTTTTATGAACATGTATAGTTATATTTTTATTGTTTGGATTGTTTTGAACCCTTGTATAGATTAAGTACTCATTTCCCCTTTATATTTATTTTGAATGGTTGGTTTGTGTCGATTTCACTCTGTTCTTAATGCTCCTTATTGGTTGGCCACCAATAAGGTTGTTGGGTTCACTGGGTTGACGCCTGAGAGGGCTTAATTGAGTGTAGAACTTGAGTTTAATCGTGTGGGAACTTGAAATCCAGGGGTTGATTTTGTTAATGAGGTAGAGATACACTTATTGACCTCACATAACCACATAGGTTCTGTAATGTAGGTTGGACTTAATTCTTCAGTTAAGAGATTAATGAACTAATTAAGCTAAACACCTATTTGGAGACTTGAGAGAGCACTTATGGGTAAATTAGTGATCTTGGTTAGCATAATTCAATCTTGAGAGCTCATATTGTGGGGATATTAATGAGTACCTTTGAAATACAAGGGGGATAAACAATCCTAACTTCCACTGCATTATCCTTTCAAGACCATGAATCACTTGTTTATTTTTTCTTTTTAGTTTATAATTCTGTTTTCCTCCACCGTGAAAATTGTCCAACTCGAATTAGGCGAAAGTGCAGTAATCGCTACTTAACCGGGTTTTGGAACCAAATCCTCGTGGGACTGATATCTTACCCATCACTTTATTACTTGACGCGACCCGTACACTTGCGGACAGTAGCTCTTAGGACTTTGATAGTAGACTTAGGACAAGAAATCCCCATTGCATGTTTCTCTTGCCTATACCCTTCATTTGTGCTTAATTGTTATGTCATGCATTGAGCACAATGCAAGATTTAAGTGTGGGGAGGGATTTCTCTAGTCATAATGTTTTGGTTTATGAATTTGAAAAAACACTAATTTTTTTGTGTGAAGTGCTTAATAGACCCCTCCTTTCACTTTCCTAACACAACTCCTTGGCATGTTCTTATGAAAATTTAAATGCATGATAATTGTGAAAGTCAAGCATTTACAAATATAATTGCATTAAACTTAATTTGGATGACTAACTTGATTTAAGTATCTTTATCTCATTATTAATTCACTCAACCTAACCATGATCCTAGCTATTGCATGAACATCTTTTCAATATATATATATATATGGTTGAATTAATCATTATCCTATATTAAAATGCTCATATCAATTGTAGAGAGAGAGAGAGAGAGTAATAAAGATACTTACGAGGGAGTGTACATGAAATACTTTAAGAAGGGAAAGAAGGAGAAAAGAGAGTTAGGAATGAGCTCCAAGTTACAATGGCCCAAGTTGTTTATGAAGTTAATGTATGTGACATAACCTGCAAATGATACTATTGAAGCCGTCATTGTTAATTGTTATAACAGTTGTATACAATGGGATTGCGAATAGCATAAAGTATGCTATGTGCTCTGCAAATGGATGTATCACAGCTGTCACAACAACAAAACAAAAAGAGGAATTAAATTCATATTTAATTATGAGTTTAAACTCATACACATATATGCATAATCCTCGTCCTATTTATATGCAAAGTGTTAGATTTCATGTTTTGATGATAACAAATCATGTTTTGGAAGCTCATGGATTCAATATCAGCAAAGGAAGTAATTCTGGTGATCTGTGCAAGATCACTCGAGTGATTTAGTTAATCACTCGAGTGATATTCAAGATCACTCGAGTGATCATTGAAATTACTCGAGTGATTTGGGAAATTAACAGATCACTCGAGTGATATGCGAAATCACTCGAGTGATGCGCCAAATCACTTCAAGTGATTGAAAATTCACTGCAAGAAAAATTCACTGTTTTGAAAATCACTTCCAGTGAATGCCAGATCACTCGAGTGATACCTGAAGAATTCCAAATCACTTCCAGTGATCCTCAATCACTCCAGTGATGTTGCATTTTCGCTGAATCACTTCCAGTGAATTGGAAATCATTGCAAGCATATTTTACTGTTTACCAAATCACTTCCAGTGATCCTCAATCACTAGAGTGATGTTTGAAAAGCACTAAATCACTTCTAGTGGATTCAAAATCACTGCAAGAAGAAATCACTATTTACAAAATCACTTCCAGTGATTCCAAATTCACTCGAGTGGAATATAGAAATTTCATGATCACTTCCAGAAGGTTTGTAATCACTGTGAGAAAATCTTAACACTTTCAAATTCACTTCCAGTGATATTGTGTTCTCTCCAATAATGATTTATTACTCTAGTAAACACTTTTAAACATACACTGTGATCCATTTGCTATTACTCCCATGAAAGTCAGTAGTTTTTGTTAGTTAGTCTTTGATATTAATAATCATTACTGAATGCTCCATATTGTTGTCAAAATCATATGGTATATTATTTTACTACTCAGTTGCGAAAACAAGATCACTTCCAATGGTTTTATTGATTTTTCAGAAAACACTTCCAGTGAATCATATTATTCTGTGGATATACAAATATTTTCTAATGGTGATATTCACAAGTGTGTTACAGCTGTACTCCACCATCACGCACATGACGAGTAACTGAACTCTCCATTCAAATGACAACTATTCATGGGCAGCAGCAAAATTCATAAATAACGGAAAGACAAATACTGGTGCATTTGTCAGAAGCACATTTGAATCAACAGAAAAATTGACAACGGTCCTCAAAGTCTCTATTATATATGTCCAGTCATTCCAAAAATGAACAACGAAGAGAAATGCCTGAATACTCTACAAGCAATATCATTACAAGTGCTTCAAGCTTTCGTCTGTACTTCAGTTTTTATCTACATACTCTGTGAGAGAGATTTGTCAGTCATACTTAATCATTTCCAATAGTGATAACTTAAGGTTGAGGAACCTTGAGTAGGGATTTGAGATTACCTTGTGTAAAGGGGAGCGAGTGTCTAAAGGAACTTGCTGTTTGTACTGTGGTGCCAAGAACCCACTGAATCTTGGAAGATATAGTGAAAGGCTCAGAAGGATTTCTGAGGACTGGACGTAGGTCAAATGGTTGAGACCGAACCAGTATAAATCTCTGTGTGAAGCTTGGTGATATCTCTTCCTTTTATTTACTGTGATTAAAGTTTTATAAATTGAATTTAAATTTCGGATTATTTTGATATCACCCAATTCACCCCCCTCTTGGGTGAAAAGCTTGCACTAACACAAAGCACTTCCAATAAGTTCCACCGGAATTAATAAAAACCTAATATCTTATTAACTTTGTCTTAAAATGTAATCATCTTCTAATTTTACCCCTATTAAATATACACACACTTTAATGAAAAGTCCAATAAAATAATTGCCTACAAAATAATAAATTAGGGGGAAGAGTATACATTCATATAATAAATTTAAGGGAAAATGGCTGTGAGGTCCCTTTAATAGCAAAGAAGTCCCAAGCCAAATTGCTTATGCAGAAAAGTCCGAAGGGACTTTTTTGTTATTAATTCCCTATGTAAAAAGACCATCTTGCCCCCAAAGAATAAAATAAGAAAAACACCCAGGAAAGAGAAAACACAGAAAGAGAAAATGGAGAAAGAGTAGATGAACAGAAAGAAATGGATTTTTCTCTCCTCTCTTCACGCATCAAGCTGGGGTCTGCCGGAATTTTTTTACGTTCTTGAGTTTCAATGGCCATTGTTAGGTCTTCTTATTCATCATCAAAACAATCTTGATTGTGAAGAATTAAAGTCAGACAGACCTAAGAAGGGTTGGAGACTCCTTACTAGAGACTTCGCTGAGCTCTGTGATTGATGTGGGTGACTAATTTACTATTTTGTTGACTCATACAGTGTGTTTTTTGGGGTTAAGTTTGGATTTTTGTTTTTTAAAATTTTATGTGATTCACTATGCACAAGATTGGGAATATTCGAGGTTTCTGGGTTTTGGTATCGCTTTTGTTAAGGCTTGTAGCTTCTCTATTTTGAAATTATGCAATTGAAATGGTTGTTATAGCATAAGTTTAAATTTTGCTTGTCTTGTATTGCGTATCACTTTTAATAGACGAGTGGAAAAATTGATTTTGTGGCTTTGTCATGAATGCGTGGGGTCTCATCTATTTTAGCGGAGGTTCAGAATTTAAACATGAACCAAGTATGGCTATTATAGTTGTAAATATTTTAAACTAAAGATGCATTGCTTAATGAGAATTTGTTTAACAATTATAATTTGTTTAACTGCCTCATAGTGATTTTTGAAACACCATGCTAATGGGGAACTAGATTGAAAACTTAGGTATAAAATGATTATTGTTTAGCATGTTGAAGTTGTATCTGATGCGATTGAACGATTTTTGAAAAGAAGAAATTATGTTTTTTCATTTTGTATTGGTTAATCAAAGGTTGGAGCTTTTGGTGAATAGTGAACTATGTGATAAAAGATATATTAGTAATGCTAAAATTTTGCTAAAAATATAAACTTCATCATTGAAGTTGGGGTTTTTAATATGGTTGGGTAATAAGGATATTAATGTGCTCTGTTTTTGTAGTTGGTTACAGAGGGTTTGAGTTGTTTGTAATTGAAATAGTTGAATGTGGTGGGGTTGATTCATCAGAAAATGTTGAAATGATAATAAAAATATTCTTGTTAATATGTGCTGTAGGAGTTGTAAATTTAGCTATTGTTGTTGTTATTACAGAACATGTGATGTGTTTCAGAAAGATAACTGAGGGATTGATCTGGTTTTGGGATATGTAACAGAGAAATTGATCAGTTTTAGGTGGGATTGAATGAATATGATGGTGGTTTTTGTGATAAGAAAATCGTGAGTTGATATAAAATTACTGTTGTTAATATTATCTTTCGTAGTTGTTATTATTGGTGATGCAATTGTTAATACGCAGGTTGTGTTTCATATTGTCATAAAAGATGGGAAGTTGTTCGGGGAAAAATCTATTATGTTTCTTTCATGTAGGAAGGAATTTTTTAAATGGTAGAGAAGATGAAATGCAATAAGTTATCCCAAATCTTGTTGTTAATAAGACTGAACTGTTTGTGAAAATATGCAGTACAACTTGTCAAAGTATGAGTCAACTTCTGTCAAAATATGCACAAGCTGTTGTAAAGAACAACTGGTGATGGCATGGGCCAAGAAGATATGCACAAGTTGTTGTAAAGAAGCTGGTGATATGATTGATGTCATGTCAACTGACGCCATGGGCCAAGAAGACGCATGATGTTGTGAATGTGACCAAAAATGTTATTACACCAAACTGAACAAGTTGTAAAAAATGACAATGGCATTTCTGACTTGCTTCATCTCATCTTAATGTACTGAATAGTTGTACATGTGACTTGGTTCATGTCATCTTACTGATTAGTTCATCTGACGTTAACCATGGCAAACTGAAAAGGTTGTTAATAAAGCTTTCAAAGTAGTTATAACGGACTCATGAAGTTGTAAACACAGCATAAGCCAATTCCGGATTAGTTCATCTGATGTTAACCATGGAAACTGAAAAGGTTGTAAATAAAGCTTCCAAAGTTGTTAAACCACACTCAGGCAGTTGTAAACACATAATAAGCCAATTTCGGATTAGTTAATCTGATGTTACAATATGGAAAGTGAAAAGGTTGTAAATGAAGTTGTACAAGTTGTTAAAACGTACTAATGACGTTATAAACACAGCATAAGGCAATTTCGGTTTAGTTCATCTGACGTTAACCATAGAAACTGAAAAGGTTGTTAATAAAGCTTTCGAAGTAGTTATAACGGACTCATGAAGTTGTAAACACAGCGTAAGCCAATTCTAGATTAGTTCATCTGATGTTAACCATGGAAACTATAAAGGTTGTAAATAAAGCTTCAAAAGTTATTAAAACGCGCTCAGGAAGTTGTAAACGCAGCATACGCCAATTCTGGATTAACTCAACTGATGGTAAACATGAAAACTAAAAAGGTTGTAAATGAAGCTTTACAAGTTGTTAAACGTACTCATAAAGTTGTAAACACACCATACGCCATTTCTCACTTGGTCCATGTGATCTTAAACATTTAAACTTATAAGGTTGTAAATGAAGCTGTCACAGTTGTTAAAACGCGCTCAGGAAGTTGTAAACTCAGCATACGCCAATTCCGGATTAACTCAACTGATGGTAAACATGGAAATTGATAAGTTGTAAATGAAGCTTTACAAGTTGTTAAAACGTACTCATGAAGTTGTAAACACACCATACGCCATTTCTCACTTGGTCCATGTGATCTTAAACATTTAAACTTAAAAGGTTGTAAATGAAGCTATCGCAGTTGTTAAAACGCGCTCAGGAAGTTGTAAATACAGCATACGCCAATTCCGGATTAACTTAACTGATGGTAAACATAGAAACTGAAAAGGTTGTAAATGAAGCTTTACAAGTTGTTAAAAAGTACTTATGAAGTTGTAAACACACCATACACCATTTCTCTTCACAAATTGATTTATGTTTACAATTACATTTCTTAGAAACAAGGCATCGTACTAACAACTATAACAGTCATATTTACAACTACAACTACACGCATTAACAATAATTTTTAATTATTATTTCAGCATGTTCTCACCAATAACAGAGCAATGCTAGACGAAACAAGCTAAGGCATCATCCAGACTAATTTGAACTCACAGCAACCATGTATGATGCCTTAGATTCACTAATACATAAACTTCCTTCTAACACTTAATATGTGATTTGATTCCCCAAATTTCCACAACAATTAATCAAAAGAAGCATGCAAAAACCTACTAAATAATATAGAATGACTAGCTCAGGTTTTGAATCACATTAATGAAAATTTTAGGGATCTAACAAGTTCAAATATACCCGCAAACTTCTCGTCCATCTCTGTATCAAAAAAACCTTATGACTAACTCTCTCTAAATCCTCTTCCGTTGGGTTTTCCTGCAGAACATTCGATCGGGGAGGGAGAAAGAGGGTAAAGAGAGATCCTGAAATGAAATAACAAAGCCAACAATACAGTCCAGAACTCAGCAAGAGAAAGTATGAAACCATTACATATCTCCTTCATAACACTTGGCCCTTTCAAGGTAGCATGAGTAATCCTAGGTCCAGCCATTTACTTCTATCTTTAAGCTTGATAATTCTACCAAAGAAGACCCAAAACCCATTAGTTTATCAAACTAGGGCGGAAATCATAAAACAATGGCATCTATTCCCAATAATCAATCTGAATCTAGATACAGGAATTCACATCAGATTAAGTTCATTTTAACATATCTATTAATTAAGAAGAAACAATCACGCCAGAAAACCATTTACTATGGATACATTACCACCTCAAAACCATTATCATTGTACCTGACAAAGAAATAATAATTTCTGAGCTCTGGTATTTGTTTTCTGATAAAGACATACTCTATAGCTAAGCATCAAAATCAGTCCTAGATATTAGTAAATAGTATAAATGTTATAGCTATCAATTCCTAAATGCTAGTTTTACTTCATCCTTGACCTAAAACCACGAGTTCGTACATAAAGTATTAGTTTAGCGAAGCTGCTTCTAGTTCATCGAAATTTTTGCGCAACCAATTCTGCGATATTGATAATTCTGCAAGCGTGATACCTAGAACCCTTAAAGTAAACAAAAAACTTGCATGGACATTAATTTCTCACAAAAAACGGAAATAGATTCCCATATCCATGACTTCTCATTCAACTTATAATATTCCAAAAATCTCTCAATCGCATCAGATACAACTTCAACATGCTAAACAATAATCATTTTATACCTAAGGTTTCAATCTAGTTCCCCATTAGCATGGTGTTTCAAAAATCACTATTAGGCAGTTAAACAAATTCTAATTGTTAAACAAATTCTCATTCAACAATGCATCTTTAGTCTAAAATATTTACAACTATAATAGCCATACTTGGTTCATGTTTAAATTCTGGACTTTCGCTAAAATAGATGAGACCCCACGCATATATGACAAAGCCACAAAATCAAATTTTCCACTCGTCTAGTAAAAGTGATACACAATATAAGACAAGCAAAATGCAAACTTATGCTATAACAACTATTTCTACTGCAAAATTTCAAAATAGAGAAGCTGCAAGCCTTAACAAAAGCGATACCAAAACCCAGAAACCTCAAATATTCCCAATCTTGTGCATAGTGAATCACATAAAATTTAAAAAAACAAAAATCCAAACTTAACCCCAAAAAACACACTGTATGAGTCAACAAAATAGTAAATTAGTCACCCACATCGATCACAGAGCTCAGCGAAGTCTCTAGTAAGGAGTCTCCAACCCTTCTTAGGTTTGTCTGACTTCAATTCTTTACAATCAGGATTGTTTTGATGAAGAAGAAGAAGAAGAAGAATACCCAACAATGGCCATTGAAACTCAAGAACGTAAAAAAATTTCGGCAGACCCCAGCTTGATGCGTGAAGAGAGGCGAGAAAAATCCATTTCTTTCTGTTCATCTACTCTTTCTCCATTTTCTCTTTCTGTGTTTTCTCTTTCCTGTGTGTTTTTCTTATTTTATTCTTTGGGGGCAAGATGGTCCTTTTACATAGGGAATTAATAACAAAAAAGTCCCTTGGGACTTTTCTGCATGAGCAATTTGGCTTGGGACTTCTTTACTATTAATTGGGTCCCTTGGGACCTCACAGCCATTTTCCCTAAATTTAATGAGGGACTTATATTAAGGACAAAAAAAAATCTCTTTCTCTACATTATACTCCTTTGATCTTATTTATAAGTTGGAGAGAAAAGATTATGTCCTATTTATATGTTACATCAAAATTTTGACATGAATATATAATTTTGTCCTTCATTTATTACTATGTAGATGGTTATTTTCTTGAAAAATGTATATATTAAATGGAACATAAAGTTGAAAAATCACTAAACAGTGATAATGAGATTTAAGGATTTTCTTTAGTTTCAATGAAATATGCTAGAAGTGATATATAAATAAGCCCAGATGACTCCATTTACACAAGGGCCCTTACATTAATTTAAAGATGTCACCGTAAGTTATAGTTTTCAACTTCAACAAGAAAAAGTTTAAATGATCAGTTTGGTGTAGGAATTTTTAGGGTCAAGGTAGTTGGATTCAATATTCATGCAGTTAAGAGGTCTATATGAGTCAGCATATATAGAAATAGAATTTATGGGAATGAAATAGAAGTGAGAAAAGATGAGATAAAGAACATATACAAGTGATGGGTTCAGTGATGATGGAGGAATGGTGGTGAGAATGGTAGCGAGAATAGAGAAAAAGGTGATGAAGAGCTCTATGCAACCAATAATACAGAAACTCCACTGATCCTGCGTGTAGAAGTGCTGTGATAATCACTCCATCTAATCTCCAAAATGGCATATTTGAACCCTCTGGTACTACCATATGCCCAATGTAAAACAGAAGTGCGTTAAACACAATTCGGTCATCCCTGCAAAAATCAACAGTAACATATTAACATTCATTAAAACAATATATATATATAATCATTAAAATAACATATCCCATAACCAACTACAGGAATGGCTTAAACTTGGCTCAGATTTAGTCTATATATGTGATTATAGAAAATACCTTCAATGGGTTAACTGTTGTTTAAGGTCTGACTTCATGATTTGTTCCAAATTAGTAAAATTCCATATGTGACTGCAAAAACAAGGTGTCTTTATTATAAGGCACCTTCTAGAATAAATGGATGGTGATGAGGTATTAGTTAAGCTTTTTCAAGATCATTCCTATTTGAAGTCATTAACACAATGAAAGAGAATATACCAATACAAATTTGAATATATTTCATTTAAATATGGGTAGAGGTGCCTTATAATAAAGAGCAAGGGGAATAGGGCATATCATACTTTGTCAATGTGAAAAGGATGGAGCCCCCAGTGACGTGATTTTTAGTTAAGAGTGATGTCAAGCTTATTTATACAGTTGTTTCCTCTCATCACAGGTAATTAAAAAAAGTGTGAAAGAATTTTCGCATTATTTAAGGCTCTCATGGGACTTTAATTCAGTTAAAGGTTTGTGGAGTCAATGAATTAATCAATCATCACAAATCAAGCCAACACAAGTCTCAACATGAGGTAATGCAAATGGACTAGATTAATGTATAATTAATCAAGAAAAGTACACAAGAGAACACTCAAAGATTCAAGTGTTTAACTTCTCTCACAAGTATGGAAAATTTCGCTCAATGCCACCTATACTAGGTCCTACCATATGCTTGTAGAAATTCTACTCTCTCCACCACTATGTAGCACCTAGACTCATGAATCAAGGGGACTTTTTAAAAGGGTTGTAATGATGGAAATGGTCTCATGGAAGGGATAATGAAACAATAAGTGCTATGCATACACAAATGTGTACAATGGCTGTTTTTTTTTTTTTTTTTTAACTTAAGGCTCAAATAACCACATCTCCTTGCTAATCAAAACAAATGCCTTTTTTTTATTTCTTCTTTTTTTTTTACTTTTTTTCTATATTTTTTTATGATATTTTTTCCTTCTTTTTTTCCATGCTTTTTCTTCTCATTCTCTTTTTTTTCATATATAATGTATGTAAATGGAATTTCTTCATACCTACAATATTAATGGCAATTCAATGATGTTTGGATACTAATCTAATGCAAATGGGATGAATACATAGTGCTTGTTAATAAATGATGGATTTTGAAATGTGAAGGGCTCAAAGGGGTTAACAATGGATTAGTGTATAAGGTGTGTTTAGGACAAAGGGTGATAAAATGAATGCCCCTATTATATTCATTAATCTAAATGTAAATGTGATTTTGAAAAAGAATTTAAACAAGTTCTAGAGATACACTAGAATAGGTGGCAAACACACATTAATGAATGGAAATTAGACTCAAAATCCTTCCAACAAAGGTTTTCTTCTCAAATGCACATTCACAAAGATTAATTGAACATTAGCCTAATCAAAATGCATTAACTCAACTAATTCAAATGCTAACTCTAAGCGTAATAACAAATCAATTCATTAAAAATCAACCAAGAACATATGCAATTCCCATAAGTATTTAGACAAATTTCTAAAACAAGGAGTGTCAAAAATTCAAAAGTGTGGTTTAGACCAAAATTTTTTTGATTTTTTTTGTTTTGAAAATGACATATTTTTGCAATTAAGCATAATGAAGCACACAAGACTCAAATCCTAATCCCTCCCCCACACTTAAATCTTCCATTGTCCTCAATGAAAAACCTAAGGGCAAAGGAATGACAAGAGCTCAAAGTCTAAGGGGGTGAACAACAAAAGAAATCTACTTTTTACTACTGGATTGTGTCTCTCCCCTGTACTTAAAACTCGCCACATAACAATTAAGTTCAAGAAATATATAAAATTGAGAAGAAAGCAAGTGAGGAAAGAGACAACCTGATGCTTAAATCTTCGTAGACTCTTGCAGGAGAAGTTCTCATCCCAGATGAGAAACATAAATTTCTTTTTTGTAACCACTTCTCCTAAAATGTACTCTCTTGGTAGTGAAAGTTCCTGTAAAAGAAACACTAGACCAGCAATAGTATCTAGTCCAGAAATAAATACATGGAGATATCTAACATAAAACATAGGCATTGTGTGTAATACCTTAATTTCTAAAGCCTTTAGATGAGTTTGAATGTATAATGATTTCAAACCGAGACCATAACAATTAAAAGTTCCAATTTTAAGGCAGAGTTCAACTTATATTTGTGTAGGGTTTTCAAAAAAATTTTGGAATAAATATGTGTGGTCTCATTCTAGTTTGTTAATTCATTATCCTCATCAGTTTCAAAATCATTTATTTAAAATGCAGAGCATTTTCTATCCATAGCTCGCATAGTGGTAGTTAACTTATGAGCTTTTAGATATCAGTGCGTTATCGAAAATCTAGCGTACTGATTATAACTTATACAGTCTACGTCGTGAGTATTAGTACTACTATCGCTACCACTACTACTTATAAATATTTTAAAGTCATCCATAATAAAATGATAACCAAATAATCCATAATTAGTTCACCTTTTCTTCGTCCGTCTATATTACCTTCTTGCCCTTTGAGCTAGACACCTTTGATGTATATCATTTGTTGAAAATGGGGTGAGATTCAAAAGAATCTCAGTAGTACACATATTACTCATATAATATGCAAATACTAAGCATGTAAAACAAATCATCAAACAGTACAACTTACAGGAATGCAGCACATAAAAGGGCCTAACCAGTCCCTTATCACAGACTCACAGCGCTTGAGATTCACAATCTGGCTGCCCAGGGCCTCTGCCCCATACAAGGTACAGTCACAGGCTTTCTTTCTCAATCCTACCTGGCTCAAGACACCCCCAGGTAACTCCCGGTGCAACTTGTACTTACGGGTCTTACTGCCTATGGACTATCTGTCCCATACATATATAGATCATATGGTACACATACATGGCATCACATATGATATAAGAGATAAGGTACTACCTGACAATCTTTCCAAATTTGGTTCATGTTCTCAGTCTCTTGAGCGTCCCGGAAAAATGTCAAATCCTATAATTTATTATTCACGTGCGGGCGAATTATTACTTGCTCCAAATATTTAGTATTTCAAGACACTTTGGTAGGTTATCATTATAGTTAATACATTAAGACCATTGGATATTTAATGGACTCATACCAACTCTAAGTATTTAACTTGACCCATAGAGTCCCAATTATTACAAAAATACCCTTACTTATTATTTTTTGCATTATTACCCAAATCTGACAGAATTTTCAATAATCTTTAAAAATTCATATCTTGACCTAGGAATATCCAATTAAGGTGGTTCCAAATTATATGTGTCAATAAATAAGTCTATTTTAAGATAAAAATACGTTCCACTAACACTTATCCATGAATTATTCCCAGTTTTAATGTTTTTCCATACTGCCAGAAAATATTTCCTGTTTTAATAGCTTAACTTCTAAAATTCACAACTAAATCTGTAGAACTCCAAATGGAATGGTTCAAAATCTTATATGATAATTTTTAAGTCTATTTTCAGGAAACAAATATTACCATATAGAAATTATAGCCAAAAAATTTCCAGAATTTCGTCAAACCCTATCTATACCAAAAAACGTTCCAGATTCATCATCTAAATTTAAAAATTCATATCTCACTGTTTACAAACCCAAATGATACATACTATATATCGATTTAAAGCTTATCATATCTATTTTAATTCTAGAAAGTTTCATAAGTTTTGGACTATATTTGGCTAACAAAATTTATTTTACAACCAAAATGATTCCAGAAAAACTAACCGAACAGCAACTCCTCTTATTTTCTAAAAATTCTAGACTTATACACAATCATCCAAAAATCAAAACCATATGTATTCCCACATAATTTTTCATGTAGAATTGATTGAAAACCTAAAATTTTGAAAATTCTCATTCCTTTCTCATGCCTTATTTTGGCCAAAACAAAACTTCACAAGTCAACAACTCTCCATTTCACAATTTATTCACTATGCTAAATTAATATGCTTCCCAAACCACCCAAAAAAAAGCCTCAAATGAACTAGAAAGAGTTAAGAATATGGGAAGGAAACTCACCTATATCAACTTATGGAATTGTGTGTGAGATTTGTAGCATCTTCTTCCTTCTTCTTGTAGCACCGATTACTCTTATGTTTCTCTTGCTCTCTCTATCACTCACTCTCTCTTTTCCTATATTTTTTTGTTTCTCTATTTCTTTCGAATGTGTTGAATGAATGAAAATGGAAAATGAGGAGTGTGTGGATGTGTTTCCGTGTGTGTGTATGAGAGAATAAGAGAGTATGAGAGTGATAAATATTTTAATTTATTAAAAGAGTGTGTGTGTGTGACACATGGGTAGGTGTTTGCTTATTTAATTGAATAAATGTGTATGTGTGCGTGAGTCTTGAAGTTGGCATGGAAAGTGTGTATAGCATGGGAAGAGTGTGTGTGTTTTTGAATATTATATATATAGGTATATTTTTATCCTATCAATTACATACACTATGCCTTAATTTTTTCATTTGTCTAATTTAAGATTCCTTAAATTTCATAGATTCCATAATTTGGCTTACTATCTAGCTCCCATTAATCCTTAAAAAATTTTAAGGATTATCTTCTTTAATTAACTCTATGAAACCTTAAAATAATTTCTCAACGAGTCCCAAGCCAAATTATGATCATTAACTATTATTCCTCGAATTTTTAGGAAAATGGCCTTTAATTCTCAAGATTAATCTCTAGCATCATTTAATTTTCTTTTTGGGAATTTAACCTTTTAATAAATTTTGGGATGTTACATTGTAGAAACAAGATTCTCCAAATAAACTTCACAACCAAGAAAGTCAATTTGGTCTGCTTCAGTGGGAACTAAACAAGTGGTCACATTTTCAAAATCCTCTTGTGCTTGAAATGGGAAAAATACGGAATCCAACTTAATGTTGGAGTGTATTACATCACTTTTGCAATCACAAGAGTTGGGAGGTAAAATAATGGAAGAAGAAAGAGAATTGATCAAGCTATCACCACCTAAAATTTCAAAACAAGTATTTACATTTTCTATATCATGTGGTAAATCGTAAGAAAGAACTAAATGGAAAGAGTAATTTTCATTTACAATTTTATCATTCAAAATCGTTAAATCTTTCCTTATTGAACTATCTAAAACATTTAATTCAGAAGGACCAAAAGGTGCACAATTTTCAAGGCTTATAGCAAGTGTAGCATACATTTTGATGTTATCAATTAAACTAGATGAATAATCAACGTCATGCGAAGTAGAAAGTCAATTATCAATTTCAACACAAATCATGCTTGCCAAATCATTAAGTTCTTCATCTTATCCAATAGCATTAAAAAATTCCAAATCATGCTTGCCAACACTTGAAACAGAAGAAGAATCATGTAAGCAATCATCATTTAGACAACTATTTGAGCTATCATCAAGTTCACACTTTACCACAATTTGAGCATTCAAGCATAATTCATCATTCTCTACAATGTCATGCTTAATATGTTCATCACTCCTAGAACTAGGTAAAAGAACATGTTCATCACACATAAAAGCATGGAATGTGCAAGTAACATTATCAACCACACAACTACTATTGGACACATAACAGTGAGTATTATCAACATGAAGCATTTGAGGGAATTCTGTAACATCCCAAAAATTTAATGCAAGGATTAATTTTTTAAAACTAGATAATAAGCCAAATTATGGAACCTACGAAATTTAAGGAAACTTAAATTAGACAAATGAAAAAATTAAAGCCTAGTGTGTGTAATTAATAGGATAAAAATATACCTATATGTATACATAAAAACCTACCGATACACACCCATACTTGGCAACCCACGTACAACTCTATCTTTGAAATAATTTCCCTCCATTATTAGATAACACATGTACCACACACACACTCACACATATATCCACCTTTAGAAAATCAATCACGTACTCCTCATCTTTTCTTCTCATTCGGACAACACACACACATACTTTCATTAAATACAATCTTATTAAACTCCTCCAACTCTCATTTACATTCAGCTGCAAAAAGAGAGAGAGCTTTGGGGGGGAAAACAGAATAGAAGAAGAGAGACGTGAGTGAGAGAGTTGAACCGGAGGAAGGAAACCATTGGAGAAGTGAAACAAGGAAGCTCTAAGATCCACGTATGGCACCATAAATGAATATAGATGAGTTCCATACATCCTTATTTTCTTTTTCCAGTAGATTTGAGGTTGTTTTCAGTAGCTTTTTGAGGTTGTTTTTCTGCTGGAATTCAGAAAATTCGCCAGAAAGTTTCTGTCACAAAAACCAGTAATTGTATGTCTATTTTACATGGGATTTGTGATCTCTTTACTTCTGTAATTACATCCCCAAACATAAGAAACATGTTTAGGAGTATGTAGAGTCAAAATCTTTGAGATTGGAGTGAAAACCCATGGCTACATATGAGTTTTCTCAACTCTGTTTTATTCGCCAGAAAACAGAGTTTCTGCCAGAAAGTTACATAAGCTCTAGCAGAGGCTATAGATGGAATTTTTTTCTTATTCTTTTTGGTATGGAAATTTTAAGATGTGTAGTAGGCAATAGAATCAAGAAAAGTATAATTTGGAGTGAAAATGAATGATTTATTGATTTTTGAAGTCACACTATCAAAACTGACATTTTTCAGAGTTAGTCCGTTTCGTGTAGCATTACAACCAACATAATCATATCCAATATTTATGAAATTTTACATGAATATAGTAGACATCTAAAGATTTAAAATGATACATAAAATGCATCATTTGGATATCTGTAGAGGGAGTTATAATTTTTGAAATATAGGTCCAGAAACAGATGAAAGTTTGGAAGTCCAGATTTTGGCAATTAATTTCGTGGTATTTTTGAATAATGTAATCTTTCCCAATGGCCAAGAAACTTTCCAGAGCAAAATAAAATATTCTAATATTTAATTTGATATATAGTTTGTGTTATTTGGATTAGTATATTGAGAAATATGAATTATTGAAGTTAGTTGATGTCAGAATATGTTTCTGGAAGTCAAATTGGGTTTGTTGAAATTTTCAAAACTCAAACCTTGACCAAAAATTATGAAAATGTCAAGATTCAAAGTAGAAATTCATACCTTTAAATTTATAGGTAGTTTATAATTTTTGGACAAGTATATTAGGAGATATGAATTTTCAAAGTTGTGCTCTGTTTCTGGAGAGTAATCTGGAATAGTTTCATTTTGTGAAATTCTAGGAGCAATGTGGTAAAACAGGGAAGATTTTGATATTTTTCCATGAAATTATATTTCAAGAACTTAATTTAGGCTTTAGGCCCAGTCAATTTGGAATTTTCTAGAATTAGTTATGATTTTTCAAAGTTGGCTGAAAAATCTGCCAATTTTCTGAAAAATAGAAAAGTTGCACTATGTAAAATTACACTGTGTAGAAGCTACTGAAACTGGATAACCAACAGAATATGATTAAAGAAAGTAGTAATGCAAGTAATAATTAATTACTTATTAACTTTAATTTATAGGAATTGGTAATAGCTCGAGCCAGAGAAAAAATTTTGGATAAACAGTCGGACTGAAAAAGGACACAGGTAGTAACTCTTTTTCTCATATACTATGTGATTATTTATATGTTGTGTATGCCATTTTCTGTAACATGACAGTGTCTGAGACACAACACGCAAATAAGCCAGGGTCTAAACATGTCGTTTGACCATGGACACGAGTTAAGCCGGGGTTGCAAACAGTCGTTTGGCCTTGGACAGTATGCATACAACACGAGTTAGCATTTTACATATCATGGTGCATTTCATATTTATTTATTGCATTTTATATGACTGATTGTATGTTACTACTGAGATTCATTCAAATCTCACCCTTTTTCAACATATAAAATATTCCAGCAGAAGGTAGCGGCTCTAAGGGCAAAACTGTAATTACTAGTAACTGAGGTCCGGTTCAAGTAAAACTGCAGCTGGTTATCTTTAGTTCCAAATTTTATTTATGTTGGTCTCTGTATATATTTTTTAAATCCTATGGGATTTCCTGTAATGTAAACAAACACTTATTATCAGTATATTTCTGCTATGTTTGTATGCCTATGAACTATGCATTGAATACTCTGTGAATATCGAATTGTTAAGGGATTTGAAAAATTCAACCATAATTTCTTCATCCACCTCATTATCACTCACAACATCAAGAATAGTAGTAAGATGAGAGTCAACCTCTTCAAGAAAAGGATGAATAGTACCACTGTTTGGAAGTGGCTCCTCTGGTAGTTGAAAACGTACTTGCTTCTTAACATGTTTTATGGGAGTAGGCATTGAAGATATGGAATCTTCCACTTGTAAAGTGGCATTTGACTCTTGCTCTTTAGTTTCCTTATCATTGGAGTCATAGGTCCAAGGAGCTCCTTCTTCTCCTCCGGTCTTTATCCATAGCACATGGTTAACAAATGCCTTAATAAAGCCTTCGATCTCCTCAAGTCACTCTTCCTCCTCCTTGGAAAACACATTTGCTTCTTTCAACATGAACAACTTAAAGTGTTCCACCTTGAGCTCATCATACATTCTTCTCAATTCACGAGTTATGTCATCCATGTTTGGCAAGGTAAGGAAAGCATCAAGTCCACTAGGTTGGGGTGTAACAGATTGTAGTAGAGGTTCATAAAATGATGGAGAAGGTGGTTTATAAGGAGTTTTACATGGCATGGAAGTAGGGGGAAATGAGGGAAGATGAAATGGAGACGATGGAGGGGGTGATTCTTGATAGAATGTGTAGGGTGAAGAAGTATTGTTGAAGTGGGATTGAGGTGGTTGGAAGGTGGATTCATAGTTAAAATAGGGGGTTGGTGGACAAGATGGTTCACAATATTGATGGAGATACTGAGGTGGTTGAGATTCAAAGGCTCCTTCTTGATAATTGATTTGTGCTTGAAGGGAATCTAATTCTTGTTGAAGCAAATCAAGCTTTTGAGATATTGAGAAATTAGAAAGTGCTTTATCTCCCCAGGTGCTATAAGATTCTTCCAAGAATTGAGAGCTTGAGGTCTCATCATTTCCTAAAAAGGAATGCTTAGGAGTTATAGTGTAAAACATAAACTCATGATCTTCATGAAACCAAGCCATTCAAATTGCAACCAATTAAATTTCAATGAATTCTAAGTTCTAAAAAGTCCTAGAGATGCAAATGAATCCTAAAAATTGAAAGAAATCAAAGAAGAAAACTTAAAAACTAATCTAATGAAAAATCTGAAAAAAAATCCAGAAAATAAAGAAAAATTCAGAAAGTGGCCAAAATGATGAAATTTGGCTAAAATTCACCACACTCAATGGAAAAACTATTAGTCTTGCTTAGAATGGCTCAAAACCTTAGGAAACCAAAGCTTGTAATTTTCTAGGCAAAATTTTCAAAAAATTCCAGCAAGCTTAAATATAGGTGCAACCGAACTTCAACCAAATTCCAATCAATTGGCAAGTATATAATATTAAGTTCCAGCCAAAAAAAACAAGTGTATGTAAGAAAAATGCAAGAATGCAAATTCAAAAATAAACGAAAATCAAGATACTTATTAGTATTTCTTCAAATTTTTCTATGCAAAATGCTATGGTATGCTAAAGAAAACATGTAAAATGAAAAACTAACTAAAATGCAACCTAAACTATGACTAAATACGAAAAATACTAGAATGTAAAAATCCTAAGGGCTCACCTCGGTCAAAAATACTTGACACTTAGCTATTAGGAAGCCAATTTATTGGCTCCCTGGCAACACCGCCACTTGAAGGAGGCATTGTCTGCTTTATGCCTTGGTAACCTCTTCAAAAGTAACAAAGGATTACAATATATGATGCAATCTTGAATCGTTTTTCGAGGAGTATTTTTATTAATTACCTAGAAACTAAGGGCCCGTTTGGTACAAGGAAAATTTGAGGGGGGGAAAGGAACTTAAAGAAGGAAAGGGAAGGGAAAGGAAGATTGTAAGGGGTGATAGAAGATGGGTTGTTTGGTATGAAGAAAATTTAGGGTGGAACTTGGGTAAAAAAAAGAGAAATACACATTTTACCCTCAAAAATAAATTAATAATTATATATTAATTAAATTTATATTTCAATTTATACATTAAATAATTAGTAGTATAATAATTTAAAATTAAATAAAATGAATAAATTATAGATTATAATTTAAATAAATAAAAAAATTTATTTTATTTATTAATGAAATTGAAAAAAAAATCTATATAATGAAATTCAAATTTATTAAAAAAATTCGAATTTATTGATGAAATTCAAATTTGCAAAAGCAATTTCGAATGTGAAAAGTAAATTTCAAGATTCCCGTCTTTTAATTTAAATTTTCCAAGCGTACATTTGTCTTTCGGATTTTCCTTCCTGAGAAAAAACTTAATTCCCACCAATTTTGGTGGGATCTCATCTTCCCACATTTAAATGAATATTGGTGGGCCCGAAAACTTAAGTTCCTTAGAAGATTGAGCCAAAGTTGTATACCAAACAAGAGAACTTAATCATATTCCCTTCCCTTCCCACCATTTCCTTATACCAAACGAGCTCTAAGTGTAATGATTGACATACATGAAACAAAAAAAAGGGGGAAATTTTTCCTTTTGAAACTACAACTATATGAAAATATTAAAAGTCTTAAATTATAATGTTTTTGGATATAAAATGATAGGTGAAATGAAATGGATGAAGTGAAACTCTTGAAAATAGCTTGTAAGGGCAATCATAGTTCATATAATGATAATGAGAGTTTGACAAATCTCTATTTTAATTATATATTTTTATACTTTAATTGAAGTTTTTGTCATAATAATTGATCTTAAAATACCTTTATTGTGAGAAATTGAGATTAAGAGAAAATACATTAAATTGGGACTAAAAAGGGCAAAATGATCAAAAAAAATTTTAATTACTCTTAATCATTGATTTTTCTGAGAATATTTGATGTTGGTTTTATTGTTTTAATTATAGGTATTTGAAAAATTAGATTAAAATTGAAAATGTCAGTTTGGGGCTCGAATTTTAGAAATGACAGTTTAGTACCACGAATATATAAAATGCCAGGTTAGTCCACGAGCTCAACACAGCGTTTTGGCAGCATTATTTTAGGTCTGATTCAGAGATACAGAGCGGGAAATTTATCGACAGAACGGCGGCCGCAACACAGAACCTCCAGACCTCACCTTCCCCACGCTCTACCAAGCTTCCACCGTCGCCGGCGACGTTCCACCAAGATTCACTGTCGCCGGCGACGTTCTACCTAGCCTCCACCGTCATCTTCTTCCCCCAACACCAGAAATGGAGCAGCTGTGAGACTGGGCAGAGGAGCTTCAGCCGAGACCTTCATTTTCTTCACCGTCACCTCACCTTCGCCGGCCACCAACTCCACCGTCCGGCACCATCTGGGCTGGTGAACTTCTTCCATCTCACCACTTCCATCATCATTCTCCAGCCTTCATCAAGAGAAGCAGAGCTGCAACTAGCAAGAGCAGAGCCCCCAGATCAGAACCGTTACTTTCAGCTAGAGCTTCAAGAGCCGCGAAAGTGAGAGACGAAGACGCCATTCAATTCACCTTCACCATCTACCGTCTTCATCACCTTCACCTTCGGTTTTGTCTAGCTTTTCAAACCATATATTGCTGTGGCTCCTCTGCTCTTGGTTTATATTATATTCAACACTAACATTTCTTTATTCAGTATTAATCGCTCACTTTGATTGGTGTTCTATATATGTCTGGAATTTTGGAGATGTTTGTTGAAGTTAGTTCAATGAACTGCAGTAGCTAATCTTCCTTCTTGTAAATGATTGAGTCTTGATGTTTGGAATTACAAATAGGAGTTTTAATTCTAATTCATTATGTTTGATTATATTTATGATTTCTTTGATTTTAGGAATTGTAATTTGTAGTTAAGACTAATATTTATGGTTTAATCTTTATTTGAACTAAATTTGTGATTTAAATTAGTTGATGTTTAATTTTGTTAGTTGATGTTGAATTTTGTGCTTATCAATATATGTAGTTACATATATATATATATATATATATATATATATATATATATATATATATATATTAAGTGTGATTCCAATGATTTTCTATTGTTTTGCATGGTATTGTTTAGATATTGAGTTGATTTTGGAGTTACCTTGAACTAATTGCATTAATTAATTTAAATTACACACTAAGAGTGTTTAATAGCATCTCTAGAGTAGGGGTTCCTCTCTTTTAGTGCTAGACTTATCGGTTGATGGGATTTGATATTTTAGAAAATTTAGTGATTTTATAAATTGCATATAAAATGGTTTTTAATAGTATTGTTAAAAAATGATTATTTTTTAGGTTTAGGAATAATCATTGATTAATGCACTAGACTCAACTGTGTTTGAGGTTTGGTATTTTGAGGGACTTTGATTGTAATTGCTAGTGTTATGTATTGAGTTACGGTTAGAGGGATTAAGTTTTGCCCGGTGTGGGAGATTTAATTCACATAACTCAAATTAGCTCAAATGATCTTTCACTAGTGCAAAATAGCATTTTTAGACCGCATTATTTAGACCGGTTATTGCGGATAAGGTCTAAAAGAAACACGCGGTGGCAATTCCGTAATTAAAAGCACTTTTTTAGACCGATTGTCTAAAAAACCGGTCTAAAAAATTATTATTTAGACCGGTTATAAAAACAACCGGTCTCAAAAACAAATTAAGACCGGTTGTTTAAATAACCGGTCTTAAAAGTCAATAATTTAAGACTGGTTATTTAAACAACCGGTCTGAAAACAAATTATTAAAATGAATAAAAAAATCACGATATTATTAAGACCGGTTTTTTAAATAACCGGTCTTAAAAGACAATAATTTAAGACCGGTTATTTAAAAAATCGGTTTGAAAAATAAATTATTAAAATGAATAAAAAAACACTTTATTATTAAGACCGGTTATTTAAATAACCAGTCTTAAATTTCAATAATTTAAGACCGGTTATTTAGATAACCGGTCTTAAAAGTAATTATTAAGACCGGTTATTTAAATAACCGGTCTTAAAAGTACTTTTAAGACCGGTTGTCTAAATAACCGGTCTTAAAAGTCTGATATTCATACCTAGATTGGCCGCGAAAGTTCATTTCATCAGTTACGTTTCACTTCCCCCTCTGCTTCCACCGCCGCAAACTGCTCAAGTCCAACGCAGTAGGTGATATTCTGCCGTATTCTCCTGCCACCCTTCCAGTCGCCGCCGCCACTTCCACCTTCTTTCCCATATTCTGTTGTCGGCGTTTGAAACTCCCTCCTTCTCCGTTCGTACTTGCCGTTGCTGCAAAGAAGTCACCGTGAGTACCATCATGAAGGGCGGCTGAGCATCTTATTTCTCCAGCCTTTATCTCACTCCGGCGTGTTTTCCAACCACTGCTGCCCCTCTCCTCCTGCGCCTCAAGCCACGGTCCAAGTTACTTCAAACAGGTAATGTCCCCTGTCTCAATACTCCGTATAAATAGACATTGTGTATTCACTGTCTGTCCAAGAATATAATCTGTACTATAATTGAACTAGAAATTAAAATAGAAATGGAGAAAAAAATGACATTTACTCTGATGGAAATTAATTGGTGAAGCTTAATTAACGGTGTCTAATTTAAGTCCTGAAATTGCTAGTGTATATTGATACATTTTCCATATTACTTGAAGAAAATGGAACAGACTGCAATTATATCTTATGCGGAATTCTAATGAAGAATTCTGTTAAACTAGATAAATTGATGAGTGTAACCTTTTCATACTCTCATCATACTCCTGCCTTTTCCAGGGCAGTTAATATATAGAAGAGAAGAAAAAAAGGTGTTGAAATATATGGATCGTAGTTGGATAAACGCTAAACGGACTAGTGTTGAATATGATAATGGGGTGAGGGATTTTTTGGAATTTGCTAGAAGAAATTCTGATAATGATGATAGTGGGATGTTCTATTGTCCTTGTGTAGAATGTCTGAATGAGAAGCGACTTAGTGCTGCAGATATATATACACATTTAATTTGTGAAGGATTTTGTAAGAGTTATACAGTATGTGTATGGCATGGTGAAGAAATAGAAATTCCAAGCGCAACTCAACAAGGGGGGTCGCCTTTGATGATAATGACACGGTTCTGAATGACCGGATAGAAGATATTATTCGTGATGTTAGAGAAGAGGCTTTTGAGCAATCATATGCATATGGTAATATGTGCAGTGATTCTGAGAAGCCGCTGTACCTGGGGTGCACAAAATACCAATTGTTGAAAGCTGTATTGAAATTGGTAAGCTTGAAAGCACGGCATGGATGGAGCGACAAGAGTTTTTCAGAAGCACTTGAAGCCTTCAAGGACATGTTTCCAGATGATAACGTGCTGCCTTGCCGATACTATGATACGAAGAAAATATTGTGTCCACTAGGGATGAAGTATAAAAAGATCCATGCATGCCCTAATGATTGTATATTGTACAGAAAAAAGCATACAGAGAAAGAGCAGTGTCCGATATGTGAAACCCCCAGAACAAATCAAATAAGGCCCCTGCAAAAGTGTTGTGGTATCTTCCTATCATACCGAGGTTCAAACGACTGTTTGCTAATGAAATTGATGCCAAAAATTTGAGATGGCATGCAGATGAGAGGATTTCTGATGGAAAGCTTCGACATCCAGCTGATTCTTCTCAGTGGAAGAAAATTGATCAGTTGTTTCCTGACTTCGGCAAAGAGCCTAGGAATCTTAGGCTCGGGCTTAGCACGGATGGCATGAATCCTTACGGTAGCCTAAGCAGTATACATAGTTCATGGCCTGTTCTGTTGGTAATTTACAACTTATCTCCTTTGTTATGTATGAAACGAAAGTACATCATGTTGTCTATGTTGATTTCGGGACCAAAACAACCCGGAAATGACATAGATGTTTACTTAGAACCCCTGATCGAAGACTTGAAAGAGTTGTGGGACGAAGGTGTTGACGTTTTTGACGCGAACAAGAAGGAGATGTTTAAAATGCGAGCCTTGATCTTTTGTACTATAAACGACTTCCCTGCTTATGGAAACTTGTCAGGATATAGCGTTAAAGGCCACAAAGCTTGTCCTATTTGTGAAGAAGGCACTTGCTACCATCAACTTCAACATGGAAAAAAGACTGTTTATCTTGGTCATAGGAGATTCCTTAGACGGGGCCACCCATATCACAGATTAAAGAAGGCCTTTTTTGGTGGCCAAGAGTTTGAAGATGCTCCAGAGGCTTTGACTGGGGAGAAAGTGTATGAAAAGGTCAAAAATATCAATGTCATCTTCGGTAAGACTTCAAAGAGTCGAAATGAAAAAAATATATGGAAAAAGAGGTCTGTTTTCTTTAACCTTCCATATTGGCAGAATCTTGATGTCAGACACTGTATTGATTTCATGCATGTGGAGAAAAACGTGTGTGATAGTATTGTTGGGATACTACTCAACATACAAGGAAGTTCTAAGGATGGCGTTAAGGCAAGATTAGATTTGCAAGAAATGGGAATACGGGCAGACTTACATCCGAGGCCACATGGTAAGAGAACTTTTTGTCCTCCAGCTTCTCATACTTTGTCTAAGGATGAGAAACAAAGTTTTTGTGAGTGTTTACATGGCATCAAAGTTCCCTCAGGGTATTCTTCAAATTTTAAGAAGCTTGTGTCTATGAAAGACTTGAAGTTAGTAGGGCTGAAATCTCATGATTGTCATGTCTTGATGCAACAACTACTCCCAGTGGCTATTTGAGGCATCGCCGAATATGATCTTCAACACATATTGACCAGACTTTGTTTCTTCTTCAATGCGATTTGTAGTAAAGTCATTGAGACAGAAAGGTTGGATGAATTGGAAGATGAAGGTTACCTGATCTTGTGCCAGCTTGAGAAGCTTTTTGTTCCTTCCTTTTTTGACATCATGATACATCTAGTTGTTCATCTAGTGAGGGAGATAAAATTGTGTGGGCCTATCTATTTTCGATGGATGTACCCAATTGAAAGAACTATGAAAATCCTAAAAGGATATGTGAAGAACCCTAACCGTCCTGAAGCTTCTATTGTTCAGAAATATGTTTCTGAAGAAGCCATGAAATTCTGTCAACATTATTTGGAAAATGTGGGACATATCGGCCTTCCTAAACAACATGATGAAGAAGGGGGTAGGCGCGGGGCTACCATCAAGAGTGTGGATCCTGATGAATTACAACAAGTCCACTTGTACATTTTGAATAATGTTGATGCAGTTCAAGATTACATAAATGCTCATAAAGAAATTGTACGGAAAGCGAACAGTCGATTGACTGAACAAAGGTTAATTAGGGAGCATACCAGGACCTTTGCACATTGGTTTAAACACAAGGTTGATGGAGAAGAATGTGTTTCTGATACAATTAAATGGCTAGCACGTGGTCCTGAGTTTGATGTCATAAGTTGGACTTCGTTTGTGATCAATGGGTATACCTTTTACACAAAGTCCTTAGATGATAGGAGCACTATCCAGAACAGCGGTGTTATGTTAGTAGCTGAATCTATGCACTTCTCTAGTTCAAAAGATAAGAACCCTACATTGGCAGCCATACCTTATTATGGGGTTATTGACGAGATTTGGGTGGTTGACTATGTTAAAATTAAATTTCCCATTTTCAAATGTAAGTGGGTTGATGTCAATAATGGAGTGAGGATCGATAAGTCAGGGTTTACATTAGTTGATCTGAACAACAAAAGTTTTGGAGATGAACCTTTCATTATGGCCGATCAAGCGAAACAAGTGTTCTATATTATTGATCAGGCAAATAAAATGTGGTCTGTAGCTCTCCAAGGAAAAAGGGTCATCGATATTGAAGAGGAAATTCGTTCAAATTATGATCTTCTCGAGACCCCTTCTTTTTCTAGGGGTCTTCCTGCATTGAACGAAGAAGATGAAGCTGATAATGAACACGGCACAAGAAATGATCATCGTGAAGGGATATGGGAGGATATCTCTTTATAAATCTACTTTAAATGTTAGCTATCTATTTAAAGTCATTATCGTTATAACTTATATGCAGATTATATATATAGTTATTTACAATATTATCAGCCTAGGCACGACTGACTTTACCGAGGAGGTAATAAATGTATATTTCAAATATTTTGTATTACTTTATTGTTTTTAAGTTAGTAAGTTAATGTTTTGTTTGGCTTTGGTGTTACACATACAGATGTTTGATCTTGTTGATCCCTTTCCTGAAGAAGAATTGATTTCATCCGCAATTGTTGTGCTGAATTCATTTATGAGCTTTTACAAGATTAGTAAGTTTTTGAATCCGATTTATGTTGTTCTAATAATACTTATGGTTTTTATATATATCTAATTTGGTTTATATCTCTGTTTAGGATAAATTCTTAGATATTGGCGATACTAGTTGGCTGTTGATTCAGGCAGGGGATCATTATTGTAAATTTTCCTCCACTTTTTTCATTTCTCTGTAAAGCTTAGGAATTTTTTTTTTATAATGTTCATTCTTTGATTGTTGAGAGTCGAGGATTGTAAGGGCCAATTGTTTCTAGAAATAAAAATGTTGTTGTCACTGCTTCTGATTGTCAATATATACATATATGCATGTGTATATAATGTGGCATAGGGGGGATGTTGTTGAATATGGTTTATTGGCCTGGGTAAGATTGAAACAAATAAAACGAAAAAAAAAACAAAACAAAATTTTTAGACCGGTTCTAAGAATAACCGGTCTTAAATATATATTTAAGACCGGTTATTAAGAGAACCGATCTTAAAATATTACACTTTAAGACCGGTTCTAAGAATAACCGGTCTTAAATATATATATTTAAGACCGGTTATTAAGAGAACCGGTCTTAAATATATATTTAAGACCGGTTATTCTTAGAACCGGTCTTAAATTATTTTTTTTTCTTCCTTAGTTAAACTTTAAGACCGGTTGTTGAAGAACCGGTCTTAAAAGTTCATATTTAAGACCGGTTTTTTAACCGGTCTAAAAAGTTTAATACTTTTTAGACCGGCTGTATCAAGACCTGATCTAGAACCGGTCTAAAATATCGTTTTTAACCGGTCTTAAAAGTGATTTTTGTACCGGTGTTTTGATCATTTTTGTCAAACTAGCACACTTCTAAAAATATTTTGAAGCAAATGATAGATGAAATTCATTGTTCTACGAGGCTTCAATCATACTTTTCAAAACGAAATTCCATTTCACTTTTATTTTAAAAATCCAAAAATATTTGTTTTTAAAGCATTTGAGTTTAATTACAATTTAGTTGTTAGATAAAAAGTTAAAAAATCTTTTTTAACTTGTTTTATGTCAATTATTGCACTTAGTTTCTAACAAATTAATAAAAGGCTCTTCGAGAGACGATCCGGGATTATACCCTTTATTATAATTCTTGGTTAAATTTTGAAGAGGTTACCAAGGCATAAAGCACACGCCTCCTTCAAAGTTCAATTTACTAATTTAGTCAAAAATGCCCAAAAGACCCTTTGAGCTAGTTTGATTTAAATTAATTAAACACTTCCACATCGGACAAGATTTAACCCCTTTAATCGAAACTTAATACAAAACACTAGTAATTGCAACTAAAGTCTCTCAAAATACCAAACCCCAAGCACAATTGAGTCTAGTGCGTTAATCAATGATTATTCCTAAATCTAGAAAATAATCATTTCTTAAAACACTATTAAAAATCACTTTTTATGCAATTTATAAAATCACTAAATTTTCTAAAATACCAAACTCCATCAACCGATGAGTCTAGCACCAAAAAAGAGGAACCCCTACTCTAGAGATGCTATTAAGCACTCTTAGTATGTGATTTAAATTAATTGACGTAATTGATTCAACGCAACTCCAAAATCAACTCAATATCCAAATAATATCATGTAAAACAATAAAGAATCGATGAAATTAATACTTAAACATATATATAACAACATATATTGATAAGCACAAAATTCAACATCAACTACTTCAAATCACAAATTAATCCAAACTAAATACTTAATCAAATAATAAAAGTTTAACAATATAAATAAAATATCCAAGAAAGGAAATTATAATTATAAAGTTAAACAAATAGGTTAAAACCAAAAACTCCTATAGTATTTAGAACTCAGGTCCTTAACTTCTACCTTTAAGAGTTTGAGAAATTTAGCTACTGCCAAAGAGGATTGAGAACTTCATCCACAAACCATTAAAAACAAAACTACACCTCCTGGTTCAAGTAGCTAGCCATGGAAAACACCACCGGAAAACAAGATTTATGATGAAGAATGAAGATTAATTGGTGATTATGGAAGAGAAATAGAGATAGCCACAGACTGGGTAAAGAGAAAATCTTGTCAATGGAGATGAGGGCGACGGTGATGATGATTATGGTGGAGCTCGGCGGAGACCAAGGTGAAATGTGGTAGAGCTCGGTGATGGTGTTGAGATAATGACGAAGGTGAAGGATCAGCTCTTCTCGCAGCTGCTGATTCCTCCTCTGGTTTTGCGTCTTCCCCCTGCTCTATTGTGGTGGAGATGACGTTCGCCGGCTGCTTATGGTGGTGGATGATGCCGCCGGCGAGAGAGAAAGAAGAAGATGAAGGTGGGGTTGAAGAAGCTGAAGGCCTGCTCTGTTGCGGCGTTCACTCTGCTTCTCGTTCTCTATTTCTCTGTCTCTAGTTTCTGAAACTGAAGTCTCAAAATCAGACCAAAGTGCTGCTGCAAAACGCTGCAGTTTTGGTAGGACTAAACTGGCATTTGTTAAATTCATGGGACTAAACTGTTATTTCTGAAATTCAACCCCAAATTGCCATTTTTAAATTTAATCCAAATTTTCAAGTATTTTCAATTGAAAACAATTAAACCAATATCAAATCCTCTTAATAATCAATGATTAAGAGTAATTACAATTATTTTGACAATATTGTCCCTTTTTAATCCTAATTTAATGTATTTACTCTTAATATCTATTCATCACAATTAAGGCATTTTAAACTCAATTAATATGAAAAAAATCCCCAAATAAAATGTAAAAATATATAATATAATTAGGGATTTGTCACACGTCCTGAAGTGAATGGGGAACCACATCCATTTGAGCCCAGCTCGTTCAGGTAGTGGTTAAACAGGTGACCCCCATTATAGATGGGTTGGTCCGTGGCCTCATTGCACGGAACAACAACTTGTAGTGTCCAGTCTAGACTGTTCAGACCGACCACGTCTAGCCTCCTCGTGGAAATGTCCCCTGCTTATCTGCACGATTTATCATATATATTAGTTAAATTTAAATTCACATTTAACCGGTCGAATTTAAATATTTAATTTATTAAATAAAAAATTACATTTACCTTGGACCTGCACCTTAAACCCAGTCAACCGGGAAGACGATCGTCGTGGGTGGTTCTGGTTCCCCACCTCCTCCTCATTTAGGAACTGCTCCAAGTCACTGATCAGAATATGGATGTCAAACTCCTCATTCTCGTTGTAGTCGCTCAGACTCAGCTCACCTCCCTCTCCCTGAACAGCAAGAGGGACCTGTGGTACTGCCACCTCCTGTGGCTGCTGTGGGCCATCTGCTATGACGCAATCATCCTCCCTCCGCGCTGCCTCCTCCTCTACTGCTGCTACCACGCAGAAGCAGTCTAGGGGAAGCTCAGCCTTCTTCCCCTTCCCCTTATCTCCTAAAGCCATATAAACTGCAAAATATGAAAAATAAAACAAAAATTAGTCAAATTTATAAAAAAAATACAATAATAATGGAAATAAAATATGTAATTTTTGTACCTACATGAAATGTTGCAGCAAAACTCCAACAGAGACGTTAGAAAACTCAAATCTAAAGGAAAACTCTCAAAAAGACGTTAGAAAATAAAATGGAAAAATGAGACAACTAAAGGGGCGCTGGGTTTAAATAGCGCAATATTTTGTAGCGTTTTTTAAAAACCACTACAAAGTACCTCGGGCAACGTAACAATTTGTAACGGTTACAAATTCCGTAACGGTTGTAAAGAAAAACCGCTACAAACATACAGACCCTTGACATTCTGTAGCGGTTGTACACCAAAAACTCTACAAATATATGTTTACCTTTGTAGTGGTTAAACAGAACAGCTACAAAGAGGCGGCCATTTGCATTCCGTAGCGGTTGATGTCAAGATAATCACTACAAACTAATTGCCACAAATTTGGCACCTGCTTCGTGCCTATTGGCGCCAAGCTGGCACTACATTTGTAGCGGTTTCTACGAAATAACCGCTACAAATAAACCGCTACAAGTTATGGCGGGAAATTGACGCCAAATTTGTAGTGGTTTATGTTGGTTAACCGCTACAAAAAAATGTTGGCTTACCAGCGTGCCACTTGGCGCAAGGCTTACCGCTACAAATTTGTAGTGGTTTATGTCTAAACCACTACAACTCATGCTATTTGTAGTATTTATATTTAACCGCAACAAATCCACTGCTAGAAATTGTCAGTTTTTTTGTAGTGATATTACTTGTAGCTCCTAGGCCAAGCAGTGCCTTAGGAATTGTAGTCTTGCCTATGGTACATGGGATGGTGAATGAACTAAGATCTTGACATTTAACTAGAAGTTATATCTTAAATAAAACAAACACACTAGAGGATAATTGTACTCTTTTGTTTGGTTAAAACTTCATCTTATATGTGCATAAATCCTTAAGAAATTTGGTATATTTAGGAAATTTTTTAATCAAATCAAGTGATGCTACCGAAATTTAATTAAGCACCGCAAGCATACCACTACAAAAAACAACATTTTAGTGACAGAAATTAGCAACAGAAAATTTTCCATCACAAATCCGTCAGTAATCCGTCGCTAATTTCGTCGTTAATATTAGTGACAGAAATTAGTGATGGAAAAAATCCGTCGGTAATTTCCATCACTAAATAAATTTGGCGACGAACATAATTCCTTCACAAATTAGAAACAGATTAGTGACGGAAATTAGTGACAGAATAGTTCCGTCACTAATTTCCTTCGCTAAATACTTTTAGCTACGGATTAGTGAAGGACAACATTCCGTCACAAATTAGCGACATAATTAGAGACGGGTTAGTGACAGAAATTAGTGATGGAAATAATTCGTTGCTAATTTCAGCTACTAAATAAATTTAGTGGCGGATTAGAGACATATGAAATTCCATCACAAATTAGTGACGGAATTAGAGACGGATTAGTGACAGAAATTATTCTGTCGCTAATCCGTCATAAATTATTTCTGTCACTAAATTCCATCACTAATTCCATCTTTAATTCGTCGCTAATTTCAGTCACTAAATTCCGTCACTAATTCCGTCGCTAATCCGTTGCTAATTTCCTTCACTAATTCTTTCCATCACTAATTTCCATCACTAATTTCCGTCACTAAATTTGTCGCTAAATTGAAATTTACAATTTTTGATCATTTAGAATAAATGATCAAATAATTATAAGAATATAATTTTAGTAAAAAAATTGATATTTCCCCAAGTAGGTGGCATCATCATTATCATCTCATCATTAAAACTTATTGAGATGGGGAACAAATTCTTAAGAAACACATTCATGTTTTATAAAATGGATTTGTCTTGTGACTTTGTATTAAGTAAACAAATATGAAAATAATACATAGGCTACTCTCATTTAAAAATTAACATAATAAATGAAGAAAGAATTGTATAAACATCAATATATTAACGGAATAAAACATTATCGAAACTAGTGATCGTAACATGGATGTATAGACATACACATTCATTTATAGTCTTTAACCAAGCTAGTGTTGAAGGGAATTTGAAATTTGAATGATCAAGTAATCAAATGAAATCAAAATGAAAATTGAATCAAAATAATTGGTTTATAACATATAATCTCTTGTTTAAGTCGTTTGACCATGTCATAGAATGATCATATAAGATTAGGTTTGACAACATCCTATAAATAAATTATAAAAGACCATGTCACACTCGAAAATAAGGTAGGACCGGATTTCGACTTATCATATGAAATACCTAGACTGTTAAGTATAATAGTATATACATATTGGGAACTTGACGTTAGCCACAAGCAATAATCAACAGTATACATACATACATACATACATACATACATACATACATACATACATACATACATACATACATACATATGATATATTAAGATTTGATTTGTTTAACTAAAACTGAAATCATATCTTCTTTTTTGGTAAAGAAAAGTGAAATCACATTTACACTTACTTTCAATTTTTCTTTTTAACCATATAAAGTAATATGTAATCTAATGCCAAAGAAAACCGAAATAAAATCTACACTTAACCTCCCACATAAAAAATTTGGCTCCAAATGTTTTTCCCAATTTCAAAAATTTCAACTCCTAAATGGTTAATAGGCACAAGAACGGTGTTTAATACTGAAAAGAGAAGAAAGAAAGTGAATCAATAATGACAACAACAACTACTAAACTATTTTCTTTCATTTTTATTCTTTTAGAAAACTTAAGCTAATAGTATTTATTTATTACTTTATTTATATTTAATTTAAAATAAAATATTTACAATGAAATTCTCAAATAAAGCATATTATTAATACCTTATCAATAATCTCAATTAAATCCTTTTTATTTAGCATTAATCACTCCTAAGTATATTAAAATATATCTTAAATTTATAAAAAAATGGGGAGTCAGATGTTAAATCTCTATGATGTTTTTTTAAGTATTCTGCCAAATTTTAGTTGCAAGTGTTCTGAATTTGGCTCCAAATATTCTACCAAAATATTTGGCTCCCAAATCCTAAATATTGCCCCCAAATTTCTCTACTCTCTCGCCCTCTCACTTCATTGTCTCTCACTCTCGTCTCGTCTCGTCTCCGCCTCTCCTCACTGAGTCACTCTCTTGTCTCGTCTCCGCCTCTCCGGTCTCTCGCTGTCTCTTGTCTCTCACTGAGTCACTCACTCTCGCCCTCCTCTGTCTCTAACTCTCGTCCTCTCTCGTGAACCCTAATTTCAGACTTCGGCCAGACTCACAAGCTGTCTTATTATTATTTTTTTAAAAAAAAAAAATTCTTCTTCTCATCGTGCTCGGCCCTCCCCAAGTTTTTCACACTCCATTTTTCTTTCAATCCCTCTTCCTTGTGAGAATCTCATTTGTTTCAATGCAACTCCGCTGTTCGTAGCCTCATCAATGTTCCTCTTTCCCCCCTCCTCTTCTGATAAATACGCAAGAAAAGAAAATTTTAGGGTCGGCACTTGACAACGCTTTGCCTTTTGAAGTTGTTGGAGGCTTAGGATTTGTGGGTCCTCTTGCTGCTGTGGGTCTCGCTCTTGCCCTAATTTTTGAAGTTGTTGGTTTGGTGAGTTAGTTATGGTCCTATTTAATCTCATGTATTTAGGGGAGTAATTTTCAGAATACAAATTCACGATGAGCATATATAATATATGATTTATCACATTAATTTCCTTCTTTTAGAAATTCTGGGGTTTATGCTTATTTAAATCAGTTACTCTGCTTATACTTGTGCTACGATAACTGACTGAATAATTGTAATTAAATGAGTTTTTCTTTTTCTTGTTCCTGTGATAATTTAAAGTTAAACTCTGAATAATTGAAGGAACTTTTGACTTTTGACTAACTAACTGATTATTCCTTTGATTAATATTACCTATAATTGGGCTAACTTCTATAATCTTTGCTTGACGTTGAATTTAGTTGTTTGATAGGATTAGAGTTGGAATATGAATTTCAGAGCAATGGTTTATCATTGCGGCTATAGCCAATTCATCAAGCTCAAATTGCATTTCTCTGATTATATATTTAGCTTCTAGACCATTTTCTGTTTGATTGATCTGTAATCTCTTCGTTCAAAACACTGTGTGAATAGTTTATAATCTCTTCGTTTATTGCTGCCATATAGCTTGTTGACTCCTGTGCTACACAATTGCAAGTGAATAATACCTCATCTGGGCAATTACTTAGTGTGTACAAATTCTGAATGATAATGATAGAGGATGAAATTTATACAAAAGATGGGATCGCAAATTACCATGGGAATCCAATAAGAAAAAAACTAGGACTTGGAACGCCCGTCCCTTTATTTTAGGTAACTATAGTATGGTGTTATTGGATAAGAGGCTGCATGATCATAGTGTTACTGCTTCCAAGAACATCTCAAATTGGAGTGGGACATGCTATATCACACAATTGGCTGGAGCATTTTTCTCTGATGCCTATCTTGGGAGATATTGAACTATTGTTACTTTCTCCATAATCTATGTTATTGTGACTATAGTTTCTCCAATTTGAGGTTGGGACTCTTAGCTTTGATATTGATCACTTAAGCATCACATATGCATATAGCTGACTTATGAAGAAAACTAATTATTGACTTGGTTATTGACTCCTTGGGCCTTTTCAGTAGTGGGATAGTCTTTAGCTAATCATTAATCCTTTTCCTCCAGTTGTATTGGCTTGATCATTAACCCCTTTGCTTCCCTCTTTTATTGCTGTCAGCAAAGCTATGTGCTACTTGCTAATATTAGAAAGGGGGTGATGAAAAAAAAATGATATATTTAATACATATGCTTAAAAAGATTACTGACATACAATAAAATAGATTGGATTTATAAGCAAGCAAACATTGCAATTCCAACCAATTGCCTTGGATTTGCAAATGCAATAGGATTGGTACTTGGTACGTTTATCTTTTAAGATGTTTTTCCCCATTTTTTGTTGCTTTTTTGTCTTATTTAGTTTCTGATGGTTATAGGTTGCTGCTTGCCACTTGGTTATGGTGTTGGAGAAGCATAAGAAAATTTTGGACAGTCAAATCGGTATGTTACATATAAATCTGTGGTTTGCCTTCATTTCTTTTTCTTTTCTCAATATGAAATCATAGCTTTTGTATTGATGTTTTGTAGTCAAGAGCCTGGCGTTCAAACGCAATCTCCTATAATGGTTTGAGTGATTAACAAGGCATGGCTACAAGAGCAACTGAAGAAGGGGTACCAACCCCACTAGAAGTCAGAGTCAAGAAAAATGTTATCCAAATATTTTATTACTAAATTAGATATTTATGGGCTGTGGAAAATTATTGAGATATATGTTGCAATTTTAGTGTTGATTGCATGATGAGTTTGTTTGATATGGTTGATATATGGTTGAAAGAAAATTTGTTGTAGTTTTGCACATTATATACATTTTCATTTGAGTACTTTTGTTACTTTTGTAGTTGTTACCTTACTATCATTTTATAATTTTGTTTGAATTTTTTTTATTTGCTATTCATTTATTACAACTTTCGGTTCTTTTACCATTATTAGGGTTGACTTAATTGCCAAAAAAAAAAGGTAGAAATAGCGACAGATTAGTGATGGAATTTTTGTCGCTAATTTGTAATGGAATTAGTAACGGAAATTCCGTCGCTAATTAGCCACAAAAATTCCGTCTCTAATAAACTACATTAGTGACAGAATTTTCATCACTAATTCCATCTCTAATTAGCGATGTAATTTTTTTTCGACGCTAAATGAATTAGTAACATCTTTTTTATAGACATATGATTTTCTGTCGTTATTCCATTGCTAATCTTTTAGCAACAGAATTTCCGTCGCTAAATAGGTTATTCCATCGCTAATATTGATTTTTTTTGTAGTGTACGGTCATGAAAATAGTAAGTGGCAAAGCAAGGTCGTTTCACAGAGACTCAATCCAACTAGTGATTAGGTGTTAAAGTTACTTGTTTCACTTAAGTTGAACAAATCAAAATTGTTTTTAATATGAGTGAAGAAAAATTAAATAAGAAAAAAAACTAATAATAACAAAGACTTTTCATAAAGAACAAATTCTAATGTCAAGAATGACAACCTAGAGTCACTAGTCCCTTGTTTGTTTCTTAGATTTTATTCCTACTATATTAATTTTAACTTAATCAGCTAATCTAGAGTATTAATGTCTATAAATGACTGTCGGTCCATTTATATACCTACCTCAATTAATTATGTAGTGTCTCACACAATTAAATGAGATGCAATTTTGACTAGGTTCACTCTAATTTGATTATGCGAAGCTTCTAGGTATATGCATATCCTAGACGCAAATGAGATAATTTCTAATCCCAAGGTCAATTTAAGATTCCCTTCATCATATTCAATGTAGTCAATCACTAAGCAATAACAATAAAAAAACTAATTAGTGAGAACAATCTTTAAGTTTCAAACAAGTTCATAGCTACTTTAGGTTGTAAGGAAAATTTTAGCCACACATGGCTTTAATCAAATCCATCTCAGCAAATAAAAATTCAGAGTTCAAATTCATTTAGAGAAGAGAAGAAAATAAAACCAAACTCAGCAAAAATCCTACTGCCTCCAACTGGCGCAGTGCTACGTGTTCTTGGGGAAGTGGATGAAGACTGAACTGAAATAGCCGCCTCCTTTTGCTGCTCTCTTCGTGACTCTGATTCTAACTCAACAAAATAAAAGATGGCAATGATCTTTCCCAAGGGGCTGCCTTTCTTCTATATGCTCAAGCCCGTGAGATATAGCTGAATGTTACTCAATAATTCCAAAACAGCGCCTCTGCTTCCCTTTTTAAATCGTGGTTGCTTCCTTTTAGACCATAGGATCCCTCTGTTTCTAATTTGGTTGCTCCAAGGAAAACGCTGTCATTCTACCTTTTTATTCCCAATTTGTGGCTGCTTCCTTCTTATATTTGGTACAAGATTTTGTTTCAAAATTCTCCAGCTCAAACATAAAGTGCCGCCTCTAGCAATCACCAGAAAAGGGAATAATATTATAATAATAATGATAATAATATAATAATAATAACAATTATAATTCTCAAACTGAATCTTCTTCCTCTTATTTTTTTTCTTTTTGGAAGCTGCCAATTATTAATTTTTTTTCTTTCTTTCCTGATTTTAAAAACTTCAAAAAAATCCCATTTCAAAAATTTTTTAATAAAAATTATTAAAATCCCACAAATAATGCACCCAAATTAATATCTCTTAAAATTTCAAAAAAAAAATCTTTAATATAGCATTAATGACTTCCCAAATGTATCAAGAATATATCTCAAATCTATTGAAAATAGGAAGTCATCATCAAGCAAAGGCACATTCATTTCAATCTACTAAACATGTCAACCAAGTGAGTATCTTGTTTCTCATCAGCCTTTCTTTGACTAGCTAAGTAAGAATGAGGAAAAGGGAGATCAGGAATATTTACCTCATTACCTTTGCTTGTGAAAGCATGGTTGGATGACTTTTTGGCTCTTTCATCTTCTTGTGCAATCACCACTCCTTTTGACTTTGACTTTTGCTTCTTGGAAGGCTTGTGAAGGAGCTTGTTCTCTTGCTTGCTCTTGGAATGAAGAACTTGCTTCTTAGAGGTGCTTGCATTTGGTAGGGTTGAGTTGCTATATCATTTCTTAGTGGAGGATCCCCTATGATCTCCTCATTCACTTGGTCATCCTCATCTTCATTAAATCGAACCATCTTCCCACTTTTCAAGGTCAAAGCACTGAGAACGTTAGGATTGATGACTATATTACAAAGGAATTCAAGTTAGTGGTCTTAGTCTCCTATTACTTCATCTTGTGTTCCAAACTTGCAAATTTAACAATTATTGACTTTTACCCAAGCAATTTTAAATAGTAAATAATATGTAAGTGAACCTTCAAAAAAATAATAAGCGATAAAATTGAAAGAAATTAAATTTAAGAATGAAATTGAAACTTAAGAAAATATTGATAAATTAAATTAAAACTATAGATGATGAAGCTAAGGGATATGAAAGTGAGACTAGCTGAGTAAAGTAAAATGATTAAAATCATCACCAAAAAAAAGGTTATACCACATATGAGTGTAAATGTTCAATCCATCATTTTATTTATTTTTCTCCTTTGAGTTTGCAAGAATTAATCACATTGAAAGTGTTTAGTTCCCCTGCAAATATAGAATAACGTACGTCACATTCTAATTAAAATTTCATTGGAAGACAGGAAAATAATTAATCCAATGATGAATTTAGCATGGAATAATATTAACTACTCCCTTCAGGCCTAAATATAAGAGCTAAAAAAGGGTTTCTTTAATCCTAAATATAATATCTTAATTCACTTTGTCTCTTAAATTTATAATTTTTCTCAAAGTATACCCATTAATTGAACTTACTAAGGGGATTTCTCTCTATCAAAGGTAGTTTACATTGCACATGATATTCTAGGTAAATCAATAGACATTAATTATAAATAGCTAAGTTCATTAATTTTCTTAATATCTATAAAGAAATTATCTAGCTATTATATTAAGTCAAGGTGTGAGTATTAATTATATTATGATGCAAGTATCAAAGGATTGTCAATTTAATTCTAATTGGTTGCAATTGCTATCATTTAATTATTTAGGGGAAATTTTGTTGTCTACATCTCATCTGCATCAGCAGCGAGCTGTTTCAACAATGTGATGCCCCTTTTCTTGAAATATCAAGCAATCATCCATGATACACTTGTATATCTATGTAACACCTTATTTCATCACTATTAAGATGAAATATAAATATAATGAATTCGAATCACTAAGCCATATTTGGTTATGGGAAGAAATCATTTTCGAAAATAGTTGAAAACCTAGCCCAAACACAGGATTTGAACCTGCAAATGAATGGGCTTTTCTGAAAAATTTAAAACTTTTTAAAACAATTATTTAATAGTTCAAACTCTTCATTATAGCTCATCAATCCTTCAACCATAATTAGCCTTATCAGAGTTTTGCTTAGCTCTCATCTTTATAAAATTGTATAACCTATAAGTTGGGCATGTAATTATCTTAGGCATAATTCATGTATTTGAGTGATCTTTTAAATAGATTAGCTTAGGGCATAATTCAACTATGCATAAATATACTTTTCTCATCACCGTAGATGACATTTATCTTTAGGAAATCATAGCCTTAGATCTCATCTTTATGGAGGGTATTTATATGCCAAAACTTATATATACATATATATAACTGATAATAAAAGAAGTCATGGCTAAACATATAGCCAACACTTAAACAAAATATTTATTTTAAACTCTTTTAGCTCCAATCTTCTTCAGGCTTCACCAACAACAATGCCCTTCCCCCTAGAAGTACATGCTCTTGATGTATGTCATGGAAGAAAAGGGTGAGATTTGACGAAATCTCAGTAGCAAAACATTATCTCAGTATTTAATGTGCAATAGTAATAGACTAAACATGTAAATAGCCAAAATATGAACAACACCTTACAAGTACATACACATGGCCATGACATAACTCAAGTAAGGATATTACATGTTCAAAAGTATATATATGGCAAATAAACATGCAATCAATCAAACACAAACTATATAAGAGTAAGTTTTATTATCTTTTGCTTCTTCCCAAGTTACTTCCTTTTGCTTGAATTTCCATTGCTTTGCCTCCTCTTTGGTCTTGATGGCAATTATCACATCCTATTGATTATTCATATGAAGACAAATTAATACTCATCTTTGGTACATAACTACTGCATAATAAATCTCTCTCATGCGCCTAATTCTAAACCTTTAACTTAGCTCTTTTACTTCACTCCTCTCACTTGAATTTTAACTTATTCTTTCTTGTTCTTGAAAATTCCTTTCCCAAGACAACTCTACACAATTTCACCTTTTAAAATCCTTAGAGCACTTGATTTCAATAAAATCCAACCCCTTCCTATGGTAACAGGGCCAACCAAACAGTGGCATAGGGGACAATTAATGAAACTCAACTCTATTGCTTCCAAACATCACATGGAGACCTCCATCCAGACGCTTTGTATGCTTAATTTTTCAATTTAGTGTAATCCTAACACATTATAAAGTCATCATAACAGTGAGCTTCCCTGCAATTTAAGCCTCCAAAATCTCAAACCTTATTGATTATTTACTATTTCATAAAATACTGTCATTTTTGGACTTAAACCCAATTCTACCTCTACTTTTTAAGATTTGAAAAATCATAACTTAAGCTAGGAAATTCTAAATGAGGTGGTTCAAATTTTTACTTAAAGCTCTTTCAGTCCTCTACAAAGGACAATTAATGTCCAGTATTAAATCATAGATCTAATCTCCAAATTTCAGCATGCAAACTCAAGGTCCATTTGGTGAGTCAAAACTTTCTAGATTGCCTACCCAAATTTTGAAAATTCATAACTTACAATATACACATCCAATTTCTTTTTTCTAGTACTTAATTTAAAGCTCTATAAGTATATTTTATAGTAAAAGTAGCCACAATGAAAAATTACAAAATCAGCCTTGTGTAATTTGCATTTTAACTCACTGTCTAAAATCTGGAAAGCATAATGTTTCCAGTTTTCTGTCCAAACTTCCAAAAAACATAAATTTTGTTCTAGATATCCAATTAACAGGTTATTGGACTTATGTTAAAGCTTAGGATGTGCACTATTTCCTTGCAAACCAGATTCGATTTTGACTGACTCGCTGACTTAACAGAACCGACCCCCTGTCACTAAAACCTCAAAAACACCACCTTTCTCTTCCTGAATTGAGCTCTTCTTAGTTCTATCTTCTAACACACATATTTAGCTCTCTAATCCTCAGAGAAACCGAATCGAACCCACTCAAGAATTCACATTTTAACCTCTGCAACCTCATACATTTACACCCTATTTTCAGAAATGGAAGATCAAGAAGGAAAAATTGGACATAGATGCCCAAATCATAGTTTATAACCTCAAGAATTTCAACCCAAAAAACCTGAACATGCATGCTCTATTTCATTAATCAGATTTCAGAACCAAAGAAACCCAAAATTCATCCCCAAAACCGACATGCAAGAGCTTTTTACAAGCTTTTATGGTGACATTCTTTCTTCCCAGCAACTCTCAATTTCAGCAACCAATAAACCTCAAAGAACACCAAAAATCAACCGAAATGAAGATGGTAGAGGGTTTAGGAGGTTCACTTAGTCTAGATTGAGTTTTGCATATGGGTTTCACAGGTTCCTTCTTCCTCTTTCCAGCGCCACAAAAGCTATTTCTAAAGCTAAAAATTACTAAATGAAAAATGATTCTTTGACTTCAAATATTATATTAACCTAGGTTATTTATATCTTTTGTATTTAATAAAACTTGATGAATTTTCTCTCCAATAGTGCTTTTAATGAATATATATGTATTAGTCTAAGATTCACAAGCATTTAGTTGAGCATTTTGTCTAAGTTAAAATTTAAGTACACGCTTGCACACAAATTTGTCAACACTGGACTCGAACTAAAGACCTCATTCAAGTTTGATGAGTTGCTATTTGGACAACTAGCCGTTGGCAATAATACAAGTTTCAATTAAGAGCTGATGATAGTGGAGGCTGAAAATCCATGACATCATAATGCATACTTCAATTTCAACGGCATTCTGCGCATACCAAAGAACCTGTGTTTTTATTAAAACACCTCAACCTTAATACTGCCAAATAATAATAGTAATAATAATAAAAAACATAACCTATACGTGGGGCCCATAATTTTTTCTTCCATTCTCTTCCCACCTGGAGGTGGAAAAATGAGTCCACCCTTGACAGGCACAGGCCTGAAAGAGCGGAGCCCAAAAAACTAACCCTAAAATAGTCCTATTTGTGAAGCTCGACTCATGAGCTTGCGTGCTCAAGGCTAGCCCGTAGGCCTTACACTCTTTTATAAGTTTTCAATCTTTCTCTATCTCTTTCCAAATAGACAAAAACAAACATAAAATAAATCTCATAATTTTTTTTTAATTCAAAATCATAAATATTAATAGCAAATTAAAGTGTCAAATTATTGTCCAAAATTTTTTTATAAATAAATTTATCACTAAAAAATTGTATATTAAAAGCTTTAAATCTAAAATGTTGATATCAGATTTTCAATGGTCCATATTTCATTATAGCGATGAGCCCTAAATGAGAACCATTGCTAGCTACGTACAGCGTCTACGAGAAAAGCACTATATATATATTTGTGTGTGTGACCGGTGCGAGAAATTTGACTTACGGGTATGTGAGAGCATTTTCTTCAGAAACGGTCCTGTATGTGTAATCCTACGTACATCGTTTTTTTTGTGTGTGGATAAATAAGCTCATGTATGTGACATTCTCTCCCATATCTTTCTTTCCTCATGGAAGCTCATTGAAACTAAGGGAAAGTGGAATGAAAGTAGTCTATCCATTCCTAAATATAAGAGCTAAATAAGAGATTTATTTTAGCCCTAAATATAAAATTTCAATTCAGTTTGTCATCTAAAGTTATAATTTCTTCTCTAAAGTATCCTAATCACACATAATAATAAGGTTTCCATCCCAGCGTAGTTACAATGCATATAATTGAAAATGATATTTTAGGAAAATTAACACTCATTAGTTATAAATAACTAATTTAAATAATTTCTTTAATATCCATAATTAATCATCTAGATCATATATTAAGTACTGAATGTAAGCATAAAAATGAAAAACAATTTCTAATATGTTTCTTTCAGATTTATAATTAGAAACCAAGATTTACATTAATTCCCAAAAAAAGAAATTCTCAAACTCAACTGGGCAGATGCTTATAAAGCAACTGATGCTCAAAAGATGAAACAGTACTGTAAGTACTGTCTCCGACACTAATTTTAACTACAGCAAGATACTTCAAACTTCATATATATAACCGGTGTTGTCATGTTTTGTATCTTGTCGTATCTTGCATCTCATCAAATATCAACATGTTTGCTTACTCATAGACTAAGTTGCAAATCTAAACTGAAGCCTCGTTGGCTACCATCACTGCCCGTAAAGCCACCATATGCCGCCGTAGATGAGGGCCGTGATGAAGGATGATCATGCAAACCTAAAAAACCAGAATTCACACACACACCGAATGTCCCAGAATGATACACCGGAGGAGGTGGGTTATGTGGCAAACTGTGCAGCCACGGATACTGCGGCGATGGTGGTGGGGGTGGCGATCCGGCGAGGATATCAGGTGGAGGCAATAAGATTGGGTTGTGATGATAACTGTGATGTGAAGCAGAAAAAGCAGTTCGAGCAGCTTGCATTTGAGCTCGCTTTAGAAGCTGTCTTTCTTTCTTGTGTGCGTTTTGGTGACCTCCCAACGCTTGTGAATTAGCAAACTCACGGCAGCAGTACTGGCACTCGTATTTCCGGTGATCGTTGCCGCCGGCGTTCAAGGCCTCGTGATCGGACTCTGAAACTTTGTGAATGTTAATGCCAAAGAGTTTTAGAGACGTCGTCGGAGTAATATCTGCCATGAGAGAGAGAGAGAGAGAGATTGGACAGAGAAGATCAGAGAAGACTAAATTAGAAGTTGGATGGATCTTGGGATTTGAAATTGTGAAAGGAGGTTTATAGAAGAGAAAGCAGCTAGTGCATGTTCAGATACAGGAAAGCATAATGATTTGTGGGACAGAAAGCAAAATTGTCAAATTGGTAAATAGCACAGAGAAGAGAGAACACAAGTCATTATCGATTAGATCTCAGATAATGAATCTATAGTGTATATTGAATTATTGTTTGTATATATTTAAACAGATCTTGAACGTGGGAGCACAGAGAAAGTGACGTTGACAATTAATTATGTAGGATGCAAGTTACTACATTACGTAATTAATATAGATTATTTTATTTTATCTGGTAAGCTATGGTTTTAATATATTTAACTCTTTATTAATGTATGAAGACAAATAGAAAATGAATAAAAATAATACGGCACAAAAATGTGTAGAAGTTAAAATAATAATGAAGATTTAAAATCTATACTATTCATGATTTGTAAGAAAAATTAATCCATATTTCCTTATTATTGTTTACTTCAATTCTGAAATAGATCCCTATAATTAATTTTATTTAAATTGGGTACTTATTGTTTAATCCGATAATTTTAATTTATAAGATTTATGAAATCTCATAAATAGAATGCATGGTTGTTAAAACGGTCTTATATGAAACAAATGAAATTCTGTAAAGTCCATATATAGAACTTTATAAATTAAAATTAATGGATTTTACAGTCAAAGATGAGTACATATAACATATCATTTAAACAAAATAAGCTACAGGGACATGTTTCAAAATTGAGCTAAAATATATAGACTTGAGAATTAATTTTCTTTACTTTTTATAACTTTGCACAAAATAAACTTCATGTGATTCATATTCATAGTACTACTCATGATGATTTGTTAACAATGTTATAATGTCTTATACTTTTTACATATTATATTAATATCGATGCTGATTTGAGCTAAATGTCGCCGTGATATTAGATGAGACTATGGACAAGGGTTAGATTAACTAGCTAGATCTAACCCATGTGAGAGATCCTTAGATAAATGAAAACACATGGAGTAATTAAGGTTAATTATGTTGATAGTCAAATAGATAGAGAGAAGAAAGAAGTGGGAGATTCTCCCTCCTATCTTTAATATAGGACTTGTTTCATCACTTATTGATACTAAATATAAGATATTTTTTATATTTATTAATATTTTTTTAATTTACCTTTATCGATGTTCTCTCAACAATAATTAACGAGAAGAGTAAATAGGGGAATTAAGAAAAATGACTATGATATTTTAAAAAATATATGTAATATTAACTAACTTAAACAATTTTTTAATTTAATCAAAATTAGATAAATAGATCATATATTAACATCCAATAAGTAATATGTTTAATTTAAAATTAAAAGCATTGATAAGATGGAGGTGTGTGCGGTTGCTAAATCAGCTTAAAGCATGTTTGCGTGATTGACGTTAAGTTGGTCATTAATTATTAAGACAATATCTTTTCGCATCCTGCTGACTTCCATATCCTGATATTAAAGTTCAATGTATCTCTACACACTTTTATCATATCATCCATCAGCTTCCACATGCTTCACACAATTATCTTCCATGTATCACATTTACTAGCTAGTTGCTTCTAAGGTTCTTTTTGTTGTTTCAATCTTTCTGTCGGCTTTATATTTTATGTTTTCTTCCATTACTATAAAATCCAGTAATTAATATACATTTAATCAAAGCCCAAAAAAAGTATTATACAATCAACCATTATTTGTAAGTATACTAGTCCATTTTGGTCCTAAATGTAAGACATTTTATTTTTTGTTTTATCTCTAATACTTATCATTTTTTTCAAATTAATTTGTCTAAATTATAAACTTATATATAATCTAATGCCACACATAAGTATTTTAGAGAGATCATGTCATATAGTTATAATTAATTAATTAATTAGTTTCCCTAATCTATTCAAATTAAATAAATAGGTCTTACATTAAAAACAAGAGAAGTATGGTGTTAAATTTAATATTTTGATGCCTTGAAAAAATTAATATTTTGATCTCAATAGTATTATATATGTCAGCCCGCTTACATTGTTTTTTTAAAAAAATTGGAATACTTGATTACGACTCAGTGCTGTATAGATGAAGTCTGATAATTTTTTTTTTATTTGATCCAGGTGATTTCATTTCAAGGTTTAAAGAAAGATTTTCACCTCAAATAACATGTGTGCATCTCAAGAATCAAATCTGTATTCTCATCTTTACCAGGATAATATCTCTTACCACCTCAACTAACAACTTATTAATTGAAGTCTATACATATAGGCAAGCAATCAAGATATCATTACATCTTAATCTGTTACTATCAGGCCTCCTCCCTTCAAGATATTGGAAGTCTTTGGCTTTAGCTATAATCGGGCATAGGGTGTTTGTTGTGCCCACCATTGCACCTTTAATTTATCTATTCTTGTATTTTAAAAACAAAAATACTTGCTGAAAAAAATAGTCGTTCCAAAATCATGTAGACATATGTAATTGTATAATTTTATTTCTTAGAAAAAACAAAATGCTATAAAATATAAACTATGGCCTTGTTTGATTTTATTATCTGTTTTTTATGTTCTCAAAACAATTTTATAAAACAGATTTTGGAAACAAATTTTGAAAATAAAAAAATAAGTTTGGATAATTATTTTTTAAAAAATATGTTTTTACAGTGACGTGACTGCAGCAATCGCCGGTGGTGACGTGACAGTGGTCGTCACCTATAGTATGGTGTTAATAGTGAATAAATGTTGGCCTAAAAAAATTTAAAAACAAAAAAAAACTAAAAACTATTTTTTTCTTAATTTAGTGTTTTTTTAAACAAACTATTTTTAAAGACAAAATCAAACAAGCCCTAAATTTCTGTAATGATATAGAGCTATATGCATATTTGATCTTTTGCTTGTCAATTTATCTCCCGTGAAATAAAAGGAAAAATAATTAGAAATAAGTTAACTCTGGCTTGAACCAATGTTCCGAAACAAAATAATGTGTATTGTTTGGACTCAACAACTAATTAATTTGTAGTGTTTATTGCAGTAATATACTTCCTGATAAAAAAAACAATAATATTCTTCACAGAAGTCATTGACAATATATAATGATGATTAATTCAATTTCTTTTAAAAATTCAAATATATTTTGTGGGGTTCTCAACTTAGTGCCACTTTGGGCTGTCGGCTTGCTCTGTCATCCAATTTGATGAAAGTTTCAGCTTTACAAAATTAGGACAGACAATGACTGAAATTAGTCAAAAATATGCCAAAATATATACCTTAATTATATGTGGGTCCCTAAAAAAACATTATTTTTAAGTTTGTCCTAATAATTCCACTCTATGCATGGAATTACCAGCCTAAGGTTCCACTTAAGCGTAGGACCCCATGTGTCTCAATTCACTTCGATATTTGATGTGCAAATTTTGAAGTAAAAAACAAGTGTTAGGTGAGATATTATTGTTCTAATGCACTCGGTAATGATGGAGCACACGTTTAAATATAATAGCCATTTCATGTGTGTGTGTATAGACACACGTGTGTAAATATATATGTGTGACACACACACATGTATATATATATATGCACGCGCTCACACATACATACAAGTAATCCCTAAAACAGCTTCTCGGAATGTCCACGTCTACGTCAGCCTCTAATTTAGAATGTTCTTACTTGCAAGTTTTCTACTTACATATTTGTTACGGTTATGCTCTCAGTCCCCACGTGGCGCAACCGTCTATGTTCTCAGATCTAGCCCAACTCCTTCAGCCATTTTCAAATTTGAAATTTTATTTGTACAAAGTGGCTGATAGTGTGCAGGAAATAATATTATATCATATAATTATATCAGACAATTTAAAGGGATCATATGAAAGTAGTTAATAAATATTTCAAAATCTAAAATTTTAAATGTGAAACAATAACAAAATATGTGGAATAAAACATTCTCAAGTATATCAGAAATAAACAGGGCTAATAGAGAAAGAGGCAAAATATCTTTAAATATTAAATTATTTAAAAAATAAAACAAATATGTAATTGATTAATCTCAAATGTTAATCATATCAGATAAGTTATTTAATATCAAATTTGGTAATTGCCACAAATAAATATTTTTAGAGAAGTCTCATAAATTAAGCATTTATATTTTTTAAAAAAAACAAAAATTAAGCATCTATAGATATAAAAATGTAGTTCCTAAAGCAGGCTTCTCAGAGTGTCCATGTCAGCTCTAATTTGAAATGTTCTTACTTGCATGTTTGTTACGGTTATGCTCTCAGTCCCCCACATTGCGCAACCGTCTAGCCCAACTCCTTCATCCATTTTCAAATTTGAATTTGAAAATTTATTTGAGCAGAGTGGCTGATAGTCTGAAGGAGATAATATTATATTATATAATTATGTCAGACAATTCAAAGGGATCATATGGAAGTAGTTAATAAATATTTCAAAATCTTATATTTGGAATGTGAAAAAAACGCGGAATAAAGTATTCTCAGGCATATCAGAAATAAGTAGGGCTAATGGAAAAAGAGTGGCAAAATATCTTCAAATATTAAGTTATTTAGAAAATAAAAAATATATATAATAGACTAATCTCAAATGTTAATTATATCAGATAAATTATTTAATATTAAATTTGGTAATTGCCACAAATAAATCTTTTTAGAGAGGTCTCATAAATTTAGTATTTACATTTAAAAAAAACAAAAATTATGCATTTAACTTTAAACCTATGTGTATCTTATTGTTAAAAGTAGGGTTGAAGGTAGGGCACCACAGCATGTGAAGTCATCCCTGAATTTTCTCTCTAATAAAAATGCTTCATGTTCTAAAATTGCCTGCAGATAATTACCAATTGCCCACGTTGATTGGCCACTAAAAACTACCTTGAACCAAATAGATTTTATTTTTCTATACCTATTATGAAAATATTTTATTTTATAAACTCGTTCTACTCCCAGATAAATTTTATATTTCAAAATATTTTAGGTTCATACTTCAAGATTTCAAAATATTTTGTAACCATATTCCTATTATCTCTCCTTATTTCTAATATATTTATTTTGTGAACATTTTATTTTATATCTTTGTTTTATTTTCTACGTTTTGAATTTACAATTTTGAAATATTTCATTTACTGATAGAGTATGTTTCCTCCTCTTCTCTTTTTTTAACCATAAGATCACATATAAATGTTCAGATTTGATTTTTTTAAAAAAATTATTATTAAAACATTAACCGCCACAAGGCAACATTGGGATTACAATGATAGTTTCCCAAGGTGCCTACCCTCCTTTCGTGTGTGTAACCTTATTTCCGTGCATTTGAGGCAATTTCTGGCCATTCATCTATATTGGCCTTCTCATACTTCCTCCCTTATGCTTTCCTATTATTCACTTATCCCACAGAGAATGAATGAAATTAGTAAATAGAAGGCCTGCTAGCGAGACTATCCCTGAAATAATAGTTTGGTTTAGACTCCAAGTGACCATGGCGACAGAGAGTAGATGATAATCGATGGAAGGAGGGAGGCATAGGTACTGTCAAGTTTTTGAAGTACAAGAAGATAGGGAAGGTTACGCTTATGATGAGGCAACCCAACAGTCAAGCATCGGTAGGTATTGTGAAGTTTCGTGATTTGTACTTTCTCTATTTTTATTCCGATCTTGCTTCAGTTTAATATTTTATATTTTCCTTTTTTGTTTCTCCTCACCGCATTGAGCCAAACTTTTTTGTTCTCGTGAATCTCTCCTGACTTCTCAGCTCGTAAGACTGCCGGAGACTCTGCTTTTGAGTAATGAAATGTGCTAATTATTATCTGCGTCTTACTACAGTTGTCTCAGTTTCAGAGCAGTAATTCAATATGAAGAAGAGTGTCTAGTGTGCTAATTTATTGCTCTTTTCTTTATTTTTTTTTATCAAAAGGCTTTAATTTAATATAATGACGGTTCAATCCGACCATTTTCTATCGTGGTGGTTATTGAAATTTTATGGGAATATATCCAGTAGCTACTAATAATGCATCTCCTTTTTATGTAATATAATTTTAGGATGCTGACTTGATTGGTGCAGATTTTGCTTTGAAGCTAGAGGAGGCATTGACGATTAATCCTGAGAAGCATGATGCTCTGTGGTTCTTGGGAAATGCTCATACTTCATGTGCATTTTTATTTTCAGAACTAGAAATGGCAAGAGTTGATTTGGTTGGCCATTTGAGTATTCTCAGCAACCTCTTGATGAGATATACGAATCTAAATAGTTATATTTTATTTTATACAGAGATGATAATAACATTTGTTTATATGCTGTCTCTTAAAAAGATAAAAGATGAATCATAAGATTAATCTTGAATAAGGTTTTACCTCTATTTTTTATATATCAATTTGCTTCCGCGCATCTAATCTTAATTTCAATATTAGTGTTACATATTTACTATTTCTTACACCAAAATCTTGTAATTTAATAGGGACCAAGGCGCAAGAAGCCTAACCAAATTGTGAAGCAGTTCCTTGCTGCTACAAGCCCACGAATTTGACACTACTTTTGAAGTAAAATTTTAAATCATTTTCTCTATCTCTAAAAGTTAACCCCTTTTCGGAGTGCATTTGTTCTAATTTTCTCATCTCTATTATGTAATTTGATCTTATTTTCCTTTCGATTCTTCTGCTTCAATTTTGGGTTCTTGTGAGATTGCTCTTTTTTTCCTCCCTTTTATTCTTCTAAATGTGGCTAGAGATCTATATTCTATCAAATGGAAAGATAGATACACTACAAAAAAAATGACTTTTAGCGACGACATTTGGCGGCGACTTTTAATGTCGCCGCTGAAAGTCTCGCCGCTGAAAGTTAGACTTTCAGCGGTGACAAAAGTGTTGCCGCTAAAAGTATAGACTTTCGGCCGCGACACTTTTATCGCCGCTGAAAGTGTTATAATCAGTGGCGACATTATATTGTCGCCGCTAAAGGTATAACTTTCAGCGGCGACAATAGTGTCGCCACTGAAGGTATAACTTTCAGCGGCGACTCTCTTGTGTCGCCGCTAAAACAGTGTTTCAGTGGCAACTTTAGGGTCGCTGCTGAAAGTCTTATTTATAATTTTTTCAAAATTTTAGTTTTTTCAAAAATTTATTATATTTATGCAATAGATATGTTTATTGATATAATTATTTATAAAAAAAATAGAGCAAACATGTTTTTCTCTAAGACAACATTTTTTATAGTTTGTATGATAGGGAGAGAGGGAAAGTGAAAAATAATAAAAAATATTTATAATAAAATAAAAAATAATAATAAAAAAACATATTATAAAAATTTAGCAATAATCTTTCAAAAATAATTAAATAATTATTTTAAAAAGAAAAAGAATTCCAAGTGAAAAATGTGTGTGTGTGTGTGTAATCTAATGTATAATTAACTTTCTTTCTTGAGCTATTTATATATGTAAATATATTTTATTATTTATTTATAAAAATTATATTTTAAACCATTTATCATTTATTAATATATTAATAGAACATTTTAAATGAAAAATATATTATATTAATTATATTATATTATTTATGTCCATATTTTAATTTAAAAAAATGTTTTAGGTATTATATTGATATATAAATTAATGCACACACATATATTAATATTATATATATTTGTATTAATATTAATAAAATTTATCAAAAAAAATATATTAGTAAAGATTTAATATATTATAAATAATACATGTGTGTGTGAGAGATGTTTTATATATATATAATTTTTGCAATAAAGGATGTCAATTCATCCTAACTCACATGGTTAGGAGCTTCCCTCTTTGACAAGGAGGTCCCAAATTCGAACCCAGCTGAAGCACTTGTGGGAGAAAAATATTAGTGGGTGATGTGGCGTGATGTGAAAGGGCGAGTGACGTGGCAGGTGACGTGGATTGTGGCAGATGACAAGTGGACAAGGTAGGTAGAAGGTGAGGTGACAAGTGTATCGCTGACATGGAATTTTTTTAAAAAAAATTAATGAACTTTCAGCGGCGACAAAAGTCGCCGCTGAAAGTTGACTTTTGGTGGCGACATTATATGTTGCCACTAAAGCTAACCTTCAGTGACGACACTAAAGTCGTTGCTAAAGGGTGACTTTCAATGGCAACATTGATTGTCGCCACAAAAGCTACCTTTCAGCGGCGACAAATGTCGTCGCTGAAACCATACTTTCAGCGGCGACAAATTTTGTCGCCGCTAATAGTATCAGCGACAGTCTTATCAGCAACGACTGAGCGGCGATAAAATGTCGCCACTGAAAATCTTAAGTGGTGACTTTTTGACTTTCAGCGGCGACAAAAAGTCAAATTTTTTGTAGTGATAGATCTATTGTTTGAATTTTTTTTAAGCATCTAAGAACCGTGAGTACCAGCTCTCACCTCTTTTTTTTTTTTTTTTTCTATGCTTACTGGCTTTGTTTAATGCTTTCCCGTGATATATAGCTTAGGGCATGGAATTTGGTAGGGCCTCAGTTATAGAGGCATTTTGTCATGTGACCGAGATGAGTATTTGTCAACCCACTATTTGCTGGAGAACGCTTAAAATTTTGAGGATTGAGTTATAGTTTCTTGTCTTGGTTTAAATTTTAGGTAGGGGAGGAATTTGTGATTGAAGAGTTTTGGGCTTAGATTGGCATATTCAAGTCGTTGAAACCAAAAAAAAAAAAAGGCATTTGCTAAAGTTGATTGTGGGATCATTGTTTATATGGAAGTGCTTCATATAATCTTCTTTAATAAAGTAGTGAAGTTCCAACTATAAGATGATTACTCCTATTACCATTTTATCTTACATGACATAATACTGAAATCACAATTCCCTCCTTTCTCCCTCCCTCTATTTGTTTACCTTTTTCCTATTTATTTGAAAGATGGATAGGAGGTCCATTAGGGGATTGTGACTTTCCCACCTTCCAACTGTGTTAAATCCAATTTTTAGCTTATTTTGATCTTTTGGTGCACAAATCTTTAGGGAATAGATCTCAAATATTGGCATAAAGAAATTATCAATAAGGTTATTACCCCCAAAAAAATTATCAATAAGTTTTTTTCTAAATGCTATAATCTACACTTAGAATTATTAAGTTGTGAAGCTCTTTACCATATAATATCCCAAACTCTTTGCACTAAAAAAATATAACAAGCATTTTTTTTTGAAACAATAGCTTTGCAAAAGCCACTTTTTGGTATGTTAGACCCATTGGCTTAACACATATTATCACTTATGATTGATTTTGTAATATCTCAAAATTTAATAAAATGATCAATTTATGGGAGTTAGATAGTAAGCTAAATTATGTAACCTACAAATTTAAGGAAACTTAAATTAGACAAGGGGAAAAATTAGGACCTAGTGTGTGTAATTAATAAGATAAAAATATACATATATGTATATAAAAACACACACCCAAACACCAACACACCACACCCATACTTGGCATTTTATGAGAGCACACGTACAGCCTTACCTTGGATTATAATTCTCTTCCATCATTAGTAAACACACATTCCATACACACACTCACGCATACTCTTACCATTTGGAAACCACCGAACCCACTCTTTATTTAATCAAACTCTCAACTCCTTCAACTCTTCATTTGTGGCCAGCAGCTGAAGAAACAGAAAAAAAAATCAACAGAAAAATAGAATAGAGAAAGAAAGAGACGTGAGTGAGAGTTTAACTAGAGGGGGAAAATGATCGGAGAAGAGGAATAAGGAAGCTCCAACACCCACATGCAACACCATAAACGAATTTAAGTGAGTCTTTTCTACCTCTTCCAATTGTTATTTTGTTTTTTGGGCTGTTCATGAGGATTTATGGCTGGTGGAATTAAGAGAGGTCACTGGAAAGTTTCTGTCACCGATAAGTTTCAAAACCAATAATTGTGTATCAATTTTACGTGGGATTTTTGTTCTCTTTGCTTCTGGAAATGTGTCACCAAACACTGGGCACATGTGTAGGAGTATGTAGAGTCAAAATCATTGAGTTTAGAGTGCAAAACCATGGCAACCTGTTAGTTTTCTCAACTCTGTTTTGCTAGCCAAAAAACAGAGTTTCTACTAGAAAGTTACAGAAGCTTAAACAGAGGATATAGATAACGTTTTTGATTGGTTCTTTTTGGTATGAAAATTTAAGGATGTTTAGTAGGAAATAGAATCAAGAAGAGTACAATTTGCAGTGAAAATGAATGAGTTCTTGAGTTTTGAACTCAGACTGTCAAAACTGACATTTTTGAAAGTTAGTCAATTTTATGTTTTATTCTGACCAATCAAATCTTATCCAATATTTATGAAATTTTACAGAGAGATAGTAGACATTCATACTTTAAAATGAGTTCAATAATTCGTCATTTGGATATTTGTAGAGGGAGTTATGATTTTTGAAAGTTAGGTCCAGAAATAAGGGAAATCCTCGAAGTCCAGATTTTGGCAGTTTGGTTGTGTTGTATTTTTAAGTAATATAATCTTGTCCAATGGCCATGATATGTGTTATTTGGATCAATATATTGAGAGATATGAATTTTTGAATTTAGTTACTCCCAGATTATGTTTTTGGAAGTCAGATTGGTTGTGGTGAAATTTTGGAAACCCAAAAATTGACAAAAAATTATGAAAATTTTCAAATTTAAAGTAGACATTCAGAGCTTTAATTTGTTTGGTAGTTAATAATTTTTGGACAAGTACATTAGGAGATATGGATTTTTAAAGTTGTGCTATGTTTCTAGAGTGTAATCGGGAACAGTAGAGTTTGGAGAAATTCTGGGAGAAATTTGGTTGAACTGACCATACTTAGATATTTTTTTTAAAAAAAAATTTCAAGAGCTTCATTTAGGATTTAGAATTAGTTAAATTTGATTTTTCTAGAATTAATTATGATTTTTTAAAGTTGACTAAAAAATCTGTCAATTTTCTGAAAAACAGTGAAATTGTACTATACAAAATTGTACTGTGTAGAAACCACTGAAACTGAGATAACCAGCAGAATATGATTAAAGGTAGTAGTAATACAAGTAATAAATAATTACTTGTTAATTTTAATTTATAGGAATTGGTAATAGCCCAAGCCGAAGAAAAAGTTTTGGATAAACAATCGAACTGAAAATGGATCTAGGTAGTAACTCTTCCTTTCATACACTATGTAATTATATGTATGCTTTGTGTATGAAATCTTCTGTAACATGAGCACAGTGTTTGGGACACACATATTTGCTTAGTTGTGGTCTGGGACCCAATGGAGGCACAGAGTTAAGCCGAGGTTGCAAACAGTCGTTTGGCCTCGGACAGTATGCACACAACATTTTCATCTTATATAACATGGTGCATTGTATATTTATTTATCGCATTTTATATTATTGATTGTATGTTACTACTGAGATTCATTCGAATCTCACCCTTTTTCAACATATAAAAATATTATATAGCGGCTCTAAGGGCAAAACTGTAATTACCAGCGACTGAGTTCGGTTCAAGCAGGACTGCAGTTGGTTATCTTTAGTTCTAAATTTTATTTCTTTTTGAATCTGTATATTTTTTCAAATCCTATGGATTTCCTATAATATAAACAAGCACTTATTATCTGTATATTTTCGTTGTTTCTGTATACCTTTTGAACTATACATTTATTACTCTGTAAATATTAAAATGTTTAAAGGTTTGACAGATTTGAAACAAATTTAAGTTTCACATGACCATTTTACCTATATTCAAATTGTTATATGTTGTATATCATCTTTTGCATATATGCGATACTATTTATTTGCACCCGCATCGCACGGGGTCTGTACTAGTTTGTTAGAAAATTGTGACAGAATTTGTCACTAGATTGAACTAATGGCTTACTATTACTTATTAATAAGTATATGATCTAACAGTAATTAAATCAAACCACTACTAAGATTAGTGTTTTTTTTTCAAAAAAAGAATTTTTTTCAGTTTCTGCTTTTCTTCAGTCCACTCTAAAAGAGAAAAGTAACTAATTTTCATAACTCATAGGCATGTATGTTACGGTGGAAGGAAGGGAAAATATTTTGAGTTGGATTAAAAAAACTAGAAAGGTGAAGTTAAAAGTTTGTAATATAATTAATTTCTTTGATTATTTTTATCTTATATATTTTCTTTATTAAAATTTTATAACTCCACTTCTTCAATGGTTTTAAATTTAACTCAAACATTTTCACATTCACTCACACATACATTGCAATGTGTCCGCGACACAACCAAGAGGAGGAATCTGTTAAAATCATGGAATTCATGTCAAAGTGGCACATTTACCTTTAGTTTTGCATACATTTTGGGTAAATTCATAGATAATAGATGATAAATGTGCAAAAGTAATGTGCCCAGGGGTATTGATGATAAAAAGGTGTAATTTCTCTGTTTAAGCCCCATAATTGTATTAAAATCAAATCAACACTGTTTTTATAGATTTCATTGTGTTGATAGGTTAATATTAGAGCCACAAAGGAGTCATTGGAGGCATCAAAGGATGATCAAGAAGTGGGAATAGAGCTAAGGAAGTCAAAGCACCATGGAAGAACAAGAAAAGGATGAAGAAGGCCAAAAAGCTTCATGTGGAAGCTTGGTCGCGGCCAACATCATCAAGGAAGTTTGGTTGCGGCCAACCCATCTTTGGCCGGGGCCAAAGTTATGCCAGAAACTTTTTGGCCGCGGCCAAACATCTTCCAGAGAGATTTTGGCCGCGGCCTACGCCCGAATTCTGCAGCTACGCGTTTTGATTCAGAACGGAATTTTAGGGCATATAAATACCAAAACCCTGAAGTAAAGACTCATTCTGAACCTAAGAGGTGTCGTGGAGACAATGCTCTTCTAGGGTTTGGAGCTTGGAGGTGGAGATTGGGCTAGATGTTTAAGATTTGAAGAGATTTGAGCTTCTCCTCTTGGTTTTTCCTCTCTTTCTGTTGTCTTTCCCCTTTGTTCTTCTTTGTAACTGATTTATGCCCTGTTTATTTTGGGTTTTATGAACATGTATAGCTAGAGTTTTATTGATTGGATTGTTTAGAACCCTTATATGGATTAAGTACTCATTTCCCCTTTATATTCTTGAATGGTTGGTTTATGTTGATTTCACTCTATTCTTAATGCTCCTTATTGATTGATCACCAATGAGGTTGTTGGGTTCACTTGGTTGATGCTTGAGAGGGCTAGATTGATTGTAGAACTTGGGTTTAATCGTGTGGGAACCTGAAATCCAAGGGTTGGATGGATGGTTTTGTTGATGAGGTAGAGATACACTCATTGACCTTACATAGTCACATAGGTTCTGCAATGTAGGCTGGGTTTAATTCTTCAATTAAGAGATTAATGAACTAATTAAACTAAACACCTATTTGGAGACTTAAGAGAGCACTTATGGGTAAATTAGTGACCTTGGTTAGCATAATCCATCATTAAGAGCTTATGTTGTGGGGATTTGAATGAGTACCTATGAAATACAAGGGGGATAAACAATCCTAACTTCCACTGCATCTTTCCTAGTCTATGACTCATTTGTTTATATTTTCATTTTAGTTTATAATTCTGTTTTCCTCCAATCGTGATAATTGTCTAACTCGAATTAGGCGAAAGTGCAATAATCTCTACTTAACCGGGTTTTGGAACCAAATCCTCGTGGGAACGATATCTTACTCATCACTTTATCACTTGGCACGACCCGTTCATTTGCGGACCAGCGGACAGAATCACTACTACAAAAAAACATTCCTGTGGCGCTTAGGACACACCACATATAAAGACGCCACTAAAAGAAGCTGCGGCGCTTCCAATCGCCAGAGCTTTAAATTTTTTCTTAAAACAATAGACTTTCTGTGGCGCTTTATACATAAAGCGCCACAGGAAGTCTACACTTTACCCAAAAAGCGCCACAGGAAGTCCCTACACTTTTTATTATTATTTTTTTTCAGGTCTTACTTCCTATGTCCCTTTTTTAAGAAAGCGCTACTAGAAATATTTTTTTTAAAAATACATTTTTTGTATTTTTAATTCATACCCCTATAAATTTTTGTATTGGACAACTTTAAATACAAATTTTTATATTCATCAACACAAAATGAAGAAAAACAAACATCAATAAATTAACTCAAAAATGATACAGACAAATAACTAATTAACAAAATTAATACTAAATATATTTATAATAATTTTGAATGACATGAAGCATAAATTCAACTTAAATAAACAACACAACAATTGGCAAGAACTAACAACACCTAGGCTAGTTAATTAAGTAGTACCTAGCTAGTGGTTTGCCTAAGCACATACTCACATCATTCATCGATCACTTCATTGACTTGATGATGGTCAGTCAAGTTGTCTCAACGTTGATCTTCATAATACTACATATATGTACAATCATGCACAAAAACAATTGAAATCAGTCAAACTTAATTATCTGGCATTAATCAATTGGATTTAAAACACAATATGAATTGCAACTAAATTACTTACATTTTAAAGAATAATTGGTTGATCGTGTGTAATTACATCCTTCATGAATTTCATGATGTAATACTCACAATCATTGTTATTGAGCTGGAAAGGGCACTATAACAATATAACAAAATAGTTAACTTAATTTTTGCATTAAAATTGTTTAATAAAAAAATTTGAGTAAACTTCTAGAATAGTTTAAGGAAGCAGAGGCCTGAAATACAGTCAATGTGCTAACAAAACAAATAGAAACTGATTACTTTTAGTTATTCAATCAAACACATAAATATTTACACATACACTCGTATGCTAACCTATTGAACAATATCATCATTTCTGGAAGACCTCCAATTAGAGAATCCACATAGTAAATGCAAGGGCCTGTAGGTTCTGCTGGGTTGATAACAATTAATATCCAATGTACCCTAAAATATTTTAAATTTTTTTGTTTAACAATCATGTTATAGTAAAATTTAAACAATAAAACAACATATATTGAAATACTACCACTAATAACTTACCCTTCATTGTATAGCACTATAAATAGCATAGTTGGTGTTACTTTTTTTTTAAAGTACTCTTTCAGATCATTAGATTGTACATCTAAATCTAATCCACCCCCGTGCTGGCTAATGAGATAAGGGTTGACAAATGAGAATTGGACCCTGTTTGTATCCATTAAGATGTCATGATACAAGTGCCTGGCACAATACAAACAACGTCATTAAAACTAAAAAATTAAATGATAAATAATAATTGTAGTGGCAAACGATGATGAGTAAGTACTTAATCCAGATGTTGATCACCAAAGCACTAACCCATCAACGATTACATATTTCAGACAACACATCTTCATTTAACTATTCCACGAACATTGTAGATGTGTCTATCAAAATGTAATTTCAGACCTCCTTCATGGATCAATTTTGGTGCAATCGATACCAATTGATCATGATATGAGGTCGTTTTTCTTTTGGTCTGTTGGCTAGCTGATGCTTTGGACTTTAGTTGGGTTGTGGAATACTTTGAAATCTTACCATGCTGTTGAATTTGTCAAATTTCTTTTTCTTTAGACTTCCCAGCCTGCAAAAATCATGCAGTTTTAGATGGAAGTGCAAAGTAAAAGTAAAGGGGATTATAAATGAACTACCTTTTCACATGGTTCGATAAGGCCTATTGGCCAAGCAACATAGACACCTACAACATCTTTCACCATTGTCTCCTCATCCCAAGAAGGGATCAGTAAGAGCACATCGTCATTCGTGCATATGTCAACCCTTACTCGGAGTGTGTTGTCAGGCAATGGTGAATTGTGCAATATGTCATTATCGATGTTGTAGGCAACACCCATTGCAATCGCGTGCTTGGAAGCTTGATCAATGTATAGTTTTCACGTTGACTTGCCCTATGTAAAATAAAGTTCATATATTGAGGTTTGCTAAATTATAATGTAACAAAAAGTTTAAAGAAGGAATTAATTACCAAATGAAGGGGTACTCTAGGCATGGAAGTGTAACTATCTTTGACACTTGGGTTGTCATAGGTGGGAACATTTTATGTTACCCTACATTACACCAAGTGTTCAATTTGCGTCCTCAACTGTGCATTTTGTTCTTGCACCAAACGCATTTGCTCCAAAAATTGTTCTTGCATTTGATGCTTAAAACTATTCATCTCATCGCGTAATTGTACAACGTCACTTTGACTGGGGTGCTTATGGCGTCTGAAGTATGATGTTTAGGTTACTCCAAAATCAGTACCACGAACACAACCATGATACTCAGGTACTGGTAGCACTCTACTCAAATAATCATCTCGACCAACATAGGTGGCTAACTCAGGCTCTTGCTGAGTCATTAATTGCTATCACAAAATGAATAACAATAATATTAATTATTATAAATCAGATTCATTTCATTCAAGCTAATTATTTATTGTATGCATAATCCAATACTTACATAATACTCTGCTACTCTTCTTGCTTCTTCACTAGGGATTTCACCTTTTTTGTTTGTGCAACCAGCTACCCACATATCATGTCGTGGTACATATGCAAATTAACTTGAAGTATATAAATACATTTAAAACATACAAGTAAAACCAAGTATTAACATTGACAGCATCATAAACTTATGTTTCATGATCAAGTGTGGAGGAAGGTTATAAATCATTAATATTAACGGTAATGTGCTGTGTGTACTACTCTAAACACCATGAGGATTAATTCCATCATTTGACTGTGCAAGGCGCAGATTCCTTAGTTCGTCCGCAAAGTTGGGGTACTCATGATTAATTCTTTTCTACTGAGGAGCATCTGCAGGGTTCCTAAGCTTCATGTCTTTAATCCTTTCATCTGCATGTCAGGTTAACTGCTTAGCTGTCTCTGCATTACTGTACAGTTGCTTGAATCTTAGAATAATAGGAAAATACCAGAGGACCTTCAAATGACTTTTTCCTTTCTTCTTCCCATATCGAGATGCGTTGCATTTAGAGAACTTTTCCAACATTGCGTACTGATTCCAAAGTCATATGCAATCATTAGGGCATGCATGTATCTTCTCATAATCCATACCAGTTGTTATGCAAAGAATTCATTTTGCCTCATATGTCTTGGTAGGAAGTACATTTTCTTCTGGAAGCATATCTCCCAAAAGTTCAAGCAGTTTAGTGAAACCGGAATCACTCAATCCATAACGCGCTTTAAAATTTTACAATTTCAATACTGCTAGCAATCGTGTGTATTTTGTACAACTGACATATAATGGTTTATATGCATTACCTTTCAACTTCTCAAATTTTTTAGGACAGTTATGAAGAACCTCTTCAACCGCATTTAGCATTTCTTCAAGATTATCGTCTTCATCACACATGCCTTGGTCAAGGTCATTTGAAGCAACACTCGTGGCATGCACCCGTACACTACATGGATCGTTTGTCTCATCATGTCTTGTCTATCATGTATATGTTTGATCAATCCCATGACACACTAAATGATCTAGCAAATCAAGTGAACAAATCCGCTTCCCAAAACTACAAGATAAGCAATGACATAAGATTTTGCTAGGATCTTTCGTCTGCTCGGTTGCAAATCTAATAAACTCTTTCACCCCATCTATATATTCCCTTGAACACACCAATCAAATGACATCTAATTTTGATCCATCTATACCTTCAACCTATTTTTAAGAAGTGGTAAGTGAGCTAGAATATTGCATTTACTAATTACTTTTACCTTCTTTTATTTTCTTTAAAATAAAATCTTCAGCATAACATCCTAAAAATTGGAGCTTTCCAGGACTTAATTACATCTTCTAATTGATCAATAATCCATCAATTAATCCCACAGCATTATAAGCGAACAAATTATTTAAAATAATAGTGGTAACAATAAATAATTATTTTACGTATACCACAAAATTGCATAGCAATGTGTGTGTATTGGACTTTGGAGTATCTTATCATTTCTTTTACTCTCAAACTCTATAATTATGACCAAAATAAACAAGAGTATATCATAAATAAAAATGCAAATCCTTCTCTATTTTATTTTTTTCCTTCATGCTTCTATTAGTTATGAACTTATCCACAAACAATAAAATTAAAAATCAATTATCATGGAGCAAAATGATATAAGCCTTGACTATATGCTTCGTATTGGGTTACATTTATCACAATAGGTTGTTCTATTTTTATACTGAAAGCTAATAGGAAAATACCAAATTCACTAGTGTTAGCCAAGAGTCTGAATATATTAATAATCCTAGCTTTTTTTATATGTATATATCATGCATTTAAAATAAAAAATTACATATATAAGTATCTCCAATCTTTTAATTAATGCAATATATATAATTAATAAGGGAAAAATTAAAATAAAAAACTCATTAAAACAACTCATTCAAAAAAATTAAGGCAATTCAAATTTTAAACTTGTATGAGAAGGACTAGAGGGAATATCAATTACCCTTGGGGGCATAAAGTTTGTCTTGGGGGGGGGGGTGGCAACATATATACAAAAAATATAAAAGATTCTATAAGAAAACAGAGGGCGGGCGGCATGTTGGGAGTGTGTGAATCTATAAAAAACATAGGGGGTATGTGTTGGAAAAAGTATGACAAATCCCAATTTTTATTATATATTTTCATATTTTATGTGGGGGTTGTCATATTAATTGAGTTTAAAATGTATTCTTTATGTTTAATTGAGATGAAAAGTAAATAAATTAAATTACGATTAAAAATGGAATAATTTTCATAAAATTGTTTCATTAATTTTTCTGAGAAAATTAGATATCAATTTAAAGTACTTGAAAAAAATGGATTTAAATCTCAAAATGGCAATTTGGGGTTAAATTTTAAAAATGACAATTTAGTCCCATGAATTAGACAAATGGCAGTTTAGTCCTACTGAAACTACAGCGTTTTTGCAGATTAGCATTTAGGTCTGGTCTGATTCATTGCAAAGAAAAAGCTGATATTGAAAAACCAGAGACAGCGCCGCGGGTGACCTGGGGACCTCCATCTATCGCCTTCACCTTCTTCTTCCTATATCTCGCCAGCGGCACTATCCACCACCACAGCCGCCGGCGAGCTCCATTATTCCAGATTAGAGAGCTTCCGCAAGTGAGAAGAGAAAAAGAAGGGAGACAGAAACGGAGACGGAAAGTCGACGGTTTGGAGACAACTTCACATACACCGTCATTCCTCGTTGAAGCAGAAGACAGAAACGCGAGAGGAAGGAGACGGAGCTAGGCGGTAGAAAAACATAACCACCCCATTTTCAGTCATCATCGTCATCATCACTGTTCCATCATCGTTACTTTTCTTCTGCACTACCGTCAACCTCCGTCATTCCAGATTCAGAGACAGAGTGCTGCAAGAACCCAGATTAAGCTGATTATCATCTACCGCTGGTTTTCAATTTTGTCCTTCCACTGTAATTTCCGGCAAGTTTCCGCTGCCCACACTCTTCACTGTTTCAGCATCATCACAGCCTCGGTTTCTTCCTCTGTTCTGGGATCAAGTTCATTCATAAATTCTCAATGGCACATTCTGATTTTAACCTCTCTGGCCTTAATTTTTCCTTGATTTAGAGTGGTTTTTATTATTTTGATCTGTAATTTTATATGGCTGAGTATAATCAGAGTGTGATTATGATTCTTGAGTCCATGACTCTAAGTGGCTAGGCAACTTTGTGCTCTTGGAGATGATTTGGAGATGGTTTGAGCTTACATTTACTTTAAAGGGGAGTTTATTTTATCTATAGCTCATTATATTTTTTGATTTCTTAGGTTTAAGAATTCATTTATATATTGAGATTATTATTTTAATTATGTTTTATTTTATAAATTGAGTTGTTGTGATTTTGTGTTTGTAATGAGGATTTGCACTCATCAATATATATGGTCATATGTATGTTTTTCTATGATTCCATTGCTTTTTATTTATTTAATATGGTATTGTTGGATAGATTGCTTAAATTGGAATTGTAGTTGAAACTAAATGCATTACTTACTTCATAATCACACTCTAAGGAATTTTAATAATGTTTAAATTAATGGGTTTATGAGTCTAAGCATTAGACTCAATGGTAATTGAGGTTTGATATATTAAAAAAATTAGAAAAACTCATTACACTAAGAGGGCTTAATAGCATCTCTAGAGTATGAGTTCCTCTCTTTTGGTGTTAGACTCAACGGTGTTTGGAGTTTGGTATATTAGGAGCTTAGTGTATTAATTCACCGAATATTTTAATTGAGTAAGGATAGTCATTGAAAACCATTTCCAAGAGTATCTTCATCACTTGCATCTTTTATCCATTTTCATTCCACTTTTATTCTAAAAAATTCAAAAATATTTGTTTTTAAAGCATTTTAGTTTAATTGTAATTTAGTCTTTATATAAAAAGCTCAAAAAATCCTTTTTAACTTGTTTTATATCAATCATTGCACTTAGTTTTTAGGTAATTAATAAAAGGCTATTCGTGAGACGATGCATGATTGTACGCTTTATTGCAATCCTTGGTTAAAATTCTTGAGGAGGTTACTAAGGTACAAAACGAAGCATACAAAGCCTCACTTCAGAGTGTGTGTCCAGACTCCAAATCAGAGGCAATATACATAAAAAAATAAAAATATAGGAAGCAACATAAATAAATACAAATCTAAAAAAAATAAACACACTTACAGATTTGCAGTAGTGACAGTGGGGACTAGAAGTGGGGACCAACAAAGGAGGAGAGAAAGAAGAACTGTCACAAACGCTTTCAGATACGGAGTGGGGACCAAAAGAGTAAGACAGTACTAAGAAAAAGGAACAAAGGATGAAATAAAAAGGACGTTTGTGGGGGGAAAAGTGAGCAATGGGGCGGACGATTTTGACTCACAAACAAGAAAATGGAAGGACTGATGACAATGAAGTTGAAGGAGAGGAAAGAAGGAAAAAAGGAAAGAAGGAAGAATATATGATTATGTTCGAATAAGTGGGGACCAACAGAGGAGGAGAGAAAGAAGAACTGTCACAAACGCTTTCAGATACGGAGTGGGGACCAAAAGAGTAAGACAATACTAAGAAAATGGAACAAAGGATGAAATAAAAAGGACGTTTGTGGGGGAAAAGTGAGCAATGGGGCTGACGATTTTGACTCAGAAACAAGAAAATGGAAGGACTGATGACAATGAAGTTGAAGGAGAGGAAAGAAGGAAGAATATATGATTATGTTCGAATAAGGGGATGGAGGAGGGTGAAGCGGGATTGGTGGAGTGGATTTTTGTAATTCACTCCACCAATGGGTGGCGCTTGGTGACGCTTTTGCAAGTGTCACCCAAAAGGGGATTGGGTTGCGCTCTCCACCCAATCCCCACATGGCAGCTGTGGCACTCCCCTAGGAGAGCGCCAAAGCTGCCCATGTAATGAGCGCCACCCAATGCCTATCAATCAGCTGTGATGCTCCCCTAGGGAAGCGCCACAGCTTCCTCAATTTTCTATTGGGTGATACTTTTTTATTAAGCGTCGCATGATCCTATTAATTTTTTAATAAAAAATATGATTTAGAAGTTGTGGCACTTCTTTAAATATATGCCACAAAAGGGGCACCACTAAAATCATTTTTTGTATTAGTGAATGGGTGGAAGTTTTGTAGATGGTGATCTTTGTTATGTTTCCTGCACTGCTGGTTAAGGGCGAAGTCACCTAGTTTTTTTCTTTTTTGAGCCTCTTCATCTTTTATTTGCTGTTTTTTGTTTTGTGTATTCCTACTTATCAAAGAAGCAAATGACAAAGGTCCTAGTCATAAGAAATATCACACGCCACATCACTAGCCATGTCATCAAAATGTCCAATCATCATATTCATAATCATGTGACAAATCAACAGCCACATCATCTGCTATGTAATCTGGCTGTCCAAGCCATCAGGCTAGTCAGCCGCTGCATAGCTAAACACATTCACCTTGTCATAAAGGCATCCTAGTCATTGACCAATTCAAGCCCTACATCGACAACCATGTCATTCCTATGTCGTAGTCATTGCATTGTTATCATTGGCCTTATCTATAGCCACATCTTCTTCCATGTTATCCCAGTGTCAAATTCATCTGCCAAGTCAACAACCACACAATTGATTGGCCATGTACTCATAGTGTCCTAATCGTTAGCCTAGTCATATGCCACATCATCAAACTGTCCTAGACATTTGCCTAGTCAGCCGGCACATTGTTGGCCACGACATCCATCTGTCCTAGTCATTTGCTGAGTCAATAGGCACATCATCACCATGTCATCACGTGTCATAGTCATTAGCAGAGTCAGTTGCCCCGTACGCAACAATGTCATCTGCTGAGTCCTAGGCTGGCCTAAATAGTAGCCCTTTGCGAAGGCTTTTACAACTTTTTATCTGTCTTGAAACCACAACTTCACTTGAAATTTTATTTTTTTCGAACTTTTATTTCAATTCAATCCTTTAAATTTTTTTAAAAATTTATAACAATGGTGACAAGGCTACCACTGAAAATGACTTTGGTATTGGCAATAGTTTCTTCAGAAATAGGTCGGTCCAGCCCCTAAACAGTTGGGTCCATAAGTCCTTTTTCCTATGTAGGGTTATGCTCATGATGCCCTACCAATTATATACTTACATTTACGGCCGTATATTTAAATTATTCTTTTGTGGTTTTTTATTTTTTATTTTGCCTGATTGTTGAGGTGTTTTAATTATAACAAAGATTCTTTGATGCAGAACGCCTTTTGAAATTAAAGTATACCTGACGTCTTGGATTTTCAGCCTCCAATTTCATCAAAACTTGGTTTCTGCTTTATATTTCATTAACAAGATCTCAAGGTTTATCTACTGAAATCATAAACTAAAGTGCATACGTGTCAATGAATAGAAGAAATGGAAAATGGATCCCCAACATATACTAAGGAACTTTTACCTATATTATTAGCACATATTTAGTTTAACAGTTCGATCAAATACAAATTAAACGACAAAAAGTTACAATATGACGACATAACATCATAACATAAAAACAAAAGACAATAAACTAATGCATATCATCTAGTAATAGCCAACTTGATGAGCCCGAACATAAGCAAGAAGATAATTCCCAGAGGGAAGCTCATTTACATTTAGTTGATTAGGGTTTCAATCGACAGAATCGTGTGTGGCCGGAACCCTAGCTTAAGACTGGCCTGCCATATTTTGTCAACGCTAAACATGACTTCTCCACACTCATTAACGTTCCAATCCTTCAAGCCATGCAATATTCCAGCAATACGCCATGCACTCATCACCCTTCTTGGTAACCAGTTTTGTCATATAATAACGAAACTTCACTTCCTTAGAAACAATATTATATTATACACCAAAAAATAATTTACATTTTGTGTGTGTGTGTGTGTGTGTATGTGTGTGTGTGTGTGAATATGTGTATATGTATAATAACTGACCTCACAAGAGTGTAAATTCTGAAAAGAAGAGGGAGTTATCATAGAAGGTGTGGTCAGATAATAACAGTCTTTGCGCATTTTCTTTGGAGGGAATTGAGTCAATGGTATGAATGATGATCCTTTCGGTGCCTTCATTTGTTGATCCCCCTTCCAATTCTCTCCTACTAACCATATCTGAATATAGTGATTACGGAAAAATTATTTGGTTTATGTGTAAGCCAAGTTATACATATAGTCAAAAGAGGTTGATTAAAAACTTATTGGCCAAATCAGTTTTATTCCTTTACCTTTGCAGTGTGAGATGTTGAATGAGCCAAATTCCTTTTTAATTCAGGGCTTATCCTTAATTGGTGATTCTCAAAGCTGTCCTTGCACATTGTTATTACCTGCATAAAAGAACCAAGTAATTTCAAATTCTGATTATATGATATATTTAAGTTCAAGTTTACCTATGATGTGAGTGGATAGATTGTTATCACGTCCAATAATTGAAGCTTTTATCAATATGTAAATTATTTAATCTTCCTCAAATCAACAATATATACTCACTAGAAAACTTAGACCATTAGAAGTGAAATTGAACATATATACCTTAATATTTCTTTGACATAATGCAGTTGCAATAGCATGAGAAACCTTGGTATAGGAACCAAAAAGGACAACTTGTGCGGTTTGTTTTGGAATGCTATGAAGAACTATAGCCACTGTAATACCCTACTTCCAATAGCCTTAGATGAATACAAATGAGTAGTGAAATCATTATGGAACCATGATTTGAACCCGAACTACCCAAGTTTCAAGTCTTTCACAAGTCCCCACTCTCAAAACCAGGATTTAAACCTAAGGTCGAGAGGGTTTTTCAGAGGGTAGAAAACTTCTCAAACATTTCTACAACTTCCACCACATCAGAATGACTCATCATCTCTTACTTTCAGTATATCAAAGTATATAAGCGTTTTTCCTTCAATTAAATTAGAGCGGTTCTCTGTTTATACTTCATCCATTCATTCTTATACATACATAACAAGTATGATCACAAACTACCAAAGTATTTACATCAAATACAAAAGTAGTGACTCACACTACGATCTTCAATCTTCCTTCATATCCCCTCCGTGCATATCTCCATGCATTCTTCACCTGTCTAAATGGTTAGTTGGAAGGAGTGAGATTCGAGAGAATCTCAGTAGCAAACATACAGACAATGCATATAAGATGAATACTAGTGCATGATATGCTTGCCTTACATAGGCTCATGTTCACATAATGATATTCTGCATGCTCAATGTTTCATACAACATACTTATGGCTATAGTAAAAATAGAAACAGAGCTTCATTCATTCATACATGCTTTACATAATCAAGCAAAGCAATACATCAAATCAATACACAACATAAGCATCACATACATACAAGTAAGTAAGTTTACTACCTTTTGGACTTAACCTCCTCGTCTTGTATCTTGATCTTCCAACCATAGCTTCTTCTTTGTCACTTTATGGCCCTAGATAAGTAATGACATTATTAGAGCCATAAAGAGTGAATGCCTAATGGGCTATATTAGCCCTCAAGGCTTACTTTCACCCTTGGAGTTCATAAGTATTACATTTGGTCACTTTCTTTCTCAAATTCGCATGGTAGCCAAAAGCTGCTAGCATTTTGACCAAACTTTGAAAAATCATAATTAATTCTATAAAACTCCAATTGGGGTCGTTCAAAGTCCTATATGAAGCTATTTCATTCCAGAATTTCTCCAAATATAACCTGTTCCAGATTTCATTTCAGAAATAGAACACAACTTCAAAAATTTATATCTCCCAATGGACTTATTCAAAAATTACAAACTACCTGTCAAATTAAATATTATGATGTCTAATTTAATTATGGAAAGTTTCAGAATTTTTGGACAAGGTTCACCCTATGAAAAATCTCACACAATGTCACTGTTCCAGACATGTCATATCAACAACATGTACATTCAACTTCATAAATTTCCAAATTCATATACAAGCATCTAAAAATCATGAACACTTGCATACCTACACAATTTTTTGTGCAAAATCCAATGGAATCATCAAAATTAAAAAATTCCTACTTCTTCATCACGTTCTATTCAGACCAGAAAATCAGGGTTTTCTACAACAATTCACTAATTCAGAATTTTGTCCAACAACTTGGTCCAATATCATCATAAATCATCCTCTAACCATAAATACATGATTAAACCTCAAAAATACCCCTTGGATGAAAAATGAACAGTACCCAACCCTTACAAAAACTCATCCAAACAACAAACCAATCGGTTCAAAAGGAAGCTCACGCTTACCTCTATGCGTTTCCGCAGTCGATTTGGAAATCCGGCAAGGTAGACGGCACCAAAAACCTCTGAATGAAAATCCAAAACTGTAGAAATGAAGCTTAGAATGAGTAGAAGAATGTTTGTAAAGTGTACTTTGAGAGAAAACGCCGATTCGGTAGTGTTTCGGCGGATTGAAGTTCTTGAAAATCACTATTCACATTTTCTCTTTCCTTATCCATTTTCTCTCTATTTTTCATGATTTTTCTGAATAATTGGGGCAGCTGGACAAAATTTTAAGGCCTAGGAGGAGTCTTGAAAAATTATGCCACGTGTCGCGATGTTACGGTGCCATTTGTTCGGTATTCCACTGATTCGAGGACACGTGTCACTTCTTTTTTCTAAAGTGGGTCTCATATCTTTTCTTGGGCCTTTAGCCGTCCAAAATGTCAGATGAAGTAAGGGTCTAATGATTTTCCCCTGCTCCCACACTCAGTGTTCGAGAAAGTTGTCGGTGACCCGACCGGAGACTGGTGAATTCCCCTGACTTCTGTGCCACATGTCACCATCTTAAAATGCCAACACAAAAGGCAAAATGACATTTCATTATTAATGGGACATGTGTCACCTTTTCATTTAGCCAACATAAAATTTATGTCATGATTACTTACTTTATTAAAGTTACTTTATCGGTGTCTACTCAGGATTCTACTCGGGACTTACTCGGGATTGCTTCAAGCATATCAAAGCTCACCAAATGACACCAAGTCGGAGTGTGTGTGTGTGAGCCCCTCATGGCGCTACATATTGTTATCCACTTTACAAAACGTAGATGACATATATACACCTTGAAAATGGCATGTGCACACCTACACCAGCCTATTTCACCTGACTAATCAGTCCCTTACGTCATGACATAGTTGGGTGTCGTCTTTCTACCAACCCAATAGCATTATATATGTGTTCTATGCACATCTGCACTGACATTCTAATCATATTGTTTACAAATACCGAGCCCTCTGCCTAGTAAGGCTCAAATCTCATAGCCCCTGAGAGTCTTTTTATATCTCATCAGTCTTGAGACTCTTTCTAAGTTGGGCTTAGTCGCTTTCCTGATTCAAGCTTATCCTCAAGTCTCTATACCCAAAATTTGGGATATTACAGCCACCACTAAGCTACTTCCATCCACAATCTTCACCTTTAGTTGAGGGTACCTTTGTATGTAAATCTCTTCACATTTATTAAGCTCCTCTCCCTTCACCCACATTTATATTCAAGTCATTACATTGATAAGAGTTCCAACCGAGTCAAAGTTCAAAGACTGAATTTCAACTAAGTTAAAACTATAAGGCTTGAATTGCAATTGAGGCAAAATTATAGGGACTTAATGATAAACTTTCCCATCAAAAATTGAAACTTGCCTGATTTAGAAGACCAAGACTCAAGACCTTAACCCCACTCAACTCTGCCTCCAATATTCCTTCTTCTAGTTCAACGTCTCTCTTTGGCATTTGAAAATATACTGTTAAAGGATTTTTAGAAAAAATATAAAACACAAACATTAATTAGTCAAATGACTAGCTTTGCTTTTCTAAGAAAACGAAGTAGATAATGAAATGATTAATAATAATAATAATGCATACTTGTACAAAGAATCTTGGTATAACCCATGATGCGTGGTGAGATTTTGGAATTTGTTGCTCTCCAGAATAAATGTTCGACCATAAATTCAAGTCATAAGAGAAGACCAAAGGGTTAAAGGCCTAAACGAAGATGATAGATTGAATCTGGAGTTGTGAGGTGTGTTAGGTGCACAACATCTGGCGAGGTTTCTGTTCTCTTCAAAGTTGTTTCGTACGTAATTTCCGTGGATTTGTCCACAGTTCCATAAATATAGTCATATACAGGCATGAAAAGACTGTAATTGGTCCGAAATTGAGTATGGTGCAGAGAGTGGAAGCTATCACACAAACAATTAAATCAGGTGAATTAACTAATAATTAAGCATCTGAAAGCTTACAATTGTATGACGCTTTGATTAAAAAAGTGATAATAATCAAAATAAATACATTCAAAGTTATATATGACGGCATGACTTCAATAATATAGATTTAAATGTGTTTTAAGATGAATGATTGTTAACATTTGTATACCTAGTGTGAAAATTCGTGATTTGTAAATGTCATGGCATATATGATATAAAGATTGGAAAGGAGTAGAATGATACATTAAAGTAATATCGTAGAAAGTTTGGCATACTTTTTTAAGGATATAAAGTAAATAATTCTGATGCAGACATGTAACTAACTTCGTATAAGTCATTTACTTGTTCTTTTTTTGTCAAACCAAGTCAATATCACATTAACTACATATAGTACATCTCAAACTTGTTTTTCAAAATTTTAATTATTACTCCCTTCACTCTAATCCTAAGTATAAAATAATAAATTAAGATAATTCTTTGTAACTAATTCATAAAAAATTTGTGGAATCTGTATTATGTCCTTGTCTCAATTACAGGCAAAGAGTCAATATGAGTATATGACACTACGTGGCATTTTCCCTGCTGATCATCATTCTCTTTGGTTTCCTAAGTCCACATTTGTGAGTAGAAAATGAAATTTTGTTGAAAAAATTAGTTAAGATTCTATATTTAAAAATAAATTAAGATAATTCTTTGTAACTAATTCATAAAAAATTTGTGGAATCTGTATTATGTCCTTGTCTCAATTACAGGCAAAGAGTCAATATGAGTATATGACACTACGTGGCATTTTCCCTGCTGATCATCATTCTCTTTGGTTTCCTAAGTCCACATTTGTGAGTAGAAAATGAAATTTTGTTGAAAAAATTAGTTAAGATTCTATATTTAAAAATTTTATGGGGGGAGGGGGGGACCTTTAGAATAAATGGATAGTTCTGATGAGATATTAGTTAAGCTTTTCCAATATCACCCCTATTTGAAGTCATTAACACAATTAAAGAGAATATACCAATACAAATTTGAATATATTTCATTTAAATATGGGTAGAGGTGCCTTATAATAAAGATAATAAAGACTAAGGGGAATAGGGCATATCATATACTTTGTCAATGTGAAAAGGATGGAGCCCCCAATGACGTGATTTTTAGTTAAGAGTGATGTCAGGCTTATTTATACATTTGTTTCCTCTCATCACAGGTAATTAAAAAAAAGTGTGAACGAATTTTCTTGTTATTTAAGGCTCTCATGCCACTTTAATTCAGTTCAAGGTTTGGTAGAAATTAATATAAAGTATATAGATGCGGAGACGAACACTTAAAGCCAAGGGCACCATGGTATAAGGGTGTGGTTCTAATGGATGGCTCAGTGATGAGTTAGAGACCTTTATTACCATATTCGTGATGTGGGTTATCATATCATAAGAAGAAGAAGAAAATAATACAACATGTAAGAATCACATTTAAAGGGAAAACAAGAACATAAAGTTGAGGTTGTAGATATAATAATATTGAGATGGACGTGTGATGGTACAAAAAAGAATAAAATTCATAATCATAGTTATTATTGAAAAGAAAATAGTAAAAAATTATTTCAGGTGATTTAATACACACACATATAGACACACAATGAAGTATAATGAGTATGCCAAGGGGAAATTCACACAAATAGAAATAGAGAAAGCTGAGAAAATATGTAAAGGGGGGAAAATTATAAACACAATGTCCTATACATATAATTTTGGATCAAGATATTAATTTCGTGACACTCAAGTTCCTAAAAAACCATGCTGAAAGATTATCTGAGTTTCGCCCCCACGAAATGGTATGAAATGTTATTATGGGGAGTTAGAGAAATTATAAAGAGATTTAGTTTCCAAAAAAAATAGCCCAAATAATTTTAAAGCTAATTTCTAGGAATTTAAGAGCCTATTTTGCAAAAATTCAAAGAAAAATAGTTAGAGGTTATGATTTGGCTTGAAAATTTACGGGAGATTATTTTAAGGCTTAAAGAAGCTAAATAAGGGGAAAAATCCTTACAAAGTATTAAGGATTAATTTATGAAAATTATATGGTGAGCCAATACCGATTTAGAAAAAGGGGAAAATTAGTAACTTTACTGTACGAACACCAAAAATTGGAATTGGGTTAAAGATAAGCCAAATTATAGAACCTAAGAGGTTTAAGAGATTTTAAATTAGAAAAATTAAGAAATTTAAAGCATTGTGAGTAAGACTAGTAGGATAAAAAAACACACCCACACACTTACACACACTCACGGCCCACACACACAACTCACACCTAAATAAAACACTCAAACACTCCAGCCAGCTTATCACACAACACACACACAAAAGATCATCAGCTCCATCTTCTGTTTCCACACCAACAACATGTTTTGGCTCAACTTTATCGAATTCAATAAGTCTATTGCTTGATTAATTTGTTAAACAAATCATTGTGGGAACGATACTTGACTTATCACTTTATTACTTAGCCCGATCCATGCACTTGCAGCTGTGAACATAGAAGGTGTAGTGAGATAAAAACAGTCTTGGCGCAATTTCTTTGGAGGAACACTACCAAAAAAAATGACAACTCGTAGCAGTGCATTTATAGCGGTTAATAATAACGCTAAAAAAAAATAAGAATTTGTAGCGGTTTTAGCCTAAACCACTATAAATTTACAATGGTGTAACTCCCGCCATGTGGCACGGGGTTAAGGGAACGCGTTTTGTAGTTGTTGAGAAGAAAAAACTGCTACAAATATTGGCGCAAATTTGGGGCCAAATTTTCCGCGGTTACTTTATAGTGGTTAACACATAATAACCACTATAAATTTGGTGCTAAGTGGCACGGAGCTAGCATGACTATTGTGGCGGTTATTTTGTAGCGATTACAGTGATAGTAACTGCTATGAAATGCAAAGGGCCACCTATTTGTAGCGGTTATATCTTATAATCGCTATAGAATACAAAGCGTCCGTTGGTCTGTAGTGGTTTGATAACCGCTACAAATATTTAATGTTAACCGAGGTATTTTGTAGTGATTTGTGTAGTGGTTTCCTTGATAACTGCTACAAAATCCTGCACTATAAAAGGCGCCTGACCCCTCACTTGCTCACTTTTGCTAGTTTGAATTCTCATATATGCTCTCTCAGATTTTCCTCTAGATCTTTCTACTCAAGCTTTTTTACAGAGTTTTTCCAATTGATGTTGGTAAAGTTTAAATCATTTATTTCGTTTTCTGACTTTTATTGTATAATTTGATATAATTTTTTATTTTTTTTATTTTTTTGCAGCTATGACTTCCGAGTGGAAGAACTTGCCGATGGGGCCGAAGGATTTAGCATGGAATGAGACGGTGAAGGTAAATAATTGTATTTAATTATTATTAATTAATTTCATAATTAATTGCTTTTATTTATTATTTATTAATTGTATTTAATTATTCCTTATTCTATAGTGTTATATGATAGATTTGCCGTCTGGGACAATAGGAAGAGGTACACGCCGATGAAGATGGGAGACGACTAGAAGAATAGGAGGAATCGTTTCTTCCATACTATGAATAAGGACAGAACGATACCTCTACAGCAGCTGATCGAGAACATCCCAGACAGTGTCACACCCAACGACTGGGCAAGTTTTGTCCAATATAAGAGGAGCCCAGAGGGATAGGTGATCTTTTTATAATTATAATTTTTGAATAATTTATGTTTTTAATATTTTTTTCATTTTTATCAAATTTTTATATTTTTTCATAATTATGTTGTTGTGTTTTTTATGCAGGCTCTTTCTCAGAGGAACACGAGGAGCCGAGGGTAGTAGAGGATCCATCACATAGTTGGATTGAAGACATTTGTTGTTACTTACAGTGAATTGGTAATTTTTGTACAATATCAATTAATTTTAGCTTTATATTATAAATTAATTATTTTATTGTTTTTATTGTTATTCACGGTTACCCATAGACACCGGGATAGGACTCCGACGTCTTAGCAGGCAGAGAAGGCCATTGTAAGATAATTTTTTGTTTGATATCTTTTTTATAAAACTAATTTATTGTTAATTACAATAACAATTGAAATTTTCACAAAATTGTAAGAGCGGATTCAACAGTCCCAGGCTAAGCTGAAGGAGACCCAGACCCAGGAGTCATAAGGGTTTGTGGACCCCACTACTCTACTGAAAGCTGGTTTGGGACCAGTTAAGCCCCCTGGCCATGTAATTGAAATTTTCACAAAATTGTAAGAGCGGATTCAACAGTCCCAGGCTAAGCTGAAGGAGACCCAGACCCAGGAGTCATAGGGGTTTGTGGACCCTACTACTCTACTGAAAGCTGGTCTAGGACCAGTTAAGCCCCCTGGCCATGTAAGGGGGATGGGGTTAGGTGCCAGACCTAGCATGGTCTATAGGAGAAGCGGCGACTCTTAGGCGAGCACCTCTCGAGCACGGACATCCAGGACCAGACATCCGAGAGAGGAGACTGTGGACAAGATCTGGTTGGAGGTTTCCAGGAACATGCCGTGATAGCACAACAGATGCAGGAATAGTCTGATTTCTACTACATGTAGAAGATGCAGTAGCGGGAGATCACAAACTCCATGCTCGACAGGGCGTGGAGTCACTTATTCCCTGATGAGGCGTTCCCAGGGTTCTCCCTATCCCTATGTTCATTGTGTAACCGCCTCCTCTTCCTGTAGATGATGGTGTTGTTGACTATACTCGGGCCCGTCATCCCCCCGCCCTTGAGAGAGGACCTGATACCTTGAGAGAGGACATGATAGTCAGTCTGGTGATCCTAACCCCCCAAGACAGGGTCTGTTGATCAAACTCTTGACAGTTAGTTTAGTTCATTTAGAACATTTTTTTCATTTTATAACAGTTGTAAAAAAGTTGTTAATTTTAATTTATATTTTATTCATTACTTATGTTTCTTATCTAGTTTTGTTCCATTTTACAAAGTTGTGAAACACAATTTTGAAATTTTTTTAAAAAAAATAGCTATTCTTTGTAGCAGTTCTTATACAAATAACCGCTTCAAATTTTCAACATTTGTAGTGGTTTATTAAAAGAAACCGCTATAAATTGTCAACATTTGTAGCTGTTTCTTGAAAAAATATTGTTACAAAGTGTTACATATTTGAATTTTGAATTTGTTATTCCCACCAATGGTCATGTTAGTTTGTAGCGGTTTTTATCTTGTAACCGCTACAAAGTGTTGCACATTTAAATTTTGAATTTGTCATTCCCCCCAACGGTCATGAACTTTTGTAGTGGTTATCTCCAAGTAATCACTACAAAATGTTAAAACATTTGTAGTAGTTACATCTATAACTGCTACAAAATGTTACATATTTGAATTTTGAAACTGTCATTCCTGCTAATGGTCATGAAAGTTTGTAGCAGTTTTGTTATGTAACCGCTACAAAATACCAATGTTTATTACATTTTGTAGCGGTGGTTGAAACCAAAACCGCTATAAATTATGATATAGTAGCGGTTGTGGTGTGGTAGTAATTTTGTAACCTCTATAAATGTTTGAACATTGGAAAACTTCAATTTAAGCTTCTAGGCACTCATCATTCGCTCTTCACTCATATTTTTTCCACTAGCTATGGATAAATCATGGATCAAGTTGCCATGCAATTCTCCAGCTTATTTATATGGATTAAACAACTTCTTAGATTTCGCTTACTCTCATGCCCACTGTAATGGAAAGATCTTATGTCCATGTTGGAGATACAAGTTCAAGAAGTGACATAAAAGAGAAGTTGTTACGGAATATTTGCTTGTGAAGCCTTTCCCGAAAGAGTATACGTTCTGGGGAGTTTATGGTGAGAAGGCCTATATGAGATTCAATGATGCTCTTCCTCGAAGTTCACAAGTAGGAGTTCAAGTAGATGAAGATGATCATGTTAATAATGTTATACGTGATGCGTTTGGTTATCAGGATGACAACTTCAACGAAGAAGTGCAGGGTTCAGAGCCTGTGTTCTTGAGGAATGAAGCAGAGCGAGATTTTTTCATCCTAATAGATTATGCAAATCATCCTTTTTATATCAAGGTTGTCGAAAATACTCAAAATTATCTTTCTTGATCAAATTGTATCATATCAAGTTCTTGTATGGAATCACAGATAATGCAATGTCAATGTTGCTGGAATTATTACAAGATGTGTTCCCTGACGTAGAGATTCCCACATTGTTCTACGAGGCCAAGAAGATTATTAACAGATTGGGCTTGAACTATCAGAAAATTGATGCATGCCCCAACAATTGTATGTTGTATTGGGGATTTGATGCCAGTAGGGAGATTTGCAAGTGATGTCACACATCGAGATACAAGACAATTTGGAAGGGGGAAAAAGCAAAAGAAGAAACCTACAAAGATTCTCAGATACTTTCCTTTGAAGCCGCGGTCACAGAGATTGTTTACATCATCCAAAATAGCTGAGCACATGAGGTGGCATGAGGTTGATAAGCATGAAGATGGTAAATTAAGATATCTATAGGATGCAAAAGCTTGGAAAGCGTTCGACTATGAATTTTCATCTTTCACGGTTGACCTTAGAAATATTCAGCTTGCTTTGGCGATCAACGATTTTAATCCCTTTGGAAATCTTAGTAAAAGTTATAGTATTTTGCCGATAGTATTAGTTCCCTACAACTTTCCCCTGGATGTGTATGAATCAAAGCTCCTTTATTTTGTCTATGATCATCCCAAGCAAAAAGGCACCAGGTACTGACATTGATGTGTATCTCTAACCGCTTATTATGGAATTGCTGGACTTGTGGCATGTCGACATCGAGACATATGACGCGTACAAGAAGTCGTTATTCAACTTACGTGCAACCTTAATGTGGATCATAAGTGACTTTCCTGGGCATGGAACGTTATCTGGGTGAAATGTGCATACTGGGACGTCGTGTCTAGCTTGCAATTTTGACTCTGACGTAGTACATCTTCCCCACAGTCGAAAGTAGTGCTTCATGGGTCATCAGAGGTTTCTCGATGGTAAGCACAAGTTTAGACTACAACAAAATTGTTTCAATAGAAAACCAGAAAAAAGAGGACTTCCTCAAACTTTAACTGGTGTAGACATCTTACAGCAGATTCAAAACGTTGAATTTGAGTTTGGAAAAAGCAATGATTCAACAACAACAAGGCAAAAGAGTAAGAAGACTACTTCGGTTTCTGTAACTCAGCAATGGCAGAAGATAAGCATATTTTTTCATTCTTCCATATTAGAAATCTAATTTACTTCGACATAGTCTTGATGTCATGCATATTAAAAAATGTATGTTACAATGTGCTATACACACTGCTTAACGACCTTGGTAAGCCAAAAGATCATCTTCAAGCGAGTAAAGATTTACAGGTTGTGGGAGTTCGTGAAGATGCGTAGCCAGATAAGCATGAAAAATTTTAATCGACAAAGTTCACCCTTACAAAACCAAACAAGGAAGTCTTCCTAGTGACGTTGAAGAAAATAAAAGTTTCTGATGGCTATTCAAGCAACATTTCTTGATGTATTGACATGTAGACTCGAAAGGATGCTGGCCTGAAGAGTCATGACTCACATGTTCTTATGCAACAGTTACTTCTGCTGGCTATATAGAATGCACTTCCTCCTGATGTGTCTATCATTTTGGTGGAGCTATGGTCCTTCTTTCAGAAGTTGTGTTTTAAGGTTTTGATCGTTGAGGAGCTTAATCAGCAGCATTCCAAAATCATTCTTATGCTTTGTCATATAGAGATGATCTTTCCTCCCTCGTTTTTCACTGTGATGGTTCACCTGACAGTCCACCTTGTTTATGAAACAAAGCTTACTGGCACAATTCAATATCGATGGATGTATCATATTGAGAGGTATTCATTTTACATATGTGCATCATCATTACTAATTTGCTAGTCACCTATTTAAGCATTTAGTATCATTTTCCCCTCTTTGTTTTACAAATTTCTTGGCAAATTGAAATCCTACGTAAGGAATTAGGTGTGGCCAGAAGGTTCTAAAGCTAAAGGTTATATAAGGGATGAGGTCCTGTATTTACACTCAAGGTACTTTGATGACATTAAGACGCTTTTAACTGACCGCTTCGTGTAGACAATTGTCCTGAACCTAATCCAACATCAATAGAGTTGTTAATCCCTCATGTTGGTAAACCAATTGGAGGAGGTGAGAACTTCAAACTAACAGCAACTAAGAAGTTGCAAGCACATAGACATGTCTTGATTAATTGCACTCAAGTTGAATCCTACATTTAGTAAGAATTGTACACTTATATGTTATTCTATAACTATCCTTACATTTTTTATTTACATTTCATGATCGACTTCCCATGATTAATTGCAGAAAATTTAAAAGTCATGTGGAGCATCAACTCAAGATCCAAACACAACACATCCTCCGAAGTTGAAAAAAAGGTCCACAGATAATTCCCAAATTGGTTTACACGTAAAATATTAAATGACCACAACCCACACTCACCAGATTTTAAAGCCCTCATAATCGGCCTTCTTAACCATGCAAAAGTTTTTACATGGTATCACGAGATCAAGGATTGCAAACTCAAAATTTGGGTGTTTTTGGCACCTGTAGGATAAGGAGTTATGCGAGTAGCAGTGACCGCAACATGCAGTTCAGAGGTGTCCCTTACTATGAAAAGCTTCTTAACATCGTCGAACTAAATTACCAAGGCCGTTTCACAATTACACTGTTCAAGTGTTTGTGGACAAATACGACAATTTTTCGAGGACTCACAACTGACGATTTAGGCATCACATTAGTAAATTTCTCCCGACCAATTCACACCGGTCAATCTGAAGAAGGTGAGCTATATATTCTTGCCTTAGAGGCACACCAAGTTTATTATGTTGAGGATGAGAGGCACATGGATTAGAACATGGTGGTTCACTTAAAGCCTCGAGACCTTTACAACATGGGTGATGGTGACAACATCACTTACGAGAGTGAGGCATTTCATCCCGCCAATTTCGAAAACTTCTTCCCTGATGGCGATGACAATTTACCTATAGTTCAATGAGTTTTTATAAGTTCACATCATTGAAATTTAATTTTTCTACACAATAATATCATACTAACATTTTGTTCACAAAACTTTTATAGGAATGACGACAAAGAATGATTAAGTTGAAGTATGCTTTTGTTCTTGTAAATTTTAATTTATATATATTTTTAAAAATTCTGACCAATATTTTTAGTGGTAATACAATCGCCACAAATTCAAAAAAAATCGCTACAAAACCATGAACTGCTACAAATATGACACATAAACTGTTACAAATGTCAACCACTACAAAAAGCAATAACACTAACCGCTACAAGCGTCACACAAATACCTATTAATACCCCTACCCCAACTCTTTTCATACACTTCTCAATTTCATTACTTGCTTCTTCTCTCCGGTTTTCTCTCATCTAGGAATTTTTTTTTCAACAATCTAAGATCTAAGTAAGGTGATTAAATATGGTAAAAAAATTTCAATTCTTTCATCTCAACATTTTTTCCTACTTATAATATTAACACTAATTATTTTTTTTCTCCCAGAAATTAACAGATTATTGTGACACCTTACTTTTAATGCTCCAATAAGCATAAATGACTAGTAAAATCGATTGTGGAAACAAGATTAAACCCCGATCTACCCAACGTTTGAAAACGTTCATAAATCCTTGCCCTCAACTCAGGATTTGAACCTAAGGCTGAGAGGGTTTTTGAAGGGTAGAATACTTTAAATACATTTCCATAAGATTCATTACGTTACTAATAACTTATTGGCTCTTAGTTTCATTACAATAAGAGTATGCGAGTGTTTTACTTTAAATAAAACTAAAAGTCATTCTCTGCTTAAGCTAGAGCTATTCTCTGCTTATCCATTCGTTCATACATTCATATACATATACATCAAATGTATAACCATAAATAATCTTACATCAAATACAAATGGTAGTGCTTTGCACTACGGTCTTCACCTCACATCTGCAATCCTCCTCCGTGCATATCTCCTGGCACCCTTCAACCTATCTAAATGGTTAGTTGGGAGGAGTAAGATTCGAGAGAATCTCAGTAGTAAACATTACCACTATGTATGCAAGATATATATGAATACATGACATACTTTCCTACACTATTTCATGCCAACAAAATGACATGTTGCGTGCTCAATGTTATGACATACATATGACCATTGCACAAATATAACAAAGCTTCAATCAATCAAACATGTTCAACACAAACAAGAAAAGCGGTCACATAATCAATGCAAGATATACATATCAACTACATGTATGCAAGGTAAGTTCACTACCTTGTGGATCACTGTCTTTCCTTTGTTACCTCTTCTTCCAACCATTGAAACTTCTTGGAAATTCTTCTATTCCTCTTCTTTCTTGACTTCTCCATAGCCCTAAATACTCAATCACATCATTAGAGCCATGATTGTGAGTTATTAGAAGTTTATATTAAGGCCCAAGAAGCTAGGGAGGGCTAAACAGATCAATTTGAAGCTTATTCTTCCCAGAATTTTAATCTTTGGAGGCTGCCCCAGAAAATAGTTAATTTCGCTGAGCTAACTTCAAAAATTTATTTCTCTTTGTGTACAAATCCAAATGACTTATATGACTAATAAAATTAAAGCTTGATAAGTCTACTTTTACTCTGAAAAGTTTTATAATTTTTCAACGTCATTTACCCATTAAAAAATATCACACAATCACCACTGTCACACAGGGAATTTCACCAGTAGTAACACTACTTTGTGTTCCACTTTACTATATTGTGTGAGACTTCTAATTGCTTTATTTTTTCACTTCCAATACTCTTTAATACTCCCAAGGGTATAAAGAAATTTTAGGGAATTTACTCGTGCCTCACAGGGACTCTTGCTAAACCAGGGTTTAACAGTCCTTTTGATCTAGGCTTAATCTCAAGCATCTTGTCCCAAAATTTGGGATATTACAATTATTCCTCAACATTTTTAATATTCCTTCCATAATGATCCACATCTAGTAGAAAACAAAATAAGTACTTATTACCTATAAATGCACAATATTACCTACAATTTCTCAATACTATGTATATAAATTTTATACTAATCTAACTAAATTTAATCATTTTTCTCAAATAATAACTACTATCGGTTAAGTTATTTGAATAATAAACTTGTTAAAATGATATTATAACAATTGAACTAAATTATTAGATAATATTTTTTTACTTTTCCCAAACATTTGTAGTGGTTATAAAACCGCTACAAAGTTAAAAGTGAAATTGAATAGCGGATTTAGTTTTTGGCGGCACTTTTGAAATTCCAGCCTAATATAGTAGCGGTTTTCTAACCGCTACAAATGTCTTGGCGCCATTTTTGTAAAATTCAAATTTCAACTTAGTAGCGGTTCTAAACCGCTACAAATTGGAGCCAAATTTTTTATTTTTCATTTTCCCGCCAAGGAAAATTGGCACTTTACATTTGTAGCGGTTGAAGATTGTTAGATAATGTGTTATTTTCATAAGAATTTTGTACTGATCTGTACAAACCACTACTAAATCAGTAGCGGTTATATGAAGCCGTTACAAAATCATTTGCAACAATGTGTTTTGTAGCAGTTTTTGCAACTACTACTAATGTTGTTTATAGTTGTTAAAACCGCTACAAATACACATTTTTAACTGCTACTAAACAAAATTTTTTTTATAGTGGGAATTGATTCAATTGTATGAATAATGATCCTTTTGGTGCCTTCATTTGTTGATCCCCCAGTCAATTAATTATGGAGAATGTTAGATTTTGAAACACTGTTTACAAAATTTATTTGGTTTATGTGACACAAAAACACACACATGTGTGTGTACATATATTATATATACGTGTGTGTGTGTGTGTGTTATACCTTTGTAGTATGGGATGTAGAATGAACCAAATTCTTTTTCAATTTAGGGATCATCCTTAAGTGATCATTCTCAATGTTGCCTTTGTACATTGTTATTACCTGCAGGAATGAACTAATTTCATATTCTATTTATATTTAGCTATGGTATAAGTGGATAGATTGTTGTTGGTTCCAATAATTGAAGCTTTCATCAATATATATATAGCTAGTAAATTGTTTAATCTTCCTCCAATCAATAGTACTCACTGAAAAAAAAAGGAAGAGACAATTACATATAAGTGATATTGAACATACCTTGATATTTCTTTGGCATAAAGCAGTTGCAATAGCAAGAGAAACCTTGGTATAGGAACTACAAAGGAAAACTTGTGTTGTTTGTTTTGGAATGTTATAAAGAACTATATCCACCACTAAGCTACTCTCATCTATAATCTTCACCTTTAGTTGTGGGTACCTTTGTATTTAAATCTCTCCACACTTATTAAGCTCCTCTCCCTTCAAGTCATTCAATTCATCAGAGTTTCAACCGAGTTAAAGTTCAAAGACTGAGTTTCAACCAACTTAAAACTATAAAAATTGGGTTATACCACGTAAAAGTTTAGAGATTGAGGTACAATTGGGGATAAAACTATAGGAACCGAACAATTAACCTCAGCATTAAAACTTGAAACTTGCCTGATTTAGAAAACCAAGACTCAAGACCTTAAGCCCACTCAACTGCGCATCCAGTATTGCTTCTTCTATCAGTTGGTGTAATGTTTCTCTTTGACCCTTGGAAGTATATTGTAAAAGGAATTTTTCAAAACAAAAAAAGAACAACAAAAACATTAATTAATCAAATGACTCGCTTTGCTTTATTAAGAAAATGAAGTGGATAATTAAAGGAGTAATAATAATATTACATACATGTATAGAAAATCTTGGTATAACCGACAAATTATTATTTTAATTATATATTTTTATACTTTAATTGGGGTTTTTTTCATAATAATTTAGCTTAAAATGCCTTCTTTGTGATTAACTGAGATTAAGAGTAAATATATTAAATTAGGACTAAAAGGGGCAAAATTGTCAAAATAATTTTAATTACTCTTAATCATTGATTTTTCTGAGAATATTTGATGCTATTTTTATTATTTTAATTATAGGTATTTAAAAAATTGGATTAAAACTGAAAATAGTAGTTTGGGGCTTGAATTTCAAAAATGACAGTTTAGTCCCTTGAATTTGTAAAATGCCAGTTTGGTCCATGAGTTAAACACATCATTTTTGCAAGTCTATAGGTCTGATTTAAAAAAGCATAGATGAAGATATATTCATAACAAAAGCAGCAAAGAATAAAGAACACAAAAGCTTGGAGACATGGAGACCTCGCACCATCATCCCCTTTAATCACCTTCACCATCTCTACCCACCACCGTTGTTGGCAACCTCCTTCCTTTGCCCTCTATTTTTGTCCTCTTGAGCTTCAAAAAGAGATTAAACAAAGCACAACCATGACGAAAGAGCTTTCCGACCTTCTTTCTTCACTTTCTTGCTCACGTGCACGCCTTCCATCGCTGTTCAACTACTGTTGGCTCCCATCTCATCCTTCCACTATGATTTCTGGCGAGCTTCACATCCTCTTTCATAATCACCCATAATCTATCATTTTCATTATCGAATTTCTCCTCTGTTAATTGATCTCTTGGCTGGAATTTTGAAATGGTTGGGAGATGCTGTGATGACAAATTGCAGTGGCTAAATTTCTCAAACTCTTGAAGATGGAAGTTAAGGGCCTGAATTCTAAGTACTACAAAGGAGAATTTTTTATGTTTTAATCCATTTTTTTAGCTTTGTAATTATGATTTTCTGTCTTGGAGATTGTATATATGTTGCTAGACCTTTGTTACTTGGTTAAGTACTTAGTTTGGATTAATTTATGATTTAAATTAGTTGATGTTGAACTTTGTGATCCTCAATATATGTGGTTACATATATGTTTAAGTGTAATTCCATTGATTCTTTGTTGTCTTGTATGGTATTGTTTCAGTACAAAATAAAAAAGACAATCGTAGCGATGCATTTGTAGCGATTCATTTTAACCACTGCAAATGCTGCTTTTTATAGCGTTTTTGTGATAAATCGCTATAAATTTACAATGGTATACCTCATGCCAAGTGGCAGGGGGCCGGGAATGGACTTTGTAGCGGTTTACAAGGCTTAACCGCTACAAAGCTTATATATTTATAGCAGTTAATGTATTATAACCGCTACAAAGCTTATATATTTGTAGTAGTTAATGTATTATAACCGCTACAAATTTGACGCCGGATGGTGTGAAGCTGGCGTGCCTATTGTGGTGGTTATTTTGTAGCAGTTACCACTAATAAAACTATTATAAATGTGGCGCCAACTTGGTGCCACATGGCGCGAAGGTGGCGCGCCTTTTGTGACAGTTATTTTATAGCAGTTTTTGTTACGTTAACTGCTAGAGAATGCAAAGAGCCGTCTATTTACAACGGTTATGGTTAAAACCGCTACATAATTCAACATTTGTAGCAGTTATGACCTAAAATCGCTATAAAGTTGAAGCCTTTATATCCCACACGCTTTGTGAAAGATTGTACAGAGAAAAGGAAATATGAAGGATCAATGAAGAATTTGCAACATAAGGCTAAGCATTGGTTTCAATGTAATTGCCAACACATGAAAAAATGGAAATGGCCAGTGATTGGTATCATGTTACGTATCACCGGCGATATAACAAGGAAAACTCCAACAACTAGAGCTTTCCTTGTTATATGGCCCATGATATGTAAGATGATACCAAGCACAAGACATTTACATTTTTCATGTGGTTGGTAACTACTTTCAAACCAATGTTTAGCTTCATGCTGCAAATTCTTCATATGATTGACAGTTAGTAGTGGTTATACGTACAAACAGCTATAAAATGCACAGAATGCAAAGTGCAGTTTGGTAGCTGTTATTTTGTAACCGCTGCAAATTTTATGTATAGAGAATCTCAATGGTCTGTATATGTGTAGCGGTTTTGGTATGAAACCGCTACAAAAAGTCAAGCGAATTTATATTTGTAGCATTTCTAACGTATAACTGCTACAAAAATTTAACCCCATGAAATTATTATCTTACCTAAGGTGATTTTGTAGCGGTTTATGTAGCGGTTTTTCCCAAAACCACTACAAAGTTCAGCGGTATTTAAATCCAACGCCTCCTTCCTTTCTCTCATTTTTTCATTTTGTTTTCTGACACTTCTTTACGAGCTTTCCTTCAAATTTGAGATTTCTATATGGCTTTAGGAGATAAGGGAAAGGGTAAGGAGGTTGAGCGTCCCCCCAGATCACTTCTACTTGGTAGCGGTAGCAAATGAGGGATTAGTGGCAGGGGTTAGTGTGGAGGGAGGGGGACCACGCCATACCAGATAACCCCACAGCAGCCATAGGAGTAGGCCCTATCACAGCCACCAGAGGTGGCCCCAGTATAGCCACAGTAGACGGCGCCACCACAGTTAAAGCAGACGGCCCTACAGGAGGAGACCGCACCACAGGTCCCTCATGAGGGAGAGTGGGAGGGAGGTAAGCTCAATCTGAGCGACTTGGACGAGAATGATAAGGTGTTCAACCTCCACATTCCTATCAGTGAGTTGGAGTGGTTCCTATTGGCGCCATTTTTTAAAAATTCATATTTCAACTTAATAGTGGTTTTATAACCACTACAAACAGAAGTCAAAATTTTCATTTCTCATTTTCTTGCCATGGGGTAATTTTTGTAGTGGTTATATAATCGCTACAAAGGTATTGGCGCCATTATTAAAAATTCACATTTCAAATTTGAAGCGGTTATTTAACCGCTACAAATTGATGGCTCAACATTGGTAGCGGTTTCTTAACTGCTACAACATTTTTCAGATAATGTGTTGACTCCATCCGACTATTGTAGCGATGTGTACAAATCGCTACTAATTCAATAACAGTTTTTGTCCTTGAGTAGCGATTATAATAAACCGTTACAAAATCGCTTGCAACAATGGTTTTTGTAGCTGTTTCGTTAACCGCTACTAATGTTGTTTGTAGCAATTAAAACCGCTACAAATACACCTTTTTAACTACTACTAAATCATAGTTTTTTTGTAGTGTTTAGATATTGAGTTGATTTTGGAGTTGCATTGAACCAATTGCATTAATTAATTTAAATCACACACTAAGAGTGCTTAATAGCATCGCTATAGTAGGGGTTCCTCTCTTTTGGTGTTAGACTCATCGGTTGATGAGCTTTGGTATTTTAGAAAACTTATTGATTTCATAAATTGCATACAAAGTAGTTTTTAATAGTGTTTTAAGAAGTGATTATTTTCTAAGTTTAGGAATAATCATCGATTAATGTACTAGACTCAACGGTGCTTGAGGTTTGGTATTTTGAGGGACTTTGGTTACAATTGCTAGTTTTTTATATTGAGTTTTGGTTAGAGGGGTTAAACCTTACCCGGTGTGGAAGTGTTTAATCAATCTAACTCAAGGCAGCTTAAAGGATCTTTTGGACATTTTTTACTAAGCTAGTAAATTGAACTCCCATTATCATTACATGAACTATGATTGCCCTTACAAGCCATTTTCAAGAGTTTCACTTCATCCATTTCATTTCACCTATCCTTTTATATCCAAAAATACCAAAAACATTATAATTTAGGATTTTTAATATTTTCACAGAGTTATAGTTTCAAAAGACCAAAATTTCCCCTTTTTAACTTATTTTATGCCAATTATCACACTTAGTTTCTAGTTAATTAATAAAAGACTCCTCGAGAGACGATACATGATTACACCATTTATTGCAATCCTTAGTTAAATTTTGAAGAGGTTACCAAGGCACAAAGCCGACAATACTATCATCAATAACCCATGATTGCAAGGTGAGATTTTGGAATGTGTTGCTCTCCAGAACAAAGGTTCGACCATAAAAGCAAGTCATAAGAGAAGAGCTTGAAGTTTGGGGCTTTGAGGCTACAGAAGCAAACCCTAAACGAAGATGATAGATTGAATCTGGAGTTGTGAGGTGTGTTAGGTGGACAATATCTGGCGAGGTTTCTGTCCCCTTCAAAGCTGTTTCATATGTAGTGTCTCTGGATTTGTCCACAGTTCCATAAATGTAATCATATATAGGCATGAAAAGACTGTAATTGGTCCGAGATTGAGTATGGCGCAGACAGTGGAACCTATCACACAAACAATTAATTAAGATTTTTTTTTAAAAAAAAACCAGGAATCCAAAAATATAGTAGGAAATAAAAGATGTGATTAAATATCATATGATAAAAGGGAGATGTTATTGTAGAGTCAAGCGCAGCCACTTTAGTTGTTAGTCGGGGTGTAACTCTATTTCTTTAAGCTTTCCCAAAGTTACGATGATTAAAAAAAGTTCTTAAAAGTAAAAAATAAATATATGCAAAGTTATGAGGGATTGGCTTATGATTGATTTATCCTATATTAAATTTTTCATATCAAATTGCAAGAACAATTGTAGATTGAGAGTAAACTAAAGAAACTTACGTGGGCGTGTACGTGCAATACTTTAAGAAGGGAAAGAAAGAGAAGAGAGAGAGAGAGAGAGAGAGAGAGAGAGAGAGAGAGAGAGAGAGAGTTTCGAACGAGCTCGAAGTTGGTGTGGTCCAAGTTGTTTATGAAGTCAATGTATGTAATATAACCTGCAAATGATAGTATTGATGCTGTCCTTGTAATCACTGTCGTATAGCGTAAAGTATGCTATGGGCTCTGCAAATGGATGTATCACAGCCGTCCCAACATAAAAAAGAGAGAAATTAAAATCATATTTATGAGTTTAAACTCTCACACACAGGGCATGTTTAAAGATGTCACGGTAAATGTACTTCTCCCTCTGTCACTTACTATAAACTTCAAATAATTTATTTACGTTAATTAAGAAAAAAATTTAAAACTAGTTAAAGGTAATAAATATTTATTATTTTTCCAACTATACCCTTAAATATAAAGAGAATAAATAAAATAAAATAAATGCAATAAATACAATCAACAAGAGGTAAAGTTGGAAAATACATAATAAATGTTTAGACAAACATAAAATGAAATTTATATTTTGAGACATAGTCATTGACAAATTTGAAGCTTATAACAAACCACGGAAGTAGTATTCAACATTGGTTCAAAAATGAAATTCATGAGTCATGGTTCGAAGATGTGGCAAATAGGTCAAGCTCAGGAGTTCATAAGGACCAAGGTAAGCCTTCAGGGCTAAGGTCTTCTCCATCCGTTCCTTATTACAAATAATTGAATTATGTTGTTTGAAATGTTGGTTAAAATTAGTTGGACATAGTATTTATAGTGTAAAGAGAGAATGTATTTTTTGGTCCTATATATAAGGTATGCATGTCATTAATTTTTTTTTTTCATGAATGTACAATTTTACCCTTCATTTATTATTACTGTGTGGACTTTTTTTTTCTTGGGGAGTGTAGAGTTAAATAGGGGAAAAGTTAAAAAGTTGTTTAACTTTGAAGTAGAGTTAATGAAGTTGAAGGTTTTTATTAATTTGTGTGAAACATACTAAAAATGCCTTATAAATACTCCCTCTAATTCTTAGTATAAGACACCAATTAACAAGAGTCATTTATCCTTTTTATAAGGCACTCGTTTGTTTCCAAAGAGTATTAGATATTTTTTTCCATATGTGCCCGCATTTAATAAGGGTAGTGGGAGAGAGTATGATATTAGAGTTTGATGTAATTAGTAGGGGTAACATTGAAAATTACTTAAATTTTAGGACAAATTTAATTACTTTAACTGTTTTTATTTATTTAAAAAAATTGTTAGTTGGTGCTTTATAATAATGATCAAATGGAGTAAGAACAAAAGAGTAATAAATATGTAAAAAAAAAAATTGTTTGCCAAGAATACCCTTGTTTATGTGGAAGAGAGAGAATGTGTGGTGGGAAAAGAATATGTGGTGGAGAAAGAGAAAGTGAAAGTGAGAATCAAATATGAGTAATATGAGTTAATCAATGAGGGTGAACTGGGCAAACACCAACAAAACTGACAATCTCTAAGTATCTCTTATAAAAGAGAAGAGACACAAAGCGTAAGGAACAGGATGAGTAGAAAACATCTACAAAAATATTTATAAATTAAAACTCATCCCCTTCAATGTATATATATGAGTCAGCATAGAGTTTATTATAATGAAATAAAAGTGAGAAAAGATAAGATAAAAACATACAAGTGATGGGTTCAGTGATGATGGAGGAATGGTGGTTAGAATGGTAGCGAGAACAGAGAAAATGGTGATGAAAATAAAGCTCTGCGAAACCAATAATACAGAAACTCCACTGGCCCTGCGTGTGGAAGTGCTGTGATAATCACTCCATATATTCTCCAAAATGGTATATTAGAAGCCTCTGGTATCACCATAATCCCAATGTAAAACAAAAGTGCATTAAACATGATTTGGTCATCCCTGCAAAACTCAACAATACCATCCATTACAACTACATATCCAAGCCGATTTCCTCGTAAGTTAGTGGCATGAAGGCTTCTATGTAAGTGGGAGGTCATAAATTTAATCTCGTTGGTAACCTCATGCCATTAATGTTTTTCTCTCTAATTAAATAAAAAATCGACATATCTCAATAACCAAGTACAATAGCTCTGATATGAGTCTATGTGAATGTCGTAGAAGATGCCTTCAAAAAGTTAACCCTCATTTTTAAAGTCTAAGTTGACTTAGTCCAAATTAGATAAAGTCTAATATAACAACAATTCTTATCCCATTAAGTAGGGATGACTACGTGGAATGTACGATGATATTAAGTTCTATAACAATCAAATCTTTAAATAAATTATTAATAAAAAAGTATTGCTCAGTACCCTTATCAAGTGTTTTGTTTGATCTTCTTATCTCTTGTCATCGAAACATTTAATATTTTTTTTACGTGTACAAACCACTTTAAACAATAATGAATGCAAAACTCAGCACTGCAAAGCGATACTAAGAGACATCACTTTTGACGGTGACTTGTACTGTAGCTGTTGAAAACTTTTGACGGGACTTTTACACTTCCCGCAATGGTGATTTTTGTCACAAGTGAAAGTCAATTTTTTTGTGTTGTGTAGGTGGACTTGTTTGGGAAAATATCTCATAGGGCAACTAATAGTAACCATACCATTCAATGTGCCGTGAAAAATGTGCATGCCCAATGACGTGAATTTTAGTTAGGAATGATGTCAAGCTTATACTTTTGTTTCCTCCCTAGGTTAAAAATAGTATGAATCCATTTTCGTGTTATTTGAGGCTCACATGAGACACTAATTCAGTTTGAGGTTTGGGAGTAGGGCTGAGTAAGTTGCCCTCAACTCAATAGGCCCACCCGAACCCATCTAAAATTTATCTATTTAAACCTGCACATAAAAGGCTCATGATATGTTGAGTTGAAACCTGTCCATTTAAGAATTAAATGAGTAGCCTACGGGTACACATTCGAGCTACCCATGTCCATCAATTTAAATTTTTTTAATTTTATTGTGATTTATTTTTATTTGTGTGCATTTGTATTTTGTATGCATACTTTATTACTTTGTCTCCAATTAGTTTCTTAGCTTCTTAAAATAAGAGTACTATGAATGTTATGCATTCTGGTTTCCGAACTCGATCCTGTCTATTTCTGGCTTTTATTATGATAATTGGATTCCAAAGTGGGGCTTTGATTAAGACCATGGTCTTTAATTTGTCTTAAGTTTTTTTATGATAATATTGTCTTAAGTATTTTTCTTATTTTTATTTACTGGTAGATTTTCATGTGCAGTCACTACTATAAAAAAATACAATATGAGACACTTATTTTAAAAAATACCCAAATACCATAGTTTCCAGCACCATTAAAAATTGTTATGGCGCTTCTTGAATATATGGAAGCGTCATAGCTTTTTTTTCAAGTTTTTTTAATATAGAGAGCCTCCTAGGGCACTTCATTATCAAGTGCCATAAGAGGTTTAATACCTCCTTTCCCATAGGAGGCTTATTCTTCATTAATCCTCCTATGACACTTCCTTTAGAAGAGCCATAAGGGGTCTTTTTTTTAAAAAAAAATAATTTTTCATAATTTTTTCCTTTTCCTAATGAAACTCTTTATTTACATTTCAAATACACAAGCAATTTACACTAGTACAAATTAACCTTTTTAGACTGCATCATTTAGACCGGTTATTGCGGATAAGGTCTAAAAAAAATGACCGGTGGCAGTTTCGTAATTATAAAGAATTTTTTAGACCGGTTCTTAAAATAACCGGTCTAAAAGATATTATTTAGACCGGTTATAACTAATAACCGGTCTTAAAAGTAAAAAATATGTAATTTTTTTTAATTCTGCATCTTTTAGACCGGTTGTCACTAATAACCGATCTAAAAGATAAAATTTTTTAGACCGGTTGTTATTAACAACAGTCTAAAAGATGCGGAATTAAAAAAATTAAATTTTTTTTTACTTTTAAGACCGGTTATTAGTTATAACCAGTCTAAAAGACGCGGAATTAAAAAAATTAAATAGTTTTTTATTTTTAAGACCGGTTATTAGTTATAACCGGTCTAAAAGGTGAACTTTTTAAGACCGGTTTTGTTAAATAACCGGTCTTAAAAGTCCGCCATAATATTTAAAATCCTTTCTCGCGGCTTTAGCTGGCGCCTAATTTCAAATTTGAAATCTGATATTTATCAAGCTTTTTGTAAACCCCCCTATGTCGCGGCAACTCCTCCTTCCCACATCGCTCCTCCATCCTTAACCATCTCCGCCGTCAAACGCAGAGGTACGGTGGAATCCATTACCGTAAGGCTCAGCTTTTCTTCCCTCCAATTGGTTTAAGGTAAGTGTTTTACTTAATTAGTTTTATACATACTTCATATTAGCTACCGTCATAGCATGGAGCAAGAAAGCTCCACCTATCAATTTAGCATCCAGTTCCCTGCTATTTAGGCTCAGAATTTTGAGTCGAAACTAATCATTATTCAAATGCTCTAAATGATTGGCTTATATTTGGGAACTTAGAATGAAGGTCCTACTAACCATTTGGCAAGCTTTGTACAAGTGTGTGAGAACTTTAAATTTCAAGGAGTAACTTCATATGCGCTTAGATTGTGACTCTTCCCCCTATTACTTGACAAGAAGGCAAGAGCTTGGCTTACCGCTCTACCTCCTAACTCAATCACTACTTGGGATGAAATGGCATCCAAATTTAAGACAAGGTTTATTCCAAGGGGTAGACGGGTGGTTCAAAGAGCTGAACTCTTGGGTTTCCAACAAGAGCTAGGCTAACTCTTCCATGAAGCGTGGGAGCGATTCAAAGAGATGTGGCGTAGTTGTCCCAATCATGAACAGGAGACCTATGTCGTACTTGAAGCCTTTACAGTAGGATTGGATATACCAACCCCAAATATGGTCAACAATGCCTCCAATGGTGGAATTCGTAAGATGCGAGTTTGTGATATATTACAGTTCAGTTGTACAAGGACATCACTTCTAGTTCCTTGCAACAATATGAAAAATCATGCTCTAGCTATTGAACATATAAGGAACCAAATGCTTCAAGTGGTTCAATTATGTCTAAAGAAATTGCTACTCAACTTGAAGCAATGGCCAAGAGGTTCGACCAACTTGAGTTGAAGATAGAGAGAAATTCTTCTAAGAATGTGAATGCTATCCAAGTGCCAAGTCCTTCTTATGAAATATGTGGAGAAGCCCACTCTTATGAAGAATGTCATCATACTATAGAGTCAGTGAACTATTTGAACAATAACCAAAGATATCCACGTGGCAACCCTTACTCTAATACCTACAACAAGAGTATGAGGGACTATCCCAACTTCTTTTAGAAGAATGGGCCTAGTGAGAACCCAATTAATCACTATGCTTCTACTAGTAAGCTAATGCGTCCACCAAGCTTTGAACACCCACAAAATCCACAGGAGGGTGATTCCGAGACAAACAAACTTTTGAGGCAACTTCTCAAAGGTCAAGAAGGCTTAATTGGCACGGTTTCTCTTCAAGACACGGCAATCAAGAATCTTGAGATCTAAATGGGATAAATTGCTTCACATTTGAGTATTCAACCAAGAAATGGTTTTCTAAGTAATACTATTCCTAATCCTAAGCGGGAAGTTAAAGAAGAATGCAAGGCGGGAAGTTAAAAAAGAATGCAAGGCTCTCACTCTACATAGTGGCAAAACTCTACCCGATGTTCCCAATTCGAGTAAGGCTGCTGCAAAGCCCAAGGACCATATTATTGAAGACCTTAACCATGAGGAAGACGTTAATGAAGACATTGTGGTCAAAGAAGAGGATAGCAAGAAGAGAAAACAAACTGAGGAGAATCTAGATAATGTGGTGCAAAGCAAGCCCATTGCTCCTGAAAATGTGGATGAGAAGAAGAGAAATACCAACACTTCTCCTCTACGATATGTTCCACTACGTCCTTTTCCATAAAGGCTCAAGAAACACTAAGAAGATAAGCAATTCAAGAAGTTTATTGAGATGTCCAAACAGTTGCATATCAACATTCCCTTTACGGAAGCCTTAGAGCAAATGCCTAAATATGCCGAGTTCATTAAAGATGTCCTCATAAAGAAAAGAAGGTTTAATGAGTTTGAGATGGTGGCCTTCACTAAAAGCTTCACCGAAGTTATCAAGTAACTTCCACCTAAGTTGAAGGATCCCGACAGTTTCTCTATCCCTTGTCATGTTGGAAGTAAATTCTTAGGTAATGGTTTATGTGATCTTGGATCAAGTGTTAATCTTATGTCTTTATCTATATTCAACAAGTTGGGATTAGATGATGCTCGACCAACCACGGTTACCTTACAATTAGCCGATAGAAGCTTGTCTTATCCTAAAGGGATTATTGAGGATGTATTAGTCAAGGTTGATAAGTTCATAATTCTGGTTGATTTCATTGTTCTTGACTTTGATCCTAATAGAGAAATGCCTTTGTTGTTAGGAAGGCCATTTTTAGCAACAATTAGAACTTTGATAGATGTGGAAAAAGGTGAATTGACTTTGAGGGTAGTAGATGAGCAAGTTACCTTTAATATGAGTCAATTGATGAAGACTCCTCATGTGCATGAAGAGCGTTTATTTCTTGATATGATTGATTTTGTCACGCAAGTGGAATTTGAGACCTCTATGATTGAAGATCCACTTAAAGCCGCTCTTCTTGATGTTGACTTTGGGGGTTTAGATGTAATGGAGTGCAAGACTATTATGGATGCTTCAAGCCCTTGTCCTAGATACCATTTGAGTCACTTGATTTGGGTTTAACTGATAGACCAAAGTTGAAATCTTTTTAAGAGGAACTACCTTCACTTGAGCTGAGGACATTGCCATCTCATTTACAGTATGCTTATCTTGGCTCTGACAAAACTCTTTTGGTGATTATTGCTTCAGATCTCACTATTCAACAAGAGAAGCAGTTAGTTGAAGTCTTGAAAGCTCATAAGAGAGCTATTAGGTGGACAATCGCTGATATCAAGGACATTAGACCCTCTATGTGCATGCACAAGATTTTTTTGAAAGAGAATCATAAGCCTTCCATTGAACATCAAAGAAGACTTAATCCCATTATGAAGAAAGTAGTTAAGAAGACTCAATCCTATTTCTGATAGTTCTTAGGTAAGCCCAGTCCAATACGTCCCCAAAAAGGGTGATATAACTATAGTGGCTAACACCCACAACGAACTCATCCCCACTCGCATCGTTACCAGATAGAGGGCTTGCATGGACTACCGTAAGCTCAACATGGCTACTAGCAGGGATCACTTTTCATTACCTTTCATTGATCAGATGTTAGACAAACTAGTTGGAATGGAGTTCTTTTGTTTTATTGATGGTTATTCGGGGTACAACCAAATAGTAATGCTCCAAAAGACCAAGAGAAGACTACATTTACGTGCCCATATGGTACCTTCACTTTCAAGCGCATGCCCTTTGGTTTTTGCAACGCACCGGCTACATTTCAACGGTGTATGATGACTATTTTTGCCGATATGACAGAGCATACCATAGAAGTGTTCATGGACGACTTCACTGTGTTTGATGATTTATATGAAAAATGCTTAGCCAACCTAGCTCAAGTCTTAAAATGGTGTGAAGACACTAATCTTGTGCTCAATTGGGAGAAATTTCATTTTATGGTGAAAGAAGGCATTGTATTAGGCCACTATGTTTTTAAGAACAGTTTAGAAGTTGACTGAGCAAAGATAAAGGTGATTGACCAACTTCCTCCACCTACCAATGTCAAAGGTATGCAAAGCTTTTTGGGCCATGCTGGATTCTATAGAAGGTTCATAAAGGATTTTTCTAAAATTACTAAGCCAAACTCTATGCTTTACTTGAGAAGGATATCAATTTAAGTTTGATGATGCATGCTTGAAAGCATTTAAAGAATTGAAATGAAGACTTGTAACCGCTCCTATCATCACGACTTTGAATTGGAGTTTACCCTTTATAGTGATGTATGATGCTAGTGATTATGCTGTGGGAGCTATACTTGGGTAGAAAAAAGATAAAGTCTTCCATCCTATCTACTATGTGAGCAAGACACTTGATGGTGCTTAAGAAAACTACACTACCACTGAGAAAGAGCTTTTGGCTGTAGTGTATGTAGTTGCCAAGTTCCAACCTAACTTGATTGGTGCTAAGGTGGTTATCTATACTGATCATTCACCACTAAGGTATCTTTTTATTAAGAAGGACTCTAAAGCAAGGTTGATTCGATGGGTTTTGCTCTTACAAGAATTTGATCTTAAGATTGTTGATAGAAATGGCTCTGAAAATCAAGTTGCCGACCACTTATCGAGGTTGAGTTCTAAAGCTCAACATGATAGAGATTTACCCATTCATGAAACTTTTCTAGATGAGAAACTCTTTCTAGTAAGTCATTCTGAAACTCCTTGGTATGCTGACATAGTAAATTACCTTGTGAGTGATATTATTTCTAAGGACTTGAGATATCACCAATGGAAGAAGTTCTTACATGATGTTAAGTTTTATTATTAGGAAGAACCCTTCTTATTTTACTATTATGTTGATCATTTGATTAGAAGATGTGTTCCAAAAAGTAAGTAACAAGATGTATTGAAGTGTTGCTATTCCTCTGAGTATGGAGGCCACTTTGGTGGTAACAAGACTGCTGCAAAAGTTTTACAATCTGGATTTTTCTGGCCATCCTTATTCAACGATGCTTACCAATTTGCTCTATCTTGTGACCAGTGTTAAAGGGTTGGTAATATTTCTAGAAGAAATGGCATGCCACTTAATATCATGTTGGAAGTTGAGTTATTTGATGTATGGGGGATTGATTTCATGGGACATTTTCCTAAGTCCTTTAACAATCAATACATTCGTGTAGCAGTAGATTATGTGTCTAAATGGGTTGAGGCCACTGCTATCCCAACAAATGATGCTAAAGTGGTAGTCAAATTCATGAAAAAAAAAATTTTCACACGCTTCGGTGCTCCAAAGGCTATTATAAGTGATAGAGGTACCCACTTTTGCAACCATCAATTTAAATCTCTTTTGAAGAAGTATGGAGTGAGACACAAGGTTGCTTTAGCTTACCATCCCCAGATGAATGGTCAAGCTTAAACTTCCAATAGAGAAATTAAGAAAATCCTTGAGAAAACTGTGATTATCACTCGAAAGGATTGGTCTATGAAGTTAGATGATACATTATGGGCCTATCGCACCGCTTACAAGACACCTATCGGTATGTCTCCTTACCAAATGGTTTTTGGGAAAGCTTATCATCTTCCTGTGGAGTTGGAACACAATGCCTATTGGGCCATTAAGAAACTGAATTTTGATGAGAAAGAAGTAGGTGACAAAAGGCTCTTACAACTCATTAAGCTTGAAGAATTTTGTTTCCATGCTTATGAAAGTTCTAAGCTTTATAAGGAGAAAACCAAGCAGTGACATGACAAGAAGATTGTCTCTAAGTCTTTGAGTCGGGTCAACGAGTGCTCTTATACAACTCTAAGTTGAAGATTTTTTCCAGAAAAGTTGAAGTCTAGATGGTCAGGACCTTTCATTGTGGATCAAGTCTTTGACAATGGTGTTGTAGAGCTGCAAGGACAAAATAGTGAGCTCTTCAAAGTCAATGGACAGCGATTAAAGCATTATTGGGGTGGTATGGTGGAAAGGCAGACTATCACTCTACCCCTCACTGATTCTACTTGACAAGATGAAAAGTTGAGTTAAAGACTATAAACTAAGCGCTTCTTAGGAGGCAACCCAAGTTCTTAACTCAATCTTTTGTCATTTTTGTGTTTTTGGTGTGTTTTGGTAGAATTATATTTGATCTTTTGATTTGTAGGAAGGAAAGGTACCCCAACTTGGATCTTAATTTTTGAAGCTAGGAGGAATGTCATTAAGGAGGAAGAACTCATAAGTACAAGGGAAATGCATTTTAGAGAATTTCAATTGACTCTAAGCTTAAACATAAGATTTTTGAGTACATTTATGATGATTGCTCAAACCTGAGTAGTATTGCTGCTACTGTGATTATTTGATTGCTTCTTTATTGTAAAATTCACTTCTAACCATTATTTGATGCAATTTGAGTGGTGAACTTGATGTGTGGTGGTATTCTCCATGAATGTGTTTATGTATGTACCTTTGTTGTCTTTGATGGTTTAAAGTCTTGCTCAAATTTGGTTTTAGTTGATAATCATTGGTATAGAGCTCATTTGGTGGTTCTTAGGGTATTTGGGAATATTTTGTGTGTGTTCAAAGCTGTTGTTCTGTTTTGTTATTGACAGTTCAAGTTGCTTCAGCAAGTTTACCAACTTGTCGTGGCAAGTTAGCTGTTTTCTTTATAAATTTGCTCTCTGTGTAATTGGCTACAACAAGTTTTTAAAACTTGTTGTAGCCAGTGTTCCAGCGTCCCTCTCTATTAGACTATCCTAAGCAAGTGTCCAAACTTACTGAGGCCAGTAGTGTTTTTCAATTTATTAAAAAAAATTTATTATTATTTTTAATTAAAAAAAAGAAGAAAAATCATATCTAAATAAAAAATTGGTTTTTCCATTTTACCCTTTATTTTTCCATGATGTTCCCATTTTACCCAAATGAATATGGCCCATAATGGGACCACATTCATCCCCAATTTGAAAATTTCTTTCCCCAAATTGTAAATTCCCCCTCCCTCAAACCCTAATTCTTCTTCCTCGTCTTTTCCCTTTCAATCTCATTCTCTCCTTCACCTCTCACCTCACTCCCAAAGCTCTCCATCTCAGCTCACACTCTTACCCTCCCCTCCGCCGACAACCACCTTCTCCGGCCACCCCACCCATACTGTCACTATCACCCTTGTTAAAAATTGTGCCCTAGGGGTCAATCATTGTATTTTGAACATTGTTATTCAATGAATTCCTCCATTTAGTTATCACATTATTCGCATGTTCACTGTGATAACTATATCCTTAGATAAATCATAATGATTGTCCTAAATGTCCCTGGTCGGTCATCTATGCGGGAGCAAAGATGAAATAAGACTAGTATGACTTTGATAAGGTATGGGGATACAAGTCAAAGTCATAGGCACTTGTAGGAGTACAAGGTGTTGGATCGACTCACTATAAGAAAGATGCGTGGATCAAATCATAAGCTTATCTCATGTATAACCACGTCACTATGTCTTTTGACCTAAGATCATCATGGATTCCTACATGAGAGTCGCTAAGCTTTGACCTAGTCAAAAGTCAATTGATAATATTATATATATACATATATGTATTTTTGAAATACATACATTCATTTATATATAATATATATTATCAAATAATATATATTATATATGATAATATTATATTATATATATAATATATTATTTGATGATATATATTATATATGATGATATTATATTAAATATAATATATATAATATATATGATTATATTATATTATATTATATTATATTATTTTGTGTGTGTGTGTGTAGATATTATATGATAATATCTCAGATTTAATTTATAAAGATAAATTAAATCTAATTATATTGGCTCTTTATTCTAATTAAAGAAATGTGTTTATTAAAACTGTTGGACAGATTTAATTAAATCATATTTATTTAATTATTTTATCAAAACAATTAAGTGTTAATTGATATGATATGGATTTTCAAAATTAATTAAGATTAATTTTAAAAATACAATATCCATCATAAAATAGATAACCCTGACAAATTATAAAATGTGAGAGCTAGAGTTTTCTACGGATGATGAAAAAATAGAGAGCGGAAAAAAACCCTAGAGGGGCATTGGAGGTGCTAGCACGCTGTCGGTGTTAGGTCATGTTCGTGTGGATACTAGTAGAGGGAGTTGATCTGAGTAGTTGGCTCTTCAAGATCGAAAAAGGCAAAACTCAAAAGATGAATTAACCAACTTGTTTATGCTGGGGATGGTTAATCTAGTACTCATGGAGTTTGATGCTCTCTGAAGAAGAATTAGCCAACATGTATATGCTGGGGAATTTGTTTCAGGAGCAACCAAGCATGGAGATTTGAGAGTTGGCCATGTGTTAATGATTGTAGGCATTCAAACAAACATGAACAAGGTACGACTCTTTCTAACTCAATTTAAATGACATTGATAGATCCGCAATTAGGATTGGTAAGCTTTTGCAATTTTAAAATTTTTAATTCTTTCGTTGTGTGCCTACCAATCCTATCAACCATCACCTTCAACCCCTTCTCTCATTTCATCGTCCCCTCCTCCGCCTCCCAGTTCATTCACCCTCCGTCACTCCCAACTCACCATCGTCCTCAGCTCTAAATCTATCGATGCTCTTGTCCGATCTAGCCACCAAACTTCACTCCTCTATCACTCTCCTCCCAACTTCATCATCAACCTTCGTCACCTCCTAGACCCTTCACCATAGACAGCAACCCCAAATTTCACACCCACCACTATTGCCCTCTCAACCTCTACCCGAAAACCTCCCAGATCCATCCACTCTGCTGCTCTCTCTCTTTCAGCCTATCCCTCTCAGTCTTAGTTGGCATCCCTTACCGTCATCACCCTCTCACCTCCTGTCCTCCTTCAGTTCCGCTCTCTACTCCCCCATTAGATCTACTTTCCTTCTAGGGCAGACACACACCATCACAGTCATTCCATCGTAGTACCTCATTTTCAGTTTGAGGTATTTGTGATTTCTTTCTCTTTGATCAGTTTCATTCTGGGTAGTTTAGAGAAAGAGGCAATGTACATTGCTTAATTTTAGGCAGTGCTATAGCTTAGGTTTGAACTGACAAAGTTATGGGATTAGCTATATTGAAGTTGAAGAATGACATTAGCCTATTATTCATTAAGGACTCTGACTGTAGGTTGCTAGGACTTGAATTTCAATAGTGCAAATTACTCTACAAACTGCATGTTAACAATTTTTGATAATTGCTTGTTCAATAGTCTTTGAGCTAACCCAAGTTGAGTTTTTAATTTCCTCTATTGCTCTGTCTATCATTGGTTATCATAAGAACTTAAAACTTTAACTGATTTCTGAAACTTGTGGATAAATTCTGAACCTTTGGTTACTATTTTGGACATGACCACTCTGTTTTTAAAACAACCAATCTCAACTTAACAAGTTTTCAACTTGGTTTTTGAACTTGAAACAATTTGAAAAAAAACTCTTGGAAGGGAATTTATCAACAAGAATCTAATGTTTGATGTTCTCTTGATTACCTACATATGCTGAGTGATGTTGAAAGTTATGCTCTAGAAATTCTTGGGACCATTGAAATTTATGCTTGAATTTGAGAGGTGATTTAAGGTTTAGACTAAAGAAATTCTTGATGCTTGCTTGCTAAATTCAGTTCTGAAATTGCTGGTGCATATGTTGATACATTTTCCATATTGTGCTAAACAAGACTGGTTACTAAAATTCTATCACATGCCACTAACTCCAAAGATTGCAAATTGCCTCATTGAATTTCAGATTTTACAAGGCTTTTTCATAAATTTGCAGTCATTCTTGATCATGTGCTACCGTAGTAAAATTGTGCAAAGCATCTTGAATTGTTTCCAATGTTGTAATTAATTTTGTTGTTATTGTCTCAATTTCACTCTTGGTTCTGAGATGATTTGTGAACATAGAAGAGGTAGTAAGGATAGGATTAGGTTTGTAATCACAGTTAATAGTTTTGCTTTAGCTAGAATTTAAGTGTGGGGGTATTTTTCCTTTCTTCTAGAATAGTTTTAGTCTGGTTTTCTTTTCTTTTTCTTGTTTGATTTTCATTGTAGTTGAGTGTTATTTTCTGTGTGTGTTTTTTGTTCTTTTTAGGACTATTATAGAACTGAGAATTGATGTTTCTATCTTTTACTTGAGCTGTAGTTAGCCCCTTGATTGATCTGTTGATAGCTTGTGCTAAATATGCATATTCTTGGTGCCTGTTTTGTATTAGTATAGATTTTGAAATTTGGCCTGTAAATGTGAATGATGTTATAGGACACTTAATAGTTTATGCTTGATGCTGGCTACTGATGGCCAGTTCTCTTTGACACTCTTGTTGACATGTGAATATGTGTTTCCTAGCTACTGATAGCTAGTTTGAGTGGTTCATATAATTGTCTATGTCTGATGACTTGCCTACTGTGATTATTCATTTTCTAGCTACTCATGGCTAGTGATGACCTCATTGCCAGATCTTGGTTAGGCCATTAAGTGACTAATTTTTGTTAATTATTGAATGGTGTAAATGCTATGAATATGGCATTGTACAGGTGCTGGATATTTTCTCTTCCATCCTTTTAGTTGACAATGAGAATATTGTCAATTTTAAGTTTAGGGGTGAGAGTGCTTCAATTTTGAAAGAACTTGAAATTTTGAAAATGAAATTGTGAAAAATTTTGAAAGCAAATGAGTGCACAGAAAAATTTTTGAACAGGTTTTGTAAGGAAATTGTTGGAATGTTTTAAATTTCCCATGCTTAAACATTTGTTTGTGAAGAATGTTGAAAAAAAAATTGATTGTACTGAAATTTTAAGTTATTTGTCAAAGTTGTCCGAATGATCCAATGATATAAATTATTGCTTAATATTTTATATTTCATAGGAAATTTTGTTTAATGTGCATTAATGAATGTATTGTAGTGATAAATCATGTTATTCAAGAATTTTTAAGCTAAAAAAGAACGATTGGAGTTAACTGTATTTTGGATGTCTTGTTGAAGGGCTTTGTGGGAAATTAAGTTATATGCCTTGTTTCAAACTTTTAATTTTAGAATAGTCTTTGGAATTCTTTAAAGCTTTTGATTTATTCTATGAGATTTAGAGACATGATTAAGGCACTTCATAAACTGCGTTTGAGCCTTTCAAGCTTACCTAATTGATTTTATTCCCATTTGCATTCTTATTTTGTGCCTAATTGAAAAACCAATTACAAATTCTTTTTGAAAAACCTAATATCTACCCACCTTAGCCAATGTAAAAAACCATGACTCCCTTGCCTTGAGATAGATGATAATTGATCGGGTTGTGGAATGTGGTGATGTATAGAGTTTCAAATGATTTGAAAAAGGAGGGTAGAAAGTAAAAGTGTTCACAATGTATAGAAATCAAAAAAGAAGAAGAAGAAGAAGAAGAAATAAAAATGATGGAAAAAAAGAAAAAGAAAATACAAGAAGGCTTGATATGGAAAAGATCAATTTGGTTTAAGTTTGGGAGAGTATGTTCAATAAGAAAATGAAGAAACCACTTGGAGTCAACATGCAAGCATTTCTTTTGATATGGAAAGAAATGCATGTTGACTCCATTCACATATTCACACTTAGAAATTCTTGAAAAGCATGTTTTAAATCTATAAGGTGTTCATCTTTGCATGTTTTCTTGATTTCTTGTTTGATATAACTCTTTGAGAAGCTGATGAGGACAAATATATTCATGCATCAATGACAAATACTTGACAAATTTAATAGAGATATACCCTTTTTGCTTGAGGACAAGCAAATTTTTAAGTTTGGGGGTGTGTTAACTCTTAGAAATTGATTACATTCCATCACATTTTCTTCTCTTTTTATCTATTTTGGGTTTAAAATGTGCATAAAAAGAAGTGTATAGAAGAAGTACAGAAGAAAATGTGCATATCAAAGTATCAAGAAAAAATCAAATAAATTATAGTTATATCCTTGACTCAATTGAGAATTTATAAATCATCCCTATTTTGTAGGAGGATAAAGACAAGTTTTGAAGCTCTATAAGAACTCAGAAACAAGGAAATAAAGCATTGAAAAGTTAGAAAGAGCTTGTACAACTGGCCTCAGCAAGTTGACTAACTGGTTGTCGCAAGAAATCCCTGTCATGTTCTCTATGTAACTAGACTTGGCAAGTTGACACACTTGCCGTGGCAAGTCATCCTTGTTTGCTCTCTGTGTAATTGGCCACAGCAAGTTGACAGACTTGCCATAGCAAGTCAAGAATTTGAAGAGAAATCTGTTCTCTGTATAACTGGCTACGGCAAGTTGACAGACTTCCTATAGCAAGTTGTGAAAAAGTACAGCTGCGCGTTTTGATTTCAGAAGTGGAAAAACACTACTTAACCTAGAAGAAGGCATCAAAAAACACATTCTCTGGACTGGGAAACAATGGAGCACGTAAAGGAAAACTTTGAAGATTTGGAGCCTTGGGTTAGAATTTTAAGGAAGATTGAGGCAACAATCTTAGGTTTTTATCATTCTTCTTCCTTTTTTCTTTCATTTGTTGATATGAGTTATATTGTTGAGCTGAAATTTTGGCATGTAAAGACCATGAGTAGCTAGACACTTTCATTTAGGATTAGTTTTACCCATTGTATGCATTTAAACTACTAGATTATCTTGCTTTTTTTGGTTAATAAGTATATATGATGATTTTTATTTGTACTTAATGCTATCTTGTGATTGATCACCACATGAATAGAGTACTTCAATTGGAAGATGCTTAAGAGAGCTATTTTGATTGTAGAACTTAGGAAAAATTATGTTAGACTTGAAGTTTAGGGATTAAATGGATGGTTTGTTGTTAGAATAGAGATATATTTAACAACCTAGCATAGTCTATTGAAGGATTGCTTTGGAAAGATGGTTTTCATTAATTATAAGTAAGAGATTGCATATTTTTAATGAAGATTAAAAATCAATCTTGACTTGAGAGAGCTTGGTTGATTATTTTAGAACCTTCAACTAGCATATAGACTCATTTAACCAACATAAGTGAATAATTGCATAGTTTTATGAAATACAATGGGAAAGAACTAATCCTAAGATTATAACCTCTTGGAGTCAAACCCAATTTCCCAACTTTCAATGTTTGCTTTGCTGTTTTCCCCAAAAATTATTTATTCATCTTGATCAAATTCAAATGATTCCATTCAACCTAATTAAGAACATAGTTGCATTAGTTAGCTCGCTTTTGTCAAAGTCCTTATGGGAACGATCTTTACTTATCACTCTATTACTTGATGCGATCCGTGCACTTACGGTAGCGAACACATCTAATTGATCAATTGCAAACCTATGAACCCAAACCATATCTATTAGTCAAGCAAATAGATGGCCAATATTCAGATAGCAGTCAGAAGCAGAATCCATATACCACTATCCAGTTGTAACTTTCCTTAATCTTATGGTTTTACTCTTAGCATTTTGGTTTACTTTATTGTGTGTTTAGGTTTTTAAATAAAATCTTTCTCTAATCTCTAGAAGACATTGAGGACAATGTCTGATTTAGGTTGGGGAATGAGTATTAAAAAAAAGCTTAGTTTCTCCATTAAATAGTTAGCTAATAAAACCATTAGATGCATGGGGTGCGCAAAGATGACAGAGTAAAGAGTTATTCTTAACTCTTGAGACGCATCTTATTAGTTGCATGTTTTTGTTTCATCTTTAAAAAAATATGGTCCGAACTAAAAAAAATCATGTCTAGGTGATTTTCAATGATTTTAAGAAATATATGAGTTCTAAGCACAAATCAATTGAATTTAAAGATTTCATAACATGATTTAACAATTGATTGTTTGGATTTATGATGAATTTTGAGATTGAATGAGCTGAATTTAAAAACCCTTGACCGTGAGCTTTTGAGCCTATTTGATTAATAATGATTATCTTTATTGTGTGTGATATCCACCTATTAAGTTGTCACTCTAGAACTTGCTTTAAATCTAGTTGAGATTATATTTCATATGCACATTCAAAAATGATAAAGGCATTCATTTTCTTTCTTTAGCCAGAGCCAAATAGCTAACTTTACAATTATATCGTTCATAAGCCCATTTGAGCATAATTGATTGTTTCTTTATTCTCAACCCATTAACATGTGTTTTAATTATATAGAAAATGTTTTTTACCTAATTCGAAAGATTAGCAAAGCATTTAAAATTCTTGTGAAATGGGCTTTTGACAAGTATGGGAGTATATATACCATCAACTTTAGAGTTGCAAAAGTATGCAAAAAAAAGGAAAACAAAGAGAAAAAGAAAAAAAAAGAAAATATATTGAGTATTTGAATTAAAATTGTGGGTTGTTGTGATGAGATAAATTTATTCATAAGTTGGCCCATTTTTCAATTGCTATACTTATTTCTTAAATGTAGCCCTTCATATAATGTTTTGCATTCCTTTTACTTTAACCCCATTAAACCCTTAACAAGTCCTTTTCATTTGAATTGTATATGTGAATTAAGTAGTAGAGATTGTGATTTTTAGCAAGCTTATGGTAGTACAATTTTTTCAGGTGAATTTAAGGGAAATACTTACCCTTAAACACTTGACAGATTGAGAGAATGGGTCACAATTACAAATTCAGTTCATTCATTTTCAAATCAAGTTATCAGTTTATACTTTTGTTGATTCATGAATACTATGATCTCTTTATTTTTCAATTATATTCTTCCTTATGACTTTACACTTCTGATTTTGTTGAAAGCATAGTAAGAACTTATTAGTCACTTCTTGTTGTCTGAGGATGTCCAAAAGCTAAGTGTGGGGGAATTTGATAAGTAAAATATTTACACATTTATTTTCCCTTAAATGAAGATTTTTATAGATTATATTTAAGCTTAATTTAATGAATTTGAGTGTAATTGATAAATAAATAATGATTTTGACATAAAATAGAATTCATTGAAAAATTTTAAATTTTGACCCTATTTCAGTTTTCAAAAAATATCTGGAGCTCTAGATGTTGGATTGAGATGTTCTTTATATGGATAAAAATATAAGAAAAATTCCTACAACTTTTATGTTGTGGCAAAAACTCAGTTCTGCCTTCAAGAGTTCCGAATTTTGCTTAGAAGTTAAGCATGTAGATTTGTCTAAGTCTGACATTTGCTCACTAATTTGACCATAACTTGAACTGCAAATGTTGAAATGAGGAGCTCTCATATATGTTTTCAAGCTAAGATCTAGATACAACTTTCATGAAGACAAAAATAAGAGATTCCACCATTTTAATTGTCAAAAGTAGGCTGTAATCAAGAAGTAAGGTTGCCACAAGGTCAATATTGGTGGTTTAGAGTCAAGATTCATACCTAACAAAGTGAAAATTTTTGCACCCTATTGTCAAACCCCTCATTATTTTGAAATTTATCAGAGTTACTACACGCAGTTCAAAGGGCATACATAAATAGTTCATTATACTGTACAATATTCTTGATTACATCGCAAAGAATCCCCATAGGGTTTTACATGTTACAGCACATATCTAATACAAAGATGGACTATCAGATAACCAACGGAGAAATTCTTGAACTAGCACTGGACCTTCGCCTGCCGGTATCTACTACTTTGCCCATTGAGCCATTTTTCACTTGCTGGGATAAAATTTTGAATTTATGGAAAAGGGTGAGATTCATATAAAGCTCAATAGTAACATATAATCAATCATATAAAATGTGAATAATAAACATGCAATACAGTATTTATCATGATGCAGCAATCAAAATGCCAGCACATGTCAGATAACGCTCAGGAAACCAAACGATGATTTTGCCCAAGATCAAAATGATCGTCTGTTCCTGACTTGCATAAACAATAACCATACAGTGATCATTCTGTACACAACATACTTATGATCACTTAGCATATCATATCATGATCATCCTTCACACAACATAATTATGATCACGGTGACCATCCTATACACAACATACTTATGGTCACATAACAAATCATTGTGAACATCCTGCACACAACATACTTATGTTCACATTTACCAGTTTGTAATCATCCTACACACAGCATAATTATGATTAAGTCCCATCTGCCCTTCACACAACACCAATGTGCACATTCACCAAACATGCAATACATTGTATAGAACATGGCAAACAAAGCATATTAACATTCACATAGAATATAAAAGATAGAGTTACTACCTGGACTTATTTCCAAAGCCTAGCTACTGCCCGTCTTTAACTTTCTATTCGGCTTGGGTGATTGTCAAATCCTAAAATTCCCAAAGTAATTGTAAATGATTTACTACTCATTTATACTTTATTCTTGAATTTACAAGTTGGTTATCTTAGCTCAAAATGTCATATATACTAAATTGCCCCTGGGAACCCAATCCAATTCCCTTTTTATCCGGTATTTCTGTACTTTTTCAAAAATTATGACCTAGGCTAATCCTATATAATTTTTCATGTAAAATCCATTTTTGACCTCAAATTAGGAAAATTCCAGTTCAAATTATAGATTTTCCCTTGGCAGCCCTAACTTAGGGTTTTAGGGGTAAAATCGTCATTTCACATTCTAGGGCTTTTCATGCTTCACAATCTACAAGAACCCTACACAATTTTCCCTTCTAAATTCAATGGAATTATCAAAAATACCAAAATCTATTCCAAACACTACCAAACAGCTGCTGGAAAAAATTCCATAAAAATTAGGGAAAATGGGATTTTATTGAGTTCAATCAACCAAACACTTTCTTTTCACTTCTAATCACTTGTTTAACCTTCTAATCTCCATTTTAGCATAATCAATGGAAATTTGGGCAGAATTTTCCCTTAGAAATTAGACATACCAAATAACAAAAACCATCACAAATAACCAGATTTCCAGCCAGAGATTTACCACAACTCAGTTTTCATCAAGAATTCTAAAGTTCCAACAACTTACCTTGCTTCTCCTCTTTCTTCTCCTTGATACCGACTCTTGCTTCCTTCTTTCCTTATGTTTTTTCTGATTGGAAAGTTAATCCAAGATAGTATGGAGGTTAAGGAAGAATTTCACAATCTAGAAGACATGAATAAGTAGAAATTTCTACCTACTTATCTAGTGCTTGCTCTTGGATCTCTTTCTTCTCCCCTTGCTCTCCCTTTTGTCCAAACTCTTTTTCTCCTTTCTCTCTTCTTTTGGACGTGCACATGGTCTTTATTATAGAGAAAAGAAGAGAGCTCTAGACATATGCTTAGGTGTCCCCTTTTAATAATATTTTATTTCTAATTTTAATATATGTCATAATTTTTATACTTCTTTATTCATTGATATTTTTCCCTGATATTTCACATGATATTCCATAAGGTTCTTCCAACTGTCTATTCCCTCTTACTATATAGAAAACTACAGAATTTATTTATGTGGTCAAAATGTCCATTTTACCCTTGCATTTTCGCATATGCAGAAAAATTGGCAGATTTTCATCAAACTTTGAAAATTCATATCTAATTATATAGATATCCAATTTGGGGTGTTTCTAAAGGCTATGTAACCCTTATTGAGACTAGTTATAGGAAACAATATAACATTTGGCCAATTGGAAGCTCATAATTTCCATAATTTTCATATTTGGATGCTACCACTGAAAAACGAAGGTTTTGCTGGGCTAACTTCAAAAATTCATATGTCCTCGTGTATACTTTCATTCTGAAAATTTTCATAATTTTTGAACATCATTTTCCTATTTAAAAATATTTCACAACATGACTGCCTCACAGAGAAACTTACCGACAACATCCTTAACTTATGTACCAAATAACTATGTTGTGTGTGACCTTTAATTGCCTTGTTGTATCTCTTAATATGCTCTTTAATTCACTATTTTATTCCTTTAAAACCACTAAGGTATAGAGGAATTTTGGTAACTGAAATTTGGGATATTACTCCTATTCATCTATAAATATAGGAGTAGAAGACACAAGAGAACACTCCATCTCAGAATTTAATTTCATACATTGTGTTGTTCTTGCATGCCTCCTTCTTGGAAGGTTTAGGTAGTCCTCCTTAATGGATGGTATAGGTTTCCACCTACATGGAAGGTTTTAGCTCCTATAAAGAAAGCTAGATTTTTCCATTTTCAAGAATCTTGTAGTTGTATCTTTATATTTTAGAATTTAATAACAAAGTTTTATGCAATGTTTATGAAGTTTTCAATTTATTTTGGTTTTGTTTTTAATTTTATCATGTATTAAATTTTCATTCTCCTAGGGTGATGATGTAGCTTACTAATGACGGATTGAATCTTAACTTATTAAATCTAGTCTTAATTTTTCCTTTATGATTGAGTTTTGATTATTATTCTTAATACATTCATTTGATTGGCTGTCTTTTGAATGATTTCACTATGCATGCTGAGACCGGAAGGAGATGCATGTATATAGATCCTATAATTAAAATCATAACTTGCATATGAAATAGGAATATATTCATATGGGTTGTATATTCTTAATGAGCTCTATAAATCTTAATGCATGATTAATTGTTCTAATTCATATAGGGATATATTATATTAACAATTAATTATAGAATTGTTTGACATTAGAAGAGACTAGTAATTCACTCAGCTATCAATCATGTGAAATAAATTAGACTATAATATATAGGTGATTCAATCCAAAATTTGTTAAGTGAAATATGATCCCTAGGGCTTTTTTTCATATTTGTTTTCATATCAAGTGCATTCATATTTAATCATTTTTATTTTGAAAGCTCAATCATCAACTAATCGAGTGACTAAATAGAATTAAAATTACCAATTTTGGTACTTAGTGATCAATCATAGTAAGAACGATACTCTACTCACTTCTATATTACTTATTTTTATGACAGTGCACACTTGCACTTTTTAATAAACCATTTACACTTATAACATGTTGGCAAAAGAAAGTCAAAAAAAAGGTGCTATTTTGAGGCACTTCAACTCTTGTATAGATGACTAAAAACATGCTTTTAAAAAAATTGAAGGACCTAACTGAAAGTATAAAGTTAGATGACTAAATGTGCATTTTTGTTTTAAATTTATATTCATAATGTATTTTTTTTAAACAGATCAATATTTTGTCCAAATTAAAACAAACAGATTGTTTATCCATTATATATCTATTATACTTTGTTATTAATATTTTTAGCTTATTTTTAAATTTAAAGTCCGCTTTTCTGTAAGCATATACTCCTAGGATCAAGGAGCAAAATTTTCTCCATTTTATAATTTTTCTTATAAGGTAAGGTGATGAGTTTCTTTTTCATATGATTTTATCCCTGTATAAAAAAAATTGAAATCTTGATATCAAAATTAAAGGAAAATAATATATATATATAAGTGTGTTCTATTTTTTCAAAAATACCCTTATTTATGAAAAATGAGAGATACAATGAGTTGGAAAAAGATGTGAGTGTTTGAGAGAGATAATTAATGCATTAATGTAGGAGGAGTATCCAGTACTCCATTCATCTCTAATTATATGCTTTAAATAACCAATTTCTGTTTATCAAGAAAATCGTTAAAATTAGCTAAAAATAATATATATGTATTTTTTCAACTATACCCTTATTTATAAAGAGGATAAGTGAGAGAGACAATAAATGCAATAAATATAGTCAAAGGATAAAGTTGGAAAAAAAACTAAATATTTTGACAAACCTAAAATGAAGTTTATATTTTGGAGCACATCCATTCACAAATTTAAAGCTTATAATAAGGGACGAATGGAGTAATTAATTGGTGCCAAAATGAAACAAAAAAGTTGGTTAAATTTTCAAACAAAAAAGTTGGTTAAGATATCCTATAAATAGGACCGGGTCATCTAAAATTGTTTCTTATATATAGGACTGAGGGAGATATATAACACATGGTTATGATCATGGGCAATTAGGGTTTATGCCAGGACCCCCAAAAAAGAAGAAGCTTGCCCATTTAGAATTATCAGAATAGTCAGGCTTGATATTGTAGCAATTGGGACGATCAATACTGGTGAGAATATCATTACGAGACACCATTTGATTTTTGTCATTAACAATCGTAATGTTGGCGAAGAAGCTTGCTTTTCCATAACCTTCTGCTGGGAAATGCCCTCTTCCCATTTGTGTCGCTGTGTTTTGTCCATTAGATCGTATGTTTATGACTTAGCCTCCCCACTCTACCACCGTGGCATTGCAAGAGAGTCGAGAGAACATAGCCAAAGGCCAATATCCTATCACTTTCTCTGGTCCATATTGTATCCACCAGTCTCCGTTTTTAACATCCTGCCCATATCATTTACTTAATTAACACGATTGTTAATTACATGATTAGCTAGCTATGAGAAAGGGAATGACACTACTACTACGTCTTAATTCAAAACCTCAAGGTTCAAGTTTATCAATTAGTCTTTTCACATTACTATTATATTGGCAAAAGTGTAGTAGTACCTTTAATGATCTTTTATTTCTATATCTTTCTCATTCATTACCACGATGAACACTACTCATATTTTTTCAATATTATCATCCGGCATCCAGTTTGAAGTTCGTAACTGACCCTCCAAATATAAGTATAATACTACTTATCTAATTATTAATATAGGAGCTATATGTAAATTAATTTGAATATATTAAGAAAATTAGTTAAGTTAATTATCTTTAACAGAATGTGTGTTGGTTACTTGGATTCTTAAAATACCTAGAGTTAATTAATTATTTGCATTGGAAACTATAACTTCTTAATAAATGCAATTAATAAAGATAATTTGAAAGACATAGTGAATTAATTAAGGTCTTACATTTAAAAACAAGGAATACCTCTCCACTAGTTTGTACATCTAGGACAGGAGGAGTATTATTTACGTTAAAGTGCATTTTTATCCTACAAGTATTCTTAGAAGAGCTTTGAATATCCTAAGCAAATTGTAGAGTAGTACTCCCTCCGATTTTTTTTTATAAGAGCATAGTAACTGAATTACATTGTTTAAGAAATCAGTTACAATTATCTAAAAGTAATAAATATATTTGAAATGAATTTCTTTTTTAAATATGTCCTTATTTATAAGGGGGCAAGGGATAGAAATAAAGTAGTAATGAGAGAAAGTATAAAAGAGAATGTGGTATAGGAAAAAGATGAGAAGAGAAAATAGAACTAATTATGGGCAAAATGGTAGAAATACATTAAATACTCAGACAACACCAAGTAGAATCTTATAAAAAGAATAAAGGTAATTCAAATTTTAGGTTCTTATAAAAAGAACGGGAGGGAGTATGATAGAATGTAGAACTGTATAACACAATCTCTTTCTTGAGTGAAAAAATGACACTATATTTTAAGGGTTAAGGTCCACTTTTATCTTGGAAGTTGTCAAAAATTCTCAATTTTGCCCCAAAAGTTTTTGTTAGCAATGTTGCTCTAAAAGGTTCCAAATCGTAACAATTTTATCACGGCCATTATCCAGATTAAGTTTGACCATTAGTTAACTAAATATACTAAGTTGACAGGTTCACGTGTCATCTACCTCATTTTTATTAAGGTGCAAGTTTTCCCTTAAAGTTTTCACTCAGGAGCAATGTTGCCATGAAAAAATTGAGTTCAATAAATATTACCCTAAAATCTTCCAAACTGTAGCAATATTGCCTTGACCATTATAAATGTTAAGTTTGACTATTAGTTGACCAAATATGCTAAGTTGGCAGTGTTAACGACATTGAAGAAGAAGCCACAAGTGGAGGAGGAGCTCACATTCGCTAGAGAGCAATGAAGAAAAATATTAAATTATCAAATTCAAGACACACTAAGCAACCCTCCGTCATTGTACCCCAGCGATGTCAAGATAAACAAGTACCTTTTCGGTTTTCTCTTCATCACACAAGATGCTTTCACCTCTTTATTTTCTCTAATCATTCATATGGGGGTGCATTTTTTAAAAAAAATCTTATTTATAAATCTAACTTTTAAAAAATAAAGTGGATGACATGTGAACTTACTATATAAGTATGTTTGACTAACTAACAAGTAAACTTAATTTGAATAACAACCGAGGTGAAATTAGTACAATCTGAAAACTTTCAAGGCAATATAGCTCTTGAGGGAAAATTTCCGAAGCAATTTTGCACCTAAACCCAAAACAAAAATGACATAGATGTCATATTGACTTCCAGCTAAGCATATTTAGTCATGTAAAGATCAAACTTAACGTCTATGATTTGGAAAAATTTCAGAGTGATATTGATCCTAAAAAACCTTCAAAGGAAAAATTTAGATTTTTTGACAACTTCAAGAGCAAAAAATGAACCTTAACCCATATTTTTAATCGAAATCTTAAAACTCAAGTTTATGAGTCATTTCACTTTATTATATATATATATATATATATATATATATTACTTATATTAACCTTAACTTCATCGGATGTGAACTTTAGACAAACTCAAATCCATTCATATATATTTTGACAACTGTAAGACCTCTCTTCATTATTGATATTGCTTAGAGTAACAATTGCGTAGCTCAGTGGGCATATAGAAATAGTATAAATATACTGATACATTGAAACAATATTACTTGATTACATACATAATTCCCCATAGAGGTGTACATAATAATTACAAACCTTAAACAAATAGAAAGGTCTTCAGATAACCAACGCCTCCTCTCGTACTAGCTCAGAACCTCCAGTTTCCAAAAATTACCGTTCTTCCCTTCAAGTTGCTGCCTACTGCTGGAAACTTTATACATTTATGGAAAGGGTGAGATTCGAAGAATCTCAGTAGTAACATACTTTCAAAGATATAGAATATGAAAATAGATATGTCATGCCATGTCATGTAAGATGATCGAAACTATGTGTACACTTACCCAAGGACAAACGATATGTCTGCACCTTGATCTACTTAGCGCCCTTGTTGGGTCCCTAACCACAACATGGAAGATTGATGTGTCAAAGACACTAGCTCATATTATAGTGAATGACATATACAACATTTAGTAATCACATAGTATACGTAAGAAGAAGTTACTACTTGGAACATGCATTTTCCTTGTCAATCGATCCAACTCCGTCTTTGGCTCGGGCTATCGGTATATCTTAAAATTATAAATTTAGGATAAATGAGTTATTATTTATTCATAACTCATTCTAAACTCATTGTGTTGGTTATCTTGACTCAAATTTCAAAATTTCTAAAATACCCCTGAGAACCCGATCTAAGCCCCTTTGTACCCGGTCAAATTGTACTATTCCAAAAATCATGACCTGAGCTAATCCTACACAATTTCACATGTAAAATCTATGTTTGACCTTATATTAGTCAAAATTAGGCCCAAATTATGATTTTACCCTTGGCAGCCCCTAACTTAGGGTTTTAAAGGTAGTTTGACCATTTCACATTCTAGGGCTTTTCTCACTTCGCAGTCTACATGAACCCTATACAATTTTCTGTTCTAAACTCAATGAAACCATCAAATTGATGAAATTCCAGACCAAATAGGACAAAAATTCCCCTGGACCAAATCTGAAAAATTAAGGGAAAATGTTGTTTCCTTGATTTCAATCCATAAACCTCCTTCTTTTCACCTCTAATCACTTGTTTTATCACTTAAAAACCTTTCCCCCGTGATTATTAGAAAATTGGGAAGCATAACCCCTTAGGGTTTGAGCTTCCCAATATTACAAACCAAGCCAAAATAAAGCCAATCAACAAGAACTATCAAGAACTATCAAGAACCATCAAGAATCAACAAAAGAAGCTGGGTTCTTTGAGTTTACCTTGAATTCTTCTTCCTCTCCTCTCTTGAACATGGCCTCCTCCTCTCTCTTTTCTCTTGATTTTACTTGCTAATCATGGTGTACAAGGTGGATAAGAGATTAGAGAGGTGTTACAAGGGTTAGAAGGTAAGAACAAGTGAAACCTACCTTGATCTTGCTTCTTAATCCTTGCCCTTTCTTCTTGTTCTTCATGTTTTTGGTTCAGCTCTCTCTCTCTCTCTCTTTCACTCTCTTTGTTCATCCAAAAATGATGAAGAATGAAGGGATAATGGTCTCATAAAAATATCCCAACTCACCTCCTCAAGTATTATATTAAATTGCTAATTAACCATGTGACTTTACTTTATGTCATCATCTTTTCTCTTTCCTTCATTATGCCATACGAATATGCTCCTCAAACTCAAGTCATCATCTCTTTATTTGGCCTACAATTGTTGACTGAATGAAAGCAAGAGAAAGGGATAAATTTGCTCTCACAATATCTCTCTTGCTTTACTAGAATAGTAGTTGTTTAATGCAAATGAACATGTGTCCATTTTTTCTTGGCCATAATTTTACTTGGACAACAATTTCCTCCTCTTAAATTAATATATGCCAATTAGCATGACATATTTGAATTTTTGCTTCTTCCTTTTCTCTTGCTTTAGTTGGACGTAATGAAAATGGAAGGAAGACGTCCAAATGGAAGGAAGAGAAGGTAATGGCTTTTGTCAAAAATCCATCTTGCTTTAACACATGCTTTCTTGTGATTGGTCAAGAATTTTATTCTTAAATTAATTATGCACATGTAGATTATTTCCCTTTCTTGCTCCATACTTCAGCCATAGTTTATTCCAATTAAAGGGAAAAATAAATTACTGCTACCTTTATTGGTCAAATGACCATTTTTCCCATTTTCGCACTTGTTGGAAAACTTGGTAGAATTTTCACCAAACATTGAAAATTCATAACTAATTGTATAGATATCCAATTGGAGTGGTTTCAAAGGATATGTGACCCTTATTAAGTCTAGTTTTAAATAAAAATATAGCCTTTAGCCAATTAGAAGTTCAACATTCCCAGAATTATTGTTTTTGGACGCTGCCATTGAAAATCGCTAGTTTCACTGGGTTAACTTCAAAAATACATATCTTTTTGTGTATAGCTCCAAATGGCTTATATGACCTATCAAATTAAAGCTTGATAAGTCTAATTTTATTCTGGAAAGTTTCATAATTTTTGGATATCATTTTTCCATTGAAAAATGTCACATAAAATTAAAAGACTATAGCCCAAGGAAATTCACTGGTTGCAAATCTCATTTGTTATAATTTGTGCATCCACATAATTGTGTTATGTGTGACCTCTAATTACCTTGTTTTATCACTTCCTATGCTCTTTAATACCTCCAAGGGCATAAAGGAATTTTAGGGAATAAAATTGTGTCTTACTGGGACACTTGCTAAATCAGGGCTTAGCAGTCCACTTGAGTTAGGCTTATTCTCAATCATCTTGTCTTAAAATGGGATGTTACAACAACTACCATATAGATGAGGGAAAATTAATCTTTTAGTCCTTGAAGTATTGACTCGTTTATAACTCAGTCCTTTTAGTTTGAATCAGTACAAGTCAGTCTCTAAACTTTTGACTCACTTGCAACTCATTCTCTCATCTTTTTGAGTCATCCCATATGACAAAAATATTTATAACATGATTAAAATTGCTTATGTGACACTCAACTCAGCTCCATATGGATTTTACATAATTTTTTTTCAAAAAACGATTGACAGAACCTTCATCTCGTCAAGGGCGTCCCCTCTATTTTCCGTATGCTCAACTTCAGCATCTCTCATATACTACCGCTAGTGCTTTTGAAGGGTTTGTAGCCTCTGCCAAGGATGCTCAACGAGAATATGGAAAACAGAAGTTAAAGCCCTTGACCAGGATAAAGGTTCTATCAGTCGTTTTTTTTAAAAAAAAATTCATGTAAAATCCATATGTAGCTGAGTTGGGTGCCACATAAGCAATTTTTAACACTATTATTAATATTTTTTGTCATATAGGATGACTCAGAATGATAAGGGATTGAGTTGTAGATGAGTTAAAAGTTTAGGGCTGAATTGTACGGAGTCAAACTAGAAGATTAAGTTATAAGTGAGTTAATACTCCAAGGACCAAATGATTAATTTTTCCTATAGATAATATGACACCCTCTCATGTCTGAAATAAGAATAAAATAAGGGCAAGAATTCAATTTGTTGTAAAATCTATATGGAGCTAAGTTGAGTGCCACATAAGAATTTTTAACCCTATTATTAATGGTTTTTGTTACATAGGATGACTCATAGAGATGAGGGACTGAATTGTAGGTGAGTCAAAAGTTCAGGAGCTAAATTGTACCGAGTCAAACTAGAAGGATTAAGTTATAAGTGAATCAATACTTCAAGAACCAAGAAATTAATTTTTCCTATAGATAATATGACACCCTCTCATGTCTGAAATAAGAATAAAATAAGGGCATGAATTCAATTTGTTGTAGAAATTGGAATTCTCTGCTCATGAGCTGTGGCTATCCAAAAAAAATTTAAGGATTGACATTACACTCAAAATGTTAAAATGGAGTAAAGTAAAACTAATCTTGACTATTAAAAAACTAATATATGACCGATAATTTTTTAACATCTAAAGGCAACTACTTTTTTCATACTTTTAGAGCAGTGTGGATTTAAAAAAAAAAACTTCTGGATACTCTTAACTCCTATACAAAAACTTTTGAGATAAAATTCTACCTTGATACTGTGTTTGGGGGGGGTGAGAGAGAGAGAGAGAAAGAGGCCGACCTTCTAGATCGTGAGTTTCATAATGGCTTGAGCACTTTGATTACCGTAGATAGATAACGGTGTGATGCGTGCACCCACGGCTACTCCAGCATTAAGTTGAACAAATCCAGAACAAAGGAGATCATAACATCCGGTGGTTTTACCGTTCTCATCCTATATCATATCAGAATTATATATGATTAATTCATAAAACAAAATTAACCAAGAAAATTATTCAAAAAACAAATTGTTCAGAAATAACTTGAACTCACAGTCCAATATGTAAAAAGTCTGGTCGTATTATCCCCATATAATTGCGGATTCACCTGATTGTCCAGAAAAAAAAAATACAAATATAGAGAATGAGATAGATGTTAATTAGGTAGTAACATGAATTCTCAAGAAATATATAACTGAATTCTAAATATATTATGTTTTTTAGCGGAATCTCGTAAATTAAGAAAGGTAGTAACAACATTAATCTTTTCAGAAATCATAGTACTCTTTTTCCAAAACCTATTCCTCTTTGTATATTGTTATTGGGTATCCGGTTCGGGGTTTACGGTTTCCCCTTTCAACACAGGTGTCTCCTCTATGACTCAAACTCGAAACCAGAGGAATCTAACAGGGCATTAAACCACTACACCAACTAATTTTGGTATGAAACCAATTCCTATTCAATTATATTGAAAAGAGGGGGGGGGGACAGTATATTTGGTAATGGCCAATAAATGCTGCATCATAAACTGTAAGGTTCTTACATATTTAGAAACAAGAGAAATTATAGAAAATAATCTTATATTTAAGGAGTACTCACATAAACGGCTTAATATGTTCACTATATTTTTATGATTAATTTATTTTTATTTTCGTCTTGTAAAAACTTAATATATACCTGCCAGCCAGCTTCAATGGTATTTGTATTTGCAACATCATCATCATTCAAAAGCCAAATTTGAGAGACACTAAATTCACCAAACTGAACAATAGGATTCCAGGTGTTTATGGTTGCTTTGCCTCCATAATATCGATCATCTCCTCGTACATAAACTGTGGCCTACTATAATATGCTCCAAAACAATCAAATTAAGTCAACAAAACAACAATAAATAAACATATAAAGACAAACACATCAAATAAACAAAACAAATAAAATACTCCTCTGGTCCTTAATGTAAAACCTGATTGGGAGTTGATTTTAACCCTAAATGTAAGACTTATTTTTTATATTTATTAATATTTTTGTAATTTACTCCTATTGATGTTTCCTCAACAATAATTAAGTAAGAGTGATATATAGAGAATTAAGGAAGATAATTAGGGTATTTTAGAAAGAAAATATGTTATATTAACTAACTAAACTAACTTTCTTAATCGAGTCAAATTAAGTAAATAGGTCTTACATTAAGGACTAGATGTATCTAATTTTGGTTAGAGAAACAAAACTAATACCTCTTGGCTTCCTTGAGCTTTAGCATATGAGCGAAAACGGGGACTTTTATTCTTTCCGAATTCTTCTTTAGCAAATGAGCTTTAGCAAATTCTTCTTTCCGAATTGTTGGATAGAGTTTGCCCTCAATGTTTTCTTCTTTTATTCTTCTTATAGGAATGGTTCCTTCTGGGCAGCTTCCACTTTGGTGCCATGGTTGAACAATTGGCGTTGATTTTGAAGAGACGTCAACTTTTTCTAGTATGTTATCATCACCTTTGGGGTAAGAACTTGGCCTCATCTTGAATCAAATTGAAAATAATTAAGCAGGTTTAGAATTGTCAACAACATATATGAGAAGATTAGAAGACGAATTAATAAAAGGAAAAATCCCAAAAAATACCACTTAAACTTTAAAATTCTAAATTGATTTTGTTGACAATAAGAGTAATGAGATTGACAACTCATATTTTTGTCAAATCACTTATTTAGAATTTTAAAGTTCAAATGGTATTTTCTTGGAGTTTTTCCTTAATAGAACTCAAGGAAGCAAATATCGTGTGTTTGTTTCACCTTAATTTTGTGATTTTTGAGCTTTGGGTGATCAAAAGCTGGTTGCGTTAGAATAGAGACACAATCGATTATATCTCCATTAGGACTCTGTTGTTAACACAAAAAAAGGATCATGAATTGTAAAACCAAGATGAATTTATCCAAATTGTTAGTGAAACCCAAAATGAAAAACATGACACCAATTCCTTCACAAATCATCATAAATAGTATGAATCACAAGAAGTTTTATGCAAATTTATAAAAAGACATGGGAAAATTAATCCACAAGTTCTTATATTTTATCTCTCTTTTTATTCCCATGGTTGAGACATTGTCGGGCATTATATGTGGCACATCTCCTAGTAGAGATTTGAATTTTGCTTCACTACGTTGTGAGTTACTAACCCTTTTTGCTAGACCAACTCCTATTGATTAGCTCAATTTTAAATCAGGCTCCTATAATTTATTTGTTTTGATTTGAGTCCTTATAGTTTGATCCATTGCAGACATGATCGTTGAGGGTAAAAACCATTAATTTTAATTTATAGAATTACTTTATGATGTTATATTAACGGAAACTATGAAAAATAGTGGATTAACAATAAAATTTAGTGGTGGAATTCGATTATTATGTTCTAAAATAGACGGCTACTAATTTATTAGCAACGGAATTTCATCACTAAATCAGGGAATTGGTTCCCCTGCTAACGAGAGCTAGGCAGATCTAGGCCATTTGATCTAATCTAAATGGTCCAGATCTGATTTTTTAAAAGTCTATATTTCTAAAAGAATTATTTTAATAGGTATAGAATCTAACATAAAAATAATCTATTAACTATTATATGCTTAAAAATGATTTCTTATTAAAAAATCATCATTTTAGAAAAACTCATATCTATACATCCCAAATCTACTCAACTATCCCTGCTAAGCACTTTACTTAGTAAGAAAACTAGATTCCTAAATCCGTTTAGCAACAAAATTAGTTGATTATTCACTACTTTTTTATAGTAGCCGTGAATTTCTATAAATAAAATTTCGTTAAGATTATGAATTAGAAGTATCAAATCAAACAATAAGGGCTAAATATCAATAAAATAAATAATAGGGATTTGATTTTAAATTGAGATAAACCCTAAGGACATGTGAATTAATATTCCCATTATATATAATCAAACATATGAAGATGAATTTGTGTACATACCTTGATAGACTTAACAGCTAGTTTATTTAACTTCAACAATTTTTCAACCTCAAGTTTCTGATTAAAACCACCATCCTTGTGACCTGCGTTCCTCGCTTGAATAGAAATCAACAAGAAGCAGAAGAACACATTCGCCACCAAAGTCTTACCAATTCCTAAATTGTATGCCATTATTGATTATGAAAAGCATATATGAAGAAGCACACTCACCTTTCTGAAAATTCTCAAGTGGATTGTTCAAGGCTTGATGACAGAGAAATTTATATAGGCAGATTATGCATATTGTTTGAATGTGATTTTGAGATTATATGTATAAGGGTTAAGGTGCAAATTTACCAATGAATTTTTACCGAATGAGCACCTGGCACATTTATCTTTTGTTGGGTGCAAAAATACCAATGAATAATTAAAAAGAGTGCAAATTTACCTATACCGTTAAATTTGACCTAAAGCTGTTAGGGGCTTTTTCTCTTATAATGTAACGCCGTTAGGTCAAATTTAATGATTTTGGTAAATTTGTAGTTTTTTTAATTGTTCGTGGGTATTTTTGTACCCAACAAAAGATAATTGTGCCAGGCGCTCCTTCGACAAAAATTTATTGGTAAATTTGTGTAACATCCGAAAAATTTAATGTAAGGATTAATTTATGAAAACTATATAGTAAGCTAAATTATGGAACCTACAAAATTTAAGGAAACTTAAATTAGACAAAGAAAAAAATTGGGACCCAGTGTGTGTGATAAATAGGATAAAAATATACCTATATGTATAAATAAAAACTTACCAACACACACTAAAATTAATTCAATCACTCTCTTTTTTGTTTGGCACACCTGGAGCATCATTGAATGCACACACACACATCATACAAAGCATAACACCTCACCTTACTCTCATTTGATTTCATGCGCAGACGAATGAACGATGTACACACACACTTGCCCATTTATTCAAAACACTCTCTTGTCTCCCCATGCACTTCACGTTGGACAGCACATACGTTCAGCCCCCACCATAAATAAAACATCTCTCACCTCTTCATTCATGCAACAAGTCCAGCGAACAAACAGAAAAGAAAATACAGTAGAGAGAGAGAGAGAGAGTTATACGTGAGTGAGAGAGAGTTGAACCATTGGAGAAGTAAAACAAGGAAGCTCCAAGATCCATTTACAGCACCTAAAAAAATATAGGTGAGTTTCATTCATCGTTATCTTGCATTTTCATAAGATTAGAGGCTGTTTTCAATGGTTTTGAGCTGCTGAAACTGATGAAATTCGCTGGACAGCTTCTGTAATAAAAATCAGCAATTGTATGTCAATCTGTAATCATGTCCCCAAATACAAGAAACATGTTTAGGAGTATGTAGAGTCAAAATCTTTGAGATTGGAGTGAAAAACCATGGGTGTATGTAAGTTTTCTCAACTCTGTTTTGGTCGCTAGAAAACAGAGTTTCTACCGGAAATTTGTAGAAGCTCAAACGGAAGCTATAGATAGATTTTTGGTTTGATTCTTTTTTCTATGGAAATTTTAGGATGTTTAGTATGAAATAGAATCAAGAAAAATACAATTTGAAGTCAAAATGAATGAGTTATTGAATTTTGAAGATAGACTGTCAAAACTGACATTTTTAGAAGTCAGTCCATTTCGTGTTCCGTTTTGACCACCTGAATCATATTCAATAATTATGAAATTTTAGATGGACATAGTACACATAAAAAAATTTAAAATGAGTGGTATAATGAATATTTGGATATCTTTAGAGGGAGTTATGATTTTTGAAAGCTGGGTTTAGAAACAGGTACAATCATGAAAGTCCAGATTCTAGTAGTTGGTTTCGTGGTGTTTTTGAATTATGTAATATTTCCCAATGGCCATAAAAATTTCCAGAATTAAATTATATATTCTAATATTTAATTTGATATATATTTTGTAGTAATTGGATTAGTATACTAAGAGATATAAATTTTTGAAGTTGGTTGCTCTCAAACTGTGTTTCTAGAAAACAGATTGGATGTGTCGAAAGTTTGGAAACCCAAACCTTCATCAAAAATTATGAAACTTTTCATATTTAAAATATACATCCATATTTTTAATTTTATGGGTATAACATAATTTTTGGACAAGTACATTAGGAGATATGAATTTTCAAAGTTGTGCTCTGTTTCTGGAGAGTAATCTGGAATAGGGGTATTTCGGGAAATTCTGGGAGAAATATGGTTGATTTGAGCAGATTTTGATATTTTTATATGAAAATATATTTCAATATCTTCATTTAAGCTTTAGACCCAGTCAATTTCGATTTTTATAGCATTAGTTATGATTTTTTAAAGTTGACTGAAAAATCTACCAATTTGCTGAAAAATAGTGAAATTGCACTATGCAAAATTGTATTGTATAGAAACCACTAAAATTGAGATAACCAGCATAATATGATTAAAGGAAGTAGTAATACAAGTAATAAAAAATTACTTGTTAATTTTAATTTATAGGAATTGATAATAGCCCGAGCAGAAGAAAAAGTTTTGGATAAACAGCCGGACTGAGAAAGGACTCAGGTAGTAACTCTTTCTTGCATGTATTGTGTGATTATCTATATGTTGAATATGTCATTTTCTGTAATATGAGCTAGTGTCTTGGACACACCAATTTTCCAAGTTGTGGTCAGGGACCCAACAGGGGCGCCGAGTAGACCATGGTGCAAACATGTCGTTTAGCCTTGGGCAAGTGCACATATATTTTTGATCATCTTACATGACATGGCATTGCATATTTATTTTCACATTCTATATGTCAGATTGTATGTTACTACTGAGATTCATTCGAATATCACCATTTTTCAACATATAAAAATATTCCAGCAGAAAGTAGCGGCTCTAAGGGCAAATCTGTAATTACAGTGACTGAGGTCCGGTTCAAGTGAGACTGCAACTGGTTATCTTTAGTTTCAAATTTTATTTCTCTTGGACTCTGTGTTTATTTTTCGAATCCTATAGGATTTCCTATAATGTAAACAAGCGCTTGTTATCAGTATATTTTTGCTATTTCTGTACGCCTATAAACTGTGCGTTTAATACTTTGTGAATATCGAACTATTAGGGGTTTGAAAATTTTTGGTATCAGAGCTATAAGAACTCTCCTGTGTTGTAAACAAGTACTCCTTATCAGTATATTTCTGCTGTTTCTGTATGCTCTATGGAACTATGTGTTTAATACTCTGCGAATATCGAAATGTTAAGGGGTTTGACAATTTGCACCTTAACCCTATGTATAAAATAATATTTTGCTATTAATTCATCAATGCTATTAATTATAGCATTGACAATCATTAAATGCAAGAAATTCAAATAATTAAATACAATTCATCTCCATACCAATATGTAAGTCATCTCTATCCCAATTTCGCAAACTAAAGGAATGCATTTAATTAGTAATAGTTTTCAAATTTATCCTTATTAAAATCTCTCTCCCCCCCCCTTCTCTCTCTCTCTCTCTCTCTCATCTTTCTCTCATTCAAATAAAAATTAAATATAGGTAAAATTAAAAGGACGAAGGTACAAAAATGCCCATGATCCTTTCCCAAAAGAACATTTACCACCATAAATAATTTTTTAGTTCAAAAATACCGATGAATTTTTCCAAACAGAGCAAAAATACCATCTCCGTTAAATTTCTCAAACACCGTTACTTTTCTGTTTGTAGGTTCCGTCTATAAGTCCAAGTGTTCATTATATGCCAACTCACTTCACCCTTGAACAATAAAAAAAACAACATATACTTTAACTTTCACCACACCACCACCTTCATTTACTCCATAACAACATCAATAATGAGAATCCCTTGCCATCTTATTCTTTTTCGATTGTCCAAGGGTAAAGTGAGTTAGCATATAATGGACACCTGGACATTATATGTGGGGCCCACAAAAAGAAAAGTAACGGTGTTTGAGATATTTAACAAAAATGACATTTTTGCTTTGTTGGGAAAAGTTCATGGATATTTTTAAATTCAAAAATTATTTATGGTGCTGGATACTCTTTAGGAAAATGATTATGGGTATTTTTGCACTTTCGCCCAAATTAAAAATGTCATTAATTATTCTATAAGTAACTAGTATAAATTTGAAGTAAATATTTTTCCTACAAGTGATTTATATTTTTGTATAGAGTAGTAGGTGTCAATCATGGAATTGAATCTTCTCATTTTCCTTTCTCTCCTTTTTTTCTCCCTGTATCTCATCCCAACCCTTAGATTAAAAAAATATATCTTTGAGATTTAATATTTTTATTAAATTATTATTATAATATTTTATAAAGTAATATGTTTTTGATTATATTGAGTTATAAATTGTGTAAATCAAATTTTAACAATTTAATTTTATTTATTTATAATTATAATGATGATTTTACAAAATATTAATATGAATCATCGATTTTTTTAAATTTAATGGTAGATATGGGATTTTGAGAAGAAAATTAGAGAAACCAACTCGGTCAAATACATCATATATGCTTTTAATTCTCATACATCCAATTGACACTAGTGCAAAATAGCATTTTTAGACCGCATTATTTAGACCGGTTATTGCGGATAAGGTCTAAAAGAAACACGCGGTGGCAATTCCGTAATTAAAAACAATGTTTTAGACCGGTTGTCTAAAAAACCGGTCTAAAAAATCTTATTTAGACCGGTTATACAAACAACCGGTCTCAAAAACAAATTAAGACCGGTTGTTTAAATAACTGGTCTTAAAAGTCAATAATTTAAGACCGGTTATTTAAACAACCGGTCTGAAAACAAATTATTAAAATGAATAAAAAATCACGATATTATTAAGACCGGTTTTCTAAATAACCGGTCTTAAAAGTCAATAATTTAAGACCGGTTATTTAAAAAACTGGTCTTAGAAACAAATTCTTAAAATGAATAAAAAAATCACGATATTATTAAGACCGGTTTTCTAAATAACCGGTCTTAAAAGTCAATAATTTAAGACCGGTTATTTAAAAAACCAGTCTTAAAAATGAATTCTTAAAATGAATAAAAAAATCATTTTATTATTAAGACCAGTTATTTTAACAACCGGTCTTAAAGATCAATAATTTAAGACCGGTTATTTGTATAATCGGTCTTAAAAGTATTTATTAAGACCGGTTATTTAAATAAACGGTCTTAAAAGTACTTTTAAGACCGTTATTTAAATAACCGGTCTTAAAAGTCTGATTTTCAAACCTAGAACCGCCGCGAAAGTTCATTTCACATTTACGTTTCACTTCCCCCTCTGTTTCCACCGCCGCGAACTGCTCACTTCCAACGCAGTAGGTGATATTCCGCCGTATTCTTCTGCCACCCTTCCAGTCGCCGCCGCCGCTTCCACCTTCTTTCCCATATTCTGTTGTCGGCGTTTGAAACTCCCTCCAGCCTTTATCTCACTCCGGCGTGTTTTCCAGCCACTGCTGCCCCTCTTCTCCTGCGCCTCAAGCCACGGTTCAAGTTACGTCAAACAGGTAAAACTCTGTTAATATAATGGCTGCAATTTCTTTCATCATTCGGGATATTAATAATGGCTGGATTCTGGACCGTGCTTCTAGAATTGTTCATGCGAAATTTGTGCTTTTTGCTGAAAGCTGAAGGGCTAGCCCTTCTTGATGCTATTTCTTATGCCTCCATCAATCAATTACATGATATCTTGTTTGTGATAACCAAGTGTTAATCAACTACATTAACAATAATCGAAGCATCACCTAATTGGAGATGTGAGACTCTCTTTGAGAATATTAATGTCTCAAGAGAACTAATGAGGAACCATGCTTGTGTTTGGATTCGTAGGGAAGTGAATTTGGCAGCAGTTTGGATTGCTAAAACTTTTTTGAATGGGTATTATCTAGATGATTAGGTTTGAAGACCTCCGATGTAGTTACCAAAGATTTTGGATTATGATAATAGTAATGTTGATGTTGAATCAGGCTGAGAGTATTAGCTTTTTGTATTTTTATTTTCCTGTAAGCTGTTTTTGTTTCATGGAGATTGTATTTCGTTGAATAAGACTTGTCTTGGACTTCCTTTTTCCTGGAATGGAAGTTAATTTGTTGGCAAAAAAAAACTGTTAAGGATCACCTGCTCTAGAACAACTTTTTTATCCACATCAATAAAATCAAATGTTTTATTTTTGGAAATTCTGACTTGCATAAGAGACTCTATTGAAATCTCTATCAATCACTTAATATTTTGATTGCAAGAGATATATTATATATGAGTTAGAAATAATGTATTCATATTCAATATTATTGAAATTATTTGGTGAGGCGTTTGTTTATATGTGTTTTAAAGCTTTAAGAATGTGAGTCCCCTCGCATTCCTTGCTTATCACCCTTAAATTCTTGGGATGTGACAACAATAACCTGAGACTCAGGACAGAAACAATTAAGGGTTGATTAGAAACTTAGCTCACAAGCCTCATACTATGTTGAACCCCATAAGTGTTAGTTCTCAAATATGTTTTGATGATAACTAATCTTGATAAACAATGAATACTTTGTGATTCAAGTGATTTAAGAAAATTTTTGAAAGTTTAAAGTATGTTTGAGACAAAAGAAATGAATTTAGAAAGAAACTTGAATTAGAAGATATTCATCCTTCAGTGATCTTAGATGATCACTCGAGTGATAGGCAATTCACTTGAGTGATTCCCCTTCACTTGCGTAATCTCAGCAAGTCACTTAATAACTCAACAATTTGTCTTAACAGTACAATGACGGATCCGGTGCATCCTACAGCCGAGGATCAGGTGCATCCTACAGCCGAGGATCAGGTGCATCCTACAGCAGAGGATCAGGTGCACCGTACTGTTTAGCACAGCGAGCCTCAGAGTGTTAATCAGGGGCAGTCATCAGGTGAGCCGAGTCACCAGCCTAGAAGGAGGGGCATGACGGCCACATGATTGAGGGATGTTTTCTTGAGTCGGTCTGCCGGGGAGAGGATACCGATCCAGTTCGATCAATACTGGAAACCGATCGGGCCGAATGCCAGTCGTTTTAGGAGTTTTGTCGGTCTCCTCGCACAGAATAAGCCTAGCATATTGATAGAGGAGTGGAGGAATGTCGACAAAAAAGTGAAGCAGCATATTTGGGACACTATTCAGGTATAAAATTCCCTCTGTATGTTTCTTTTATCAAATTCGTTTCATTACTGTCACTAACTCCTTTCATTCATGAATAACTGCTCACCTAAGATGTTCCTCAGAGTGAGATCTTATATCACAAGACTATGACATATTGTTGTGAGCGCTGGAGGAAGTTCAAGACGAGTCTGGCGAACAATTACGTGCATATCGAGGTGCCAGCTGGTAAGCCACGTCCTACTCCTTACAGCAAGTACTCGTACATCGATGAAGCAACATGGCAGGAGTTTTTTAGGCTTCGGACTACTCCAGAGGCTTTGGTGAGATAACTTATTTTGTACTTTATGTACTTATCTTTTGTCTTTACTGTTTGTAACATTTTTTTCTCATTTCCTATTCGCAGGCAAGAAGGCAAAAGGCACAAGCGAGCGGCAGGAAGAATGATTGCCCCCACACAATGTCTCATGGGGGATACGCAAAGGCCGAGAAAGACTTGTTGGTGGTCAAACGGAGGAGATTGGAAGAAGCATCTCAATCCGATCCTTCTGTTCTGCTATCTCCACTATCTCCGATACGGCGTGAAGAGTTGTGGTTGCATGCTCACCGGAAGAATGGTGGATCCTATACGAGCGACCAGTCTCGTATAGTCGGTGAAAAAATTGTAAGTATCATTGTTCTTATTAACTGTTTAATAAACATTTTTCATTACTCATGTGTGTTTTTTGTATATCTCACAGGAGGAACTTCAAAAAAAGAAAGCCGAGGGAACCTTCAAGTCCGAGGGGAGGAATGACATTCTCACGGTTGCTACTGGAAAATGTGAGCATCCAGGCCGCGTCAGGGGAGTTGGAGGAGGGGTGGGTATAAAGGATTACTTTGAATCCTCCTCACGCAGTTCCTCCTCCAACGTGGTCACGAGAGACGAATTAGAGCGTATGTTGGCCACTGCGAGGGCGGAAGCAAGGGCTGAGGTAGAAGTATCATTTGATGCACTATTGGATGCCCAGTTGAGCAAGATGAAGGACGAGGTATATGCCATGGTAAGCACAAGACAAGACACCGCTCCTGTCCACGCACAATCGCTCGATCGCCATAAGCAAAGCACCAAAGGGAGTTGTTGCAATGTGGGACAGTCATCAGAGGGTCCTGGAAAGGACGATGCTGAGCCTTGTGATTTATATGTTGAGGATCCTTTGAGACGGTTAGTTGCACGGGGGAGTGTGCACAACCTAGGATCAACTGTTCACCACCTCGAGATGACAGATGATCAGGTTAGGGTGTCAGTTGAGGAGGTTATTATCTCAGACGCACCTGTCCCTATCCCTTCTGAGGAGTTCAAGATTGTGGCTGATGTCTTCGGTACTTTCATATCATGGCCTAAGAACCTTGTTTCTGTTGGAGCTGCGGATTCCCCGATCAGAGCCCCAAGTTCAGCTCCCGTCCCTCGTGAAGTTTCACAGCCTCTACCACTGAATGTGATGCAACAAGTGATTCTGATGGCATTTGATACATCTTTCCCGATTAAAAATTGGCCTATGGATTCAATTGTTGGACCGTCAGGGGCGGCATGCTATCTTGAGAGGGATGATTTAATGTCCATGGTCGCTCCTAGACAAAATCTTACGATTGCGATTGTCCAGCTTTTTTTGATATAAGTATCTTCTTCAATTGAAAGTAAATATCTTAAAAATTACGCTCTGTAACCTTAATTTGTGTGATTCCATTTTTGTAGGTACATGAATCGTAGGTTGGTTTCCTCTGGGCAGAGCGCTAAATTTGGATTCATGTGCACAACTCATGCCACGGAGAAAGGGACCACTGCTGCCATCAGACATAGATATTTATCACAGAGGCTCAGTGAAATAGAAACTGATTGTTTCTTGGTTCCTTATGTGCATGGGTAAGAAACATCAAATTTATATTCCAAAACATCACATATAATGCTTTATATTTGCTTAACATTCATCTCTTTTTTTCAGGGATCATTGGCAATTGGTTATTCTGTGTAAGGCTAGTTACACAGTGATCCTCCTCTGCTCCCTCCACTTCAAACCGGGGACTGACTTGAAGAAGACCATGAACTCGTAAGTTTTCTTGCTTTATTACCTTTTGTGTGCAAAGTTTGTGTGTAGAATAAGTAATCTTTGTGATTTTGATCATAGGGCTATGCGGACTTTCCTACACGCTAAGTGTGGTAGGCATGTTCGTGACTTAAAAGACCCTACATGGATCACGCCAAAGGTTAGTACATATTTGTTTTCTTTAAGATGCGTTTCATAAGCTATGCTTTTATGCTTGCTTTGATGATATCATGTTCTTTTTCGGACCCGTAGGCAACCACCAAGCTCCAACTTATGTGGTCTTTATATGTTGAGGCAGATTTACAATATTATCAGCCTAGACACGACTGACTTTACCGAGGAGGTAATAAATGTATATTTCAAATATTTTGTATTACTTTATTGTTTTTAAGTTAGTAAGTTAATGTTTTGTTTGGCTTCGGTGTTACACATACAGATGTTTGATCTTGCTGATCCCTTTCCTGAAGAAGATATTGATTTCATCCGCAATTGTTGTGCTGAATTCATTTATGAGCTTTTACAATATTAGTAAGTTTTTGAATCCGATTTATGTTGTTCTAATAATACTTATGATTTTCATATATATCTAACTTGGTTTATATCTCTGTTTAGGACAAATTCTTGGATATTGGCGATACTAGTTGGCTGTTGATTCAGGCAGGGATCACTATTGTCAATTTTCCTCCACTTTTTTCATTTTTCTGTAAAGCTTGCGAATTTTTTCCATATAATGAGAAATATTGTACTGTTTCTGAGAATTGAATAAGTTGATCATGTGTTATTGGTAGTCATTGGAATTGAATGTGTTTGTTTTCAATGATTTTTTTCATAATGTTCATTCTTTGATTGTTGAGAGTCGAGGATTGTATATTGGTAGTTTCTGAAAATAAAAATGTTGTTTTCACTGCTTCTGATTGTCAATATATACATATATGCATGTGTATGTAATGTGACAGGGGGAATGTTGTTGAATATGGCTTACTGGCCTGGGTAAGATTGAAACAAATAAAACGAAAAAAAACAAAACAACATTTTAAGACCGGTTCTCTTAATAACCGGTCTTAAATATATATATTTAAGACCGGTTATTAAGAGAACCGGTCTTAAAATATTAAACTTTAAGACCGGTTCTATTAATAACCGGTCTTAAATATATATTTAACACCGATTATTAAGAGAACCGGTCTTAATTTGTTATTTTTTTATGCTGAAATTTCCCTACTTGTTCCTAGTTAAACTTTATGACTGGTTGTTGAAGAACCGGTCTTAAAAGTTCATATTTTAGACCGGTTTTTTAACCGGTCTAAAAAGTATAATACTTTTTAGATCGGCTGTATCAAGGCCTGATCCAGAACCGGTCTAAAATATCATTTTTAACCGGTCTTAAAAGTGTTTTTTGTACCCGTGTGATAATTATCATTTGTGACTATGTGAGTGAAATGAATATTTTTGTCCAGAAAAAGTGCTATTGGGGTCATAGGGTAAATTTGCCCTTGAAGTTTTTCACCATGTGCTGTTGATGGTATTTTTAAATTTTTAATTGGCTCATATTCTCCTTAAGTTTTAGTTTAAAAATCCTATTGTAACATAATTTGATCAATGTTGACAGTTAATTGAATAATTATAACCAAGATTAAAAGGCAATTTTGCATTGGTTAGAAGTGACGCAGGCGCGAGTCATCCATTTGCTGACTTATAGTGGGGCCTCTACCAATTAAGACAGGTCTCATTAGTGAAACCTATGTGATGGATGAGTAAAGAAATTTTCATCAAATAGCATGTAGAACCCTTAACGGACACCTTTAATAGAGGCTTGTTGGGGATTATAGCCATGTTTAGAAATTCAATGTATAATCGGGTTTATTTTATAAGCCCGATTTACTTAAATCGAGATAAATCTCATCCACATATTTATCTCATAAATCATAAAAGCAATCTCGTAAATCGTAAAAGTTACTTCGTATTCCGTGAATCACGATTTATAAGCACTTATAATTGGATTTCTAGAAATACTTATTTATGTAAATCGAGATAAATCTCATTTTACATATTTACTTCATATACTGTAAATTATGATTGCAATACTATTTTAAAGACTCTAATCACTATTCTAAACAAGCATTTAAGTATTGTAAGTGGCAAAGTAATCTTAATTTCACAATCATTGAAATTTAGCCTGGTCGCTTTGATTTGTTCAACTAAATGAAAAAATTTACCTTTAATCTTAGTCCAAAATTGTTCAACTAACTGTTATTGTTGGTCAAATATTACTATAGGAGAATATTACATCATTTTTAAAACTTTAAATGGAACATTGAGGGATTTACAATTCCCCCTTTAACCCGTGGAAAAAACATACGACATAATTGAAAATTAATAATTTAGATACCACAGTTGAAACTAATAACTAATTAGAACATACATACATATATATGTATATATATTTATTTATTTATAGAGAACTTAACTACGAATACGATTTGGTATGAATTTAGATAATAAATATTATATTCTTTTTAGTGAAAAATATTATTACATATAGTTCTTACTATAAGAGCCAATTTTATCTCTCAATTTTATAATTTTTTTCTCAAAATAATAATTACACATATTAAAGAGTTTCTGTCATAAGGTAGTCATGATAAAATATTGTATTTTAGAAAAAACCAACCTATATTTATTCTAAATAACTAATATAACTAAATTCTTTAATTTATATGAATTAGTCAATTAACTATTATATTAAGGACTCATATAGTTTTTTTAATACTCTATGGTAAAGTAACAACTAATTAAAAACCTTGCCCTTGAATTTGGCGGCAACAATAGCATTGACTTTGAAGTATTTTAATTTACTAAGCTCAGGGCAATATCATTGAATTTGCTCAACTATTATCATCCAAATGTTAATTAGAGGCTTAGAGCCTTCACTTGCCCTGGCCGTCCTCAAAGCCTTCTTTTATAGCAACAACTCTTTTCTCTTCTTCTTCTTAACCTTTTTTTTTTTTTTTTTTTGGTGGCCAACTTATTTTTGACCTCCTAAAAGTAATGCTATATAGCCCGATACGCGTATCACATAGAATCCAATCTTGTACCTTCTTGGCTTAATAGATTCTTCTTCTCTTTTGTAGCCTAAAGACTTTTTTAATTCACCTTTCGATCTCTCTCAAGAATCATGATATCCATTTTACTGTTGCAAGATTGAATTTTTAATTCTATAGTACTGTAAAGTGAAGAGCCCAAAGCGATTCACTAATTAAGCTTTTTATCCGTTAATTATGGCAGAGACAATAAGCTACGTCTATCTGTAACCCACACTTCAATCTTTCTTCCACACTCTGCTTGACCCTATTTCTCCGACTCCGACCATCCTCCTCTTCCCCTGAGCCTCATCACCGCATTGGATCACAGCCCCAATGGAGAGAGGGCCCAGATATGAAGCTTACGCTCAATTGAGAGAATCAAAACTTCGACTCAATTTCATTACTCAGCATCAACAAGAGCTTGATTGTCCAGAACCCGACCCGAAAGTAGTGACTCCTCCGACCATGAAACAGGTCAGGTTTCGGTCGGGTTCGGAGAGAGAAAGGAATAGTGCATGCGGTGCAGTTGGTGGACGTAGAGGGTACTCTGTTCTTGCTCAGTCCGTGCCGGATTTCTCATCGACGGCATTTCGGAAGGAGAATCGGAAGCCTGCTAGTACGCCGCCGGTAGCCAACGAGAGCTTTCAGTTGGCCACAAAATAATGCAATCGAGACAGAGGCGTGGTAGAGGCGAATAATGCAGGTGAGAAGGGGGGTGGTAGAGGCGTTCTGATGGCGAGAAAGAGCTACGCCGCAGTGGATGAACTCACGAATTTGTCATCGGCGGTGGGTAATGCCGTTACCGGTGAAAGCAGAGGAGGAGGAAGAAAGACTGTTCTGGGGCGCAGAAAGTTGGGATTCTGAAAAATGAAAGGATTGTGAATATCGTCGAACCTCTTTTATTTTTACATTGTTCTTTTATTCCTTCAATTTTTTTTTGCCAGGACTTTACAGTATTCTTTAGTTTGATCAGGGAAATACTTTCTTTGAAATTTACTGATGTTAGAGAGGATGAGGGGAAGGAGATTCTTGGATCATAAAAGTTGTAATAAAAATGATGATGAAGGGAAATTGTAATAAAATTTGGTTCCAACTTGGAAATAAAAATTGATGTCTAGTTGGGCCTAAACATTGGACCCAGGCCCAATACAACGTACAGCCCATTGCATAAGGTTTGATAATTTTGACATGAAATTACATGTAGGATCCAATCTAGACTACTACAAGATCATCAATAAGGTTTGGTACTTCTCCAATCCTTTATAAGATCCAAATTTTTAAATTGATTCAATCCTCTTTATAAGATAAAATTTAAGATTATCTAAACCACAAATGATAACTGAAATCATTCATGTTGTGAATTATTTCAATGGTTTATTTTTTTTAAGGAAAAATAATATCAGGTCGGTAAAATAGATCCAAGTGAAAATGATATTCGTAAAATTTAAAACTCGTTCATCCTATTAACAACTTATAGTACATTAATCAATTGAACCATTTCAAATTCAGAAAGGGGCAGTCAAGGATGTTTAGAAGTTGTGCCTAGAAGTTGTTATGATCATCAAGAGGAATATAATCATCAATCCTATCGGAATTGGTCATTTCCTCCTCCAGCTAAATGGAAGAGATTGCAACTACAACTGTCTGGTTTGAGACAAGCAATTCTCTTCCTAACACCCCAACATGTATATAATGTTTTTAATCTACCTCTAAGATTGCTCCTGATATGTATACCACCTTTTTGTCAATTTGTAATTAAACAAAGCATCACACCCTATAGTCTTGCCAAGGACTACTACAAGATGATATAGGTGAGATACTTAAAAATTTGGAAAAGTCTATGAAAAGTTTCTGTTTAAGAATTTAATTGGTCAAAAAGACCTGAATTCGAGTATTGATACTTTCTGTATATAAATATATATATATATATATATATATATATATATATAAATAAGGTATATTTATCTGGCAATATTTTGGCTATAATACATAAAACTCCCTTAAATTTTAGATCACTTGCGTATAACATCACTGACATCTAAAAGTTTAAATTAAGGATCGTAATGTTTTATGTTTTGAATCTTGACTCCCCTACCGTTAAAATTAGCATTAAAGTTAATAGTTTTTATCATGTTAAAATTTTTATAATTTTTACTATACACCATGTCATTTAAAAAAAATACTTCACATTTGACATATAATTTTAAGTAACTTTTAAGTACTTAAAATATAATTCATAAAAAATTAAAAAACTTAAAAATAATTTAAAATATTTATTTGATCATGTATTTTTTAAAATGAAAAATTATAAAATACTTAAAATTATATGCCAGACACAAAATATTTTTTAAATAATATTGCATATAATAAAAAAAATATAAAAATTATGATATGGTATCTTTAATTGTAATTGTAGGGAAGTGGACAGGCAAAATATTAAAAAAAATGAAGTTCCTTAACTTAAAATTTTAAAAGTCATGGTGGTGATTTGACGCTGGGTCAAAATTAAAGAGATTTGTATATTTTAGCCTAATTTAAAAAAAAAAAGCCCTTAAAAATTTGATTCTCCTTTTCTTCGTAGGTTAGTACTTAATTGTGTAATAAAAAATGAACTATAATTTATAGTACCAGCATGTTTTAAAAAATATAGTTTATACATAAATATTTAGATAATGAAATCATAGAAAGTTGAACCTTCGCACTAAAGTAAATTTTTTTCGCAAATAAAAAAATTAATAGAGTAATACATTATGTGTTGTATGTGGCGGTGTTGGGTTGTGACATATGGGGTTTTCTTTTAAAAAACATAGGCAAGGGTCACGACTAAACCCTACAAACTAATCAATTATATACTGATTAGTTAAAGGTTCATTGATGATAAAAGTGATTTTTTTTAATTTTATTTTTATAAAAGTCATATTGTAAATGTAATTTGTATTTGGATTGGTTGTGGTAGAAGTGGCTTTTTTATTTTAAAAAGCCAGACTTTTGAGCTTCTTCTCAAAAATGCTTTTGGAAAAAAAAATCTAATTGTCAAAACGGCAACCCAAACACCTTAAATCAACTGCTATCGATTTTTTTAAAAAAAAAAATCATGTTTAAGATGGTAGAACGTCATCCCAAACAGGCTCAAAAACATATGTATATAGCCTATGAGGGGAGCATGTAAATAGTGAATAAGCATTGATGATTGAAAAATAGTGAACAAGATATAGATTTTACTTCTCCAAAAAAACATCTGTTTTTTAAAAAGTAAAGTAAAAAATAAAGACGATGACATTTTTGTAATTTTATGCATCAATTTTAGCAAATTTGATATCCCTTTTATATAAACGAACACTAAAAGCTAGGCTTTGGCGTCCCTTTAAAATGGGGGACAACAAAAACTAGGCCTTTGGCATCAATTACAATTAAAGGGAGGCCAAAAGCTGGCTTCTAGCGTCCCTTTTCTTTAAAAGGGACGCAGAAGGGCGTTAGGGTTTTAAAAAAACCCTTCTGCCTTATGTGGATCATCGCGTGACTATTCCTCTTCTCCGTTGCTCTCAAAATGGGTGCTTCCCTTTAACCTCCCTTTCTCACTCTAACCACTACAGCTCCTCCCTTTGTCTCACCACCTCTTTCCCCCTTCGTCGAGTCCCCCATCCTCCTCCATCGCGACCTTTGATCTCTCTTTCGTGTGTTCGCTCCTCCCTCCGTCGCACCTCCCTCCGTCGACTCCCTCCCCCCGATGCTCCTCCCTCTATGACTCCTCCTTTTGTCTGTCGCTCATCATCTTTCCCCTCCATCTCTACCCCTATTCCTTCGGCAGTCCACCATTTGTGCTTTTCCAAGGTAACCAATTTGATTCCTCAATTTTATTGGTTATAAAAGAAAAAAGATTTGATTATGTTTCTAGTTTGTAAAAGATTTTAATGTTCTCTTTGTTGTTGTTGTTGTTGTTGATGATGATGTTAGGGTTGAGTAGGGAAAGGAAATTTCAAGAATCTAAATTTAAAGTTGAGGTAATTATAGTTAAATATTGTTGTTGTTGTTGTTGAAGTTGATGATGACTTATATTAATCTTGAGATTTTGTAATTTTGGGACATAGGAATATAAGAGGCATGATCTAGGGTTGAATGTAAAGCAGGATTTAAGAATTAATAAAGAATAAATAGTTGATTAAAAGTTGGAGTATAGTCTCTATTAATATAATGCTTGTAAAATATGGCTAGTATGTTTATATGCATTGAATTTGACAACTTTATAAACTTGTATGAATGTGGATGTTTAGAAGTCCATGATTTCTTGTTTATGAATTAGACAACTACTAACTATGTTTTTTATATTTTACATTGATGAAATTGGTAGATTAAATTGCTGATATTGTGCTGAATTACTTCAATTAGTTATTTTTATTTGAATTAAGTTGAAATGTGTTGTTATTGAAATTTTGGGTTGTCTTACTATTAAGGGGATATGTTATCAAAAAAAATTTTTTAAATGAGTAAAAGGCAATCCCTTCTTTGACAATTGTTCTAAACTTGAGTGTTGTTGGAAATGGCTTAGGTGATAACAAAATGGATCAAAGTTTGATAAATACTTTGAAAACTAGTGAAGAATATGAGAATGGGGTGGAAAAATTTATTGAATTTGTTAAAAGGAATGGGCCTACCTAAAATGAGATGTATTTTTGTCATTGTGTCAATTGTTTAAATGAGAGCCGATGGGATATTGATGATATAAGGGATCACTAACTTTGTGATAAAAAAAATCTTCGATACACAAGGCAGATATGACATGATGAGGAAAAAATGATTCATGATCCATAGAAACATTAGCCAGATCAACTTGCAGATGCCTTGTGGGATTGTGGGCGAAAGAGTGTCGTATCCCTTTACAATTGACAGGAAAGATCTTAGGGGGTTCATAAACTTGGAGGAGCTAGATAAAACTTGCAATCATGTAAGTGTTTTTCTTTTCCTTTCAAATAATGTAGTGGTTTTTAGGTTTTATATATTCAATAATTTATTTATCATTTTAATTATATTATAGCTTCCTCTACAATATATGCGTCAAAAGGGGAAGAAATAGTTTATATGGATTCTTATGTCTTGCAAATACGATAAAGGAGAATAATACGTTGAAACTAAGGACGACCTATGTTGGCTACACAATGTGAGAGACTAAATTGCCTTGTTATCTAGTAGAAATTCTTGAAGGGTATATATTTTTGTTTTGTCTATTTAAGATATTTAACATTAAATTGTATTGCTATCTAACTTCATTTTAATATGTATATGTTGTTATAGTTATTATTAGAGTCTGTGTTGTTTCTCCTATCATGAAAGTTGTCTATTGGTTTGATTCCTTGGATTACAACACGTAAGTTAATTTGTTTATAAATCATTGATTTTTAATTTAAATAAATAGTTTTAATGTCTGTTAATTTTCATTTTAATGATAGTGCACTCAGGACATATAGACTACTAGGAGGGACACTCAAAGGTAAAAGTAGAGAAACAAAGTGGTATTATTCAAGAATAAGTAGTTTGAATTCAAGTTCTTTTATTAACAAACACTTTGGATATGCCATTATTCATTTTACTTATTTGTTTTTTATTTATAGTGTCCTAGACAACCAAAAGAGAAATGAGTGTGGATATTATGTTACACTTTATATGTATAATATCATTCAGAGTGGAGTTACTACAGATTTTGAATAGGTAATCGCTTCTTCAATCTCAAATGATAATATTTTTAGTGTTGCAATTAAATTGTTGATTATTTTATTCACTTAATTGATTTATCTTAGCTTATTTTCCAATTTGTAGATTTTTGGTAATGGCGACGCCTACTTAGACGAAGACATTAATTTAATCCGAGACATTTTAGTTGGATATCTTCTTCAACACATAGATAAGTAAAGTTTATTTTGATAAATAGTTTATTTTAGATAGTAGTTGTTTAGACAAGTTTTAGAGTTGTGATGATTATTGTACATAGTAGTAGTAGTAGTAGTTAACACTTTGATTAACTAGTAATGGATGTTTTTATATTATTTGTAATGACATTTTGGTTTATGAAGAAGTGTTGGATTATGTTTCTGTATGGGTTTAATTGCTGTGTAATAAAAAATATAAATAAATAAAAAATTCTTTTTTTTTAAAAAAAAATCCTTTTAGCGTTAGTTTCTATAAAAGTGGATGCCGTAAGTTGCATAAGTTGCATACTTATGACGTTTGTTTTGAAAAAAGGGGATACCATAAGTAGCATGCTTACGTCGTCTATTTTGAAAAAAAGGACGCCGTAAGTGTCTTACGGTTTTTTTAACAGGTGTTGTTCTTAGACTTTACTGAGTCACTCACATAAGCGTCTCCCTATAAAAGGACGTATAAAAAACCTAAAAACAATTGTTAAAAATGATTTTTGTAGTAGTGATTCGATCACCTCTCTATGATTGTGAGATAACTCAACATCAATGTTATTAAAATAAAAGCGGACCAACTATTTCAAACTAGAAACTGGTGAATCGATCACAAACCGGTTCAATTTTTTTTTATTAAAGAGAATTTAATTTAATTTTTTTATTTTTTTTCATAATTTCATATTAATAACCTTGTAATTTTCATTTTCTAACTGATTTGATTCCACATTAACTCCAGTTTAATTCTGGTCTGACTCACTAACCCTTAACTCAATACTCTAACAAATTAGGAGATTTCGTGTCTCATCAACCTCTTGATGAAACGGGTGTCCGACGCTAGTGTCTCGTGATAAGGTGTTGATGGCTCTTATTTATTATCTCTTTTCTAACCATTATCTTTTATAGCAATAATCTCTCTATGGTAAAAAAAAAACTCCGTGAAAAGTATATGTTTACAAATTTTATCAGCAAGAAATACCTAAATTTAAATAATAATATTTTTATGTATGAAATTCCAGAGAGTATCTGTATGTTTTTAAAAACATAACAAATCCTTTTAACTAAAGAAATTCCTAAGGGACTTTTCACCCATTTTTTAAAATAATTTTTGTGCGAATCAAATGAGTAAAATCTACAAAGTTCATAAACTAAAACATTTATCCCTTTTTAAGTTTTTACCTTGTTTAAAGTACAACAAGTAAAGTGAATCAGTTTCGTGAATCGTCAGAAAGACCAAAAGTTCTGACCATACGGCATGAAGTTTGAAGTTACAAGCACTAGCAGTCAACAACAAGTGGGGCCGTACTACGCCTGCTGACGTAGGAAGTTGAATCTTCCTTAATCAGTAATTCTTTTTAGCCAGGGTTAATTTTGCATAATGATTAAAAAAAATTAAAAAAATTATTTAATCATATTGGTATATTTAGATAGCCTCTATAAGTACTTTTCAATAGTGATTTACAGAATACGAGGTATTTTTTATGGTCTACGAGGAATCGGGCTTATGCATAAGCATAAGCCCAACCAAACAAGCCAGACGCATATGTTGTGTATCCTCATATTATATATTAATTTAGAAGTTGGTTAAAATAATTTGGAGAAAAAAATGACAAATATATATTTTAAAGTAATTTAATTAATTTTTTTAGTATTTTTTTTAAAAAAGTTAAATTTATCTTATACTTAGGTATGGAGGGAGTAGATCCATTATAATCTAAATAAATCTAAAAAAATATAAAAATAAGGGCTAAGTAATGCTTCCATAATAATACTTTCCAATTAGATCCAACATCCTAAATCTAATTAAGGTGTTATGTATTAGTGGAAAGTAACATTAGAATGCTTGATGCTAGAAAAATTAATGTCAGGAGGAGGTAGGATGCATGATAAATAAGACTAGAGTGCTAGTTAGGTGCTACCAAAAAAATACTAGGTGCTATCAAAAAATACATGAAAATGTTGATGCTATTTTGCCCTAAAAATAATGGATAATGGTCCATTCTTTAAATGCATGTTAATATCAACATCAATTTATATAAAATATATAACATGGCTAAGCAAGGAGAAAACAAGATGAGGCATAGATATTAAAAAGACACTATTAATGTTAGTTTTTTTAGATGTTATTAGCCATGGATGATGAGTTTTGATGCAGTGGTAATGTTAATGTCATATAACTTATAAGTCACGGATTCAAATTCTGGAAATAATCTCTCCGATTGTGAGGGTAAGACTACGTACATTTATCCCTCCTCAGACTTTACCTGATGGAAGCTTTATGCATTCGGTCACCCTTTAGATGTTACTAGCCCTGTCTCAATTAAAATAATACTTTATAAATTATATATTTATTCATGTATTATCATGCATATCAAACTAACCATGTCTTCTATGGGTCAACCTCTCCAATTCTTTCAACTGCATATATATTTTCTAAGAGGTGGCTCTTTCATCCTCAAATGTTTAAGGCTGACTCTCTCCTGGATCACAAAGATTTTTTTATTTTTTTCCTTTTATGATAGAGCTAAATATTTACACATCTTTCAATTAATTTTAGACTTTTGTGAGATTTGATTGATTATTTTGTGCATAATTAAGTGTTAATGTGAGATTTGAGTGCAAAGGTGATTTGAGAATTTAATTGGCTAAATTTTGATATTTTAATTAATATTTACTATTCCTATTATTCCTTAATTATGAGCCTATGATATTATCTTTGTGCTCATTTATGTATGTGATGACATGGCACATTAGAGCTTAATTGGGGGTAAAGCTGGAATTTTAAGAGCAGAATTATTCCTTTTAGGGGCCTTGATTAGAAGACTAAGAGGAGATCTAATCTCAACCTTTGGGTGACCTATCTTATTTTCATCATTGAAACACATCCTTGACTTTTTTATTCACCCAATTAGATCTGTCACTCTCACATTCGAACGCATTGCACATCGCAATTTCACCCTCTCTTACCACTTAAAAAAAAACATCAAATTAATGATGAAATTTAGTACCAAAAATTCTGTCACAAAAGTGATGAAAATTAATGACAGAATATAATTAGTGACAGAATTAGCAACGAAATTTGTTCCATCGGTAAAAGTACTATTACTAATTGATTAGTGATAAAATTTTGAATTCCGTCACTAATTTGTGACAAATTAAAGACATAAAATTTCCCTCGCTAATTAGTGACGAAAATTTCCGTCACTAATTTGCGATAGATTAGGGACGGAATTTTTTGTCACTAATTAGTGATGGAATTTCAGTCCCTAATCCGTCGCAAAATATTTTTTATATATATAATTTAAAGTGTCACATGTCCCCCGCCGGCAGCTGCCACGTGTACCCCCCACTGACCATCGTCACCTCTCCTCCGGCTGCCATGTAATATCCAAAATTTCAGTCATCGAAATTCCTCTATACCTTAGTGGTATTAATGGTATAAAATGGTGATTTAAAGAGCATACTAGGAGACACAACAAGGCAATTGGAGGTCACAAACAACATAGTTATTTGATACATAAGTTAAGGATGTTGCCGGTAAGTTTTCCTGTGAGGTAGTTGTATTGTGTGACATTTTTAAAAAATTTAAATTATGTAAAAAAATTATTAAAATTTCCAGAATAAAAGTAGACATAACAAGATTTAATTTGATAGGTCATATAGAATTTTTGGATTTTTAAACAAGGAGATATGAATTTTTGAAATTAGTCTAGTAAAACTGGGAATTTTTTGTAGCAGTATTCAAAAATGAAAATTCTGGAAATTCTGAGATTCCATTGGCTAAAGGCTATATTTTTCCTTCAAACTAGACTTAATAAGTGTCACATAGCCTTTGGAACTATCACAATTGAATATCTATACAATTAGATATAAATTTTCAAAGTTTAATAAAAATTCTGCCAATTTTTCCAACTATTTTGAAAATGGAAAAAAAATGTAAAAGTAAAATGGTCATTTTAACCGAATAAATAAATTTGGAAATTTTCCATATATCAAGAGAGAATGGGCAGGTGGAATAAAGAAGGAAGAACCATATGAAAGTTCCAAGAGGAAAAGTTTATGAAATATAATAAACAAATATATATAATTTGACATATGTGAAAATTGAAATAAAATATTATCTTTTTAAGGGCACCTAGTGCACTTCTAGAGTACTCTCATGTTCTCTATATAGAGGCCATAACACTCCAAATGAAGAGAAAAAGGAGAGAAAATAGTTTGGGAGAAGAGGAAGAGTAAAGAAAGAAGAAGTTTCAAGAAGTAAGATTGAGGTAAGTAGGTAGAAATTTCTACATGTTATTGTCCTCCAGCTTATAGAATCTTTTCTCAATCACCCTATCTTCTTAAAGTATCTCTCCAAAAAGTATAATTTCAAGGAATAAGAGAAGAGAGAGACGGCCAAGGGAGGTAGAAGAAGAAGAGATAAGGTAAGTTGCAAAAAGTCTAGTATTCTTACCGGAAACTAAGTTGTGGTAAATCTTTAACTGGTTAGTTGGTTGTTTATGACAATTCTGTAAATTTGGGATGTCTAATTTCTAAGGGGAAACTCTACCTAAATTTCTATTGATTGTTAAACTAGTGATTAGAAGGTTAAACAAGTGGAAACAAAGAGAAAGAAGGTGTTTCAAGGATTAAAATAAAAACAAATCCAATTTTCCCAAAAATTAAGTATGTTTCATCCAAGTCCAGAAAATAAGGGTAGGAGCTAGAATTTCATGGTTTTAATGGTTTCATGTTGTTTAGAAAGGAAAATTGTGTAGGGTTTATGTAGATTGTAATGTGTGAAAAGCCCCAAAATGTAAAATGACAATTTATCCCATAAAACTCTAAGTTATGGCTGCCAAGGGAAAATCTATAATTTGACTTGTAATTTTTTTAAATCTGAGGTTAAAAATAGATTTTACACAAAAAAATATGTAAGATAAGCTCATATTGTAATTTTTGAAAAAGTACAAAAATACTGGGTAAAAAGGGAAGTAGACCGGGTTTCCGAGGGCATTTTGGTAAATATGTGATTTTAGGCTTAGATAACCAACTTACAAATTCTAGAATAAAGTATGAATAAATAATAAATCATTTGCAATTACTTTGGGAATTTTAAGATTTAGTAATTGCCGAGCTAGACAAAAAGTTAAATGACCGATAGCAGCTAGATTTTGGAAAGGAGTTCAAGTATCTCTCATATTCTATATGATTGTCAATATGCATTGTTTTTCCATGTTTTTATACAATATGTTGAATGTATGGCGGATGGACATGTGTGGCGAATGGGCCTATATGGTATTGTTATCTATGGGATGTAATCACTAGATCATGCTATGTGCAGGATGATTACAATGTAGTGGATGTGGTTGTAGTTATGTTATATGTTATTTGGGCATGATCTGGTTGGTGGATATGATGATAGGCATGTTATGTGTAGTATGATTATGATATGATTTGTTGTGAACACATTAGGAACAAATGATCATTTTGATCCCAGACAAAATCATTGTTTGGTTCCTAAACATTGTTTAGACGTGTTTTGGCATTTTGATTTCTGTATTATGATAAATGCTGCATTGCATGTTTATATTTCACATTTTATATGATTAATAGCATATTACTATTGAGATTCGTATGAATCTCACCCTTTTCATAAATTTAAAAATTTATTAAGCAAGTGGAAGCGGCTCAAAGGGTAAGGTGGCAAATGCTGGAAATTGAAGGTCCGGTGCTGATCAAGATATGTACCGTTGGTTATCTTTTAGTTGCACTATGTAACTAGGAATAGTATTGTATATTGTATAAACCATGTGGATATATTTTATAATGTAATCAAGAATTTAATATCAGTATATTGTACTATTTCTGTTGCCCATTGAACTGCGTGTCTATACTCTGATGAATGTCAAAATATTAAAGGGTTTGACATGCCACATGTCTTGGTCAATCACTGCTTGTCCCAGTCAACTGCCACATGACACTCTCTATCATGTGCCACGTCTCACCCTCCGTCGGCTGCCACATGTCCATAGCACACATTTTTTGCATTTTGTGACCAAGTTGGGATTCAAAGCCATGATCTCTCACGCATGTGCCAGTGCCTTTGCCAGTTGAGTTAGGAAGAATCTGTGTGATTTAAATGCAAAATTATAAATATATTATTCAATATTAAAATTTAGTTTCCTTATTTTTTTATGTAAATATTATATCTAAATTTTTAATTATGAAAGAAAATATAATTATTGAAAAATTTAATTATTATAAAATTTAATTTTTTTATTTAAAAAAATCAAGAAGAGATTATACAAAAAATTTATTATTCAATATTGTGAGCTAGCAATTAAATTTTTTTTGTCACAATATTTTGTGACGAAAATTATTGACGGAAATTAGTGATAAAAAAATTACATCGCTAATGTTGTCAGAAAACATTTAGTGACGAAAATTAGAGACAGAAATTAGAGACGGAAACTTTCCATCGCTCATTCCATCACAAAAATATTTAGACATAAATTAGTGACAGATTTGAGACGGAAATTAGTAATGAAATTTTTCCATTACTAATTTCCATTGCTAGTTTTTATGTGACGGAATTAAAGACAGATTAGTGACTGAATTTAGCGACATAATGTTATTCCGTCATTAATTTAGTGATGGAAAAATTATGTCGCTAATTTTAGTGACATAATTTATGAAGGATTAGTGAAAGAATTTCATTCCGTCGCTAAATTATGTCACTAATTATCTATTTTTTTGTAGTTGACTTCTCCTTCACTACTCCATCGCCCGAATCCACCATTCCACCACCATTTCCAGTATTCCTCCACTATGCCCACCGATCATTCTTCTTCTTATCACTGTTAGACACTCATCTGCCTCTAGATCATTGTTCGATGGCCAATGGAGGATTTGAAGTTCGATCGATACGTTCTCCAGTCTTAAGCTTGTGACTTCATCTATTCTTGATGATGTGATTTGGCTATCTGAGTTCCTAGAGCTTATAAGGAAGTTTTATTTGTATCTTATTTCAGTTTCAACTTCATTTGTATATTGACCATGATTATCTAGGTCTATGGGATTGAGGTTGATGTATAATTATGAGGACCTCCACTGGTATATATGATATAGATATTGTTAGTTGTATTAGATTTTCCTTTAATGAATTATTGTTTGCCTTGTGGACCTATTGTTCATTGTACTTGGTTATTCATGTTCTTGAAGCTCTTGATCTAGTTGAAAGTGAGAGGACCTTTGTGAATCTAATATGAACTAGCCTCTTAAGATATATCTAATGAAATAGAGGAACCTAGGTGTCTAGGTGAATTAATTAGCTAGTTGGTGGTGTTGAGTAGGAGAAAGTGTCTTCACTAGTCTTACGGCCAGTTATGTGCAATTGAACTCATTCTCAGTGGAGCGAGTAAGATTGGCTAATCACTCACTAAAGAGATTCACTTCATTTATTGTCCATCGCATCATAAAAATATGAAAATAAAAAACAAGTAGAATAGCTTAACTGAATAGGATAAGTATTCCCTATACTCATTGGTTATTTTGTTATTTACTCTATATTACTTCAAACCTAAATATAGCCTCCATATAGAGATTGACCTAGGTTAATTACCCTATAGTGCATTTAACTTAGTTTTATTTGATAACTCCACGAGATGACTCTTCACTTTGCCCCTCACACATCAACTATGAAAATTTGGTGCACTAAAGCTCATTTTAACCTATGAAAGCCATTAACATTCGTTAGGACATTGATTTTGTGACTTACAAAGTTTGTACACTTAATAATCAAGATCTTAGGTCATCTAGGTTACTTTCGTTATGTGCTTTGTTAAAATCTAGGAAAAATTGGGGATAAATTCCCATATCAAAAATTAATTGGAGAATAGGGCCTAGAATAAAGTGAAGTATTGAAATTCTTTGGGAGAAATAAATAACCATATGAAATGACTACTTTATCTTTTAAGAAATAAGAATCTACCCTTTTACTTTTTTCTACTTATCAGTTCCCTCACTACCATCCGCTCCCTTATCGTCTCCTTCATCTTTCCAACTTTATCCTTCACCTTTCCAATTTCACCCTTCACAAACTCCATATCCCCCTCAAACAAACTCTAGCAACAAACAAAGGTAATTCTGCAACCAATGACAGGGTTTGATCTTTGCTACCGCTCTCTCCCTTCTCTACCTTCTTAACTTAATTGAAAACAAAAATCAAATTTCAAAAAGAAAAATAATAGATCTTGTGTAATGGCAAGACATGACATATTTGGTGATAGAGGAAGATGGAGAAGGAGATAAAGGTGAACCATAACAAATCGGTAGAATAGAAAGTGAACTACGAATTGCGAATGACCTTCCACAAATTGTAGCTGAGCTCCATAGTATGTAAATTAAGTTAAAATGCAAGTGAACTTCCACAAATTGTAAATGACGTTTCATAATGTGAAAATCAAGTTATAGTGTGAATGCAAATGACCATCCATGAACTGTAAATGACCTTTCACAAATTGCAACTGAGTTTTCGGAAATTGCTACAAAACTTCTATGGTGTGTAAATTAAGTTAAAATGCAAGTGATATTCCCTCAAATACAAATGCAAGTATTGCAAATGACATTTCATGAATTGCAAATAACTTTCTGTAGTATGAAAATTAAGTTAGAATGCAAATACAAATAACTTTCTCTATCAATTGCAAATGATCTTCTACGAGTTGCAACTGAGCTTTCAATAATTGTAACTAAACTTTCGTGATGTGCAATTTTGTCATTTCCTCAATATATTTATTTCTCCTAAAGGACCATATATTCCAGGTATCAATGGCCAATTAATTTTTCAATCAAGGACTTTTAGCCAATTTTCCTAGAGATCTGACTAGTACATTTAATTTTTTTTTTTATGAAATTTGATCATTTTATTTTTAAAAAACTAACATGACCTTTTTTTATTACGTAAAAACTAACATGACTTCATACATACCAGACTTGAAAGTAATTGTCTAATTAACTAGTTATGGCTCAATCACATGGCAATTAAAATCTGTGGAAGCTGTAATTTTGTAGAAATTATTTAATTTTGAAAAAGAAAATCGTTAGATTTTTTCTCGGAATGAATGGTCAAATCCTTTGAGCAGTGGGGTAGGTGGGATATGAATAGTGTCTTGACGATTCCCTTACTGAAAAACCACCAAACCGTGGTTTCAATTTGTGTAAAACGAGACAAAACTCTTCTCACATATTTATTTCGTAAATTGTAAAAGCTATTCTAAAAAACTATTCCAAACACACACTCAGTCTTTCGTACATCAACTCCTCCAGAAGCAACTTTGGCTTACATCTCCTTTTTTTTTAAAGGAAATTTTTAATTAAATATCATTTGAATTTATAAAACCCAAAAAGATGTTAAAAAAAGGGTAAATAGGTCACAAAGATAGGAATATGAGATTTTAAAATGTTACATATTTACCCAAATGTCTTCAGTTTCTTTTTCAAGAAAGGCAAGTTCCCCTCGCCGCTCGGAGAGCTGGCACCACCCAACAATCTAGTTGTCAGAGCTATGGCGCTAGTGGCCGAAGTTTTGGTGACAATTTAAATAAAGTGATTAACTATTTTAGTATAAATATTGATAACGTGAATTTTTTAAGTTGTCATTGTATATACCCAAATTGCTAATTACTATACCTAAGTTATTATTACCTTTACTTAAATTATCAATAGCCCCTGATAGGGGTACTCCTATTAGGCGTGGTTGACAATTCAAGTATAGACAATGACAACTTCAAAATAGTTATTAAAAACTTGGTTATACATAATAACAACTTGGGAAGTTCATGTTATCAATTTCTATACCAAAGCAGTTAATCATTTTACTGAAGTTGTCACTGGAGCTACGGTCACTTGCGTTGGACGCCTTTGAACTCCGGCCAGTGAGGTGAACTTGCCTTTTTTTTTTAAAAAAAAGAAAGTGAATGATATCTTGATAAAAACACAACGTTTTAAAATCTCATATTCTTAACTTAAGATCAAAAAATCAAAATTAATGATGTTAAAACTTAATACTAAACACAATAAATTCATATTCAATAACTAATGCAAACATGTAACATCATTGATTTACTAATCAAGTCACCTTAAAATTAATATAAAATATTCACAAAATCATCAATTCAATGACTAACCAACACAAAAAATTGATAATTAAACTAATTAAACACAATATTAAAAATTTAACAAAGATTCAAGCTATGATTAATATTTAAATATATCAAAATAAATCACTTCAATATTATAAAATTCATTCTAAAATTAAAATCTAAGATAAAATATAGAAAGAGAGGAATGAAGGAGTCAACATTCACTTTTTTTTTTTTTTGCCGAAAGTCAAAATTCACTTATTAAACCTCTAACTTGATACCATTCCCTATTGTCACGAAGGATTGAAAATTTCAGTCACTCATGTCTCTAACAACAATCACAGCTTCTTCAGAACTCAAATAATCCATTGAACAGAGTGGTGAGAAACTAAAATCCTTGAGCTCGTCCGAAATTACAGAACTCTCAGGAAAAAATGGAGGTCAGACGATCTGAAAGATCCATGGCTCTGTTCTGGTCCGACAGGTGCTTGGTCATTGAGAGAGAAGAAGGTGACGGAGGCGGACAGAGGTGAAAACTGTCGCGGCGTTGTGTCTCTGTTATCTCACTGGAGATGGAAGAAGGTGGTGAAATGAGGCGAAGAACGACCGGAAGAAGAGGAGGAAATGGTGAAAGGTTCGACTCTTCTCCTTTCGCAGCGCCTGAGTTCTGAAACTGGTCTGCCTCTCTGATATGTCAAGCTTTTGTGTCTCAGCGCCTCTGGTTTTTCAGATCAAGCTTGAAGGAACAAAGATCGAAGGTTTCCGGCGACGAAGGAGAAGTAGGCGAACGTCGCCGGCGACAGAGGTGGAGCAAAGGTGAAGGTGAATAGATGAAGATAGAGGGAAGGTCGAAGGTTTGGCTATGGAGTCCCCGCGGCGCCCTTTATTTTGTCCAAAGTCTATTGAACCAATTCCAAAGTTTGTTATAATTGTTTGTGTGATGAACTGTAATTTTTAAAATTTGAGCTCAAACTTCCATTTTCAAATTTGATCCAATTTCTTTCTTAAAACACCTATGATTAAAAAACCATTACTATAATATTAAATATTCTCAAAAAAAATCAATAATTAAAAGTAATTTCAATTTTTTTGATAATTTTATCCTTTTTTAGTTCTAATTCAATGTATTTTTACTTTTAATCCCAATTAATTACAAAAAAGTATTTTAAATTCAATTATTATGAAAAAAATATTAAATAAAATATAAAAATATATAACAAATTATAGATTTGTCAATGATCAATTTGTCCTTTCCCTTTTTTTAATAGGCCTTTTAGGGTTTTATAAATTTAAATGTTATTTAACTGAAATTTTCCCAAATTGATATAAAAACTTCATTTTTCAAGAATTGGTTTTCAAAAAAAAATATTCCAAGTATCAAAATCCTAAATTATTTTTGTTTCCTACAATAATTTAAGTATTAACTACACATGATTAACAATTCAAAATTCATTTTTGTAAGAAATCATTAATTTGGGCTTTTCAAAATTTGAAAGTATTTTTATAAAATTTTCCCCTTTTTCAATATCAAAATATAATTTATAAATCATATGTATAGTGCTTTTTTGGGTATTTGTGTGTAATTTTATTTTATTCTTTTCAAACATTTCGTTACATTTACTCACTTTTTTTTTTTTGTATGCTTTCAATTTTTCATACAATTATGTCGCCAAATTTAGAAATTACAAATTTTAGAAAATTAATAAAAGCACACATTTTTAGTCATTCAATAAACATATTAGAGTAAGTCTTGTGTATTTGGATAATTAAAGAACAGCATTCACAGCTTATAAATAGTTATATATTGGCAAGAAAACGGAGAAAATTTTAATATTATATATATATATATATATATATATATATATATATATATATATATATATATCAGCATAGTTAAAATTATTACAAGCATTAATTATGTACAACCAAGGATTATCGACTCGGCCTCAATGCTGTTCATTATCGGCTGGGTTAGAGATTTGACACTTTCCTTGAGAATAGTCTTCTCTCAAGAAAATTTATTAGGAATTATTCTTGTAATTCTTATAAGAGGATTCCCAAAAAACAAATTTAATAGTTATTTGGGTTGCTAAAATTTTAGTGGATGAATCTTACAGATTAGGTATTTCAACATCCGTCATAGATGCAGGTCTTTGATATATTTGGATAGTCTCTATAAGTATTTTTCAATCGTGATTTACGAAATACGAAATAATTTTTATGGTCTATAAGGTAGTTTTTACGGTCTACAAAATAAATATGTGAATAAATTTTATCTCAATTTATATAAATCAGGTTTATACATAAATATAAATCTAACCAAATAAACGTGATCCTAAGGAACTTCATGAAGTTGGTTCTGATCTAGTTTTAGGTTCTTGCTATATCCAAGACCTTTTAGATGCTTCTTGTTCTAAATGTGCTCTCTGCAGTTATTTTGTCCTTTATTTTATTTGTTGTTTTGTTTCTTGTGTCCACGTTCTAATTTCTTTTTAATTTTAATATAATCTCTTTCTTTATTGGCAAAAAGAAAAAAAAAGTTAATTGATGTCCATGCAAATATTTAACTGAATTAGAAGAGAAAATTCTCTACTATATCTTCAAAATTTTAAAAATTAAAAAATCAAATAAGAAATTTTAAAATTTATTGTAAAAGTAAAAAATAAAAATACATTTTTGCCTTTTTTTACTCATTGCATTCTTCAATAGCGTTTTATTTCTAATAAGATGACAACGTATATGAATTACATATATTGGTATTATAACTAAAAATGATTAGAAGATTAGACTAACTTCAAGATAATGATCATGCCTAATTGCCAAACGAATTTTAAAAATTTCTCAAGAATTAACATTGCACAAAATTCCCATCTCACTGTAACACCATACGAAGGGGGAAAAAAAGATCAAGCTCCTCTGGCATTCAACTGTACAACCACGGCCATCTCTGTATCATTCTTTGCCATCTCAAGTTGATCACACAGAAGAAGAACAAGCATTTGATATATTTGGATAGCCTCATAAATGCTTTTCAATCATAATTTACAGAATACTTGGTAGTTTTTACGGTTTACGAAGTAAATACGTGAAGAAATTTTATCTCGACTTACGTAAATCAGGCTTATACACAACCAAACAAGCCAATTAATTAATTAATAATCAGAGTCTGATCTGATCAAAGCACAAAACAGAGCAACTAAAGAATAAGCAAGAAACAGAGCAATACAAGGATCAGTTTCACACCATGCGCCTCCATTGTACTATGAATCCTCTTCACAGCCATGAAACATACTTCTGTTTGACTTTGTCTTTGATCATACAACTTTTAACCATACCTCACAATTCATTATCACATGGCACAACCGGGAAAAAAAAAAGAAAAAAAAAGTTGCTTTCTTTACAAGAAATATCTATGGAGGACCCATATGGGACAGTTCACTAATCTATCTAAGGATAAGAGAAAAATTATTGGAATATAACTCACAATGAGATGAATTAATCAGTACTTTCTCTTCGTCTTGTCTTTGCTTCTGGAGAAGATTGAACCAAACCCAAATAGATTTGCAGATGGGACATTAAGAATAACAGGGATGCCATTACCATAAAAAGCTTGAGATTTCTTCAGTGGAGGTTTTAGATAACTGTTGTTGTGACCCATTGAAGAAGATGAAGACCTTACAGAAGCATGCAATTTCTGGGTATTATTATTATAATAATTTTTACCTTCTTTTGACACAGACATGTTCTTCTTAACACTTGATGAGGTAGAAGGCAAAGTTGATGATCCAGTTGAAAAGCTTCGAGATAGAATTGGCAAAGGGCATAAGCTTCTTCCATATCCAGTTCCATAGCTCTTACTCTTCTTGAATCGCCAAAATGACTTGTGATTGTGTCCTTGCTTTCCAACATCAGCTTCTTCTTTGAGCCTCTCTGGCTTTGAAACTTTCATGGTGGTTGAGGCATTTTCTCGAACAGCTTCCGTGCGTAGAGATTTATGCAGGGGGGGCAACAGAAACTGATGATCTATTTGTTTCTGGGGAAAATTCTTGTTCTTGTTCTTCTTTATTTCAGAGGGAAGGAGAATTCCATCTGAAAAAAGCTCATCCGCTGGAGAAGATTCCTGATCAAAATTTTCACGGACAGAGAAATCAAAATCAAAGGACGGATTGTTCAAACCAGAGGAATTTGGTCGATATTGGTGTTGCTCAACTGGGATTGCATTTGAATGACAAAAATCATACGAGAATGAGATTCTTGGACTCATGGGATCCCCACAATTTGCAGAGAAGAACTCAATAGCCATTAGAGAAACAAACAGCTGATGATTAAAGAAGAAAGATGTAATAGCGGTGAGGGGTATGTGAAGTTGTGAGCCAGAAAGTATTTAATAGCTTGGAAACCTAAGAAGACTGGAATTTAAGAAAAAGTTAAAAACAGGGAGAAAAGGAAAAGTATCTGAGTTTTGACGTCAGAATTAGAATAAAATATATGAGGGAAGGAGGGGGACTAAAAGTCGTGACAGGGGTGTGATTTCTGACAGTTGAAAATGGAGAACAAGTCCAGAGAAGAAAAAGATGACAGTGGTCCAGAGATGGGTTTATGGGGAATGAGAAAAAGATGGAGACTTTTGGAGAAAGAAGCAACTTGATTTGTTGTTGGGCTGTTGGAGACGAAAAACAGAGAGAGAGAGAGAGAGAGATGAAGCGACGTGCTAGGAGAGTCGTCAAATTGACCACGTAAAAAACCTAAAAGCCCTATGGGCTTGAGCCTATTTTAAAAAAATAAAACTAAATTATATATAATTCTTTTAAATTTGTGGTCTGTTACTAAATTTAACTTTCTACATTTTGTATTTTTATTATTAATACTTATAATTAATTAACTATTATCTTTTTAATAAAAATTATCACATTATATCAATTTATGACACATGACACTTTACACAACACCCCATATAAATTATTAATTTCATAAAATCTTTTTAACTTTTATTAATTACATATAACCCCTACATTTTGATCGGTTACTAACAATTTTTCTGACATTTTAAAATTTAAATCCTTTAAAATTTTGATTTACACTATTAATCCCCATGTTTTTACTTTTATCATTTTAATAAATTTATTAATATTCTTACTATCATTTTCCAATTAAAATATTTTTTGTATAGGAAAAACTAGAAGAATAATATATAGATTAACGTAAAAATAAATGTTGAACCTTTGATTTGTGGAAAAAAATATGCATTGTTAATAAAGAATTAATGAGGACAAAACATATCTTGTAACACAAATGTAATATTTAAACTATTAATGCTCAATCATTCTAAGAATATATTTAATATAAATGATAATATTTTTATTCTATCAATGCTCAATTATCCACAAAAAAAAAAATAAGTAAATGTTATATCAATATTTTTTAAATCAAGTTTACAAACTCTCAATACCAACTCATGCCTATATATGGTGAAAGTCCACTTACAACAACCATAAATTATTTGCAATCACAACCATATCCCAACATCCTTGCATCAAACAATGAACAAAAATACACTATTTATGGGATATGCAAAGGCACCGCAAAAAAAAAAAAAAAAAACACACACACACACACATATATACACACAACTTGTAAGTCTCAAAGCGCTAATATTTCCAAGAATGCTAAAGCAGCACATTATCTTCCATTTTTAGTAGTACATGGTGCTGAAAATATTGGCTCTACCAAAGCTGACAATAAAATGGTAAGGATACAAGGTACAAGGATAGAAACAAACTTGGCGTTACCAGGAAATTATATATAGAGAATATGATCATAATGTTTAGAACTATTACATAAATAGATATTACAATTTTCAACACCCCTGTAAGTGATCCTCTCAGCAAGGATCAATTCAAAAAGAAGGGATGTGGGATTTAGCACCCTCCTATAACAAGTCATCAATACATATCCAAAAAGTTATCAAATATGCTAAAAAGTTATATTTTCATCAGCATCTACCAAAATATTCAAAAACCATTATAGTAAATAGTAAAGAGACCATCTATTAATAACCATAAAACATCTCCATTATCACTTCCTTCCTTATTGAGGATGGAGCTTGTACTGCAGTCTTAAGCTTTTCATCATCATTCATAAGGAAGCAGAAAATTTTTGGTATTTTTTCAACATCACAGCCACATTCTTGAAGCATCTTGCATTGTTCTTCACCAGACAATTAGGGCACTTCCCTCTTGTTGTTGCAAGTTCTTAGTAGAATAGAATTTGCTTGCATAATTGCTTCATTCCCTTTGTCAAGTGATGCAACCATTGCAGACATTATCCGAATCATTTCCTTAAAATTATTTTCATGCTTTTTAGGTGCCCTCTTTGGCTTCTTATAGCAAGAGCTATTAGCATGAGGTGAATAATCTTCTTCAGGTGATATTCTTTGTCTAGGTGAGTTACCTTGACCATCAACCTCAACAAACATATCATCATTGTTTAATGAGAAGCCACCTTGTGAAACTAAGTTATTAATATCATTAACAGTTTCAGCGACCTCTGTTGGAGATCGATGCCTCTTCCTTCACTCCTACATTGTTTCCCCCTCATCACCATTAGCTCTGTCTACTCTGTACAATAGCATAATCTTTTCATAATTTGGAATATGAGTATTCCTCCATAAAGCTTCTTTAGGTTTAGCCTGATAAAATAATGCAAAAACAAATCAGTACAAAAGCTATAGGAGATATTCACTCTAGAAAAGAAATCATAATAGAAACAAAAACAGAAAAGAAAACATAACAGAATAGAAATCAAGAGAGGACACATGGACACAAAATATTTCCAGAGCTGAATCAGTGGGGAATAGAAACTGAAATAGAATATTTCCGATATAACAAAAACAAAATAGAAACTGAAAACAGAATACAAACAGTGGGGAATAGAAATTGAATCAATTATACTCTTACATCTTACTTAAAATAAACAGAACAACAAGCATTAGGAAATTGAAGAAAACAAAATAATTTACCTCAATGAGAGCATCCCAAACTTCAGGTTCAGCCTCCTACATATGAGTTGCTAGGATCCAAGCAAACCCACTCAAATGTTTAAAAATATCATATAGATCAGAGAAATTTTTCTTCACAGTTTTCCACTAGTTCTTAACCTTATCATTGTCAATGTGTTTACCAAATAAAGCACTCAAATACTTGACAATATTGTCATAAGCTTGAGTTGTAAAAGATCCATTAAGTTTGTGGCCCTCATTGTACTCAATCATAAAATCATTAATAAGGGCATCATCCATTATTCGTGACCAATTCACTGCCTCCTTACTATTGTTTGGTGCCATCCTATCACATAATAGTATATAGAATAATTGCAAATCAAACTACACAAATAATACAATAAACATAAATTATGAAATTGAAATTCATAGACTAAGTAGAACAAGGTATGGCCTGAACATCATGTTTGAGAAAATTAAATTCGAAGTCCACATTGAACAAGCAATACAACAAGAACCATGTCTTAAATTCAAAGCCTATAATAATACATAACAATTAACAAAGTTCATATATAACTTAGGAAAACATACTTCAACTCTCAACATCATCATCAAAGTGATCCTCAAGAGCAGCCGCATTATTCTGATAATTTATCCACATCTGAGTTGCTATATTTTCTCTAATAAGATCACCTCGAGCAACCTCATTATTGTCACTACTTGGATCATGATTATCGTCATTTGATTCATTTTGTTGATAAAGGTCCATGTCAACTTTTCTTAACAAATCTTCAACAGGGTTAATACTTATGAGGAAGTTATTAAGAATTATTCATTCATATATTATCATTTTCTGAACTTTTATGTCATATGTAGGTTCAGTTGCATTGGATAAAATTGTAAATCTTTTCTTCAAAACACTAAAAGCTCATTCAATGGCATTACACAACTTTGCATGTTGAAGGTTAAATAACTCCTTATAGTTTATGGGTGGATTTCTCTGTGAATACTCTTTCAAATGGTAGCGGACTCCATGGTAAGGTGTTATAAGCCCCCATTGTTAACATGAATCCAATATCCACAAGATAATATTTACTTATAATACATGAAGATAATTACTATAGTGGTTTTGAATACCTAATGAATGTAAACTTCATCAAATTGGTTAAGTATTTACCTTTAGGAATGTTAAGCCTATCTTCCCTTGTTAATGCATTTTTAATTATCCTTGAGTTAGATGCGGTGCTTTCCCAACCAGGGAGCACATAAGTGAACTTTAAGTCAAATGTACATGCCACTAACATATTCTGTGTAGGAAATTCTTTCCTACCCTGATATCGAGGAGCATTTAAAGAAGACACCTTCACACGTATATGTGTTCCATCTATAACACCAATGCAATTCTTAAAATATGAAAAGAACTTGTACTCATTTTGAATCTCAGGAGGAATTCTAGACCCATAAGGTTGGACAACAAATTTTTTTCTAACTCAATGATGGCTTCCAAAACTGTATGGAAATGATGACTAATTGTCTCACTAGAACGCCTAAACCAAAAATTGACTTCACGGTTTCTCACACTATGTGTTAATATATAGAGTTTTTATAACTTGTTCTTCCACACTTAACCAACGTGTGGGTTTTAGACTAGTATCTCTTTCTAACATACCACATAATTTTAAGAATGCTCTATGTTTCATTCTAATTATATTTCGACTAGACAGATAGCTACTTATTCTATTCATTATCTCATCACGCACCCTCTCTCTTTTGCCACTCAGGCTATAACTTATTTTTTTTAGAACACATATCATTGTTATATACTTGAGCCAGAACACATATAAGCAAAACTATTGCTCTTTGACACAATTCAAGCCACCAACACACCAGTACAAAGTATTGAGTTTCCAAGTCTATCTAACAAAGTAAATGAATGTTGGGATTGGTAGGCACACAACGGAAGAATTAAAATTTAAAATTGCACAAGTTTACCAATCCTAATTGCGGATCTATCAACGACATTTAAATCGAGTTAGAAAGAGTCATACCTTATTCATGTTTGTTTAAATGCCAATAGTCATCAACGTATTGCAAGTTCTCAAATCTCCATGCTTGGTAGCTCCTGAAATAATTTCCCCGGCATTTACATGTCCGCTAATTCTTCTTAAAAGAATATCAAACTCTATGAGTGTGAGATTAACAATCCCCGACATCAACATGTTGGCTAGTTCTTCTTTGAAGTTTTACCTTTTGGATCTTAAGGAGCTAACTGCTCATATTAGCTCCCTCTATTGGTATTCACACGAATAGGGTCCAACACTGGCAGCATGCTAGCGTCTCCAATGTCCTTCTAGGGTTTTCTTACGGCTCTATATTTTTTCATCATCTGTAGAAAACCTTAGCTCTTATCTTTTATAACTTGTCAGGGTTATCTATTTTATGATGGATATTTAATTTTTAAATTAATCTTAATTAATTTCAAAAATCTTTATCATATCAATTAACACTTAATTGTTTTGACTATCTAATTAAATAAATATGATTTAATTAAATATGTCTAACAGTTTTAATTTAACCTATTTATTTAATTAGAATAAAGAGCAAATGTAATTAGATTTAATTTATCTTTATAAATTAAATCTAAGATATTATCATATAATATCTTTATATATATATATATACATAATATAATAATATTATCATATAGTATAATATTATCATATGTATAATATTTTCATATGTAATATATATTATCCAATTATATATATTATATATATGTATGTATTTCAAAAATACATATATGTATATATAATATTATTAATTTTCCTTGCCAAATATAAATATATATATATATACACATATAAATATTTATCAAATAAATATTCAGACACACACATGTGTGTGTGTGTGTATATGTATATATATATGTGTGTGTATGTGTGTGTGTAATTCATCCACCCTAGATTAAACATTGTATTAATTGAATTTTAGACGCATCTTAGATTCGATGAATCTGGACATTATAGCTCGTGTTGGGCTATTCTTGTGTGTGACCCTATAGGCTCATACAAAGTTGGCAGTGGGTCAATGACTCTACTAACCCACAAGTCATAAGCGGCCTCTAGCAAGACATTACGACTACCCAATTCATATGAGGATCAACAATACAATACAACCTATCATATAACCATATCACGTCCCTTTTGTCACACGATATTTCGGTCAAGGATGAGGCATGAGGAATGTTATCCTTCTATTCCTGACTATTACTTTCTCGATCCTTAAGTAGTAGCCTCTAGCAAGACATTACGACTACCCAATTCATATGAGGATCGACAATACGATACAACCTATCGTATAACCATATCACGTCCCTTTTGTCACACGATATTTCGGTCAAGGATGAGGCATGAAGAATGTCATCCTTCTATTCCTAACTATTAATTTCTCGATCCTTGAGTAGTCTGACTATCGAAATGGAAACTCCTTTCCATTGTAGTATGACCATACATTTCTCAGACTCACTCATCAAGAGGCCCAATAATATCTATTTACTAAAGTAAGGGACAAATTCCATCTTGACCATTTACATTCCTCTGCATGAAAACCTCTAAGCCCGATTGTAGCCTTTATCATCACCTGGTTAATTGTGACTTTTGACTAAGTCAAAGCTTAGTGACTCTCATGTAGGAATCCATGATGATCTCAGGTCAAAGGGCATTGTGACGTGATTATACATAAATTGATCCATGCAGCTTTCTCATAGTGGGTCGGTCCAGCACCTTGTACTCCTACAAGTGCCTAAGACTTTGATTCATATTCTCATACCTTATCAAAGTCATACTGGTCTTATTTCATCTTTGTTCCTACATAGATGACCGACCAGTGACATTTAGGACAATCATTACGATTTATCCAAGGATACAGTTATCACATTGAACATGCAAATAATGTGATAACTAAATGGAGAAATTCATTAAATAACAATGTTCAAAGTACAATGATTGGCTCCTTGGGCACAATTTCCAACAATGAAAAATGCATTTCAATAAGTAATGACAGATTCACAATGACATATCTAACAAAGTAAATGAGCTAACCCAAAAAACTTAAGCATATATATACATATATATATGGGACAAAAGCTCTTACTTGACAGCAATTCTGAAAATGCAAGTACTTATATTAACAGTAAACACTAAGCAATTTTTTCTTAGTCCATGTTTTTGAACAAGGAAGAACACATCTAATGTAGACTACATACTCATAAATTAAACATTCAACCAGCATGACTTATACAAGCAGGAAAACCATATCAATTTTTAGAAATCAACCAGGATTAAATATCATTCAGCACAAACACAGTGACATAACCTACAACCACATTTTTTCCTAGTATAGCAGACCAATGTGGAGAAAATAATCTTATAAATATTCTATTGATGCTAGTTAAGTAAGATCAAGAATCTATGAGCCCCAAAATAAAAATAAAAATAACATGACTTCATCTCACAATTTTACTTCAAGATAGTTGATCACTCAGTTCTTCCATGCCAATTAATTTCAGAATAAACAAGGAATGTTGGCATAATGACATTGAAAGACTGGGGGAAAATTAGCAAGGGACGCTCTTATTGAGTGTCACAAACGTTACGGGAAGAAAGGACAATAGAAAAAGAAACGAAAAGAAGAATTTAGAAGTTTGTTTCAATCAATTATGAAGGAAGAAAAATTCTGTTCCTGAAAACCCCCATTCTCAAGCTTGTAAGATTTGACAAATGTGAAAAGAACACACATCGTGAAATAACAAAATCCTTTATCACCATGAAAATAGGAAGGAACGCGAAGCATAATGCTTTATTCACCCACCCTCATTTTCTTTTTCATCTCATCTAAGCTTTCAATTTGAAAACTTTACTAATGTAGGCATAATCAGAATGAGAAGAAAAATCTTACCAGGAACAATGGATTGCGGTGAGGAAGAACACGATGAGGACCACAACGTCAACGGCAAGGAGGAGAAGAGAGCTTTGAAGCTGTGAGAGACAAGGTCGATCTTCTGAGAGCTGAGAGTTGAGAGTGTTTTTATTTTTAGGTCAGGGTATCAATGGAAATATGAAAAAATAATGGGGGCAAAATAATCACAATATTTTTCCTTCCCTCCAAAACCCCCCAATTTAGAGGGGACAAATATAAAGGGAGGGGAGGGATTTGGAGCCCATCTTTTGGCTCCCCTCCCCTCCAATTTTTTATACCAAATAAGGAGAGATGCTCATTTTTTATTCCATCCCCTCCAACCAAACATGACCTTAGCTAACAGTAGGGTTAATAATTAAAAAAATAAAAAGTCAGGGGGTAAAATTTAAAATTTGAAATGTTAATAAGGTCATATGCGCCTGACCCAAAATTCAAGAAAATTTTATATAATTTAACTTAAAAGAAACAACAGAAAAACTAAAAAGGAAGAGAGTATATTTTATGTAATAGTCACTTTGGTCCTTTTTATAAGTAACAACTATTCTAATTCAGCAAAATTAAACGAATTGGTGGTTAAAATTAGTTTAAAACAAAAATTGTGTCAAAAATCTAATGTCTTTTTCAAATATGCCTCTATTTATGAAAAGAGTGTTGGAGAGAAAATGAGTAAAAATATGAGAAAGAATGAGTAATAAATAATTAAATAAAAGAGAATTAGTAATTCAATAATCAAAAGATATGTATTTAATATATAAGGTTAGAAAAGGAAAAAGTAGTTTAAATTTGGGCAAAAGACAAATAAATATCATGTGAAATTCTAAAACCCAGAAAAGTCTATTAACACTTGCAAAAGACAAAGAGGTCATATGGTAGGAATCTATAATTTTGTAGTTTATGTGTTTTTACCAAAATGCCCTCCTCTTTCTTTCTATTTCTCACTTCCTTCTCTCTTCTCTTTCTATTTTCTATTCTCTCTTCGATCTCTACCTCTCTGTCAAACTTCATAAGAGAAGATGATGAATAGTGCTTCCTTCACCTCCCTTTATAAACATCAGACCTAGGAAAGAAGATGCAAAATTGGTTGAGATAGTCATGACCCAACTCAACCATGACTTGGCTTTAGTGAATTCGTTGAACACCAAGCTCCAACTAGATCTCAATCAAGTCAGTAGGTCAAGTCTTCACTTGATTGATATGGAGCTCTAGCTTGAAGATCTATTGACGCTTGTTTCGTCAGGAATTAGTCAAGGAAGGGACGAGTAATTTTCCAGAATAAGAGTGGGAAAACCACCCAAGCTTTACTATATGGCCCTTGACATCGGAAGTGATGTCACATGGCTTCAGTGCTAGCCCTATTCTGATTGTTTCCAACAATCCAATCTGATATTTAATGCCTCACCGTGCCAATCTTTGGACATCTTGACTTGTCAGAGTGGTAAGTGTTTGCACTTGGTCTCATAATGTAACGGATCCTTCGCTGTCTGTGACTTTTTGTGACAACAACGGTTTCGTTCGGGAACTCGGGCTTCATAAACCACATCGATCTCAGTTGTGGCCACGACAATGAAGGTTTGTTTGATCGTTGTCTTCTCAATCGTGCTCTCTAGATCCTTGTGATCATACAAGGTAGTTCTCAACGTTTTTCCTTTCTCTCATTCCCCTTTTGTCTTCTCTCTTCAGCTCTTCTCTTTCCATCACCATGCTTGAGCTTGATTGCTATGTACTTCACTGTTAGTTTTGGGAATCTCTTTGGTTTGGTTTTTCTCTGGTTCTGGAGTTCATTAACTATTGGTATGGAAGGGAAGAAGGTTGAAGAAGAGTTTTGAGTTGTGGCTAATTCAGTAATGAGATTGACTAAAAAAGTAATGATTTTGACAAAATCCGTAAGTACTGATAATATATGTAAAATGATTGATAAATAGTTTTGGGTTGTGCCCAATTGAGTAATGAGATTGACAAAATAAATAATGGTGTTGATAAAATCTGTAATAGTTTTGACAAAATTAGTAAGTACTGAAAAAATATGTAAAAAGATTGACAAAGAGTTTTGGATTGTGATAAATTGGATAATGAGATTGAATAAAAGAATAATGGTTTTGACAAAATCCGTAAGTACTGACAATATGTGTAAAATGATTGACAAAGAGTTTTGGTTTGTAATCGGTTGAGTAATAAGATCAACTAAAAGAGTAATGGTTTTGACAAACTTTATAAGTACTGACAATGAGTGTATAAAGATTGACAAAGAGTTTTGGGTTGTGACCAGTTGAGTACTGAGATTGAATAAAAGAGTAATGGTTTTGTTAAAGTCAATAAGTAATGACAATATGTGTAAAATGATTAAGTAATGAGGTTTTTTGGCCTTTTCTCCTAAACATGAAAAACCCAAATTCCTTCCCCATTCTTTCTCTGTTCTTTGTATATATTAAGGGACTTTTTTGGGTTTCAGAAGTTGAAATGATATTTATTTGTCTTTTTTTCCAAAACTTTTGAGATACAAAAAAAGTTATTTATAATAAGAACTAGCCTTAGGAGAGATAAAATTGCTCATAAATTGGACCAGATGGAGTACTCATGGTCTGAGAGAATGTATTTTTTTTATTATTTATAAGGTAGGTCATTAAATTTTTTACATGAATGTATAATTTTATCTTTTATTTATTATTATATGGATTTTTTTGTATGTACCTAGAGTATTCCAACCTAAGTCATTTTGGACTTGAGCATAATCTCTATTGGGCTGAGAGTGTTAAGATTAAAGTCCTTCCAATAATTGCATTTTCTGTTATTCAAACTTGCTTTGTGTAGATTATAATTTGATTGAAGAGGATATAGTTAAAGTAGGGGTAAAATAAAAAAGTTGTTGAATTTTAAGGTTGATTAAACTATATTTTGATAAGCTATTTAATGGTGTGTTTGGGGATTTTTTTCACTATTTTTGGATTTAAATTACATTAATTATGATTAATTGTGGTTGAAGTTGTGTGCATGAAATTAAGGTTAGAAAGGGGGTAAAAATGTCATATGTTTCATTATTTATCTTAATTGATTGATTTTTGGAATACAAAGTATTACATTTTGGTGTTTTTTTAGCAGATCAATTTAGGAAAAATTACATGAAATGACCCAAATTTTCTCAAAACTGTAAATCAAAGAAGAAAAGGGCCAAAGAAAATTATAGAAAGGCCCAATTTTTTTTGAAAATTTCAATTTTGTCCCACACAAAGTTTTAAATATTGCACTTTAGTCCATCCTTGAACTTTTTAAATTTATATTTTAGTCCCTAATCAAAACGAAGGTTTGAAATTTCAAACCTTCTTGACAAGCCCGATACTGCAGAAAAAGTGAAAAACACAGCTGGTGCGCCGTGGCAAGTTGAAAGGTCAGAGAACTAGAGATCTTTGCCTCCTTCTTCTTCTCTCATCATTCACCACTAAGGCTACCGACAAGCTTCCGTCCTTACAACCACCAATCGCAACGCCGCAGAGCAGTGAGATGGAGGCGCGAGAGAGTTTAAAGAGAGAGAGGGGCGATCGGAAGATAAGGAGGAAGAATGTTCTTCTACCATCGTCATCGGCATCCTTATTACTACCAACCACAATCATCTTCATCTCTTCCAATTCCATCGCCGGCGACCTTGAAATAGAGAGGAACACAACTAAAAAATCAGAACCAAATTTAGAGGAGCCTGAATCACCATGCCTTCAACCCTCATCACTTCACTGTCACCTTTCATATCTTTATCCACTTTCATCTTCGTTTCTCCATCCTAAATTGAGATACAGACGTGAGCTTTCAGAAGAGGGTAGCATGGCTTCCTCTGTTTCTCTTTCACCGTTACCCACAAACCTTCCATTCTACATGTTCATTCCCATTTTCTGGTGGGGTTCCATGGCTTTGCACCTTGAAGCTATTTTCATGAGTGGCTGATCTTTTTCCCTGAGTCTTGGATGTAGAGAAGGTGGCTATAGATTATTCAATGTGCTATAATGGATAGTTCATTAATTTGTTATTACCTCATTATATGTATTGTGATATGTTTGAATCAATTTTTATTGGTATATGTTTGCACTACTATAAAAGAGGGATTTAGTGGCGACCCTCTTATGTTACTTCTTCAGATAATTGTTTTCTTAAAAAAATATTTAGAAGTTATGACGCTTCCTATTATAAATGTCATAGTTAGTATTATGCTTATGTGGTACTTGCCTAATCAAGCATCATACAAGGCTTTTTTTTCATAGTTAATATTAGGCTTATGTGGCACTTATCTAAACAAGCGTCATACAAGGCCATTTTTTTTAAAAAAATAAAGGGCCAGCTATGGCGCTTGCTTAAAATCAAGGACTTATATGACGCTTACTTAGTCTAGTGACATATAGCTTGAATTTCAAGGCCACTGTGACCTTAAATATTTCAAGGCTACCCTGTGGCATTGAATATTCAAGGCCAATGTGGCCTTAAATAAGGCCTTGGAAGGCGTTTGTTTTTCATATGCCTTCCAAGGCCATAGTCTTTTTTCCGAGGTCATAGCCTTTAAAGGTGCTTGGAAAACAAACGTCTTTTAGGCCTTTTTTTTTAAAAAGTTTTTTTAATAAAGGGAAGCTATGTCGCTTGTTTAGGCAAGCGCTAAAGCTTTCCTTAAGCCTTGTATGACACTTGTTTGAGCAAGCACCATACAAGGCTTACTATTTTTTAAAAATTTGCATAGGCTGCCATATATGTTCTTTTTTGCATGCCCTCAACTCCTCATTTTCCATAATCTTATCACAAATCTCCACTCCACTGGTTCGTATTCCTTATCCCTTCGTCCCCACTCACTACCTTTGCTTATCATTCTTCCCACTCCCCTCTTCCTATATAACACGGTCCGTACTTCTTTCTTTTTTGAAGTTGTTGTGCCATTGTTCCTACTACTCCCTCCTCTCTTTTAGTGCAGCAAGTAGAAGTTTCCTTGGTCCTCCATTTTTTGTTTTCTTATCTCCTCTACGTGCGTATTTCTTCAACATTTGGTCGCTACTTCCATTGTAGTGCAAAGCTTGGTCATTCGCGTGTTTGTTTTCTTTTTGTCTTGACCTCCTACAAAAGCTCCCTATCTTGTAAGTCTTTTTTTTATATATAGAATCTTAAGTCTGTACATTTTTTTTCTTTTTTTGTTAAATTAAAATCTGTCATGAATTTTATATGTGTGTTTATTCACTTATAATCAATTGTACATTACAATTGTCTTAATTAAATACATTTAGTATTGATTTTATGAATTAATTATTTGTTTCGAGTTATTTTATTCTAATTTGGTTTGATTTTAGTTTGGTTTTATTCATTTTGGTTTGGATTTTGATTGTAAATACAAAATATTTCACTAGGAAAAGGATACAATTACGGAAAATTATTTTTTTAAAAAAAATACTTTCTATGGCGCTTCCTTAAAAGTTATTTTATTTTATTTTTTTAAAAAAACAAGCTATGACGCTTCCATAGATTCAAGAAACGCCATAGCTTTCTTTTATGGCGCTGGAAGCTATGATGCTTCCCAAACCTATAGTATTCAAAAAAATAAGTGTAACTTATTGTATTTTTTGTAGTAGTATTGTAAGACTTGGATGAGTGTTCATTTGCCCTTATTGGTCAACATTTGTGTTGAATTTTTCTTTGATGCTCTTGGATTATATATTGAATTTATTTCCTTATGTTTTAATGAAATTATGCATTGTCTGTGATTACTATAGTGTGTAATTGAATTAATTCATATTGAGTGTCACTATTATGCTCTCATTTAAGATGAAACAAGTGCGTTAAAATGATTTTCAAATACACATCAAGTGGTTTTTAACAATTTATCTAAGAGATAACTATGAATACGATTGTAGGATTAGTCATTAATTAGATAAATTGGATTCAATGCGATTGCTTGATGTTTTCAATTTGACTTGACCAAAAATTAACTCCCAAATTACTTTAAGCTAAGAATGCCATTAACTTTGCTATCAAGACTCATTTTATCATTCATATTTTCAAACTCAAATCCATTCACTCATTCACCATGTTTATAAAAATACTAAAAATAATAGCTCATCATTTAATTAAATTACATTAGTCTTTTAGTTATTAATTTAAAAGATCCAAAATCAATTTTCCCTTATTTTCATTGCATTTGTATTACTTAGGAAGAGAGAATAATTCTAAATTTGCTTATACACAGTCCTTGATTTGTATGAAATATGATAGAAAAGCCTTATAAATAGGATTAGAGAAGTAAGTTTTTAATGAAAATAGGAAAAAATAGGAAAAATCAGAAAAGTCCCTTATTGAAAAATTAATTGGGGAATAATACCTATCATGACTATGGTCCTTTGGGATAAATATGAAATGATGATGTTACCTTCTGCTAGCAAATTACCTTCCCTTATGTACAAATTACTTTTCCTTACATATAAATTACCTTCCCTTGTGTGTAATATTACATTAAGTGCTTAATATAAGATTCAATTAACTAATTTGATCTAAGAAAACTAAATAAATTATTTTTCTGAATTATAAACTGATATATAATAATGTAATGATACACATAAGTTTTTCAAATATATCATGTAATATATGCTATAATTAAATAATTTATTTATCTTCCTTAATCTTATCAAATTAGCAAACTACTAAATCTTATATTAAGGATCAGAGGTAATATCAAACTTTTCTAACACGCAGTCCATCTTTCCTAATATGCTAATTAATTTCCCTTACGTACAAATGATTTTAAATCGCTCTAAAAATACAAGTACAATCATTTTTCAGCGGATGCAATTCACCTTCTGCTCCTGTGCAAATGATTTCAATGCTACCCTAAAACACAAGTGCAATAATTCTTCAACAGAGGTGCATTCCATGGGAGTTAATAATAGTCATATTTTTGGTAAGAAGCGTCAATATTATGTATATGGAGTCTTCAAAAGATACAGACATAATTCACTTCTATAGACATGATGTGATTAAATTTGAGTCGGTGGGATGATACTAAGTTTATTCCACTAAATCAACCATTATTAACAAAATATGAAGCCAGTTAAACTTAATTCATAATATAAAATTCGAAATGCCATTTGTAATGTGGATAATCTTCCCAATTAATGGATCAAGTTGCTTAATATATAGAAGTCAACTCGTATATGTGTGTGTCTGGGGGGTGAACATAACCTGAATTTTGGTTTATGTAGGAACGTCATTATCAAAAATAACTTTCGATGATGACAAACATAAATCTTTAAACTGAGGTTTCGCTTTCGGAAATGATGGGACGACTTATTGGATGCTTTCCCCCCCTTTTTATTTGTTCAATTTGTGGAGGTTAATTCGACAAGTTTTGCCATATTTTCTTAGGAGTTAAGTCCCTAGTCGTTAAGTATTTATGAATATATAAAGAGGTTACATTTTTGTCAATATCATTGCGACTACGGCAAAATAACATGCCCCACTTTCTATTTATGTTCAGGTTTTTATTTATGATAATTCAGAATTTTGTTGTGCGGTGTATGGTATTTATATATTTACGGAAGAAAGTTCTCCTTAAATTAAAAAAAATTAAAATGGGATAATTAAAAAATTGAATATTTTATACTACTCTGTTCTTTCTGGTCCTATTTGTAAGCAAGTTTTTCTCTTTTAGGTCTAGTCCTTAATATAAGAAACTTTTTTCATGTTTTAAAATTTAAGCTACTTTTTTTCTTTTATATCCCTATTAAATATATATCTTTATATTAATGAATTCCTAATTCTCTTTCATTTAATCATTTATTACTCATTATCTCCTATATTTTTTACTCATTTTCTCCCCTATACAACTATACTCTTTTCATAAATAGGAACATACTTGAAAAAGATATTACATTTTCGACAAATTTGTTTCAAATTGTGCAAATCAAGATAGTTGTTGCTTATAAAAAACACCGAAAGGAGTATTAATTAATATATTTAAAGGCAGAGAATTTCGTTGGAAGATACTCAAGACTTTATTGCTTTGTAACACTCTTGCTATTTGAAACAAAAGTTTAAGAATTAATCACGTTGTTAACTCAATATAATAAACTTGTGAAAAAGGATCTAAAACCCAGGTTCCACACGATGAATCAAAATAATATAGCTGTATAAGAAAGATGGATTCAAAGACATAAGGAGGACCTAACCCCTGAAGCACCTATGTCCATTCAACAGAAAAGTGATGAAGAGTAGTTGGACACCGCGTTTGCCATATCCTCCACGGTGAACGAGACATAGGGTCTTTTTGGGTTAGTGGTGACAAAAGTAACTTTTTTTTAAAATATGACTTTTACAAACTTGAGATATGATAAAAGTCAAATTGTAAATGTGATTTGTGTTTGAATTGGCGATAGTAGAAGTGACTTTTTTTTTTCAAAAAGTCAGACTTTTGAATTTCTTCTTAAAAGTTACTTTTGGAAAAAAAGTTTAGTTGTCAAAACCCTAATACCCTAATTTTCAAAAAGCTAGATACCACCGTGATTTTTCATAAACAAACCACGTTTTGTCATCCCAAATAGGCTGAGAGACTATAGGTACACTACTATGAATGTTGTCAAATTTATCAAACTTCGAGAGCTCATATCTTAAGCTGCAGACCTCAGATTAAGGAGGTTTTAGCAAGTAACAACATACAGTTTACGATGAGATCTATCCATAGACTCCTAAACCAACTCATTCTTACCCCGTTTAGACTTATTGGGACAATTAAATTTAAAATAGTAATAATAGTTTCAAAGCCAATAATTTTTTTGATGACTTGCTCAGGGCCAGATGAGATTATGGCTTGGTTTCTTTTTGACTAAATTCCAACTCAACACATTTGGTTCATTTGAAAGGTCACTAGTACAAACATGATACGTGTAGAAAGTGTGACTGGTAGCATTTTCGTAAATACAAGAAGATGACTGAATTTTCTACACATGTTAAAAAGACAACATGTGTAGAAAGTAAATTTAAAATAATTTTTATTTAATAAATTAACATTTTCAAATGTATTTTTGGAATCAAGAATGATTAGAAGCTTTAATTTTATTTTAAAATTTAATTTTTTTAATAGTAAACCACTTTCTACACGGGTTGGAATTCCAACCCTGTAGAAAGTGATTCACTGTTTAAAAAAAAACTTGCGCCTTTCAAAGCCGCCATCACGCTCAAAACTTCATTCTCAACCATCTCTCTATCTCTCTCTATCTCTCTTGCTCTCCCAGCTCATTCGCAGAAAATTTGTAACATCCCAAAAATTTAATGCAAGGATTAATTTATGAAAACTAGTTAATAAGCCAAATTATGAAACCTACGAAATTTAAAGAAACTTAAATTAGACAAAAGGAAAAATTAGGGCATAGTATGTGTAATTTATAGGATAAAAATATACCTATATATATTTAAAAACTCACCTATACTAAGAGACGACACATATAGGCAGATGGCATTATTTTTTAGATGCATGTATTTCATTCAAACAATGGAAGACACATATGCTCTCTTACAACCGCACATATACCCAACAAGTAAAACACTCACACATACGTCCTCCTTTATGTAAACCCACACACACATGACATTTGGAAACCACCGAAACCAACACCATGACATGCACTCTTTATTTATTCAACTTCTCAACTCCTTCAGCTCTTCCCTTTCCATTCACTTCATCATCAGTTCTTCGTTCAACCAAACAGCTGGAGAAATAGAGAAAGAAAACAGAGAAACAAAGAAACGAAACAAAAAAACAGAGAGAGAGAGAGAGAGACGAAGGAAGAAGAGAAACAAGGAAGCTACAAACTTCTCATACAACATTGTAAACGTGTTTAGGTAAGTCTCCTCTACTTTTACCTTGGATTTCCGTAGGATTTCAGTAGTTTTGCTGCTGGAATCAAGAGAAGTCACCGAAAACGTTTTGTCACCTTAAAATACTAAAACCAGTGATTGTGTGTCAATTTTACGTTAGATTTTTGATATCTTTGCTTCTGTAAACATGTCCCTAAACTCAAGGAACATGTTTAGGAGTATGTAGAGTTGAAATCTTTGAGATTTGAGTCCAAAAGCATGGCTGCATATCAGTTTTAGAAACTTTGTTCTGGTCACCAAAAAATAGAGTGTTTGTCAGAAACTTCCAGAAGCTTAAGCAGAAGATATAGATCGATTTTTGGTCTGATTCTTTTTGGTATGGAATTTTTAAGATGTGTAGTATGATATAGAATCAAGAAGAGCACAATTTGGATTCAAAATGAGTGAGTTATTGAGTTTTAAACTCAGACTGTCAAAAACTGACATTTTGGGAGACAGTCTATTTCGTGTTGAGCTTTGACTAACCTAATCATATCCAATATTTATAAAATTTTACATGGAGGTATTAGACATCTTAACATTTAACATGAGTCATAAAATGCATCATTTACATATCTATAGAGGGAGTTATGATTTTCAAAAGTTTGGTTTAGAAACAGGTGTAATCTAGAAGTCAAGATTATGGAAGTTGGTTTCGTGGTATTTTTGAGTAATGAAATATTTTCCAATAACCATTAAAATTTCCAGAATGAAATTTAATATTTTAAGATTTAATTTAATATATATTTCGTGTTATTTGGATTAATATACTAAGAGATATGAATTTTTGAAGTTGGTTGCTCTCAAACTATGTTTCTGGAAAATAGATTGGTTGTGTCAAAATTTTGGAAAATCAAACCTTGACCAAAAATTATAAAAATTTCCATATTTAAAGTAGACATTTAGAGCTTTAATTTGATATGTGGATAACAATTTTTGGAAGAGTACATTAGGATTTATGTATTTTCAAATTTGTACTATGTTTCTGGAGAGTAATTTGAAATAGTGGAATTTCGTGAAATTCTGGGAGCAATATGGTAAAACTGGGTAGATTTTGATATTTTTCCATGAAAACATATTTCAATAGCTTCATTTAGGGTTTATAACCAATTAATTTAGAATTTTCTAGAATTAGTTATGATTTTTCAAAGTTAACTGAAAAATCTGCCAATTTGCTGAAGAATAGTAAAATTGCACTATGCAAAATTATACAGTGTAGAAGCCGTTGAAACTGAGATAACCTTCAGAATATGATTAAAATCAATAGTAATGCAAGTAATAACCAATTACTTATTAATTTTAATTTATAGGAATTGGTAATAGCCCGAGTCAGAGAAAATTTTTTAGATAAACAATTGGACCAGAAAAAGGACCCAGGTAGTAATTATTTCTTTCATACACTATGTGATTATTTATATGTTGTGTATTCCATTTTTTGTAACATGACAGTGCCTGTGGCACAACACGCGAATAAGCCAGGGTCTAAACATGTCGTTTGACCATGGACACGAGTTAAGCCAGAGATCCAAACATGTCGTTTGGCCTTGGACAATATGTATACAACACGAGTTATCATTTTACATATCATGACACATTGTATATTTATTTATCGTATTTTATATGATTGATTGTATGTTACTACTGAGATTCATTTGAATTTCATACTTTTTCAACATTTAAAAATATTCCAGCAAAAGGTAGCGGCTCTAAGGGCAAAACCGTAAATACCGGTATCTGAGGTCCGGTTCAAATGAGACTGTAGTTAGTTATCTTTAGTTGTAGAATTTATTTCTTTTGAATTTTTTTATATTTTTCAAACCATATGAGGATTTTCTGTAGTATAAGTACTTATTATCAGTATATTTTCACTATTTCTGTATGCCATCCGAACTACGCATTTATTATTCAGCGAATATCAAGATATTAAGGGGTTTGATAAAATTCACAGATTCGGCCTTGGGAATCTATCGCCCTCCTCCTTTCAATCTCTGGTCTTCTCTCAAGGTACGACTCTGGTAAACATGGCTTGTAAAAACTGTATGTTCGCTGTTCCGGTAAACTGATCTTCGCTGTTCCTTAATCATCATTTTGCACTGTACCAGTTTAGATCTTGTTCCTCTGTTCCTTAATCTTCACTTCTGTAGACTTTTATTTCGTGTTATGTTATCTTTCTTCTTTCCCTAACCCTCTTATTTCCTTCACTTTTTCTTTCCTTCAATCCAGGAGGTTTCTCTTCTGCTTCCATATATTTTATTGAGGTAATCCCTTTTTCTCTCTTGTGTTATAAGTTTTAATTCGGTTTTTTTCCTGGGAAAATCTGGCTACAATTAATTTGATAATGTTTATATTTAAGTGTGAATATACCAACCTCATCTTTGCAAATGTACGTACATTTAACTCTTCTGGTTAAATTACTTTTTAACATTGCCTATAAATTGGAATATAAGATGTTCAAGTGTTTTGTGGCATGGTGCTTTTCTAGTTTGATGGATATATCTTGTATGCATATTTCGTTCATAAATTCCAAAAGGTAACTTGCAATCTTGAGTGATGTTAACTCACACAAGATTGCCTCATTCATGTTGTCCAGCAGTTTGTCTTGATCTGTTACCTGTTGTTACTTCCGTTAAACCTGTGCATTCAAAGGCTCCACAATTTTGTGTTATGTGGCTGCATTCTTCTTTAGAAAAAATTTTCTCAAATGAGACTACTAGAGTGGCTTTCTATCCCTGAACTCAAAAACCTCTTTGGATTTGAATAAATAGATCGCATTGTTTGTCATGTACTATGTCACTCTATTAGATTTAGTTTGGGACATGGGCATGGTTTTGACGTGTAACATGGTAGATAGAACTAAATATGTTTTGATGAACACATAGTCACATGATGCAATTACTACTATTTGTCAGTCCAAGTTATATTGTTGCTCCCCACTGTGATCTAGTGGTTGTAAAATTTATATGTTTCCTTCTTTGAGGGAAGGAGCATTTCTTGAGAGGTTAGTTTTAAAAAGTTTGCCAAGTTGAAGCAGTTGATTTGCTGACTCATGCAACTTGATCTGAAAGGTGTAGATCTTAAAGATGATAGATAATACTAACCATTAGAGTTATCTTGGCACACTGAAAATTTGTTCATTAAAGTTAAAGCTCCAGGTTAGTTGATTCTGGACAAATTCTGTCTATATTGACCAATTAGTACTACTACCTTATCAATTCCTTCTACTGATCGGCTTCTTGTGTTATTAACTAAAATTAGTACTACTACCTTATCAATCATCGTCCTAGTTCAGTCATACCAGGGACTGCGCAACCTATGTTGAAAATACTGTTGTTTCTACCTCTCAAAAGTTCTAGTCTGCTGCTTAGTAAAACTCTGAAATCTGTATGTTGTCGATGATCGACCATTGAAAACTTGAACTGCTCTTATTTTGGGCAAGCTAAGACAGAGCATGACACTAGCCTGCTACTTGCTTTACACTACAAAAAAATAGCGGATTAGTGACGGTATTTTATTCCGTCACTAATCCGTCTCTAATCCCTCACAAATTCCACCACTAAAATTAGCGACGGAATTTAGAGACGGAATTTTTCTGTCTCTAAATTAGAGACATAATTACATTCCGTCGCTAATTTTTGTCACTAAAAATTAGCGACAGAATTTAGAGACGGAATTTTTTCGTCGCTAATTAGAGACGGAATTACATTCTGTCGTTAAATTCCGTCACTAATTTTCGTCACTAAAAATTAGCGATGGAATTTTTTCATTGCTAATTAGAGACGGAATTTATATCGCTAATTCCGTCTCTAATAGCTAAATTTTTTAATAATTCAGTTTTTTTTTTAAAATTATAATTTTTTAAATAATTTAAATTTTAAATTTATAATATACTATTAAAATAAATAAATAAAAAATTATTAATTCATATTTATTTTTGAAATTAAAATTATAATATAATATATTTGAATTTTTAATAACATATTATATACAAATAAAATGAAAATTTTATAAATACAAAAAAATATAAAATATAAAATAAAATAAAATAAAATATTAATAATAAAAATTTAGGTAGAATATTTACATAAAATAAAATAAGAAAACTAAATTAAAATATTCAATAATATATAAAATTTTGTATTTCTATTTTTGTTTGCAAGCGAGATATATATATGTGTGTGTGTGTGTGTACGTATGTAGATATATATGTACGTATATTTGTACGTATGTGCGAATGTGTGTGTGTCTGTATCTATGTGTATATATGTGTGTGTGTGTGTGTGTGTGTATCTGATTTTTCATTTAACTTTCACAGGTTCTTCTAAGCTCAACTGGCAAAGGCACTAGCACACGCATTAGAGGTCATGGCTTCGAATCCTAACTTGGTCACAAAATGCAACCAATTTGTGACTTGTGACATGTGGCGCGTGGTAGAGGGTGACACGTAGCACTTACCGGAACACTTGGCGGCCAGAGGGGAGATATCCGTGGCTGACTGGTACACGTCACGGTAGCCGACGAGGGACATGTGGAGGCTCGTGTTGTAGACATGTGGCAATTTAAATTATATATAAAAAAATATTTAGTGACGGATTAGGGACAGAAAATTCCATCGCTAATTAGGGACGAAATTTTCTGTCGCTAATTAGTCAATTATGTCTCTAATTAGAGACATAATTTTCCATCTCTAATTAGAGACATAATTTAGGGATGAAATTTCCGTCACTAGTTAGAGAGGGAAAAATTCCGTCGCTAAATTCCTTCTCTAATTAGCGACGGAATTCAAAATTCTGTCACTAATCAATTGGTAACGGTCTTTTTATTGACGGAACAAATTCCGTCGCTAATCCGTTGCTAATTTCCATCGCTAAGTTGATTAGTGACGGAAATTCCGTCGCTAATCCACTATTTTTTTGTAGTGTTATTTGATTTTATCAACTCACTTTACAAGCAATATGCCCCATCTACCTATTGAACTCACTTTACATTAATCTTTATGTGTTATGTTACATTAAACTTCATCTGCACCACCACTCAATATAGAATTCAATTATATTATTTCCATTTTCCCACCCTTTTGGTTTTGGTTCTAATTAAGTGGACACTTTCACAACTTACACTACTTAAAAACGTATACAAGAAATATGTGTCACTTTCATTACTTACACTACTTAAAAATTTCTTTTGTTAATTATGTATATTGCTATCATAAACCAAGATCTCAAGGGAACTTAACAAAAGAGTTTCAATATTTCAAGGAAAGGATTTAAAGAAAATGATAGAGACGTAAGTGTAATTTAACAATGACATTTTATTTACAATATATAAGTTTTTTTATATAATCTAGCCTCTTGTATATATTTTATCACAGGACAATGGACACATACCAAAGAGTGGTTAACAAAAAGCACACACACGAGCTAAAAGAGACTATCTGGATACAACCAAAGGTAAATGGTTTGAATCCTAATATTCTATGAACATGGGTATCTTGTTCAGATAATTCATATCATACATGTTCTTCTATAATGCCGTCATCAAACGGGGAATAAGGCTTGTGGATATTATGTGATAAGGCACATGTTAAACATCATCCTCTTGGGTAGTACATAATTTGCTGCAGAGGTAATTCTATTTAATTATATTTATTTTATTATGTTCTTTATTTTATTAAGTTCATTTTATAGTTATTAAGTTGATGTTTTTTTTTTATTTTAAAATTTCTAGATGTTTGACATTACGAATGCATTTTCTGAAGAGGACATTGATGACGTTTGCACACGTTGGGCAACTTTCTTTTTTTTAGAGACCACAAACTTGTGAGTGTATTGTCAAACATGTTATGTATCTATTTAGGATTAGACATGTTAAATTTCATTGTCACTAATTGGTATTGGACTTAACTTTGATTGTACAAATTTCATTGTAAAAGTTAATATAACTTTGTTAATATTTTGGATTGGAATTTACAAAAAATTTGATATTTCATATTAGTTTTGTTGTAATTATTTTTATTTATCAGGTATTTGGTTGTTTGTTATCATGTAAACGGGTTTGTAGAATAATAAATAAATAATTTTTTTCCCCAAAAATTACTTTCTATACCTGATGAAAGAGGTCACGTGTAGAAAGTGAGACTTTCTACACCTGACATGAGACGTCAGGTGTAGAAAGTCTCACTTTCTACACCTGACTTGAAATGTCAAGTCTAGAAAGTGGACTTTCTAAATGTGACCTCTTATGTTAAGTGTAAAAAGTCCCACTTTCTACACTTGTTCAAAAACACGTGTAGAAAGTCTGAAATTTTTACACATGTTCTTTCTACACCAGTCCTACGTCAAGTGTAAAAAGTCATTTTCGTCACATGTAAAAAGTTTTTTATGCACTACTGGCTGCTGGAACAAATTTTGACTGCATTACCCAAAGATGACTTCATAGTTCTCTTATGCATGGCATTATCATCCTTTCTTAAGCCAAAATTTAGCACATAACCAATAGATATCAATTACAATTAACGTTCATACATAAAAATCACAGCTACAGGATTAAATAACAAATAGGCTAAACTTGGTATTGCATTGCATTAAGCAAACTTACATAGGTCAACCCTGGTGTAAATAGCTTCTTAATTAGCCATAGTAGCACTTGTTGGGTTGTACCAACACAAAGTTGACCTGTTGGTGTAAGAACCTATTAAATCTTTTTTAGGTTTTGAGTTCAAGTCTTCCAAGAGTATACAGTTGTGTTAGGATGTGAAGCCATCAACCCCAAAATTTAAATGTTCATTTGCTCATATACCTGGTAATACGATTCAAAAAAGATGCCAGATACCAATTGAAAGTATAAAAAAAAAAAAAAACAAGAAGAAGAACCTGTTGGGTTGTCTCCGTGTTTTACAGAAGAAGTAGAAAATTAATTATATATTTATTACATGCATGAAATTTAATGCAATGCAATGCTTAAAAAATTGGTGCACTCATTAAACTAGAACAAATTAAAAAAGCGATTTACGGTTCAATAGTAATACGACTGTGGTTGAATTAAGATCAAACAAATTTTCAAAAAGTAAATGCATGATAACATTTTATAATTAAAGGAATACATATTTACACAATAATAACAATATGGAAAAATTTTGTAAATTTTGAATGTTATAATGAATTTAATAAAAATGGATTAAGTTTTGCATGATGATTTGAAAAATTAAACTGCCGACAAGAATAGCCTCAAATATGGTTCACAAGTCCTTATATAAGTAATTGTTACCAAGATGTGACATCAATCTAATTCTGCACAATTCTATCCAAAAAATGTAGCAATTATGTATTAAACGAAGCTTTTCCTACTAACTACCGCTATCTAATTTATTATTATTCAGTTACATTAAAGCCCGCTATCTAATTTATTATTATTCAGTTACATTAAAGCCGACCCGTCACTTGTCTTTTTTACACAAAAAAGACCCAACAACGATATAAAATAGTCGGTTTTGAATCCATCCCATTTTATTGATTAAATTGCATATTTTATAAAGAATAATTCATTTTCTTTAAAATATATATTAATTAGGCACGTTTTTTCATACCACCGTATATCAATTAAGTTTGATGAGTGAATCTCATTTTTTATAATTTATAGATAGTGTGACACAATCTTAGTTTTAAATTACAAATTAGCCTGATAAATGAATGAATTAAAAAGTTAAAAAGATAGAAATTATGTGTATGCATATTAGGATATATGTGGAAAAAATCAAATCAATTTTCACAAATGAATTAATTTCAATTATTTTCTTGATATGTGTAAGGTATATGCTATCTTTGATCTTGAATATAAGGATAAAATTATTAATTTACAAAAATTAAGAAAAGTGATTATCTTTTTAACATCCGTCACAAATTAAATTTTCTTTTTCTTTTTTCCAAATACCCCAAATTTAATGTTTGAACTTTTATCCTATATTTAACAATTCTTAATTATTCCCAATTTAATGAAGGGTATATAATTATGTTTTTCCACAGTAATTATCTTACCTGATAAGTGGGTGAGGGTACTTCTATATATCTAAATAGTCTGTTTTAGTGGCCTCTACAGCAGTGTGGTATGCCATATCCTCATCTTCAGGTATCAGACCTTATACTGCACCCTACAAGTTCTTGGAATACCCAATTACTATCTTCACTCTATCCTAGGCAAGTGGTTCAAGAAATTCTAAAATACTCAATTCCTTTATCTAGATCCCCAATCATATTAGATGATCTACTACTAATTCTAGAGTATACACTGTTCGAGATGGATATTGAATTCTCCAATCCATATTTAGCCAATCTAATCAATCAACTAATGAGGTATGTACTTTAATTTCGAAATCTTCTTTACCTCCTAGAATCCGTTTGCTATTGTGGAGGATTGTTAGATGTATTTTGCCTACCAATCAATTCTTATATCATCGACACTTAGCTTCTATGAAGGTATGTTCCTTTCGTATGGACAATGATAGCTTCTATGAAGGTATGTTCCTTTCGTATGGACAATAATGAATCTTTAGAACATATATTTTTATAGTCCTTTTTCTAGAGCTTGTTGGTTTGGTTGTAATGTTGGTATTATAATTGACTTCACCCCCTAACAGAAGATTATAAGATTGGACACAGACATGGTTAATAAGCCACAATAATTCTAGCAATTTTCTGACATATTTTCCATTTCAAGTTTTAGACTCTCTCTGGTGTGTAAGAAACAAACTTTGTCATGCAAGTTCTAGTATTTCTCCTTTACAGGTCATTAAATCCACACAAGCTAAAGCACACATTTTCACTAGTCAGTTTTTGGCTCAAGGACGTTAACAATAGAAGATGCTTTTCACCAGCAAGCGATGCAACCTCGAGCTTGGCATTCTCTCCTACAAAATTGTCCTTGCAAGTGGCACTACAACCAAAAACACCATAAATTACGCTTATTTTTATAAATATTATGGCTTTTGGAAAGCATCATAGCTTTCAGCGCCATAAAAGCAACATACGACACTTATTAAATTTCTGAAAGCGCCGGAGCTTTTTATTTTATTTTTTGTTTTAAATATACGTCCTATGGCATTTTCGTGGGAAAGCATCATAGGACATATGGATTTCCTATGACGCTTCCCTAGGGAAGCACCATAGGAGGTCAGGTGGTAATTTTTATTTTATTTTATTTTGTTTTCCGTAATTGTATCCTTTTCTTGAACCATGCCAATTCAAATTCACAGTAATTTACAATATAATGGATAACAAAAAAAAACCAAATTAGAATTAAATAACACATAATTAGTTCATAAAATCAGTACTAAATATATCTAATTACAATGCAATTGTATGTACAACTAAAAGCAATTGTATATATCATATCCTTAATATTAATTTCTCTGTGTACTTCAATCTCAACATTCTCTCTTCGCTCTCTCTTCATGGTTGTTGTAGCGAGGTTAGTATACTCTCTCTCTCACACTCTCTAAATCACATATTCTTATAATCTACTCACATCTTAAGGCTTTTCTCACTTTCCATGGCTCTGTATTAGTCTATCGTCACTAGAAGGATTTCATTTTCCTTCCCTTTGCCTTTTCCTTCCTCATACGCTCATATCTTACCTTTTTTTTTTTATTGTTTCTTCAAATCATTTGACCATTTAATTAAGAACTCTAGCACGTTCTTAAATACCATTTACAAGAAATCCAACATTTAAGTTGCTCAAACTTGAGCCATACACATTTTACACATATAAGATTCAGATTCAAGAAAAATTTTAAGTAAAAAAAATGTGGATCAAATGTTTGGGAAGAAAAACCACTTACAGGCAAGGATGCTTCTGTAGGAGGAGACACAAGTAGAAAACAACATGTGTGACAGAAAGCTTTGTATTACAACTGAAGTGACGACCAAATGTTGAAGAAATGTGCAGAGGAGGAGACAAGAATAAACAAAAAGTGGGGGACCAATGAAACTTCTACTTGCCACCATTAAATAGAATGGAGACAATCGATAAAGAAATATGGTGGACCAACAGAACGGACCAAAGGAGAGCTTTATAAAATAAGGAGATGGAGGGCGCGGGAGAAGATGAAAAAAAATAAAAAAATATAACCAATTCATGAAATTTATAAGTATCTATTAAAGCCCATAATATAACCAATAAATTATTAATTCATGGATTCTATGATACATACCTTGTGGTCTCATGAAAACCCAATTCACCCAAACTGTAGAGGAAAGCAAAACTCTAATCTTTTCACAAAAATATTCTGCACTCTTAGTAAGTAGTTACTTCCTTTCATGAAAGAGAAATATGGTTAATCATTACCTCAAGAGCTACTGGCTACCATATAGATCCATAGTTGAGTAGATGATATAAATAATGTTAGAGATTACCCATCATATGAGGAAGTCAATCAACAGCCAATAATTCACAATACACACCTTACCAATAATAATTAAAATAGAGTTTCGCATGAAAAATGGTTAATGTTACCTCACATTCCAAATTACAGAGATTATATTTGGGCATTATAATAGTCACGAAATATGAAAAATTATATTGTCATCCTAGAATGAGCAACAGTAATAATCCTCCAAGACTTTACAATCAAACTTGATAATTTTTTCTTACCAATTTAATGATCATCAAGCTCTCATTGAATGAATTAAAATAAATTAAATTTCTGGTCCCCAAATATTTTCTCCACATCTGATTAAAAAACCTTTTCTCCACGTGATAATCAATATCTTCCATCTACTAATTTAATGTTCAGCATATCCTCATTGAGATAATAGGAGAACTAATAGGAGATTGGCAAAATTCAAGGAGATAATAAGAAATTTAGTAACTACCCAAATAATCTGAATTAATATAATCATTAACTAAATATAATAAATCTTTCAAGTTTCAATCGAAATAAATTCATCACTGTCCAGAAAATAAAAAATTAACATAGAATAATCAAATAATACTCCTCCAATATAAATAAAATTCACCAATAGGTATAAACTATGAAATAAAACTATAATCATATCTTTAACAAACATCAATGACCAGCATAGAAAATTGTTTTCCCTGATCGGATTATTTATATTTGGCAACTCATGAATAATTTTCTCAAGAAATCAAATAAGAGGATGCATAGATTGGAGTTATAACTTATCTCATTTTCTTTGTAATCAACCAAATGAGTAGGAGAATGCCTATCACGGTGCTCTCCCAAGACCAGCAGGCAATATCTCCTAAGATTGTTGGCGTCAGCATTGTACATCGTACAAATTGTTGGTTGCAACACCTGTTGAAACACAATAAACAAATAGTTTGAGTCACGTCCAAAGACGATGTCTTTAGGAGATATTCGAAAACCCCCTTAATAGATTAGAAAGCGGCACTCCCCATGATAAAACGATCTCTTCCTGTAGAAAGCATAGTGACAGAATTGCAAAAAGATATTAGTATAACTCAGAAGAAAAGAGAGAAGAGAGGAGCATGGGGACCTCTATCTCTTCTGATCATGAACCAAACATAGCCTTTTATAGGCAAAAACATGTGACTGTTGAGTAGCAATAATGACCATTAATGACCGGTTAATGGAAATTAAAACGACAGTTATAAAATAAGTATTAATGACAATTTAATATAATAAAACATTTTAAATGTCATTAAAACCATTCAATTAAAAATCTAACAGTCATCTCCAACGGTCAGTTCAAAGACTCTTCTTATCGGTTTTTTTACTAACTCAAGTTCATATTTAATTGTACACTAGGACGTTCCCAATCTTGAGTTATATGAGACTTCTTTCTTTGATACACTCACACACAATTTAGCTTGTTTGGAAACTCTGTTTCCAATCAGGCTTATAAAATAAGCCCGATTTACTTAAATCTCCACCACATATTTATCTCGTAGACCGTAAAAGTAACCTCGTAAACCGTAAAAGTTACTTCGTATTCAGTGAATCACGATTTATAAGCACTTATGGAGCTTCTGACACGGGTTAGCTCCGGTTTGACTCCAATCTGACTCATTGACCCTTGACCCAGTACCCTGACCTGTTCAGTGACCGGCCTGAGTTTAATAACCTTGAGGAAAACTACAAGTACCATCTAGAGGAAAAAAAGCACTACACACACACATATATATATATATATTCAATCACCAAGTACTTGAAGTTACAATACCCATTATATATATATATATATATATATATATATATATATATATTCAATCACCAAGTACTTGAAGTTACAATACCAATCCAAATCTCTCAACAGAATCCAATCAAAAAAAAAGAAAAAAAGAATTACAACTAAGAACAAGGTTTGGAGTTCGACAGGTCTCGTCCTCCTCCCTGCCGCTGTGCGCCTCCGCCAGTGTGTTGACTCGATTGGTCAGAGAGCTTCAGTAAGGGCATAGTGATGGTGGAGATGCTTGCGTTGAAGGAGATGCAACGATGTAGATATGAATGGAATTTTAGAGGGATAGTTCTATCTAAAATTTATTATAAACATAGATATTTTTGTATCAAAATTTTACAATTCTAGGATTACTTATTCAATACTGGGGATGTGTGGCTTTCCAGTAATCCCAATTTCTGTCATACTTTCCAATCCTCAATTATATTCAGTCCATCAAATCAAATATCACAAAATGGGAATATCAATGTCAAGCCCAGTTCTAATCCCTCCAATACCATGTAGCAAATAGGGCCTTACTGTCTTAATATTGGGAGGCGAATGACCCAAGTAGGCGGGGTCCGTTAAAGGAGAAGCCCATGAAAAGCATCAAACCTTTTTGAAATATGTCTTTTCATTTCTATTTCAGGCCACTTAATTGACCCGTGATTGTGTTGGAGTGTCTTTTCAAGCATAAATATTGGGTATGGCCTCAATAATCACCCAATAAAAAATCAATAATAAATATTAGTAATTAAAAAACAAATAAATTAATAAATTCAAATTCAAATTAATTTGTTGATTTTTTTTTGCCATGAGAATAATATAATTTCATTAATTAGACGAAAGCATCAATGCAAATCTAAAGACACCGAATTAAAAGTGTTCCAGATCAAAGAAAGATGATACACAAAGCAAACATAGCTAAAACCAAGATAAAACAAAGCAGTAGCTAGCTGCTGCAACTGTGAAGGAGGTCTTCACATCCAATGAGAAGGACATTACCCGTTTAGTGAAGTCTTAGCAACAAAAAGGCAACCAAGTTTGCTTCTCTGAAAATTCACCTTGCAAGCGTGGTTTCCGATCAGTTTGCTTGTAACAAGGATGTTTTTGCCATTCGGATATACCCAAAGCCTTTGATATTAGCTGAAATTAATTTGTTGATGTTGAAGCAGACAATATTTTTTTTTTCATTTATCACAATGTTTATATTACGAGTCCCGCTGCAATTTAAGAATAGTACAATTTGTTATGTTTGTTATACTATATATGGTTTATATTTTTTTTTAATATTATCACAGATATTTGGTTTGGGATTCACGGTTATCCCTCCCAATATAAATGTCTCCTTTGGGATTCGAACTAGAAACTCAGAAGAATCTAGCAGAAACTTACACAACTAGATCAACTCTATGTTGGTTTATATGTTTTATATTATTCTCTAACAATGATATAACACGCTCTACCACTCCGCTTGCACTACTTTTCTCACATTACTTTGTTTTCGCTTTTTATAACATTGTTTTCGGTTCCGGCGGTTTTACAACATTCGAACACACATTTTCTTGGCAAGAGGGGGCACAAATTTTTATTTGATACAAATAATTAATTTAAATAATTTTCTTATGTATAAATTAGTTAAGTTTCTTCATTATTTGATACATATGTGCAAAATTTCTTCTAGTTCAATATCAAACATTGTAGTTATAATCTAATATATCAGTGATTTTATATCTTAATGATCGCAACTCACTGCAAAAAAAAAAAAAAAAAAAAACAAAAACAAAGAACTTTCCATATTGTAAATAATATGTATGGGTGCATCAAAGGAAGGTCTCACATTGGACTTGATTGTGGGCTCAAAATAATAACAAGTGATCTTAGACTAACAAATTGGTCAAGAGAAAGACTAGGCTCGCTCATACGACAATGAACCACTGGAAACAAAGTTAAAATCAGGTAACTTCCCTTTTCTTTGTATGTGAGTTAAACGTGGCTCTGGACATTCTCTATTGGAAATGTTGGTCTAATTAATCCATCACTTTAATCACTAGTACGAGTCTTCAATGTTTATAACTGATGGCTTTAATCATCTTAAATAATTGTTAAGCGAGTAAATAAATAACCATTTAAACCACCCATTCAATTGTTTTCATGATCGTCATGATATGCATTTACCAATGAAATTTCATTGTTATTAAATGTGTTTAAGTGTGCCTAATAGTACTGTGATGCGCGGCAAAGGGGCATAAGACCGAAGTTCATAGCACTCCACTTTGAGCTTCGGGCATCTCTTCCTTCATATGGTGTTCTTGTAACATCTCGAAATTTAGTAAAAGATTAAATTTTTTAAAAAGAAAATTTACATGGTGTTAAAGTTAATTTTAAGATTTAAAGGCCTATTTTTTGAAAATTCGAAGGAAAAATAGTTAGAGGTCATACTTGGCTTGAAAATTTCTAAAAAATTATTTTAAGACTTTATGAAGTTAATTAAGGAAGAGAATCCTTAAAAATTATTAAGGATTGATTTATGAAGCTAGATAATAAGCCAAACTTTAGAACCTAAGAAATTTAAGAACTTTTAAGTTAGACAAAAGGGAAAAATTAGAGTCTAGTGTGTGTAATTAATAGGATAAAAACATACCTATATATATAATACACACACTCAAAGACCAACCTAACACTCTCACCAACACATACACACATTCAGTAAGTTAGGAATTGAACGTGTAATTTGTAAGTTATGAAGTTTTAAAGTTTGGGTAGAAAATATGGGAAATTCTGACTCTCTTTTTGGGTAGTCAGTTTATACGTTGAATTTGGGAGACTACGTTTATGAGTTCATACTGGTAACATTTTTCTTATGTAGGGGACTTCAAGAGCTTCACATAGAAACTTGAACCACCTCATTTGGAATTTTCTAGATTAAGATATGAATTTTCAAAGTTGCCTAATGAAATCTGGTAGTTGGGGTTGGTTTTGGAATTTCTAGTTTTGAAGGGAAATATGGTTAATAGTATCATGAGGATTAGAAACATGATTTAAAGATCAATGTGACCATGTTGAACCCCTAAATTTTAAGGATGGAAGACATATAACATGTCTTAAATTAGATATATATTAGACATAGCACAAAAGAGTATTAAAGATAAGCAACAAAGGTTAAATAAAGGACAAGAATTTGAGATGGGTCAAGAATAACATAATCTTTATTATGTCAATAGAATTAGAATAAGTAATGACCCATCAATTCATGAATTTAAATTATAGGATTTAACATTTTCCCGAGCCCAGAGAAGAAGCTTGTTGGAAAAGGTAAACTACATGAAAGGTTGACAGGTAGTAACTCTTTCTCTTATATAATATGTGTTGTTTTGTATGTATATTTTTACCATCGCTTATATTCATTTGATGAATATAAGAAGTTGATGTCGGACCAATGTGTCCCGAGGTCATAAGACCTAATTGAACCATATGTTCTGAGGCCGGCAGACTGTTATGCATTTAGAGTTGTGCTGGGCAGTGACCCTAGGCTGTAAGATCTTATATGCCAGATGTGTTGTATTGGACCAATGTGTCCCGTGATTGATGTTTATGATGCATCTAGAATACTGAATGCTATTCGTGCTAATTGATGTTCATATAATGGTTTGATTAGTATGCTTTATGAACTTGCATATGTTATGATTGAATATTGTTACTACTGATATTCTCGCAAATCTCTCCCTTTCCTATAATTACATACAACTGAGGCAAGCGGTTCCAAGGGTAAAAAGGTAATCCCAGATAAGTAGAAGGTAGAGATGAAGGATTTAATAACTTTTGTTGATTATCTGTAACTAAGTTTTATGACTTAAGATAGTTTGGGTAGCCTAGTGTGGCTAATATTTTGTATATATGTTTAAACATCACTATAGTAGAACCGATATGTATGGTAACAATGATAACTGATTCGCTGTACGCAACAAAACGACAAATGCACTACGCGTTAAAAGAATTGGAATTAGGTAATTGTATAAAAAAAGCCCATAAGTTAAAAGCAGGAAAGTAAAGTACTTTGATAATAGTATCTAAAGTTATCAAAGTAAAGGGGGTTTACAGTTTTGCTTTGCTGAGCTTTTCTATCTTTCGATGTTCTACTCACCCTTTTCTTTGGAGGAAGAATTTGTTTAATCCTAAGGAGTATTGCAACTTCTTTTTCTAGTAATTACTTAATAACTTTAAAAAAAATATCATCAGGCATGACTCAAACTATATAGTTTTATTGTTTTTACAAGTGTTGCCAAATATATAATATCACATAGTTGGTAGCCCTTAAGCAATTGTTACCAAAATAATTTGGTTAGCTTTTAGCATTCTAAATGCTACCGCTAACTAGGATGTAATAATATGATGTTGTGGGGAGCATCAAAATTTTCAAAATTGTGACACACAATCTCACCCTCAAACTTAAGATTAACAATGTCCTCATTGTTAACCCAAGCATGAAGGGATTTAAACTGATCAGTACCTGTACAATATTTAGCTCATATCCATAATATTCACAAAGATCAAGAATTCACAGGTAACTAAGACCTCAATAGCCCAACCAAAGCTTGGAATCAGTGTATAAACTAGACATCAGTAGCTAGTCCTATGACATTTATAACAAACAAAGAACCAAAGGAAGCAAAAGATATGAACAATCACATTGGCCACAAGAAGGAAACACAATCAAAAGCATAACATGGCCATCAGTAGCCATTTTAACATTAGTCAATGTGCAATGAGCTCTCAGTAGCTCACATCCAAAACAAGCAAGAAACCAATAGTAGCCTCATGCTACACAAACACACATTGAATAACCAAAAGAAAAACCTAACAAGAAAATAAAATAAACTAACCTATAGAAAAATTTCCACCAAACTTAAGAGACTATCTAGGTCCAAAACTCCCAAACAAAAATCCATGCTTAGGCCTATCATTACTTCCTTTTGAATTTGAAATAGTTAAGACTCAGCTAAACAAACCCATTTCATTTTGGTAAACCAAAGAAACCATTTTATCTTAAGAGTGAATCAAATAGAAATGAACAGAAAAGTAAAGGTCATTGTAAATATTACTTGTTATTGTTGTCCAAAATAGTACTGAAACGACCAAAATCCTTTCCCTTATTAAAATCCAATGATTTAAAGCATAAACTAGTTTTAACAAATGTAATCATAACTAATTGCAGAGAACAAAATAATTTTAAAGTGATTCTCAATGCTCATCTTTAACTCAGTGAATAAAATTTTGGTTATCCACAATGAAAGGTTCTGGAGCGCATTCAAAGAGCATAATCGATTTATTATGCACTAGGTCACAGAATTACAATATCTTGCTAACTCAAACAACTCTACAAGGAGTTCTAAAATTTCTTTGACTTCAGCCAAACTTGAATTGTTTCACAAGCAAGAAGTAAACTAAAAAGTATACTTCTATAGTATTTAAAAGAATATTTTCATTAAGTTCAAATTTCAAGTCATACCTGTTAACACAGAAATTTTAGAACTCCACTACTTGGCGTAATTTCATGTTGTAGTGCTAAATCAACCAATCATCCTTAGCATAATATAAAAAAGGCACCCAAATTGAATTAGTGAATCGAAGATATAATGTAACAAGCAACCGGCATTAGTTACAACACACTACTCCTCGAATCACCATTCAAATTCAAATTCAAACTTCATTCTCAATAGTCCTGCTAACCACTCATAGCATAATTTCCAGCACCACTAAGTCTATGCGTAGGTAATCAAGAGAACATTTTCAAACATGATCGCTTTGAAAAATTTCCACTTTCCTATTTAAATCTTGTATGTTCAAATTTAAGTTTTGAAACTTGCAATAATGAGGAAAAGTAGTGTCCATGGAGATTGCATTTTGAAATTTATAAACAAAATTTTATGGAATTTCAAAATTGAAATGGTCTTGTGTCTTAGAAGCAACCACATCCACAAGTTTCACACTCAAACAATCTTTTTTAGTCCTCAAGATAGCCAAGACATATACAAAGTGAGCCAGGAACTTAAGAGATCAACCTTTGTCAATTTAGAGAACTCCCCAAGCAAGCAAGGTAATGCATTAATCCTCAAATCATCCCATATCAGTTCAAGCCTAATCTCAGAGTGCTTCAAAAATTAGTCACAACCACAAAACCTTCTTATTACACCCTAAACATAACCTTAACTCTAATCTAACCAAACCCAAACTAAAAAGGAGAAAAGAGACGAACTTACCACAAAGGAGATGAATACTAAAAGATAGCACAAGCACGACAGAGTAGGGAATAGAAACTAAAATCTCCTGACTAAGACTAAACAACTGAACTCTGTTCCACGGCGTTTAGCTCTTGATAGTGAGAAAAAACAAAGATTAACCAGAGATGAAGATAGAGATTATGGCAGAGAGGAAGATGGAGGTGACGGTCATGGGAGGTGTAATTCCAGCGATTAGAAGGTAAAGAGAAGAGGCAACCATGAAGGGGAATGAATGGATTTAGTAGCTAAAAGAAAAGAAAGGGATAACTGAAGGGTTTAGGTCAAGTAAGATAGAGGTTTTGAAAGTGGAAGGCAGTCATGGGTGGGGGTATTCTGTGATGAGAAGGTGAAGAAGACGGAGCGATAGTGGTGGCAAAGGTGATTTCAGGTAATGTACATGGTAGTGATGGTGATTGAGAGTGAGGCGAGTGAGATAGAGAGGGTAGAGTTAGGGACGATGATAACTGTAAGGGAAGGTGAAGGCCACGCTAGAATTGGAGGAAAGGGCCAATGTTGGTAGGGTTAGAGTTGAATTAGTTAGGGCCCATTTGGTACAGGGAACATGTAAGGAAGGAAAGGAAAGGAAGGGAAGATTGGGAGGGAACTTAAAAAAGAGCTGTTTGGTAGACATGAGAATGAAACATAAGTTGAGGGAAAATAAATTATTTGTTTGGAAGAAAAGGATTTGGGTTAAGTGGGAAGGAGAGGAAAAATGGCCATAATACCCTTATCAAGTTAAAAGGGAGTCACCTTTTTATGAGGCATCATAGCAGACAAAAAGGAAAAGGAAGTCGGCCGAAGTTTGCCTCTGTGTTGGGAAAGAAGGTAAATCAGAGGTGTGAATGGGATCTTTGAGGGCAACTACCAGAACGGTAGATGGAGGCGAGAAGGAAGACGGAGATGGCACAAATGATAGCAACTTCAACACATTGTTGAGTAGCACATATAGTTTGAAAAGGAGGACGGAGGGGGAAATATGATATTTGTGTGTGTGTTGCTAATGTGGGTGATGTTTTTTTTGAGGCAGGAAAGAGTGAACGTGTGTGGACAAGCGAACAAGAGAGCACGCTTGTAGAATTGTTTGAAGAGATGAGAAAAGTATAACATAACATGACTAAATATGCGTGGTTTATAGCGGATCTCATACATTTGGAGAGGAAGCTCGAGGAGAGGTTGCCAGGGTGTGGGTTGAAGGGGAAGACTGATATCTGGAGGTTAATTAAGAGGCTAAAACAAGATTAGATGATAGTATATCACATGTTAAATGAGGAAAATGTGAATGGTTTTAGTTGGGACAGTGTGAATGCTTGGGTGATGGTAGATGAAAATGTGTGGCATGCATACATGTAAGTAAGATAGTTTATTGTTGTAAAGAACATTGATGAATAAAATTTTTTAATGGTATGATCACTATAAAAAAATTGTGATTTAGTAGCGGTTAAAAAGGCTTATTTGTAGCGGTTTTGACTGCTACAAACATAATTAGTAGCGGTTAATAAAACCGCTACAAAACATTTATTGCAAGCGATTTTGTAGCGGTTCAATATAACTACTGATCAAGGATTAAAACTGCTATTGAATTAGTAGTGGTTTGTGCACCACCTCTTAACTCATAATCTAACAATTTGTAGCGGTTTACTAACCAATTTGTAGCTGTTATATAACCGCTACAAATTTGCAATAATTTTGTAGCGGTTACATAGCCGCTACAAATATTTTCCAATGGCGGGAAATAGGAAATGAAATTTTTGACTCCTGCTACTAAGTTGAAATATGAAAATTTTAAAAATGGCACCAATATATTTGTAGTAGTTAAAGAACCGCTACTAATATATGATGAAATTTTAGAACTGTGCGACAAAAATGTAATCAATTTTTGAATTTACTTTTAACTTTGTAGCGGTTCTAATAACTGCTACAAATATTTGGGAAAATGAAAAAAAAATATCTAATAAGTTAATTCAATTGTCCTAATATTGGTCTAACAAATTGATTACTATATAACAAATTGAATTATGTTAAAAAAAGAAAAGATTAAATTGAGTTACATAAATATAAAAATTATATACATAATATTGACAAAGTATAGATAATATTGTGGATTTACAGGTAACAAGTACTTATTCTGTTGTCTCGTCGATGTTGATCATTATGGAAAGAACATAAAAAATGTTGAGGAATACTTCGTTAATTTCTGTAAAAAAAATAATTAGTATAAATATTATAAGTAAAAGAAAAAAATGTGAAGATGAAAGAATTGATAAAAAATTTACCATATATGATAACCTTACTTAGCTCTTGGACTTTTGAAAAAAATCCCTAAATGAGAAAAAACGAGAGAGAAGGAGGGAGTAAAGAAATTGAGAAGTGTATGAAAAGAGTTGGTGTGGGGGTATTTATAGGGATCTGCGTGAATCTTGTAGTGATTAATGTTATAGTTTTTGTAGCGGTTTAGGTTTGTAGCAGTTGGGTTGTCATAGTTTATAGCAGTGACAGTTGGTAACGGTATTTTTAACATTTGTAGTAGTTATTAAACTGTTACAAATGTTAGTCATATTTTTTTTTAAGAAAATTAAAAGTTAGAAGAACAAAAGCATGATTCCACTTAATCATTCTTCGTTGCCATCCTACAAAAATTGTTTGGAGGAAATGTTAGTGTGTATTGTTGTGGAGAAAGCATTAAATTTAAATGATGTGAACTTTTAAAAACTTACTGGACTATAGGTAAATTATTATCACCTTCGGGGAAGAAGTTTTTGAAATTGGCGGGATGGAATGGCTCACTCTCGTAGGTGATGTTGTCACTATTACCCATGTCATAAAGGTCCTGAGGCTTTAAGTGAACCACCATGTTCCAATCCCTGTATCTCTCGTCATTGATAAAGTAAACTGGTGTGCCTTTGACGCAAGAATATAGGGCTCATCATCTTCAGATTGACTAGTGTGCATTAAATGCAAAAAATTTACTGATTTGATGCCTAAATCGTCAGTTGTGATCCCCAGGAAGTTGTTGTATTTGTCCACAAACACTTGAACAGTGTAACAGTGAAACGACCTTGATAATTTAGTTCAACAATATTAAGAAGCTTTCTATAGTAAGGGAAACCTCCAAACTACATATTGCCGTCATTGCTACTCGCATAACTCCTTGTCCCAAAGGTGCCAAAAACACCCGAATTTTGAGTTTGCAATCATTGATCTCATGATGCCATGCAAAACTTGAAACCATTAACATTGTATGCTGTGAACTGTTTTGCATAGTCAAGAGGGCCAATTGCAAGGGCTCTGAACTTTGGTGAGTAGGCGTTGTGGTCATTTAATATTCTACGAGCAAACTAATTTGAGAATTCTCTATGGACCTTTTTTGTCAACTTCGGAGGATGTTTGTGTTTGGATCCTAAGTTGATGCTTCACATGAATTCTAAATTCCTTGCTAGTAATCATAGGAAGACGATCATGAAATGTAAATAAAAAAAAATGTAAGGATGGTTGTAGAATAACATATGAGTGTACAATTCTTACTGAAGGAAGGGTTCAACTTGAGTGCAATTAATCAAGACATATCTATGTGCTTGCAACTTCTAAGTTGCAGTTAGTTTGAAGTTCTCACTTCCTCCAACTGGTTTACCAACATGAGGGATTAACAACTCTGTGGATGTTGTTGGCTCATGCTCATGATAATCGTCTATACGAGGTGGTCGGTTGAAAGCCGTCTCAATGTTATGAAAGTACCTTGAATAGAAATACAAGACTTCATCCCCTATATAACCTTTAGCTATACAACTTTTTGACCACGCCTTATTCTGTATGTAAGATTTCAATTTGCCAAGAAACCTATAAAGTAAAGAGGGAAAAATTATACTAAATGGTGAAATGGGCGACTAACAAATTGAGAAAGTAATGATAACACACATGTAAAATGAGTACCTTTCAATAGGATACATCTATCGATATTGAATTGGTCCAGCGAGCTTTGTTTCATGAAAAAGGTGGACTGTCAGGTGAATCATCATAGTGAAAAAGGAGGGAAGAAATATAATCTCCAAATAACAAAGCGTAAGAATGATTTTGGACTGCAGCTGATCGAGCTCCTTAATGATCAAAGCCTTAAAACACAAATTCTGAAAGAAGCTCAACTCTACCAAAACGATGGACACATCGGGAGGAAGTGCATTCTTTATATCCAGCGGAAGTAACTATTGCATAAGAACATGCGAGTCAAGACTCTTCAGGCCAGCAACCTTCCGTGCATGCATATCAATACATTATGAAATATTGCTTGAATAACCATCAGGAACTTTTATGTTCTTCAATGTAGCTAGGAAGACTTCCTTATTATGTTTTATGAGGGTGAACTTTGCTGGTTGAAATTTTTCATGCTCATCAGGCCATGCGTCTTCATAAACTCCCATTCGTCAAGTAGCGTGTATAGCACATTGTCGCATATTTTTTTTTCAATGTGCATGACATCAAGACTTTGTCAAAATAAATTAGTTTCTAATATGGCAGAGTAAAGAAGATGCTTATCTTCTGCCATTGCTGAGGTGCATAAGTTGAAGTAGTCCTCCTACTCTTTCATCCTGAAGTTGCTGAATCGTCGATTTTTCCAAACTCAAATTCAATGTCTTGAAGCTGCTATAAGATGTCTAAACTGGTTAAAGTCTGAGGAGATCCTCTTTTTTCCATTTTCCCATTGAAACGATTCCGTTGCAATATGAACTTATGCTTGCTTAAGATTCCCAAAGGGATTAAAACTGTCGGTTATTAAAGCAAGCTAAACATTTTTAGGGTTCGCCGTGAAAGATGGAAATTCAGAATCAAATGCTTTCTAGGCTTCTGCATCCCGTTGATATCTTAATTTACCATCTTCATTCTTATCAACATCATGCCACCTCAAGTTTTTAGCTATTTTGGAAGACATAAACAATCTTTGTAATCACGGCTTCAAAGAAAAGTACCTTAAAATCTTTGCAGGTTTCTTCTTTCGCTTTTTCCCTTCCAAATTGTCTTATAATTTGATGTGTGACATCTCTTGCAATCCTCCATGCTGGCTTCATCTCCCCAATACAACATACAATCATTGGGGCATACATCAATTTTCTGGTAGTTTAAGCCCAATCTATTAATAATCTTGGCCTTGTAAATGATGTGAGAATCTGCGCATCGGGGAATACATCTTGTAATAATTACAGCAACATCGACATTACCTTATCTGTGATTCCACATAAATACTTGATATGATACAATTTGATTAAGAAAGATAATTTCAAGTATTTTCGACAACCTTGATACAGAGGATGATCTGCGTCATCCATAAGGTTGAAAAAATCACGTGTTTCTTTATTCCTCAAGAACACAGGCTCTGTACCCTACACTTCTTTATTGAAGTTGTCATCCTGAACACTGAACGCATCATGCACAACATCATTAACAGGATCATCTTTATCTACTTCAACTCCTACTTGTGAATTGAGGAAGAACATCATTGCATCTCATACCGGCCTTCTCATAATGAACTCTCTAGAATGTATACTCTTACCGGAAAGGTTTCACAAGTCAATTTTCTTTAACAACTTATTGTGTATGCCACTTCTTGAACTTACATCTCCGATACGGGCATACAATCTTTCCATTACAGCTGTATGAGAGTAAGCGAAATCAAAGAAGTTATTTAATCTGTATAAATAAGCTAGAGAATTGTGTGAAAACTTGATCCATGATTTATCCATACCTAGAGGAAAAAATTTAGTCAACAAGATGAGTGTAATTGTAAATAACACATCATAAGATGCTTGAATTGAAGTTTCACAACGTTAAAAAATTAACCGCTACTTAAACCGCTACTAATACACACTTTGTGGCAGTGACTGGCCATAAACCGTTATAAAGAGTAGTGTCACTAGTAGCGGTTACCTAACCAAACCACTATAAATGTTAATGACTGGCGGGAAAGAAGATTTAAAATTTTAATGAGTAACATTTTGTAGCAGTCACACAATTCTAACCGCTATCAATATTCATGAACGTTGGTGGGAATGCATATTTAAAATTTAAATTTGTATCACTTTGTAGCGGTTACACTAATATAACCGCCACAAATGCTCACAAACTTTTGTAGCGGTTTAGTAGATGTAACCGCTACAACTTGATATGACCATTGGCGGAAATGACGATTCAAAATTCAACGTTCAAAACTTTGTAGCGGTTATATTTCCTTAACCGTTATAAAGGTATGTGACCGTTGGTGGAATGACAGATTCAAAATTCAAATTTGTAACACTTTGTAGCGGTTATATTTCCATAACCACTACAAAGGGAGTAACAAGCTTTGTTGCGGTTATATTTCCTTAACCGCTACTAAAATCATCTCTTTTTTAATTCTTTTTCCCCTAAAATTGTTATTTCAAATAAAATTAAATAACATAATTAACAAAAAATAGAATAATTTTGTAAACTAAAAAAAATTAAATTAATTTAAACATTTGTTTACAACTGTTAAAAAAATCCTAAATAAACTAAACTAACTTTCAGGAACCTAATCAATAGGTCCTGTCTCAGGGGGGCACCGTCACCAGTGTGGCCATTAGGTCTTGTCTCAGGGGCGGGCAGATGACGGGCCTGGCCAGAGTCAACAACATCATCATTGGATGGAGGAAGAGGCAGCTGCATATCGAACCTCGAGATGGGGGGACCTTTGGGAATGCCTTATCAGGGAACATGTGACTCCATGCCTTATCGAGCATAAAGTTTGTGATATCCCGCCACTGCGTATGTTGCGCGTAATAGTAATTGGCCTGCTCCTGCATTTGCCTCGCAACCTCTGACCGGATGTTGTCAACAGTCTCCTCCCTCAAACGTCTGCTCCCGAACGTCTGTGTTTGAGAAGGTCCCGCCTCAGAGCTGCCGCTCCTCCCATATACCATGCTGGGTCTGGCGCCTAACCCCATCCCTCTTATGCGTCCAGGGTGCTCGACTGGTCTCAAACCAGCTTTTAGTAGCGTAGTGGGGTCCATAGACCCCTGAGACTCCTGGGTCCGCGTCTATCTCATTTCAGCCTGGGACTGTTGGATCCGCGCCTGCAATTTTATGCAACAAGTTATTATAATAATTATTATTATCAACAATAAATTAGTTGTTTTAAACATTTTATTAACAATAATTGTAATTATTATACTTACAATGGCCTACTGAGACGTCAGAGTCCCATCCCGTGCCTATGTTTTACTGTGAATAACTCCCTGTAATATATCTGGCAGTTCTCCTCCTAAGCCTTTCGATCCTAAAACAATGAAAACATTAAATTAAAATTATAAATATTTAATTGAAATTAAATTAACACTATTAATGTAAAATTAACTGAAATTGTAAGAAAATACTAATTCGCTGTAGGTCATAACAAATGTCTTCGATCCAGCCGTGTGGTAGATTGTCTATTGCTCTCGACTCCTCATGTTTTTCTAAGAAAGAGCCTACAAAAATTGCTCAAATAAGAATTATTAAAAAATATTAAAAACTAAAATTGGTCAAATAATAGTTATTAAAAAAAATACTTGCCCCTCTTGACTCCTCGTGTACTGGATAAAACCTGCCCAATCATTTGGTGGGATGCCATCTGGGACGTCCTCGATCAGTTGCTCTAAAGGAATCGTCCTATCATTATTCTTCATGTGGTAGAGACGATTATTCCAATTATTCTAGCCATTGCCAATATTAATTAGTGTGTACCTCTTATTGATGTCTCTGATAGCGAACCTATCTTGTAATAAAATTAAATAAAAATATTTAAATACGAGTATTTTAAAATTTTAAAATTAAAAAATGTTAATTACAAATCATTTAATATAATTAAATGCAATTGTTAATTACCATAACCGCTTGCTCCCATGTCAGGTCCTTCAGCCCCTTGGGAACATGCTTCCACGTCTTAAAGTGAATAGGGAATCGTATCCAATTCGATCCAGCTCATTTAGATAATGGTTGAACAAGTGACCACCATTGTCGATGGGCTAGTCCGTTTACTCATTCTATAGAACAATAACTCATAATCTCTAGTCCATTCTATTCAGACCGGCCACGTCCAACCTCCTAGTGTAAATGTTCCCAACTCATCTGTACAATTACCATATACATTAGTTAAATTTAAATTTACATTTAACATAACTGTATTTAAAGAAAAGTTAAATAAAAAATTACATTTACCTTGCACTTGCACGTCAAACCCAGTCGATCAGGAAGATGACCGTCATAGGTAGTTCTGGTCCCACACATCCTCTTGATCTAAGAACCACTCCAAGTCGCTGAGAGAAATTTTTTCGAAGTTGAACATCTCATCATTCTCGTTCAACTCGTCCAGATTGATCTCACTTCCCTCTCCCTCTTCCTCGAATTGTGGTACGGTTTCCTCTTGTGGGGCCATCTGCTTTGGCTGTGGTAGGACTACCTCCATAGCCTGTGATGGGGGCCCCACTTATGGCTACTGTGGTACGGTCCCCTTACTCTGTGCTGACCCCTGCCACGAATCCCTCCTCTACTGCCGCTGCCATGTAGAAGCAATCTGGGGGGTGACATAACTTCCTTCCCTTTCCCCTATCTCCTAAAGCCATATAAAAATCTAAAATTTGAAGGAAATGTCTAAGAAAAGCGTCAAAAAATAAAGTGGCAAAATGAGAAAAAGGAAGAAGGGCGGTGGTTTAAATACTATTGAAATTTGTAGGGGTTTTTCTCAAAATCGTTACCTAAATCGCTACAAAAGTGCCTAGGAAAAAGAGTATTCATTTAATGCATTTAAATATTTGTAGCGGTTAAAGCTAGAAACCACTACAAATGTATTGTCCGTTGACATCCTATAGCGGTTTCACACCAAAACCGCTACACAAATAACGACCGTTGAGATTCTGTTCACAACATTTGTAGTAGTTACTAAATAACCGCTATAAAACAATCTGTTTGCATTTTATTGCAGTTTTTCATTGTAATTGCTACCATAACTGCTATAAAGATGTGAATTCTAAGCATTTAGTAGCGGTTTGTACATATAACCGCTACTAAATGTCAGTTACTTGAAAAAATTGCTACATGAAGCTAACAATTGGTTTGAAAGTAGTTGTCAATTACGTGAAAAAAATGCAAATGTCCTGTGCTTGGTATCATGTTATGTAACATGATAACATGATACGAATCACATGCCATTTTCATTCTTTCATGTGTTGGCAACTACTTAGAAACCAATTCTTAGCTTTATGCTGTAAATTTTTTCCTTTATATCTCTGACTCTGTACAAGCCTATATAAAGGCCTCACTTTTATAGCGGTTCAAAGCCATAACCGCTACAAAGGTACATATTGTTTGAATTATATAGCGATATATCCCTTAACCACTATAAATAAATGGATTTTTGAATTATGTAGCAGTTATTGAACATTAACTGCTATAAAATGCACGCCAACTTCGCGCTATGTGGCGCCAAGCTTATGCCTAATTTGTCACAGTTATTCTGATGTAACTGCTACAAATTTAACAGCCATAATAGGCACGCTAACTGGTGCCATATTTATAGCTGTTAGTGTTAAAATAACCGCTACCAATTGTTTGGATAACAGCTACAAAGTTCATTCTATCCTACCCGCCATTTGGTAGCAGTTTAGACAATAATCGCTAAACATAATAGTATTTATAGTGTTTAAATTTAACTGCTACAAATTCACTGCTACGAATCATCTTTTTTTGTAGTGGATTGATGTTTACGGTTTTTCTTTACAAGTTGATAGGAGGGATGCTAAATTCAAGGGCAAAGATTTGCCATACTTTGAAAAGCTATGCTATGCTTAGGGAGAATAAAAATAAGAGAGGATGATTATGAAGATGTTGGAAGTTTAGAGAAAGATGAGAGATGAATCCGGATACCCTGAACAAACCCTGTTACTGTATTATGTAGGAAGTAGAACAAAGTGAAATTGACATTGTCTTGTAAGCTTTCTAAAGATGTCATTATCTTGTAGGTAATTATAGTTGGTTGTAAGGAATGGAAAAAGGTTGTGAAAGTGTAAGCTGTAATTGAATGAAAGGAGAAATTTTCCCAATGTTCAGATTTTCACATGCAAGCTCTGTTTTTTTGTGATATTGACAAAAAATTAAAGTGAAATGTATTAGACATATTATTTAGGACACAATTAAACTCTATTGTTGGAATAAGTTATAAATAAGAAGTCATCATAAGATCCAAAGAATAGGGGACAATAGGAAATATAAACAACAATAACAATAATTGTTGCATTTGTGCACAGAAATAATGAAACATGAACTAGTGAATGATGGAGGCAATATCAGGAATGTGCAGAAAACTACCGTGACTTGAAAATATTGTGATTGATAATACAATTTGAAAGGCACACATACATATATAGACTACTGAAGATCTAAAATAAGTAACATGATATATACTAACTGATGTCAACACAACATAATATGAGCAATTTAGTTCAAAAGGATCAGATGTTCAAATTTGAACTAAGTATACAAGTTAAAATTCATATAATAAGTGCACATACTTTAAAAGTAACAACAATAAGGCAAACAGATGTCCTTGCTGAAGCATTACAAAATAAACCATAAAATCAAAAGTAATCTATCCCTAATTCTTATTCTTCCTCTTAGCTGGGGACCTCTTGGGAGCAGACCTTGTTCGAGATGGTGAGCGTGAATTGTAACATCCCAAATTTCAATCACCAAAATTATTTTATACTTTAGTGGTATTAAAGGGGAAAAATGGGGATAAAGTGATAAAACAAGGTAATTAGAGGTCACACACAATATAATTATTTGGTGTACAAGTTAGTGTTGGCACCAGTGTGTTTTCTAGTGAGGCATTCATGTTGTATGATATTTTTTTTAAATAGAAAAATGATATCTAAAAATTGTGAAACTTTACAGAATGAAATTAGACTTGTCAAGCTTTAATTTGATAAGTCATATAAGTCATTTGGAGTTGTACACAAGGAGATATGTATTTCTAAAGTTAGTCTAGTAAAACTAGCAATTTATTGTGGAAGCAACTAAAAATGGTAATTCTGGGAGTGTTGAGCTTCCAGTTGGCTAAAGGCTATATTTTTTTCTTAAAAATAATCCTCATAAGGGTCACATAGCCTTTAGAATCACATTAATTAGACATTTATACATTTAGATATGAATTGTTTGATGAAAATTCTGCCAATTTTTCTAGTAAATGAGAAAATGTATGGGTAAAATGGTTATTTTTGTTACATAAAATAAATTCAGAAAATTTTCTGAAATAATAAAGGCAAGGTCATTGGAAGGAAGAAGTAAAAGGATGGAAGACTTTTCTAGAGAATCAAAGAGAAATTACATAAGGAAAAAGAGATAATAGAATTTTGTCACCTGATAAAAATGCTCAATAAAATAATGATATTGTAAGATGACAAAGAAGAATTCTAAAGTACTCTTCCCTCTCTATAAAAAGGGGCCAAAGTTGGCCAAATGAGGAAGAGGAAAGAAAAGAAAGAGATTTGGAGGAAGAGAAAAGCAAGAGGAGAAGACAAAGTTCAAGGAGTAAGATCTAGGTAAGTAGGTAAAAATCTCTACTTGTTCTTGTTCTCTAGTTCATGGAATCTCTTCTCAAACTCTATGTCGTCTTGAAATAGCCATCAAACAAGAAAAACCTCAAGGAAAAGAGAAGAGGGGTGACAATTTAGAGGAGAAGAAGAAGAAGAAGCAAGGTAAGTTACTAAAACCTTGAAATTCTTGTTGGAGTTATAGTTGTGGTTGTTGTCTGGCTGGATATTGGTTTGTTTGTGATAAATTTTGAAACTTGGGATGTTCAAATCCTAAGGGGAGAAACTACCTAAACTTATATTGAGTAAGTTTAATTGATGTTTGGATGCTTAAACAAGTGAATACAAGTGGAAAGGAAGGTGTTTTAAAGGTTAAAACATGAAACATCTGTTCTTCCAATTTATGCCAGATTGTTGTGGCATGTTTTTGAATGGCCAAACCTAGTACAAACTTTATAAAATTTTACAGGATGAAAGTAGACAACCTATGATTTAGTTTGCTTCAGCCTCAAGGTCTGGAGGAGGAACCTCAGTTAAGGGGATTGTGGGGACGATTGTGGAGAAAAGTGAGTAGTGTCATCTGCATTGCCACCTTTTTCATTAGGTTGAGATTTCTGGCCTGATAGATTGTCATATGTAGGGGAAGTAGATTCTTTTCCAATATGCATAAAAGGCCCTGCTTGATCATGTCCTTATGCCTTGAATGAAGAAAATTCCCTGAACTTAATAGAGTAGAGGTAAATGAAGTCTCTGAGGTCCTTCAAATCAAGTGCAAGCTTTGATATGTGTGAGTTTATGTGTCCAATATGTACACCAAAAGCCTCAAACTTCTCTTTCACATAACTATCCACTTTGAGTATAAGTTCTTCAAGATGGCTAAACCTTGCCTCTTGTGATTAAAACTTGATGAGACTTTGGTCCCAAAGTTTGGCAACGATTTCTGCCATTGCTGCAACTGCTTTATCAGGAATTGATCCACCAGTAGGGGAAGAAGTACTAACTGCATCTTAGGGAGGCTAACTGTGTTTAGCTTTTTTAGGCTCAGATACTGCTTTGGGACTCTGTATTCCCCTATAGGTATTTGCATTCGATGCAATGCCTTTTCATCAAATTCCTCAGTTCAAATAGGTGCTTTTCTAAATACCAAACTTTGTTCTGTTGTAAAATGAGTGACATAAGTGAGGGATATGGCAATTCTGAGTTCTTCTTTCCTAGCATTACAGCTCTTAACATTGTGTCCACAATTCTCTTAGCCATATAAAAAGGCTTTCCCTTGATCATACAAGTAAGGATATATTTGTCCTCATGGGTCAGTGAAATGTAGTGCTTTCCTTTATTTACAAATTTCCTAATGTACAAGTAATATAGGACTTGAAACCTATGAGGAAGCTGCTTTGGTCTACATAGAGAACTATTGTCAGTCAAGTTTTTCCCGTTCAAGCAATATCTTGTCAATTTCTTTTGCTGAGATTTTTGAGTCAGTAGACTGTGGGCTCGTTATGCATAAACAAGCTAGAATTTTGTCCTAATTTATTTCTATAGTCTGCCCTCTAACACATGTTGTCACAACTCTCTTTAAAGACATTTTCAAATGAGAATAAAAAACCTTAACCACAAATTCAGAGTAAGGCAAGGACAACTCTAAACTTCCCTGGAAAGGCTTCAGTATTGGTCCCAAATCAAAGTTGTAGTCGGTGTCAAATGTTTCTACTTTGATCGTACTCATTTTACAGAATTTTTGACCAACTAACCTTATGTCGTATTCTTCTAGGGCAAAATTGCTGAAATCATCCTTTGCCTGTGGAGCAATTTTTGGTCTCTGTTGCAAGTGCAGCTTATTGTACAACCTTGCTCTAATATCATCAAGGACCATATTGTCGTCCTCCTCATTCTGGGTTCCCGATGATGCCTTTTCTTCAGACCCTCCAGTTTTGCCTTCATATTTAGAGGCATTATCACTGTTAGTTGAACTCTGGTTCTCACCCACGGGTGTTTTTCCCTTTTTCATTTGCTATAACTTTTGCCTCTTTGAGTGTTCAGATGATTCCGCGGATGAGTCCTCCTCCTCCTCCAACTGTCTCTTTCCTTGAATGCTCACTTTATCCTTAGTTTTCATTGTCTCTCCCTTTTATTTCTTCTTCGCTTCCTTTGCTAGACTATCACACTTCTACTTAGCCACCGCCTCATAATTGTGATACCAATTCCCTTCTTTGGTTTTATACTTTGAACGTCCTGACTATTTGCACCAGCGAAGTTATGCCCCATGCTTTTTGAAGTTGTGAACATCTTCCATGGTGATCCCCATTTGTTGTAGATGCTCCTCTTTTATTTTCATTCTTGCCATTTCTGTGTCATGGAGAGCAAAGACAGAGATATGGGAGAATGATGAAACAGGGGTTTAGGTCACTTATGAAATCATAGAATGTGAACGACTGTGTTAATTAAATGCCCTTAAATTCAAACCACCACTCATCTGACAACATTAGGCGGACCTATTTTTAAATTTAAAATTTAAAATATTTTAACTTTCAACCAAGGCCTGCTGCAGAGGTTTAAACCCTGAACCTAAGTTCAAACTTCCGTATAAAGTGTGAGGGTCGCCAGCAAAGGTGGGACAATATGAAAATTCGAACTAACATGTGGAATTCAAAATTCATGGCCTATAATATGATATAATTGTAACCAGTGGTCAGAAAGTGTAGCTAGTTATAAACCTGTGAAAATGACAACAGCCTGATAAGAAACTAATATTACATTAATGTAAAGAAGTACATGAAGATTAATGTGATGGAAACAAAGTTGCTGTACATGCATTTGACATATGTTGTTCAACATTTACAACTTAGGCTACATTACATGTTTCATTACCATATGTACATATTAGGATTTTATAGATTCTTCAACCTGAATATACAAGCGAAATATACAAGACCATAGCCTGGTCACAAACTTTACCATATGTTAACAATTTCATTGACCCTCACTGAACATGGTTGAAAGTTTGCATACTATTCCTATATTTACTACTACGTATCCAAAAACAAGGTGACACATGTGTCTAATCTCTATATTAATCCAAAATACTATGGATCCAACATTCCCTAGCAGGGAAGAACTATTGTCCTAGTAAGCTACGGATCTATGAGGGTTTGAAATCTGCAGGAATCTTGGCAAAGGCATTCAAAAGTTGTTCAGATGCTAGTATCTTGATATGAGCTGTATTTCTCTCAGTTAGTGTCAAACCTTTTACCTAAAGAAGTGCCATGAATAGGTTAGAACCTTTTGAATCTAGGTCAGCTTGCCTTTCCTGACCTAACATTTGATTCCTTAGTTTTTCAAACACACTCACAATAGTTTTGTCCAATAAGGTAACAATCTCTCTCAATACCTCATCAATCACTTCAGAATTTTTCAGTCTGTGCTTCTTTTGGGGACAGAATGAGCCATAATTGATGTGGTTTGTGGTAGGTGCAGTTTCACATGTAGTCTGTGAGAAGTCCATTTTAGTAGCAAATGTTTGGGGCGATTCAAGAAGGTCATCACCTTCAAGATTTACTTCATGTTCCATGCTACCAAGTGATTTTCCTTATTCCCTAATAGCCCTGTCTCTAGCCCACATAAAGCACAAACTCTTAAAGTTGGGAAAGAACTTGTTCTAAAACTGTCCCACCTTAGGATGAACCTGTAAACGTTAAGCAAATAAGGTTTCCCCATACGTATGACATATGGAATTTTATACACTAAAACTCCTCAACAAGTGGACATACCTTGACATATTTATCCTCGACCTCTCTCTCTGTAGTGACAAATTTTGTCTCCAGATCCCAACCAAAGCTAGAGTTGTTGGTGCCATAAATCATATCATAAGCCGCTTGCCACAGATGTTTCAAGTTTTTAATTATTGAGGTTATGTGAGGACATACTTTAATCCCACGTCTAGGCATCTTCTCTTTTATCATTACCTGCAGAGCATTAGCAAATCCAGGCTTGAAACCTTTGTCTATCATGAACTTCTGCTCCATCCTCAGAGTAACAAGGCAATCTATCAGCACCTCATCCTCCTTGGAAGACCACATTTTAATCTTTGACTTATTTCTCTCTTCACTGTGCTCCATCTATAAAAAAAACTTAGGCATAAAGGTGTAACACCCCAAATTTTAAGACAAGAGAACTGAGAATAAGCCTAATTTAAGAGAACTACTAGGCCTTGGTTTGGCCAGTATCATAAATAGGCATGAGTAATTCTCACCAATAATGCAAGGAAAAAATAGTAATTTTGCCAATAAAGCAAGAAATGAGTATTTTTCCCAATGATTGTAATGAGATAATTTGGGAATAATAATTCTCTTTATGAGTCTCACTAATTTATTGGATGAAGAAGCATGACAAAGGAGATGAATTATCATGCAAGAAAGCTAAAGAAGTGGACTAATGAGTATAGCCACATAAGAGCCATTTTTAATGACTCATCATCCTTTCTCATTAATTCCCTGCGTGCCATATGAATCAGATAAGAATGAAAGAAACGAAGAAAGAGAATGCAGAAACAGAATGAGAAAGTGAGAATGAGAACGCGGAAGAGAGAGAGAAATCTTTAGAAGGACGAAACACTATCAAAACAACGGCTTTTCTCCAAGTACCCTTCTCTAACATTCTTCTACTCATCACGAGCTTCAATTCTATGGATTTGGATTCTCGATTGGAGGCCGTTGGTGCCATCTCGCCGGTCAGAGTGTCGCCGAAATTTCGAACTGAATTCATAAACGAGTTAAGGTAAGCGTATGCTTCCTTTCTACCATTCCGGTTTGTTGATTGGATGAGTATAGGAGAAGTTGGGTATTATTCATCTCTCTTTCAATTATACGTTTTAACGGTCCTGATAAAAGGAAATTTGTTAACGTAACTTAACTCCAAGAAGAAAGTATACATAAGGATACGAGGCATCAAGTTGCACTTTAATTTAATTCAAATCCATATAAGACAAACCTGTTCCATACACATAAAAATATCGCAAAAGCATTGTTTCTTAAATTTTTAACTTTAGTCTACATCATAATCAATGGTCCCTATGAGCCACATAGGTAACAAACATGTCATTTTCCAGATGCTCCCTAAAGTTACTCCACACATCATTGGTTTCCATAGTCATCATGGGGGTGTTCTCAATCGTTGTAGGTGCTGGTTCAAAGGACTCAAGCTATGCATCAAGAGGATTTTGAATATTCTCTTGACAAATTAGATTATGTAGCAAACAACATGACATGATGTATATATTTTAAATCTTCACCAGATAGAATGATGCACTCCTAAGTATTACCCAATGTAACTTCAATATCCCAAAGCACCTTTCTATGACATTACGGGATGACGAATGCAGCATGTTGAAGCACTCATGAAGAGTTTGGAGTTGATGTCCTTGTCTCCACTCATTAAGGTGGTACCGTTTTCCTCTATAAGGTGCCAAAAATATTTGGCAATTTGTATACCTCACATCAACCAAGTAGTACTTTCTTACCCAAATAAATAATGCCAATTAAACGATAAATGCTTATGACTTGCTCCTGACTTGAACACATGATAAAAATTATTAATTAATACACCTATAACACTCATACCTTGTAGTGCTCTTAGCCCATGTCGCCTCCTTATAGCATCTTTCAACACCCTTTTATCCACAGCTAACCCCTCCCAACCAGGCAGTACATAAATGAATTGCGCATCTGATGAGCATACCCTAGAACATTGGTTGTCACATCTCCTTCTTTATTTCAGTACCGGCCCTTATACTCTACAGGGACTTGCACACGTATGTGCATACCATCTAACGCACCAAGATAGCCCTGAAAACACAAACAAATTTAACAACCCTTCAGCTAACCATTTCATATTTCCATCCTTAATCATTACAATTGTTCATAAAACAACATAAGTTATATACCTTAAACCACTTCCAACAATGATCATTTGAGTTCTCTGGAATGGGCTCTGCTCTTTTCAAAAGCAATGATTGCAGTCTAATGTTAGAACTGGTTGACACCTAAGAGGGGGGTGAATTGGGTGTACAATAAGAAAGTCTGATTATTTGAAATCTTTTCGCAGCTTATCAAATCAATACATATGGAACTTTAAATTCATACGCAAATATATAGATTATATATGCTGGAAATGTAAAAGCTTAGGGAAGAGAAGATGTAAACTATAAGTTATCCTGGTTCGGTCCAATCCATGATGACCTACGTCCAGTCCCCAGGCTCCTCTTGAGATTTCTAATCCACTTTCTTCTTGTTTAACTGGGCACAAGATAAGCCTCTACAAATCTCTTACAAAATTACTCCCCCTTACACATTGTAAGGTTTACTCCCTCCTACGGCAAGTCGAGCAAAGCAATTCGAAAGACCTTTCTCTCTTGCTTACTCGTGCAAGTCTTATGAGCAGCAACATTCTCTCCTGCTTACACCACTGTAAGTCTTACGATCAGCAATGTTCTCTACTGCTTGCACCTTGTAAGTCTTATAAGCAGAAAGTCTCTGACAATTCACTCTACAACTTCCCCCGTAAGTTGATCAATCTTCTCAAGGTTCCTCTACCTTGAGAACACTTCTAAAATACAGTTGAAGTGTTTACAAGCTCTCTGACAGAGTGGGTAAAATGCTAACTGAAGTACAATACAAATATTTTCACTCTCACAGATACATGATATAGAAAACGAAGAAGAGCAGAGAGTGGTAAAAGCAAATGACTTATGATATCAACATATTTGTATTCTCATCACTATATGTCTTCGTTGAATACTTCCATATATATAGCTGAGTTGAGAGAGCCATTGGTAGCATTTCAATATGGTCGTTGTCAACGCACTGTATCTTTTGACAGTTTTCCACTTTTAAAAAAAACTAGCCGTTATTAGTAGACGCTCAGCTTCTCATGAAACAGATTTTCGTCTCTTCCCATGATTTCTTTATGGTTAATCTGGAGAAGCACTTCAATCATTGATATAATGAAGTATAAGACGAATACATTGAATGATCGATTAGATACTGATTTTCTATTTTCTGAGATTCATCATTTCGAGTGATGATGTTTGTTGTGAGTCACCTCTGAACTTGAAGATGCAACCCAAACGTTTGATCTCCTATTTCACACTTGAAATAATTGTTAAATGATGTTTAAGTACAGTAATAAGTGTAAACATACTGATTTAAACTCTGAAATGCACTCTGATTCAGTCAGCTTCTGGAGGTGCTTCTGATAGAACTGAATCACTCGAGTGATTATACAATCACTCGAATGTAGAAGCATTTCACTGGAGGTGATCTGGTTTACTGAGTGATTTTCTAAACATATCATACGAGTGAATTACGCCTGACTGGAGGTGATCTGAGACACTGGAGTTGCACTGGGTTACTAATACTGGAAGTGATTTACCAAATTAAACATGTCCCTTGATTGGATATTATCTTGCAGGAAGTGATCTTGGTTCTTGAAGGTGATTCTGATTCTGGTAGTGATTTTCACAAACACAGTATTTTTCTGGAAGTGCATTGCATGATTACTGGAAGTTACTGGAAGTGAAAGATCTTCATATCACTTGAGTAAATATTGGTTTATCGGTAGTGATCTTGATTTCCTGGAACTGTGAAGAGTGCATTGAGTAATCACTGACTGGAAGTGATCTGAAGTATCTGATATTTGCTGGGAGTGATCAGGTACAATACTAGTCTGAGGAATTTTAATATTCACCGGAAGTGATTTAGCATCCGCTGGAAGTGATATGGTAAACTTCATATATCACTCGAGTGAATTTGGCATCACTGGAAGTGATTTTACAAACAGTGAATTTTTCTTGCAGTGATTTTCAATCCAGTGGAAGTGAACCTGAAAATTTTAAATATCACTCGAGTGATTTGTCTATCACTGGAAGTGATTTCCAAAACAATGTATTTTTTTCCGGTGATTTCAGACGCACTGGAAGTGATTCTAGAAAATCTCATATCACTCTAGTAAATTCCATATCACTGGAAGTGAAAATTGCAAACATTGAATTTTTCTTGCAGTGGTTTGGCTTGTACTGGAAGTGATTTGCAAAATCAACAAAATCACTTGAGTGAATTGGATACACTGGAAGTGATTTTCAGCACAGTGAAAATTTCTGGGAGTAATCTGATAGTCCACTAGAAGTGATCTGTGGAATAAGCCATATCACTCGAGTGAATTCTGGAATCACTCGAGTGATCTGTTGTTCATATCACTTTAACTCTTTGTTGCGTTTCCAATTCTTTAGCAAACATGGGTAAACTTCCAGATGAAATAACTCTTAGAATATACCTCAAAAATTTTCATATTATATATCAATGGAAAGCTATTTACGTCTAGTTTCATATGCCACTAGTTTTAGCTCAATCGGATCTTTGGTTTGAGAGTTATGGCCAAAATACCAAACCTGTTCCAGAAAGTGACGCTGATATGAAGGCCAAATTCGAACACTTATATCTCCTTCATATGAACTCCTTTGATGTTTCTTCTAATGTCAAAATGACTCATTTGGAGTCTATTGTCATGTGCAACTAGTTTCATCTTAATCAGAGTTGTAGTTTGAGAGATATGATCGAATTACCAGACCTCGCTTAGCTGGACGGAAAACAAAGCCTGGAAAACTGGATATCACTCGAGTGAATAGTGAATCACTGCATGTGATTTTCACTATTTTTAGAATCACTTGAGTGATTCTGAAAATCACTTGATGCTACAGTGTTACTACAGTATGCTACAGTGCCAACTGTTACAGTGCCCATAGAACTTGAATCTTCATGTTCTTTATTAATTCTTACAAGTTCTTCATTTCTCAATCTTTTTTTTCCATTGCTCTATAAGATATGCAACATTAAATATAGTAGTTAGTAAGTATATTGTGCAAACGTCTTGCCCTTAATATTTGACATCTACATTTGTCATCATCAAAACTAATCATATCTAACATCTAATAGTTGCATTCAAAACAAGTTTAAAGTATCTTCTAATCATTTCTCCCGACCTACCAAACTCAAACTGAATGATTCTATTCTTCACATGATGGCCCAATATGTGAAGGAACATTGCCACTTGCTCATCAACTAACATATGTTTCATTGGTCTCAATTCACCAATTGTATTTAGCATGTGACACAATTTATCAAAAGTTGTCCGATACATCTTAATTTGGTTGAAGCATATTGTATCACAACTATATATCATTGCCTTCAAATTGGCTCGCTTCGCATGAAAATATAATCTAAATGACCTCTTCGGTATGTGCCTCGGTCTTCCTCCTCCCACAGCAACTATCATGGTTAAAATCAACCTCCTCACAGCCAGAAGCAACGCTAAGCACCCAGCTAACATGGCAAACATTTGATCCGATTGTGGCTCCATACTTGCACAATTTTCCTCTTATTGGTTTCCTTTACATTATAAGCTATGAACTCCTCTTTCCAAGACACATGAAATATATTTAAATGTCATTTAAATGCCAGCCAACATAATTACCCCGCCAGTCCTCACACAATAAACACAACACACAGTTATATTACTCAAAAAGTGTAAAATCATTCAATGTTTCAACTGTGTTTGTTTGGATTTCACTTCTTGCATTACGAGTGTTCATTCCATACTAACCCACACCAAAAAATATGTGCAACTACATTCACAGTTAAGCATTTATGATCATGACAACTATTTCAAATGAAAAACCACTTGCAATACAACAAACAAAGCATACTATCAACAAGCAATCAATGTTTTATTTTTTCACATTTGTCAACTCTACAATACCCACACAATAATGAAAATAATTTAACACCGTATACTAGAAATTAAATAACACATCAACCAAACCTCCCTTCACTTTTTTTCATCACTATCTCTGGAGGTTCATCACTTAACACAGACAGGGGGAAAGAAAACATGCCCACTGCTCTCCGCGACAATAGAACAAAATGTCATCCATCAATTACCTCGATTTGAAGTTATTTCACACGTCGTTGGACGATTTCATTTTATAGAGAAGCTTTTGTCACATTCCCCACACTCTTCACCAATACCTTTAGCTCGTTATAGGTATGGATTTTTTATTGACTTTTATCCATATTTTTAGGGGTATTTTTGTTCCACTTTTTCATCTGTCCCAGGAATGTGTTCAAGTTCACTCTAGTTTTGGTGGGAAGTCACTTTTCCATGTTTAAAGGAATATCACAAGTGGTGGGAATTTGAGTTGACATCACTTTTCAGCGCCCAACGTGTTTTGAGCTACAGAACATTGTCATCTTCCTATTCCCTTCACGCCTTTCTGCATAACAAACATGTCCTTAGAGAAGAAAATTGAGAGTATGCCATAGTCAAAGATTTTGAAAGGGAAAAGGATTAAGGTTTGAGAATTAGAAGCAAAATTACTGAAAGGGATTAGGGTTTGATTTGAGAGGATAAATGTGGTCTCCAATATGGCCTAGGTTTGAAGGGGTAATTATGGTAATAAAATGGAAAGGGAAGGGTGAAAATGGAAAAATAAATATTAATTTTTAATATTTTTTAAAAAGATTTTAATTAATTTTTTAATTATTAATTTTTATTATTCTATTATTTTTGAAATGAATAAAAAAATGTCTAGGACAGAAGCACACTTAATTTACTGTAGGTTCACTATAGCCAGACCACAGTGAGGCACGAGACAGACAACATGTCACAAAGACCTATTTTGATGTGGCTTGGCTAGAGAAAACAACCTTGAAATCAGACAGAAGCTAGAAGAAAAAGTCTCAATTCACTATGGGTTTGCTACGGCCAATCCATAGCAAAATTTGAGACATATAGCCATCCAAAAAACTGATTTCGTTATGGTTTTGCCATGGACAATTTACAGTGAATACTGGCAAAACAAAACAAATAGCAACACAGTAGCTAAGACATCCAAATTCACCTAAAATCCAATTCCAAACATTTCAAATACATTGAACATCAATCAATACACCAAAATAAGATTTATTCATGTACAACCCCAAATGTAATATGATAGTCCAGAAATAGCCTTAGCACTACTGAATACTAAATCCTAAGATCAAAACTACATTCAATGGATATTAAATGCATACTCTCCTTTATAGTTCCCTTCTTTACTTCCATATTGCTCTTCCATCTTCATGTCTTAAAGTATACTTTTAAAGCTAATGAGGGAAACCTTTCTTACCTAGAAAATATAGATAAAATATAAATCTACGAAAACACAAAAATCTTATCAAAATGAAAAGAAAAATTTAAGATCTTGGGTTTCTTCCCAAAAAGCACTTAGTTTATAGTCTTTAGTCTGACTCTTCATCTCCTCAAGTCATATCTGCTATAGGTAAGGTGACTACTTGATAGTTCACCTCTCCACAATAATTGTGCTTTAATCCATGGCCACTAACTTGAAATCCCTTACCGTCTCCATTTCTGAGCCCAACTACACTAGAGGTATATGCTTGTTTCTTTACAACTTTACTAGCCCATTCAGTAGCTCTTTTACAATCTTTTAGAATTTCCAAAAGTTTGTCTTCATGTTGAACGGCTAATTGTGAAGCTATACACAATGGTAGATTGTTGGCTCCCAAATAGTCATACTGAAAGTTAGAAGGTAGCTTCTTCAAATCAAGAGACCATGCCTCTTTAATAGATGGCTTCAAAGATGGTTTATCAAGGGAATAAAATTTTAACGATTCCAATAGTACCCAACTCTCAAGATTAGTCGGTGTTGCCTTTAAAAAACCCATGCCTTCTTTCACCTTTTAACCCTCTATTTGAACTTCTAATAACAAGTTTTCAACTTGCTTATTATAAATTGGCTTATTTAATTCCTCTTGCTTCACTTGCTCAATCATGTCAACTAAGAAGCATTATTTAGCTTCATTGAGAGACTTCATTATCTTGTTCCTATGAAAAGTAACCAGATCATCTTCAACTTGCATAGTAATTTCAGTTTTAGCAGTTTCTAATAATGGACACCCACAGATTAGAGGAATGTTCCAATCAACTTCACAATCTATGACAATGAAATCTACCAGAAAGATGAATTTACACACTTTGACCAAAACATCTTCAATAATCCCTCTAGGTTGAGAAATACTCCAATCCACAAAGAGAAGTGTAACAGTTGTTGGTTTTGGCTCTCCTAACCCTAATTGGTTGAAAACAGCAAGGGGCATCAAATTCAAACTTGCACCTAAATCACAAAGAGCTTTACTACTTAAATTATTTCCAATATTGCAAGGGATGTGGAAACTCCTTAAATCCTTCAGCTTAGGTGGAAACTTCCTTTGGATAATCGTACCACATTCTTCAGTCATTACCATAGTCTCAAACTTGTTGAATCACCCACTTATTAGATAAAACATCTTTAAGGAACTTAGCATATTTAGGTATGCTCTCTAATGCTTTAGCAAAAGGAATATTCACATGAGGTTGCTTGGACATATTCACAAACTTTTTAAATTAAGCATCTTCCTCTTTCTTCTTGAATCTTTGAGAGGGAAAGGTAGTGATGGTATAACAGTAAGGGTGGGTGTATTCCTCTTTTTCTCATCATTTATCTCTTGTTCCACTCTCTTGCCATTGATGACATCATCTAAACTTTCTTCATATTTCTTTCTCTTATTAGTGTTATCCTCTTCCACTACAATTTCTTAGTTTTTAAAATATTATTAGAAACAATAATTTATTTTTAATTTCTTAAAAATTTTTTTTGCTATAAATGTTTGAAGTTATTCGTTCATCATGTTAGTTTCCCTTTCCCCAGTATAACGCCATTTCCCGCCAAACTCCTTAATCCTGGTCATCTCCCTCACGTTCGTCTTTCTCTCTCTTTCTCTCAGTCGCTGAATTTTCACTATCAATAATCACTTAATCATCTTACTTTGGATTAGGCTTACTTGAGCTAGGCACATCTGGTAGCACTTTGCCACTTCTCAAGTTGATTGCATAGTACTCCTCTTTCGCTTCTCTTTTTGGATGGGGAATGGTATCACTAGGGAGACTACTTCTTGATATAGTATTCACTTGTGATGCTAATTGCCTTATTTGCACTTCAACATTTTTTATAGTGGTTGCATAGAGAGAGAAAGTAGCCTAATTTTTTTATCCCTTAAAGATTCTAGATTAGTCAATATTTGGGCTAGTACCTTGTCCATTTCAAATTTCTCTTTCTTAATAGGAATTTTCCTTAATTGCATTTGAAAACCAGGTAGAGGAATGGGCTGCTTTGTACCAAAAGTAGATGCAAATGTTGGATTTAAATTGTTACCTTGACTGCAAGAAAATTTTGGATAAACTCTCAAAGTATGATTGTAGGTTTGTGAATAGGGGTTGCCCTGAGGATGTTGAAACTTTCCATATAATTGAAAGATTTAGTAGCCATGTAAAGGGGATAATGGTTAGGCATATGGACATAATTGCATTGATCACATATAATTGGTGTGGCATGAACATAATGCATACCTTCAGAAGCATTCTTTTGGATTTGAAATTATAACATGTCAAAACACTTATTCAATATAGATAAGATAGTTTTAATTTATGAAGAAGAGTCTTCCTCTGTAGTAGGCATGGCTTCGGTAGTCCTCCTATTGTTGGCTTAAGTATTGTTTTAAGATAATTGATCCAACAACCTAATCACCTCATTCACAGGAACATTCTGGTATCCTTCAGTGGTCATAAAGTTAATCATTACCGTAGATTAAGGATTAAGGGAAGAATAAAAAATGTAGACTACTACCAATTTGTCCCTCCCATGATTAGGGCATTGTTCCATTAACATCTTGTATCTCTCCTAAGAAGCATAAAGATGCTCATCTGAATGTTGTCTAAAGCTTATAAATTCATCCATAGCTTCCATAGATTTATCTTTTGGAAAGAAATGACCTTTAAACTTAGCCTCAAGCTTATCTCAAGAATTGATAGATTCTTCCTAGACATTGTTAAACCAATCTCTAGTCTTCCCTTATAGAGAAGGAGGGAATAACTGAACCTCAAAACATCTTGAGGAACTACATTTTGCTTGAAAGAATCACACACTTATAAGAAGTACATCAAATGCTTGTTAGTATCTTCATTGTAAAGACTTTAGAACTGTTAGATATAATTAGTTTTGATAATGTCAAATATAGATATAAGATATTAAGAGAAAAAAGTTTGCTTAATATATTTATCTCCTTATATTGACTAACTACTATATTTAATGTTGTATATTTTATAGCTTAGTCAAGCAATGCAAGAAAGAGATTGGAGAAAGAAGAATTTATAAGAATTAATGGAAATATCAAGATTCAAGCTCCTAGGAGAAATATCATATGTTTCTATGTTCGGAAGGGAATTTAGAAGTACTGTAGCAGAGATACTGTTTGGTACTGTAGCAGCAAGATACTGTAGCACGCAGGCACTGTAGCATCTGAAAAGACTGTAGCACTGAGTTGGTTCTGTAGCACTCGAGTTCTGGGCCCTGTAGCACTCGAGTTTGAAGAGTTCTTCATGCGGGTTCTTGACAGAAATGACTCCGGATGATTCCCAAATTTTGCACTCGAGTTAGATATAGATAACTCCAGTTTGGTAATGTTCAGAACTGCAAAAATTGGTTTGAACTTGAGTGTGGATCTGAGAACTCGAGTTCACAGTAAAGTTCAACAACATACTCTGTTCGTCCCTATTTTACGTTCAGTTTGGGTGAGCTTCAGTAATTCAACCATATCTCCCAAACCATAACTCCAATGTGGACGAAACTAGTGGCATATGAAACAAGACTCCCAATGCATAATTTTGACATTAGAAACAACATCAAAAAATCTTAGGTGAATCAGATATTAATGTTTGAATTGAAATTGAAATCACCATCATATTCATGAACAACTTTCATATTTTAGACATATCTTTCAAACTACACATCCAAATGAGTTCAAACTAGTGCTCTATGAAAGTAGACGCAAAGAGCTTTCCATGGATATATAATACGTTAATTTTGGAGTTATATTCAATATGGTATGACTTATGGAATTTGATGCTCGAAAATACATATGTTGTCTACACTAATCGGATCATAACTTAGAGAATACAAAGAGTTCGGAGCTGATTCCTTTTACATTCGAATGTAAACAACAAGAGCTTTTTAATGATAAATTATTTTTCATATTTGGAGTAAAAAATGAATGGATCATATTTTGAGTGCACTGTTCACACATTGCAAGAAGCACTCTTGTCATGAGAGTTCTAACGAAAGAGTTCATTCCAGAGAGCCTTCTTGATGAGATACTAGTGCTATACTTGATATTGAATTCTACACTCGAGTTCCTTACTCATCTAGCACTCGAGTTTTAAAAGTGCTGAGATGAGAGTTTCCACCCGAGAGAGTTGAAGCCGTGAAGTATAAGAATGCACTCGAGTCAAGGATTCACGCACTCGAGTTCTACATACCATTTGCACTCGAGTTCTGCGAGTTATGATGTGAAAGTTCATATCAGAGAGTGATGTTGCTGGGAAACAAATGTTGCACTCGAGTTGGGATTAAAGCACTCGAGTCCTACATATCACTTATACTCGTGTGACAAGAGTTTTACGGTGAAAGTGTGTACCCGAGAGATTTGTAAACTTGAAGAAATCAGGTGCACTCGAGTTTGTCAGATAGCACTCGAGTTCTAAGTCATTTTTATGGAAGTGCACTCTGGAAGTTTATGACAGAAACCATCTGAAGAATGTGAAAATATATTATGCACTTGAGTTTGGAATTATACACTCGAGTTCATGAGTTTGGCAGACGCAGAAGGAAAATGATTTCCAGCGATCGATCCGAACATGTTTAAATGATATCCAATGATTATGCTTTCACTTGTTATAACTCTTAAACTTGATTTAATGATTGTTCCAAGTGTAAGACAGGTTTGCAACGTTCAGATAGACAAAACACATAAAGAAGCCAAAAACGACAGACACAATGAAATGGGTAACTGTCATCTGCACAAGGGTCTGACCAACACCAATTAGCTCTCACACACTCTGACAGCTCGTAAAGAATTCAAATGCCTATACAATCATAACAGATATAGTTGCAACGTTTATCCTTTGAACACCAATATTCAATAGACAGCTCAACGGGAAGAAGAAGAATGCTCAACTGTCAAATGAATCAACAGACTCTAATGGACCAATGTTTACAACGGTCATCTTCCACTACCCAGCTATAAATGGAAGTGCATTAAAAGAGGGAAGGAGCATACAGAAGAACAAAAAAAAGAGAGTGACCAGAACTCAAGTACGCCAATATGCTGTTATCATAAGTCTTCCGCCTCACACACTCTCTGTTCTTATCTGTTTTATATATCATGTATATTTGAGACATTGAATATTTGTATTGTATTTCAGTGAGCATTTCATCTACTCTATGAGAGAGTCTATAAACACTTCATCTATATGTCTGTATTGATCTCAAGGTAGAGGGACCTTGAGAGAGTTGAATTCCTTAGGGGAAAGCTGTTGTCGGTTAGACTTTGTGCTCGTAAGACTTACAAAGTGCAAGTAGTAGAGAACGTTGCTGCTTTTAAGACTTACAGTGGTGTAAGCAGGAGAGAACGTTGCTGCTCATAAGACTTGCAAGGGTAAGCAGGAGAGAAAGGTCTTTGGGATTGCTTTACTCAACTTACCGTAAGAGGGTGTAAACCTTACAGTGTGTAAGGGGGAGTAACTTTGTAAGAGATTTGTAGCAGCTGTTCTTGGGCCCAATTAAACAAGAAGATAGTAGATTTGAAATCTTAGGAGGAGCCTGGGGATTGGACATAGGTCATCGTGGATTGGACCGAACCAGGATAAATCACAGTTTGTATATTCTCTTCTCTAAACTTTTACATTTCTAGCATATATGATCTATATATTTGCATATGATTTTATAGTTCTATATGTATTGGTTTGATAAGTTGTGAAAAGATTTTAAAAGATCAGACTTTCTTATCGTACACCCAATTCACCCTTCTCTTGGGTGTCGGCCAGGTCTAACATTTGGTATCAGAGCTTGGGCTCTTGTTTAAACGACTTAACCGTCTCAAGAGTTACAATGGCTAACTTTGGGTATTTTATGCTTCCAAAAGGTTTTGATTATACTATTCCATCTCTTTTGAAAGATATTGATTTTTGGTTCTGGAAAGCTAGAATGACTAGTTTTATAAAAGCATATGATTTTGATATGTGGAATATTTTTACAAGTGCTTTTGATCATAAACCAAGAAAGGATTGGACAGATAAAGAAAAGAAAATGTTTTCATTAAATATTAGAGCAAAGATTTTGTACAGTGCTGTGATAGAAACTGATTTTGAGAAAATTAGATTTGTTCTAATGCTAAAGATATATGGGACACTCTTGATTCTATATATACTTCTAACAAGTATGTTGAAGTTGAAAGTGTTGACAGTTCATGTGAAATTATAAGTTGCACATCTATGGTGCATGAACAATTGGAAGTTGATGATGAAGATAGAGATATCATACAACACTTCCATACAGTCAACATAGATAGACAAGGAGATGAGGATTCCCAAAAAGAGCTTATAATAGACGGACATGAGAAATCACTCTCTGGAGCTCAAGATGAACTTAAGGTAAAAAGTTCCAATTCTTCTTATGATCTTTATAAAACTGATTATCAAAATTTGCATAAAACCATTGTCCAACCAATTGTTGACTCTGTTGATAAAAACAAAAATGTTTTCAAATATGCTGGAAACGTATATGTGAAGAAAGAATGTAGGAAAACTGGATATATGTTATTGTCATCCCTCAAACAACACAATACTTGCACAGAACCTCACAATGTATATCATCATGTTATCTGTAATTATTGTAGTAAATCCGGTCATATTTCTCACATGTGCTATATTAGAAAAAATTCTAATGTGAGAAATAAATATGTTTGGGTTCCAAAAGGTCATGTAAAGTCTAATACTAACAATCAAGGACCCAAGTATATATGGGTACCAAAATCTCCATCTATTACCTTATGTATACAGGATAATCCGAAGAGTAATGGATATAAGGGTACAGAGAAAATGAAGAAAAAGCCAAGAGGTTCTCATGTACCAACAAAGAACTGTGCATCATCACAAAAAGAGAACTCTCAGAGCATCCATTGCTGGAACTATAAAGTATAATCACGAAAAGAAGTAATGGACAAAAGAAGTATATTCCACTTCAAGGAAGGGCTACCATAATGTACCATTCAACTACCTTAAGGAGAACAAGAAAAGGTGGATCTCTCATACACAAAGAAAAATACTCTCAAAGTCTATATCATTTGAGATAGCGTTGCATAATCCCAAAGCCAAAAATGCAAAAATAGAGCTTCAAAGAAAGATGCAATGGGTATGTAAAGGTAATCCTCCAAGCACCTAAAGGAAACATGCAAAATGGTAAAACCTCTTACATTATTATCTTTAATATTTATTGAGGTTTATACATGTTACCTTAAGATTGATCATTGCACATATGTTTTCACAATCTTCAGAAAATTCATTCACAAAGAATTGCAATGTTCAATAGCTTAACACTTTATGCATATATGCATACTTCAAGAGAAATTACTTTAATGCATAAAGTCCTGTTTAATTCATTATGCTCAATTTCTTTAAATTAAATGTATTACTAGAGTATGTGAATTATGATTCTTACAAGCTAACCATGAGCGGATCTAAGTAAGATTGGATACTGAAGGAACAAAATGGGTTATACATTTTTTTAGGAAGAAATTTATAGAAAAGCTTGATTCATATGAACATAGGTTACTCAAGTGATCTTGGAGGACTTGAGTATAAAGATGCAAGCAATTGGAAACTAACTTGAGTATCTACAAGTCACACTCAAGTCAGGTACGCTGAGTTAGTATGGGAGTTTAACTGCAAAACTCAAGTTTGCAGTGGCAAACTCGAGTCCATACAAACTCGAGTTTGGAGGTACAAACTCGAGTTTGGAGGGCCAAACTCAAGTGCATATGAACTCGAGTTTTGTGGGAATAACTCAAGTAGTATTGGGTGTTTTGTATCAGTTTCCAAAATTTAGTCATTGCACTCATTATTTCCAACTCATTTTGAATGATAACTACTTCCTCATAATTGCATGTCATTAGCAATTAATCTAAAAATGAAATTGTGCATAATCTTGCTATGAATTTGAGTTTGAAATGCATATGTTAAAATTTTTACTTGAATTTCAATCCATCTTATTTATAAAAATGCATACATATGATTTGAAAATTATTCATATTTTGTTTGCATTTTTAAAATTGGAAGTTAATATTATTGTATAATAAATGTCAGAAATGCTTCAAATTCATCCTCCAGAATATTTCCCTATCATTCACATATTGATCATTGATCTTCAATATGCTATCCTAAGCTTAAACTCCTCAATCCTTATTTTCTAAACGAGTTAGATTTTATCTATATGAGTTTCAAGTATATTTCCCCATAGATGAATTCAATATGTGAAAGCCTTGTTCCTAATGCATAAATCCTTTTGGTTGAGTTATTCCAAGCATTATAAATGTTCATTAATGTATTAAATGTGAATGTATTAATCATTATAGTGGAATAACATATTAGGATAATATTTTGGAACTCTAGTCATTTGGACTAATGAGTATGTGCTTCATCATCTATAAATCCTTATACTTATCTTGTTACTCAATTACATCAACATTTGTCTTCATCTATTTTCGAGTAACTAGAACCTTGTATTCAAATTCTTTCCATGAATGATCATATATTTCTTGACACAATTCTAAGAGGTAAGATTATCACTTGATCTATAGCAAAGTCATTGTGCTTATATATGTGTATCTAGTTAAGCCCCTTTTGGCTGATTCATTTTCCATATGACTTTTGCTCTTGGGAAAATTCTCCAACATGTTTATTTTGAGGAGCAACATGTTATCTTAGTTGAATTCCAAAGTGAAGCTTTATGACATAAATTTTATATCTATTGACTTCCACCATTTTTAGCACGAGCATTGATATTTAACAAATTTCATAAATGAGTTTTTATGCATACAAAATCTTAATGTTATAATGCATATTCATAATTCGAAATAACATTTGAGATTTTGAAATAATTTGCGTATTTTCATTCATAATTTATAATTTTTTAAAAGATGGTCATTATGGATAGATTCTCTACTCTTTTGATCAAACTTACATAGATTGCATGAAAACCTTATCAATGGCATATTTTCAACTAAAGTGTATTTACAAGTTGTCATTGATAATTGGAAAACATCATTCTTAATTGATATCATTTGCTCATTACCCTTTATGATTCAATTGCATGAATTTACTTATTGGGTAAAATTATACTTTAATCATTGTTGGTTAATGATAATCTTAGCTCCATTTTCATATAATTTAATTGTATAAGAGCATAAGAGTTATCATTACCATTTATGATTCAATTGCATGAATTTACTTATTGGGTAAAATTATACTTTAATCATTATTGGTTAATGATACTCTTAGCTTCATTTTCATATAATTTAATTGTATAAGAGCATAAGAATTATTATGTCTAATATTATGGACCCAAGAAAAGTTGGGTACCAAAGAACATATATTTATACTTTTGCAGGAGTCGACCAAAATGCTTTGCTTTCAGATATAAAGATCAAAGGCTAATAGAGGAAGCAGAATCTCTGATATAAGATGCATCAAATTTGATAAGATGAGACAGCTGTGAACCAGAACTTCACAATTCTATTTGAGATGACATATGACAAAATAAGGGAGCTATGTGCAAACCAGAATTTTCAAATAGTGCTTGACAAAAGGCGTATGCTAAGAGGATAAATGAATATGAAGCCTTTCTCCAAGCTCATTTTGTTGTTTATACTCTTAAGTGTTCCATAGAGATTACAGATCATCAAACAATAACTAACCAATGATGCATTAATGGACTTCAAACGACTATACTTGAGTAATTGCGATAATACTTGAGTGCGATATTGTATTCTTTCTTAATTCAAATTCTCTGAGTTGCATCATTCGAAGTGAACACTTGAGTAATGATTGAGTGATATTAGGGTATGACTGTTAAAACCCCTAGCTAGCATCATCATTTTCCAAACTTGATTTCTCACTAAATCTTCTGACTTTCCACTCAAAGTTTTCAATGGTTTTTCAAATCCATAAGAGTTTTTAACTGCATTCACTTTTGCAAAAATCACATTTAAGACCGGTTAAAAAAGACATTTTAGACCGGTTCTGGATCAGGTCTTGATACAGCCGATCTAAGTTAAAAAACCGGTCTAAAATATATATTTTTAAGACCGGTTCTTAGACAACCGGTCTTAAATCTGACAAACAGAGGCGTTCTTGTGGATTAAAATATAATTTTAAGACCCGTTCTATTGAGAACCAGTCTAAAATAACTGCAACTTTAAGACCGTTTTTGTAAATAACCAGTCTTAAATATTGATTTAAGACCGGATTTAAGACCGGTTATCACAAGAATCGGTCTTAAAGTATCAGTTATTTTAGACTTGTTCTCAATAAAACTAGTCTTAAATTAATATTTAAGACCGGTTATTTGCAAAACCGGTCTTAAAGTATATAATATTAAGATCGGTTCTCAATATAACCGGTCTTAAATATTACTTTAAGACCGGTTCTTATAAGAACCGGTCTAAATTTTTTTTTTTCAGTTTTGTTGTTTCAATCTTGTTACCGAGGCAGTAAGCCATATTTAACAACAATCCCCTCTCTCCACACACAAGAAACAACACATGCATGTATATTCACAATCAGAAGCAGTAACAACCCTCACCTCTCAATAATCATAGAATGAACATTATGAATACAATTCACTTCCAATGACAACCAATAACACATTATAAACTTGTTAAATTCTCAGCAACAGTATAATATGAACAATTTATAATCATCAGGCTTTACAGAGAAATGAAAAAAATGGAAGAAAATTTACAATAGCGATCTCATGCCTGTATTGACATCCATCTAGTATGACCAATATCCAAGAAATTGTCCTGAGCAGAGATATATATAAACCAAGTTAGATATATAGGAAAAGCATAAGTATTATTAGAACAAGATAAGATCACATTAAAAAACTTACTAATCTTGTAAAAACTCATATATGAATTACACACAACAACGGCGAATGAAATCAATATCTTCTTTAGGAAAGGGATCAGCAAGATCAAACATCTGTATGTGTAACACCGAAGCCAAACAAAACATTAACTTATTTAAAACAATAAAGTAATACAAAATTTTTAAAATATACATTTATTACCTCCTCGGTAAAATCAGTCATGCCTAGGCTGATAATATTGTAAATTTGCCTTAAAATATAAAGACCACACAAGTTGGACCCCGGTGGCTACCTACGGGTCTGAAAAAGAACATGATATCATCAAAGCAAGCATAAAAGCATAGCTTATAGAACAGATCTTAAAGAAAACAAATATGTACTAACCTTTGGCATGATCCATGTAGGGTATTTTAAGTCACGAACATGCTTACCATACTTAGCGTGTAGGAATGTCCGTATAGCCCTATCATAAAAATCACAAAGATTACTTATTCTGCACATAAACTTTGCACATGAAAGGTAATATTAATAAAGCAAGAAAACTTACGAGTTCATGGTCTTCTTCAAGTTACTCCCCGGTTTTAAGTAAAGGGAGCACAAGAGGATGACTGTGTAACTAGCCTTACACAGAATAACCAATTGCCAATGATCCCTTAAAAAAGAAGATGAATGTTAAGCAAATATATATAAAGTATTATATGTTTTGGAATATAAATTTGATGTTTCTTACCCATGCACTTAAGGAGCCAAGAAACACTCAATTTTCTTCCATTGAGAAGAATCAGCTGGATGTCGAAGCTTTCCATCGGAAATTCTCTCATTCGCATGCCATCTCAAATTTTTGGCAAATTTCATTAGCAAACAGCCATTTGAACCTCGGTATGACTGGAAGATACCACAACACTTTTACAGGGGCCTTATTTGATTTGTACCTGGGGGTTTCACATATAGGACACTGCTCTTTCTCTTCATGCTATTTTCTGTACAATATACAATCATTAGGGCATGCATGGATTTTTTATACTTCATCCCTAGTGGATACAATATTTTCTTAGCATCATAGTATCGGCAAGACAACACATTATCATCTTGAAGCATGTCCTTAAAGGCGTCAAGTGCTTCTGAAAAAGTCTTGTCGCTCCATTCATGCCGTGCTTTCAAGCTTACCAATTTCAATATAGCTTTCAATAATTGGTATTTTGTGCACCCCGGATATAGCGGCTTCTCAGCATCACTGCACATATTACCATATGCATATGATTGCTCAAAAGCCTCTTCTCCTACATCACGAATAATATCCTTTATCCGATCATCCAGCTCCGTGACATGATCATCAAAGATCACTCCCCCCTCTTGAGATGCGCTTGGCATTTCTAATCATTCACCGTGCCATACCCATACTATATAAGTCTTACAAAATCCTTCACAAATACAATGTATATATATATCTACATCACTTAGTCGCTTCTCGTTCAGACATTTTACACAAGGACAATAGAACATCCCACTATCATCATTACCATAATTTCTTCTAGCAAATTCCAAAAAATCCCTCACCCCATTATCATATTCAACACTAGTCCATTTAGCATTCATCCAACTATGATCCATATATTTCAACACATTTTTTTCTTCTATTCTGTATATTAACTCCCCTGGAAGCTGTAGAAGCTGCAGAATTTTAGTTGACGAAGCTGCAAAATTCCAAGAAGAAGTAAAAGGCCTCCTTAGGAAAATCAACAGTAAATTAGATATTTTACTTCGTTAATGTTTGTGATTGCTACGTTTTTATATTATCTTGAGGAATAAGACTCAGCACTCAACAGGTACGAATTAGCTACTATTATCAGAATCTTTCTTTGTCAAGCACAAAACAGGTATCTCTTAACACCCGTGCATAGAAGGGATCCAGTTTCATACAGATATTTTATGTTTATTGACTTTTTTGATTGTTAAATTCTTAAATGTGTTAGCCAATCAAGAGCTTGAACGATCATCATACAGAAGAGATCTGATACAGCTAATACAACTGGTATTAGAACAGGAAAATCGACTTTATCAAAGTACACCACCAGAATTTAGGAACGAAGATAGGTATCTGAAGTTCCTAATGTTTGTTCTTTTTATTATAGTTGTTTTAGAAGTAATTTGATGTATGTACATGATTTAAATTATAAAAAGATATTAAGAAAAATAGAATTAATTGGTGAATAGTCATGTAAGCCTGCTGACTATAGAAAAAACAGAGTTAGGGGAACCAGCATAGGTAGGAGATAAGATCCTCATAAGGCAGAATAACGTTATTATTGAACAATTAATTGATATCAGACAACTCTTAGGGGTCTTGTTCAAACAACTCGTGATCCATAGGAAAAGGCCTTATTAACACAGGTCATAGAATAGATTAAATCATTTAACCCCTAAAATTTTCTAAAACCCCTTTGCATCGGAGTCGCAACGAAGTATGGTGGGTAGTAAAGATACAGTTTCTATTTATACGAAGAATTAATAAACTGAGACAGGGGAAATTACCTGAATGTAGTGACCTTAGAGGCTTGAGGAGCAAGAGAAGAGGGGTTGCACCGGCCTCACGATAGCGTACAAACTCACGGCCTTCACGATGGTGACTCCCGGCGGAGTACTTCACGGTACAAGGCCGTCGAACGGAGGAGGGAGTATTGTTAAACAATGGGAATATGAACGAAAAAAGGAGAAGGAGGATGTGGCGGCGGCGGCGGATGGAGTAGTGGCTGAGGATGATAGGGAACACTAAACGGAGAAGAAGGCAAAGAACTCAAACGGTGATATTTCGTGGCTGTGTGGAATGAGAGGGAAAATGAAATGCACGGCTGTTAGGTTGAAAAGAAGAGTTTTAAGACCGGTTATTTACATAACCGGTCTTAAAAGTGTTAAACTTTAAGACCGGTTATCTAGATAACCGGTCTAAATAATTACTTTTAAGATCGGTTGTAAATAAACCGGTCTTAAAAATATACTGATTTTTAACTTTGAATTTTAATTAAATATTTAAGACTGGTTATTTAATAACTGGTCTTAAAATACTAACTTTTAAGACCGGTTATCTAAATAACCGGTCTTAATAATAACGTGATTTTTTTTTTCAATAAAATTATTTTGATTTTGAGACCGGTTGTTTATATAACCGGTCTAAATAATTTTTTTAGACCGTTTTTTTAGACAACCGGTCTAAAACATTGCTTTTAATTATGGAATTGCTACCGCGTGTTTCTTTTAGACCTTATCCGCAATAACCGGTCTAAATAATGCTGTCTAAAAATACCATTTTGCACTAGTGATTTCTCATGATAATTTTTAAGACCATGCATACATTAAGGGAGAGCTTCACATTTACATGTGTTTTATATTTTAAAAGCTTATCTCCTTTATTTGATGAAAATCATTATAGTATACTCATTTACATTTACCTTCAATTGATTAGTTTTGATGATGAGATACTTATACATTTTCTTTCCTTGATCTTAATTTGAATATATCCTATAGAAAGGAAACCTTTGATACTTGATTGTACAAACCATTCTCCTTGCAAGAATACTTTTAACTTATGACAGGAGAATTAGCTCTATACATGATCACTCCTCAACACACCAAAAAGAGTTTATATCAACTTTGAGGACATATGTCTTGATGATCAATCAAGAAAAATATTGGCTACAACATTCAAAGAAACAAATACCTGTGCCAATACAAATGAGCATTAAACATATTATGATAAAAATATGAAACAAAAGCTTAACTTAGCAAGAGCATCCTGGAGACATCATTAGAGTTGTACAGCGAAAGTGTAGTGGACCAGATTTCATGAATCTATCATCAGCTTGCCAAATCCAAATGAGCATCTCTAAACTCTATCTCTTTAAATTTTGAAGATATTGTGCATCTCTTTGATTTCATTATGATAATTTTTCTTTAAAATATCTTCAAATTATTTATTCATTTGTATCACATTAAAACATAAAGGGGGAGAGAGAAAAATTGTTTTCATGACACATTTACTTTAAAAAGAGAGACATTTCAAATTTGTTTTTGTATTTATCTCTCTATAAGTATGTATTCCTTATCCCTCAAACTTTTTGCTAATGAAAAATAGGGGGAGAGAGAGGCAAGCAAAATATGTTGCATAATATTTATACAAGTCACATTTATACATATTTTTCTTGTAGGATTTGTCATTATCAAAAAGGGGGAGAATGTTATATATGATTAGTTTTGATGATGTCAAATATAGATATAAGATATTAAGAGCAAAAAGTTTGCTTAATATATTTATCTCCTTATATTAACTAACTACTATATTTAATGTTGTATATTTTATAGCTTAGTCAAGCAATGCAAGAAAGAGATTGGAGAAAGAAGAATTTATAAGAATTAATGGGAATATCAAGATTCAAGCTCCAAGAAGAAATATCATATGTTTCTATGTTTGGAAGAATTCAGAAGTTACTGTAGCAGAGATACTGTTTGGTACTGTAGCAGCAAGATACTGTAGCACGCAAGACTGTAGTAGCAAGATACTGTAGCACGCAAGACTGTAGCATTTGAAAAGACTGTAGAACTTGAGTTGGTACTGTAGCACTCGAGTTCTGGGCCCTGTAGCACTCGAGTTTGAAGAGTTCTTCATGCAAGTTCTTGACAGAAATGACTCCGGATGATTCCCAAGTTTTGCACTCGAGTTGGATATGGATAACTCGAGTTTGGTAATGTTCAGAACTGCAAAAATTGGTCTGAACTCGAGTGTGGATTTGAGAACTTGAGTTCACAGTGAAGTTCAACATACTCTGTTCGTCCCTGTTTTACATTCAGTTTGGGCGAGCATTAGTAATTCAACCATATCTCCTAAACCACAACTCCGATGCCGACGAAACTAGTGGCATATGAAACAAGACTCCCAATGCGTCATTTTGACATCAGAAACAGCATCAAAGAATCTCAGGTGAATCAGATATTAATGTTTGAATTGAAATTGAAATCACCATCATATTCAGGAATAACTTTCGTATTTTGGACATATCTCTCAAACTACACGTTCAAATGAGTTCAAACTAGTGCTATATGAAAGTAGATGTAAACAGATTTCCATGGATATATAATACGTTAATTTTGGAGTTATATTCAATGCAGTATGATATATGGAAGTTGATGCTTGAAAATACATATGTTGTCTACACTCATCGGATCATAACTTGGAGAATACAAAGAGTTCAGAGCTGATTCCTTTTGCATTGGAATGTAAACAACAAGAGCTTTCTAATGATCAATCATTTTCCATATTTGGAGTCAAAAATGAATGGATCATATTTTGAGTCCACTATTCACACATTTCCAGAAGCACTTGAGTCATGAGAGTTCTAACGAAAGAGTTCATTCCAGAGAGCCTTCTTGCTGAGATACTAGTGCTACACTCGAGTATGGAATTCTACACTCAAGTTCCTTACTCATCTAGCACTCGAGTTCTAAAAGTGCTGAGATGAGAGTTTCCACCCGAGAGAGTTGAAGTCGTGAAGTATAAGAATGCACTCGAGTCAAGGATTCGCGCACTCGAGTTCTACATACCATTTGTACTCGAGTTCTGCGAGTTATGATGTGAAAGTTCATATCCGAGAGTCATGTTGCTAGGAAACAAATATTACACTCGAGTTGGGATTGAAGCACTCGAGTCCTACATATCATTTACACTCAAGTGACAAAAGTTTTACGTGAAAGTGTGTACCCGAGAGATTTGTAAACTTGAAGAAATGAGGTGCACTCGAGTGTGTCAGATAGCACTCGAGTTCTGAGTCATTTTTCACTCGAGTTATGAAAGTGCACTCTGGAAGTTTACAACAGAAACCATCTGGAGAATGTGAAAATATATTATGCACTCGAGTTTGGAATTATACACTCGAGTTCATGAGTTTGGCAGACGCAGAAGCAAAATGATTTCCAGCGATCGATCCGAACATGTTTAAATGATATCCAATGATTATGCTTTTACTTGTTATAACTCTTAAACTTGATTTAATGATTGTTCCAAGAGTAAGACAGGTTTGCAATGTTCGGATAGACAAAACGCATAAAGAAGCCAAAAATGACGGACACAATGAAATGGGTAGCTATCATCTGCACTGTAAACACCTCATTTTCAATAGCTTTGATACCAACAAATGTAAGACACCCTTCCATATACTTACCTCACCAGCTCTTAGTTCCATTATATCAGAGTAAGCGAGTGATAAATTATTAAACTAAAAGTCGTTCTCTTATTCATGCTAGAAAATTTCTCCAATACATTAGAGTGATTCTCTGCTTATACAATATTCATACATATACATACATCCATATATACACATATATGAAATACAAGAAGTAGTGCTCCGCACTACGACCTCCTCTTCACTTCACGTCTCCATATCTCCTCCGTGCATCTTCATACATCTTCACCTGTCACTATGGTTGTTTGGGAGGAGTGAGATTCGAGAGAATCTCAGTAGTGAACAGTACCTCTATGCATGGTAGATATATATGAATGCATGACATGCTTGCCAACACTATTTCATGCCAACATAATGACATGCTGCGTGCTCAATGTTATGACATACATATAGCCATTTCATAAATATAACAGAGCTTCAATCAATCAACAAGTTCAACACAAACAGGCATAGGAGTCACATAATCAATGCAAGACATACATATCATGCACATACAGGAAAAGATAAGTCCACTACCTATCGGACCTCACGTCCATCCTCGATCCTTCGTCTTTGCTCCGGTTCAGGCACGTCCATCCATTGAGTCCTAGAATTCCCAAACATTTAATACATGAGTCATTACTCTTTCTTATATCATTCTAGACTCGTATTAGTTGATAACTTAGCCCAATTATGCTAAATTACCAAAATACCCCCGGAAGCCTGGCCCAACTGTACTTTTACAGAAATTACAACATGGGCCAATCCTACACAATTTCACGTGTAGAATCCATTTATGACTTAAGATTAGTCAAATTCAGGCTCGAATGATGAAAATACCGTTGATAGCCCTTACTTAGAGCCTTTAAGGGGTAATTTGGTCATTTCACACTCCAGGCCTTTTCTCACTTCTTCATCAACATGAACCCTACACAATTTGATCTTATAAACTCAATGGAATCATCCAATTGATGAAATTCTAACTCCATCCTCTTTCCACACTTAAGGCATCAATTTTAGAGTTCCTAGAAGAGTTGTGTCGGTTCCTCCCTTTCTTTGGCTTAATATCCTCCTTTCTACTCCTTATTACATGATTAGCCATTTAGACATGCCTTGGACATCATTTCGGCCCCCAAAACACAGATAGAATGAGAGATAAATAGTACACTACTTCCAAAATACTCATCCAAATGATAAACCAAAATGGTAGGAGGGAAGCCTACGCTTACCTCTACCCGCTTCTGAATTCGGTTTGGAATTCTAGCGACGTTCTGGCCGGCGAGACGGCACTAATGGCCTCCAAACGAGAATCCAAAACTATATAATTGAAGCTCGGGATGAGTATAACAACATTTGCACTGGACATTTCGAGAGAAAACGCCGTTTCGGATGAGTTCCAGCGAAAACAAGTTTTCTTTCTCTTCTCTCTCTCCATCGCATTCTCCTTCCTTTTCTCATTCTCGTTCTCATCTGATCTGTTCCTCTTTCTCTTTCCTTTCCCCTTTTAATCTGACCGTAGGAAATAATGAGAATTGATGATGAAGGGTCATGATTAATTAAAATCATCTGGTGGCATTTACTCAATTAGTCTACCTATCTCATTTCTTGCATAGCAAGCTTCCTTTCTCGTTTCCTTCATCATTCCATTAATATTAATGAGAATTATGAGAGTATAATTCACTCTCAAATTACCCTATTACACCACCTCAAGTGGTCAACCGAAGCCTTAAGCTTCTCCTCATATTGACTTTACTTGATAATAATTACCAACATAGCTTCATTAATTACCAAGTAGTCATTTCCCTCCTTTTAATTCCCACTTAACTCAACATATTGGGAATATTAGGGAAAAACCATCATTTCTCAACATATGACAAAATTACCATTTTGCCCTTACCTTTTATTTATTTTTAATATCCAAAGATATTAAGGAATTTTGGGATATAAACCATGTCCCACTTAAACATCTACTAAACAGGGGTCTAGCAGTCCACTTAATCCAGGCTAAACCTCAAGCTTCTTATCCCAAAATTCAGGGTATTACATACACAAGGGTCCGACCAACACCAAGTAGCTCTCGCATACTCTGACAGCTCGTAAAGAATTCAAATGCCCATAGAGTCACAACAGATACAGTTGCAACGTTCATCCTCTGAACACCAATATTCAATAGACAGCTCAACGGGAAGAAGAAGAATGCTCAACGGTCAAATAAATAAACATACTCTAACAGACCAATGTTTACAACGGTCATCTTCCATAACCCATCTATAAATGGAAGAGCATTGAAAGAGGGAAGGAGCGTACAGAAGAACAAAAAAAAAAACAGAGTGACTGGAACTCAAGTACGCCAATATGCTGTTATCATAAGTCTTCTGTCTCACGCACTCTCTGTTCTTATCTATTTTATATATCATGTATATTTGAGACAGTGAGTATTTGTATTGTACTTCAGTGAGCATTTCATCTACTCTGTGAGAGAGTCTATAAACACTTCATCTATATGTCTGTATTGATCTCAAGGTTGAGGGACTTTGAGAGGGTTGAATTCCTTAGGGGAAAGCTGTTGTCGGTTAGACTTTGTGCTCGTAAGACTTACAAAGTGCAAGCAGTAGAGAACGTTGCTGCTTTTAAGACTTACAGTGGTGTAAGCAGGAGAGAACATTGCTGCTCATAAGACTTGCAAGGGTAAGCAGGAGAGAAACGTCTTTGGGATTGCTTTACTCAACTTACCGTAAGAGGGTGTAAACCTTACAGTGTGTAAGGGGGAGTAACTTTGTAACTTTGTAAGAGATTTGTAGCGGCTATTCTTGTGCCCGATTAAACAAGAATATAGTAGATTTGAAATCTCAGGAGGAGCCTGGGGGCTGGACGTAGGTCATCGTGGATTGGACCGAACCAGGATAAATCACAGTTTGTATATTCTCTTCTCTAAGCTTTTACATTTCCAGCATATATGATCTATATATCTACATATGATTTTATAGTTCCATATGTATTGATTTGATAAGTTGTGAAAATGTTTTAAAAGATCAGACTTTCTTATCGCACACCCAATTCACCCCCCTCTTAGGTGTCGTCCAGGTCTAACAAGAACCTCCTATGCATTTGAAGCATTATTATCATAACCAGATTGATCTCAAAAGTATGTGCTTGCATTTCAAGCAACCAAATGCAAGATGGAGTACCCCGCATATTCCAGCTAGCAAAGTCATTGACAGCAGCTCTATCATATTTATCTTCTGCCATGACTTCAGATTCAATTTCTTCTTCAATGAGAGGCATTCCATTAAGTACCACTACCAATCCGTCCAGATATAAGGGTTGCATACATTGAAATGGTACCTAAAGGAGAAACATTTAAGCAAGTATCAAACTAAAACAAAAATAAATAAAGAAAAAAGGGAAAAATTGTATATCTAACTGCTCAATAGAAATTTACTAGCATAAGCCTAAGGTTGACCAAGGGATTTGTTAAACAATTCCCCAGAAACAGCACCAAAAACTTGTTCACATGGCAAGTTCACGAGTCACGCCAAGTAATAAAGAGACAAGTAGATATTGTTCCCACAGATATTTGATCAACAAATTGGTCAAGCAAGAGCCTTAGTGAATTTAATCAAGCTAAGCTAAAATGAGTTTTTGATGTGAAAAGAGAATTTGAAAACTACTTTTAAGACTAAAAAGTGATAAATGCAATTATTCTTTAACTTCAAGGATTAAATAGAACATAATATTATTTCTTCCCTTTGCACTTCATAAAACTAGATTAATTTCCTCTCCAATAGTATTTCAATGAATATATGTGTTAGTCTAAGGTTTAAAAAGCACTTGACAAATATCTCTCAAGTCAAAATCAAGTTTCTCTTTTCATTAAAATGCACAATCTCTCGCTGCAATTAATGAAAATCAACCTTAAGCAACCTTAATGTAACAATACAATGTCAATAAATATATCTCTATTTTACCAACAAACTATCCATTTATCAAGTAAATTTTAAGTCAAGCATGATTTTAACCAAGTTTTACACCTAGATTAGCTCTCTCAAGTCAAATCCAAATGAACAAATCAATCTAAATGGTAGAAGCATTAAGCAAAGGATAAAATCAACACACACACACACACACACATCATTAACTACTAAAAGAGAGGAATAATCAAGTTTTAATTCATATAAAGGTTCAAAATAATCCTAGAATGAAGAGTTTAGCTACATATAATCATAAAACAACCGCAACTATCCAAAATAATTACAGTCATATCAAGAAACTAGAAAAGAAAGGGAAGAAAAATGAGAAAAACCAAGGATTAAAGTTGCAAATATCTTCTACACCAACCTCAAAGCTCCAAACTCTTCAAAATGCAAAACCCTATCACCCAAAACATCCAAGAAGTCTAGAATGAGTGATTTTGGGCATATCCTTGGGTTTTATACTTGTTTTTCCACTTCAGTTTTTAAAACACACATTATCAGTTTTGTGAATTCACCGTCAGTTCTCTATAACAAACCCATAGCGAATTGTCAAACAGAGATAATGCTTTTTCATGTAATTTTGATATGGCTTGGCTACGGCGAATCTATGGCCTAAGGGTAAATAGAGAGGCCATCTTTTGAGGCAGTTTTGCAATGGCATGTCTACAATAATTCCACGGCAAATGTAGACTTCTCTTCCATAGTGTTCTTTTTGATCTTCTTCTTGCATTTTTTCCTTCTCTTCACAACTTCCCATGATCTTTGAGAGCTTTCACAACTTGTCATCTTCCACCTACAAGGAGGATGAATTCATAAGCTCTTTAACTTTCACCATTAATCATGACTATATACGTTTAACTTATGATTTAACAAAAGTTTCAGTTTGCTTTTGTGACATGATGTTTTCTTCTACAATCTCTTTATATGTACAATTTGAACCCAAAAATAAGTGAAAATAGAATAAAATGTGTTGAAATATTATTGATTTCTATGAGTTATCAATGGAAAGTAAGAATAAATTGTATTGCCTACTGTTCTTTTTCCCAGAAACGTACTAGCTATTGTTTACGACTTATAAGTAATGTGATTTGTTTATAAATTTTATGGTCAATAGTAATATCGATATATTTTGTCCTAAATATTGGTATTCACTGAAAATAAAGAATCTTGGCACAAAATCAATCCATCACAATTGTAGCAAAGGATTTAGCAATACAAATTTCCATATCAAATATTTTTTGGCTAATCTAGGGAAAGAATTATAATACTAATTCTGTCGCAAATAATTAATATATTTAGGTGGCTGAAAATGGTGTGCATCATATGTTGTTGTTGCCATATTGGCTCCTAATTGGTGTGCATTGGTTTGTAAATTGTCAATATGCATCATAACTTAATAAATTACTAATATTGTAGATTTTATTTCTCACAGACATTGTACCAAAAGACGTACATGAACTATTTTACGATACGCTTAATTTTTTTTATTCTATTAATTACTTTCCTTTTGTTTATTTAATAGATTAAGAGGATAATGTTAAGGACGCGACCACTAGACAATATGATTGAGGCCGTACGCGATGTATGGGAAGCAAGAGAATGGGGATGTCGTTACAAGGGTTTTCCTTATTTCAGCCTTATTTTCAAAAAGACAAAATTAAATATTATATTATATTTTTCCTTTTACTTCCCAAAAGTAGAATTGGAACACTGTATGTATCTCGTGCTAATCGTGAATAATTAATATGGAGGTAAGGCAGTTCATGTATAAATACAGGCCTATGCAATAGTTAAACACACAATTAGGATCTCTTGATCTCTCTTCCTCAATCATCTGAGCATTTCATCAACAGTTTTCCAGGTGCTTGGTCTTGTTCGTCATATCAAATTCTTCTTCCATATCTCATACTTGTTTTTCTCGCTTGAAATTTTATATCAGTTTTGAAAAAATTGAAACTTCCTCTCTATGTCCAGGAAATATTATTCTTAGATCAATTTCTTTTCGTATAATATGGAAAATCAACGTAGTTAAATGGTTTTTTACCTTACTTCCTTATCGCCTAGTGGTATAATAGCTCCCCTATGTGTTGGTTGGTTGCGGATTGAATTCCTCTTGTAACTTCAGGTTGTTTGTGGCTTTGTTTAATTAAAAAAAATGGCTTTTGAGTTTTTCATTGATGATAAACATATTGCTTCTTTCCATTTGTTCATTTTAATTAGAGGGTTGGGCATAAACAACCTAAAGTTATAAGTAGGATTGAATTTGCAGCCTCTCACGAGCTTCCATGCTGGTAGGCTTTAGCCATTGGCACCAATTGTTTTCCGTCAAACTGCTAACTAGAATTCTAACTTTTTGTGTGTATAGCACGGAATGCTTAAATTTGAACAAAAATATTTTCTACCATGAAGTCTACAGAACTCACAGGCGATCAAGATCTTGTTTTAAATAGTAACATTATATTTTCATTATATGTATTGTAGTATATACTATATTATATTAAATCAACTTCAATTATGTTGTTAATTTGTTTTTCAAGGTTAATATCATCAAATGGCTGCTTGCAACAATAAGAAGAAGGTTGTGTTCATCATGGGATCAACAGGCACAGGCAAAACCAAGCTTTCAATCGACTTGGGCTCACATTTTCCTTCTGAGATCATTAACGCTGACAAGATCCAAGTTTATAAAGGTCTCGACATCATCACAAATAAGATCCGAGAATCTGAGCGACGAGGAATCCCCCACCACATCCTCGGAATCATCGAAGATCCCGAATTCGACTTCACTACTGACCATTTCTGTGACCATGTCATCGCTGCAGTCGATCATATCACCCAACACGGAAACCTTCCCATAATCGTCGGAGGCTCCAATACGTACCTCGAATTCCTCGTGGAACATCCCACCTTGGACTTCCGTTCCAAATATGATTGTTGCTTCCTCTGGATGGACGTGTCACTTGATGTCCTCTTTCCCTATCTGGACAAAAGGGTTGATGAAATGCTGGAAGTGGGCCTTGTGGATGAGACGAGAGAGTTCTACCAACCTGGGGCTGATTATTCTGCTGGAATTAGAAGAGCCATTGGTGCTCCCGAATTGGACGAGTATTTTAAGGTTGAGAACGATGTTAATGTCGACAATAATCACAAGCAAGAGCTGCTCAAAGATGCTATTAAGAGAATGAAAGACAACACTCGTACACTGGCTCAAGGGCAACTTTCAAAGATACGTCGCCTCAATGATGAGCTTGGTTGGGGACTGAATCGTATTGATGCTACTAAGGTTTTTGAGGCTGTTCTGAAGAGAAGTGCATATAAGAGTTTGTGGGAAGACATGGTTTTTAAGCCGAGCAAGAAGATTGTTCAGAGCTTCCTGAACAATGCAAGTGTAGGGAAAGCTACTGACTGATTATTTACAAGACGTTATTTTCATTTAATTAAATCATGGGGAGCGCCGCTTCCTCATTCATTTAAGAGTTGTGAAATATCTCTCGTAAGAATAGGGTCCTAACACATATCTCTTACCATATATTCTTTATAAGTGTTGCCAACTAGCTTGTCTATCCATTACCATTTGTTATCAATTTAATACTACATTCGGTCATTAATACAAAACCCATTTTAATGAATAAATTAAACTATACAGTGGGTCTTATATTAAGGATAAAAGGATTATCATTTTATGTAAAACCTTCGCTAATTTAATGAATGAGGAAGCTCTTTATTGGTACTATGGCATAAAGGCTAGCACGTGGTTCATTGTAGGGTTATTTGCTTGGCTGCCATTTAATCATTTGCATGGTTGTTAAACTCTTGCATTTAAGACGTTAATAGCATCTAATTATATTTTGGAACATAGTTTTAAATTATACCCTTGGTACCTGAGAGATAACTATCTCACATTATTTTCATTTCAAACATATTTAGGTCTGACCCTGATCTAGTTCAACCCCAGACAAATAACACAGAAGGCGTGACTCCTCTCTTTAAGACACTTCAGCTTGTTTTATTTTTAGAATGACTGTATATCTTATACATGTCTTTTAGTTTATGATTCCAATTAAGTGTAGGGACTTGTGTGGAACATTGTGTAACCTCTCGATTGATTTGCGGATTATATAAGTATATATTGGCAACTTGTGAAATTGAACATATTGAAGTTAATTGGATTTTGGACCTTCATTTTTGGTACAGTATGAGTGTTTTGGTTTAATGATTTGATCTTACGTTTGGATGTTTCACGTCAATATTAGGAGTGAGTATCCTTAATTAGAGGAATCCATAAGATATTATTGTTTAAAACCATAAGATAGTAGTGGACTTTTCTTAATTAGAGGAATCCTTCATTGATATTGTTTCACAGTGAGTATCCACAAGATATTATTGTTTAAAACCATGTACTTTCTTATTGATTCAATGATATTGTGTTTTCTACGTGTTATTATTAGATGTTATGATTGACTTGAATCAATTGAGTATCGTGTTATTGCATTCATATCAAGAGGAAACAAGTTATGGTTATCCATTTCACTTGCACATTAAGTGGTTTTAAACAATAATATCTCAAGAGGTAGTAGTTAGCCATGTTTGTATAAGCTACTATTAATTGGAAATATTGGACTAAAGTGTTATTTTGAGGTTTTTCTTAATACTTGATGAATTTTAACTCCCATAATATTTTTGAACAATGATAGTCATTTCTTCATTATCAAGAGTATTCATCATTCATATTTTCCCCTTCATACCATTTTATTTACTCAGTCTCTATTTTTTATAAAAATACAAAAAATAATAGCTTAGCATTTAATTAAAGTATATTCTTCTTTTAGTTAGTAACACTACTACAAAAATAGGCATTAGTGGCGCACCTTTTGTGGCGCTTCTTTATAGCTTCTTCCACATTTTAAAAAAAAAGACTTTAGGTGGCGTTTCCTTGAGTAAGCGCCACAGCTTCCTAGTGACTTTAGGTGGCGCTTCCTTAGCGCTTCCTTAAGGAAGCGCCACCTAAAGTGTTTTTTTTTAAAAAATAAAATTGAAGCAACAGCTATGACGCTTGTTCAAAGAAATGCCACAGCTGCTACGTACTTTGTGTGACACTTAGCCTAGCAAGCACCACACAAAGTATTATTTTCTTAAAAAAAAAATTCAAACTCTTCTCTCTCCCGCAATCTGCTTCCATCACCTTTATCCTCTTAGTCTCCAATCTTCATCCAACACGTATCATCACCCTTATCCTTTTAGTTCCCACATTTCCTCCTTCTCCTATACTCATGACCATCCAAAAGTTCAATTTACACTTATCTCATTTTTTTTGTTCCATCACTTCTCCTATTTTCTCTTCCTCCTCTTTTTATTTTTGCAACACTCCTTGCTTGCTCATTTCTTTTTGTCCCATTTCTTGTACCAAACTGATCATACTCCTTCTCCCTCTTGGTCTCATTTCATCCTTTTTATAGTTTCATTTCATCCTGTAAGTTGTACCCACTTATTTTTTTTTATTTTTTTTTTATATTTTGAAGCTATGTATAGCACATTGTCTTGTTAACCACTTTTTTTTTAAAATTTAAACATATATGCAACTTTGTCTTTGTCTTTTTCCTTTATTAATTTTTTTTCCAGCTGTTGTGTTTGAGATTTCGACTCACTCCGTTTAAGCTTCCTCTATACTGTAAGTTTTTTTTTGAGCTTACAAATATAATTTTATTAGTAGTTAATAGTTTAATATGCTCAATATCTTTTATATTTAATTTATTATAAAATCTGAAAAAATTATTCTCATTTTTGTATGCTGAAAAATAAATGAGATAAAATTAAATGTTATTATATATAGGTTATATGTGAAGATATGTAGTAGTTATAATTTTTGATTGTTGCAATAATTGTTAACATTATATTGATGAGTTGCATAAATAATATAATTATTTATTTTTAACACTTATATTTTACTTAGTAGTGATTTTGTTAATTTGTTATTTGTTAATTTATATCATTTTGGAGTTATTTGATTTTGATTTGTTTTTCTTCATTTTATTGGTAGAGATATAAAAATATTTTTAAAGTATATTATTAATTATAATTATATGTTTCTAAAAGAAAAATATGAAAAAAATTATTATTTTTTAAAAAATGGTCTAAGGTGGCGCTTTCTTGAGACTTCTTGTGGCACTTCCTCAAGGAAACGCCACCCTAGATATTTCTTAAAAAAAATTTAAAAAAATAAATTTTTTTGAAAAAAATTAAAAAAGGGCGTAGGGTAGTGCTTCATTAAGGAAGCGTAAATTTTTTTTTTAATTTTTTTAAAAAAGGGCCTAGAAGGAAGCAACACCCTAGGCCATTTTTTTAAAAAAATTTAAAAAATAATATTTTTTTTAAAAAGGCATAGGTTGGCGCTTTCTTGAGAAAGCGTCACTCTATGCCCTTTTTAAAAAAAATTTAAAAAAAGAATTTTTTTTAAAAAAATAATAATTTTTTTTAAAAAATGCCTAAGGTGGCGCTTCCTCAAGAAAGCGACACCCTAGGTGATATTTAAATAAATAAAAAATATACATGCTGTGGCGCTTGTGGGTAACGCCACAGCTTCTTTTAGTGGCGTTAGGATATGTGGTGCTTGTCAAGTGTCACTAATAATATTAAAATAAGCGTCACAGCTATATTTATTTGTAGTAGTGTAATTTGAAAGACCCAAACTAATTTCCCTTGTTTCATTGCATTTGATTTGCATGGCATTTAGGCTACTTAGAGTTCAATAAAAAGACTCTTCGAGAAAAGAGAACTGATCTTAGGTTTACTTATACAAAATCCATGATTAATGTTTGATCATAGACCCTAAGGCTAGCTTACAACAAGGCCCAAATCAACAACCTATTGTTCTTTTTTTTCCCGGAAACGTACTTCCTATTGCTCACGACTTAAAAATAATGCAATTTTTTTTAATAAATTTTACAGTCATTATTAGTGTTGATATATTTTGTCCTAAATTTTGGTAGTCACTGAAAAGAAAAGAATCTTGCTATAAAATCCATCACAATTGTAGCAAAGGATTTAGGCTCTAGCAATACAAATTTCCATATATGCATATCAAATTATAGGGCAAGAATTATATAATTAATTCTGTCGCAAATACAGTAATTAATATAATTTAAGTAGATAAAATGGTGTGCATTACGTGGTGTTGTTGCCATATTGGTCCCCAATGGTGTTCATGCGTTGGTTTGTAAATTGTGTGTAGCGCTTGCATCTAATCGTTTGTCAATTGCTTAATTAGTTCAACGTCTGAATTAAAGTTACCCATTTGCATTTAGGCAAAAAATGTCTCCATTGATCTTTCTCTTTATTCATCTCCATTTAATATCTCCGGTGTAACACCTTCCTTTAGAAACATCTAATAAAGGTATTTAGTTAATTCTAAACCACTAAACATTAATTCAGTAGCCTAATAAAAACTGAACTTTCAAAAACTTTTCTTTAAAACTTAGAGTATAATTCTTTATAAAGAATTAGTTTCTCTGAAAGAACCTGAAAACCTATAGCTAAATTTTATCAAGTCCAAAATTTGTGGTTCATATGCACCTTCAAAACCCTTTTTGAAACTTTTCATAACAACACAAGACTTGCGCTCAATTCTATTTTATTTACATTGACATATTCATAACTTAATGGCTACTTAACCACAATCACTAATATACTTATCCTTTATCTCGTAATTTCTTCCCACATGTCTACCCTACACAATTTCACCTTCAAAATCCATTGAAACAATTAAATTCATCATAGCTCAACTCTAACTCTATCAAACAAGTTGGTCAAACACAGAGGAGGAAATTAAAAGAAAAATTTATGAGCCACTACAACAACAAAGCCTTTATCCCACTAGGTGAAGTCGGCTACATGGATCGCATGACGCCATTGTGCTCTGTCAAAAATCATAGATTTTGATATATTATTAATTAGAAGGTCTCTTTCTATGACCTCATTGAGCGTTCGTTTCGGCCTTCCTCGACCTCGTCTAATAGGACTCCATCCTACTTGATCCACCCTTCTCACCGGAGCACTCAAAGGCCTACGCTGAACATGTCCAAACCACCTCAAACGATTTTCTACCATTTTTTCTTCAATAGGAGCCACTCCTACTCGTTCACGTATATGAGTATTACGAATCTTATCTTTTCTTGTATGGACATTCATCCATCTCAACATCCTCATCTCAGCGACTCCCATTTTATGCTGATGTTGTCCCTTTAAAGCCCAACATTCACTACCATATAGCATTACTAGTCTTATAGCAGTCCGATAGAACTTTCCTTTTACCTTATTAGGTACTTTACGATCACAGATAACTCCAGTAGCTTTTCTCCATTTATACCATCTGGCCTGAATTCTGTGATCGACATCTCCATCAATTTCACCATCTTGTTGTATAATTGATCTCAAATATCTAAATTTTGTCATTTGTGGGATGACTTGCCTTCCCAATTTAACTTCCACTTCCCTTTGGCTTTGTCCTTTATCAAACTTGTAATGCATATATTCAGTTTTGTTCCTACTAAGACGAAAGCCCCTCAATTCCAAAGTCCGTCTCCATATCTCAAGTTTAGAATTAATATCTTCTTTGGATTGAGTCAACAGAACTATATCATCTACAAAAAGCATGCATGTAGGGATCTCCTCCTTTATAGGCTCAGTTAGAACATCTATCACTGGGTTGAACAAATAAGGACTCAACGCTGATCCCTGATGTAATCCAATCCTTATAGGAAAGTCCTTTATAACACCTCCAAGCATTCTAACATTGGTTGTAACCCCCTCATACATGTCCTGAATGGCTTTGATATAAGCAACCCTCACCCCCTTCTTTTCCAAGGCTTTCCAAAGTACATCTCTTGGCACCCGGTCATACGCTTTTCCAAATCAATGAAGACCATATGCAAATCTCTTCCCTTACTCCTATACTTTTCCATTAGCCCCCTTAATAAATAAATCGCTTCTCTTGTAGACCTTCCTGGCATGAATCCAAATTGGTTTTCAGTGATATCCATCTCCAACCTTAATCTGTGTTCAATCACTTTTTCCCACAATTTCATTGTATAACTCATTAGCTTAATTCCTCTATAGTTTGCACAATTCTGGATATCTCCTTTATTCTTATAAATAGGAACCAAAGTACTTTTTTTCTACTCATCCGGCATTTTCTTGGTTCATAAGATTTCATTAAATAATTTTGTGAGCCATAACACACCCTCTTCGCCCAAACATTTCCAAACTTTAATAGGAATATCATCAGGTCCGACAGCTTTACCATTTTCCATTTTCTTAAGAGCTTCCTTAAGCTCGCCAATTCGAATCCTGCCGTAAAATGACAAATTGAGATCACTTCCTCAAGTCGTCAAATCTTCAGTGTCACAATGCTATCCTTCCCCACCATCATTGAACAACTTATAAAAGTATGCTTCCCACCTATCCTTAATATCTCCATCAGTAACCAAAACTTTTCCTTCTTCATCCTTTATACACCTCACTTGGTCCAAGTCTCTAGCTTTTCTCTCCTTGTTCTTTGCGATTTTGTAAATTTTGCGTTCTCCCACCTTTGTTCCTAACTCCTTATAAAACTCCTCATATGCTTTATTACGAGCCTCACTCACAGCCTTTTTAGTCTCCTTTTTAGCCATGCGATACCTTTCCCAATTTTCAGCATTATTACATAAGTGTATGGCTTTAAAACAATCTTTCTTATATTTGGTTTTCTATTGAACACTTTCATCCCACCACCAAGTCTCTTTGTCTTGTCGACTAAGACTTTTTGATTCTCCCAAAGTTGCTTTAGCAACCTGTTAAACTTTTTTAGACATATTTTCCCACATAACATTAGCATTACTCTGAAACTCCCACTCTCCTTCCTCCAAGAGAGTTTTCTTAAAAATCTCCATTTTCTCTCCCTTTAATTGCCACCACCTGACCCTTGGGTTTAAAACTTACCGACGCTTTTATTTTACATACTTAATATTCACATCAAGGACCAAAATCATATGTTGTGTTGTCACGCCATCCCCCAGGATCACTTTGCAGTTAGTACAAAAACGTCTATCAGAATTCCTTACCAAAAAGAAGTCAATATGTGTCTTTACGGCTCCACTCTTATATGTTATTAAATGCTCATCTCACTTCTTGAAGTAAGTGTTAACAATCTTGAGGTTATATGCAAGGGAGAAATCAATAATAGATTGACCTTCATTATTGAGCATCCCAAATCCAAAACCACCATGAGCCCTTGCATAAGGTCTTGCCTCCTTACCAACATGTCCATTAAGATCTCCCCCAATAAAAATCTTTTCGGTTAGTGGGATACTTTGAATTAATCCCTCCAAATCTTCCCAGAATTTTTCCTTAAGATGTGTAGCTGCCCTTACTTGAGGTGCATACGCACTGATAATGTTTATAGTATCCTTCCCAACAATCATTCTTAAGGAGATAATTCTATCCTCAATCCTTTTAACGTCCACCACATTCTTCCTTCATTCCTTATCAACGATGATACCAACACCATTCCTTCCATTGACCTTTCCTATATACCAGAGCTTACAACCATTAATTTCTTGAGACTTTTCTCCTGCCCATTTAGTTTCCTAGAGACACATGATATTAATCTTTCGATCTTTCATTACTCCTACCACCTCCCAAGATTTTCCGCTTAGAGTCTGAATGTTCCAAGTGCCAAATCTGATCTTGTTCTCATGAACTAGCTTCTTTAGCCGCTTCTGTTCAGAAGAGAGCGGTAGCCCTTGCTCATTTAATACTACATCCAGACGACGATGCAATGGCTCTCGCTCACTTCTTACTATACTCGAGCTATACAACGCGTTACTTACATGCAACGACCTAGCATTAGCACAATTTCTTTGTTGATCCATTTATAAGAGATTCGACAGGGTTTTACGTTGGCTTTCAGGGCCTAATACAACCCTCCTCTTTAACCTGGGCTTGAGATCGGCTATAAATATAGGCGGATTTTTATGAGCCACTACTACAAAATAATGAATTTACTTCACCAATCCACATCCACGTATGTTTTTGAAAAATAGAAGTAATGAATGTAGGTGGTGGTACTTTTAAAATTTTAAGCATAATTTTAACATTTGTTTTGAAAAAACAGACGTACAAAAGAGATTCTAAGTCTCATTTTCTATGTCCATTTGAAAAACCTAATTTGTTCTCCCTTCTTTACTCCACTAGAGCCTCTTTCCACTTATCCCTTAATCTTCAATTACTTTTCTTCCCTAATTCCTCGAAGATGTTCAATGACTTCCGCAACAACTATCTCATCGGTGTTAACTTTGAAACAAGAGACATCCAAGTCGATCTCACCCCAATCATCTATAGAGTCATTTATGGTACTGTCTCTCTTGTTTCCACTCTCCATAGTACTATTATTTTAACCCTCTCTGTTTATTTGTTACTGACTTTGGCATTCAAAATAGAGTTTGGAAGCATATTTTGGATATGGAACTAGAATCTGTTTCTTATGATCATTTCTTCTCATTATCAGTTTTCCTTTTTAATGTTTTGGTAGTAGGATTTTGGTGCATTCTTTTTAGTGGCTTTGGTATCCGTTCCAGCTATAATTGTAAGTTCAAAAGAATTTATATTTAGTGTCGTGAGTTAAGAATTCTGTATTCACCTATTTTTGCAAATTTAGAATGGTAGGCATTTATTGTTGAGTTTTCATGCCGCGCATGGGCTTTTGGAAGATTGGGAGCTTGAATGAAAAAATTATCCTAAGTTTCTAGTATTGTCCTAAGTTCTTTGCTTGCTGTTTGTTCTGTTGTCAAAGCATTTGAGAAGGTACTCCTTAGAAGGTTTCTGGCTATAAATGGGTTAAGACTGATTCCGAATGTAAGTTGACATAAATCTTTCAATGTTGTTTTTATGAGTCATGAAAAGTCCTAAATGAGAGCCGTGTGTGGCACAGACTAATGAGATCCTTTATAATTGCAGATATCGTTCATGAGATATAAATCTACCTCTAGTTACTACCATTTTATTTACATGCTCTAGTAATTACGTTATCTAAGATACTTCCCATTTCTATAGCTACACACAATTGAATTTAATGAAGATTGATTTCATATATTAAGTTGTGTTAAATAGTTATAAGTAAAGCAAGAGATCTTAAGCAGAAAAAAAATTGTACTTTAAAAGTTTAGCCCTTCTGCATTTTGAACTGAACCATGTGCAACTTTATCTGCACTTTTTACATTTTAAATAAATTAGATTGTTAACATAGCAAACAATCCTAATATCCTCTGTATTTCTATGTACTTATCACATTCCACTCTAGTAAATTGTTAATAAAGAAAAAAATCTTCCATGTTTTGTATATAGTATATCAATATCTAACTTCACTCACAATAATTTTGTAGATTTACAACCTTTGTTTTGCCAGCCTCAGGCTAATTCAACAAGTTACAGATATATACATATGATAAATCCTTATTTTTGTTATAAATTTTCATACTTTATTTAGAGATTTTGTCATATTTTTTGAGCTTAAATTGCCATTATCATGATAAATCTAAATTAAGTAAATGCATTGAATTAGAATAAAAAATGACAAAATTGTTATAATTATTGTAATTACTCTTAATCATGGATTCTTGAGAGGATTTGATGTTGGTTTAATTGTCTTAAATTGTAGGTGCTTGAAAAATTGGATTACATATGAAAATGGCAGTTTGGGGCTCGAAGTTAAAAAATAACAGTTTGATACCACAAAATTTAAAAATACCAGTTTAGTCCACATCAAAACTCAGCGTTTTGACAGCTAATTAGCTTAGAAAAGAGCTAGAGCTTAAGCAAAATATCAGAATAGAGTATCATGAACTAGACCATCAGACATTGACCATTCACCATTGACTCCAATCGCTCTCATTACCTCCACCTTCCCCACACCCTATCATTACTGGTGACGTTAACCTTCATCTCCATCATCACTATAAACCTTCGCCTCTTCATTATAGACACGAGTGATCTAAATCGAGGGAGAGTGAGAGATTCTTCACCATTAACCATCATCTTCTTCACCAAACACCTCCAGCATCATTGACATCACCTTCCTCCATGAAGATAACCTTTGTCACTTATAATACCAGCAACAAGATTCTTTTCCTTCACTTGGTCGTGGTTTTCTGGTACAGAAACTCACTAAACAAATGCTTTCTTATTTCTTCCCTGAATTACAAGCATGCTGAAGGTCTATTTATACTACTCAAGGACCTTTGAACAAACAGAAGGAAAAGTTACATAATGCATAATTACACTACTCAATGGCAGACACAGATAAGATAGAATAAGAAGCAGATAAGATAAGATAAGAAAAAGAAAGCATGTGTTTTGTCTTCCAATTACAATTGTTGTCCAACTACTCCCATCATTCTGTTTCATTCTCTGGGGTTGGACAGGACTTGACCTCGAGTCAGAAATATCATCATCAATATACGGAGATAGATCCGCAATATTGAAAGTGGCTAAAACACCATGGGCACCAGGCAATTCCACTTTATTGGCATTATTGTTAATCTTCTGCACAATCTTGAATGGACCTTCTATTCATGGAGACAATTTTTCATTTGGTTGCTTTAGGAATCACATGAATCCAAATTAAATCTCCTACATTAAAGATTCGCTGCTTTCTTTGCTTGTCCCTTTGTACCTTGGGTTTCTATTTCTGAATCCAATCTTGATTTCTTTGGCCAGTTGGTCTGCATCATCTTATCAGCTAGCACGTCTAAAAATTTGGACAATCACTAGTATAAAAAAGTATATTTAGATCGCTACATTTAGACCGATTTTCTCAGGAAATGTCTAAAATAAAAACGCGGTGGTAATTTTGTAATTAAAAGAAACTTCTAAGAACAGCTTTTTAAAAAATCGGTCTTAAAAAAATTATTTAGACAGGTTATTTAAATAACTGGTCTTAAAAATAACAGAAATAAAAATTATTTAAAGAGAAAATATTTTTTTTTATTTTTTAGACCGGTTAAAATAAAAACCGGTCTAAAATATACCATTTTTTAAACCGGTCATCATTTAGAACCAGTTTAAAAATTAACTGAGGAAATAAAAAAAATATGGTTTGTTTTTAAGACCGGTTATATTCTTAAAAGTTATTTACTTAAGACCGGTTATAAGATAACCGGTCTTAAGTAGTGGACTTTTAAGACCGATTATTAGGATAACCGGTCTTAAATACGGACTTTTAAGACCGGTTATTCAGATAACCGGTCTTAAAGTCCACAAATTTAAACCTAATCCCCCTCTATTTTGTTTCCCTCCCCGTCATTTCCACTGTCGTGAAAGCTTCATCTTAGCTCTGCATCTTCTTCTCCGGTCATATTCCACCATTTTCTCCGCCCTCTGCTCCAGCCACAGCCACCACGACCTCTTCCTTCTCTATTTTCTGACCTAAAATCCTCCTGCCTTCTGTTCATTACACCCGTTGCCACGAAATCTCTGACTTTACGCTATCTTTTCACTGTTATCTCGTCGGTGTTCTCCAGCCACAACAAACGCCGCTCCTCCTGCACCTCAAGCCACAATCGAAGGTCACTACCTCCAGGTAAGAGTAATGTCTCTTCTATCTCAATTAATTCTTTGATGATCTGGTCCATGATTTATGAATTTGGATGTTATGAATCTGTTCAATCACAAGTGCTTGACCTTTCGCATTTTGCATATCAATTTCTTTCTGTTGAATTTGTTGAAGATATAATTGGGCTGTTTATCAATTTCTTTCTGTTGAATCTGTTGAAGTGGTCCCTTGAAGATGTTATGAACCTGTTTAATCTGTTGAATCATTTTCTTTCTTGAGTCTACCAATTTCGTTATTTATGTCTTTAAAATCAGATATAATTGTAGTGGTCCCTTGAATAGAAATTAGAACTCTGTGAAAGGGAAAAAATTACTTGAAGAAAATGGAACAGACTGTAATTACATATGATGATGAATTTTGATAAAGAATTCTATTAAACTAGGTAACTTGATGAGTGTAATGATTTCATACTCTCATCATACTCCTGCCTTGTCCAGGGGAAAAAATATACAGAAGAGAAGGAAAAAAGGTGTTTAAATATATGGATATAGTTGGGTAAACGCTAAATGGACTAGTGTTGAATATGATAATGGGGTGAGGGATTTTTTGGAATTTTCTAGAAGAAATTTCGGTAATGATAATGTGATGTTCTATTGTCCTTGTGTATAATGGTTGAATGAGAAGTAACTAAGTACTGCAAATATATATACTCATTTAATTTGTGAAGGATTTTATAAGAGTTATACAGTATGGGTATGGCATGGTGAAGAATTAGAAATTCCAAGCGCAGCTCAACAAGGGGGAGTAGCCTTTGATGATAATGACACTGATCTGGATGATCCGATAGAGGATATTATTCGTAATGTAGGAGAAGAGGCTTTTGAGCAATCACATACATACGGTAATATGTGCAGTGATGCTGAGAAGCCGTTGTACCCAGGGTACACAAAATACCAATTGTTGAAAGCAGTATTGAAATTGGTAAGTTTGAAAGCACAACATAGATGGAGCGGTAAGAGTTTTTCATAAACACTTGAGGCCTTTAAGGACATACTTCTATATGATAATGTGTTGTCTTGCCGATACTATGATGCTAAGAAAATATTGTGTCCACTATGGATGAAGTATAAAAAGATCCATGCATGCCCTAATGATTGCATATTGTATAGAAAAGAGCATAAAGAGAAGAAGCAGTGTTCGATATGTGAAACCCCCAAGTACAAATCAAATAAGGCCCCTGTAAAAGTGTTGTGGTATCTTCCAATCATATCAAGGTTCAAACGCCTGTTTGCTAATGAAATTGATGCCAAAAATTTGAGATGGCATGCGGATGAGAGGATTTCCGATGGAAAGCTTTGACATCTGGATGATTCTTCTCAATGGAAGAAAATTGATCAATTATTTCCTACTTTCGGCGAAGAACCTAGGAACCTTAGAATTGGGCTTACCATGGATGGTATGAATCCTTATGGTAACCTAAGCAGTATACATAGTTCATGGCCTATTATGTTGGTAATTTACAACTTATCTCCTTTGTTATGCATGAAATGAAAATACATCATGTTATCTATGTTGATTTCGGGACCAAAACAACCTAAAATGACGTAGATGTTTACCCAGAACCCTTGATTGAAGACTTGAAAGAGTTGTGGGATGAAGGTGTCGATGTTTTTGACGCAAACAAGAAAGATATTTTTAAAATGCGAGCCATGATATTTTGTACTATAAATGACTTCCCTGCATATAGAAACTTGTCAGGATATAGCGTTAAAGGCCACAAAGCATGTCCGATTTGTGAAGAAGGCACATGCTACCATCATCTTCAACATGGAAGAAAGACCGTTTATCTTGGCCATAGAAGATTCCTTAGACGAGGCTACCCATATCGTAGATTAAAGAAAGCCTTTTTTGGTGGCCAAGAGTTTGAAGATGCTTCAGAGGCATTGACTGGGGAGAAAGTTCATGAAAAGGTACAAAATATCAATGTTATCTTCGGTAAGGCTATAAAGAGTAGAAATGAGAAAAATATATAGAAAAAGAGGTCGGTCTTCTTCAATCTTCCATATTATCGCAATCTTGATGAGAGACACTGTATTGACTTCATGCATGTGGAGAAAAACGTATGTGATAGTATTGTTGGGATACTGCTTAACATACAAGGTAGTTCTAAGGATGGCGTGAAGGCAAGATTATATTTGCAAGAAACAGGAATACGAGAAGACTTGCATCCGAGGCCACATGGTAAGAGAACCTTTTGTCCTCCAGCTTGTCATACTTTGTCCAAGGATGAGAAAAGAAGTTTTTGTGAGTGTTTACATGGAATCAAAGTTCCGTCAGGGTATTCCTCAAATTTTAAGAAGCTTGTGTCGATGAAAGACTTGAAGTTAGTAGGGCTAAAATCTCGTGATTGTCATGTATTAATGCAACAACTACTCCCAGTAGCTATTCGAGGCATTTTGGAATATGATCTTCAACATATATTGACTAGACTTTGTTTCTTCTTCAATGCAATTTGTAGTAAAGTTATTGAGCCGAAAAGATTGGATGAATTGGAAAATGAAGGATACCTGATCTTGTGCTAGCTTAAAAAGCTTTTTCTTCCTTCTTTTTTTGACATCATGGTACATCTAATTGTTCATCTAGTGAGGGAGATAAATGTGTGTGGCCCTATCTATTTTTGGTAGATGTACCCAATTGAAAGAACTATGAAAATCCTAAAAGGGTATGTGAAGAACCCTAACCGGCCTGAAGCATCTATTGTTCAGAAATATGTTTCTGAAGAAGCCATGGAATTTTGTCAATATTATTTGTCAAATGTAGGATATATCAGCCTTCCTAAACGCCATAATGAAGAAGGGGGTAGACGCGGGGCTACAGTAAATAGTGTGGATCCTGATGAATTACAACAAGTCTACTTGTACATCTTGAATAATGTTGATACAGTTCAATATTACATGAATGCTCATAAAGAAATTGTACGGAAAGCAAACAATCGAATGACTGAACAAAGGTTAATTAGGGAGCATATAAGAACTTTTGCCCATTGGTTCAAACATAAGGTTGACGGAGAAGAATTTGTTCATGATACAATTAAATGGCTAGCACGTGGTCCTGAGGTTGATGTTATAAGTTAGACTTCATTTGTGATCAATGGTTATACCTTTTACACGAAGTCTCTGGATGATAGGACCACTGTCCAGAACAGTGGTGTTATGTTAGTGGCTGAATCTATGCACTTCTCTAGTTCAAAAGATAAGAACCCTAAATTGGCTGTCATACCTTATTATGGGTTATTGAGGAAATTTTGGTGGTTGACTATGTTAAAATTAAATTTTCCATTTTCAAATGCAAGTGGGTTGATGTCAACAATGGTGTGAAGATTGATCAGTTAGGATTTACATTAGTAGATCTGAAAAGTAGAAGTTTTAGAGATGAACCTTTCATTATGGCATATCAGGCGAAATAAGTGTTCTATATTACCAATCAGGAAAATAAAATGTGGTCTGTAGCTCTCCAAGGAAAAAGGGTTTTTGATATTGATGAGGAAAGTCGCTCAAATTATGATATTCTCGAGACTCCTTTTTTCAGGGGTCTTCCTGAATTGAACGAAGAAGATGAAACAGATAATGAACACGACACAATAAATGATCATCGTGAAGGGATATGGGAGGATATCTCTTTATAAATCTACTTTAAAAGTTAGATATCTATCTAAAGTAATTATCATTATGAGTTATATCTAGATTATATATACAATTATTTTATAGCTTACTAACTTAACGATTTGTCTTAACAGGACAATGACTGATATGAGGCATCCTAGTGAGGAGGCTCAAGAGTCACCTAGTGCTCATCAAAGTGAACCAGGGAGTAATAATCAGAGCCAAAATCAAAGTGAGCCGAGTAACCAGTCCGTATAGAGGGGTAGGTGGGCCACATGGTTGAGAGACATTACCCTCAGTTGGAGTACCAGCAAAAAGATACTGATTGAGTTTGATCAATATTAGAAACCAATCGAGCCTAATACAAGCCGATATAAGAGTTTTGTCAGCCTCCTAGCACGCAATAAGCCTAGTATCTTGATAGAGGAGTGGAGAAATGTCGACAAAAAAGTGAAGCAGCATATTTGGGATACTATTCAGGTATAAAGTTCTATAAAGGATTACTTTGGAGCCCCCTCACGTTATTCCTCAAATGTGGTGTTGAGAGACGAATTGGAGCGTATGTTGGCCACTGCGAGGGTGGAAGTAAGGGCTGAGGAAGAAGCATCATTTGATGCACTATTGGATGCCCGGTTAAGCAAGATAAAGAAGGAAGTGTATCTCATGGTTAGCACTAAACAAGATACCAGTGCTCCCCAGGCACATTCGCTAGATCCTAAAAAGCAGAGCACTAAAGAGAGTTGTTGCAATATAAGGCAGTCATCAGAGGGTCCTGGAAAAGAAATTGTTGAGCCTTGTGACATTTTTGTCGAGGATCCTCTGAGACGGTTAGTTGCATGGGGGAGTATGCATAACCTAGGATCAATTGTTTACCACCAGCAAATGACAGATGATCAAGTCAGGGTGTTAGTTGAAGGGGTTATCATCGCAGACCCACTTGTCCCTATCCCTTCTGAGGAGTTCAAGATTGTGAGTAATGTCCTGGGTACTTTCATATCATGGCCGAATAACCTTGTTTCTGTTCGAGCTGCGGAATCCCTGATCAGAGCCCCAAGTCCAGATCCCTTCCCTCATGAAGTTTCACAACCTCCATTGAATGTCATGCAGCAAGTGATTCTGATGGCATACGATACATCCTTCCTACTAAGAAGTTTCCCTATGGATTCAGCTGTTGGGAAGTCAGGGGCGACATGCTATATTGATAGGGAAGATTTAATGTCCCTGGTTACTCCTAGACAATATCTTACAGTTGGGATTGTCCAACTATTTTTCATGAAAGTATCTTCTTCAATTGGGAGTAAATATTTTAAAAATTACGCTGTTTAACTTTGATTTGTGTTCTTGCATTATTGTAGGTACATGAATCATAGGTTGGTCTCCTTTGGGCAGAGCAATAAATTTGGATTCATGTGCCCTCATCAAGCCCAAGAGAAATGAACCACTTCTGCCATCAGACATAGATACTTATCAGAGAGGCTCAGTGAAACAGAACCTGACTGTTTCTTGGTTTCTTATGTGCATGGGTAAGAAACAAATTTATATTCCAAAACACATATAATGCTTTATATTTGCTTAACATTCATCTCTTTGTTTTAAAGGGATCGTTGGCAATTGGTTCTTCTGTGTAAGGCTAGTTACACAGTCATCCTTCTATGCTCCCTCCTCTTGAAACCGGAAGGTAACTTGAAGAAGACCGTGAACTCCTAAGTTTTCTTACTTTATTACCTTTTGTGTGCAAAGTTTATGTGTAAGATAAGTAATCTTTTTTATTTTGATGATAGGGCTATGCGGACATCCCTACACGCTAAGTGTGGTAAGCATGTTCGTGACTTAAAAGACCCTACATGGATCACGCCAAAGGTTAGTACATATTTGTTTTCTTTAAGATGTGTTCCATAAGCTATGCTTTGATGATGTCATGTTCTTTTTCAGAGCTGTAGGCAACCACCGGGTTCCAACTTATGTGGTCTTTATATTTTGAGGCAAATTTACAATATTATCAGCCTAGGCACGACTGATTTTACTGAGGAGGTAATAAATGTATATTTCAAAAAAATTGTATTACTTTATTATTTTGAAGTTAGTAAGTTAATGTTTTGTTTGGCTTGTGTTACATATACAGATGTTTGATCTTGCTGATCCCTTTCCTGAAGAAGATATTGATTTCATCTGCAACTGTTGTGTTGAATTCATCTATGAGCTTTTACAAGATTACAGAATTTTGGGGGTCAAATTGTAATTTCAGGAAGTTTTGGGGTCAAAATGTAATTTAGGAAAAGTTTGGGGGTAAACTGTAATTACAGAAATTTTTGGGGGGAAATGAATTTTTTGGCAAAATTTTGGGCCAAATTTATAATTTCTGAAAGATTTGGGTCCGAAAATGTAATTTTAACCAATAATTTAGGGCAAAATTGCAATTCAGAAAGTTTATCTGAATGGTCGGTTGACGTGGCAATGGGGACACGTGGCATCCTCTGATTGGGGTGACTGTAGTGTTGACTGTACAGCTGTCGCTGACGTGGCGTCGTTTTCAACCTCCAAATTTCGGCGAACTTCCGGCGACGGCGAGTATTTTCTAATAACTTTTCCAGCGAAGCGCGTGGCAGTTTGTGAAGGACTGTTTCGACGATGTCCAGCACTTTCCTAAGGTTTTCCGGCGTTCTGAACACAATGGCGAGGTCTGTTTTCCCGAAAAATGACTTGAGATGGGACTTTCAAAGATGGATGAATTTTTCGGTGACCATAAACTTCGAATCCTCTTTCTATGTTGATTTTTATGGCGATTCCCTCCTCTAGAACCCTTTGCTTTAATACCAAATGGTATAGAAAATCACTCAAACAAATGCTTTCTTATTTCTTCCCTGAATTACAAGCATGTTGAAGGTCTATTTTTACTACTCAAGAACCTCTGAACAAGTAAAAGGAAAAGTTACATAATGCATAATGACACTACTTAATGGCAGACACAGATAAGATAGAATAAGAAGTGGATAAGATAAGATAAGAAAAAGAAAGCATGTGTTTTGTCTTCCAATTACAATTGTCATCCAACTACTCCCATCATTCTATTTCACTTCCTATGTTTCTTTTCCATTGTCATCCATTAATCGTTCCATTTTCATCTTCAATCTCATTTACCTAGTGGTGTCGTTTTCAATGGTTGGCTATTAGAGAATACATGTGTGGTTAAGTGTCATATGGATTGAGGCCTATTAGGCCTATAATGTATGCTAAAGGGTCTGTTTGCTTCTGTATATATGCTTAGGTGTAAGATCATTAAGTTGATCATATAAATATTCTGTACATAACATTTTGCATATTATTATTCAATGGAATAGATGAGAAGGTTCAACCTTCTGATTGCCCCAATTTGCTTATGCTTGTCTACTATTGTGTTTTCCAACAGGGTTACAGAGCCAGGTTGTGACAAAATAAGCACCTGGATGCCAAAAGATTTCAAGAATACATCCTTGTGGCTATAGCAACCTATAAGAGAGATGGCGGCAGTCTAAGAAGGCCCATGACCACCCAAGAAATTTCCCCAACAAGCATAAATCCTGATCCGACCACCAAATCAAGAAACTGGATCCGGTGATATTGCCTATGACGACATAATCGTTTCACCTTCCTGAGATCCAACAAAACCTGATAGTCAGTTGTAGCATGGAACCTCTCCCCTGCTTCATTGTTCTCGGCCCTTTCTACAACTAGGGCACTAATGGCGTCTCAAAAAGGGGAAGCCACCGACAGTGGGGTTTAGAAAAATGAAGCCGGCACCACCCCCACCACCGTAAACGGACTCACCTTCAACCACCCACTGTATCTCCATCATTTCGAGACACAAGGACTTACCATCATTCTGCATACCTTTATGCATGTCTTTTGGTTTATGATTATAATTAAGTGTAGGGACTTGTGTGGAACATTGTATAACCTCTGGATTGATTTGCGGATTATATAAATATATATTGGCAATTGAGAAATTGAACACGCTGAAGTTAATTGGATTTTGGACCTTGATTTATAATATATTATGAGTGTTTTGGTTTAATGGTTTGATCTTACATTTGGATGTTTCACGTCAATATTCAGAGTGAGTATCCTTAAGTAGAGGAATCTTTCTTGTGAGTCCATTAGGATGTATGGACTATTATGTTTGTTTAGGAGCTATGTTTGGTTCAAAAAGGAATTTGGGTTAGTTCTAGCTTTAACTATTTGTCATAGATTTGTTGTTTTTTACTTGTGTCTTTGTTATGAGTTCCATATCGGAGAGCTTCACAAGATAATTGAAATTATAAGTCTAATGGATTCTCTCCCAATTGGCTATTATTTTGGGATTTGGCTAATCATTGGCCTGATTCTCTCTCCTAAAAGGCTACTTTTTAGGGATTTGGCTAATCACTTGCTTATGAAGACTTTGTTTTACATTGGCCTTGGGGTCCACAATAAAAAATTAACCAATGATTGTGTATAGGCAAACCTAGGATCATTCTTTCTTCTCAAGGAGCCTTTTATTGATTCATAAGTGATCTAAATGCCATGCAAATACAATGAAAACAATGGAAAATAGGTTTTGTATTTTTCAAATTAATAACTAAAAGAGTAATTCAATTTAATTAAATGTGAAACTATTGTTGTGGTATTTTTTATAAAAATGGTGAATGAGTGGATGGAATTGGATTTAAAAATATGAACGATGGATGCTCTTGGTAATGAAGAAAATGGCTATCCTTGCTCAAAAAGATTATGGGAGTTAAAATTCATTAAGTCTTAAAAAAATATTAAGATAACACTTGAGTCTAATATTCTCAATTAATTGTAGCTCCTACAAACATAGCTAACTACCACCTCTTGAGATATTATTTAAAACCACTTATTGTGCAATTAAAATTGGAATGATGCAACATAATTCTTCTTGATTTTGAGTGCCAAACAGCCCCTCAAAGCCACAAATTAATTACATTAACTAGACAATAACACCCTAATTAACATAATCACATTGCAACCACAAAGAAATTCAAACATAAATAATCTTCACACTACAAAATTCAATCTCAACTACAAATATTAAACCAACAAAGATAGATTAACATCAATCTTAGTTCCAGAATCATATACAATAATCAATTCCTATAACTAGGGAAATCTGAATATATTACTTTAAACTAATGGAATAATAGAAAAACTCCCCTATGAAGTCTATTTAGCTCAAGCACAAATCCTAATCACCAAGAAGCAAAAGAATTAGCCACTCATTTAGCTAATTGTAGCAGTAAAGGCATCTTGTTTGAAACTTTGAAAATCATGGAAAAAGAAGGAAAGAACCGAATGTGGGAGTAGAGGAGGGGGTTTGTCAGTGATCTTTGGCAGTGGTGAAGGTGAATGTCAATGGTACTATGAACTGACCAGAAAGTAGAGGAAGTCACCGACATTGTTGTTAGTATGAGCAAAGGTTGGAGGTTAGAATAGGAAGACGGTGGTAGAGGCGTATCTCTAACAACGGTGATGAATAATCAAGAAGCAGAGGAAGAGATTAACAATGGTGGTGATTTCTGATAGTGAGAATGGTGTGGTGAGCATGAGGGACTTGGTGTAGGAAGTATGTGGTGACACGATAGGGTTCTCTTCTCTGACGAGGTCCAAGGTCTCGTTCGATTCTTTGGTCTCTGAAACTTGCCATGGCCCCAAGCTCCAGCCTCTGGTTTGATGATGGTATGAGGAAGAAAAGTGGAAGTCCTCGACGATGGTTCTCTCTCCTTTCAAGCTCTCTCTCCAGTCAAGCTTCTTTGCGGTGCGATCTCTATTCTCCGATTCTCAAAATGTCGAGCTTGGTCAAGGCTTGACAAAGAAGAGGGTCTGAAGGTAAAAAATGACCTAGCCCTGATCAAAATGAAAGTTTTGACGAGGGACTAAACCATAAGAAGTCAAAAGTTTGTGAAGGGACCTAACTGAAAATTACAAAAATTTTTGTAGGGCTAAATTGTAATTTTCATAAATATGGGCCAATTTCTGTAATTTTCCTATTCTCTTTAACATTGATTCTGCAGTTTTCAAAAAAATTTGGGTCCTTTTTTGTAATTTTTCATAGTCTTGAAAATGTTAATTATGATCCAATTGACATTTTCCAAATTCTTCAATTTTCTTCTAAAACATCTACAATGCTAGATTAAGCACAAAGTAACATCAAAAGTCTAAGAAATTATTTGCATGAATAATTAACAAATTATGATCATTTTTCCACTAATTAAACTTAATTCAATAAAAATGTTCCTAACCCAAATTAGTGCTTAATCATGTAATAATGACCTATGAAATATATCATATTCCCCAACTTAGTTATGAAAAAGCATATCAAAATATAGTTTAATCAATCCCCCTACACTTAGACCTTTGCACTCCAAACAAAGGTAATTAAGTACAAAATTCTAAGTTCCAATCACCAATGCATTTGAAAGATGAGCAATTTTATAAGGGAAAATAGCTTAAAAATACATTGTAAGGAAATTATTTGCTGATTGATACCACGGGTGCAAGCAAGCACCCCTTATGTGCAAGCATCATCCACATGTGCAAAATTCATCCCTACGAATGTGCAAACACCATCCCTCGTGTGCAAAATATCACCCACCCGTGTGCAGCTTATCACCCACCATGTGCAATGGTGTAGCAATTAGCAATTAATTTGTTTGCAAGGTAGTTTTTAGCAATTGTCCCTTTTATAAATAATTACAAAGCAATGGATCAATTAATCAAATTCATCAAGCCAAATGCTAGTCATAGTCAAGCAATGCAAAGAAATTAGCTAACTACACAATCCAACATATTAAAATGAAGCACAAGAGAACTCTCAAGGTATTAGTATTTCATTCATCTCACCTCAATGGGTTAATTTCACTCTAGTTTCACTTAATTAACACCTTACCATAGGCTTGAGACAACTCTAATATATCCACTACTAATGGCAATTAATGTAATGAATCTAGAGGACTTCAAGGCTTATAATATTGGATGAAGGCTAAATGGAATGAATTAATTAGAAAAAGGGATAGTTGATATGCAAATTAAAATTAATGAGTAAGTTCATAGCATCTAAATAACTTGACTAACTTTTTGCCAATTCTTTTCCAAATTCATGAACAAAAGCCTTCTTTATGTTTCTTTTACTTTTTCCCCCCTACAAAATGTACAAAATGCTTTTCTGTTTTTCTCCTTTCTATGGTTTAATCATTCGCTTGTTGGGCTTGAGCGAGAAAGTGCATGGATCGCTCTGTAATACTTTGATTAGTTCTCACATTATACTGCTGTGATATTTGTGTCATTAATTCATTGCGTACTAATTTCCTCTCTGGTTCTTAAAATCAAATCTAGTTGTCGTGTTTAATTGATCTAGTTGACACAATTAAATGGATTGATTAGTTCTTATACTAAAAACAGAATGTCATATTAAAATTGGGTTAGGATGCAAACCTTGGCTATAGCTTTTTCCTGTACTAAAGTACAAAGATGAGGGCTATAACTATAACGCCCCTATTTAAAGTTATCATTATCATTAAACTTAAATACAAATAGATGATTATCACTTGTTACAATATCCAAATATAAAATAGACTTGAGACAATGTGGCAAGTCCACTCACACTTGGACATCCTAATCTAAGAAACATTTGATTTTCTTATAATAATTTGAAACAAAAATAATCTAATCTAAAACTAAATCATCTCCCATTAATGGTTGTATCTTGTATGCACATTATTTTGGAAATTAAAAGAAAATGATTGTGTGCACGGTAATAGTATGTTTGGATTAAATATATATAAATAGACATGTTCCTTTATACAATTCATGGCTGGGAAAAAAATAATAAATCGTACTACCTAATGTTCAAGACTTAAAAATAATGCAATTTTTTTATATAAATTTTGCAGTCAATATTAATATTGATATATTTTGTCCTAAATATTGGTATTCAATGAAAATAAAGAATATTTCTATAAAACCCATCACAATTGCAGCAAAGGATTTAACAATACAAATTTCCATATCAAATTCTGTGGCAATTCTAGGGCAAGAATTATGTTACTTATTCTGTCGCAAATAATTAGTATAATTTAAGTAGATAAAAATGTTGTCCATTTTGTGGTGTTGTTGCCATATTGGTTCCCAATGGTGTTCATGCATTGGCTTGTAAATTGTGAATATGCATTAGAGTTGGTAATATGGGCTAGCCCACCGGATTCAGGCTGGCCTATCACTACTAGAAAAAACACTTTTAACATCCCTTTTTTGAGACTTTTAACGTCCTTTTTTGGGGGACGCATATGTCAACGACGTAGTAAATTTAGAATTTAGACGTCATGTAGAAAGGGACGTCTAAAGTGAGGCTTTAGGAGTCCCTTTTGTGAAAAGGGACGTCTAAAGCCCTTACTTTAGGCGTTTAAAAATTTTTTAAAAAAAATTATTGACTTTAGGATAAAAGGGACGCTTAAAGTGGACATTAGTCATCCCTTATCTTAGAAGGGACGCCTAAAATTTTTTTTTTTTTAAAAAAAGATGCTATTTGTATTGTTTCTGTCCATACTGAAAGCGAACAACATAGTCTCCTTACACAATAAGGAAACATACAGCAAGCAGTATATAATTAACTCCTACAACATCCAGCAGTAAGGAAACATTCATGCACAGTGTTGTCAGAAATGTTGTCCACTAAACAACTACTAAGTAAACGTATAGGAAACCATAAACTTTTACAGATCTAGGTATTGAAGAAGCCGCCCAGCCAACAAGTCTCTGACCAAATTAATGTCTTCATATAAATAGGCAGCATCATTATCAAAGATCTGCAAATTAGAAAATACGATTAGATAAAATCATTAAAGTTAAAGAATTATTTAGCAGTTCAATTAAAATACATCCAAAATATTATCGTTTGGTTACCTGTTGAAAATCACTTGTAACGCCGCTTTGAATGATATTATACATGTAAATGATAACATAATAGCCACATTCAGTACCCCCTGGCTATTTAGGGCACTATAAATCAAAAGCAATTGGTTAAAATCAATAACATACATAATTTCTAAAACAACCCTAAATAAAAGAACTTAAATTGGAACCACATACTTGGGGATAGTACCACTTTGGCTTGCGAACAACTCTACCCTCACGTGACCCGCCAAGCATTCTATATGTTTGGGTTGCGCTACCATTAAAATGTAAAACAAAAAAAATTAGAATAATTTATTTAAGTCAAGAATTAATTTAATAAAAAAGAAATAACTTACATGTTAAAGACGGATTTTGTGTCCTTGTCGAGCTTTTTTCTCAAGGAATCAAACCAATAAATTTCGTTGATGCGCGAGCAAACAATACATAGGCTCCAATGGTAACTACAACAATACACAGATTAAAATAAAGTTTACATTAGAAGAAAATTATTTCTTAAACATCCCAAAAAATAAAAATACAACTACATACCCTTGAACAATTGGCGCTAGATAACATCGCAATTTGGTCGCTGCCATTGTGAAGCCCACATAATGCGTCCTTTATTGCACATCATTTTTATCCATGTCGTATTTGCTGGACACAAGAATCCGTATAAAGTGTGTCTTTCCTTATCGATGCATAAGCGGTAAAAGGATCTAAAATAGAAATAAAATGACCAATGAATTATTGAACTTAGGAAAGAAAAACTAACCAAATGGCAAGTTTGACCCATCTTGCATCTATCTCCTCCAAATGCAGAAACTCCCTAAGATCTTTATTATCGATCGTGTAGGGATACGTCAATTCTTTGCCCACAATCCCTGGAGGCATATTCAAGTCGATTTGGCGAATACCTTTGTAAATATGTTGCAGTCGTGCTAAAAAGAGTCATTCCATCGCATCTTGCTCATCCTATTACCATAACATACAAAACTAATTATATTATAATGATTCCAATAAATGTCAAGTGATATGAATATAGTTCCTACTATTGATGGGGTTGCCAATGTGTCAATAAGATATTAAGGCCAAAGGATGAAATCTCCAATTTCCTGACCCAGCATGGAAACCTCAATGTCAGGGATAGGGATGATTGCACCTTCTTCTCCCTCATGAAACTGTAACTGTCACTCTACGTAAATACTATGGAATTTGATTATGATGGTGGGTGGTAGCTTGTGTGCGAATGAGAGCATCGGCAACAACACGAATCATGGGGCATCCAAATAGAGGATACACGATTCGCCTGACTCTGGAGTGGTACAAGGCTGGCCCAGAGGTTCTGTTGTGTGAGAAGGCTGGCCTAGGGGTTCTAGGGTCTGAGAAGGCTAGCCACAGGGTTCCGTAGTATGGGAAGGCTAGACAAGACTGTGGAAAGGAGCAACAATAAGTTCCAGAGTATGGGAAGGCTGGACAAGGGGTTCCAGATTGTGGAAGATCAATACTGTGTCTTACATCAAGACAACGCCAATACGGAAGATCAAATAAAATTGACATCTTCTTCCATATGTTCTTTTCACCCGCAGTCCTCTGATTTTTACCAAAGGTCACATTGATACGTTCTATCCGACTATAAACTTCCTCCCCAGTTAATGCCCTTGGAGCAATTTCATGCTCTGGTAAGCCATCAAAACGCTTTCTCAGCCTACGATATGAGTGGAATCGATGAAGAAACCTCCTGTGGCCAAGGTACACTATTTTTTTCCAATGCTTAAGTTGTCAAAAGTGTGTGTCTGCTTCACAGATTGGGCATGCTTTATGACCCTTCACACTATACCCTGACAAATTTCCATATGCGGGGAAGTCGCTTATCGTGGTAAAAATCATTGTACGCAACTTGAAAGACTCCTTATAATCATCGAACACATCCACACCTTCCTCCCACAACTTCTTTAAGTCCTCAATCAAAGGCGTCAAGTACACATCGATGTCATTCCCTGGCTATTTTGGTCTAGAGATCATCATAGAAAGCATAACGTACTTGCGCTTCATACATAGCCAGGAAGGTAAGTTGTATACACTAGTGTAAAATAGTCCTTTTGGACCGTATTATTTAGACCGGTTATTACGGATAAGGTCTAAAAAATATGACCGGTGGCAGTTTCGTAATTATAAAGAATCTTTTAGACCGGTTCTTAAAATAACCGGTCTAAAAGATATTATTTAGACCGATTATCCAAAAACCCGGTCTAAAAATATAAAATTAATTAAAAATAAAAAATTTTAAGACTTTTTAGACCGGTTGTCACTAATAACCGGTCTAAAAGATAAAACTTTTTAGACCGGTTGTTGATGATAACCGGTCTAAAAGATGCGAAATTAAAAAATTAATTTTTTTTATTTTTAAGATCGGTTATTAGTATAACCGGTCTAAAGGTGAACACTTTTAAGACCGGTTTTGTCAAATAACCGGTCTTAAAAGTCCGCCCTAAAATTTAAAATCTTCGCGGCTTTATCTCGCGCCTAATTTCAACTTTAAAATCTGATACTCATCAAGTTTCTTATAAACTCCTCCCTTGTGCCGTAACAGCTCCTCTTTCCCACATCGCTCCTCCATCCTTGACCATCTTCGCCGTCAATGCAGAGGTACGGTGGAATCCATCATCGTAAAGCTCGACTTTTCTTCCCTCCGATTGGTTTAAGATAAGCGGTTTACTTAATTAGTTTTATACATAACCGGTCTTAAAAGTCTTTTTTAGACCGGTTATTTAAATAACCGGTCTAAAAAGTATCACACTTTTTAGACCAGCTGTATCAAGACCTCATCTAAAACCGGTCTAAAAAGTTATTTTTACCCTGTCTAAAAAACCATTTTTCTACCGGTGATATTACAAGGAGAACTAGCTACAAACTATGTGTACTAGTAAGAGTTCCGTACGGATTGATTCAATCTATATAAAGTCCAAGCTGAAGGTTTTTCGGCTCGCTGCCAAATTGAGGGAACATTTCATCTATCTTCTTCTACTGTAGAGAGTCGGCCGGGTGCCGAAGATATTTTTCGTCACAAATTCTCTGATCAGAATGGCATCTCAACTTCTTCACTTTTGTTGCAGTCGTAAACAAATGCTTAAATCGTGGTATTATCGGAAGATACCATAACACCTTCGAAGGTTGCCTTTTAGCAGTTGTCCCTTCTCTACAACCACCGTCTTTCTTTACTTTGTTTCATGACGTTTTACACTTAGGACACTCACTAAGACTTGCATACTCTTTTCTATATAATACGCAGTCATTAGGGCAAGCATGTATCTTTTTGTACACTATGCCCATCGTAGATAAGATTTTCTTAGCCTCATACATACGGTTTGGAAGTACATTATCTTCTGGAAACATATCACACAATAATTCCAGCAGTAATGTAAAACTACTATCGGTCCATCCACAAGTTTCCTTTAAGTTCACCAAATGCAAAGTTCCTGTCAGTCGTGTGTACTTACTCTCAGGGTATAATGGTGTATCCGCATCACTCTGCAGGCTTTCATATTCATGTGCCTGGGTGAAGGATTCAACCTCAGCATCGTGAATCATTTTCTCCATTCTATCTTGATCTATGACATCCACTCCTTCCTTCTTGTGCGACGAACAATCAGTTACTTCCTCACCATGCCATATCCACCTTGTGTATCGAAGATTTATTCCATCACAAAGTAGGTGATCCCTTATATCAGCAACATCCCGTCGACTCTCATTTAAACAATTGACACAAGGACAAAAATACTTCCCATTTTTTGTTGGAGCATTCCTTCTAGCAAATTCAATAAACCCTTCCACCCCATTCTCATATTCTTCACTAGTTCTCAAAGCATTCATCCAACTATGATCCATTTTTTACCTAAGCCATTCTCAATAACGTTAAAGTTTAGAATAATTAAAAACAATGTGATTTCCTTTTATAACTTTTTTCAAAAAAACTCGGCAGCATTTCCTCTTAAATTTAAGACATCCCAAAATTTGAATAACAAACAAGTTCAACTAAATGCAAAACAAAACAAGCTATCTGAGACAATTTAGAACACTATCAACAATACTATCCACTAATTTTTCATCATTAAACTAAAAAATTAAAAAGGAAGTGTTAAAAAATTTAGACTTATATTATTATTATTTTTATGACACAAAAATTATTTTAACTTTGTAGTGAACTATATCAATAGACATATAATGGAATCAAAATTATCATTCTACTAAAGATGAGTTTTTGTGTGTGCATATATATATAACTTTGAGAGTTTTTTTCATTTTTTTCATATAAAATAATTAATCTCAGTAAAATCCATGAAGACATAATTATGCACATTGATAATTATAAGCATTTGTACATGTTCAGTATTACAAAACTGAAATAGGAGAAGCAAAAATCCATACGGCATCAAGAGATAATTGCTGATATTTGTTCATATTCCAAACAGACCCTTAAATAACCATAAAAAAATCCAGTCTACAAAAAAAAAACCAATGCAAAATCCATGCCAATGACAAATATAGAAGATAATGGTTATAAAGTCAAAGATAAAGGGAGAGGGAGGCGCGAGCTATACCTTGGAGGAGGTTCACTGAAAGCCTTGTGGTGGAGACGGTGAGAGAGGGATGGATACGAACAGTTAGTGTGCGCAGCTATATACCGTGGTGAGATCGAGGTGGATGAGCTTCTTGAGAGAGGAGGGGGGAGGAGGCTGTCGCTATAGCAGCTGAGTTTTTTGAGAGAGGGAGGACGATGGACTTACTCGTGACCATGAGAGGAGAGAACAAAAATTATTGAACGCTGGAGGGAAATGAAGCAAATCTCTGGAGGAAAAACGAAAAGGTAAAGGAGACACCTTTAGGCGTCCCTTCTCTAAGAAGGGACGCCTAAAGGGACATCCTTAGGCGTCCTTTCTACAAGAAGGGACGCTTAATATTCTCTTTACACGTCCTTTTTCGTTTTTAGGATGCCTAAAGGAACAAAAAAATTTCTTTATTTTCTTAAATGCCACCGCATCCAGTTTTTACTTCCCTTTTTTAGAAAGAGACGTCTTTTAGTGACGTTAAATCCCCAATCTGTAGTAGTGTATCGGGGGTTGATAGTAAAATGGGTTTGGCCAAAAAGATCTGTATCAAAATGAGCTGACATTTAGCCAACCCAACAAATATCGGCGGGTTAGCCCGCCCAACCTGTTTTTTTTTCATATTGCATTTTTAAAATTTTTTTTTAAAAATGTAATGAAATATTTTTTCCTGCAAACCTAAACCATAATAAATTAAAAATACATTACAAAATCATAAAATGATAATAAAATATTAAATTCAAAGTTTCAAACATTACAAGTTAAACATGCATCTCAATTTCAAATTACAAACTAAACATAAATAAAATACATCATTAACATTCAACACAATTTACAATTAGTCAATATTAATGGGGTTCAAATATGAAGCATAATGTAAAGTTGCAAGATTTTCTTGAGTTGGAGCACTTTCCTTTTGTACTAGTAAATCTATAAAAAAAACAAAAACAAAAACAGGCCAGCCCATCATTGGTTTAGGTTAGGTGGATTTGGGCCAAAAACACCCCGCATCAAAACAATCACATTTTTTCACATCCAAACCCACCAAGTTTTACGGGTTACGCAGGTTCAACCTGTATTACTGGCTCTAATATGCATCATAACCTTTTGTCAATTGCTTAATTAGTTCAATGTCTGAATTAATGTCTCCCATTTGTATTTGGGAGAGCAATGTTCTCAATTTCATCTCCTTTTGATGTCTCCACCATTATATCAAATTTTAATGGTTGAGATTTAATACTATATAGAAATATTATTATAACATTAAATATAAAAAAATATAATGATAAATAGAATAAATCTCTACCATTAAGACTTCATCTAATGGAGACATTAAATGGAGAGCAAATGGAGAGAGAGATTTATGTAATTAATTTCTGTAATCTATTACCTATGATACATATCATTAGTCACATTTTTGGTTGAAGAATCAATGCTCAAAATTATGAAAAAAATCCAACTATTTCTATGTAAGTTACTGATATTGTGGATTTTATTTTCTTACACATTGTGCCAAAAGACGTGCATGTTTTATCTTATATTGCATTTAATATCTTTTTTATTCTATTAATTACTTTCCTGTTGTTTATTAAATAGATTTAGAGGATATTGTTAAGGACACGACCATAAGACAATACGACGAGGACATACATGGTGGTAATGGGGGAGATGGGTGTCTCCATTGATTTCTCTCTCCATTTATTCTCCATTGAGTGTATCTACCATTAGATCAACTTTCAGTAGTTGAGATTTAATAATATGTAAAGAATATCATTATAATAAAAATCTTCTATGGTAAATCTCAATCATTGAAAGTTGATCTAATAGTAGATACACTCAATGGAAAGTACATGAGGGAAATCAATGGAGACACCCATTTCCCTGTAATGGGGGTTGTTACAAGGGTTTTACTTATTTCAGCCTTATTTTCAAAAAGGCAAAAAATTAAATATTATATTAAATTTTAACTTTTACCTCACAAAAGTAGAATAGGAACACTGTATGTATCTCGTGCTAATGTTTCAAGTTCAACGCATAATCGTAAATAATTAATATGGAGGTAAGGCAGTTCATGTATAAATACAGGCCTATGGAATTGTTAAATGCACAATCAGGAGCTATTTGATCTCTCTTCCTCAATCATCTGAGCATTTCATCTAAAGTCATCCAGGTGCTTAGTCTTGTTCATCATGTCTAGTTCTTCTTTCATGTCTTATACTTGATTTTTTTTCACTTGAAATTTTATATATCAGTTTTGATAAAATGAGATTTCCTATCCATGTTGAGGAAATATTCTTCTTAGATCAATTTCTTTTTGTATATATAGCATGAAGAATCAATGCATTTGAATGGGTTTTAGCTAAGGTTTTGAAACCCGGACCGGTCACTGAACAGATTGAGGTATTGAATCAAGGGTCAATGGGTTAAATCAGAGTCAAACCAGGGCTAACACGAGGCTAGACAGGTGAGGAAGTGACAATTTTAGGGTTATTTATATGAAAATCTGAATAAAATATTTAAAAAAAAACTGGTCAAAACCCAGTTGAACCAAGGTTAACTACCGAACTGGACTAGTCAGACTACCGGTTGGCCAGTTTCCTGCTCAAACAGGCCGGTCCCATCCGGTATTCAAAACTCCGATTTTAGCTAATTGCTTTAAAGCTTAGTGGCATGCATGATAGTTCCCTTATATGTGAGAAGTTACAAGTTAGATCCCACTTGTAACTTCAAGTTGCCAGTGCCTTCCTCTTTAATTAACAAAAAAGGTTTTTGAGTTTTTCTTTGATTGTAAACATATTGCCTCTTGACAATTGTTTTTCTTTTGTTTGAATTGCAGGAGAAGACACTAACAGCCGGAAGTTATAAGTAGGACCGGATTCATGACTTCCCACTAGCATCTATGCCACTAGGCTATAATGGCCTAAATTGTTTTTCTTCAAACTGCTTACTGTAATTCTTACTTTTTGTTTGCATAGCACTAAATGTTTAAATTTGAACAAAACAATTTTCTTCCATGGAGTCTACAAAACTCACAAGGGGATCAAGATATAGTTTTAACTAATAAAATTATATTTTCATTATATGTATTATAGTATATACTATAAATTTAATCAACTTCAATTATGTTGTTAATTTGTTTTTCAAGGTTAATATCAGCAAATGGATGCTTGTAACAATAAGAAGAAGGTTGTGTTCATCATGGGATGAACTAATTGAATTGGGCTCACATTTCCCTTCTGAGATCATTAACGATGGGTAGATGAAATGATGGAAGCGGGCTTTGTGGATGAGACTAGGGAGTTCTACCAACCTGGGGTTGATTATTCTGCTGGAATCAGAAGAGCATTGGTGACAAATATAGATTAGTTAGATAATTAACTTATAATAGTTTATGTTAGTTTGTTGTATAGTTTAGTTTGATTAGTTGTAAATTTGTTATTCATTTTCCATTGTATTGACTTGTATATAAACAGAGGAATTATTCAATAATAGGCAATTCAATTTCTCCAAACTAACAGAAACTATTATAAGTTAATTATCTAACTAATCTATAGTTGTCAATTGGTGCTCCTGAATTGGACAAGTATTTTAAGGTTGGGAACGATGTTAATGTCAACAATGATTACAAGCAAGAGCTGCTCAAAGATGCTATTACGAGAATGAAAGCCAACACTCGTACGTTGGCTCAAGGATAACTTTCAAAGATACATCACCTCAATAATGAGCTTGGTTGGGGACTGAATCGTTTTGATGCTACTGAGGTATTTGAGTCTGTTCTGAATGGAAATGCGTATAAGAGTTTGTGGGAAGATATGGTTTTTAAGCCGAGCAAAGAGATTGTTGAGAGCTTCATTCAAATTTGAAACAATGCGAGTGAGGGGAAAGCTACTAAGTGATTATTTACAAGATGTTATTTTAATTCACATATCTTTCTTCAAAGCTTTTCATTTAAATTGCAATTATAAATTTGAAAAAGAGAGAATTTATATGAGTATTCATGTTAATTAGGATATATGTGGAGTGCCTTGATATCATTCTCGGTGTTTGAATGCTCTCTCTTGTCATTCTCTCATCCCTGCGATTTGGCTTGGTGGAGGAATGAGTAATGGCATTTCTTTTTCATTTAGAAATGGTGTAAATATTGAGTGTGTGGGCCTGTTGAAGAAAGAGTCCCTTCAATGTTATTGGAATATTTTTATAATGAAGGGTTGTGTAAGGAATTATAACATTACAAGTCACCAGGTTCATGTCTCTTTAGTTCATAATACATATATGAAAAGATGCAACCAAATGGGTGCTTGGTAAAAGGTTGTGCTTTTTAAAGACAATCCTACATACTAGAAAGTTGTAACTCTTCATGGAAAAATTATTTAAAATAATCATTGGTTATTGAATTTATAATGATTCATGAATCAACATATGTTTATGACTTTTGAATTAAAGAGGTGTATTGTTTCAAGAGACACCACTTCAAAGCATCATTTCATTGCCTATAAATATCATTCACTATCACTTCGTTTGACAAAACAAAACGATCGATCTTGAGATCTTTCATCATTCTATCACCCTTTGTTTTTATAGGGAGGGTTGCAGAATATCTCTCTTAATAACAATATCCTATGACATGACTCAAACCATATGATTTTTTTACAGGTGTGGCCAAATTGTGTCTTTTCATCATCAATTTAATATTGCTTTTGGTCCTTAATATAAAACTTATTTTAATGAAAAGGTCCTATATTAATGATCCAATGGATTATCATCCTAAGTAAAACCTTTGATAATTGAATGAACGAGGAAGCTCCTTATTGGGACTATGGCAAAAAAGCTAGCTCGTGGTTCATGGTAGGGTTACTGCTTGGCTGCCATTCAAGCATTTGCACGGTTATTAAACTCTTGCATTTGAGACCTTAATAACATCTAATTATATATTAGAACTTGTACAGTTTTAAATTATACCCTTGGTTACAAAGATCTCTATCTGACAAATTCATTTCAACCCCAGACAAAGCATACTTATGAGTATGACTGTATAACTCATACATGTATTTTGGATCCTTGTTTATGGTACAGCATGAGTGTTTTGATTTAATGATTTGATCTTGCGTTTGGATGGTTCACTTGAATATTAGTAATGAGAATCCTTAATTAGCGGAATTCTTGTGAATCTTAGGATGAATATCTCTGTTTCGTTGAAAAAGGGATATGGGTTTGTCCTAACTTTCGATAGTTATCATGGATTTGTTGTTTCTGTCTTATGGCCTAGTTATGAGTACCACATTAGAGAGACTCATGAGAGAAGTGAGATTTGTAAGTTTAATAAATTATCTCTCCTAATAAACTAGTCATTTGAAATTTGGCAAATCACAAGTTGTTAGGCTTGAGTGAGAAAGTGCTTGGATTAATCTTTAATACTTTAATTGGTTCCCGCATTTTAATACTTTGATCAATGTGTCATTAATTTATTTTGCATTAGCCCTAGTCTTGGCCATATATAGCTTTTGATGTGTACTAAAGTGCAGAGATGAGGGGTATAACGCCATTACTCAAAGTTATCATATCATTGAACTTAAATACGAATAGATTATATCGATTATCAGTTGTTAGAAAATCCTAATGTAAGTAGACTTGAGATGATGACGTAAGTTCACTCACACTTGAACATCCTAATTTAAAACAAATAGGATTTTTTATAGAATATAAAAGTTTTCTTAATTTGTTGTACAAATTTAAATTAATTAATTTGAAACGAAAATAATATAATATAAAATTAAATCATATTCAATTAATGGTTATACCTTGTTTGCACATTATTTTGGAAATTAAAAGAAAATAATTGTATGTACAGTAATAGTATAGTTCAATTCAGTATATATGAATAGACATGTTGCTTTATGCAATTCATTGGTTGGGAAGAAAGAATAAATCATACTACCTACTATTTATGAGTTATAAATAATACAAATTTTTTTATAAATCATAGTCATTATTAACATTGATATATTTTGTCCTTAATATTGACATTCACTGAAAAGAAGGAATCTTGCTACAGAGAAAATCCATCACAATTTTAGTTAAGGATTTAGCAATACAAATTTCCATATGAAATTCTGTGGCTAATCTTGGGAAAGAGTTATATTACTAATTCTGTCCCAATTAATTAATATAATATAAGTAGATAAAAATGGTGTGCATCATGTGGTATTGTTGCCATATTGGTTCCCAATTGTATACATGCATTGGTTTGTAAATTGTGAATATGCATCATAACCTTTTGTCTCTTGCTTAATTAGTTCAATGATTGAATTAAAGTCTCCCATTTGCATTTGGCAATCTATGTTACTAATTTCTATAACCTATATATGTCCCTATGGTCCGTTCTCGTTTGTAATTCAGATTGCACCAAGAAGGATGATGTTTTATGTTAAAGACCGGAGGTAGTGTTGCCTATGATACATATAATACTAATCACATTTTTTGTTAAAAATATTTATTTAATATGTTACATGTATGCCACATACACACAAGCAATAATCAATAGTTGAAGAATCAATGCACAAATTATGAGAATACAACTATTTATAGGGAAAATCCTAGAAAAATTCGGTTAAAATAGAAAAAAGATAAATTAGAGAATCCAATATTACAAATCCTAAGTCAGAGCTATAGGAGGAATCTATGATTTACAAATATTTCTAAATGACTAATTTGCCTCGATAGTATTTGAGAAACTCAAATTGTCAATATGTATATTGAAGTGGTTAACTACGATTCACTACTACAAAAAATAGGATTAGTGTCACACATTTTGTGACACTTATTTAAAGAAGTGTCATAGCTTGTAACTATTTTTTTTAAAATAATTGGGATTATGTGGCGTTTTATTAAGGAAGGGTCATAGCATGTTGGTAGTCTTATGTGGCACTTCATAAGAGAAGTGGCACATAAGACAAAAGGGAGCAACTGTATCCTTTCCTTAAAGAAGCGCCACCACTGCCTTTTGTGATTCAGTGGTGCTTGGTCAACCAAGTGCCACGCAATCCACACGTGGCTTACTTTGTTGCAAGCCAAGAATACAAACATGGATTTTGGCCCGATCCAATGAAAATGAAATATTCTGAGAATTCTCCATTGATACGACATGCTGCTTTTTTCATTCTTTCCTTTCTGGATCAGTCGTGGTCTTACAAACTCTATCAATGGTATGGACGAACCCACTGCTTCATAGAAATGTGTAAAAATTTGAGTCGCACTTAAAAGCCAAGTACTCTACCATTGAGTTAGCAACCCTAAAAAATAAACTAATAAGATGTGTAGATACAATTGCAATCAAAATAAATAAAAAGATTGAATTGGATAATGATAATAAAAAAGAATATTCCATTAAAATCTAAAATCCAGAATCCAAAAAAAAGATTTTAAATGTCGAAGTCGAATCGATTCTGAACATAAAAATGTTCAGATCAGATTAAAATACAAGAAATAGCGCCACCCAAAAGGGTAAAGTGGATTAAGAAAATCCACTCCACCAATCAGAACGCATGCAGCTCCATCCACTTCCCTTCTCCCCTTAAAAATTCGTATGCTCTCCCTCCTCCCAATTTCACTGTCCGCTCCTCATTATTTTTCTTCCTCTTCTAGCCGTCCCCTTCATTATTGGCCCCTTTTGTTCCCTTTTCCCCCACAAGCTTCCTTTCCCTTCATCCTTTTGTTCCCTTTTCTTTGTACTCTCCTACTTTTTTGGTCCCAACTACATATCCAAGTCACAGTTCTTCTTCCTCTCCTCCTCTGTTGGTCCCCACTTCAGTTTCCATTCAGTCCCCACTATTGCAAATCTTAAGCACATTATGTTTTTTTTTAAATTTTTATATAGATATGTACATCTTTCTAGAGACACACATGCATACATGTTTCCATTTTTCAAATTTTTATACTGCATCTGGACACAAATACACACACATACATGCCATGTTTTTTCTTAATTTTTATACTATATGTGGACACACACACGCATACATGCTTTTTTTAAAAAAATTATGCTACATCTCTGGACACATACACGCATACATGCCATTTTGTTTTTTTTTTAAATTTTTTATGCGACATCTCGGGACACACACACACACACACATACATGCCAATTTTTTTTTATACTCGTTTCTTGTAGTGCTTTCTGTACACACACACTGCCATAAAGCTTTAAGGGTTTGTCATAAACAAGATAGAGGAAGTCATTCAATATACATATACATACATACATATATTATTTTACCTTAATACCTTTAGTTTGCTTTAAAAGCTGGAGTGTGCATATAAAGTACTTAATTAATAAACACTAATTGTGATAGTAGGATATACATATACGTATATGCTTCTTAGAACCTAAGGCCCTATTTGTTACGAGTCACTAGATTTTGATGGATTGGGATTGGGACTGGGACTAAAGGATTAAAGTTACATTTGGTATGCGGTAATATTTAGATGGAATACTTGAATTAATTTTATTTTATAATCCTCCATAAATTATGAAAAGGCTAAAATATCTTTATTATTAAAAAAATAACAAAACACAAAGTCTCGGAATTCAGGTTAAAATTTATAGAGGGCATTTATGTCCAAAAAAATATTATAAACAAGGATATTTTTGTCTCTGATATTTGCAATCTTGGGATTGAAAATGCAATCCCAGGGGGAGGTGGCTTTGCAGCAATCCCACTTTCGTGGTACTCCTAATCCCTGGTTATCCGTAATATATCATACCAAACGATATATTTTAGCCTAATCCCTAGTCTAATCTCAGTCCCTACCCCCTAGTGCTTCGTACTAAATAGGGCATAAGGTTCGTGGGATTCTGTCTTAACAATTTTTTTTTACAAAAAAAATTGATATATAGATGAAAATTTATTATTTTAAAATAATTGTTACATAATTTTAAATTTTACTTTTTTTTGAAAATATTGTCATTATATATTTATATTTTTATAAAATATTAATTAATTTTGTCCAATATTTTATATGGGGTTTTAAATGTTACAATATTTTATTATATTTCTATTTTAATTAATATTATCATATAATATTACAATATAAATTACTAGTATTTAATATATTTCTTAATTCTTAATGTGTATACATAATCATGAAATAAAAGTTTATTATGTTGTGGCTCCTAACTATCTGAAAAATAGGAGGGAGGGGGATCTTAACTATATATCTTGCAATGCTATTTTGTGGTAGTCACACGGTTACCTAACATGCCATTTTAAAAAAAAATTATACACTTATTTTTTATTGGGTACACAATTATCAATCTATCTTTAATTTATTGATTGCATATATCAAGAAAATTTAATTATATCAAATGGTAGCTCTAATGTAAATTATTATAGAAGATATTTTAGGAAAGTTAGCATATTCTTTTATACAAATTATTAAATTAATTAATTTTTTAATATCTACACATTAGTTATTTAGTGGTTATATTTAGTATGGAGTTTTCTTTAAAAAAACTGATGATGAGTTGTATAAGTAAAATAATTATTTATTTTTACCACTTGTATTTTAAATAATTTGTTGGCTTGTAACACTTTCCAGTTTACCTATATATGATAGGTGTTAACTAGCAAATATGATTTCTTTTGTTATGAGCTGTGAAAAATTATTATGGTGTTGTGAGATTAATTGATGGATTATTTATTAGTTAGAAGAGAGGTTTTAATTAAGACTTAGAAAGCTCCAATTTTTAGGATGTTATGCTGCTGATTTTATTTAAAATAAATAAAAGAAGATAAAAGTAATTAGTAAATGCAATATTCTAGCAACTAACCAATTTTTAAAAGTAGGTTGAAGGTATAGATGGATTAAAAATAGATGTCATCTGATCGGTGTTCAAAGGAATATATAGATGGAGTGAAAGAGTTTATTAGATTTGCAACTGAGCATACAAAATATCCTAACAAAATATTGTGTCCTTACTTATCTTGTTGTTATGGAAAGCAGATTATTCCACTTGATTTTCTAGATCATTTAGTGTGTCATGGGATTGATCAAACATATACATGATGGACAAGACATAGCGAGATGAACGATCTATGTAGTGATCGGGTGCATACCACGAGTGGTGCTTCAAATGACTTTGATCGAAACATGTGTGATGAAGATGATGGTCTTGAAGAAATGTTAAATGCAATCGAAGAGGTTCTTTATAACTGTCCTAAAGAATTTGAGAAGTTGAAAGATGAAGTAGAGAAACCATTATATGTCGGTTGCACAAAATACACACGATTGCTAGTAGTGTTGAAATTGTACAACTTTAAATCGTGCTATGGATTGAGTGATTCAGGTTTCATTGCACTGCTTAAACTTTTGGGAGACATGCTTTCAGAAGAAAATATACTTCCTACCAAGACATACAAGGCAAAGTGAATTCTTTGCTCTACAACTGGTATGGGTTATGAGAAGATACATCAATGCCCTAACGATTGCATATTATTTTGGAATTAGTATGCAATGTTGGAAAAGTGCCCTAACTGCAATGTATCTTGATATGGGAAGAAGAAAGGAAAAATTCCTTTCAAAGGAAATAATTAGATTGACTTAAATGAATATGATTTATAATAACTAATGTCGTTGTAATTCATTTTGTGGTAGCAATTAATGACACAGGAGGAGCCTGAGTTGGCCACCTATGTTGGTCGAGATGATTTGTTGAGTAGAGCGCTACGAGTACCTGAGTATGATGGTCGTGTTCGGGGTACTGGTTTTGTAGTAATCCAAACATCATACTTCGGGCGCTAGAAGCGCCCCAATAAAAGTGATGTTTTACTGCTACTTGAGGAGATGAATAGCTTCAAGCATCAAATGCTTTCAAGAAACAAATGGAAGAACAATTTTTGGAGCAAATAAGTTTGATGCAAGAACAAAATGTGCAGTTGATAGCGCAAATTGAACACTTGGTGCAGTGAAGGGTAACACAAAATATTCCTACCTGTGACAGCCAAAGTGTCTGAGATAGTTGTACTTCCATTCCTAAAGTCTCTCTTCTTTTGGTAATTAATTTATTCTCTACTTAACTTTTTGTTACATTATAATTTAGCAAACCTCAATATATTAACTCTATTTTTCATAGGGCAAGTCAACATGAAAGTTATACGTCAATCAAGCTTCCAATCATGTGGTTGCTATGGGTATTGCCTACAACATCGATAATGATACACTACACAATTCACCATTACCAGACAACACACTCTGAGTAAGGGTTGACATTTGCACGAATGAAGATGTGCTCTTATCAATCCATTCTCGGGATGAGGAAACAATGGTGAAAGATGTTATAGGTGGCTATATTGCTTGGCCAATAAGTCTTATCGAGCCAAATAAAAAGGTAGTTCATTTACAATTCCCTTTAGTTTTCCTTTTGAAATAGCCCTTTTAGTCACCTTGGGGTTTAATAAGAATAAAACTGAATTAATGTAATATAGTGCCAAACTCGGGTCATTTCACTTTGAAGAGCCGATTATGAAACTAATTATTAGTAAACTAAGTAATTACAATACAAAATTGACAAGGGTAAAACAAGATTGATTGATTTTCAAAATTATGAATTAAATGCAATTAAAATAAATATTTTTGGGATTTTCAAATAAGGAGAAAGGAAAATAGGTTAAAGATGCAAGTGATGAAGATGCTCTTGGAAATTATTTTCAATAACTATCATTGCTCAATTAAAATATTTGGGGAGTTAATACACTAAGCTTCTAATATTCTAAACTTCATTAACCAATGAGTCTAACATCATAAGAGAGGGATCTCTACTCTTGAAATTCTATTAAGTCCTCTTAGTGCAATGAGTTTCTTTAAGTTTTCTAACTTACAAAACCTCAATTACCATTGAATCTAATGTTTAAACTCATGAACCCATTAATTTAAACATTATTAAAACCCTTAGAGAGTTATTATGGAATAAGCAATGTACTAGGTTCAACTATAATTCCAATTCAATCAAGCTATCCAACAATATCATGTTAAATAAAAAGAAAGCAATGGAATTATAGAGAAACATATATATAACCATATATATTGATGAGTACAAATACTCATTACAAATCTAAAATTACAAGAACACAATCCATTAAATAAAATACAGTTAAAATCATAGTCTCAATATATAAATGAATTCCTAAATCTAATAAATCATAAATATAATGAACTACTGACACATGTGACCTCAAGCTAGCTCTAAATCTCTAAATCACCTCCAAGAACTAAGGAAATCAGCTACTCTTAGCCATGGATTCAAGAAGCAAAACCACATTGTGATTCAAACATCCAGCCATGAAAAATCACCAATTAAAATGATAAATCAACACTGAATCAAGGAATAATTGAGGCTGGATTTGGAACAGAAACAGAACAGAGGAGAAAGCCACGACTACTGATGATGCTGGAACAATGGCAGAAACAGAGTAGCTAGAGTCTGGAATAATGGAAGTTGCGGCGGTGAATGAAGGTGAAATCCGACGAAGGAGGGAGTGGAAGAGGAAAGGGATTGGTTCTTGGGTCTCCGGCGCTGCTGGTTTTGAAGCCTCTTCCACGGTAATGGTGGAAGACGAGAATGGAGAGGTGATGATGATGGTGAGATACCGGTGGTGGACGGTGATGGTGGAAGGAGATGATGATAATCAAACGACGGTGATATTGAAGTCCATTTCAACATCGCCGCATCCCAGCACCTTTTCCACGTCTGACTTCCGCGTCCACGGTGATAATGAAAGGCGATGGTGGAGAGTAGATGATGATGGTGAGATGACGATGATGGAGGTAAGGAGGAATGGCGGTGATGATGGTTATCAGGTGACGGTGATGAGGGCGGAGGTGATGGTGTTGCAAGCTGAAGCTTGCGGCTGTTCTCTCCCATCTCTGCTCTCTGTTTTTCTTCTTTCCTGTCTCTGTTCAGTTCTGAAACTCAAGTCTATGCAGAACAGAGGAAGACGGGTGGAAGGAAGATAATGGTGGTGAGCGAAGGAAGGTGACGGTAATGGTAGGATGACGGTGATGGTGAAGTTGCGACGATAGTGAAGTAATGATGTTAGTGAAAATCAATCCCAATCGCCTCCCCCAGCTCCGTCTCTCTTCTGCGAATCTGGAATATTAGAAAGGTGAAGATGATGGTGAGATGACGAAGATGGAGGTCGCCGGCGTTAATGGAGAATGGGATGGCGCCGGCGACCTTGGTGGAGGAAATTAAAGTCAAAGGTCTAGAGGTGGTCGTCAGTCTCTTGCGCGGCGTTCTGGTTTTTATTCTTCGTTGCTGAGTATCCCCACTCTCAGCTGCTGCCTTCCATCTCTGCTTCTGACCTAAAAGTTTAAAGCAAAACGATGTGTTTTGAGGAGGACTGAAATGACATTTCCAAAATTCATTAGACTAATATGTCATTTTTGAAATTCAAGCCCCAAACTGCTATTTTCAATTTTAATCCAATTTTTTAAATACCTAGAATTAAAATAATGAAATAAATATCAAATATTCTAAAAAAAATCAATGATTAAGAGTAATTAACATTATTTTGACAATTTTGCCCATTTTAGTCCTAATTTAATATATTTACTCTTAATCTCAGTTAAGCACAAATAAGACATTTTAAGTTAAATTATTATGAAAAAAACCCTAATTAAAGTATAAAAATGTATAATTGAAATAGGGATTTGTCAATTGTCCCACACTTAGCCTTTTACACTCCTGGGCAAAATAAAACCAATATTTCCAAAAATATGCCCAATGTTGTAATCATCAAGTAATTCAATATTGCAATTACATAAAGATTGAATAACCACAATCCCAAATCATTTAAAGCTCATGGAATTTTTAATGCAAATAAACCAACTTGAATACATAACAAAACTAAGAAAGATAGACATGGTAGAGCTCCCAAGGGAATAATAGGGAATTTCACTCAATTCATTTATTCTAGCATCTACCATAGGCTTATAAAGGTTCTACTATCTTTACCATTTTTTGTCATGATTTTATAGTCAAGGGGACTTTTTAGAGTTATAATGTTGAAAAGGCTAAATGGAAGGAAAATGTAACAAAACACTATGCTTGCACCAAATAAATTGATAGATTGCTTAGTACTACTCAACTAAACTTAATTTACATATTCTACTATAGTGCCTTATTTGTATATTTCTTTCTTTGAATTTTCTTTTTCTTCTCTCTTTATTTTTAGTATTCACACTTTTTCCTTTTCTTTTTCTCTTTTTCTTCTTTTCTATTTTCTTTTTAATTTTCTTTCTTTTGACTATTCACATGGCACTTTTCTTTTCACATATACAATTGTATTATTATTATTATTATTTTAAATCATAGTGCTAGGAAGAACTTAATAAATGATACAAACATAGCATTTGTATATTGAAATAAAAATGAAAGTGAAGGCTCAATGGGGTAAACAAAGGTAAATGATTAATGGTTTGTATTTGGGTCAATGGGCATAGAAATAAATTCCCCTATCATACTAGAAATCCAAGGCATTAATGTAGCTTTGAAAAAGAACCTAAACAAGTTCTAAAGATTAACTAGAAAATAGGCGAATACACACATGTGGAGAAAATAGAATCAAGGCTCAAGAATCTTCCAATAAGGATTTTCTCTACCTTATCAACTTCCTAAAATCAAGCTAGGTATCCAAATTAATAAAATTGCACCAAGGACACTCTAATCACTCAATTGATCAAGCAAAGTGATTACTCAAGCTTAATGTAATCATACTTGGAAATGCTTGACTATCACAATCATTATGTATTTAAATTTTCATAAAAATATGCCAAGGAGTTGCATTAGGAAAGTGAAAATAGGGGTCTATTAAGCATTTCACAATACCATTTTTCCTAAGGTAAATTTTTTTTCGATTTTTCTCAAGTTTCATGAACAAAAACATTGTGGCTAGAGCAATCCCTCCCCTACACTTAATCTTTACATTGTCCTTAATGTAAACAATAAATAGAAACTAACTTGACTTGTTTCTTAGGTGAAGTGGTAAGTTGTGAAGTCTACCTTTTATTAAGAGCAAAGAAATCTACCTTTTACTAATGGTTTTGTCTCCCCCACACTTATTCTCTTCAATAACACTTAAGATCAAGAAACATATAAACATGAGAAGAAAACAAGTGAGGAAAGAGACAACCTAATGCTTAAATCTCCGTAGACTCTTGTAGGAGAAGTTCACATCCCTAATAAGAAACATGAATTTCTTCTTTGTAACCACTTCTCCTATAATATACCCTCTTAGTAGTGAAAGTTCTTGCAAAAGAAACACTAGACCAGCATCAGTATATAGTCTAGAAATAAATACATGGAGATATCTAAAATAAAATATAGTCATTGTAGAAACAAGATTCTCCAAGTAAACTTCACAACCAAGAAAGTCAATTTAGTCCCCTTCAATAGGAGCTGAACAAGTAGTCATAATTTCAAAATCCTCTTGTGCTTGTAATGGGAAAAATGTGGAATCCAACTTAGTGTTGGAGTGCATTATGTAACATCCTAAATTTTAGGACAAGATGATTGAGAATAAGTTTGAAACAAGTGAACTGCTAAGTCCCGGTTTAACAAGTGTTCTAGTGAGGCATGATTTTATTTCCTAAAATTCCTTTATACCATTAGAGTATTAAAGAGCATAGGAGCAAGGAAATTAGGGGTCACACACAACATAAGTATGTTGGAACACACATTAGTGTTGCTACCAGTGAGTTTTCTAGAGAGACATTCGCGTTGTGTGACATTTTTCACTGGGAAAATGATGTCCAAAAATTTTGAAAATTTCCATAAATAAAGTAGACTTATCAAAATTTAATTTGATAGGTCATATGAGTCATTTGGATCTGTACACAAGGAGTTATGTATTTTTGAAGTTAGCCCAGTGAAACCGGTAATTTTCAGTGGTAGCGTCTAAAAAAAATAATTGTGAGAATTGTGAGCTTCTATTTGAAAATTTTTAGATTTTTCCTTAAAACTATATTTAATAAGGGTCATATAGCCTTTATAACCATCGGATATCTATATAATTAAATATGAATTTTCAAAGTTTGGTAAAAATTCTGCCCAGTTTTCCAACAAGTATGAAAATGGAAAAAATGTAAGGGCAAAATGGTTATTTGACCAATAAGGTCAACAACCATTTATTTTCTCCTTTAATTGGGATAAATATTGGGTGAAGTAGGGAGCAAGAAAGGGGAATAATTTATTTGGTAATATTGATTCAAGAAGAAAATTCTTGGCCAATCACAAGAAAATAAAAAAATAAGAAAGCAAACCATATGACCACAATTAAATTACTTATCATAAGTTATGAAGAAGATACAAGAAGCAAATCAATATCCCCTTTTCTCTTAGTACTTTTGGTCAATAAAGAGGAAAGAAGAGAAATGTGTATATATGGTGGATATGAATGCAAGAAGGAAAAAAAAAAGAACTCTTGACCAATGAGAGGCAAGCACATGTTAACAAAGAAAGCAATTAAGAAGGGATATTAACCATAAAAATTCATTATCTCCATTCCTCTTCATTTACGATCAGCAGCAAACCAAAAGAGAGAGAGAGAGGAGCTCAAGAACATTTGAACAACACAAACAAGAAGCTAAGGTTCCAAGAACAAAGATCAGAGGTAAGAGCATGAAACTTAGTGATTTTTGCCTTCTAATCTCTCTACAACCTCCTCTAACCTCCTCTCCTCTATGAAATCCATGTTTAGCAAGCTAAATCAAGAGAGAAAAGAGAGTGAATAGTGGCGACATGGAGAGAGAAAGGGCTAAAAACAAGATGTAATCTTTAAAGCTTGATCCTCTTGTCTTGTATCATGTTGTTGTTGATGGTTTTGCCTTGGTTTTCTCTTGTTTTTCAAATTTGGCCTGAAGCAAACCCTAGAGGAAAGGCTACCAAAATTTCCTCTAAACATGTTCATTTAGTGTGTAAGTAGTTAATCATGTGATTAGAAGTGATAAGGAAGTGATTAAACAAGAGAAATCAAGAAAAGACATGTTTCCACCTATGAACATCATTTTCGTCCAAGAGGTAGACAAAAGGGTAGAGTTGGAATTTTGTAATTATGATACTTATATTGGCTTTAGAAGGAAAAATTTTATAGGCATGCATATGTTCATGATTTTTGGATGTTGATATACAAATTTAGAAATTTATGAAGTTGAATGTGCATGCTATTTGATCTGCCTCTTGTGAGTTAGTGACATTATACAATGTATTTTGTGAGCCAAACCTTGTCCAAAAAATTTGAAACTTTTCAATATTATAGTAGATACATATATCTTTAATTTTATATATATTTTGTAGTTTTTGGATTAGTACATTAAGAGATAAGGATTTTTAAAGTTGTGCCTTATTTCTGGAAGATAATCTGGAACAGGGGAGTTTTGATGAAATTTTGGGAATATTATGATGTTAATGGTCAGACCAAGGAATTTTTACACAAAATTAAATTTAAAAATATTTATTTAGGCTTTGAAATCAGTCAATTTAGAATTTCTTAGAATTAATTATGATTTTCCAAAGCTGACTGAAAATCTTCCAATTTCTAGAAAAAAAGTGAAACTGCACTGTGCTGAATTGTATTGTGCAAAAAATGTTGAAACTGAGATGAATAAACAACATAATGAGTCTAGAGTGAGTTATGAATAACCAATAACTTAGTTATCCTAAATTTTTAATTTTAGGATATGCCAAAAGCCCGAGCCGGATACGGAGCTGGACCGATTGACAGGCAAGGAATGGACACGTTTAAGGTAGTAACACTTTCTGTCATGCATTATGTGATTATTATATGCTTTGTGTATGCCATATTCTATAGCATGAGCACAGTGCATAGGGCATATTAGCCTAGCTTTAATTTGAGATCTAGCGATGGTACACGTGAATAAGCCCAAGTTTAAGCAATCATTTGGCCTTGGAAAGTGTATACACAACACGAGTTATCATCTTACACAACATGGTGCATGACATATTTTTTTTCACATCGTATATGTTTGATTGAATGTTACGACTGAGATTCTCTGAATCTCACCCTTTCCATAAATTACAAAGTTTCTAGCAGTAGGCAGCGCTCGAAAGGGCAAAACGATAATTTCTCACATAAAAAGGTTACAGATGAGCTCAGAAGCAAATGTTGGTTATATGAAGACCTGTTATTTATTTTAAGGTCTGTATTTACTGTGTACAACCCCTATGGGACTATGGGGAATTTATATTCATAAACAAGTATGATGTATCAATAATATCAGTATTTTTATGCTATTCTTATGTGCTCACTAAACTACGCAAATGATACTTTGAGTAATATCAATAATAAGATGGGGTCTTACACATTACATCACTTTTGTAATCATAAGAGTTGGGAGGTAAAAGAGTAGAAGAAGAAAGAGAATTGATTAAGCTATCACCACATAAAATTTCCAAACAAGTATTTTGATATTTTATATCAGGTAGCAAATCACAAGAAAAAACTAAATGGAAAGATTCATTTTCATTTACAATTTTATCATTCAAAATCATTAAATCTTTCTTTATTGAACTACCTAAAACATGTAATTCAGAGGGATCAAAAGGTGCACAATTTTCAAGGCTTGTAGCAAGTTTAGCCTGGACTTTGATGTTATCAAATGAACTAGAAGAAGAATCAAGGTCATGTGAAGTAAAAAGCCAATTATCATTTTTAGCACAAGTAGCACATGACATTTCACCCTCACATGTACAAGCAAAAGTAGAATGTAGGGAAGAGGGAAAAATAAGTTCTTCATCTTGTTCAATAGTATTAAAAATTCCAAATCATGCTTGCCAACACTTGAAAGAGAGGAAGAATCATGTAAGCAATCATCATTTAGAAAATTATTTGAACTATCATCAGGTTCACATGTTACCAAAATTTGAGCACCCAAGCATAATTCATCATTCCCCACAATGTCATATTTAATGTGTTCATCATTCCTAGAACTAGGGAAAAGTACATGTTCATCTCACATAAAAGCATTGACAGTGGAAGCAACCTCATCAACTACACAACTACTATAAGCAATATCACAGTGAGCATTATCAACACTAAGCATTTGAGGGGATTCAACCATAATTTCTTCATCCACCTCATCATCACTCACAACATCAAGAATGATAGTAAGAGGAGGGTCAACCTCTTCAATAAGAGGAGGAATAATACCATTGTTTGGAAGTGGCTTCTCTGATAGTTTAAAATGTACTCGCTTCTTGACATACTTTGTGGGAGTAGGCACTGGAGATATTGAATCTTCCATTTGTAAAGTGGCATTTGGCTTTTGCTCTTTGGTTCCCTTATCATTGGAGTCATAAGTCAATGGAGCTCCTTCTTCTCCTTCAGTCTTTATCCATAGAATATGATCAACAAATGCCTTAATAAAGCCTTCGATATCCTCAAGTCGTTCTTCCTCCTCCTTGGAAAACACCTTTGCTTCTTTCAACATGAACAACTTAAAGTGTTCAACCTTGAGCTCATCATACATTCTTCTCAATACACGAGTTCTTTCATCCATGTTTGGAAAAGTGAGGAAAGCATCAAGTCCACTAGGCTGAGGTGTAAGGGATTGTAGTAGAGGTTCATAGAATGATGGAGAAGGTGGTTCATGGTCAAAATAGTTGGTTGGTGGACAAGATGGCTCACAATATTGATGGAGATATTGAGGTGGTTGAGATTAAAAGGCTCCTCCTTGATAATTGATTTATGCTCGAAGGGAATCCAATTCTTGTTGAAGCAAATCAAGCTTTTAAGAATATGTGAGATTAGAAAGTACTTCATATCCCCAAGTTCCATAAGATTCTTCAAAGAATTGAGAGCTTAAGGTTCCATCATTCCCTAAAAAGAAATGCATAGGAGGATTAGTGTAGAACCTAAACTCATGATCTTCATTAAACCAAGCCATTCAAATTGTAATCAATTAAATCCTAATGAATTCTAAGTCCTCAAAAGTCTTAGAGATACAAATGAATCCTAAAATTGAAAGAAATCAAAGAAGAAAACTAAAAAAATAACCTAATGAAAAATTTGGAAAAATTCCAGAAAATAAAGAAAAATTTGAAAAGTGGCCAAAACGATGGAATTTGACTAAATTGCACCACATCCAGTAGAAAACTATTGGTCTTGTTTAGAATGACCCAAAACCTTAGGAAACCAAATCTTGTAACTTTCTGGGAAAAATATTCAAAAAATTCCAGCAAGCTTAATATAGGCGTAATTGAATTTCAATCGAATTACAACCAATTTGTAAGTGTATAACAATGAGTTCTAGCCACAAATCAAGTGTATGCAAGAAAAAAATGCAAGCATACAAATGAAAAAACAAAGAAAAATCAATATATTTGTTTGTATTTCTTCAAAATTTTCTATGAAAAAATGTAATATGCTGTGAAAAGCATGCAAAACTACCTAAACTAACTAAAATGTAACAAAAAGGCTCAATGTACCAATCAATCAAAGATTGATACTTAATTATTAGGGAACCAATTACTTGCCTCCTTGGCAATGGCGCCACTTGAAATAGCCCTTTTAGTCACTTCAGGATTATCAAGAATAAAACCGAATTAATGCAATATAGTGCACAACTCGGGTCGTTTCACTTTGAGGAGTCAATTATGAAACTAATTCCTAGTAAACTAAGTAACTACAATGAAAAATTGACAATGGTAAAACAAGATTGATTGATTTTCAAAACTATGAATTAAATGTAATTAAAATAAATAATTTTGGGATATTTCAAATAAGGAGAAATGGAAATGGGTTACAGATGCAAGTAATGAAGATGCTCTTGGAAATGGTTTTCAATGACTATCCTTCCTTAATTAAAATATTTAGGGAGTTAATACACTAAGCTTATAATACTCCAAACCTCATTAACCAATGAGTCTAACATCACAAGAGAGGAAGCCCTACTCTTGAAATGCTATTAAGCTCTCTTAGTGTAATGAGTTTCTCTAAGTTTTCTAATATAACAAACCTCAATTACCATTGAGTCTAATACTTAAACTCATGAACCCATTAATTTAAACATTATTAAAACCCCTTAGAGAGTGATTATGAAATAAGGAATGTATTAGGTTCAACTATAATTCCAATTTAATCAAGCTATCCAATAATATCATGTTAAATAAATAGAAAGCAATGGAATCATAGAGAAACATATATATAACCATATATATATTGATGAGTACAAATCCTCATTACAAATGCAAAATCATTAGAAAGTAATCCATAAAATAAAATACAGCTAAAATCATAGTCTCAATATATAAATGAATTCTAAACCTAATAAATCACAAATATAATAAGCTATAGATAAAATAAACTCCGCTTTGAAGGACATATGAGCTTAAGCCATCTCTAAATCATCCCTAAGAGCTAAGGAAATTAGCCACTCTCAACCATGGGTTCAAGAAGCAAAACCACATTATGATTCAAACATCCAGCCATGAAAAATCAACAATTAAAATGATAAATCAATGTTGAATCAAGGAATAATTGAGGCTGGATTTGAAACAGAAACAAGTCAGAGGAGAAAGCCATGGCTACTGATGATGCTGGAATAATGGTAGAAATAGAGTAGCTAGAGTCTCGAATAATTGAAGTTGCGGCGGTGAATGAAGGTGAAATCCGACGAAAGAGGAAAGGGTTAGTTCTTGGGTCTCTGGCATTGCTGTTTCTAAAGCTTCTTCCATGGTGGTGGAAGATGAGAATGGAGAGGTGATAATGATGGTGAGATGTTGGTGGTGGACGGTGATCAATTGGTATCAATTGCACTAAATTTGATCCGTGAAGGAGGTCTACAATTACATTTTGATAGACACATCTAAAGTGCTAGTGGTATAGTTGATCATATTAATGGTGATGTGTTGGCTAAAATATTTAATCCTGGATGGTTCAGTGCTTCGGTTATTGACATCTGGATTAGGTACTTACTCATCATCGTTTATCACTGCTATTATTATTTATCATTCAATTTTTTAGTTTTAATGATATTGTTTATTTTGTATCAGGAACTTGTACCATGACATCTTAATGGATACAAACAGGATCCAATTTTCATTTGTTAACCCTTATCTCGTTGGCCAGCATGGGGGCAGAGTAGATATGCATGTATAATCTAATGATCTGAAAATTACTTTAGAAAAAAAGCAACACCAACTACGTTATTTCTAGTGCCATATAATGCAGGGTAAGTTATTAGTGGTTGTATTTTAATATATGTTTTATTGTTTAACTTTTACCATAACATGATTGTTGAAGAAAACTTTTTAAAATATTTTAGGGCACATTAGATATTGATTGTTATCAATCCTGTGGAACCAACAGGCCCTCACATTTACTATATGGATCCTCTAATTGGAGGTCTTCCAGATAACTATCTTGATATGTTGCTATTGTTCAATAGGTAAGCATACACATGTATGTGTAAATATTTGTGTGTATGTGTAAGGAGGTGTGGCCTACAGTAATATAACCTATGTAGGTTACAATCATATGACCTGTATGGTAAACAGTCGCATAAACCTATGTGGTCAACAATAACACAACTTGTGAGGTCTGTAATGACACCACCAATTGGGCCAGTAGGGATAATTAGTTAGTTAATCCTGAACACCAACAGACAGATATGTTTGTAATATGTAATAAGAGATTAGGATAAGCCCTAGGGTAATAGGGCATAAAGGTGGCGAATGTGATACCTTATTTCCCAACACTACGGTAGAGTACCAATTAGCTAATACTCACCGAATATAAACGCCAGAGTGCCAAAATGCTAGAACTTTATACAATGCCTCTACTGGATATAAATATTCACATATAAGCTCATTCATACACAATTCATTTTACAATACTCATATCCTCACACTACTCCACTTCATACACAAACCCAAAACTCATAAAAGTCCTAAAATACATAACATGAATTGACAACCTAAATTAAGCTCTTCTACTGCTCGGCCTCGACTCATCATCATTTACCTTCTCTTTGCCCCACGAGCTTCCTCCCTGTACTGGAGATTTGTTTTTGGGAAAAGAATGAGATTCAAAGGAATCTCAGTAGCAACGCAATCAAGCATATAAGATAACACACACAAGCATGCTTTACTCACACAATCATCAACAAAATCATCATAACATCATTTAGTGCAATACATGCAATTCATAAACTGATATCACGCTAGACAGGTTCTCTTGGCCCCGAGGGCATCCGTGCACAGTGCATATAATGCAATCTTATAACTGACATCGCGCTAGACATGTTCTCTTGGCCTCTAGGAGTACCCACTCATGCATTTATGAACATTTCACCTAAGTGTCAGCCCGACCTCTGAAAGGCCCCTGGTGATCACTCCGCTCAATCTAAACATGTTAGACATTTTGATGATGATACAAACAATACATATGCATGTCATGTCATATGAAGACGGTTACTACTTGGTTGCTTCTCTATGCAACTTTCCCACTCAATTCAAGCTCGGGCAACTATTGAGGCCAGACCGGTAGTTAAGTCCTAAAATCTTCAAATATCATAAATGAGTTACTACTTATCCATACATCCTTCCAAACTCATAATATTGGTAAATTTAGCCTAATGGTGCCAAATTACCAAAATACCCCTAAGGTCTTGATTATTAGTATTTTTCTCAAAATCGTGGTTTAGGCCATTCCTACACATTTTCATGTGTAGAATTCATTTATAGCCTCAAATTGGCCAAATTCAAGCTCAAATGACGAAAATACCCTTGACAACCCTCAAATAAGACTTATAAGGGGTAAGTTTGTGATTTTACTTTCTGTGGCTTTTCTCACTTCGGGGTCAACATAGACCCTACACAATTTGGCCTCCTAAATACAATGGAAGAATCGGAATTATCAAATTCCTATCCCTTTTCCATGTCCAATACAGGGAAGTAAAAATAAATTCTCAGAAAAGTTGTGTCAGATTCTCGTTTTCTTTGGCCTAATCACCTCTTTTCTACTTATAACCAATATATTAACTAGTTAGACCTTCATTAAACTTGATTGGAGACACTTACATATTATGTTCTCTATGGCTTTCTTCAATTATCTTATACCAAATGAACCATAATCAAGCCCAAAACAACTCTACTAACCTTAATCAAGCAAGAGGAACAAATTTAGGAAGTTACCTCTTGATTTCTTCAACTTTCTCTCTCCCACATGTTTTCTCTCTCTCTACCACCAGCATTTGATTTAGCTGCCCAATAAGGAAATCAATGATAGAGAGGTGAGGAGGAAAGGCTATGGAGAGATTATGAGTCTTAAGTCACAAGACACAAGTCCCATACCTCAAGATTAGATGATCCCTAGCTCCCTTCTCTCTTTCGTTCTTCCCGTAATCAGCTCTTGTTCTCCACTCTTTCTGATTCATATTAATCATGAAGGAGTAGCTAGAGAAGAGGAATTGAATCATATAATAAAATGTTTAATTGATCATGTATGCCATGTGTCACTTTGTGATTGGTCCAAAATGGCATTTAACTTCAATTAATTCTATTTTCCTTCATACTCCCTCATTCCAGCCGAAAATCTCATGAAAAATACAAGGGAAATCTGAATCTCTAATATCCTATTGTGCCATCTCGTAACTTGTTAACCAAGTCATTGACTTTTTAATTATTTGACCATTTTACCATAATTTACCAAAATTGATTTATTTATGATCAAGTAGTCATTTTACTCTTTTTAATTCCCATTTAACTCAATTTAGTGGGAATACTGAGGAAAATTAACTATTTTCCATTTTACGGCAAAATTACCATTTTGCCCCTGCATTTTATGATTTACCGAAATAAACATTTTTCACCCATTTCTTTGGCTTAACCCCATTTTGACACTTAAATGAGACCATTATTCATGTCATTAAATTTCTTGAATTTTGGTTACCATAATAGGCCTTTAATGGAACATTTATTGCTTTCTTACATCCTTATTCAGCCAATTTATGCGTAACCGGTGATTGTCATAGTTTCCATAAATTTTCATAAATTCATTCACATCATTTTTCACCATTTTATTCCACTAAATATACATCAAATATACACATAAATGTATTGGTGAAAAATAGGGTATTACAGCGAATACCTCTTAACAGTTGTAGCCTCACATAATTAATTACCCCACTCATGTTGTAGAGCTAGTAACAGTTGATTTTGATTTGAGAATACGAGACAAGTATGAATATACAATTATCTACTCTGGAACAGTACAGTAAGAAAGGATCACACAATTATTTGATCCTAAACAGTGCACACAATATGATCAGTAAGGGTCAAATAGTCAATTGATCCCAAACATCGAAAAGACTGGCATAGTTTTAGACAGACATATTTACAGACAGACATGGTTATAAACAGTCATGTTCACAATCAGACATAATAACAGGAAGACAAATAGGCAGTAAAACCTGATATGCATGTTTTCACGTGGCAGTGTCCTTAGGTAGTAAGACTTAATGGACAAACAATACAGTACTAGGTTGTGTGACCCCTGAGTATAAAACAGGTTGAATGTGTGAGTGCTTATAAGCATTTATCACACACCTATTGTCCACAACGGTCCGCAAGTGTACGGGTCGCGGCAAGTAATAAACTGATAAGTAAAGTATCATTCCCACGAGGATTTGGTTCCAAAACCAGGTTAAGTAGCGATTATCGCACTTTTGCCTAATTTGAGTTGGATAATTATCATGGTTGGAGGAAAAATAGAATTATAAACTAAAAGGAAAATATAAACAAATGATTCATGGACTTAAAAGGATGCAGTGGGAGTTAGGATTGTTTATCCCCCTTGTATTTCAAAAGTACTCATTCAAATTCCCCAAAACATGAGCTCTTAATGAAAGGTTATGCTAACCAAGATTACTAATTTACCCATAAGTGCTCTCTCAAGTCTCCAAACAGGTGTTTAGCTTAATTAGTTCATTAATCTCTTAACTGTAGAATTAAGCTCAGCATACATTGCAGAACCTATACAGCTATGTGGGGTCAATGAGTGTATCTCTACCTCATCAATAAAATCATCCATCCAATCCATCAATTTCTACACTCAATCTAGCCCTCTCAGGTGTCAACCAAGTGAACCCAACAGCCTCATTGGTGGCCAACTAACAAGGAGCATTAAGAACATAGTGAAATCAACATAAACCAACCATTCAACATAAATATGAAGGGGAAATGAGTACTTAATCTATACAAGGGTTTAAAACAATCCAAACGATAAAACTCTAGCTATACTTATTCATAAAACCCATGAGAAATAGGGCATAAATCAATTACAAAGCAAAACAAGAGGGAAAGACAGCAGAAGGAGAGGAAAAATCAAGAGGAGAAGCTCAAATCTCTTCAGATCTTCAACATCTAGCCTAATCTTCACTTCCAAGCTCTAAACCCTAGCAGAGCATTGCCTCCACGACGCCTCCCAGGTCAAGAATCAGGCTCTGATGTTTTAATTTTGTATTTATAGGCCTTAGAATACATGTTGTCATCAAACCACGTTTATGCTGTTTTCGGGCATTGGCCCCGGCTAAAATGTTTCTGGAAGGGTTTTGGCAGCGGCCAAAAGGTTTTTGGAGCTTTTTTGGCCAAGGCCAAGCTTCCCAGATGATCTTGGACACGGCCAAGCTTCCATATGAAGCTTTTTGGCCTTCTTCACCCTTTTCTTGTTTTTCCATGGTGCTTTAACTTCTTTAGCTCTTTTTCCACTTCTTGATCATCTATTTTTGCCTCCAATAACTCCTTTGTAGCTTAAATGTTAACCTATCAACACAATGAAATCTATTAAAACAGTTTTGATGTAAATTTAATACAATTTAGGGACTTAAACAGAGAATTTATATTATTTTATCCTAAATGTCCCTGGGCACATTATCTTTACACATTTATCCTCATTTATCTATGAATTCACTCAGAATATATGTAAAACTAAAGGTAAATGTGCTAATTTGAATGGAATTTCATGAGGTTAACACACCCCCAAACTTGAACTTTTACTTATAAAACCCATTGGGCAATAAAAGAGCCGGATTAATTAATCATTGACTTGTAGCACATGCATGATGTTGTCCTCATTGGATGCTCAAGATGTTATACTCTATAGGAAAAACAATAAAATATAATGGAATGCAAGGTTCATAATTTAAAACAAGTTTCCCAAAAACTTTCAAAATGTGTGTGTGTGAGGAGAGTTGGATAACAATTCTCTTGCAGATATCAAGATCAAATGTAATACTTCAATATGTATAAATTAGACTCAATATCAGATCTTTATATGCTCACATCATCCTATCTCTCCCCTAATAGATCATTCCACATAATTTCAAAATCAATGGGACTTTATAAGCTTGTAATGTGGCTAGTGATTAAGCATCTTAAAAGAATGTGAAAAATAGAGGATTCAAATCTTTTGAGATAATATGACATTACATAATTTCTCTCTTTGCATTACACAAAATTTTCTTTATAGAAGCCTAAACACTCCCCCAAACTTATCTCAAATTGATTTCTTTGCACTCCAAGTTTTATTGAATTTAACACACTTTCTTTTCTTTTTCTTTTCTTCTTCTTTTTTTATGGAGAAATGAAAACAAACTAACAACCATGTACTGTATTCCTTATACCCAGCTTTTTAATACATATCTCTTCTAACTACCATACCAATCATTACTTCCCATAATCCTCACCAAATCTTCATTCATCTCCAGATTAGGGTGATTCATGATTTTTCAGGCTGCAAAGGTTAAGGTTTAGTGCGGGTTTTCAAAAATAAAATTTATATGGTTTTTTTATAAGGCTCAAATAGGGTGCAAATGGAATAATTATCATAGTTAATCTTGAAAGGCACAATCACATTTGAAAGAACTTGCTCAAATGATTTTTCAAAAATGTGTGAAATTTTCAGTTCATTTCAAGATATTCCAATGTAATTTCTAAAATTCGTCAATGAAGAAAGAATATACACACCAATTTACTACAAAATCTCCTAACAAAAGCATTCAAATCATACCCAACTCTTGTGAATAGTATTTATTCTGAAAGCATTCAGGAAACCAGCTTTAAAATCTAAATCATGCATAAAATTTTTTTTTCATTATTTCCTATAAAACATAGAATCTAAGCATCCTTTCTATCATTAGATCATACATTCATTATCATAGATAATTAATCAATCTAACTCAACTTTCAAAACAAAGGACAATAAATAGTCAACATTTTTAAACTTGAAATCATTGTCAAGTGAGCCAAACACACCTACACCCCCAAACTTAAAATTGACAGTGTCCTCACTGTCACAAGAGAACACTAAGGGTTTTCTCTCATGTAAGAATACATTCAAAAATAACAATAACAATGCATGAGAGAGGTGAGTGAAAAGAGTTGTGAAACAGAGTAGTTGGGGCAAGAAATATATATATATATATATATATATAAGGTTTGGCCGCGATCAAAATCTTTCTAAGCTCAATTGGCCGCGGCTAAGATCTTTCTGATCTTCCTTGGCTGCGACCAGATGGTTCTTGGCTATGGCCAAGAAACTTCAGACCCCTTTTTCTGTGCAGTTTAATATATTAGCACTCTATTTCACACATTGGAGCATATTTTAACATGATCAAAGGTTAAAGCAATGCAAAATTTAAGTTTCAATTCAATCCACAATAATAAGCATACTTTGATCAGAGGTTAAAGAAGTGGTGATTTAATGACAAGCATTCTTAATAATGCAGGGCATGTCTATATAATTCTGAAATCAATAAAAGCATGGTAAACACTAGACTTCCTTGAAAAATGCTCATCAAGCACCCAATTGCTCCATCCTTCCTTAGTTCCATACTTGTTGCACCTTTCTTCTCATTTGGGTTTTATTCTCACCTTGGGTTGCCTCCCAATAAGCGCTAAATTTATAGTCTTTAGCCAGACTTTACTACAAAAAATACTAATCATAAGTATCAAAAATCATGATCACCTCATCTTCATTCCTTTTCAGGCAGCAATAATTGAAGATGAATGGGTGTTCATGAATCACCTGTACTTCATCAATCATCAATAATTTCAAAGTATGAGTGTTTAAAAAATTAAAAGAATAAAAAACAAACTTATTCACAAAAAACAAAACTAGAAACTTCTTAAAATCTAGAACACCCAATAAAATCTATATGGCTCTCATCAGTAAGAGCTAAAACAAAATCAACTTGACTCTCATCAATAAGAGTCACAACAACAGTAGGAGAATAACGATAAAAGATTGTAGGGATCTCCTCTTTGATTTCTTCTGCAGAACAACAAGGTACAGGTTCCAAAATTGAAACCTCAACTGAACATTTGGTATTATCCTCTTCCATATTAGTTTCCGATACAATATCCTCCTTAGAAGTGTTGCAAACTATTGACAATACTTCGTCACTCCCCATAGTTACTTGTTCACTTGAGTTTTCATGAAAATTTTCATTTTGTGCAAAGACTCAAGTAGAAGCTATTTCACTCACATGCATTGTTAAATTTTCAAGAGAAACTGTATGTTCATGAAATGTCTTCTTTGTCCAATCCCTCATTTCAGTTATATTATCAAGAATACATTGAAGCCTATCCTCTAATGAAGGCTTCTTCTCATGAATGGGGATGTATTCATCTTCATAGGTATAGAGTGACATATGAGGATGTAATGTATGTGAAGAAGAAGAAGAATTAGGATCTCAAAACAATGAATGATTTTGAATCCCATGAAGGCTAAAACTTTTAACATACACATTAGTTTGAGCCTCCATATAATCCCAGGTTGAAAAATCGTGGCATTGCTCACTATAATGATTATTCCCACAATGATTACAACAAATGTACTCATATTGAGCATTAGAAACATAAGGGTCATAATAAGAATTGAGATAATCTTTATCATGAGTATATCCACCACTTGATTCATTGAATCCCCAAGGATTATCCATGTATAAAGAATGAAATCAAAATAACTAATAAAACAAAGATAGAAAAACAGAACAATTACGCAGCAAAAACAAGGAAAAATCAGTAAAAATAGAAAATATAGCAGCAAGTATATACAAAACTTAAGCTTAAGTTAGTAGTGCTCTAATCAAGATTAACCAAAGACAATTTTGGCAAACAAATCCCCAGCAACGGCGCCAAAAACTTGTCTGCAACGGTCCGCAAGTGCATGGGTCACGCCAAGTAATAAAGTGATAAGTAAAGTATCGTTCCCACGAGGATTTGGTTCCAAAACCCTGTTAAGTAGCGATTATTGCACTTTCTCCTAATTCAAGTTGGATAATTATCATGGTTAGAGAAAAATCAGAATTATAAAGTAAAAGGAAAATATAAACAAATGATTCATGGACTTAAAAGGATGCAGTGTGAGTTAAGATTGTTTATACCCCTTGTATTTCAAAAGTACTTATTCAAATCCCCCAAAACATGAGATCTTAATGGAAGGTTATACTAACCAAGGTTACTAATTTAACCAGGTTCAGAATCAGGTCTGATGTGTTAATTTCGTATTTATATGCCCTATAATCTTTGATGTCATCAAAACGCATTTCTGCTGTTTTCAGGCGTTGGCTGCAGGCAAAGGATTCTTGGGCGCTGCCAAAAATTAGTTGGCCGCGGCCAATGCCCGAAAATAGTAGAAACGCATTTAATGAAATTTTGGTACTTATTCTTACAGTGAAATTTCATAATGCTTTAGTCCTTGACTGAAATTAATTTGGTTCAATGGTTCTTTAATGAAATTTTCCCTTTAATTTATGAGATGGAAGGAGCTCAAATCATTCTTTAGGATCTCTCTAAACCTAATGATCTAATCTTCGTTTCCTGTCTACTATCTCATATTTTATGTTTGGATTTTTAGGGTTTATGTTGGATTTTAAAATCTTATGCTTGAGGTTTAAAATTTTGGGTTACGAATGTCTTAATCTTATTTTTAAGATTGTTTAAGTGTTATGGGTACCACTGTATAAAATGCTAATGTAGGTTGGACTTTAGATTAGGTGTGTATCCTTAGTGGAATGTTTCTTGTGAGTCTTAGGATGTATGGTTTATGTTTGTTACATACATCTCATATATACGCAATAGTTAATGGTTGAAGAATCAATGCACAAAATTATGAACAAATCACCAATGACTTTTTAATTTAATGGCATAGATACTTTCTTATAACTGGGAGGTTGTGAGTTCAATGCCACTTGTAATCAATGTGTCTATAAATTGTTATTATTCAACCACCAACAACCATGACAAGTTCTAAGGGGAAAACAAATTATAGGCAACCTCAACTAATGAAATTATTCCTTCAATTAATTATAAGTCTCAAGTTAAACATTGTCCATGAAAAATTCAAATGGCACCAAGTTTTTTTGTGACCAAAAAAGGCACCAAGTTTCAGATTCAGGCTTAAAGCAAAATACATGATATACTATTTTCACAGGACAAGCTACATGCAAGAGTTCCTCTTCAATGACCCGTACCACAATTGTGGTGTTAAACAAAAGTACTTTTTCAAAAACGGTGGTTGTGTGTAGGCATAGTGATTAAACCATATTTTGATATGCTTTTTCATGATTGATTTAAGATTTTTAGTGCATTTCTTAGGACATTATTGTATGATTAAGCACTAATTTGACTTAGAGACATTTTTATTGAATTAAGTCTAATTAGGGAAAAAATGGTCATAATTTGTTAATTATTCATGCAAATGATTTCTTGGACTTTTGATGCTACCTTGTGGTTAATCTTGCATTATACGTATTTAAGAAGAAAATTGGAGATTTTAGAAAATGTCAATTGGGATCAGAATTAATATTTTTTAGAATTGGGAAAATTACAGAAAAGGGCCTAAAAATTTTTAGAAATTGTAAATCAATGAATAAAAGGGCCCAAATTCTTTAGAAATTAAAGTTCAGCTCCACAAACGTTTCAAAAATTTGTATTTTAGTCCCTCCAAGAACTTTTAAAGTTCACAAATTGGTCCCTTGTTAAAGCTGGCGTTTTGACCAAGCTCATTTAGGTCAGAGGTGTCTTCTTCTTTCTCAATGCAACCGCATCACTACAAGCTTCTTTTACGAGAAAAATTAAAAAAGAAAAAATGAGAGCTTCAGAGAGTTGAGTGCCATGGACAAGAGAGAACACCATAGAGTTCGAGTGTGGAAAGAAGAAGAAAGAGAGAAAGAGCCTACCATTCTTGGATCTGACCACCACCACTCTCTTCGTCCATACCACTAGAAGCAACGCCGGCAAACTTTCAAGAGACCTTGACTCTGCTTTCATTTCATTACTATCGACACTTCTTTCTTCTTTATAGTTGCGTTGGAGAATCAGGAGAGAGGCAGAGAGGTCAGAACTACACCACACTGCCTCTCTTTGAGCTTGTAACTGATAGGCCCTTCTCCTTCCATACTACCTCTTCATCCATCGCTTACCACCATCAACTTCACCTTTGTCTTCATCCTCTCATTTTCTTCCATCAAGGCCGAAGCTTCTCTTTATTTTCCATGGCCAGTTCGATTTTATAGATTGTGTTAGATGCTCTAATGGATATGTATTGCTAAATCTCTTGCTTGATGAGGATTTGTGCTTAAGTTTAATGAACTTCATAGGGGATTTTTTCTATCATTCCATTAGTCTAGAGTTGAATATTTAGATTTCTTATTTTTAGGAATTACTGTATATGATTTTGGAACTGAGATAGGTTTTAATTTATCTTTATTAGTTTGATATTTGTAGTTAAGATTAGATTTTGTAGTGTGAGGATTATATATGTTTGAATTTCTTTATGGTTGTAATGAGAATATGTTAATTAGCATGTTATTGTCTAGTTAATGTGATTGATTTGTGCCCTTAAGGGGCTGTTTAGCACTCAAATTCAAGAAGACTTATGTTACATCATTCCAATTTCAATTGTATATTAAGTGGTTTTAAATAATATCTCAACAAGTAGTAATTAGCTATATTTATAGGAGCTACAATTAATTGAGAATATTGGACTCAAGTGTTATCTTGAGGTGTTTTTAAGACTTAATGAATTTTAACTTCCATAAATCTTTTTATCAAAGATAGCCAATTTCTTCATTACCAAAAGAATTCATCATTCATATTTTCAATCTCCATACCATTCCATTCATTATTTGAAAAGACCAAAAATAGTAGTTTTAGAATTTCAATTAAGTTTTGTACTTACTTATTTTCAACAAAACCAATTTTTCCTTATTTTTATTGCATTTACATGGCATTTAGATTACTTAGGAATCAATCAAAGGCTCCTCAATAAGAGAGAATGATCCTAGGTTTGTATACATGTAATCATTGGTTAATTTTTGATTGTGGACCCCAAGGCTAATATACAAAAAGCCCTCATCAAATGGTATCGTTGCCGGGGAGCTAAGTAATTAGCTCCCTAGGTAATCTAATTGTCAAATTCAATTTTGACGAGGAGTTTCTCGTGTGAAACTTGTTAGTTTTGCACTTTTTATTTTGTTATAGAAATTTTTGATGAAATACAAAAATATATATTGATTTTCTTTTGTCTTTGCATTAGCATTCTTGCATACATCTTGCGTAATCTTGATTTGTGGCTGGAACTAAGTGTTACACACCTGGAAATTGATTGGAGTTTCGTTATAATTTGGTTAAATCTTCTCTTTAAAGCTTGCTAGAATTTTTTGAAAATTTTGCCCAAAAAGTTATGATCTTCAATTTCCTAAATTTTTGGGCCATTTTAAGCAACACCAATAGCTTTGCTATTGGATATGATGCATTTTAGCCAAATTCCATCATTTTAGCCACTTTTTAATTTTTTCTTTATTTTTTGGAATTTTTTCCAAATTTTTCATTAGAATAGTTTTTGAGTTTTCTTCTTTGATTTCTTTTCATTTTTAGGATTTATTTGCATATATATGAATTTTTAAGACTTGTAATTCAATGGGAATCTATTGTATTGAATTCTTATGGCTTGGTTTAGAGGTAAGCTAGATTTACCACTCAATTCTCAATCTTTTGTAAGTACCTACACCGGAAGGACTCTCAATCCCTTAATTCTATGGAACATACATTACGACTTCTTCAAACTAATCTAGAAAGTCAAGGAAGAAGTCCATTTGATCAAGAATGTCATAGTCCATAACCTTACCAACAACCTTCATTCCAACCTTACCACCCACCCCATCCATCCTATAGTCTATATCATAAGCCTTCTCTTCTACCATATAAGCCATACTTTGAACCTATTCAATAATTACATCAATCAACATATAATCTACCTTCTCTACAATATAAACCTTACCAACCACCTACTTCTTCATCATATATACCTCACTTTAACCCTTCAGCCCCACTTCATAACTCTTCATTCCAACCCACCTTTCAACCATTTTATCCACCATGTGAACCTTCTCCTCCAGCCCAGCTTTATCACCTACAACCTTATGGAATGGATACCATTTTCTTACCCGAAAATATGGATTTCCAAACAAGTACACTGACAAGAAAGTATAATTCACTCCAAGAGAAATACCTTCAACTACTTATGCATCAAGGAACAAGTAATAACTTTACAGAGGTAGTAAAACAAGTGAAAGATATTGATGAGTTCTTCAAGGCATACTTTGATCATATGTTGTGGGTGAAGACGGGTGGTGAAGATGGAACCCTTTGGCCATATGACCTACAAGAGGAGGAATAAGGAGTCCAAGCTCAAAAGCTAAATGCCACTTCACAAGTGGAAGATTTCAAACCTCCAGTGCCTACTCCCACACAAGCGCAAGAAGTGAAGTATGTACAAAAGAGCATTTAAGAGTCCCCTCAAATGAAGCAAGTACTCTCCTACTACTTTAATTAATGAAGCAATTAAGGAGTTGAGTGATGATAAGGTGGACGAAGAAATCATTATTGAATCACCTCAAATGTTTAAACATAAAAATATTTCACCTTTTGCTTCAAATAGTAGTGAATTGGTAGTTGATGTTGTTGTTTGAACTTGTGATGTTGATGCTAAACTAAATGCATATGAGGATTCCCTTTCCTCTTATCCCTCCATTTATTCTTTTGATTTTGGTGTTATGGAGAAATGCATTAATGACCATAGCCTAAAAGAAGATATTTCTCTTGATTCCAATTAATCGCATGATAGTTTAATAAGGGAAGATTCAAATGTTTTGATTGATGACATTAAAAATGAAAATGAATCTCATATGATTTTATCTTGTGATTTTCCACCCAACATAGGAAAGAAAAATGTTTGTTTTAAATTACCTAATGTCAGTATTGATGATTTGACAAATTCCCCTCTTTCTTCTACTCTTTTTCCTTCTACCTCTTGTGATTACAATAATGATGTGTTGTACGCCATCACTAAGTTGGATTTCGTATCTTCCACTTTACAAAAACAAGAGGATTTCCAAAAATTAATTGATTTTCTGACTCCTACTGAGGGGAGTAGCATTGATTTCCTTGGTTATGATAGTTACTTGGAGAGTTTAGTTCTTTAAATGTCTTCACTTCACTTGAAATCTCTCAACATTTCCATTTTTGGATGGGATATTATTGCTGGCTTGTTGTCTTCTTTTTAAGGACATCATTAGAAAAGTCCAACCTCCACTTTACATTCTCATACGTCTTCTGATTGATCCTAAGCCACCTCCACCAAGGAAATTGAACGAGGGAGAAGGTGTTCCAAACGAAAAATGCATGATTCTCATCGAGGATGAGAACTTCTCCATCAAGTGACTCAAGATATTCTAACAAAGATTGTCTCTATATCCTCACTTATTTTCTTCATAATTCCTATGATTCATCGGGCTTAATTATTGTATGAGGAAGAAAAGTGCACGGGAGGGATACAATCTTGTAGAAAAAAAAGTAGAAGTAGCATAGTTTAGTAAGTACAATAAGAACCCCCTATATATTCTTAGCATTTTTTGGCCACTAACTTAATTACCATTGTGCCTTGAATTTCAACTTACTTAGCATTCTCTTTAGAGTAGTTTTTCACACATTGACGACAATGTGTTAATTAAGTGTAGGGAAAGGGAATACATTTTAAAATTCTATTAATCGGTTGTTTTTAAATGAGAAATGCCTTAAATTATAAAATTTTTTAAGAATAACTTGCTTTAACGGATGGATCTAGTGGTAAAGGGTCATACTTGCCACTTTGAAAGTATGATTTATGGGAAATTCTTTGAGCTTTCATGAGATCTAGTGCTTTGGAGACCTTTTAAAATCATGTTTATATTTTCAAGTGAATGGGAAGAGAAATAAACCCACAATTGGATTTTTTCTTAGTCCTTGGTTTGAGAAAGCAAGAGTTTTTATATCATTAGTCCATTTAAGAGTTGATCATTATTATAATTGATTGCAATATTTTGATTGATTGTGTTTGTAAGGTTGGTACTTGGAATAGTTAAGTAGATGTTTTGCGGTTAGTTTACTATGCAATTGATTGTGTTAGAGTGAGTATTGGAAAAAAAACCTTGTTGGAAGGCTATTTGAGCCTTAAATTATTTTTATGTGTGCATGTTCACTTAGTTTTTCACCTTCTAGAACCTATTTAAAATATTTTTTTTAAAAAATGGCATTTACAATAGAATGATGAAAATGAAAGAAGCGTTCAATTTTGAACCTTTAACCTAAACATAAGCTTACATTCATCAAGTCATTTCTATATTGTATGCATGTCATTTACTCATAGTATTCATATCATTCTAAAACCAAAGTGATTTGCTAATAGAAAGTTGAATAATTAATATATATATATATATATATATATATATATATATATATATATATATATATAATAGAAAGAAAGTAAGTTGAAAGAAAAAAATGTATGCAGTTTGAGAAAGAAGTTAAAAGAGAGAGAGAGAGAAGGTAAAAGAAAAGAATTGAAAAAAAGAGACAAATATAAAAGTATTTTGCAGATAAAAAGAAAAGCAAAAGAAATATAAAGAAGGTATTTGTTTATGAATTTGGAAAAGAATTAGCAAAAGTTTATCAAGTTATTTAGATGCTATGAACTTACTCATTAACTTTGACTTGCATATCAACTATTTCTTTTTTCTAATTCATTCCATATAGCCTTCATCCAATATTACAAACCTTTTAAGCCCTATTTGTTAGAACTGACTGACACCCAAGAGGGGGGGTGAATTGGGTGTGTGATAAGAAAGTATGATCTTTTAAAATCTTTTCGCAACTTATCAAATCAATACATGCGGAAGTATAAAAACATAAGATGATATGTAAATCATATATGTTGGAAATGTAAAAGCTTAGGGAAGAGAATATGCAAACTATGATTTATCCTGGTTCAGTCCAATCCACGATGACCTACGTCCAGTCCCCAGGCTCCTCCTGAGATTTCCAATCCACTATCTTCTTGTTTAACCGGGTACAAGAAAAGCCTCTACAAATCTCTTACGAAGTTACTCCCCCTTACTCACTGTAAGGTTTACACCCTCTTACGGTAAGTTGAGCAAAGCAATCCCAAAGTCCTTTCTCTCTTGCTTACCCGTGTAAGTCTTACAGCAGCAACGTTCTCTCCTGCTTACACCACTGTAAGTAAGTCTTATGAGCAGCAACGTTCTCTACTGCTTGCACCTTGTAAGTCTTACCAGCAGAAAGTTCTACTAGCAATTCTCTCTACAACTTTCCCGTAAGGTAATCAACCCTCTCAAGGTCCCTCTACCTTGAGTTCAATACAGAAGTATATTTGTAAGGATTCACAGACTCTCTCACAGAGTAGATAGGATACTCATTGAAGTACAATACAAATATTAACTCTCAAATGTACATGACAATGAAAACATATATTAACGGAGAGTATGAGAGATGAAGATTCATGACAGCAGCATGTTGGCAGTTGGGTTTTCATTACTTCATCATTTCTGTTCGCTGTAGTATTTCTCTGTAAAATCTCTCTATCTTCTTCTTGAATGCTTCGGTTTATATAAAATAGGTTGAGAGCCGTTGGAGCATTCAAGTATTTTCCCGTTGTAAGCTGATCGTGTGCTCAGACAGAAAGTTCAACGGTTATGCCCATTGATCGTGGTGCTCTGACAGATGCTTCAACATTTCCTGTTGATCTCTTACAAATGTTTCAGCGTTGCTTTCTTTCTGTTTTGGACGTTAGTTGAATCGTTTATTGAATAGTCATGTTGCCCATGATTTATTGTCGCTCAATGTTGATCCGTGTATGCCATGTGATCAGTAGTGCATAACACCTGTAAATCCACTCAGAGAAATAGTCGTTAGAAAACATCACTCGGGTGATTACAGTCTTCACTGGGAGTGATTTTAGAAAATGGAAGAATCACTGGACGTGATTTTGATTAAAATAATAAATCACTCGACTGCATAAGCATTTCGCTGGTAGTGACTCTGTAAGGGTAGGCATATTAATTGAGTGTACTGTAATAATCCACTAGCGGTGATGAACCATAACATAAATGAAGTTGATATGCTTTGAAGTGATTATAAGACGTTTGGCGGTGTTCTGAGTTAATCTGGTTCATGTTCATATTCTCTGGCAGTGATTTGAAGTTCACCGGAAGTGATACTGAGAAATTGGCATATCACTCGACAGAAGGTGATTTTAAGAAACAAGCAAATCATTCGACCTGATTGAGATTCACCGGAAGCAATACTGATTCAGTTGGAATTCACTGGCAGTGTGTTCAGGCTTCCTCTGTCAAAGAACATCATATCACTTGATCATATAATATCTGACTGGTAGTGATCTGAGGTATACTGATATTATCACTGGGAGTGATCAAGAATGGTGCTGGAGGTGATCAGCTGAAATGGACAATCACTCGAGTGAAATTCATGTCACCGGAAGTGATTTTCAAAATAGTAAAATATTCCTGAAGTGATTTCGCCTTGCACTGGAAGTTATCTGCAGAAATGACTAATCACTCGAGTGAATTCAACTGCACTGGGAGTGAAAATGAGAACAGTGAATTTTTCTTGCAGTGATTTTTGATTCACTGTAAGTGATTCTGAAAAATCCCATATCACTCGAGTGAATTCCATATCACTGGGAGTGAAATTGCAAACAGTGAAAAATTCCTCCGGTGATTTCTGCGCTACTGGAAGTGATATGCATTCTGACGCATTTCACTCGAGTGATTATTAATGATCACTCGAGTGATCTTCCTGATCACTCGAGTGATTATAAAAATCACTCGGGTGCTCTCTGTTCAGATCACTTAGACTCGAAACTTTACTTTCAATTCAACAGCAAACAGTAGTCAAATTACAGATGGCATAACTCTTCGAATATAGCTCCAAAATTTATGTATTATATATCAATGGAAAGATATTGAAGTCTAGTTTCATATGGAACTGGTTTCACCTCAATTGGATCTGTGGTTTGAGAGTTATAGCCGAAATATCAAACCTGTTCCAGAAAGTGACGCTGACATGAAGGCCCAATTCGAACAATTATATCTCCAACATATGAGCTCCTTTGATGTTTTTTCTGGTGTCAAAATGACGCATTGGGAGTCTATTTTCATATACAACTGGTTTCGTCTCAATCGGAGTTGTATTTTGGGATATATGATCAAATAACCAGACCTCGCTCAGCTGGACGAAGAACAGAGTATGAAACACTGAACATCACTCGAGTGAATTAGAGAATCACTCGAGTGATTCTGAAAATCACTCGAGTGATTCATTAAAATCACTTGATGCTAAAGTGCCAAACAGTGCCAATTGCTACAGTAACCGTATTGCTACAGTGATAATGCTACAGTGCCAAACAGTAACTGCTACAGTACTTCTTAATTCCCTTATGAGCATAGAAACATCCAGTATTTCTTCTAGAAGCTTGAATCTTGATATTCCCATTAATTCTTCAAGCTCTTCATTCTCCAATCTCTTTGACTAATCTATAAGATATATAACATTAAATATAATAGTTAGTCAATATAAGAGATAAGTATGCAAACTTTCGTTCTCATAATATTTGATATATATATATATATATATATATATATATATATATATATATATATATATATATATTTGTCATCATCAAAACTAATCATATCTAACACTATTGATTCATTACATTAATTGCTATTAGTAGTAGAGATGTTAGAGTTATCACAAACCTATAGTAAGGTGTTGATTAAGTGAACTAGAGTGAAACTATCCCAATAAGATGAGATGAGTGAAATACTTATACCTTAAGAGTTCTCTTGTGTTTCATTCTAATATGTTGGATTGTGTAGTTAGCTCATTTCTTTGCATCGCTTAACAATGACTAGTGTTGGCTTGAGGAATTTGATTAATTGATCTATTTCTTTCTAATTATGAAATTGCTCATCTTTCAAATGCATTGGTGGCTGAACTTGGAATCTTATACTTAATTGCTTTTGTTCAAGAGTACAAAGGTCTAAGTATGGGGGAATTGATTAAACTATATTTTGATAAATATATTTCATGGTATATTTAGGGATTTTATCACTATTTTTGGACTTAAATTTCATTAATTATGATTAATTGTGATTAAAGTTGTTTGCATGAAATCAAGGTTAAAAGGGGTAAAAATGTCATACAATTCATTATCAATCTTAATTGATTGATTTTTTTGAATATAAGGTTACATATTGGGTTTATTTTCTTTGTAAATCAGTTTAGGAAAAATTACAGAAAATGACCCATAATTTTAGGAAATTGCAAATCGATGAAGAGAAGGACTAGAAAAATTACAGAAATTTTTTGAAAATTACAGTTTGACAACACAATTTTTAAAGTTTGTAGTTTAGTCCCTCCACGAACTTTTGAATCTTTTCAGTTTAGTTCTTGGTCAAAACACTATCTAAAATTTCAGAGCTTCTTCTTCTTCCTTTAAACAAAAAGTACAGCGGCACACCAGAAAAAATACTTTGACCTTCCCTCACTCACTTTCTTCTCCACCTTCACTTCCGTCAACGGTCGCCGATAACCTCAACTCCTTCATCCATTATCACCAGTGATCCTCTTGCATTACACCACCTACCTCCTCAGTATGGATGACGAGAGAGACTCAAAGTAGAGTTCAGAACAAATAGGAGCAAGGACAAACCATCTTCCTTGACTTTCACCATCAAATTCACTGTCTATATTCAAATAGGAGCAAGGACGACGAGCCTGAGCATCTTCTCCGAAGGTTGCAACCTTCAAAACTCGACCTTGAAAGCAATAACTCTATCACCATCGGCGACCCTTTAAAATTAATGCCAGCATTCTTCTTTCATCTACTTTCACTACTGAGCCAAGTCTTTTAAAGCTTAGAACTGGGAGCATGATTTTGAAAGTGGAGAAGAAGAGGAAGGAGATGACCACATTCTACCACTATCGTGCATTCATCTCTTATAGGTTATGGGTATTCTGACCAAGTTGCTGTTATAATTAGAGCTATGAGTGGCTGATTATTTTGATTCTTGGTCGTAGAGAAGGTGGCTAGAGATTTAATATGCTACAAAGGAGAGTGCATTAGTTTTCCATTAGCTTACTTTATTTATTATTATGTTATGTTTAGACTAATTTTTGTATTAGTACATGTTTGTAAGACTTGGATGAGTTTTTATTTGTCCTTATTGGTTAACATTTTTGTTGAATTTTGCTTTGATGCTCTTAGACTATGTATTAAATTTATTTCCTTATGTTTTAATGAGATTATGCATTGTATGTGATTATTATGGTGCATAATTGAGTTAATTCATATTGAGTGTCACGCTTGTGCTCTTATTTCAGAGGAAGCAAGTGCATCAAAATGATTTTCAAACACACATCAAGTGGTTTTTAATAAGTTATCTAAGCGATGACTAGAAATGCAATTGTAGGATTAGTCATTAATTAGATAAATTGGACTCGATGCGATTGCTTGGAGTTTTCAATTTGATTTGATGAGAAATTAACTCCTAATTTATTTTAAGAAGCTTGGAAAAACCATTAACTTTGCTATTAAGACTCATTTCATCATTCATATATTCCAAATCTAATTTCATCCACTAATTCACCATTTTTATAAAACAAATACCAAAAAAATAGTTTTGCATTTAATTAAATTTCAATACTCTTTTAGTTATTAATTTTAAAAACTCAAAACCAATTTTTCCCTTGTTTTCATTGCATTTGCATGGCATTTAGATTACTTATAAATCAATAAAATGCTCCTCGAGAAGAGAGAACAATCCTAGATTTACCTATATGCAATCTTTGGTTAATTTTTTATTGTGGACCCCAAGGTGAACGATAACAAGTCATCATCAATATTGTGATATGTTTGAATTAATTTTGTATTGGTACATGTTTGTGAGACTTTGATAAGTGTTCATTGTCCTTGTTGGTTAAAATTTATGTTGAATTTTGCTTTGATGATCTTGGATTTTGTATTGAACATATTTTCTTACGTTTTAATGAGATTATCTGTTGTATGTTATCACTATGGTGTGTAATTGAGTTAGTTCATATTGAGTATTGCAATTGTGCTCTCATTTGAAAGGAAACAAATTAATTAAAATGATTTTCAAAGACACGTCAAGTGGTTTTTAACAATTTATCTATGAGATAACTATTAATGCAATTATAGGATTAGTCATTAATAAGGTAGATTAGATCTAATGCGATTGCTTAGGCATTTCAATTTGACTTGATGCAAATGATTAAACCATATTTTGATATTTTATTTTCATGATTAATTAAGGATTTTTAATGCATTTCCTAGGACATTATTGCATGATTAAGCATTGATAAGTAGAATATTTTCATATTTATTTTTCCTAATATGATGATTTTGTGGACAATATTTGACCTTAACATAATGAATTTGGGTGTAATTGATAAATAAATAATTTTTTTTTTCTTTTGAAAGCCACATATAACACTGTATTAAGAAGATTTTGAGAAGGCATTAAGAGAAAGTAATGTAGCATTTCACTTTTCATACGGTTACTGTAGCAGACGCAGCTCACTGTAGAAATTGCGGTTTACTGTAACACCTTCTGTAGCAAATGCGGCTTCACTGTAGCAATGCGGTTCACTGTAGCAGACGCAATTCACTATTCATAGTACTGTAGCACCCCGATTTTAAAGCCTATAAATAGAGATCTTGGATATCACAAAATGGGAGGAAGAAGGAAGGAAGAGAGAGAGAGAGAGTTATTATTTTAGAATTTATTTCTTGTATTTTTTTACTTCTTGCATTCCTCCTACATGGATGGTTTACCTCTTATATGGAAGGCCTAGGTAGTCCTCCTTTATGGATGATATATGTTACCACCTATATGGAATGTTTTACCTCCTATGGTAGGCTAGATTTTCCATTTTCATGCATCTTATAGTTGTATTTTTATGTTTTTGTAATTAATTTTTATGTAATGTTTATGATGTCTTTAATTTATTTTGATTTTGTTTTTAATTTTATTATGAGCTAAATTTTCCTTTTCCTAGGGTGATGACGTAGCTTACTAATGACGGATTGAATCTTAACTTATTAAATCTAGTTTTAATTTTTCATTCATGATTGAGTTTTAATCATTGTTCTTAATGCTTTCAATTGACTGGCCATCTTTTAGATGATTTTAATATACATGTTGAGACCGGAAGGAGATGCATGGGTGTGGATCCTATAATCAAAACCATAATTTGCATATGAAATAGGAATATATTCATATGGGTTGTGTAGTCTTAATGAGTTCCATAAATCTTAATGCATGATTAATTGCTTAAATTCATATAGGAATATATTAGGTTAGAAATTAATTATAGAATTACTTGACCTTGGAAAAGGCTAGTAATTAAATTAGGGAAACTCGACTATCAATCATGTGGAATAAATTAGACTAGAATAGATAAGTGATTCAATCCGGAATTTGCTAAGTGAAATCTAATCCCTAAGGTTTTTTCTCATATTTGTCTTCACATCACTTGTATTCATATTTCATCATTTTTATCTTACAATCTCAATCACAACTAATTGACTGGCTGAATAGTATTAAGATTATTAATTTTGGTACTTAGTGATCAATCCTCATGGGAACGATACTCTACTTACTTCTATATTACTTGTTTATGATAGTGTGCACTTGTACTTTCTAAATACACCATCCTACACTCGTAACAAGCACTAATTTGAGTTAGAGACATTTGTATTGAATTAAGTATAATTAGGGGCAAAATTGTCATAATTTGTTATTTATTCATGCAAATAATTTCTTGGACTTTTGATGATATCTTGTGCTTATTCTTGCATTTGTAGGTGTTTAAGAAGAAAAGTGGAGATTTTGGAAAATATCAATTGGGCGAGAATTAATATTTTTTAGGACTTGGGAACATTACAAAAAAGGGCCCGAAACTTTTGGAAATTACAGTTCAGCCCCACAAATGTTTCAAAAATTAACACTTTAGTCCCTCCATAAACTTTTAAAGTTTGCATATTGGTTCCTGGTCAAAATAGGTTTTGACTAACTTTCCTTCTTCTTCCTCGACATTCATAACCTGGGAACACACAAGCAACCACGGATCAAAACTCAAACCAGAGGGAGTTTCTTTAGTGAGGGAGAGTTGGCGAGGAGAGGGAAAGAGATCGAGAGCCATTACCACTATCAAGGACTTCTACCCTCCATCCTCATACTCATCGATCAATGCTTATAGACCTTCAGAGCATACAGAGAGCGTAGCAAGAGAGTTTAAATCTTGACCTAAGAGGACTCGACCTCTATTCTTTTACCAACACTACACCTCAACTCTCCTCTACTTTCTACTCTACTTTTACACCACCGGAAATCATAGCCTGGTTTGCCAGAATCTCCATCTTCATTAGCCACCACCACCATCAAACCAAAGTACCATTCATCCTTGTTCATCCGCCACTGTCCTATCTTGTAGCCATTGGAGCTTCATAGATTATGGAGACTTTCGTCCTCCATCCTGAGATCTCTGCCGAGCTTCGAGTTTTCTGGCGAGATCTCCAGTTTTTCGATAAGTCTTGTTATATTCCGATGATTTCTTCTTTTCCCTCTCTTCTACTTCCAAATTTGGCATTTCTCTGTCTCACGGATTTCTATTATTTTCAAGAATTTTTGGTAGTGTCTAATAGTATGAGTGGCTAATTTGCTTGATTTTTTTCCATGAAGAATGTGGCTAGAGCTTCAATGTGCTATAAAGGGGAGTTTATAAGTTTTCCATTAGCTTATTATATGTATTGTGCCTTATTTGGTTTGATTCTGAAGTTGTTACATGTTTGTGATACTTGGATAAGTGTTCATTTGTCCTCGTCGGTTAACATTTATTTTGAATTTTGCTTTGATACACTTGGACTATGTATTGAATTTATTTCTTTATGTTTTAATGCAATTATACATTGTATGTGATTACTATGATGTGTAATTGAGTTAATTTATATTGAGTGTCACAATTGTACTCTCATTTACGAGGAAACAAATGCATTAAAATAATTTTCAAACACACATCAAGTAGTTTTTAACAATTTATATAAGAGATGACTATGAATGGGATCGTAGGATTAGTTATTAATTAGATAAATTGGACTTAATGTGATTGCTTGAGGTTTTCAATTTGACTTGATAATAAATTAGCTCCCAAATCATTTTAAGAAGCTAGGAAAACCATTAACTTTGCTATAATGACTCATTTTCTTACATCCATTCCATATTTATAGAAAAGACCAAAAATAATATTTTACTTTTAATTAAATTACATTACTCTTTTAGTTATTAAGTTAAAAAAAACCAAAACCAATTTCCCTTGTCTTTATTATATTTGCATGGCATTTAGATTACTTAGGAATCATTGAAAGGCTCCTCGAGAAGAGAAAACAATCCTAAACTTGCCTATAAGCAATCCTTGGTTAATTGTTTTAATTGTGGACCCCAAGCCTAATGCACAAAAGGTCATCATCAAAAAAATTAACTCCCAAATCATTTTGAAGGTAGGAAAGTCACCAACTTTGCTGCCAAAAATCATTTCATCATTAATATTTTCAAACTCAATTACATTCATTCATTCAACAGTTTTATAAAAATACCAAAAACGATAGTTTAGCATTCAATTAAATTGCATTACTCTTTCAGTTATTAATTTGAAAAACATAAAACCAATTTCCCATTTTTTTATTGTATTTTCATGGCATTTAGATCACTTACGAATTAATAAAAAGCTCCTCGAGAAAAGAGAATGTTCCTTGATTTGCCTTTACGCAATCCTTGGTTAAGTTTTGATTGTAGACCCCAAAGCTAATAACAAAAATTCCTCATTAAATGATGACGTTGTTGGAGAGCTAAGTAATTAACTCCCTATGTAATCTAATTGTTAAATTCACTTTTGACAAGGGATTTCTCGTGTGAAGTTTGTACTTTTGCATTTTTGGTTTTTCATTGCATATAGTATAGGATTTTTGCATTTTAGTAGTTTGCATAACATTCATTGCACTATTGCATTTTCTTGACTTAGTAGCTTTTGTGTAGTATTGTTTGCATTAAATTTGATATGATTTTGATATCATTTGTTTGAATTCACCACATCTCCAAGTTAATTCATAGCATCTTACATTTTTTATAGAAGATTTTGAAGAAATACCATCAAATATTTTGATTTTTCTTTATTTTTGCATTTACATTCTTGCATCTTTCTTGTTTAAACTCAATTCAGGGCTGGAAATTGTGCTATTAATTTGTAAAGTCGTTGAAATTCTTGCTACAACTCACTTACACATCACTTTGTAGCTTGTTGAAAATTTTGCCCCGAAAACTATAAGCTTCGGGTTTCTAAAGTTTTAGGCCATTTTAAGAAAGACAAATAGCTTTGCTATTAGGTGTCATGAAGTTTAACCAAATTCTATCGTTTTAGCCGCTTTTCGAATTTTTCTTTATTTTCTGAATTTTTTCTAGATTTTTCACTAGATTAGTTTTTGAATTTTCTTCTTTGTTTTCTACTAATTTTTAGGATTCATTTGCATATATATATAGGACTTTTAATTCATTTTTTATTTATTGTATTAAATTCAAGATTTACTACTCAATTCACAATCTTTTGTGGGTAATTACACTGGGATTGATGATGTGACCTCTTAAGGATCTCAATCGGGGCAAGAACAATTAAACCTCATTTTAGCCCAAATGGACAATCCAAAAAGGGGTTTACATTATCAAGAAAGTTCATCCTTTCAATCTCATTCTTTTGTAGGAGATTTGACCGAAAAGAAAGATGTTATCTCCCAACCCATCGATTCCATTCAACATACATTGCAACTTCTTCAAGCAAATTTGGAAAGTCAAGAAATAAGTCCATTTGATCAAAAATTTCATGGTCTATTCAACCATCCATCCCATGAACCTTATCAACAACCTTTATTTCAATCCTATTGCCCACCCCATCCACCCTATAGTCCATATCATGAGCCTTCTCTTCCACCATATCACCCATCCTTTCAATCTATCCAACCATTTCATTAACTAACACATAATCCAACTCCTCTACTATATATACCTCAATTTAACACTTCACTTCTATTTCATGACTCTTCATTCCAACCTATCTTTCCAACCATTCAATCCAACTTGTGAACCTTTTCCTCCATCCTAACTTCATCACCCACAACCTAATGAAATGGATACCATCTCCTTATCCCACAATATAAATTTCCTAAGTAGTGCACTAACAAGAAAGTATAAATCACTTCAAGAGAAATACCTTCAACTACTCGTGCATCAAGGAACAAGTAATAACTATAAGGAGGTAGAAGAACAAATGAAAGACATTGATGAGTTCTTCAAGGCATACTTTGATCATATGATATGGGTGAAGACGATTGGTGAAGATGTCCCATGGCCTTATAACTCTAATGATGATTGGGAAATCGAAGAGCAAAAGCCAAACACCATTTCACAAGTGGAAAATTTCAATCCTCTAATATCCATACAAGTACAAGAAGTGGAGCAACATCAAAGGAGAAATGAGGAGTCTTTCCTACCATTTGGTAACAACCCTATCCTTATAAAAGTAGACCCTCTTACTACTTTAGATGAAGTGATTAAGAATTTGAGTGATGATGAGGTAGATGAGGAAATAATTGTTGAATCCCATTAAATGTTTGAAAATGTAATTGCTCAACCCATTGGCTCTAGTAGTAGTAATTAGATTTGTTGATGAGTGCGCTCCTACTTCTTTGTGTGGTAGTTTAATTATTGAAAATGTTTCTCTTCATAGTACTAGGGACGATTGTGATAAATTGAATGAAATATTTTTATGCTCTTGTGAGACAACCTGGCCTTAATGAATCTTTATCGATGAATCATGGTAGAGCTTGAGGAGGTGTCTATTAGCTTGGAACTCCTTTCCAATAGTCTCATTAAGCAACTCTACCATGTCAATTAGATGCACCTTGGTGATAGTGAAAGGCCATACCATTTATCTTTAAGCTTTCTATTCAATGACTTGAATCAGGCTTTATACAATAACACTTATCCACCAACTTTGAAGTCCTTTTGCACAATCTTCTTATCATAAAGCAGCTTTGTCTTTTCTTTGTAGATGCAGGAACTCTCATAAGTATCCAATCACATTTCCTTAGGTTCTTGAAGTTGCAGCTTCCTTTCAAAGCCAGCTTCTTCCATATCCATATTGCTCATTTTCACTGCCTAATAGGTCTTGTACTCCAATTCCACCGAAATATTACTTGTTTTTCTATAGATATGCCAGTAAGGAGACATACCTATTGGTGTGTTGAAGGGAGTTTAGTATGCCCATAGTACTTTCCCCAACCTTGAGCTCTAATCCTTCCTTGAAGGCTTGACTATCTTTTCTAAAATATATTTGGTCTCTTGGTTAGATACTTTTGTTTGCCCATTCATATATGGATGATAAGCGATAGACGTTTTATGGGTAACCCTAAGCTTAGCAAGTGGGTTATCGATAACCATATTGCAAAAGTAGGCACCTTTATCACTTACTGTAGCCCTCGGTACTCCAAATCTACAAAAGATGTTTGACTTGAGAAACTTGGAAACTGTTTGGGCATTATTTTCCTAATAGAAATGGCTTCTACCCACCTAGATTATAGAGGAAAAGGACCCATAAAGTCAATTCCCCATACATCAAATATCCTGCAAAAGAGTATGGGTTGTTGTGGCATCTCATGCCGTTTACCTAACCCCCCACACCATTGGAATTTATCAAATGCCTTACAATATAATAAAGAAAAGGGGTTTTGAAAATGGTTCTCTCTAAATTAAAATGAATGTAAATAAAACTATTTCTAATCTTTTTGGTATTTTTGGAAAACAATGAAGAATTGTTTTGGATTAAAAGGGGTTATATGATGTTTGCTCTTAATAATGAAGAAATTGGCTAGCCTTGCTGAAAAAGATTATGGGAGTTAAAACTTCATCAAGTCTCAAGAAAAACCTCAAGATAACACTTGAGTCTAATATTTTCAATTAATAGTAGCTCTTACAAACATAGCTAACTACTACCTCTTGAAATATTATTTAAAACTACTTAATGTGCAATTAAAATTAGAATGATGCAACATGATTCTTCTTGATTTTGAGTGCTAAACATCACCTCAAAGGCACAAATCAACCACATTAACTAGACAATAACATATTAATCAATATAATCTCATTGCAACCACAAAGAAATTCAAACTTATATAATCTTCATACTACAAAATCCAATTTCAACTATGAATATCAAACCAACAAAGATAAATTAACATCAATCTTAGTTCTAGAATCATATACAATCATTCTTAAAACTAGGAAATCCAAATATATAACTCTAGACTAATGGAATGATATAAAAACTCCCCTATGTAGTCCATTGAGCTTATGCACATATCCTCATCACCAAGAAGCAAAGGAATTAGCCGCACATAGAATTAATTACAGCTGCAACTTGTTCAAAACATTTGAAATCCTTAAGAAATTAGGTGTTGGCCAAATCTAGAAGTGGAAGATGAAGATAAGGCTGTCAGGTCTGTCAAGTTTGATGAGGACACGAGAAGCACAGGGAGGTCGAGTTTAAGTACATAAGAGTGGAAATAAAGACGGCCACCGAATTCCTACGATAAAGGTGGTCAAAGAAGAAGAAGATGATAGAGGTGGAGTCTCCTTTTTACTTTAGTCTTCGTGTACGTCCAAGCTTTCTCCAAGCTTATCCAAAGTTGCCACCACATATGGTTTGAAACTCTAAGTTGCAGCTTATAGTGGTATTTTACGAGGAGGTCGACATCAATACAAAAGGGTTGCAAATCCACTGTCGACAACATAGAAGGGGATGAAGACGATGGAGGGAAGAAAATGGATGAAAATCGAAGGTCGTTCCTCAACGCTCTTTCCCTGTAATCCTCTCACAGTCATGGCCTTCACCCTCACTCAAGCTCTCCGGCACCTCCAAGCTTTTGCTTTTAAATCTGGGATGGTGGAGGTTGAACGGTGGTATAGATAGCAGATAGTGGAGGGAGCTAGAGGTGGTGCACTGGTGTTAGTGAGGGTGGAGGAAGGTGAAGGTAAAAAAGGTGGGTTAGTTCAGAATGAAGGTTAATCGGTGGCCTCCCTTCAATGGCTCTTCACAACACCTCTCCCTCCCATCTTCTCTATCTGATCTTTGAAACTACTAAACTGTAAGAATTCAAAAGTTTGTGAAGGGACTAAACTGAAAATTAAAAATGCTTATAGGGCTAAAATGTAATTTTCAACAACTATAGGCCTTTTTTTGTAATTTTACCTAATTCTCATTAAAATTGATTCTACAATTTTCAAAAGTTTTGGGTCTTTTTCTATAATTTTCCTTAGTCCTTAAAAATGTTAATTCTGACCCCAATTGACATTTTCCAAATTCTTCAATTTTCTTCTAAAATACCTACAATGCAAGATTAAGCACAAGGTAACATCAAAAGTTTAAGAAATACTTTGCATGAATAATTGACAAATTATGACCATTTTGTACCTAATTATACTTAATTCAATACAAATGTTCCTTCATCAAAATAATGCTTAATCACACAACAATGGCGTATGAAATACATTAAATTTCCCCAATTAATCATGCAAAACATATCAAAATATGGTTTAATCAAATCCCCTATGTATGCTTTGCATTTTTAGCTATTACAATACTTAATTACCATTGTGTTTTTTTGCCTTGATTTTCACTGTTATTATGACTTATTTCTTATTCCTTCTCTCTTTATGAGATGTTGACATGTTGTGCTCTAATTGCAATTAGACTTCACAACTTTCCACTTCACTAAGGAACAAGTTAGAATAATAGAGTTGTTTTACAAACATTGAGAACAATGAGTTGATAAGTGTGGGGGAGAAGAATATATTTTTGAATCATATTAATTGGTTGTTTTAAAATGAGAAAATGCCTTAAACTATAAAATTTTTCAAAAATTTTTTAACAATGACTTACTTGGATGCATGCCCTAAATGGTAAAGGGTTGCATTTGCGACTTTAAAAGTGTGATTTGTGGGACACTCTTTGAGCTTTCATGAGATCTAGTGTTTTGGCATCTTTTTAAAACCATTTTTTTGTTTTTCAACTGAAAAGGAAAAGAAATTAACCTACACTTTAGATTTTGTTAACTCTAAGTTTTGAAAAGAAAAAGAAAGAATGAGTTTCTACATCATTAGTGCATTTAAATTTTTGCATTATTATAATTGACTGTGTTTATAAGGTTAGCACTTGGAATAGTTAAGTATATGTTTTGTGGTTAGCTTGCTATGCAATTAGTCGTGTTAGAATCAATTGGAGAAAAACCTTGTTGGAAGGCTATTTATGCTTTAAATTCTCTTTATGTGTGCATGTTCACTTAGTTTTTCCCTTCTAGAACTTGTTTGCACTCTTTGTTGAAATTGCATTTCATTAGTGTGATGGAAATGAAAGAGGCATTCAATTTTAAACTCTTTCACCTAAACACAAACCCCCATTCTTCATCCTTTGCTTACCTCTTTTGAGTCATTCCTATGTTATATGAATGTCATTTACTCATAGTATTCATAGCATTCTAAAATCAAAGTGATTTGCCAATAGAAAGTTGAAGAATGTATATATTGAAATGCCATGTATATAGAAAAGAGAAAGAAAGTAAGTCAAAAGAAAAAAACAAAGTGTGTAGTTTGAGGAAGAAGGGAAAAAAGAAAGTTAAAAAAGAGAGAGAGAGAAGCAAAGAGAAAAATAGAAAAGTATTTTGTAGATAAAAAGAAAAGCAAAAAAAATATACGAAGAAGGCATTTGTTCATGAATTTGGAAAAGAATTGGCAAAATTTTGTCAAGTTATTCAGATGCTATGAACTTACTCATTAACCTTAACTTTTATATCAACTATTTCTTTTTCTAATTAATTCATTCCATTTGGCATTCATCCAACATTACAAGCCTTTTAGTCCTCTTGATTCATTACATTTACTGCTACTAGTAGTGGAGATGTTAAAGTTGTAACAAGCCTATGGTAAGGTGTTGATTAAGTGAACTAGTGTGACATTATCCCAATAAAGTGAGATGAGTGAAACATTAATACCCTTTAGAGTTATTTTGTGCTTCATTCTAATATGTTGGACTGTGTAATTAGCTTATTTCTTTATATTGCTTGACTATGACTAATATTGGCTTGAGAAATTTGATTAATTGATCAACTACTTTCTAATTATGAAACTACTCATCCTTTGAATGCATTGATGATTAAAACTTGGAAAATTGTACTCAATTGCCTTTAATTAGGAGTACAAAGGTCTAAGAATGAGAGAATTGATTGAACCATATTTTGGTAAGCTATTTCATGGTATATTTGGAGATTTTATTTATTAAACCCCTTATTTATTCCAACATTTATCAGAATAACTATGCGCAGTTCAGCGAGCATAGAGGAATAGCATAAATATGCTGATAATAAGTACATGATTACATTACATGAATCCCCACAGGGTCTTGTACATAATATTTATAAACCTTAAAATAATAATAAGCCTTAGGATTTCATCTTAAACACTAACTTAACATCATTAGAGGAAATTTTGACATAACTTTCCTTAGGATTTCATCTTCCCAGATTTACAAAACAACCAAAAGCAATGCCAAAACCAACAACAATACCATCATATACCACATGGGGATCAAGTTTATGAGATTACCTCTTAATTTCTCACACTTTCTCTCTCTACACATCTCAGCTCTCTCTCTCTCTCTCTTCTCTTAAGATTTTGCTTGCTAACAATGAATTTCAAAGGGAATATGAGGTTAGAGCAAATTCTAAGGTGATTGGAAGACAAGAACACTAAGATTACAAGCTTTTACCTTGATTTTTGATCTTGAAACCCTAAGACCTCTTCTTGAGTGCTTGGTGTTCTTGAGCTCTCTCTCTCTATATTTTGACATGTCTTGGTCAAAAATATGAAATGAAGAGGAAGAAGAGATGATAGCTTAATTAAAAATCTTTTCTTGTTTTTGCTTTAACAAGTGCTTGCTTGGGATTGGCTCGCTAGTGCAGGAAAGACTTTTTACATGTGACGGAAAGGACTTTTTACACTTGACGTACGACAGGTGTAGAAAGTTCAAACTTTCTACACGTGTTCTAAAACACGTGTAGAAAGTCTCACTTTCTACACCTGATGTCTCTCAACACGCGTAGAAAGTGTCACTTTCTACACGTGTTGTCTCAGATCACGTGTAGAAAGTCCAACTTTCTACACGTGTTGTGAGACATCACATGTAGAAAGTAGACTTTCTACACCTGTTGTGTCACAACACGAGTAGAAAGTCCACTTTCTACACCTCTCCTTGTTCGTCAAGTATAGAAACTCATTTTTTGAAAAAAAAATTTATTTGTTTATTGTGCAACAAACTCGTTTACATGATAATAAACAACCAAACACCTGACAAATAAAAACAATTACAACAAAATTAATCTGAAATATCAAATTTATTGTAAACTCAAATCTAAAATATTAACAAAGCTATATCAATGCAAGTAAACAAACTTGACCTCACTTTTACAATGAAATTTGTCCCAATGCTGTACAACTTTAGTATGAGGATTCATAACTCCAGGGACATATGAAGACAGAAACGAAATAAATCTTCTTGGATAACCCTTAGCATCTCCATAGAAAGCATCACTAGTGCAAAATAGGCTTTTTAGACCGCATCATTTAGACCGGTTATTACGGATAAGGTCTAAAAGAAAGGCGGAGTGACAATTCCGTAATTAAAATCAATTTCTTAGACCGGTTGTTTAAAAAATCGGTCTAAAAAAACTTATTTAGACCGGTTATATAAACAACCGGTCTCAAAAATAAATTAAGACCGGTTGTTTAAATAACCGGTCTTAAAAGTCAATAATTTAAGACCGGTTATTTAAACAACCGGTCTGAAAAACAAAATTATTAAAATGAATAAAAAAATCACGTTATTATTAAGACCGGTTGTTTAAATAACCGATCTTAAAAGTCAATAATTTAAGACCGTTTAGTTAAATAACCGGTCTTAAAATGTTTTTTAAGACCGGTTATTTAAATAACGGTCTTAAAAGTCTAATAATTCAAACATAATCGGCCACGGAGCTCATTTCATCAGCACATTTCATTTCCCTCCCACTCTGCTTCCACAGCCGCGAACAACTCAAGTCCAGGATCTCCGGTGATATTCTGCCTTATTCTCCGGCCACCGCTCCAGCCGCCGCTACCGCTTCCACCTTCTTTTCCATTTTCTGTTGTTGACCGTTTAAAAATACTCCCTCCTTCCCTGTTCATGTGCCTGTTGCTGCGAAGAAGTCTACCGTGAGTACCATCGTGAAGGCCGCCTGAGCTTCTTATTTCACCAGCCTTTATCTCCCTCTGGCGTGTTTTCCAGCCACTGCTACCCCTCTCCTCCTGCGCCTCAAGCCACGGTCCAAGGTTACTTCAAACAGGTAATGTCCCATGTCTCAATCCTTCGTATAAATCGAAATTTAGTATTCACTGTCTATCCAAGAAGAATCTCTACTATAATTGAACTAGAAATTAACATACAAATGGAGAAAAAATGACATTTACTCTTATGGAAATTAATTGGTGAAGCTTAATTAACGGTGGCCTTAACTGGTGTGATTTGATTATTTGAGGATTAAGGTACTGATAATTGCTAGTTTTCATAGTATCTGGATAGCTTAAGTTATTGTGTCAAATTTCCTGGCATGTATGCTCATGAATGGCTGATTAGAAAATTGTTACATAATATTCAGTTAGTTTTGAAACTAAATTTGAGAGGTGATTTGAGGTTTAGACTAAAGCAATTCTTGTGTATATGGTCTAATTTAAGTCCTGAAATTGCTAGTGTATGTTGATACATTTTCCATATTACTTGAAGAAAATGGAACAGACTGCAATTATATCTTATGCGGAATTCTAATGAAGAATTCTGTTAAACTAGATAAATTGATGAGTGTAACATTTTCATACTCTCATCATACCCCTACATTTTCCAGGGCAGTTAATATACAAAAGAGAAGAAAAAAAAGGTGTTGAAATATATGGATCGTAGTTGGATAAACACTAAACGGACTAGTGTTGAATATGATAATGGGGTGAGGGATTTTTTGGAATTTGCTAGAAGAAATTCTGGTAATGATGGTAGTGGGATGTTCTATTGTCCTTGTGTAGAATATCTGAATGAGAAGCGACTTAATGCTGCAGATAATATACACATTTAATTTGTAAAGGATTTTGTAAGAGTTATACAGTATGGGTATGGCATGGTGAAGAAATAGAAATTACAAGCGCAACTCAGCAAGAGGTGGTCGCCTTTGATGATAATGACACGGTTCTGAATGATCGGATAGAGGATATTATTTGTGATGTTGGAGAAGAGGCTTTTGAGCAATCATATGCATATGGTAATATGTGCAGTGATGCTGAGAAGCCGCTATACCCGGGGTGCACAAAATACCAATTGTTGAAAGCTGTATTGAAATTGGTAAGCTTGAAAGCACGACATGGATGGAGCGACAAGAGTTTTTCAGAAGCACTTGAGGCCTTCAAGGACATACTTCCAGATGATAACGTGCTGCCTTGCCGATACTATAATGCGAAGAAAATACTGTGTCCACTAGGGATGAAGTATAAAACGATCCATGCATGCCCTAATGATTGTATATCGTACAGAAAAGAGCATACAAAGAAAGATCAGTGTCTGATATGTGAAACCCCCAGGTAAAAATCAAATAAGGCCCCTGCAAAAGTGTTGTGGTATCTTTCTATCGTACCAAGGTTCAAACGGCTGTTTGCTAATGAAATTGATGCCAAAAATTTGAGATGGCATGCGGATGAGAGGATTTCCGATGAAAAGCTTCGACATCCAGCTGATTCTTCTGAGTGGAAGAAAATTGATCAGTTGTTTCCTGACTTCGGCAAAGAGCTTAGGAATCTTAGGCTTGGGCTAAGCACGGATGGCATGAATCCTTACGGTAGCCTAAGTAGTATACATAGTTCATGGCCTGTTCTGTTGGTAATTTACAACTTATCTCCTTTGTTATGTATAAAACGAAAGTACATCATGTTGTCTATGTTGATTTTGGGACCAAAACAACCCGAAAATGACATAGATATTTACTTAGAACCCCTGATCGAAGACTTGAAAGAGTTGTGGGATGAAGGTGTCGACATTTTTTATGCGAACAAGAAGCATATGTTTAAAATGCGAGCCTTGATCTTTTGTACTATAAACGACTTCCCTGCTTATGGAAACTTGTCAGGATATACGTTAAAGGCCACAAACCTTGTCCTATTTGTGAAGAAGGCACATGCTACCATCAACTTCAACATGGAAGAAAGATTGTTTATCTTGGTTATAGGAGATGCCTTAGACGGGGCCACCCATATGCAGATTAAAGAAGGCCTTTTTTGGTGGCCAAGAGTTTGAAGATGCTCCAGAGGCTTTGACAAGGGATAAAGTGTATGAAAAGGTCAAAAATATCAATGTCATCTTCGGTAAGACTTCAAAGAGTCGAAATGAAAAAAATATATGGAAAAAGAGGTCTGTTTTCTTTAACCTTCCATATTGGCAGAATCTTGATGTCAGACACTGTATTGATTTAATGCATGTAGAGAAAAACATGTGTGATAGTATTGTTGGGACACTACTCAACATACAAGGAAGTTCTAAGGATGGCGTTAAGACAAGATTAGATTTGCAAGAAATGGGAATACGGGCAAACTTACATCTGAGGCCACATGGTAAGAGAACTTTTTGTCCTCCAGCTTCTCATACTTTGTCTAAGGATGAGAAACGAAGTTTTTGTGAGTGTTTACATGGCATCAAAGTTCCCTCAAGGTATTCTTCAAATTTTAAGAAGCTTGTGTCTATGAAAGACTTGAAGTTAGTAGGGCTTGTTAGAGCAAGCTTTTCACCCAAGAAGGGGAGTGAATTGGGTTATTACAGAAACTAAAAAAAATTATGAAACTTTAAAGCACAATTATGAGTAAGAAGAGATATCACCGAAGTGGACACAGGAGTTTATACTAGTTCGGTCTCAATCACTTGACCTACGTCTAGTCCTCAGAAATCCTTCTGAGCCTTTCACTATATCTTCTAAGATTCAGTGGGTTCTTGGCACCACAGTACAACAAGTTCCTCTCTTTGGATACTCGCTCCCCCTTACACAAGGTAATCTCAAATCCTAACTTAAGGTTCATTAACCTTAAGTTATCACTATCGGAAGTAAAACGTTTATGACTGAAAATTCTCTCTCACAGAGTATATAGATGAAAACTGAAGTACAGATAAAGAATTGATTAGATACGAAGCACTTATGAATGTATTGTTTGCAGTGTGTTCAAGCATTGTTCATCTCTGTATGATTTTCGAATGGCTGAACATATATATCAGAAGCTTTGAGGACCATTGTGAATTTGTCTGTTGATTCATTGCGCTTCTGGAAGATGCAACAATATTTACTTTCCACTTTGCACGTTGATGGTTATTTATGAGTTTTGCTGCTCCCATGATTAGTTGTCGTTTGAGTGGTGTGTTCAGTTGTTTGTCATGTGGGTGGTAGTGGAGTACACCTATAATACACTCAGGAAAATGACTGTTAGAAAATACTTTGAATATCACTCGAATGATTATGATTCACTAGGAGTGATTTCTAAAAAGCAAAGAATCATCAGAAGTGAGCTTGCTTTCACTAGAGGTGAATTTCAACTGTTAGTAATTTTAACAAAATAATATACCACATGATTTTGACAATAATCTGGAATAACTAGCAATGATAATCATTACCAATATCTTACTAACAAAACTTGTTGATTTCTGTGGAAGTGATTGCAAGTGGATCACAGTGACTGTCTGAGAGTGATACTGATACAATGACACATCACTAGAGTGAATTTGATGTCACTGGAAGTGATTTGGAAAACATTAAAATCTTCTACAAGTGATTACAGATTCACTGGAAGTGATCTTGAGATTTCATATATCACTCGAGTGAATTTGGCATCACTGGAAGTGATTTTGCAAATAGTGATTTTTTCTTGCAGTAATCCTCAATCCACTGGAAGTGGTTTGGCTGAAATAGATATCACTCGAGTGATCTGGATGCCACTGGAAGTGATTTTCCAAACAGTGAAATCTTCTTGCAGTGATTTTCATTTCACTGGAAGTGAATCTGGAAAATTTGAAGATCACTCGAGTGATATGGTCACCACTGGAAGTGATTTTCAAAACAATGATTTTTTCTTCCGGTGATTTCAGATTCACTAGAAATGATTTGACAAAAATCATGAATCACTCAAGTGATTCAAGATCACTGGCAGTGAAATCTGAAACAGTGAATTTTTCTTGCAGTGATTTTCAATTCATTGGAAGTGATCTATCGCATCACTCGAGTGATTTCATTGATCACTCGAATGATCTGGTAATTTTCACATCACTCGAGTGATTTTTAATGATCACTCGAGTGATCTTGATAATCACTCGAGTGATTACGTAAATCACTCGAGTAATCTTGCTCAGATCACTTTTCTTACTTCCTTTGCTGATGTTTTTGATTTGATCAAATCCAAGGACCTCCAAAACATGAAATCTAACAGGGCTGAAGTCTCATGATTGTCATGCTTGATGCAACAACTACTCCCAGTAGCTATTCGAGGCATCGCCGAATATGATCTTCAGCACATATTGACCAGACTTTTGTGATCTATTCTATGGTATCATGTCTTTTTTTACATACAAGTGTCTGGTCTGCATTCTATGAATTTTTATAATTAATTAAATTATGTACTTGAGTTTCAATAAAAAATTTCATATCAAGTATGTAATCTAAATATCATATATAAAGCTCATCTATAATTAAATATACGATTATTGCATAAATTAAGACTTAACATATCACAGATGCTTTTTTAAGGCATTTTATGAAATTATATTTAGATTTTCCAGTTTGCTACATATGACATTAAACCGTGTTTCTATCGAATGGGTCACGTTCAAACCATACTGTAGAGGAATGTTTTGAATGTTGTTCTTATAGAAATGCCAATAAATATATTGACTCAATCTTTAATATAAAAATTAGTTGACTAATTATGATATATTAAAGAAATTAATTAGGTTAGTTATTTGTAACAACTATAAGTTAATTTTCCTATGGTTCATGCTATATTAGTAATCTTGGATCCTCGACACAAACCTGTCTACGTCAACTGTTTCATTGAAGACATCTATTATGAGCTTGAACTCTGTGGCCCTGAAAATAAAGGCCGAAGATACCTTAATAAACAAACTCACATGGAGGGACACAATTTTTTCAAGGCCAATTAATCATATTTACGCAAAAGCAACCAGATTGTTCACGTTTCATTGCAGTTTCAATAAAAGCACTCAATCTCAAATCTCTTGAATGATAAAATAAAATCTCCAAATTTTTCTGCAAGAATATGTGCATGGAGTTTAAACTATACAACTTAAAATCCCATCATAATGGAAAATAAGGATCCACATGGCACGAATATAATTACACAACTCAAATTCTTCTTCTTCAAATGGAAGTAAATATCTTAAAAATTACGTTGTTTAACCTTAATTTGTGTGCTTCCATTTTGTACGTACATGAATCATAGGTTGGTTTCCTCTGGGCAGAGCGCTAAATTTGGATTCTTGTGCCCAGCTCATGCCACGGAGAAAGGGACCACTTCTGCCATCAGACATAGATATTTATCACAGGGGCTCAGTGAAACAGAAACTGACTGTTTCTTGGTTCCTTATGTGCATGGGTAAGAAACGTCAAATTTATATTCCAAAACATCACATATAATGCTTTATATTTACTTAACATTCATCTCTTTTTTTAAGGAATCATTGGCAATTGGTTAATCTGTGTAAGGCTAGTTACATAGTGATCCTCCTCTACTCCCTCCACTTCAAACTGGGGAGTGACTTGAAGAAGACCATGAACTCGTAAGTTTTCTTACTTTATTACCTTTTGTGTGCAAAGTTTGTGTGCAAAATAAGTAATCTTTGTGATTTTGATCATAAGGCTATGCGGACTTTCCTACACGCTAAGTGTGGTAGGCATGTTCGTGACTTAAAAGACCCTACATGGATCACGCCAAAAGTTAGTACATATTTGTTTTCTTTAAGATGCGTTCCATAAGCTATGCTTTTATATTTGCTTTGATGATATCATGTTCTTTTTCAGACCCGTAAGCAACCACCGGGCTCCAACTTATGTAGTCTTTATATGTTGAGGCAAATTTACAACATTATCAGCCTAGGCACGACTGACTTTACCGAGGAGGTAATAAATGTATATTTCAAAAATTTTGTATTACTTTATTGTTTTTTAGTAAATTAATGTTTTGTTTGGCTTTGGTGTTACACATACAGATGTTTGATCTTGCTGATCCCTTTCCTGAAGAAGATATTGATTTCATCCGCAATTGTTGTACTGAATTCATCTATGAGCTTTTACAATATTAGTAAGTTTTTGAATCTGATCATATGTTGTTCTAATAATACGTATGGTTTTCATATATATCTAACTTGGTTTATATCTCTGTTCAGGACAAATTCTTGGATATTGGTGATACTAGTTGGCAGTTGATTCAGGCATGGGATCACTATTGTAAATTTTCCTCCAATTTTTTCATTTCCCTGTAAAGCTTATGAATTTTTTCCATATAATGAGAAATATTTATTTTCCTACTTCTCTTTACAAGCTTTGGGATTGCAAGTTCACACAATGTCGCGATTTTCCTGCTATCATTGTTTAATTGTGATGTTGTGGTTCAAAATGCCTGATTATTATAAATTGTTAATATTGTAGTATTTCTGAGAATTGAATAAGTTGATCATGTGTTATTTGTAGTCATTGAAATTGAATGTGTTTGTTTTCAATGATTTTTTTTCATAATGTTCATTCTATGATTGTTGAGAGTCGAGGGTTGTAAGGGCCAAGTGTTTTCCCTTGAACAGACTGACATTTATAGGTTCATACCAATTTCGATAACTAAGGTCATATTTAACAAAAGTGGGAAAAGGGAACTAATAAGGATTTTAGGCTTCATGATTCTAAATTTGGAGCAAGTTTGCATTCTGAGAAATACCAATTGTTTCTGGAAATAAAAATGATGTTGTCACTGCTTCTGATTGTCAATATATATATGCATGTGTTGTTGCTTGTGTATATAATGTAGCACATAGGGGATTGTTGTTGAATATGGCTTGCTGGCCTGGGTAAGATTGAAACAAATAAAACGAAAAAAAACACAATTTTTAGACCGGTTCTAACTTTAACCAGTCTTAAATATGAATTTGAGACCGGTTAAATTTAGAACCGGTCTTAAAGTCCTATTTTTTTAAGACCGGTTCATAAACAACCGTCTTAATAGTATTGAAATTTCCCTACCCATTCCGTTAGTTAAACTTTAAGACCGGTTGTTGTAGAACCGGTCTTAAAATTTCATATTTTAGACCGGTTTTTTAACCGGTCTAAAAAGTTAAATACTTTTTAGACCGGCTGTATCAAGACCTGATCCAGAACCGGTCTAAAATGTCTTTTTTAACCGGTTTTAAAAGTGATTTTTATAATAGTGCATTGTGGAACTGTAGACATTCAAAGATAAAAGGTACATTAAGTAACTAAATATAACATGTCTTAGTGATCATTGATCATAAATGTCAATAGAATGAAATGGAATTAGTTTAGAGGAAGATTGTATAACGAGACACCAAAGCTTATCATACCCTTGGAGTAATGAAATTGAATTTTTCTTATACTATTCGCTTAACAAACATTGATAAAAAAAAATAAAAAGAAAAGAATAAATAAGAATGCTGTGGAAGAGGTCATGAAAAACGAATATTCTCAATTCCTACACCAAAACAAAATAAAATAATAAATAAATAAAAATCTTGTCTTGCTTTAAATTTCAAAATCGAGTTTTCCCCATCTTAATATCTTTAACATCGCCAAGCATATGTATGTGAGGGTTCATGAAAACAAAACCAAATAATCAGGTGTATTTATGACATAATTAGATTTCAAATATGCAGCGGCCACATTATTTGGCGAAAGTGTCATTTACTAGATCAATTCCATATAATTTTGTATAGGTTATATATAAGTCAAAACCACATATAGCCCATCAAAAGATCAGGTAACATGAAAGACAAAAATACTTTCTAAGAAAACCACAATGTTTTCCAGCTTAAAAAAAATAGCCATTACTAAAACTGCAGACGAATCCTATGGAGCAGAAATAGGATGCATGCTTACTAAAATATTAGCCGTGTGCATTATATTTGTGTCAAGATAAATCAACAATCACCCTATGAAAATAAGGATTATTTACAACTAGTCAACAAACCTCAATCAATGGATTCTGTTGTTTAAGATTGTTGCTCCTCGACTAATGCTTGTATTCTCTGTAGTAAACATCAAAACCGAGTGCTTAGGCAAAGAAATAAGTTGACCCTGGAATTATACGAGGAGCTAAATCTTTTTGCTTTCCCCCCACTAACAATTATGATCTCTCACAGGGTAATTAAATCAGATTTTTCCATCCAAACGTTAGCATGATATGATAGATCTTTGGCAAATAAAACTACCTTGACAGAGGTTCCAACTTCCTCTAGTTTTGCAGTAGCAGATCCCCTGAAGGAGTGGAATCATGTCCAAGTGACTTTGACGGAGACACCTACAAGGATAAAAGAAACACTAAGTCACCAACATGATCGCTTGGAGATTTAATCCATCGTCATAATTAATACCCTCTGAGTGTTCCTTATTTCATGGCCACCACTATTATTGGTCATTCAGAATCAAACATATATAAAAAACAGTTAAGCATTTTCCCACCACATAGGCTTATATTAATACCGCAAGTCTGGTGCATGACCAATCTTCTACTGTAGACACCTGTCTTGATGCAAATTCATTTCTCATACTTGATACGCATATGATGGTAACCCTGGAAGAAGCATATTTAGAGTAAGAGAAAAGCAACCTTTCATGTGATTAGACCAAAGAACGGATTGTTACTTAGATTTTTATCCCCAACAATAGCTTCATTGAGTGCTTGCCTCTCAACTAGAAGCATAGGAATTTGTTGGTCTATTTTCATATTCATTCCTTCATAATAATCTCTAATAGCATGGTAAAGAGGTTGACAATCTCTAGTGTCCATAATAGCTGACTCCATGCACTCTAAACATAAACTCCGCCAATCTTCCAAACTATAGTATTTTGCATTCAAAGACTTGAAGATTATAAAACAAAGAAGATAGTTGTTAGCAACTTCTCCTTTCTTCTTTTGGAGAACTAATAATAATAATCTCACATTATAAGGCACCATTTTTATTAGTACCTCCAATCTTTCACAACTACAGCAGCGAGCTGTATCATCGTATTCGTAAGCTGGACAATATTTTTGGGACTAAAATGGGTGACACCTATACTCAATCAAACTGGCAGCATTTATAGGAATCTGAAAGTAAAACAACATGTGACAGGAGAGAATTTAGCTTATCTTTTATCCTAAGATAAGAATTTAACTTGATTTCCTCCATCAGAGCATGTACTATCATAACGCCATGAAATTGTACAGAAAAGGGAAATAATTTTACAAAAAGAAGTGCAATATGAATCAGTGAAAGGCAGACTAATCTTACAAATTGGAAGCAAACTTCACATTTTGGATGGGTCAACTCTTTGAAACAGGACTTGTGATACGGATGCTTCCCTGATAAAGAAAACTGGTATAAAAAGGAAAGAAAAATACACGGTAAGTGATACATAAAATAGAATCATTATAAACATATTTGTGAATGTGAAAAATGAAGAAAGTACTATATGCAATGTATAAATTTCTGTTGAAAGGCCAAAAGATGACTTCAATAGTCTGCTAGTTTTGAGAGGATCAAACTACCTCGTGCTCAGTAATGGGGTAGCAACAAGAGTGACAGCAAAAGCACCCTGGATGAAAATAAGTATTATTGCATCTTAAACAATTCCCATAGACTATCTCCCGCTAGTACCCACTACATACCCTGCATATTAATATTGATTGTGTTCTGACACTGATTGTGAGCTTAAAGAGTTGCACCTTTGAATATAGACTTTCCCTGACTGAAAATCATTGACAAACGTCAGTATTGACACATCATCACAAAACCAGCGGAAAGCAAAAGCATGCAAGAACTTATTTGAACAAAACTAATAAGTTCAGATATTAAAATGCTTTCATTGGAGAATTGCAATAAGGCTGAATCATGGTAAGATTTTTAGCTAAAAAAATTCATCAACGTAATGAAGTAATTTGAAGGAGAAATTTGGATGTAGGGCATCATGCCATGAGAACTCCAAAAGCTAGAAAATCATATCAAAGCAGAATAAAAGTTCAGATCAGAAGGCTACAAGAAGCGAAATAAATTAATTCATTGGAGGCCTGCTGTTAAATAAGAAGCGGAAAAAAAATAGCATGTAGTCTATAAGTTTTTCCAAACCATCAGATCCTTAATTCCCTTCAAATTCTCAGTAAAAATTCAGAAGGCCATCAAAACATGAGTGGCCTTCTAAATCAAAAACTCATAACAAACCAAAAATATTTTTAAACAAATTAAAAACAGAAGTCATGGTTTAGGATTACAAAGAACAGCAGAGCAAAGAAATTGAGATTATAAAGAAAAATATCAATGAAATTTCAACAGAAGAAAATTCAACGGTTAAGTTCATTCGAAAGACAAAATAACTTGTGACATTTACAAAGAGGCTTTACAATTCCCAGAAACCACGACGATGAGTATTTCCCAACCAGAATTCACGACACCGACCAAATTAACTTTCACAGAAAACAAACAGAAAATGGATTAACGACACCTTGAGGTCTAGGCATTTCTCCCAGCCATTAGGAACCTGCAAGTCGAGGTCCAATTCCTGAGATTCATCAACAAATTTAGAGGACCCGCCAAGCAAGTCGCGAGTAGTCAGAACCGGAGATCGCTCACTATTCGATTCATTTCCCACCGTTCGATGCTTGTCGTCCTTGTACACACCACCAGCAAGAACACGAACGAGAGAACTTATATCGGCAGCCATCACAGAGTTTTCATAGAGCTACTTCGCCTTCTGAAGGAAAAGAAGGTGAGGGGGAGAGAGCGAGAGCGAGAGACTCGGAGAGAGAAGAGGATAGAAAGTGAAGTATGAATTGTTGGTGTTAAATTTTTTAACATTCTACACCTATTGGGAGTTCAATCTGAAAAACTTACTGGGAGCCCAATCTGTATTACGGATTGGGCTCCCAGTAGATATAGAATGTTAAAATATTTAATACATCAAGAATTGTTGGGAGCCCAAACATATAAAAAGATACTTTTTATACGGATTGGGTTCCTAATAGGTATTCTATATAGATTGGGCTCCCAACAAGTATAGAAAGTAACTTTCTACATGTGTTGGAAGTCCAACCCATATACAAAGATATTTTCTATATGAGTTGAGCTTCCAATATATATAGAAAGTAATTTTATATTTTTAAAAAAATTTTAAAATAAAATTAAAGGCAGTAATCACTCTTGATTCCAAAAATACATGTAAAAAATGTTAATTTATTAAAGAAAAAATATTTGAAATTTGCTTTTTACATGTGTTGTCTTTTCAACACATATAGAAAGTTCTTACATCTTCATATATTTATGAAAACGACACCGGTCATATTTTCTACACGTGTCCTATTTTGACAGGTGTAAAAAATAGATGTAAAATCTATATTTTGTACTAGTGGCTCTTATATTTTTTTTTTCCTTCTTGAATTTACATTAACCAACTAATATATACATTCCCCTTATTTTCCCTTGCTTGATCGAAATCACAATGGAAAAGGGAGTATGTAATTGCTCCTTGCCTTTTGGCTTATGTCATAATAGGAATTAAAGGAAATTCAACATGTATCAATTCACTTTGCTCTTCTTTTCCTTTCTTTCCTTGAATTAATGTAGACCTCGTATAATATTTCCCTTGCTTGCCTTTTTGACCGAAATCATAGTGGAAATGGGAACAAAATTTTGCTTCTTGAAAGTATCTCATAACTACATTTTCTAATATTACCTAATGTCATGCTACTTTTGACTTCCTTTTTCCAACTTTAATTTCACTTGGTAATAATTTTCCAAAATGAGATTATTAAGTACTAAATAGCCATTTTCCCTTTTATTTCCCCTATTTGGCCTAAATTAGTAAGGGAAAAGGGAAAAATAATTTTCTTCTTATTTTGTTGATAAATTACCATTTTGCCATTACATTTAATGATTTATTGGAAATAAATCATTTCTTGCTCATTTCCCTTTGATTTGGCAAAATTTTGACACTTATATTAGGCCATTATTTGTGTCAATTTATGCTCCAATTTTGGTTACAATATTAGGCCTCTAAGTAGACATTAGTTGCTCTTTTGTGTCCTAGCTTAACCAAGTTGTGTGTAACCACCGATTAGAGTGTTTTTATTAATTGATGTACTTCACAATTTACCATTTTATTCCATTAAATGTATCAATTAAATACAGGAATGTTGGTGACTAAAAATGGGATGTTACAGCTCTCCCCCCTTAAATAAATTTCATCCCCAAAATTTGCTACCCATATTGACTCATAAATTCCGGGAAACACTTTTGCATGTCTTCATCAACTTCCCAGGTAGCTTCTGCAGGAGTTAACCCCTTCCATACTTCTTTGATGAATGAGATACTTCTGTCTCTCAGTTGTTTCTCCTACCGATCAATGATCCGGTCAGATATGACCTTATAAGTTAGATCATCTCACATATCCACTTCCTCGTATTCAATCACATGCTCTGGGTCAGGTTGATATTTCTTCAATTGTGACAGATGGAAGACATCATACAGCCTGCTTAATCTTGGGGGTAAAGCTATTTGATACGCTACTAGCCTAATCCTTGACAAGATCTTGAAAGGACCAATGTACCTAAGGCTCAGCTTCTTCACCTTTAATGCCCTGTTGATGCAAGTAATAAGCAAAACCTTCATGAATACGTGGTCTCCAACTTCAAACTTGAGAGGTTTCCACCTCTTGTCGGTATAACTTTTTTGTCTTCTCTGAGCAGCCAATAGCCTCTGCTTGATTAGTTTTATTTGCTCCATCGTTTGATCAACTATATCCACTACATACATCTACCTCTCAGATAGTTTTGTCCAGCACAAGGGCAACTGACACTTCCTTCCATACAACACTTCGTAGGGAGCCATTTGGATGCTCGAGTGGTAACTATTGTTGTAGGTGAATTCAGCCAAGGGAAGGAATTGATCCCAACTACCTTTAAAATCTATCATGCACGCCCTGAGCATATCATCTAATGTCTGTATCATTCTTTCCGTCTGTTTATCTATCTGAGGATGATAGGCCGTACTAAATTGGAGCTTGGTACCCAAAGCTTCATGTACCGCCTTCCAAAACTTGGAAGTGAATCGAGGATCTCTGTCTAATATGATGTTCTTTAGCATACCATGTAGATGCACTATCTCCTTGATATAGATCTCTGCCAATTTATCAAGATAATAATGAATGTTGATTGGGAGAAAATGAGTTGTCTTCGTGAATCGATCTACTATCACCCAGATTGTACGATGATTTTGGACCTTTGGTAGTCTTGTCACGAAAAATCGATGGTGTCACTCTCCCATTTTCCACTAAGGAATTTTAGGGTTTTGCAGAAGTCCTGAAGGTCGTTAATGCTCGGCTTTCACTTTTTGACATGTAAGGCAACAAGCAACAAACCTTGTCATGTCCCTTTTCATGCCTGGCCACCAGTACGTGGATGTCAAATTGTGGTACATCTTAGTTACTCTTGGGTGCAGAGTATATTTACTCTTATATGCCTCTTCCAGGATTTGTCACTTTAGCTCTGTCTGCAATGGAACATATATCCTTTTTCTGTACCTGACAAACCAACTAGGCATGTGTATCCTGCATCTAAGCTTCTTCTATGATTGCTCTCAAGTCATTCTCTACCTGACTTACATTGCTACTATTAATCATAATTTGATTTAACAAGTTGAGGTCTCTAAAATTCTTGATTAGTCAATACTAGTGAATCATGAGGGCTGCCACCTACATTAGCCTTACCTGGATGATACTTGATCTCTAGGTTATAGTCCTTGAGCAACTCTATCCACCTACTCTGCCTTATGTTGAGCTCTTTCTGATCATACAAATATTTCAAACTCTTATAGTCATAGTACAGCTCTACAGTTGCCCCATAGAGGTAGTATCTCAATATCTTCAGTGTAAACACAATTGCTGCCAACTCAAGATCTAGTGTGGGATATCTTTATTCGTGAGGCTTCAGCTGACAGAATGCATACCATCAAGACACATCACAATCCATGCCTACTGGCATCTTTGTAAACCACGAAGGTTAACTGCGGATCTGGGATTATCAATACTAGTGTTATCTGCGAAGCTTCTCGCACAATTACTATCCTACACAAAATGCTGAGTTTTTTGTGTTAACTTTATTAGTGGCAAAGCTATTCTGGAGAAGTTCTGTATAAACCGTTGATAATATCTGACAATACCCAGAAAACTGCATATCTAAAATACTATTTATGGCCTCTTCCAGTTTAGTACTGCTTCCACCTTGTTTGGATCTACTGAGACTCCTTGCTGTGAAACCACATGACCTATAAATTTCATGTCTGAAAGCCAGAACTCGTACTTGCTCAACTTGGCATAGAGTTGCTTACTCTGTAATGTGTTCAGTACAGTTCTTAAATGGTGTTCATACTCTGCTATACTCTGAGAGTACACTAGAATATCATCGATAAAGACTACCATGAATTGGTCTAAGTATGAATGAAAAATTTGATTCATATAGTTCATAAACACTGCAAGTACATTAGTCAGTCCAAATGGCATTATAGATCATAATAGCCATATCTTGTTCTAAAAGTAGTCTTTGAAACATCGTCTTCCTTCACTCTGAGTTGATAATGCCAAGATCTTATATCAATCTTCGAGAACACACAGAAACCTGACAGTTGTTCGAGAAAATCGTCAATTCTGGGAAGTAGGTACTTATTCTTGAAAGTCAACTTTTTCAACTCCCTGTAATCGATACAGAGTCATAGGCTTCTGTCTTTCTTTTTAACGAAAAGATTGGAGCTCCTTATGGCGAGACACTAGGTCTAATAAACCATTTCTTTAGCAGCTCTTCAAATTTCTTTTTCAACTCTGCCATCTTACTCGGCGCCATTCTGTATGGGGCTTTAGATATCGATCTTACTCCAAGCTTGGTTTAAATCATAAATTCTACTTCCCTGTACAGGGGTAATCCGCTAATATCTTCTGGAAACACATTAGGAATTCATTCACGATAGGGATACTCTTCAACACTGTTCCATCCTCTGATTATATGGAGAAGAACACAATGGACCCCTGATAGCCTTTATGTTAGCATCTCTTGGCTTCAGCTGTGGAGAGAAAGTTTAGATTGATTTATACATTAGCTTTAGGTGGCATATTATGGTAAATGACTATGTTGCTTCCACAGTCTAGTAATATATTGTTTGCGGTCAACCAATCAATACCGAGAATGGCCTCCAGTTTACTTAGCGATGAACAGATCAAATGTACTATGGACTCGTGTCCCTCTATGCTTATTACGCAATTTAAACAAACTTTAATGGTGACGAATCTATTACCCATAAGTGTAGATACGATCAAATCATAAGGTAATTGATACACACTCGGCCTAGTTGTCTTATGCAATCGTATGGAATAAATGAGTGACTAGCTCCTGAATCAAACAATGCTTGTACCAAATTACCATTGAGAGAAATCGTACGTCGAATCAGCTTTGGTGATTTCCAGGCTTCTTCTTGTGTCAAGGTAGAAACTCTGCCCTGAACTTACTGCCTAGGCTCTTTGGTTTCTTATCATTACCAACAATCGTTTGCAATATGTCCTGGCTTATGGAAGTTGTAACAAATTATTTATCTCACTGGCCCTGGCGCCTACCTTACGGGTGCTGATGCCTGCCTTGCTATAGCTTTCCTCGCTTGCCCATATGTCTGACCAGTATGCTAGGGGTTACCATAGTATCTACAGGCTTTATTCCTAGGGGGTCTTTGATTGTTACGGCCATTAGACTGGTTTGGCTTTTTATTATTACCAACAAAAGAACCACCCTCATAACTGCGCTTCTGAAAGAGCTCCTACCACCTGATTTGTTCTTCTTACTAGCACTTCTATAGGTGTGCAACTCCAACAAATTGTGCTCTATAATTTGGCATTCTTCAACCACCTTATTGAACTCTTTAAAGTTCCTGGAGACAAGTTTCTCCTTCAGCTATAGCTTCAACCCTCAAATCATCATATCCAAACTCCACTCTTCATCATCACGATATTTTAGATAGGAGGAGTATCGGGACAACCAGATGTATTGGAATAGATATTCATCAAAACCTTCCTCCTTACCTTACTGGATAGTCAGAAATTCTGTCTCCTTAGCCAGTCTCACTGATGGGGGAAAATACTTCTCATTAAAATTTTCTTGGAAGAGTTCCCATGTTATGAGAATGTTTTATACTTACAGGACGGACTCAGTGCTCATCCACTATTTTTCGGCATCTCCCTTTAACTTTAGATCGCCTACTATGCCTTTATGTCATCTAGGCACTCCAAGATTCAGAAAATTTTATCAAGGCTGGACAACCAGTCCTCCGTTACTTGGGGATCGAACCTCCCTAAAAAAATAGTTGGTTGGTGTTGGTTTAGTCTGGTCACCCCAGGTCTGTATGCTCTCAACTTTAACAATCGGCCCTCTAGAACCTCTGGCACAAGTTTTGGTATGGGTACTGGTACAGGCTCTGGGGGCTTTAGGTGACCTCCTCCCTACCCACCAGGGTTATTACGTGCTTTTACATCTGCATTTTGTTTCTATTGTACTTCTCTCAAGTCATTTCGTAGTTCGTTCAGTGTATTTTATTGTTCCATCATCATTCTCATCAGTTGTTGTATCAGATCAAGTCTATCACCTAGTTCCTATCCATCATTTCCATATCTACCTCTACCTTAGCCTCCATCTCAGCCTCTACGTCGGCCTCTATTGCCACTCCTTGTACATGTCATCTCTATAATTCACTATATATGAAAATAGAGAAGGAATAAATTTCATATAGATGTAAGGGAAGTTTTGTCATTGCACAAATATTTGGTACACAAGTATGTCATATATAGCACATAACATGTATTTATTGCAGTTAGGAACTCATACTACACATCAGATATCCTATAACTACTGTACAACAAGTCTTTATTTCTTCTACATGTCAAGTCTTAACTATACATAAGCTTCCTAGGGGGTTACCTATCCCAAGATTATCATGAGTCAAGCACGCTTAACTTTATATGTACCCAATCAAAACATAGACACCAGCTCTATCAACTTTTGTCTACCGGTTCCCTATGACTACCTCACCTTAAAAGACATGTCGGTTACCTCCAGTCAACCAAAATATGATGCTTGGACCCCACATCACTCCTGGTACATGTGCTCCTACACATACTCTGTGATATGCTCCTTGAACTTCCCAAACTGGTCATTTAGGCTTCTCTCAACTACATCGTTCTTCTTGTAGTTCCAGAAGTCCATGTCTGGGAAGAAGTCCATGGTAGTAAAAATCCAAAACTCGTCTAGCAAATCAATCTCTAGCAGCACCTACTTCCAGTACAGACTGCCCATTACATTTAGGAAGGCTAAGTACTGCTCGACTAGGGTGTCATGTGCCCGTACTTCACGTCTGTATTGGCCTTATACGTACTCATATAGCTCCTCAACAGGATGCAGGTCATATGACATGTGCACTCTCTCTGTCCTAGAGCCAGCACCAACAGGCGGGTGGACGCCTGACCGTTTGGACGTGGCTGCTCTTTATCACCGACTGTTGCATCCGAGATCAGCTAGGGCTAAGTGTGATTTGTACAATGGTATAGGCTTGACACTCTTCCTAAGCATCTTCAGCACATTGCAACCTCCTAGCTTAGTAAGCCATATGTCATGCTGCCCTTCTGGAATCTGCTACTCTGGAGGACACTAATTCACCGAAGGGGGTGATCAATCTCGCTATCACCTTTGATCACTCATGATTCTTGTCATCATGCAAAAAAGACCATATCAGTATACTATTTTATAAATGCCAGAACTGCTTTAATCTCTTCTACCAAAAATTTCAAACCACTTAACATTTCGATATTCGTAGAGTATTAAGCATAAAGTTTCGTAAGTGCAAAGTGTAATATGCACTTGTTTACAATACAGAGGAATCCTTCCAGGGTTTTAAAAAATATATATACAGTCATACAAAGTGTTTCAAGAAAAAACTTAAATTACAAGCACATATAACTAGGTGCAACTTTAGGATGCATCGGGGACTCTACTCCTGGGTATCCACTTATTTGCCTTTCGAGCCACTTGCTTCAGCTGTAAAGTTGTGTATTTTGAAAAAGGATGAGATTCGGATGAATCTCAGTAGCAACATGCTTTTCAAACATATAAAATGTAAAAATAAATATGTAATATGCCATGTCATGTAAGGTGATAGAATGTTGTGTGCACACTATCCAAGGCCAAATGACATGTTTACATCCTGGCTTAACCCTGCGCCCCTGTTAGGTCCCAAACCACAACTAGGCTAATATGTGCAACACCCTATTTTTAATCACCAATATTCGTCCTATGTAATTAATATATTTAATGGAATAAAATGGTGAGTTATGGTGTATACAAATTTATAGAAATATTCCAATCATCGGTTATACATAATTTAGCCAAGCAAGGACACAAAGAAGCAATTAATGTCCATATAAAGGCCTACTATTGTAAACAAAATTAGAACATAATATGATATGATTAATGGCCTAATATACATGTCAAAGATCGGCCAAAACAAGGGGAAAAGAGTACAACATGAATTTTTATAAAACGTAAGGGCAAAACGGTAATTTTTCCATAAATAAGAGATAATTATTTTTCCCCTAATAATCCCAATAATTTCAGCCAAATGATAATTACAAAGGGAAAAATGACTACTTGGTAATTAATAAGCCTATTTTGGAGTATTATTACCATGGGAAAATGATGCTCAAATTTGTTCTAAACATGTCCATTTAGTGTTTAAGTAAGCTAATCATGTGATTAGAAGTAGAAAGGAAGTGATTAAGAAAGAGAAAACAAGAAATCAACATAAACCTCCTAAGAACCCTAACCTTCTTCCCTGTGTGTGATGTGAGGAAAGAGTAGGAATTTTTTAATTTTGATAATTCCATTGGCTTTAGAAGGCAAAATTGTATAGGTATGTAAGTGTTCATGATTTTTGGATATTTGTAGGCCAATTTGGAAATTTATGAAGTGTGTATGTACATGTGTTGGATCAGCCCCGTCTGGAATAGCGATATTGTGCGTGGTGTTCATAGACCAAACCTTGTCCAAAAATTATGAAAATTTCCAAAATTAAATTAGAGATATAGAGCTTTAATTTTATAGGTAGTTTGTAATTTTTGGACAAGTACATTGGGAGATATTAATTTTTGAAGTTATGCCCTATTTTCTGGAATGTAATCTAGAGCAGTGATGTTTAACGAATTACTGGGAATGATCTGTCCACAGTGAGAAAACATAATTATTTTTCATCAAATTTACATTGAAATATCTTTAATTAGGCTTTTGGAATCAGTTAATTTGGAATTTTTTAGAATTAATTATGAATTTCCAAAGTTGACTGAAAAATCTGTCAGTTTCTATAAAACAGTAAAACTGCACTGTACAGAATTGTATTGTGCAGAAATTGTTATAACTGCATTAAATAACTAATAGCATTCAATTTAAAATCAGTAATGCTACAAGTAATAACTAGTTACTTTTAACTCTAATTTTGATAGGAATTGAACCTAGCCCGAGCTAAAATCCAAGTGTAAGACACAGAATTTTGAAAAAGATTCAGGTATTAACTTCTTTTTACATATATTATATTATGCCTATTATGTTTATATATATCATTCTATGTAACATGAGCTAGTGTCTTAGACATACTAATTTGCCATGTTATGGTCAGGGACCTAACATGGGTGCCAAGTAGACCAAGGTGCAGACATATCTTTTGGCCTTGGGCAAGTGTACACATATAGTTTGATCATCTTACATGACATGACATTGCATATCTATTTTTGCATTCTGTATGTTTGTATGCATGTTGCTAATGAGATTCCTTCTAATCTCATTATTTTTCAAAATAAAACATTACAGCAGAAGCGGGTAGCTCGAAAGGTAAGACGGTGACTTCTGGTGATTAGGGTCCCAGAGTTCTCTGTTGCTGCTATTATTTTTTTCTTGTACTTTTTGCTACTTATAGAATGCTCTGTACATTTGTATATATTTATCAAACCCTATGGGGATTCTCCTGTAATGTAAAATTGCACTTAATATCAGTATGTTTCTGCGGTTTCTGTATGCCATATGAAACTTTATACTTACTACTATGTAAATATCAAAATGTTAAGGGGTTTGACAATATATGTGTCCAAGACACAATCATCATGTTACAGAGAATGACATACTTAAAAATATAATAGTCACATAGTATATGTAAGAAAAAGTTACTACCTAACTCCTTTTTTAGTTCCTCTGTTTGTCTTAAACTTTGGTTCTGCTCAGAAAATTGTACGTTCCTATAAAATTCAAGTTACAAGTAACTTGTTATTTCTTGTATTATTACTTTATTTAATTAAATTTTTCTGGTTATCTAATATAGTTTTAGCAGTTTCAACAATTTTTGCACAGTACAACTCTGTACAGTGCAGTTTCACTATTTTCAGAAAACTAGCAGATTTTTCAGTCAACTTTGGAAATTCATAATTAATTCTAATAAAATCCAATTTCAATGATTCTAAAGGATAAATGAATATATTTAAATTTAATTTTGATGAAAAATAATTAGGTCTAAACACTGCTACCATGTTATTCCCAAAAATTCGTTAAACTCCCCTATTCCTAGATTTGCTTCTAGAAATAGGGCACAACTTCAAAAATCAATATCTCTTAATGCACTTGTCCAAAAATTATAAAATACATATCAAATAAAAGATATAAAAATATATACTTTAATCCTGATAAGTTTCATAATTTTTAGACCAAGTTTGACCAGCTAAATTCATTTCACAATCAGAATGCCTTCATTGGAACAAATCAAACAACATTGCTTTCCACTTCAATAAATTCCATAATTAAACATAAGTAGTATCCAAAAATTATGAAATCATGTATACCTATACAATTTTTCCTTATAAATCCAATAGAATCATTATAATTGCAAAATTCTATCTCCTCCATATTGCTCTACTTTTGTCCAAAAGTTTGGTTCCTATGAGGGAAAATGTGTTTTCTTGATTTATCTTCCTTAATCACTTCCTTACCACTTCTAATCACATGATTAACTACTTAAACACTAAATGAATATGATTAGAGGAAATTTTGGAAGCATTTATCCTTAAGGTTTTATCTTCCCAGATTTACAAAACAACCAGAAACAATGCCAAAACCAACAACAACAATAATACCATCATATACCACAAGAGGATCAACTTTATTAGATTACCTTTTGATTTCTCATACTTTCTCTCTCTACACATCTCAGATCTCTCTCTCTCTCTCTCTTCTCTTGAGATTTTACTTGCTAACAATGAATTTCAAGGGGAAGAATAGGTTAGAACAAGTTATAAGGTGATTGGAAGACAAGAACACTAAGATTACAAGCTTTTACCTTGATTTTTGATCTTGAAACCCTAAGACATCTTTTTGAGTGCTTGGTGTTCTTGAGCTCTCTCTCTCTCTCTCTCTTGATATGTGTTAGGCGAGAATATGAAATGAAGAGGAAGAAGAGATGATAGCTTAATTAAATATCTCTTCTTGCTTTTGCTTTGACAAGGGCTTGCTTGTGATTGGCTCTTATTTTTTTCCTTCTTGAATTTACATTAACCAACTAATATATACATTCCCTTTATTTTCCCTTGCTTGATCGAAATCATAATAGAAAAGGGAGCATTTAATTGCTTCTTGCCTTTTTGTTTATGTCATTATAGGAATTAATGGAAATTTAACATGTATCAATTCACTTGGCTCTTCTTTTCCTTTCTTTTCTTGAATTAATGTTGACCTCATATAATATTTCCCTTGCTTGCCTTTTTGACCGAAATCATAGTGGAAGTGGGAACAAAATTTTTCTTCTTGAAAATATCTCATAACTACATCTTCTAATATTACTTAATGTCATGCTACTTTTGACTTCCTTTTTCCAACTTTAATTTCACTTGGTAATAATTTTTCAAAATGTGATTATTAATTACCAAATAGCCATTTTCCCTTTTATTTCCCCCATTTGGCTAAAATTAATAAGGGAAAAGGAAAAATAATTTGCTTCTTGTTTTGTTGGCAAATTACCATTTTCCCATTACATTTAATGATTTATTTGAAATAAATCATTTCATGCTCCTTTCCCTTTGATCTGGCCAAATTTTGACACTTATATTATGCCATTATTTATGTCATTTTTTACTCTAATTTGGGTTACAATGTTAGACCTCTAAGTGGACATTAGTTGCTCCTTTATGTCCTAACTTAGCCAAGTTGTGTGTAACCACATATTAGAGTGTTTCTATCAATTAATTGATGTACTTCACAATTCACCATTTTATTCCATTAAATGTATCAATCACATACAAGAAAGTTGGTGACTAAAAATGGGATGTTACATGTTTCGACTAAAAACTACTCTTGACGGACAAAAGAGACAACAACAGTACCAGGGTTACGATGTTAGTGGGTTTTGTTTGAATAGACTAAGTGCTAAGTGTGTTATGTTTAAGATGCTTAAATATAAGAGGATAGGTAAGTGTTTTTTGGGTTATGTGTCAAAGACTTTAAATAACAGTTGTATCGATAAAACTATTATTTATTTGACTATATATTATAGTTTATTGTTAATAATAGTGAGGCATATTGCTATTTTTAACATATCCATTAATCACGGTTTGTAGTTAATAATTGTGAGGTATGCTATTTTTTAAAAAAAACCTTTTTAGGCAACCAGTACTTAAATAATTACATTTTATGTTATATAAAAATAAAACAAAAAAATATCACCCTTTGGTGACTAGTTGCCTAATAGATGATCTGAGGTTTATTGCAAATTTAGGAACTTTTGTTTCCTTCAATTTGAATGAATCAAAAGATCCATAAATTTGCAGCAAACTTTACATCATCATGCTACTCATCACCAAAACAGTAGCCTGAATCATCTGGGAGTATGTCAGGATCATAATGATTTCATACTTATTAAGAATGAGATTGGCCTTCCTATTCATACTCGACAAATATCCTGCCAGCCTCCTTACAGCATAATTGCCTCTACTTGAGGTAGAGGTGGAGGAGGAGGTTGGGGAGCAGGAGGTTTTGTAGGAGGAGAAGGGGGAGAAGGAGGTGGTGGAGATTATAGAGGAAGAGAAGGAGGTAGGGGAGGAAGATAACACTGTGGATTTTCGAGCAAGTCTTCAGCATAGTATTTCATCTTGGTGTTTGAAAGAATAGATAAGGATGATGAAGAAATAGTACGATAAACATAAGGAAATAGGGAGTTTATAGATTGAAAGTGACTTGTTCAAACTAACATTACATATGTTAGAAGTTAAAAAGGAGCAGTCGCTGCAGCAGTGGATAATTAAAGGGTACTTGATTCTCCTGCAATCATCAAAGAATGAAAAACCAAAGAGTATTCTCATTATAAGCCTGTGGAAAGGGAAAGGTTTTGACTGTTTAGTTTATGATTATTTGAGGGAAATTATTATGTTTTTATTGCTGATGTAGAGTTAAATGGCAAATCATTTGTTTGTTCATCTAACGTTTCATGACATTTTTATTGTAAGAACTGTCATTCTTATGAGACAATATAAATTATAATACACTACTAAAAAAAGTACTTTTAACATCACTAATTAATGTTCGTTTTTAAAAATAGAAGTTCAAACGGAGACGATGGCATTTTTGAAATTTTGGCTTGTCTTTTAACGACTGTTTTTAAAAACAGTTGTTGAAAATTATACACTAATATTCCCAGCCCAGATCTATTTTAATCTCAATCGTATCTCCTCTCCTAGTCATGCCTCTCCTTCTCAAATCTACCTCTGAGCCCTAGTCTAACCTGTGATACCTTATTTCCTATAGCCTCAGATAAGCACAAAAGCATAGTGAAATCACTTGTGAAACTACGATCAAGTCCCAGGTTATGAAAATGTCGGCAAATTCTAAACCTATCTCAGGATTCAAACCTTAGACTGGAAAGAAAATTCAGGGGTAGTAAAATTTTTCTCAAATCTTTTTCACACGCGTTCACCATCTCACTAAGTCTCATCAATACTTAAGTCCATTTATCAAAGTATGCGAGCCTGTCTCTACTTAAAGTATCGTGATAAGTTCTTCTTTTAAATTAAAAGCGTAATTACTCATCTAAAATACCGTTCATAAACTAAGTTAATCTTGTAATCTTGTCATGCTTACATAGCTATATACATCATATACATATCCTAAAATATCCAAAGATATAGAAATAGATGACCAACAAAACTAAAATCTTTGGCGTTTAATCCTCTAGCTTTCAGCATTTACTTTCCTCTTACCCCTAGAACTCTCTCCCTGTACTGTAAATGGGTTTTTGAAAAAGAGTGAGATTTAAAAGAATCTCAGTAGTAACATAATGCCAATCATACATTTATAACATCACAAGCATGTTACACTGTCATCATTCAATAGATCATCACAACAGCATTCAATGCATCACATATAGTTTATAAGATATCATAGCGCTAGATATATTACAAGGCCCCGAAGGATACCCGTGCAAATAGGCCCCGGGTACCTCTTCGTGCATCAATGAGCGTTGTATTAGCCTGAGCGTCCACCCGTGCAGATAGGCCCCGGATGACCACCCTGCATATTTAGAATACAATAGAAAATTCACGTGTGGAATTCCTTTTTGACCTCAATTTGGTCAAATTCAAGGCTAAATGACGAAAATGTCATTTACAGCCTTTACTTAAGGTTTTAAGGGGTAGTTTGGTCATTTCATATTCTAGAGCTTTTCTCACTTCACCATCAACATAAACCCTACACAATTTTTCCTCCTAAACTCAATAGAAGCATCAAAATTGCCAAATTCCTACTCCTTGAACATGCCTAAAACAAGGAAGAATTTAAGGTTATTAGAAAAGTTATGTCAGTTTCTCATTTTCTCTTACTTAATCACCTCCTTTCTACTTCTAATCACATAATTATCTATTTAGATATTCATTGGACATGGTTTGGAGAAACTTGGGCTGTAAGGCTGCTTTAGGTTCTATTATCCATCTTTTACAAAACAACCAAAACTAAGCCAATAACAATATCAAAAGCATCAACTAAAGCAAGAGAAGCAAGTTTGGAGGTTTACTACTTGATTCCTCCTCTTTCTCTCTCCACAACCTTGATTATCTGGAAAATCATGGGTCTAAAGGAGTAGAAGTGATTAGAAGAGGCTATAGAGGGATTAAGAAGCAAGAATCACAAGGTTACAAGCTTCCTTACCTTAGATTTGAAGAACCCTAGCCTTCCCTTGTTCTTCTGTGTTCTTCACTATTCTCAACTCTCTCTCACTCTATTTGGTTCATTTGGCACAAAAATGAGGAGGAAGAGTTGAAGAATTAATAATATAATCAATTAGTCAATGACTTAACATATGTGGCAATTGTCGATTGGTCCAAATTTCTATTTTTGTCTAATTATTCCATTTCACCTCATGCTCTCTAAATCAGCCAAAAATGATGAGAATTGAAGAGAGAAAATATTGATCTTCAATTATCCCATTGTGCCAACTTACAAGTTGTTGACTTTTGGACCTTTGACTTTTGACTATTTGGCATTCCTTGATAATAATTTACCAAAATAGGTTTATTAATTATCAATTATCCATTTCAATCTTTTCAATTCCCATATAACTGAAATTATTAGGAACATTAGGGAAAAATAATTATTTCCTATTTTATGGCAAAATTACCGTTTTGCCCCTACGTTTTATGATTTACCGAAATAAATCATTTCTTGCTCTTTTCCTTTGGTTTTAGCTTAGTTTTTGACACTAATATGAAGCCATTATTTGTGCCATTTTATGCTCAAATTTTGTCACAATTTTAGGCCTTTAAGTGGGCATTAATTGCCTCTTTGTGTCCTTACTTGGCCGAATTATATGTAACCGGCGATTATGATATTTCTCTAAATTTACACACACCAAAATTCACAATTTTATTCCACTAAATATCAAAAAATATATATAAGGAATATTGGTGAAAAGTGGGGTATTACACAACCTCCAATCACATCATCTGGCCCCCTTTCCAACCCCAGACACAACCTCTGGCCTATTCTCTAACCCCAATTGTGACCTTCACCCTCCTATCTGCCAGTATTATCATGACCCCTATACTCCTTGGCCTCACTCCGATAATCAGGTTTCTTCTCCTCCTCCATTCTTTGCCTTTACCAATTTTTCCCTTAGCTTTTAGGAATCTTCTTTTTTTTTCTGTTAAATTGATAACTTATACTTTAGCTCTACTTTTGATTTACTGTTTCTTATTTTAAGGTAAATGATTCCTCTGCAAGTTATGTATGCTATAATAAAATTAAATCTATAGTTTCATGATTTTTGTTTCAGCGTGTTTAACTTATCTAGATTTAGAAAATAATACCAATGTATTCCCATCTACCGCTTGCCAATCGTCATAACTTATTGCTTTGAAAGATTAAGTAACTAGAGGTTCAAATTGTCAAACCCCTTACATTTTGATATTCATAGAGTAGTAAGCGCATAGTTCACAAGACATACAGAAATAGCGGAAACATACTTACATTAAGTACTTGTTTACAATACAAGAAATTCCCCATAGGGTTTAAAAATATACACAAAGTGTTCTAAAGAAACTAAATTACAATCTAAGATAAAAAAAATGGCAACTTCTACCTGCACCAGGACTCTACTCGCTAGTAATTACTACCTTACCCTTCGAGCCGTTACGTTCTACTGTAATATTTTTCAGTGTAGAAAAAGGGTGAGATTTGAGTGAATTTTAGTAGTAACATGCATTTCAGACATATAAAATGTAAAAATAGATATACAATGCATCATGTTATGTAAGATGCAAACTCAAACAATGTTGTGTACACACTGTCCAATGCCAAACGACTGTTTGTAACCCTGGCTTAACCTGCGTACTATCGCTAAATCCCAAATCACAGCTAGGTCATGTGCCCTAGGCACTATCATGTTACAAAAAGCATACAATTATCACATAATAAATGAAAGAAAGAGTTACTACCGGAGTTCTTTTTTTCGCTCTATTATCTAATACCCTTGTTCTGGCTCGGACTATTACCAATTCCTATCATAACATCCCATTTTTAGTTACCAATATTTTTTGTATATAATTGATTCATTTAATGGAATAAAATAGGAATTGTGATGTACATGAAATGATAAACACTCCAATCGGTGGTTACACACAACTTAGCTAAGTTAGGACACAAATGAGCAACACTTGTCCACTTAAAGGCCTAATATTGTAACCTAAATTGGAGCATGAATGGACACAAATAATGGCCTAAAAATAGAGTTAAAATTCTACCAAACCAAAGGAAAACGAGCAAGAAATGATTTATTTCAATAAATCACAAAAATATAATGGCAAAATGGTAATTTGCCAACAAAATAAGAAGCAATTATTTTCCCTATTTTCTCTCAATAATTTCAGCCAAATGAGGGAAATAAAAAGGGAAAATGGTTATTTGATAATAAATATCACAAGTTGGAGCATTTGTTACCAAGTAAAATTAGGTGGAAAAAGTCAAAAATAATTATGACACAAGTTAATTATTTAGAGGAAGGGAATTATTGGAAATTCAAGAAACATATTTTTATTCCCTTTTCTTTTGAATTTTTGGTTGAAAAGGGAAATTAGAAGGGAAATAATATGTATGGCTCATATTTAATCTAAGGAGAGAAAAAAATTCATAGCCAAGTAAAAATATGCATTAAGCCCCTAAATTGTAATATCCTAAAAGCAAGAAGAGATACTTAATTAAGCCATCATCTCTTCTTTCTCTTCATTATATTTTCGATCAAAGAGGAAAGCAAGGGAAATATACTTACTTGGTTAATATTAATTTAAGAAGAGGAAAAGCAAGAGCCAATTAGAACCAATCACATGTTATTATAACAAAAAGCAAGAAGGGATATTTGGATAAAACCATAATTTCTTCTCATCCTTCTTCATATTTCGGTCATCACCATCAAAAAGAGAGAGAGAAGAACTTGAAGAGAGTTCAAGAACACTAAGAGAAGCTAGGGTTTCAAGAGCCAAAAATCTAAGATAAGAGTTTGAAAATCAAGTGCTTATGCCTTCTAATCTACCTAGAACTTCCTCTAACCTCTTCTTCTTCTGGAAATTCATGATTAGCAAGCTAAATAAAGAGATAAGAGAGAGAGGGTAGGGGAAACTTAGAGAGATAAAGTGAACAAGCAAAAGGTAATCTTACTAACTTTGATCCTCTTGTGTTATATGTTGTTGTGGATGTTATTGTTGAATTTGGCTTGGTTTTGCTTGGTTTGTAAATTTGGGAAGATGGAAACCTAAGGGGAAATGATGATAAAATTTCCATAAATCATGTCCATTTAGTGTTTAAGTAGTTAATCATATGATTATAAGTGGAAAAGAAAGAGTTTATGGATTGAAATCACAAAAATAAGTTTTTCCCTTATTCTTCCCTAGTTTCGGCCAGAAGCAGAACATAAGGATAGAGATGGAATTTCAAAATTATGATTATTCCATTGGATTTAAAAGAGAAAATTTTGTAGGTATACATTTTTTCATGATTTTTGGATGCCTATGTTTAAATTTGAAACTTTTAGAAATTTAAAGTAAATGTTGTTTAATTCACTTCAACGGAGGCAGTCTAATTGTGCAATGAATTTTGTTAGTCAAAACTGGTCCAAAAATTATGAAACCTGGTAGGATTAAAGTAGATATGTATAGTTTTAATTTGATATGTATTCTGTAAACTTTGGGCTAGTATACTAAAAGATATGGATTTTCAAAGTTGTGCCCTGTTTCTGGAAGGAAATCTAGAACAACAGAGTTTTGGCGAATTTCTGGGAGTAACATTGTTGTAGTGGTTAGACCTAAGTATTTTTCTAAAAAATTAAATTTAAATATATTCATTTAGGATTTTAAATCAGTCAAATTTTATTTTCTTAGAATTAATTATGAATTTCCAAAGTTGACTGAAAAATCTGCCAGTTTTCTGAAAAACTATTAAACTGCACTGTGCAGAGTTATACTGTGCATAAATTGTTGAAACTGCTAAAACTGCATTAGATAACCAGAAAAATTTGATTAAAGTTAGTAATAGTATAAGTAATAAATAGTTACTTGTAACTTGAATTTTATAGAAATTTACAATAGCTCAAGCCGGAACCAAAGTTTAGGACAGACTGAGGAATTGAAAAAGGAGTGAGCTAGTAACTCTTTCTTTCATACATTATGTGATTATTTGTATGTTTGTGTATGTCATCTTTTGTAAAATAAGCATAGTGTCTTGGACACACATATTAGCTTAGCTATGGTCTGGGACCCAACGAAAGCTCAAAATTAAGCCGGGGTTACAAACAGTAGTTCAGCCTCGGATAATGTGCACACCACATTCTGTCATCTTACATAATATGGACATTGCATATTTATTTTCACATTTTATATGAATGAAATTCATGTTACTACTGAGATTCTCTCGAATCTCACCCTTTTTCAACATCACAAACATTACAGCTGAGGCTAGCAGCTCAAAAGGCAAGGCAATGAATACCGATGAATAAGGTCTCGGTGCAGGCAGAGGTTGCCATTAGAAATTTAGAACTGTACTTTTTTATTTTTGTTGAACACTCTACACATATTTTCAAACCCTACGGGAGAATTCATGTATTGTAAACAAGCACTTAATGTCAGTATGTTTCCGCTAATTCTGTATGTCTTACAGAACTGTGCACTTATTACTTTGCGAATATCAAAATGTTAAGGAGTTTGACATTTATAAATTAAAGTTAACAAGTAACTGGTTATTACTTCTATTACTACTGCCTTTAATCACATTTTTTTAGTTATCTATTGCAGTTACAATAGTTTCTGCACAGTACAACTCTACACAGTGTAGTTTCATAGTTTTCCAGAAAACTGGTAGATTTTCAGTCAAATTTGAAAAATCATAATTAATTCTAAAAAACTCCAAATTGACTAGTTCTAAAACCTATATAAATATATTTAAGTTTAATTTTATGGAAAAATACACAATCTTGACATTAAACATAAATCATTTCTAGAATTTCGTCAAACTTCCCCTATTCCAAATTTTCTTCCAGAAACATGGCTCAAATTTGAAAATTCATATCTTTTAACCTACTTGTCCAAAAAATTATGATCCACATATCAAATTAAAGCTATAAATGTATAATTTAATCCTAAAAGTTTCATAATATTTGAACTAGGTTTGACCAACAAAATTCATTTCACAACAACACTATCTACAGGAATCAAATCAAACAACAATTCCTTTAAACTTAAAAAATTTTCAGATTTGCATACAATTATCCAAAAATTATGAACTCATGTATTCCTACAAAATTTTTCCTTTTAAATCCAATGAAATCATTAAAATTGTAACATTCCAAATCCTTCCCCTGTTTTGTACATGGCCGAAACATAGGAAGAGGAAGAGAAGAGGAAAAGGAAAATTTGTTTTCATGCTTTCAACCCTTAAACACCTTCCCTACCATTCCTAATCACATAATTAACCATATAAAAACTAAATAAACATGACCCATAGAAATTTTGGTAGCATTTCATTCTAAGGTTTTATCTTCCATTTTTCACAAAATCAACAAAACCAAGTCAATCACAACAATAACTACATACTACACAAGAGGATTAAGGTTCTCTCTTCCCTCTTGATTTTGCTTGCTAACCATGATTTTCAAGATGAAGAAGATATTAAAAGAGGTATTCTTGAAGTTAAAAGGAAAGAACACTTGATTTCAAGCCTCTTACCTTGGACTTTTTTCTCTTGAACCCTAGCTCCTTCTTGTTCTTCAAGCTCTTCTCTCTCTCTATTTTTTGTTGTCTTGGCCGAAATATGGAAGGAAAGAAGAGATAAATGGTTTCATCACATACCTCTCTTGCTTTATGAAATAATATTGTTTAATGGTAATTATCATGTGTTGTTTTTACTTGGCCATAAATTTTCTTTCTTGAATTAATCATAGCCAAACAAATTCATTTTCTCTTACTTTCCCTTGTTGAAAAAAATTAAGAGAGAAAAGGGAATAAAAATGGCTTCTTGAATTTCCAATAATTCCCTTTTAATTACAATATATTATTGAAATTTTTACCATGTGCTTTTCTTTTATGACATTATCTCTTCTATTTGGCTTTAAAATAATTCCACATGGCAATATTATCTTCCAAGTATTATTTTCCCTCCTTTTTCCTTATTTAGCCAAAAATATTAAGAGGAAAAGGAAAAATAAATTGCTTCTTGCTTTGTTGGCAAATTACTATTTTGCCACTACATTTTTTGTAATTTATTGAAATAAATCATGGCTTTCTCTTTTCCTTCTTACTTTGGAAAAATTTTAGCAAAAGCATTGAGCCAAGATTTTTTTTCTTCCATGCTTCAATTTAGGTTATAATGTTAGGCCTTTCAGTGGACAATAGTTGCTCATTTGTGTCCTAACTTAGCCAAGTTGTGTGTAACCACCGATTAGAGTGTTTACCATTTTCTGTGCATCACAATTCACCATTTTATTCCATTAAATGTATCAATTACATACATGGAATATTGGTGAATAAAAATGGGATGTTACAGCTCTCCCTCTTAAATAAAATCCGTCCATGAAATTTGCTACATTTATTTACTCATGAATTTTGGGTAACGCTTCTGCATGTCTTCCTCGGCTTCCCTGGTAGCTTCTCTAGGTGATAACCCCTTCCATACCACTTTTATGAAAGGGATACTCCAGTGCCTTAGTTTTTTCTCCTGCCGATCAAAGACTCGGTCTGGTGTGACCTTATATGTAAGATCGTTTAGCACTTCTACCTCGTCATATTCAATCACGTACTCTGAGTTGAGTTGATATTTCTTCAATTGTGAGACATGGAAGACATCATGCAACCTACTCAAACTTAGGGGTAAAACTATTTGGTATGCTACTAGCCTAATCTTTGATAATATCTCGAATACACCAATATACTTAAGGATTAGTTTTTTCACCTTTAGCGCTCTGCTAATGCCTGTAATTGGTAAAACCTTCATGAATACATGATCTCCGACCTAAAACTCTAGAGGTTTTCACCTCTTGTCAGCATAGCTCTTTTGCCTACTCTGAGTAGCCAATATTCTCTGCTTTATCAACTTGATCTGCTTCATTGTTTAATCAACAATATTGAGCTCATACATCTACCTCTCAGACAACTCTATCCAGCATCAGGGCGACTGACACTTCCTTCCATACAACGGTCATAGGGAGCCATTTGGATGCTTAAGTGATAAATGTTATTATATGCGGATTCCGTAACTGGAAGGAACTGGTCCCAACTACCTTTGAAATCAAGTACACATGCCCTTAGTATATCCTCTTGTGTCTATATCATTCTTTTGTCTGTCTATCTGTCTGAGGATGATAGGTCGTACAGAACCTGAGTTTGGTACCTAAAGCCTCATGCACCACCTTCCAAAACTTGGAAGTGAATCGGGGATCTCTGTCAAATATTATGTTCTTTGGCATACCATGTAGCCACACTATCTCCTTGATGTAGATCTCTGCTAGCTTATCAGGAGAATAGTACATGTTGATCGAGAGAAAATGGGCTGTCTTTATAAATTGATTAATTATCACCCAAATTGCATCATATTTCTGACCTTGGACAATCCTATCACGAAATCCATGGTGATGCTCTCCCATTTCCACTCAGGAATTTCAGGGTTTTGCAAAAGTCCTGATGGTCGTTGATGCTCGACTTTCACCTTTTGACAAGACAACGAGCAATAAACCTTGTCACATCTCGTTTCATACCTAGCCACTAATATATGGACTTCAGATTGTGGTATATTTTAATTGCTTCTAGATGTAGAGTATACTTACTTTTGTGCGCTTGTTTCAGGATTTGCCTCTTCAACTCTGTTTGCGATGGAACATACATCCGCTTCTTGTATCTAACTAGCTCACTCAGTAACAAGTCATGTTCCTTAATTTCTCCCCTTTCAATCATATCTTTGATATACTATGCTCGTCTATCTCGCGTCTGAGCTTCTTCTATAGCTACTCTCAGATCTTTCTCTGTTTGATTGACACTACTGCTGTTAATCATGATCTGGTTTGACAAATTGAGATCTCTGAAATCTTTAGTCAGCCTTTGCTCCTGAATCATGGGATCTTCCACCTATACTTCTTTATGGCTCAATGCATCTATCACTATATTAGCCTTGCCTAGATGATACTTGATCTCTAGTTGCAATCTTTAAGAAGCTCCATCCATCTGCACTATCTCATGTTGAGCTCTTTCAGATCGTACATATACTTTAAGTTTATGTGGTCACAGTATAACTCTACGGTCGCCCCATAGAGATAGTGTCTCTAGATTTTTAGTGTGAACACAATCGCTGCTAACTCAAGATCATGTATGGGATATCTCTATTCGTAAGGTTTCAGCTGACGGGATGCATATGCCACTACAATACCTAGCAAGACCCAGAAAACTATGCATCTCAAAAATAGTTTTTGGCCTCTTCCAGTTTAGTACTACTTCTACCATGTTTAGATCTATCAAAACCCCTTGCTCTGAGACTACATAGCCTAGAAATTTAACTTTTGAAAGCTAAAACTCACACTTGCTCAGCTTGGCATAGAGTTGTTTATCCCTCAATGTGTTCAACATAGTTCTTATATGGTGTTCACGTTCTACTCTGCTTTGTGAATACACCAGAATATTGTCAATAAAGACCACCACGAATTGGTCCAAATATAGATAGAAAATTCGATTCATATAGTCCATAAACATGGAAAGTATATTGGTCACCCCAAATGGCATTACTAAAAACTCATAATGACTATATCTAGTTCTGAAAGCAATCTTTAGTACATCGTCCACCTTCACTCTGAGTTGGTGATAAATGGATCTCAAATAAATCTTTGAGAACATACAGGAACCCAATAATTGATTGAGAAAATCATTGATTCTGGGAAGGGGGTATTTTTTTTGTAGTCACCTTGTTTAACTCCCTGTAATCAATATAGAGTCGTAGGCTTCCATCTTTCTTTTTAATGAAAAGTGATGGAGCTCCTTATAGCAAGACACTAAGTCTAATGAACCCTTTCTTTAGTAGATCTTCAATCTGCTTTTTCAGCTCTGTCATCTTACTTGGAGCCATCCTATCAGTCATGCTCCAGGCTTAGTTTCAATCGTAAACTCCACTTCCCTATTCGATGGTAATCTGCTGATATCCTCCAGAAACACATCAGGAAATTCATTTACTATAGGGATATTCTCCAACGCTGTTCCAGCCTCTGATTGTATGAAGAAAAACATAATATATCCCTAACAACATTTATGCAAGCATCTCTCAGCCTCAATTGTAGAGAGAAAGTTAAGGTTGATTTTTCGTGATAGCCTTTGACAGCATATTAGGGTAAATAACCCTTTTGCTTCCATAGTCTAGCAAAACATTATTTACAGTCAGCCAATCGATACTGATAATTACCCCTAGTCGATTCAACCGTCAATAAATCAAATCTACTGTGGACTCGTGTCCCTCTATGCTTACAACACAATTTAAATAAGCCTCAATTGTGATGAATCCATTGCCCGTAGGCATAGATATAGTCAAATCATATAATAATCAATACACACATAGGCCTAGCAGGCTTACACAATCATATACAATAAATGAATGAATAGCTCTTGAATCATGCAATACTTGTACCAGATTACCATTGAGGAAAATCATACCTTGAATCAGCTTAGTGGATTTTCAAGCTTCTTCCTGCGTTAGGTCGAAAACTCTGCCCTAAACTCATTATCTAGGCTCCCCGGGCTCTTACTATTGCCAACAATCTTTTACAAAATTTCCTGGCTTGTGGCAGTTGTAGCAGACAATTTGCCTTACTAGAACTGGCACCTGCCTTGCTGTACTACATGTCTGGCAAGGATGGTAAGGTTTGCCATAAGATCTGCAGGTTTTGTTCCCAGGGGGTCTTTGGTTATTACGTCCATCAGATAGGTATGGCTTTTTATTACTCCAGCTAGAAGGACAACCCAGATATCTGCGCTTCTGAGAAGAGTTCCCACCACCAGATGTGTTCTTATTGCTAGCATTTCTGTGGGAATACAGATCCAACAGATTGTGTTTTGTGATCTAATACTCTTTGATTGCCTTGTTAAACTCTTTGAAATGTTTGGAGACTAGCTTCTCCTTCAGTTCCAGCTTCAAACCCCGTATCACCATATCTAAACTCCACTATTCATCATCGCGATACTTCATATATGAGGAATATCAAGCTAGCTGAATATATCATGCCAAATATTAATCGAAGCTATCTTTTTCACCTGCATTATCATCATAAATTTTGTTTCTTTGGCCAATCTCACTAACAGGGGAAAGTACTTTTCATTAAAATTTTCTTGGAATACTTCCTACGTCACGGAAATATTCCTACCCTAAAAAACTAACTCGGTGCTCCTTCGCTACTTATTGGCATCGCCTTCCAGCTTATAGATTGCCAATTGTGCTTTTATATCGTCTGGGCACTCTAGAATTCTAAAAATCTTTTCTAGTCGAGACAAGCAATCCTCAATTGCTTGAGGGCCCAACTTCTCTCAAAAAATTGTTGGCTGGTGTTGGTTAAGTTGGGTTACCCAAGTCTGCATGCTCTTGACCTTGACAATAGGCTCATTAGGAATCTTTAGCACAGGCTTTGGTATGGCTTCTAGTAGCTATACATGACCACCTCCCTATCCACCAAGGTTGTTACACATTGTCGCATCCTTATTCTACTCTTGTTGACCTCCATTAGATCATTTCTCAGTTCGTTCAGCATGGTCTACTATGTAGTTAACATGCCTAGCAACTATTGCATTGGATCATGTCTGGCTTCTTGATCTTGGTCATTATTTCTATGTCTACCTTCAACTCTGCCTCCACCTTTACCTTTACTACCACGTATATTTTATGCCATTCTCTTTACTTCACTATATAAAAATAGAGAAGAAATGAATTTTATATGAACATAAGGGCATTTTTGTCATTTCATAAAATTTTGGGTACACAGGTATGTCATACATAGCATGCAACAAGTATTTACAACAGTTTAAGGAAGCACAAAACATCATATAGCCTAAAACTACTGTACAATAGGTTTTTATTCCTTTTACACACCATGTCCTAACTATACATAAGGCTTCCCAGGGGGTCACCCATCTCGTGATTGCCTTGAGTTAAGCAAGCTTAACTTTTTTGTACCAATACAAGACACAGATACAGGCTCTATCTGCTTCTGTCTACCGATTCCCTATAACTTTCGTTGCCTCAAAAAGCATGCCCACTGCCTCCGATCACCCAAAATACACTGCTAGAACCATGGATCACTCATGGTACATGTATCTCCACACGTAGTCTGTGATATGCTCTATGAACTCCCCACAGTGGTCGTTTGGCCCTCTCTTAACAATATCATTCTTCTTCCTATTCCAAAAGGCCATGTCCAAAAAGAAGTCCAAAGTAGTGAAGATCCAATACTCATAGAGCAAATTGATATCCAATGGCACCTACTTCAAGTACAAGGTGTCCAATGCATCCAAATAGGCAAGGTACTGGTCAAAGAGGGTATCATATGCTCGCACTACTCATCTGTACCTGCCTCGCATGTATTCTCATAGCTCCTCATCTAGCTGCAGGTCATAAGGCATATGTATCGTCTCAGCTCGGGTGATGTCAATGATACTCGAGTCTAACTCTTGACTGTCAGACAATGGTTGGTCAGTGTCTCCTATTGATGCGTCAGGTATTGGCTTTGGCCACGGATGTGGTCTGTATATGAGTCTAACCTTAACCTACTTGCAATGTGTCTTTAGCATTCTAGCACCTCCTGGTTTCATTAATCGTATACTATGTTACCCATCCGGGATCCGCTGCTCAAGGGTAGCTGGTTTCATTAATTGTATACTATCATCGTCGTCGTCCTTACATGATTCCTGTCACATGCAAATAAGATCATATCAGTATACTATTCTAAAAATGGCAGAACCACTTTAAACTCTGATACCAAAAATGTCAAACCCCTTAACATTTTGATATTCACAAAGTATTAAGCGTATAGTTCACAAGGCATAAAGAAATCATGAAAATATACTGACATTAAGAACTTATTTATAATAGAGGAAATTCCCTCATAGGGTTTGAAAATATACACAGAGTGTTCAAAAGAAACTAAATTACAATCTAAGATAACAAACGGAAGCTTCACGTGCACTAGGACTCTACTCGTCGGTAATTACTGTCTTGGCCTTCAGGCCGCTACCTTCTGCTATAATGTTTTTCAGTGTTGAAAAAGGGTGAGATTTGAGTGAATCTCAATAGTAACATGCATCTCAGACATATAAAATGTAAAAATAGATATGCAATACACCATGTTATGTAAGATGCGAATTCAAACAATGTTGTATGCATATTGTCCAATGCCAAACAACTGTTTGCAACCCCAGCTTAACTCATGTACCACCGCTGGATCCCAGATCACAGCTAGGTCATGTGGCCTAGGAACTTTCATCTTACAGAAAATGACATACACAAAGCATACAATTATCACATAGTACATGAAAGAAAGAGTTACTACCTGAGTCCTTTTTTACTCTACTGTCCAATACCCTTGTTCTGGCACGGGCTATTACCAATTCCTATAAAATAAAGTTAACAAGTAACTGGTTATTACTTGCATTAATACTACCTTTAATAACATTTTGTTAGTTATCTATTGCAGTTACAGCAGTTTCTGCACAATACAACTCTGCACAGTGCAGTTTCACAGTTTTTCAGAAAACTAGCAGATTTTCAGCCAACTTTGAAAAATCATAATTAATTCTAGAAAATTCCAAATTGACTGGTTCTAACTCCTATGTGAATCTATTTCAGTGTCATTTTATGAAAAAAATACACAAGTCTAACCATTATACTTACATCATTCCCATAATTTCTTCAAACTTCCCCTGTTCCATATTTCCTTCCAGAAAAGAGGCTTAAATTTGAAAATACATATCTTTAACCTACTAGTCCAAAAATTATGATCCATCTATAAAATTAAATCTATAAATGTTTAATTTAATTCTGTAAAGTTTCATAATATTTGAACTAGTTTTTACCAACAAAATTCATTTCGCAACAACACTATCTACAGGAATCAAATCAAACAACAATTCCTTTAAACTTCAAAAATTTTCAGATTTGCATACAATTATCCAAAAATTATGAACTCATGTATTCCTATAAAATTTTTCCTTTTAAATCCAATGAAATCATTAAAATTGTAACATTCCAAATCCTTCCCCTGTTTTGTGCATGGCCGAAACATAGGAAGAGGAAGAGAAGAGGAAAAGGAAAATTTGTTTTCATGCTTTCAACCCTTAAACACCTTCCCTACCATTCCTAATCACATAATTAACCATATAAACACTAAATAAACATGACTTATAGAAATTTTGGTAGCATTTCATTCTAGGGTTTCATCTTCTATTTTTCACAAAATCAACAAAACTAAGTGAATCACAACAACAACAACCACAACAATAACATACTACATAAGAGGATTAGGGTTCTTGAGATTACCTCTTAATTCTTCAACTTTCTCTCTCTCTCTCTCTTCCCTCTTAATTCTGCTTGTTAACTGTAACACCAAAAATATTAAGATAAGAGGATTAAGAATAAGCCGGATTCAAGGGGACAGCTAGGCCCTGGTTTAGCAAGTATCCCAGTAAAGCATGATTTTATTCCCATAAATTATTTATACCTTGGGGGCATTAAAGAGCACAGGGAGTGACAAAACGAAGCAATTAGAGGTCACACATGACATAATTATGTTATAACACAAGGTGGTATTGCTACCAATGAATTTCTATATGGCAGTCGTGATTATGTGATGATTTTTCAATGGGAAATAACGTAAGGGAAAAATAGTAATTTTGTCTTAAAGCAAGAAATGAGTATTTTTCCCAATGATTTAAGTTAGATGGGAACTAAAAAGGAGGGAAATGACTACCAAGTGAATTAATACCCCAGAAAAGTCAAGAGCCATAAAGCACAAGGCTATAATTAACCACATATAAGGTGGTATAATGGGATAGTTTAAGAATAATATTTCTCTCTATGAATCTCATTATTTTAGTGGATGAAGAAACATGACAAAGGAAATGAATTATCATGCAAGAAAGCTAAAGAAGTGGACTAATAAGGATGACCACATAAGAGCCATTTTTAATGACTCATTAAACAATTTATTCATCATTTCCTTCTTATTCCTACGTGCCAATTGAATCAGAATAGAACGGAAGAATGAGAATGAGAACGTGGAGGAGCAAGAGAGATCACAAGAACAAGGTAAAGGAGTTGAAATATTGAAGTTAAAGCTTCCTAAACTCTCTACTACCTCTTCTAATCTCTTCTTCATCATCAAATCTATGGTTTTCAAGGCAAAACTTTAAAGGAGAAGAGAGAGAGAGAGCTAGCGACCTAGAGAGAGAAAGTGGAAGAATCAAGAGGTAAACTTCAAGACTTGCTTCTTCTACCTTAATTGATGCTATTTATGTTGATATTGGTGATTGATGGTGTTGTTTCTCAAGTTTTCTAATGAATGGACTATGGGAAGTAATTCTTGCATTCCCCATAAATCATATCCAATGAGTTTATAACTAGCTAATCTTGTGATTAGAAGTAAAAAGGATATGATTGAGCAATAGAAAACGAGAAACCGACATAACTCTTCTGAGAACTCAATATTGCTGCTAGAAGTATGACATGAAGAAAGAGTTAGAATTTCATCAATTGGATGGTTCCATTGAGTTTAAAAGGGAAAATTAGGTAAGGTTCATGTTGATGAAGAAGTGAGAAAAGGCCTAGGGTGTGAAATGACCGAATTACCCTTTAAGCATTAAGTAATGGTTGTCAAGGGGGTTTTTCATCATTTGGGCCTGAATTTGAGTAATCCAAAGTCAAAAATAGATTCTACATGCAAAATTGTGTAGGATTGACCCAATCATAATATTATGTAAAGTATAATGGACCGGGTACAAATGAGCATAGGCTGGGTTCTTAGGGGTATTGTCACAATTTGCAACTTTAAGTCAAGATAACCAACACAATGAGTTTAGAATGAGTTATGAGTAAATAATAACTTATTTATCATAAATGTGTAATTCGATAGCCGAGCCAAAACAGAGCTGGAATGATTGACAAGCAAGGAAAGGGCACGTTCCAGGTAGTAACTTCTTCCTACATATACTATGTGATGCCTACTATGAATGTCATCCATCGTAACATGAGCTAGTGTCCTAGATACACCCATTCTCCATGTTGTGGTTAAGGACCCGACAAGGGCACTAAGCCAACCAAGGGCTCAACAAGCAGTTTGACCATGGGTAAGTGTACATACATAACGTTTTGATCATCTTACATGACATGACATTGCATATCTATTTTCATATTTTATATGTTTCGAATGTATGTTACTACTAAGATTCTCTTGAATCTCACACTTTCTATAAACATGTAAAGTTTCCAGTAACAGATAGCGGCTTCAAAGGACAAGAAGGTATTTTCCGTCAACTGGAGGTTGCGGACTAGTACAAAGGGAGGCGTTGGTTATCTGAAGACTTTGTAATCATTCTAAGGTCTGTAGCCATTTTTTATACCCCTATGGGAAATTCTCAATGTAATCAAGCATTGTTGTATTAATGTATCAATATATTTATTCTATTGTTATGTGCCTACTATGTTGCACAATTGGTATTTAGAGCGAGGCTTTACACTAACCATGATTTTCAAGATGATGAAGAGATTAGAAGAGGTATTCTTGAAGTTGGAAAGCAAGGACACTTGATTTCAAGCCTCTTACCTTGGATTTTTCTCTCTTGAACCCTAACTCCTTCTTGTTCTTCAAGCTCTTCTCTCTCTCTATTTTTTGTTGTCTTGGCCGAAATATGGAAGGAGAGAAGAGATAATAGTTTCATCAAATATCTCTCTTGCTTTATGGAATAATATTGTTTAATGGTAATTATCATGTGTTGTTTTTACTGGGCCATAAATTTTCCTTCCTGAATTAATCTTAGCCAAGTAAATTCATTTTCTCTCACTTTCCCTTGTTGTCCGAAAATTAAGAGAGAAAAGGGAATAAAAATGGCTTCTTGAATTTCCAATAATTCCCTTGTAATTAAAATATATTATTACAATTTTTACCATGTGCTTTTCTTTTATGACATCATCTCTTCTATTTGGCTTTAAAATAATTCCACATGGCAATATTGTCTTCCAAGTATTTATTTTCCCTCCCTTTTCCTTATTTGACCAAAAATATTAAGAGGAAAGGGAAAAATAAATTGATTCTTGCTTTGTTGGCAAATTACCATTTTACCACTACATTTTTTTATTTATTGAAATAAATCATGGCTTTCTCTTTTCCTTCTTACTTTGGCCGAATTTTAGCACAAGTATTGAGCCAAGATTTGTGTTCTTCCATGCTCCAATTTAGGTTACAATGTTAGGCCTTTCAGTGGACAATGGTTACTTCTTTGTGTCCTACTTAGCCAAGTTGTGTGTAACCACCGATTAGAGTGTTTACCAATTTTTGTGCATCACAATTCACCATTTTATTCCATTAAATGTATCAATTACATACATAGAATATTGGTGAATAAAAATGGGATGTTACACAAATGACTGCAATAATTTTATAAATTTTGTTTTTGTTCTCTTTTTGAAAGGACAAAGAATAGCAGTGAACAAATTAATTGAAGAGGAAATATTAGATGTCGAATTACATAGAGCTAAAGTATTAAGTCTCGGGCTTCTTAATCAGTTAATTAGAAATATAAATATTACACAAAAACTTCAGTTAAGTTGAATTATGTGGAGCTAAAGTATTGGTCTAATTTATATTACACAAAAAATATATGTAAACATTGGATCAGGAAGAAGAGTTGAATGCATATGGGCAACTTTACATCTATAAGTTTCCAAAGTTGAAGATTAAAGGTATAGATGGAAGTAGTTTAGCTGCAGCAATTGTAATGAACAACATTCCAATGAACACAGGTAAAGTGCTTCTTCGAGGCAACTTTAATAAGGTTTCTTTGGCTGAATGCAACGCTCTCACCAAAAGAAATGTTTAGGTAAGTTTTGTATACATTTACATATTTAAGGATAGACCCATATTTTCTAAATAAGGGAAATGTAATTAAATACACCAATGAAATTTAGAGAAACTATGTTATTTGAGTCTCTTAAAGCAAATGACTTGCTGACCTAGACAAATCCTATACCAAATTTGTGAAAATCCACATCTTTGTCACTCATTCTTTAGGACATTACATGTCATAAATTAAAAACTACATAATACAAATGATTATCTATATTCATAAAAGGCAATAAGACTAGAAGGCATAAGAAGAGAATAACTTTGCAATTTACTTGCAAACTACATGAGGCAAAGAATTTGGGAGCTTGAAGATTAGCCAAAAGAATTTACCCAATCTGTAATGTGATTCAGCTTGAAATGCATGATAATGTGATTATGAATAGCCCCGAAATGCAGTAGATCTTTTAGAGAGTGGTTGGATTAGTCTCTACATAAAACTAAGGTGTATATGCCTAGTTCTTGGAAATAGCCAGCAAGCCACGTATGTAATTCAAGGGCAACATTATTTTCCTTTTGTTTTTCCTTGAAAAATAATTTTCATAAGATTGCACATTAGTTATTGCTTGTTTTATGATTGGGGTATTCATGCACCAATGTGTTTTTGAAGATGCATAGCAAGAGGAATTTCTTTAGATTAAAATTGTTCACCTTAATATTGAAAATTAGATAGGTTTGGATATAGTTTGAATATATATATATTCATTAAATGATTGAACTTATGAGTATACTCTTCATGAAAAGGACTAAAGGTCAAGCTTTCCTTGCTCTTTTAAATTGAGGGTTGACATGTTATGTTTGGGTTGTTAAATATCCTTATGTAAACTGTTTAAGGAATGAGAACTTATGTTTGAATGTTATTAGTTAACATATGAAATAGTTAATATGAATAAGAAGAAAGTGGTAGTATTTTATTAAATGGAAGATTATGGCTTGTCTTATAAAACATGGGGAAGGAATAACAATGATCTTGTTTTGGATATTAGGGGATAAAGTATGCTAACTAAAAAAACTTCTACAGCAGATAGATGATGATGTGTAGATGTTTTTTTTACATAGTGTAGTGGTTTATAAAACTTTTAGGCACTTGATTATATTTCTTTAAGTTAATCTATGTTTTAGTTTTAGAGCACTTGATTATATTTATGAGCTACTAGATGTATATATACTTGCTTAGTAGTGTTATGTTTTGGGTATATACATGTATATTTTCTGGGAATTGATGGTTTTTCAAAGGCTGTGGAAAGAAAATACGAATAATATGTTTAAAAAATGACTTTCAACGTCTGTTTGCAATAAAACAGTCGTTGTAAGTCTAAAACATACAACGACTATTTTCTAAAAATAGTCATTGTATGTTTCAGACTTAAAGAAAATAGTCGTTGTAAGTCACTTACAACTATTGTTTTGAAATATTCGTGTATTACAAAGCTTTCAATGACACTCACATACACGTCCTGCTCAAAATTGTTGTCTAAAGGGTATAAAACGGACTTTAAAAATTCCTTCTGTAGTAGTGATCGTTATCTATTTATATGGTATTCTATTAAGTGACAGTTGTGACTTAATAACCGTAATGTATATTACTTGGTTTCAAAACTTTGATGGTTAATTATGCAACCAGCATTTTACAACAACAAAAAAGACAGTAAATAAACAAACTAAAAATAAAAATTTATGGAGATGTTTTAAGAATATGATGCATCATCAGATTCTTCCTTCTCTAATAACTTGTTCACCTTCTTATTCAAAGAGCGAATAAGAGAGGTAAGTTCCTTCAAGTACTAGTCCATATGTCCTTACTCTCGTAACTAAACCTAGCTTATATGATGGAGCTCATGAGTCATATGAACAAGACCTTTAATGCTTGTTGGCGAAGGGAGTTCATCTTTCGGATTTTTGTCATATGATGAATTAGAAGTTAACTTGCATTTTTGCATGATTTTTTGGTGAATCAAAAGTTGGCTTGGAGAAGTTGAAATGGAAGTAGAGAAGTACTAGAGTTCATATTTCAGACATTTATATTCATGGATTATCGAGTCATCGCATCTTTGAGTATTAAAAATCATTATATTTTATAAATGATGACAATTAATTCTTAATAACTATTAGAAATTTGAAATAGTAATTTAATAAGTGACAGTTTTTATATGTTAATCGTTATGCATTTGACATTTTTTTTAAATTTATTAGTATTTACTGTTAATTTCATAATCAACAATAATATTACAAAAAACATTAAAAAAGAAAAATACAATGTAAAAAAACAATAAATAACAAGTTATGGAGATGAATGAGTTGATGCATCATCAGATTCTTCATTCTCCAATTGATTTGTCAACCTTTTCATTCAGAGATAGAACAAAAGAGGTATGCTTTTAAGCCAAATGTGTGCGTCCTTATAAATATTTGTCTATGGAATTCATGATGACTGGATATGTGAAACTTGTAATCACTGATTAGGGTCTTTTGCACGTTATCCTTGGGGTCTACAATAAAAAAATTAACCAAGGATTGCGTATAGGAAAATCTAGGATCGTTCTCTCTTCTCGAAGAGCCTTTTATTGATTCCTAACTAATATAAATGCATGGAAATGCAATAAAAACAAGGGGGAATGGTTTTGGGTTTTTTTCTTAAAAATTAATAACTAAAAGAGTAGTGCAATTTAATTAAAAGCTAAACTATTGTTTTTGGTATTTTTATAAAAATAGGATGTATATGAGAAAATGAATCTTGGCAACAAAGTGAATGGCTTTCTTAGCTTCTTAAAATGATTTGGAATTTAATTTTCATGAAATCAAATTGAAAACCTCAAGCAATCGCATTGAATCCAATCTACCTAATTAATGACTACAATTGCATTCATATTCATCTTTTTAAATTAATTGTTAAAAAACACTTGATGTGTGTTTGAAAATTATTTTAATGCACTTGCTTCCTCTTTGATGAGAGCACTATCACAACACTCAATTTAAAATAAATCCATCATACATACTGTTAGAGCAAGCTTTTCACCCAAGAGGGGGGTGAATTGGGTGATTACAAAATAATGAGATATTTAAATAAAATTTATAAAACTTTAGGGCACAGTTATAAGAAGGAAGAGATATCACGGAAGTTCACACAGGGGTTTATACTGGTTCGGTCTCAACCACTTGACCTACGTCCAGTCCTCAGAAATCCTTCTAAGCCTTTCACTATATCTTCCAAGATTCAGTGGGTTCTTGGCACCACAGTACAACCAGTAAGTTCCTCTGGACACTTGCTCCCCCTTACACAAGGTAATCTTAAATCCCAACTTAAGGTTCCTCAACCTTAAGTTATCACTATTGGAAATAAAATGCGTATGACTGACAAATCTCTCTCAAAGAGTATATAGATAAAAACTAAAATACAGATGAAGGGTTGAAGCACTTATAAAAGTATTGTTTGCAGTGTGTTCAAGCGTTTTTCGTCGTACTTTTATTTTTCGAATGGCTAGACATATATATTAGAGGCTTTGAAGACCGTTGTAAATTTGTCCGTTGATTCAAGGTGCTTCTGATAGATGCAATAGTATTTGTCTTCCGTTACTTATGAATTTTGCTACCGCCCACGAATAGTTGTCGTTTGAATGGAGAGTTCAGTTACTTGTCATGTGCGTGATGGTGGAGTACAGCTGTAATACACTTGAGAATATTACCGTTAGAAAATATTTGAATATCATCAGAGTAATATGATTCACTGGAAGTAATTTCTGAAAATCAAGGAAACCATCGGGAGTGATCTTGCTTTCGCAACTGAGTAGCGAAATAATATGCCATATGATTTTGACAGTAATCTGGGATAATTAGTAATGATTATCAATATCAAAATTTAACTAACAAAATCTGTTGATTTACATGAGAGTAGTTGCAAGTGGATACAGTGATTGTCTGAGAGTGTTACTGGCAAAATGAAACATTACTGGAGTGAATTTGATGTCACTGGAAGTGATTTGTAAAACATTAAAATCTTCTGCAAATGATTACAGACTCACTGGAAGTGAACATTAGATTTTATATGCCACTCGAGTGAATTTGGATTCACTGGAAGTGATTTTGTAAACAGTGATTTCTTCTTGTAGTGATTCTCAATCTACTGGAAGTGATTCAGCAAAAATACTATATCACTCGAGTGATTCAAGATCACTGGAAGTGATTTTGCAAATAGTAAAATATTCTTGCAGTGATTTTTATTTCACTGGAAGTGATTTAGAAAATTTCAGGCATCACTCGAGTGATCTGGTATTCACTGGAAGTGATTTTCAAAACAGTGAATTTTTCTTCCGGTGTTTTCAGATTCACAGGAAGTGATTCAGCAGATATAACGTATCACTCGAGTGATTCAGGATCACTGGAAGTAAAATCTGAAACAATGAGATTTTCTTGCAGTGATTTTTCATTCACTGGAAGTGATCTGACGCATCACTCGAGTGATTTCACATATCACTCGAGTGATCTGGTTATTTTCCATATCACTCAAGTGATTTTTAATGATCACTCGAGTGATCTTGTTCAGATCATTTTTATCACTTCCTTTGCTAATGTATTTGTTTTAATCAAATCCATAGACTTCCAAAACATGATTTGTTATCATCAAAACATGAAATCTAACACATACTTGTAATCACATAGAATGAATAACTTCATTAATTCAAAAGGAAAATAAGTTCAATATATAATCCAAATGGACCAATATAAAATTCAACACAAGAGCAATTCATCAAGGATAAATGAACACTCATCTAAGTTTCAAAAACAAGTACCAATTACAAAAACCAAATCAAACAAATCACAAGACATATAATGAGCTAATGGAAAAACTATAAACTCCCCTTTGTAGCATATTAAAGATATAGCCACTCTCCTCACCACCAAAACTTAAGAGACTTTATCTACACATAAGCTCAATTGCAACCTCAGCTTCTTCAAAACACTTGCCAGAAAATACTCACCGTAATCTGGAAAATTTCACCAAAAAACTCATAGACTTACCGAAAAATTCAAAGATCTGCAGAAATCTGGAAATAAAACTCTAGAGAGAGAAGCTGATGGTGGTGGTAGTTAAAGGAACAAGAATGTAACATCCCATTTTCATTCACCAATATTCCTTATATGTATTTGTGATATTTAATGGAATAAAATGGTGAATTATGATGGTGTACATAAAATGATAAACACTCCAATCGGTGGTTACACACAACTTGGTTAAGCGAGGACACAAAGGAGTAACTCTTATTCATTGAAAGGCCTAACATTGCAACCCAAATTAGAGCATGAAAGGACACAAATCTTGGCTCAATAATTGTGCTAAAATTTAGCCAAAAACAAGGAAGAACAGCAAGCCATGATTTAGTCCAATAAATCACAAAAATGTAATGGCAAAATGGTAATTTTTCATAAAAAAGAAGCAATTTATTTTTCCCACTCCTCTTGATATTTTCGGCCAAATAAGGGAAAAGAGATGGAAAATAATTATTTGGGAGATAAATATTAATTTTGGAGCATTTGTGACCAAGTAAAATAAATTGGAAAGTCAAAAAGTGAATATGCCATAATTACTTGATAAAACAAGGAACTTATGGAAAATGCAAGAAACAATTTTATTTTCCTTTCCCTCTTGGATTTTCATTCAAAAGGGAAATGAAGGGAAATAAATTTGTTTGGCCCATATTAATTCAAAAAAGATTAATCCTAGCCAAGTAAAACATGCACATGTTAATTTGCATTAAACAATATTAAACCAAAAAGCAAGAGGAGATATTTCAAGACATATTTTTCTCTTTCCTTCCTCATTATTTTGGTTGAGCAAGAGAATAGAGAGAGAGAGAGAGAGAGAGAGAGAGAGAAGAAAGCTTAAGAAAACAAGAGGAACAAGAAGGAGCTAGGGTTCAAGAAGTAAGAATCAAGGTAAAAGGCTTAATTTCAAGTGTTCTTGCTTCTAATTCACTTAGAACCTCCTCTAATTTCTTCTTCATATTGGAAATCATAGTTAGCAAGAAAAATCAAGAGGGAAGAGAAAGAGGGTAGTGGTACCTAGAGTGATAAATTTGAAGAAACAAGAGGTAATCTCAAAAACCTTGATCATACTGTGTAATATGTTGTGGTTGTTGTTGATATTAGCTTGATTTTGTGAAATTGGGAAGATAAAAACCTAAGATTTTATGCTGCCAAAATTTCCATGAATCATGTTTATTGAGTGTTTAGATGGTTAATTATGTGATTAGGAGTGCATGAAAACACATTTTCCCCATTTTCTCTTGCAAGTTTCGGCCAGATGCAGAACATAGGTAAGGAGTGGAAATTTTGTAATTTTGGTGAGGGAAAATTGTGTAGGAATATATGTCTTCATGATTTTTGGATGATTGTATGTGAATTTATAAATTTTAGAATTAAAAAGAAATGTTGTTTAATTTGTCTCACTAGATGCAGTGCTGTTGTGAAATAAATTTCATTAGTCAAACCTAGGCCAAATGTTATGAAACTTTTTAGGATTTAAGTGTACATGTAGAGTTTTAATTTTATAGGTGGATCATAATTTTTGAACTAGTACATTAAGATATATATTTTTCAAATTTGAACCTTGTTTCTATAATGTAATATGGAATAGATGAGGTTTGGTGAATTTTTGGGAAAAATATGATGACAGTGGTTACACTTAGGTATTTTTACATAAAATTTCACTTTAATATATTTACATAGGCTTTCGAATCAGTCAATTTTGAATTTCCTAGAATTAATTATGAATTTTCAAAGTTGGCTAAAAATCTGCCAGTTTATGGAAAACTGTGACACTGCACTATGCAGAATTGTACAGCGTATAAATTGCCGAAAATGTAATAGATAACCAACAAACTATGATTAAAGCCAATATTAATGTAAGTAATAACCAGTTACTTGTTAATTTTAATTTATAGGAATTGGTAATAGCCTGAGCCGGAACAAGAGTATTGGACAGTAGAGCCGAAAAAGGATTCAAGTAGTAACTCTTTCTTTTATATACTATGTGATTATTTGTATGCTTTTTTATGTCATCTTCTGTAACATGACAGTGTCGAGGGCACATGACCTAGCTGTGGTCTGGGATCCAACGATGGTACACGAGTTAAGCCAGGGTTACAAACAATTGTTTGACCTTAGACAATGTGCACACAACATAGTATGAGTTCGTATTTTATTAACATGGTGCATTGCATATTTATTTTCATATTTTATATGTCTGAATGCATGTTACTACTAAGATTCACTCGAATCTCACCATTTTTCAACATTTAAAATATTCCAGCAGAAGGTAGCGGCTACCAGTGAATAGAGTCCTGGTGCATATAGAGGCTGTCGTTGGTTATCTAGTTTGTACCTATGTTTCTTCTAAACACTTTGTACATATTTTTCAAACCCTATGGGGATTTTACTGTATTGTAAACAAGTACTTACTGTTAGTATGCTTCCACTATTTCTGTATGCCTTGTGAATTATGCGCTTAATACTTTATAAATATAAAAATGTTAAGGGGTTTGACATTTTTTGTATCAGAGTTTAAAGTAGTTCTGGCATTCTTATAATAGTATATTGATATGGTCTTGTTTGCATGGTGATAATAATCATGCACTGATGACGACAACAGCATGAGTGATCACCCCCTTCAATGAACCAGCGTCCCCAAGAGCAATGAATCCCTGAGGGGCAGCATCATATACGGTACCAAACACTGGGTGGCAATAGAGGGCTCATGATACTACAGAAGAGGTTCGAGTTAGACCAGTATACGATCTGTAGCCACGACCAGAGCCCATACCCAATGCATCAGTAGGGGACATGGCTAAGCCATTATTTGATGGTCCAGAGTCTGACCCAAATATTATTGATAGCTCCCTAGTGGAGATAATACATATGCCCTATGACCTGCAGCCAAACTAGGAGCTGTGGGAATATATGTGAGAAAGGTACAAATGAGCAATACGAGCCTATGATACTCTAGTTGACTAGTACCTTGCTTATCTGGATGAAGTTGACACCTTTTACTGGAAGCAGGTGCCGTTGGAGATAGATCTATCGGATAAGTTTTGGATCTTCACTACTATGGATTTCTTTCTAGACACGGCCTTCTAGAACCGAAAGAAGAATGACATCATTGAGCGAGGGCTGAATGATCACTTTGAGGAGTTCATGGAGCATATGACCAATTACGTGTAGAGATATATGTAGCAAGAGTGATTCGTGGTCCTATCGTAGTATTTTGGGTTACCGAAGGTAGCGGGCATGATTTTTAAGGCAAGGGAAATCACAGGGAACTGGTGGACGGAAGCTAATAGAGCTGGTATCTGTGTTTTGTGCAGTTACAAAAAAAGTTAAGCGTGTTTTACTCAGGGCAATCATGAGATGGGTGACCCCTTGGGAAGCCTTATGTATAGTTAGGACATAATGTGTAAAAGGAACAAAGACCTATTGTACAGTAGTTTTAAGCTATCTGATGTGTAGTACTTTTCACAACTGCTATAAATACTTGTTGTATGCTATGTATGACATACTTGTGTACCCAAAATTTTATGAAATGACAAAAATGCCTTTATGTTCATATGAAAATTCATTTCTTCTCTATTTTTATATAGTGAAGTATAGAGATGGCACGAACTATATGTGGTGGTAGAGGTAGAGGTAGAGGCAAAGATGGAGGTAGATATGGGAATAATGACATAGATCAGGAAGCTAGACCTGATCCGATGCAACAGCTGCTAGGCATGTTGACAGCACAAAAGACTATACTGAACAAAATGAGAAATGATCTATGGGAGGTACAACAAAAGCATAATACAGATGCAGAAATGCACAATAACCCTATTGGACAGGAAGGTGGTTATATACAGCCACTAGAACCCGTACCAGATCCTGTGCCAGAGATTCCTAAAGAGCCTATTTTTGAGGTCAAGAGTATGTAGACTTGGGTAACCCGACTTAACCAACATCAACCAACCGCTTTTCGAGGGAAGTTTGACCCTCAAGCTACTGAGGATTGGTTGTCTCATCTTGAGAAGATTTTTAGAATCCTGGAGTACCTAGATGATATAAAAGCATAATTGGCAATTTACAAGCTGGAAGGAAATGTCGATAGTGGTGGAGGAGCACTGAGTTAATTTTACAGGGTTGGAATATTCCCATGATGTGGGAAGTATTCCAAGAAAAGTTCAATGACAAGTACTTTCCCCAGTTATTGTGAGATTGGCCAAAGAGACAATTTCTAATGATACAGCAGGGTGAGAATGAGAGCTTTAACAAATATTTGGCCTGATATATTTGGCTATCTTGATACTCCTAATATATGAAGTATCGCGATGATAAAGAGTGTAGTTTAAATATAATGATACGGGGTTTGAAGCTGAAACTAAAGGAGAAGCTAGCCACCAGACATTTCAAAGAATTTAACAAGGCGGTTGAAGAGTGTCAGATCATAAAACACAATCTGTTGGATCTGTACTCCCACAAAAATGCTAGCAGCAAGAACACATCTAGTAGTAGGAACTCTTCTCAGAAGCTCAGATATTAGGGAGGTCCATCTAGTGGGAACAACAAAAAGCCATACCAGCCCGACGGCTGTAGTAATCAAAGACCCCCTAGGAATAGAACCTGTAGATCCTGCAGCAAGCCTTACTATCCTGGCCAAACATATAGTGCAGCAAGGCAGGTGCTAGTTCTAGTAAGGAAGATTTTTTTGCTACAACTACCTCAAATCAAGACATTTTACAAAAGATTGTTGGCAACAGCAAGAGCCCGAAGAGCCTAGACAGCTAGTTTATGGCAGAGCTTTTACTTTAACTTAAGAACAAGCCCAAAAATCACCTAAGTTGATTTAAGGTACGATTCTTCTCAATGGTAATCTGGTACAAGCATTGTATAATTCTGGAGCTAGTCATTCATTCATTACATACGAATGTGTATGACGACTAGGCCTGAGTATGTATCGATTACCGTATGATCTGAATTTGTCTACTCCTAAAGGTAATAGATTCGTTACAACTGAGGCTTGTCTAAATTGTGTCATATTTGCAGAGGGTCGCGCGTCCACAACAGATTTGATTTGTTCACCGCTAAATAGACTGGAGGTAATTCCCGATATCAACTAGTTCACTGTAAACAACGTATTGCTAGACTATGGAAGCAAACGGGTTATCTACCCTAATTCGCTACAAAAGGCCAATATGGCGATCAACCTAAACTTTCTCTCCACAATTGAGGCCGAGAGATACTCATATAAAGGCTATCAGGGATATATTGCATTCTTCTCCATGCAGACAAAGGCCGAAATAACTTAGAGAATATCCTTATAGTAAACAAATTTCCTGATGTGTTTCCGTAGGATATCAGTAGATTATCCCCAGACAGGGAAGTGGAGTTCACGATTAAAACTAAGCCTGTAGCGGGACCGATATCCGAAGCCCCATACAAAATGGCACTAAGTAAGATGGCAGAGCTGAAAAAGCATATTGAAGAACTACTAAAAAAGGGTTTATTAGACCAGGTGTCTCACCTTGAAGAGCACCAGTGCTTTTCATTAAAAAGAAAGATGGAAGCCTACGACTCTGTATTGATTACAAGGAGTTAAGGGGACTATTAAAAACAAGTACCCACTTCCCAAGATCGATGATTTGCTCGATCAATTATTAGGTTCTTGTATGTTCTCGAAGATTGATTTGAGATCTGGGTATCACCAACTTAGAGTGAACGCAGATAATGTACCAAAGACTACTTTCAAAACTAGTTATAGGCATTATGAGTGTCTAGTAATACCATTTGGGCTAACCAATGCATCTGCCATGTTCATGGACTACATGAATCAAATTTTCCTTCCGTATTTGGACTAATTTGTAGTAGTCTTTATTGTAAATATTCTGGTGTACTCACAAAGCATACCAGAACATGAACACCATCTGAGAACTGTGTTAAACATGTTGAGGGACAAGTAACTTATGCCAAGCTGAGCAAGTATAAGTTTTGGCTTTCAGAAGTTAAATTTCTAGGTCATGTAGTCTCACAGCAAGGGGTCTCGATGGATCCAAACAAGGTGGAAGCAGTAATGAACTAGAAAAGGCCAGAAACTGTTTTCGAGATACCTTATTTTCTGGGTCTTGCCGAGTACTACAAGCGGTTTATACAGAATTTCTCTAGAATTGCTTTGCCATTGACAAAGTTAATGCAGAAAACTCAATATTTTGTGTGGGAAAGCAATTGTGAGAGGAGCTTCACAGAGCTGATGTTAGGATTATAAAGCACATAGCGGAAGAATTTAAAACTAATTGTGAAACTATTTCTAATCTCAATGGCAGATCTATCAATGGCGTTTAAATCAAGTTAGAAGAAGAAGTACCTTTTCGAATTTTTCCTTTTCAATCTTCAGGAGCCAACTGCTCAGATCAACTCCCTCTATTGGTATCCACATGAACTTGACCCAACACCGGTAGCATGTTAGCGCCTCAAATGCCTCTCTAGGGTTTTCTTGCTCCTCTCTATTTTTCTTCTGTCTTAGGGTTCTCTAGCCTTTCGTTTTTATAACTAATGTGGGTCTAATTGGATCTTCAAAATTAATCTTAACTAATTTTGAAAACCGTATTGGATTAAATAAATTTGATTTAATTAAATCTATCAAACATATTTAATTTAATCTATTTATTTAATCTAAATAAAGAGCTAATAGATTTAATTTATCTTTATAAATTAAAAATAAGATATGATATCTCTATTAACGTTAGTTATTTAATTTATCAAATAAATTAAATATGAAACTAACACCACATAATAATATTATTATATATGTATATAATAATATTATTATTTTTGAATATATATATATATATATATATATATATATATATATATATATATATATATCTCACACACACACACACACATATATAAAATTTGTCCACCCTAGATTAAATATTGTATTCATTGAATCTTAGATACATCTCTAGATTCAATGAATCTAGACATTATAACTTATGTTGGGCTATTCTTGTGTGCGGCCCTGTAGGCCCATATGAAGTTCGCAGTGGGTCAATAATTATACTAGCCTATAAGTTGCAAGTGGCCTCTAGTAAGACATTACGACTACCCAATTCATATGAGGATCATTCACATGATGCAACCTATCATACAACCATGTCATGTCCCTTTTGTCACATGATATTTTGGCCAAGGATGAGGCATAGATAGTGTCATCCTTCTATTCCTGACTATTACTTTTTGGATTCCTGAGTAGTCTGACAATAGGAATGGAAACTCCTTTCTATCGTAGTATGGCCATACATTTTTCAGACTCACTCATCGAGGGGCCCAGTAATATCTCTGCTAATTTAAGGGACAAATTCCATCTTGACCATTCACATTCCTCTATATGAAAACCACTAAGCCCGATCACAACCTTTATCATCACCTGGTCAAAGGTGACTTTTAATTAGGTCAAAGATTAGTGACTCTCAAGTAGGAATCCATGATGATCTCAAGTTAAAGGGCATTGTGACATGATTATACATGAGATAAGCTTATAACTTAATCCATCCGGCTTTCTCATAGTGGGTCAGTCCAACACCTTGTACTCTTACAAGTGTCTAAGACTTTGATTTGTATCTCCATACCTCATCAAAGTCATACTGGTCTTATTTCATCTTTACTCCCATATAGATGACCAACCAGGGACATTTAGGATAATCTTTATGATTCATCCAAGGATACAATTATCATAATAAACATACAAATAATATGACAACAAAATAGAGAAATTTATTTAAATAACAATGTTCAAAGTACAATGATTAGCCCCTAGGGCATAATTTCTAACAGCTGAAATGGAAATTAACAACAGCACTAGCTTTAACAATCCCATATTCGTAGTTGACCTTCGTGGTCTACACAGATGCCAGTGGGCATGGATTAAGATGTATTCTGATGCAATAGGGCTTAGTAGTGGGATATGCATCCCATCAGCTGAATCCTCATAAATAGAGATATTTCGCACTGAAAATCTGGAGACACTATCTCTGTGAGGCGACTGTAGAGCTGTACTGCAACCACAAGAGTTTGAAGTATCTGTATGATCAGAAAGAGCTCAACATGAGATAGTGCAGATGGATGGAGTTGCTCAAAATGAGATAGTATCCAGAAAAGGATAATATAGTGGCAGATGCATTAGCAGTGCAGGTAGCAACCCCCATGATTCACAAACAAAGACTGATTAAAGATTTCAGATATCTCAATTTGTCTAATCAGATCATGATTAACAGTAGTAACGTCGGTTAGGTAGAGAATGAGTTGAGAGCAGTTATAGAGGAAGATATGATGACGGCATGCATACTCAATTTTAAAGGCAGTTGGGATCAATTCCTTCCACTTACAGAATTCGCATACAATAACAGTTATCACTTGAGCATCCAAATGGCTCCCTATGAAGAGTTGTATGAAAGGAAGTGTCAATCGCTCTTGTGCTGGACAGAGCTGTCTAAGAGACAAATGTATGGGCTAGATATAGTTGATCAAAAAATGGAACAGATCAAGCTATTAAAGCAAAGATTGTTGGCTGCTCAAAGCAGGCAAAAGAGCTATGCTGAAAAGAGGTGGAAACCTCTAGAATTTGAGGTTGGAGATCATGTATTTGATAATTGAATATTTATTACACTTATTTGTATCTCTTGATTAATAAATTTAGATTGTTTAGTTAATAAATAATGGGCTTTTATGCTTATTTGGGCTTTGGGTGTTTTATTGGATTTAACATAATTTAATGATAAAAATTTCAGATTTACAACCCTTCTCTATTTTGATCATAACTCTTGAACCATATATCCGACTGATCTCATTCTTGTCTCATGTTTTAGATTATTCAGAGAGAAATAATTGATATGAGGACTTGAAAGGCAGATTCGGACAAGAGGACAGTCAAAATTGTAGTTAAAATTATATGTATTTTTCTAGATTTTTATTGGGTCCGAATTTTGTAATGGAGCACCATTTATTAGTTATTTTCATTTTGGGCTGAACTGGTGGGCTCTGATCCATTTGTCAATTAGGTTTTTACTTTATTTAGCTGAAAAAATGGGGAAGAAGACGGATTGGATAATTTTGGATTGAAATCAAAAGTTAAGAATTCTCTGAAAAATGTTCTTCATGTTCTTCGCGTTCTTCGTTCATTCTTCAGATTTTCCATCCATGTTCGGCTAAGCTTCTGTGATTGACCTATGGATTGAGGATTCACATTTCCAATCAGAGGACATGCTTAAACTGGTAATGTAACTCGTTTCTATTTACTCTAATCGGATTCGATTTCTGAAAATAGTTTTAATGTTTGTTTTAATGTTCGGATTGGTACATCCCAAGGACACAGTTCGAATCGGGTTATAATGATATTGTGCGATCACACAATAGCATACCATGCATATGAATAAAACCTAGATGATCGTCTAGTCGAGGGATTCTCTGGACAAATGCAGAGATTTTGGTTAATCCAGAACCAGTCACGAGTTTCGTTATAAATTCTTCGTCCGATAATGGTAGGAAACTATGAAATACCAATTCTAGGTCAGTCGTTTTAATTTGTTTGGTCTAAGTCATTTTTGATTTCTTTCTTTAATCCAAGTTTATTATTCGTTAATAGTTTAATTAAAAAAACCCCCAATTGATCATTGTTCGATTGTTTTAGACCGCATGTGAATTCTGTAGGAAATGATCCAGGTTCTCTATACTGCAAATTCTTATCAAAACTAGTTATTTTACGAGAACTCGACAATTCTCGACCAAAATTTGGCGTCGTTGCTAGGGAATTTGCATCGGTCTAGCATTAACAGTAGTGTAGTGTAGAGTAGAATTCCATAGTTAGAGTCAGGTGGTTCGGTGATTTGGCATATTTGTATCTCAACCAAATCACTCGGCCCCAGGTCTTTTTGAAGGGATTAGGCATTCTGAATAAAAATCAATTCCTTCAGGAAGTGTGATCACCCCTAATTTTCCCAAATTCCATCATCTATACCACTTTTTCATTGTTTTTTGGTCTCGGTGGGACGTAGCCGGTATTTCAGAAATTGTTCTAGGATTTCTACTAGAATTTATGACCTGCTCTGATTAAGCTGATTTTTGGTGAGCTGAAAGAAAATATGCCTCTGAGTAGAACTCATGATTGGCCATGAGCACCAACCTAACTTTTCCAAATTCCATCGTTTAGACCACTTTTTCAATTTTTAAGTTTTTTTATTGCATTTTTGGGTTCCCGGATAGTGTAGAAGTTGTTCTGTGGAAGTCCTATGATTTTTAAAAATCATTTGGTAGTATTCTTTTATTTGTTTTATTCAATTTCTAGTGTAGACTTGTGATTTTGCATTTTTGAGTGTTCTAGTAGTTGTCTTGATTTTACCTTATGCTGTATGACTAGGAGCAGTACTAGTACATCTGATCTGCTAGATAGAGATCCTGAAATAGAATGAACAATTATTGCTGCTAGAAGGGCTGTTAGGTTAAGTTAGAGGGTTATTACTGAACCTGTTTTTGATCCTGATATTGATTCTGTTGGCACTTCTAGTTTATCTGATTCTGGTAGCACTTTTGTTCACTCAGACACTATGGAAGATCAGGGAAATAAAAGGACTTTAAAGCAATTGACTGCACCTGGTGATAATTATCAGCCTTTGTGTATCCAATACCCTGCCCTTGGTGCTAACCTTGAACTTAAATCTGGTCTTATCCATTTGTTGCCCAAGTTTCGTGGTCTTGCAGATGATGAACCGCACAAGCATTTGAAGGAATTTCATGTGGTTTGCAGCACAATGAAACCGCAACATATTGATGAAGACCACATTAAACTGAGAGCTTTTCCTTTCTCTCTTGAAGGTAGAGCGAAGGACTGGTTATATTATCTTCAACCTTCATCTATTGGAAGTTGGGCTGATATGCAGAGATTGTTCTTAGAGAGATTTTTTCCTTCTTCAAGAGCCACTACAATCAGAAAAGAAATCAGTGGAATCAAGTAAATTAATGGTGAGAATATGCATGAATACTGGGAGAGATTCAAGAGGTTGTGTGCTAGCTTCCCCCATCACCAGATAACTGAACAGCTCTTGATTACTTATTTCTATGAAGGTCTTCTACCCAATGACCGAAATCTGGTGGATGCTTCTAGTGGTGGAGCCTTAGCTAATAAGAAACCCCAAGAGGCCAGAGATTTAATATCCACTATTGCAGCTAACTCTCAATAATTTGGCACTAGAGCAAATAGTAGTGATGTGCTCCAGATCAACATATCTAATGATTCTCACTAGAGATTAGAAAATAGAATTGATGATCTGACCTCCTTGGTGAGGCAACTGGCAGTGACTCAAACAGTACAGTCTTCCACTCCACAGTTGGGCTATTCATGTGGTTTCTGTTATGATCCCTCTCATCCTACTGATTCTTGCCCCACTTTGCAAGACACCACATATCAAGATCAGTCAGTGGCTGCTATGGGCATTTTTCCAGGGAAGCCACAGCACCAACAGCAAAATAATGCCTTCTCCAATACATATAACCCTGGCTGGAGAAATCATCTGAATTTTAGGTGGAGCCAGAATCTGAATCAGATTCAGAACCATAGTAGTCATATGCAGCAGAGTTCTGGAAATTACTAATAGAGACAGTTTCCACAGAACAAACAAAATTTCCAATAATTTGTACCTCCACAGCCAGCTCAACAACAGCCGACTAGCAGTAGTGGTTCTTCACTAGAAGAAATGATGAAGAAGCTTGCAGCAAACAGTTTGCAATTCCAACAACAAACTGAGGCTTCTATCCAGAGTTTGCAAACTCAGATTAGGCAGTTGACAATATCATTGAACCAACTCTAGCCTCAGGGATCTAATACTCTCCCTTCACAGACAATTCCCAATCTGAAGGGAAACGTTAGTGCTATCTCCCTACGGTCTGGTAAGCAATTACAAGGGCATAAACCAGTTGTTGATGTGACTGAATCCACATCAGAAAAAGAGTCAGAAAAAGTAAAGATTGACTCTAGAAATAAAAAGGCAGTGAAGCAAGGTGAAGAGGAGTCTGAAATTCCTATTCCTCTTCATTTCCCTCAGAGAGCCCTTCAATCCAAGAAGTTGGCAGAAAAAGTACAAGACAAGGATATCCTTAAAAAATTTAGAAAATTTGAGATTAACATTCCTCTCTTGGATGACATCAAACAGATTCCCAAGTATGCCAAGTTCCTAAAGGAGTTGTGTACCAACAAGAGGCAACTGAGGGGGACTGAATGAGTGAGCTTGAACCAGAATGTCTCAGTGCTCCTCCAACAACCTATGCCTCACAAGTGCAAGGACCCAGGTATGTTTTCTATCCCTTGCATTATTGGTAAATATAGATTTGATAATTGCATGGATGATTTAGGTACTTCCATTAATGTTATGCCTGCATCTATTTATAAATCCCTTGGTCTTGGTCCCTTACGACCTACTGGTGTTGTTGTCCAATTAGCTAATAGGAGTAATGCTCATCCTGCTGGTCTGATTGAAGATGTTTTGGTTAAAGTCAATGAATTGATATTCCCTACTGACTTTTACATTCTAGATATGGAAGATGAATCTCCTAGCAGTATGTCCCCAATCATTTTAAAGAGACCTTTCTTGAAAATAGCTAAGACTAAGATAGATGTGCATTCAGGTACTCTTTCTATGGAATTTGGTGATATTATTGTGACTTTTAATATCTTTGATGCCATGAGACATCCTAGGGAAGAGTATTCTATTTTGTGCATTGATGTGATAGATAAGACTGTTGATGATGTTCTTTCTGATTGGTATGCTAATTTTCATAATTTTGCATCGGTGGGAGATTCTTCCATATGTGCATGTTCTGACACTGAATAGTGCCCTATTTGCACTGAGATTGATGATATATTGTATGGAGATATTGACTTGATTTATGATTCTACTTTACTTGTGGATTCTGATATTGATTGTGGTGAAGGTGAGCTTCATTTTGATGTTCGTTGTGATTATGAACTGAACTCCGATGTTAACAGTAAGCTGCCTAGCCACAGTTCTGCTTCTGTGCATGTAGTTTCAGGTATTGCAGGTGTGTACACTTCAGAAATGGTGCAAATACCTAAGCTTCTTCCTTCCATTCAGCAGCCGCCCAAGTTAGAGTTGAATTCATTGCCAGCTCACTTGAAATATGCCTTTCTAGAGGTAGATGAGCAATTGACAGTCATTATGGCCAACAACCTTCTACCTGATCAAGAAGAGAAGCTGTTAAGCTTATTGAAGGCCAATAAGAAGGCAATTGGGTGGACGTTAGCTGATCTTGTTGGCATTAGCCCTTCTATATGCATGCATCGAATTCTGTTGGAAGCAGATGCTAAGCCAGTAAGACAACCCTAGAGACGTCTTAATCCTCTCATTTTGGAAGTGGTTAAGAAGGAAGTGACTGAGCTTCTGCAAGCTGGCATCATCTATCCCATCTCTAATAGCCAGTGGGTTAGCCCGGTCCAGGTCATTCCCAAGAAGTCTAAAGTAACCGTGGTAGCCAATCAAAAGGATGAGCTCATTCCTACAAGAGTTTAGAACAGCTGGAGAGTATCCATAGACTATAGGAGACTCAACCAAGCTACCCGTAAGGATCACTATCATTTACCTTTCATTGATCAGATTTTAGAGCATTTGGCTGGCAAGTCTCACTACTGCTTTTTGGATGGTTACTCGGGGTACTTCCAGATCCATATTGCTCTTGAGGATCAGGAGAAGACGACCTTCACATGCCCCTTTGGAACCTATGCTTACCGAAGAATGCCTTTTGGCCTCTACGATGAACCTAGTACCTTTCAGCGTTGCATGGTAAGTATCTTTTTTGACTTTCTAAAGGATTTCATGGAGGTTTTCATGGATGATTTTACTGTGTATGGATCTGATTTTGATGCATGCTTGGCTAATTTGTCTAAAGTCTTGAATAGATGCATTTAATCTAATCTTATGCTAAATTTTGAAAAGTATCACTTCATGGTTGAGTCTGGAATAGTGTCGGGACACATTATGTCTAAAGATCCTACTAAGATTGATGTTATTACTGCTTTGCCTTATCCCACATCTGTACGGGAAGTTCATTCTTTTCTTGGCCATGCAAGTTTCTACCGACGCTTCATTCGGGATTTCAGCAAGATTGCCTAACCCTTGTCTAACCTTCTGCATAAGGACACTAAGTTTGTATTTGATGTTGAGTGTAAGATAGCCTTCGATCACTTGAAGAGTTGCCTGACCACCACTCCAGTGATCCAACCACCAGATTGGTCTCTCCCATTTGAGTTGATGTGCGATGCTTCCAATTATGTTGTTGGGGCTATCTTATCTTAAACAGTCAACAAGGTTTCTCATATCATTGCATATGCATCCAAGACCTTGGATTCTGTCCAATCTAATTATACCACCACTGAGAAAGAACTTTTGGCTATAGTGTTTACTTTTGATAAGTTTAGGTCATATCTGCTAGCCAGTAGGGTAATTGTTTTCTCTGACCATGCTGCTTTGAAGTTTCTTTTGAGGAAGACAGATGCTAAGCCTCGACTTATTCGATGGATGTTATTGCTCCAAGAATTTGATATTGAGATCAGAGATAGGAGTGGAGCACAGAATTGGGTAGCTGATCATTTAAGTCGTATCACTCATTCCTCTTCCCCCTCTGCCATTCAGGATGATTTTCCTGATGAGCAACTTTTACAGCTGCAAAGTAAGCTTCCATGGTATGCTAATTTAGTTAATTACTTGGTTGCTGGTGTTTTACCTTCTAATTCCACTAGGGCCCAAACTCTAAAATTGAAAAGTGAATCTAAATATTACATTTGGGATGACCCTTATCTGTGGAGATTTTGTAGTGACCAAATAGTTAGGCGATGTGTACCTGATCATGAGTTTGACTATATATTACATTTTTGTCATGCTTCTGCCTATGGTGGTCACTTTAGACCCCAAAGGACTGCTAGGAAAGTGCTAGACTCTGGTTTATTTTGGCCAACCATGTTTCATGATTCTCATCTGTTTTGTAAGTCATATAATAACTGTTAGAGAGCAGGTAGTATTTCTCATAGGCATGAGATGCCCCAGCACCCTATATTATTTTGTAAGATTTTTTATGTTTGGGGTATTGATTTTATGGGTCAATTTCCTGTTTCTTATGGTTTCACTTACATATTGCTTGCTGTTGACTATGTTTCGAAATAGGTTAAGGTAAAGGCCACCCGGTCTAATGATTCTGCTGTGGTGGTAGATTTTGTCAGGTCTAACATTTTCTGCAGGTTTGGCATTCCTCGAGCCATTATTAGTGACCAGGGCTCTCATTTTTGTATCCGAAGCATGGGTGCTTTGTTACAGAAGGATGGAGTGATTCACAAGGTTGTTAGATATGATTAGTTTTGATGATGACAAATATAGATGTTAAATATTAAGAGAGCAGAAGTTTGCATAATATACTTGTCTCTTACCTTGACTAACTACTATTTAATATTACATATATTGTAGATTAGTCAAGCAATGAAAGGAAGAGGTTAAGGAATGAAGAACTTGCAAGAATTAATAAAAAATAGCAAGTTTCAAGTTCTACGATTACTGTAGCAGTGGGCACTGTAGCATACGGTTACTGTAGCATATTTCATTGTAGCTTACTGTAGCAGTACTGTAGCATCGAGTGATTTTAACAATCACTCGAGTGATTTTAACAATTACTGGAGATTTCAGAATCACTCGAGTGATTCTGAAAATCACTTGCAGTGATTCACTGTTTACTCGAGTGATTTGCAGTTTTTCAGACTCTGTTTTTCGTCCAGCTGAGCGAGGTTTGTTTATTTGATCATATCTCTCAAAATACAACTCTGATTGAGACAAAACTAGTTGCATATGAAAATAGACTCCCAATACGTTAGTTTGATACTAGAAACAAAATCAAAGGAGCTCATACAAAGGAGATATAAGTGTTCGAATTTGGCCTTCATATCAGCGTCACTTTCTCGAACAGATTTGGTATTTTGGCTATAACTCTCAAACCACATATTCAATTGTGCTAAAACTGGTTCCATATGAAACTAGACTTCAAGAGCTTTCTATTGATATATAATACAGAAATTTTAGAGCTATATTCAAAGATTTATGCCATCTGTAATTTGACCTCTGTTTGCTGTGGAATTGGAAGTGGAGTTTCGAGTTCAAGTGATCTGAACAGAGAGTACCCGAGTGATTTTTATATTCACTTGAGTGATCAGGAAGATTACTTGAGTGATCATTAATAATCACTCGAGTGAAATGCGTCAGAATGCAGATCACTTCCAGTGGCGCAGAAATCACCGGAGGAATTTTTCACTATTCTCAATTTCACTTCCAGTGATATGGAATTCACTCGAGTGATATGAAATTTTCAAGAATCACTTCTAGTGCGTCTAAAATCACTATAAGAAAAATTCACTGTTTCAAAAATCACTTCCAGTGCAGTCGAATTCACTCGAGTGATTAGTCATTTCTGCAGATCACTTCCAGTGCAAGGTGAAATCACTTCAGGAATATTTTACTGTTATGAAAATCACTTCCGGTGACATGAATTTCACTCGAGTGATCATCCATTTCAGCTGATCACCTCCAGCACCATTCTTGATCACTCCCAGTGAATATCAGTTACCTCATATCACTTCCAGTCAGTGATTACTCAGTTCACTCTTCATAGTTCCAGTGACAGTAAATCAAAATCACTACCAGAGAATCAGAATCACCTCCAAGAACCAAGATCACTTCCTGCAAGTTAATATCCAATGTTTAAGGTAAATCACTTCCAATATTAGCAGTCCAGTGCAACTCCAACGTCCCAGATCACCTCCAGTGAAATGCTTCTGCTTTAGAGTAAAATATTGGTTTGAGAAAATCACTTCCAATGGATTGTATAATCACTCGAGTGATTCAGTTCCTATCAGAAGCACCTTCAGAAGCTGACTGAATCAAAGTGAATTTCAGAGTTCAATCTCTAAATCAGTATGTTTACACTTGTTGCTATACTTAAACATCATTTGACATTTATTTCAAGTGTGAAACAGGAGATCAAATGTTTGGGTTGAATCTTCAAGTTTGGAGGTGACTCACGGCAATCTTCGTCAATTGAAAATTATGAGACCCAGAAAGCAGAAGACCAGCTTTTGACCAATGGGTCAATATACTAATGTCTAATACTTCATTGTATCAATGATTAAGGTGTTTCTCCAGATTAACCATGAAGAAATCATGAGAAGAGCCAAAAAGATGTTTCACGAGAAGCCAAGCGTCCACTGATAACGGCTAGTTTTCTAAAGTGGAAATCTGTCAGAACAAGCAATGCGACTCCAACGGGTATGTTGAGATGCTATCAATAGATCAATGTTTAAAGACCTATATGACAAAAAATCATGGGCAACAAGAGTATTCAATAAACGATTCAATGAACGTGCAAAACAAAAAGAAAGCAACGCTGAAACATTTGTCAGAGCACGATCAATAGAAAATGTTGAAGTATCTGTTAGAGCACACGATGGGCTTACAACGGGAAAATATTTGAAGGCTCCAACAGTTCTCAACGCATCCCCTATATAAACTGAAGCATTCAAACAAGTGTAGATGAGGCAACAGCGACAAACACACAGACACAACAAACAGAGATGATGAAGTAACGAGTACCCATCTGCTAACATGTTGCTGCCATGAACCTTCATCTCTTACACTCTCTGTTAATATATGTTTTCATTGTCATGTATAATTGAGAATGAAAATATTTACATTGTACTTCAGTGAGCATTCATACACTTTGTGAGAGAGAGCTTGTAAACACTTCATCTGTATTTCAGAAGTGTTCTCAAGGTAGAGGGACCTTGAGAGGATTGATCACCTTACGGGGGAAGTTGTAGAGTGAATTGTCAGTAAGAATTTCTGTTCGTAAGATTTACAAGGTGCAAACAGTAGAGAACGTTGCTACTCGTAAGACTTACAGTGGTGTAAGCAGGAGAGAACGTTGCTGCTCGTAAGACTTGTACGGGTAAGCAGGAGAGAAAGGTCTTCGGATTGCTTTGCTCGACTTGCTGTAAAAAGGAGTAACCTTACAGTGTATAAGGGGGAGTACTTTGTAAGAGATTTGTAAAGGCTTTTCTTGTGCCCGGTTAAACAAGAAGATAGTAGATTGGAAATCTCAGGAGGAGCCTGGGGACTGGACGTAGGTCATCGTGGATTGGACCGAACCAGGATAAATCACAGTTTGCATATTCTCTTCCCTAAGCTTTTACATTCCCAGCATATAAGATTTACATAGCTGCTTATGATTTTATACTTCCACATGTATTGATTTTATAAGTTGCAAAAAGATTTTAAAAGATCACACTTTATTATCGTACACCCAATTTACCCCCCTCTTGGGTGTCAGCCAATTCTAACAAAGGTGTCCATAGCATACCATCCACAGACCAATGGTCAAGCTGAAGTCTCGAATAGGGAGATTAAGCAAATCCTTCAGAAGACTATTAACTCTACCCAAAAGGATTGGAGCAAGCGATTAAATGATGCTTTGTGGGCTTATCGGACTGCCTACAAGACTCCGATTGGGATGTCCCTATATAGGCTTGTTTTTGGTAAGGCATGTCACCTTTCGGTTGAATTAGAGCATCAAGCTTATTGGGCCATTAAGCAGTGTAACATGGATTTGGTTAAGTCTGGGATGGAACGGAAGCTCTAGTTGCAAGAGTTGGATGAGCTTATATTGGATGCCTATGAGAGTTTGTGGTTATATAAGGAGAAGACTAAGGCATTCCATGACAAGTAAATCCTACAGAAAGAGTTTTCTGTGGGCTAGAAAGTTCTTCTATTCAATTCCCGTCTCAAGTTTATTCCCGATAAGCTTCGATTTAGATGGGATGGCCCTTTTGGTGCTGTTGAGTTGTGCGATCCACCTACAGGGCAGACCTTCAAAGTGAATGGACATCGACTCAAACCATTTTATGAGGGATCATAACAGCAACCTGAAGAAGCAGACCTCATACTCACTGATGCAACTTATCCTCCGTAAACACCTGGGGAGTATTCTTCTGTCTCTATTTCCCTTTTCTTTTATTTCTTGCGTTTCTTTTTCACTTTTCTTTTTCAAACTTAGCGTAGACTTTTTAAATAATACACTTTCTCCTTCTATGATTGTTTAGCTATGTATATTGTAGACTTGGACATGTTGGCTTTGATGGATCATACTATTTGGACTGAATTCCTTACTTTTGGTAGTTGATTTTGGTGATGTTGATTGCATGATTTGGTATTTACCTTTATGAGATTTTGGGCCTACATGAATGGGATTCATCTTTTACCATTCATCCTTTTTCTGTGTACATCTGCTCCTGATTTATGTTCTCTAGAACTTGCTCTCTTTCTTTTTAAAACTACATTTTTCACTTACATGTATAAATATGATAGAGGTTTGTTTAGTTTCTTTCTTTTATTTGCCACTTTGACCAAATAGCCTTCCCTTAAACTATTATATTCCTTTTGTTAGCCCCTTTGTGCCTTTTTGACTCATTCTTTTCTTAAACCACATTACTAGCCAAAGTGTAAAACCATGTTATACCGCACCTTGGAAATTTACTGAGCATTGGTTTCACCTTAGTTTTGTGTTTACATGTGAGGGTTACCCAGGAGTGCAACAATTTAAGTGTGGGGGGGATGTTTGATTTGGGAGTTGGTTTGGGAGTTGGGTCATTGTGATAGAAAAAAAAACAAAAAAACAAAAAAAACAAAAAAAAAGAAGGAGAAGGAGGGATGTATACTTGAAAGGGGATATTCCATTGATTTGAGTGTTATTATTATCGTGCTCTTTCAAATTTCTTTAGTGCTTAGCCTCACATATCCATACTTATACACACCTTCACCTTAGCCCCATTACAACCTTAAATAATAAGCTCTCTTGATTTATGCATGCATGTGATATGAGTAGTGGAGAAGTAGAAATTGAGCAAGCCTATGGTAGGACAATTTCTTGAGTAGAGTTTGAGTGATACACTTATTTACCCTATACACTTTAGAGAGTTATTGAGAGAATCCTTTGAGAGACCATCTTGTGTGAGTAGCATCATTGATTAAGACTACCGTGTTTTGTAATTTGATATGAAAGGATTTTAGTTTTAATTGGTTGGTCTTTTGAAGCTCTGTGTCCATTGTTCCATTTTTGCATTGTTGGCAATTGTTAGAAAGGAGAAGTTTTTCTTTTAGTTTTGCTCAGGAATGCAAAATGATAAGTGTGGGGGAATTTGATAATTGAATATTTATTACACTTATTTGTATCTCTTGATTAATAAATTTAGATTGTTTAGTTAATAAATAATGGGCTTTTATGCTTATTTGGGCTTTGGGTGTTTTATTGGATTTAACATATTTTAATGATAAAAATTCCAGATTTACAACCCTTCCCTATTTTGATCATAACTCTTGAACCAGATATCCGACTGATCTCATTCTTGTCTCATATTTTAGATGATTCAAAGAGAAACAATTGATATGAAGACTTGAAAGGCAGATTCATACAAGAGGACAGTCAAAATTGCAGTTAACGTTATATGTATTTTTCTGGATTTTTATTGGGCCCGAATTTTGTAATGGAGCACCATTTATAGTTATTTTTGTTTTGGGCTGAACTGGTGGGCTCTGATCCATTTTTCAATTAGGTTTTTACTTTAGTTAGCTTAAACAATGGGGGAGAGGATGTATTGGACAATTTTGGATTGAAATCAGAAGTTAAAAATGTTCTTCGCGTTCTTCGTTCATTCTTCGGATTTTCCAGTCATGTTCGGCTAAGCTTCTGTGATTGACCTATGGATTGAGGATTCACGTTTCCAATCAGAGGACATGCTTAAACTGGTAACGTAACTCATTTCTATTTACTCTAATTGGATTCGATTTCTAGAAATAGTTCGAATGTTTGTTTTAATGTTCTGATTAGTACATCCCAAGGACACAGTTTGAATCAGGTTATAGTGATACTGTGCGATCGCACAGTAGCACGCCACGCATACGAACAAAACCTAGACGATCGTCTAGTCGAGGGATTCTTTGGACAAATGCAGAGATTTCGGTTCATCCAGAACTAGTCACGAGTTTCGTTATAAATTCTCCGTCTGGTAATAGTAGGAAACTATGAAATCTCAATTCTAGGTCAGTCGTTTTAATCTGTTTGGTCCAAGTCGTTTTTGATTTCAGTCTTTAATCCAAGTTTATTATTTTTTAATAGTTTAATTAAAAAAACCCCCCAATCTATCATTGTTCGACTGTTTTAGACCGCATGTGAATTCCGTGGGAAACGATCCAGGTTTACTATTGCAAATTCTTATCGAAAATGGTTATTTTGCGAGAACTCAACAATTCTCGACCAGTATTCATGAATGTTTCACCTATTATCGGCATTGGCAAGGCGCTAAAGGTTAAAAAGCTTAGCCCTAGGTACATTAGTCATTTGAGATCTTATCAAAGATTAGGCCAATAGCGTACCAAATAGCTTTACCCCCAAGCTTAAGTAGATTGCATGATGTCTTCCATGTTTCACAGTTAAAGAAATATCAACCTAACCTAGAGCATGTGATCGCATACGAAGAAGTAAACGTGCAAGATGATCTTACATATGATGTCACACCTGACCGAGTCATTGATCGGTAGGAGAAACAACTAAGGCACAGGAGTATCATGTTCATAAAAGTGGTATATAAGGGGTTATCTCCTAGGGAAGCTACCTGGGAAGCTGAGAAAGACATGCAGAAGCATTATTCGAAATTCATGAGCTACTACATGTAGCAAATTTCAGGGACGAAATTTATTTAAAGGGGGAGAGCTATAACATCCCATTTTTATTCACCAATATTCCTTGTATGTACTTTTGACATTTAATGGAATAAAATGGTGAATTATGGTGGTGCACATAAAATCATAAACACTCCAATTGATGGTTACACACAATTTGGCTAAGCTAGGACACAAAGGAGCAACTCTTCTAACATTGTAACCCAAATTGGAGCATAAAAGGACAAATCTTGGCTCAATACTTGTGCTAAAATTTAGCCAAAAACAAGGAAGAACAGCAAGCCATGATTTAGTCCAATAAATCACAAAAATGTAATGGCAAAATGGTAATTTTCCATAAAAAAGAATCAATTTATTTTTCCCACTCCTCTTGATATTTTTGGCCAAATAAGGAAAAAGAGAGGGAAAATAATTATTTTGGGGATAAATATTAATTTTGGAGCATTTGTGACCAAGTAAAATAAATTGAAAGTCAAAAAGTGAATATGCTATAATTACTTGATTAAAGAAGGAACTTATGGAAAATGCAAGAAACAATTTTATTTTCCTTTCCCTCTTGGATTTCCGGTCAAAAGGGAAATAAAGGGAAATAAATTGTTTGTCCCATATTAATTCAAAAAGGAATAATCCTAGCCAAGTAAAACATGCACATGTTAATTTGCATTAAACAATATTAAACCAAAAAGCAAGAGGAGATATTTCAAGACATATTTTTCTCTTTCCTTCCTCATTATTTTGGTTGAGCAAGAGAAATAGAGAGAGAGAGAGAGAGGAAAGCTCAAGAAAACAAGAAGGAGCTAGGGTTCAAGAAGCAAGAATCAAGGTAAGAGGCTTGATTTCAAGTGTTTTTACCTTGTAATTCACTTAGAACCTCTTCTAACATCTTCTTCATCTTGGAAATCATGGTTAACACGAAAAATCAAGAGGGAAGAGAGAGAGGGAAGTGGAACCTAGAGAAAAAAAGTTGAAGAATCAAGAGGTAATCTTAAAGATCACGATCCTCTTTGTAATATGTTGTTGTGGTGGTGGTTGTTGTTGATATTGGCTTGATTTTGTGAATTTTATGAAATTGGAAAGATGAAACCCTAAGAGTTTATGCTACCAAAATTTCCATGAATCATGTTTATTGAGTGTTTAGATAGTTAATCATGTGATTAGGAGTGAAGAGAAAGGTGTTTGTGGATTGGAATCATGAAAACACATTTTCTCCTTTTCTCTTGCAAGTTTGGGCCAGATGCAGAACATAGGAGAGGAGTAGGAATTTTGTAGTTTTGATCATTCCATTTGATTTATAAGGGAAAATTGTGAACGAATACATGTGTTCAAATTTTCGGATGATTGTATGTGAATTTGGAAATTATAGAAGTAAAAAAGAAATGATGTTTGATTTGTCTCACTAAAGGCAGTGTTGTTCTAAAATACATTTCATTAGTCAAACCTAGTCCAAATGTTATGAAACTTTACAGAATTAAAGTGGATATATATATCTTTAATATGATATGTGGATAATAATTTTTGGACTAGTACATTAAGAGATATAATTTTTCAAAGTTGAACCCTGTTTCTGGAATGGAATCTGGGACAGAGGAGGTTTGGAAACTTTCTAGGAAAAATGTGATGATAGTGACCAGACTTAGATATTTTTCCATAAAATTAAACTTTATTATATTTACATAGACTTTGGAATCAGTCAATTTGAAATTTTCTAGAATTAATTATGAATTTTCAAAGTTGAATAAAAATCTGCCAGTTTATAGAAAACTATGAAACTGCACTGTGCCGAAATTGCTGAAACTGTGATAGATAACCAACAAACTGTTATTAAAGGCAATATCAATGCAAGTAATAATAAATTACTTGTTAACTTTAATTTATAGGAATTGGTAATAGCTCGAGCCGGAACAAGAGTATTGGACAGTAGAGCCAAAAAATGATTCAGGTAGTAACTCTTTATTTCATATATTATGCGATTATTTGTATGCTTTATGTATGTCATATTCTATAACATGACAGTGCCAAGGGAATATGGCCTAGCTGTGGTCTGGGATCCAACAATGGTACACGAGTTAAGCCAGGGTTGCATACAGTCATTTGGCCTTGGACAGTGTGCGCAACAACATAGTATGAGTTCGCATCTTACATAACATGGTGCATTGCATATTTATTTTCACATTTTATCTATTTGAATGCCTGTTACTATTGAGATTCACTCAAATCTCATGCTTTTTCAACATTCAAAACATTCCACTAGAAGGTAGCGGCTCAAAGGGTAAGGCAGTGGCTACCGGCGAAGAGTCCCGATGCATATAGAGGCTGTCGTTAGTTATCTAGTTTGTACCTTTGTTTCTTCTGAACACTTTGTACATATTTTTCAAATCCTTAGGGATTTTCCTATATTGTAAACAAGTATTTAATGTTAGTATGCTTGCGCTATTTCTGTATGTGTTGTGAACTATGCGTTTAATACTTTACGAATATCGAAATGTTAAGGGGTTTGACAAAGAAGACAGAGACATAGTGGTAGAGAGAATGAAGAAGACGATGGTGGTTGGAGAGAGAGAAACTGACAGATAAGAAGGTCATCGAAAATCTACAAATGTTGAACTCTTCTTTTATAAGTTTGTCGGCAACTTTTGTTATGGTCTCTCTCATGTTTCTAGTCTCTCTCGCCACTATCTCTCTCCTTGCTATGGCACCACACTCCTCCCAAGCTTGGTCTCTATCAAAAATAAAGAAGAAAGTTCAAATCTCTCAAATTACGTTGCAGCCTCTACAATATGAAACTCCTAAGTCATGGCCTTCTTTTGTGGTGGTGAAGACAGAGTGGTAGTCACCGGAAAAAGTAAAGGTGGAAGAAGAAGGTGGCGTGTGGTGGTGAGGAAGGAAGTCATCAACAGTGGTGGTGACTCTCCATCTCTTTCCCACTCCTCCACCAACCAACTATCTCCAAGTCCCTATATATGTTTGTGTTGTACGAAGAAGAACCTATTTTGTTGCCAGTCAAAATGCAAGTTTTGACCAAGGACCAATCTAAAAATATATAAAAGTTCGTGTAGGAACTAAATTGGAAATATCCAAAATGTTGTTGGGGTAAAACTGTAATTTTCAAATTATTTGGGTACTTTTTTTTGTAATTTTAATTTCTATGGTCCATTTTCTTCTTTTATTTGAAATTTCAAGAAATTCTAGAGATCTTTTCATTAATTTTTCCCAATCCTCAAAAATATTAATTCTAACCCTAATTGACATTTTCCAAAATATCTAATTTTCTTCTTAAGCACCTACAATGCAATATTAAGCACAAGATAGCATCAAAAGTCTAAGAAATCATTTGCATGAATAATTAACAAATTATGACAATTTTGCCTCTAATTATATTTAACTCAATACAAACGTTCCTAACTTAAATTAGTGTTTAATCATACAATAATGTCCTAGAAAATGCATTAAAAATCCTAAACTAACCATGAAAAAAACTATAAAAATATAGTTCAATCAATCACAAGTTTCACATATACAATCATCACATATTCCATCCACAACTAGCGAGAATATCATGACTATGGAGGAGGATAAGCTTGTAAAGGAACATCTCCGATCCCTAGGGTTTATATAGGTGAGAATTAATTAGAGATTTATAAAAAAAAAAGGTAATTAAAATAAGAGTAGTTGACATTTGGGAAAAGATTATATAGTTGGAGAATGAGGCGATACTGCTTTTAAGAGTTATTCTTTAAATGACAGTTGTTTCTCATGAAAAGTTTTTTTTTGTTATTCATACTTTACAGTCGTTTAATATGACTATATTTTTTTTGTTTTCGCTAATATAAGGTTGGAAATCAAATCATTTGCAAGTATTACATGACGGTTATTTTGAAAGAACTATCAGTTTCGCTACTAAATAAATGACAGTTATCCACTACAACTATTAATTTTGTATTTTTATGATTTGCACCTCGCAATACATGACAGTACGCATAACTAACTATTATTTTTAAGCGTTATATATTCTTGTGTAACCTCTATCTCAACATACATAATGTTTATTAGCTGTAACTATTATGTATTAAACGTTATAAATGTGTAAATATGTAGTAGTGTATTAATTACCACATCTACCAAAAATTATTATTTTACGTCGATTTATATATATAATTTTTGGAATCCGTTTATAAGCTATAAACCGTGTGATTAATAACCTCAAATTCTCCAAAAGATGAGAGCATATTAATCCAGGTACAAAAAACCAGACCGGACCAGAAAACCAGTGAACCGGCCGGTAGTCTGATCCGATTGGGGTATTAAACCTGTTGAACCGGTCAAAACCAGTGGAAACCGGTGGTCGAACCAGTCCCCCTTCTTTTAAAAAAATATATTTTTTTTATTCCTCTAACTACTATCTCGAGCTATTTTTTAGGGAAAAATGAAAGTTTGAAGACCAAGATGAAGAGAAAAATAAGTAAAGAAAGAACAAATCTAAAAAAAAGATTTTAGGTGATATAATAATTAATTAATTATAGGAAAAGAAATATCATTACATAAGTACAGGAACCATAACTAATACTAATAAATTTTAAGTATTTTTTTTCTAAAGATCTTCATTTTTATCTATAGAAGTTTAAAAATATATTAATATATATATTTTCATTAATACATTGTAATATTTTAATATGACCGGTTCAACCACCGGTCCGATCCCGGTTGAACCATTGACCCTTGAACCTATACCGTGACCAGTTCATTACCCGGTCCAGTATTTTATTCCTTGGTATTAATTGCTTCTAAAAGTTTCTTCTTCTTTTTTCTTTTTTCTTTTTTCTTTTCGACCGGAATTGCTTCTAAAATTTTCTACTTTAATAACACAAGATTTTATAATATTTATGATATTATTTATTCTATAAAGAATGAATGAATTGAGCTATATTCTAGGGCTACAGACTATACATTTATGTCATAAAAAAACGTGTTGTGACTTGAAGTACAAACGATCTCAGACAGCTTCCAAAGAATTTTAGTATGAGGTTGTGAGCTTAGGCCTTCTTTAACAAATATAATGAATGTGTGGGTCATGACACCAAAAAAAAAATGACTAGACATTAAAACTTGTTGGCAGGTGATGTTCAAATGACCCCAAACACCTTTCTTAAAACTTTCTTCTGTGTAAGGTTGCAAGTTTATTTGAACTCTTAATAGAAAATATAATGGGTGTGTGAGTTAATGCAAAAAAAGACAAGATAATGGAATTTAAAAATTTTATGCCAATTTTTTTATGAAAAAGTTGAGGGGAGAATTACATTGGGTCCTAAGGAATACAAATTATCACAATAAACCAATAAGCTCACATGAAATCATTAAATTACTATGAAGTTGTAAAGGACTTATGAGGTATTGATTGGAATTATGAAAAGAATAATTTACCTTGATTTGTCATTAGTGGTACATCGACTTGTCATCAATTGAGACACCATAATTTGTCATTAATGGCAACATGACTTGTTATACTCTGACCTATCAATTGTGGCACCATGACTTATCATCAGTGGCACATTAACTTGTCAATTGATATATCTTAACTTGTCGTTGATGGCACTCTAACTTGTCAATGTGTTACTAATGACAAGTCAGAGTAAACTTGTATTTTCACAATTTCAATAAATCACCCACAAGTCCCTTAGGAGTTCATTGTAATTTGACAATTTCATGAGACCTGTTTGTGATAATTTATCTTTCTTGGAAGCTCAATGTAATTCTCCCAAAATTGTATGTCAATGTTATTTTTATTACCAGACTCTAACTTCATGGGGGCGGGCCAAGGTTATTTTTAGAAACAATTATTAAAAGGAAAATACTCAATTCAAGTTCCTTATGTTTATCATATCAAATTCTTCAATCATAGGTGGTCATGTATCCTATGTTTGTATCAAATTCTTCAATCATAGGTGCTCATGTATCCTATTTTTAAAATATTATCATTTAACTATAAATTCATAGCAACCTATAATTAGAAAATTTGATATGATGGATATAAAGAATTTGATGTAAATATTGTCCATATTAAAAATAGTTTGCTAAAAAAACTTAAGTGGATAATTTGATTGGGCTTTTTGAAAGCTTATTGATTGGATTTCAGTTTCACTTCATTGGCCCAATTAATACCTCGGCGTCTCTGGGCTAAGCTATCTGATAACGATCCAAATACATCTACCTTAATATCAATTTTCATGGAAACTACAATGAAATTGGATCTGGCGGAATGAAATAGCCCCTCATAATGTGCTAAATCAATCTTCAAATTCTTGGTAAGAGGTATCCATGTTTACCCAATTTATCAATATGAGTTCTCCCCCTTAATTCAAAAATAATTAAGAAAATCTTGAAGATAGCTTCAAAATCACTCATGTCATTCATGTTCCAACCTTAATTTGTGAACAATCCTTTTTTAATTAAGGAAAGGCCTTTAACATTGACATCCAGGACTCCCTGTTATTGGTTGCATTATGGGAAAGGAATTTGTTTTATCCTGGAAAAATATCTATTATATTTACATCATTATTATTTAAACATGCATTATAAGTTGTATATTAAAAATAAATAAAGACAAATGCAGGAGATATTTCCTACAAGTGGTGTGTGCTAATGTAAATGGCTTTAATAAAACAAACCTCAAACCTCCAAGAAATATAATCTTCTTATTCAAATATAAGGCTAATTAAATTACATAGAATTTTGTGTCAATTGCACATCATCCCCAAACTCTTAAAATTTTAAATTAAATACTCTAATATTTCATATTTTAAGACTATCATCAACTCCATTGCCGTTAAAATTACCAAGGTTAATGGTTTTTGCCATGTCATAATCATTATATTTTCTATTATATGTCATGTCATTTAAAAATGCAACTTTGGCAGGAGAGGGTGTGTGTTTTATAACACTTTTTTAATTATTCCCACTTATCTAAAATGTAGGCAGAGCGCATTAGAGGGTTTATTTTAGTCTTAAATATAAAGCATTTATCTACTTTATCTTCTAAAATACTTTATCTTCTAAAATTTATAATTTTTTTCAAACTATCCTATTGATTGTAAATATTAAGAGGATTTTCATTAAAGAGTGATTCCAATGTAAATTATTAATAAAGAGGGTATTTTTGAAAAGACAGTGCAATTTTTAAAAATAATTAACTTAAATAATTGTTTTTAATCTTACAAGTTAGTTATATATATTTTACATTAATAATAAGAGTACTTAAGAGTAATATACTTATAAATGAGAATTTCATATGAGTCTGCTTGTGCTTAAAGAAAAAAATTTGAATCCAAATTGAGGGCCGGAGGTTTTAATTTTTAGTGATTTGAACCAAATAATGAATTTATGTGTATGCACTCCAATTAAGGGAATTAAGGGAATAATAATGGTCGGAACATAAACACATTCCTTAAGTCTTTTTTCAATGCAAAATTATGAGTTCGACCCTCTATAAGTGTCATGGTTGCGTGTGCTCTTTTTATTACAAAAATTATAGCAAAAAAGGAATAAAAACATCAAAATATTTAAGAAATTAATTATTCATTGTCCTTCCTAAATAGATGAACTTCACTTACAAATTAATGATTACGCAGTTGCAAATTAAGAAATATAAGTATCAAACTACTAGAGATCATGAAAACTATTCATATTTCTTCATACATAGATCAATCTCACTTACAAATTAATAGTCACAAAGTTGAAAATAACGAGATATGAGTATAATGAAAAGTCACAACTTTATCTGAATTTATAAAATAAAAAGTGAAGTGATTAAAAAAAAGTGGGATATGAAGGTCGAAGTTGTACCTACTTTCTCCTCAAATTAAGATGAGGAAATTAAAGAAAGCATAAGTTATCATTAGAATGATTCAAAGTGGGAATGTTCGTGAGAAAAATTAAAATCCTAGTCCTCAACGGATACCTACTCAGCTACCTCCGCATTGTCCCCTCATAGCTTTCTCTGAATTGGATGCCAACCCTCATGTCGGTAGGTAATCCCTTTCTTCCTCAGAAGTTATGAGGAAACTCTCATCCGAATAATCAATACAACAATATACATATTACTCATCTAAACCTATTTATAAGTTAGAGAGGGAAGGTGTTCTTTGATCTTATTTATGAGTCACTTCATTAAATTTTTCATGTGAATATACAATTTTACCATTATTGTCGTATAGCATTTGTTCTCATGTGGTATATGTTTATTAAGTATGAGTAAAGTTGGAAAGTTGATAAATTTTAAAATAGAGTTAATAAAATTTAAGATTTTCCTTAGTCTGTATGAAATATACTAGAACTGAGTTATATATAAGACCATATGAGCATAAAATTTCTCGCAAGCCCTAATATAGCATTGAATTTTTGGGAAAATCATTATGAGATCCCAAGAAAAAAATGTAATAACCAAGAGTTTCCAATAACAAGCAACCAACATGATGAGCCTATTATAATTTCCTACATCAGAACTTATTATTTTATGTTACTCACTTATTGTTCGACTTTTTAATTATTACATTCCATAATCATTCTTATATATGACTCATAGGGAGTCTCCCTTAAAACAAAGAGAGGAGAATCCAAGATGAGTGATATTAAGGGGGCAAAAAAAAGAAAGGAAGAGAATTATTCGAGCTAGGAGCAACAAGAAAATGCCTTCAAGTGAATACACAAAATATCTTCATCTAAAGCTTTAAGATAAAGAGTTCATGAGTTATTACACTTTTCTGTTTTTTTCATATCAAAACAAATTTATACAAAAACTTGATATCTTAATAATCTCCACCTTAAGTGTGAGTTTTGTAAATATTGATCAGGCGCATAAATAAGCTTTTTTATATTGAAGACGCCACATAAATGACCCTGCTGCCTAATTAATTATATTATGTGAGTGGATTTGAAATTAAATGAGATTTTTTTAAAAAAAAATCATCCGAGGACAAGTTTAATTCATTTATAATGTTTATAATGGAGCTTTAAACCTAACTCACATAGTGCGAACCACAGTACTCTCACCCAACATGTTCTCTAGCTTTGCTAAATGATTTGGAGACAAACGTGGATGGCTCTTAGATTATTCAAATTCAACTCTGCATGTGACTGAGTTCTTGTTGCCATAATGACATCAGTCTTTTTTTCATAATCTTCCTCAAGTTTCAAATCGAGGTTTCTTTTTTTGACTAACTGGTTCTTCATTAACCAACAATGGCCCTTTCGTCTTTTATTCTGGTCTGCCCCAAAATCAGCTAAACCAGAAAAGTAACACAGCATTACAAGGAAACAGTATCAAATCAGATCCACCACAAAGAAAAAAAAAAATCTTTACTTTTTGATTTTCTAACCACTTAGCATTATAATTTTAGTGAGTTTTTTTTTCATGTTCACTCAGAATTATAAACCTATCTTACTTTATAATTGAAGGATTTAACGAAGCCTAGATTAATCCATATCAAGCCGAGTAACATCCTTTTAGGTCACAAGGTCTATTATCACGTATTTAATGTGACTTTATTTTTTTAGGATTTAAACTCGATACCTCTATTTAAGTAGGTATGAATCCTTGCTAGTTCAACCAGGCACTTAATGGCATTATTTTAGTTGTTTCTAATGTAAAACTAAACAACTTCTACTCTGGTCTAATATGACTTTTAAAAGTTTAATCATTTGTTAGGAATTAATTAGTTAGTTTTGGAAGCAAGTTCTCAATTATAGCAGATGGATTGTCACCATCACGCAAATTTAGGATGAAATTAAATTGACGGTGGTAGCACTACAATTAAATTAAGCTATAAAATTTGTAGTTATAGTAATTAAAAAAAGATTTTTTTTTCATAAAACTATGTATGTTTTTAATTCATTGCTTAAGGTATGATAAATGAGTCATGCATATGATTAGTAGCATATCAGGATGTAGCTTACCATAAATTTTATATTTAATATTTAATATGGAGTATATTTCCACTAACATGTGATTTATTCTTTTTATATTTAAAAACATACAATAATTTAATCGTGTATCTCTACTTAAATTATGTCACCAAATCTTTAATAAAAAAATGTATCAATCTAAAAACTTTCCAATTGTTTGTCAACTTCAACCTGATAAAATAATACTCCTCCAATCTTTAATATAAGAATATTTTCTAAAACATCTAAGTTATCTTCCTCAATTCCCTCATTTTCTCTATTCCTTGATTATTTGGATGGAGCAATAATAGGGGTAAATTAGGAAATAATTGATAAATATGAAAACTATGTCTTGTATTTAAGATTAAGATCAACTCCCCAAATATCCTTTATATTAAGGACCACAGGGTTTAGCATGTTAAGAGATTTTTTTTAATTAATAAATCAATGTCTTACATGCATATTTATTAAAGAAGAAGAAGAAGAAGAAGAGGCATACAATACACTATTTTCCAATGCTGTGACTCCATGTAGCTTTTATATTTAGTATTAATTAATACTACTTTATGACTGAATATCAATTGATGTGGCTTTTATATATGATTATTTGTGAGTATACTTTCTTGCAAAATCCGCTCTATGATCTTTCATAGTCCTTATCATAAGATTTTTTGAAAGTTGTCTAATTTTTTTACCTCCTAAAAGCCCTTTACTTTGATTGAGAGTAATTTAATTAACTAATTTTAAGTAAATTTCTTAATTTATATGAAATTGTCCAAACCTTCATGATAAAGGGAATTATTGTGCTGCTCAATGTTATTTGGTTTAGGCGTAATGCAGCTATCCATGAAGAACGCATCCCTCGTCCTTCATATGTTTTTAAGGAAATTTCAGATAAATTGTCCTTCAGCCTCGTTGCTTTTAATAACCCACTATCTGATTCCTCTTCCTTCATTAGTTTGATTTCAGCCCCAACCATCTCAAGTATTCCAAGATCAGGATGGTCTATCATTCTCTACAATCGAAAGAATCGACCAAATGTCTATTGCAATTGCCTTATATGTTTGAATGGAACTCCATTACAATGCTTGAGATGGCAAAGAATTACTACTACAGATTAGGGATTTAACGTCACTAAAAGACGTCCCTTCTTTAAAAAAGGAAGTATAAACTGGACGTGGTGGCATTTATATAAATAAAGAGAAACTTTTTCCTCTTTAGGCGTCCTAAAAACCAAGGGACGTGTAAAGAGATATTTAGACAAGAAGGGATGCCTAAAGATTTGCCTTTAGGCGTCCCTTCTCTAGAAGGGACGCCTAAAGGCTGCATGTCAGCCACGTAGCTGACATGCAGCAAACAATAGGCGTCCCTTCTGTAAGAAAGGATGCCTATTGTATATATTTAGGCGTCCCTTCTCCAAGAAGGAACGCCTAAAGGTCCTTTCCCTCCATCCCTCCGTAACAGCATCTTCGTTCTCTCACGGTCACAAGACATTGCCCTCCTCCCTTTCTCAAAAAACCCAGCTGCAGGAACTAAGCCTCCTCCATAGCAGCATTTTCATTCAATCTCCTTCCTCCCAAGATTCTTAAGGCGTTATACCTCTCCTCGATCTGTCTCTCTCGCGTCGTATCCATCCCTCTCTCAGCGTGTCCACCACAAGGCCAGCAGCATCGTGAACCTCTGTCCTAAGCTCCAAGGTACAGCGCGCCCCTCCCTTATCTTTATTTAGGCAGCCATTATTTTCTCTGTTGCTCATTGTCAAGGATTTTGCATTGGTTTTTTTTTTGTAGAGTTGGATTTTTTTTATGCGGTTATTTAAGGGTCTGAAATGTCACTTATGTGTTCGTATCATAGATTTTTATTTCTCCTGTTACATTTAGAAAAGACATATAATATTTATAATAATATATGATATTTATTGATGTACTTGGGCTAGCAGGTTACATCTAGACTAAGAAAGACACATGTGTCTTTTTATGGCTTTTGCACATGACATATATATATATATATATATATATATATATATATATATATGTAGATAATTATAAAATATTTTGTAAGTGAAAAATATGTTAGAATTTGTTGAAAAGTGACTATTAAAAAATTATAAAACTCATTACTTGTTTAGAATGAAAAATGAATGAGATTAAAAGGTAATAATTAATTATTTCAAATGTGAAATGCCATATATGTCTGGAAATAAAAATATTTTTGAGAAATAATTGTTGTGTCATAATAATAATAATATATAAGTATAAATTTTTTAACATGTCTTTTTGAATTTTTTAGTTTAATGATGAAAAATTAGTGGATTGTATTTTTTATGTTTAAAATAGTTATAACAGGAAATCTCATTGTTGTCAATTATTCTAAACTTTGGCGTTATTGAGAATGGCTTGGGTAAAAAATGGATCATAGTTGGATGAATGCTTTGAGAACTAGTAAAGAATATGAGAATGGGGTGGAAGAGTTTATTGAATTTGCTAGAAGGAATGCTCCAACCAAAAATGGGAAGTATTTTTGTCCTTGTGTGAATTGTTTAAACGAGAGTCGACGGGATGTTGATGATATAAGGGATCACCTACTTTGTGATGGAATAAATCTTCGATACACAAGGTGGATATGGCATGGTGAGGAAGTAACTGATTATCCATCGCACAAGAAGGAAGGAGTGGATGTTATAGAGCAAGATAGAATGGAGAAAATGATTCACGATGTCGAGGTTGAATCCTTCGCCCAGGAACATGAATTTGACAGCCTGCAGAGTGATGCGGAGACACCATTATACCCTGGGAGTAAGTACACACGACTGACAGGAACATTGCATTTGGTAAACTTAAAGGCAACTTGTGGATGGACCGATAGTAGTTTTACATTACTACTGAAATTATTGTGTGAGATATTTCCAGAAGATAATGTACTTTCAAACCGTATGTATGAGGCAAAGAAAATCTTGTCTACGATGGGTATGGAGTACAAAAAGATACATGCTATGCACTTTTCCAGTTCGAAAGACAAAAACCACATATGTGCATCAATGGCTTATTATGGAGTTATAGAAGATATATGGGAGATGACCTATTACAAGTTCAAAGTTGCTTTGTTCAAATGTAAGTGGGTTAGCAATGCTGCTGTGGTAATAGATCCACAATTTGGATTTGTCTCAATCGATCTTCGAAGAGTTGGTTATAGAGATGAGCCCTTCATTCTAGCAAGCCAGGCGAAGCAAGTGTTTTATGTTACAGATCCTGCAAATAAAAATATGTCCATTGTACTTAAAAGCAAAAAATAAAAATATGGTGATCCAACCTTCAACCTTGACGACACTCCACTTTTGACAACAAATCCACCTACAGGAATTGAGATCAAGTTGGTAGATGATGAAGATTATTCTGCAAGAAATGATCATTGTGAAGGAATATGGGAAACAGTATAAAGTAAGACCTTTAACTATATAAAATTGTATTCTGTCCTATGTGCTTTTTTCCCTTAATGTAGTTTATACAGATACCTGTAATCTACTTACCTCTCTGACAATGATTTTTTTGTGTCCAGGAATATGTTAAGTTCTAGTGACTCAGGGAGCGACAACGAGTAGCATGATGGAAGGCAAGAAGAGCCACCCGCTCCGAGAAGAATAAGGGGTGCCATGAAGATGACTGTATTGGTGAAGCGCCACTACAATGAACAGGAGAGGGTTCACATAGACTTTGATGCCAACATGAATCTAGAGGGTCCTGAAGAAGACCACTTCATTAGTTATCTTGGTTTTTTGGGTCGAAGCAAAGTCCGAATCATCTATAATAGTTGGAGGCAAGTTCCCAAAAAAATGAAAGCCATGATATGGCAACGGATTTTGGTACATAACTTTCGATACATTTTATGTATTTAGATCTTTCTTCATATTCAAGTTTAATTGTCTCCGTTTTTGTAGCAAACGTTCAATGTTCCTGACACCACAGACATGTACAACCACTGGATGGGAGAGGTTCGTTTGTGCTGGAAGGATTTTAAAAATAAGCTCTCCAAGAAGTACATTAGAGGTGACAAAAGACATCTGGATCCTTGTAAGGAATATTCATATCTATCTCCAGAGGACTAGAAGTTGTTTGTAGCAAAACGACAAGTGGTAAATTTTTTGTCTTCAGTATGAAAATTTTTACTTTCAATATAGTTAATGTACCAATAACTTTTTTTTCCTTTTTTCCCTTAAATAGGAATTAAGTGCGGCGAACACACAGAGGCAAGAAGCAAATCAGTACCAGCATTGCATGTCTCAGGGTGGCTACAGGAAGCTGGAGCGAACGATGGTGGCAGAAAGAGCTGGAAAAAATGAAGGAAGCTGTGAAATCGGATCCTTCCGTTGTTGTACAAGCGCCAGCTCCTCCTCCGCGTCACAAGAAATGGAAAGCAGGGAGGATTAAGGGTGGAAAATATGTAAATCCGACTATTGCTGAGGTTGACTCGAGGATTGTAAGTACTAATAGCACAAGTAATTAATTGTGAAATTCTTTCACATTTCTAGCATTTAATTTTCGTTCATAATGAATTGTATGCTACAGGACGAACTCGAAGAGCAGAGTAGCCAAGGTTCGTTCACTCCTAGTGGATGGATGGATATATTGGCAACGTCGATTGGGAAGGCTGAATACCCCGGCCGTGTTAGAGGGGAGACGAGGGGAGTTAGTATTACGAAGTATTTTGGTAAAGCCTCGATATTTTCTTCACAAGCTGAACCCAGTCAACAGTTTGTGGCTAAGCTTCACGATCAAATCTGAGAAGAGCTCCGAGATGAGCTAATGACAGAACTACGTGGTGAAATGAAATCGTTGTTTGATTTTCATCAAACGGAGGGTACTAGGGTTAGAAACTAGGAATCCCCGGCCTTCCCCAGCACTAAAGGAAGTCACCACCCGCCGGACGAATCCCTTGCACAGCCTTCCCACACCACGCAACTCGTTGCCGAGGCTTTCCACAATCCAGAACCCCTTGTCCAGCCTTCCCACACTCCAGAACTTGTTGCCGCTCCTTTCAACACATTAGTTATTTCTTTTTTATTAATTAAAGAAATGCTTGATTTAAATAAATTATTCTAACTTAAAATGTTTTACATTTTAATGGTAGTGCGACCCAAACATATAGAATGCTTGGCGGGTCACGTGAGGGTAGAGTTGTTCGCAAGCCAAAGTGGTTCCAATATAATTTAAGTTCTTTTATTTATGGTTGTTTTAAAATGATGTATGTTATTGATTTTAACCAATTTCTTTTGATTTATAGTGCCCTCAAAAGCCAGGTGGTACTCAATGTGGCTATTATGTTCTACTTTACATGTATAATATCATTCAAAGTGGCGTTATAAGTTATTTTCAACAGGTAATCAAATGATAATATTTTGAGTCTATGTATTTTAATTGAATTGCTAAACAATCCTTTAATTTCATTGATTTCGTATAATCATATTTTCTAATTTGCAGATCTTTGAGAATGATGCTGCTTACTTATATGAAGACATTAATTTGATCAGAGACTTGTTGGCTGGGAGGATTCTTCAACGCGTTGATTTCTAGAAGTTTATGGTTTCCTATACATTTACTTAGTAGTTTTTTATTAGTGGACAACATTTCTGTCAACACTGTAGTGCATGAATGTTTCATTAGAGGTGGATGTTGTGTTTTATTAATTATATACTGCGTGCTGTATGTTTCCTTATTGTGTAAGGAGACTATGTTGTTGTTTGCTTTCAGAATGACAAGAAACAATTCATATAGCACCGTATTTTAAAAAAAAACCTTTAGGCGTCCCTTACACTAGAAAGGACGCCTAATGTGAACTTTAGGCGTCCCTTTTAAGGCAAAGGGACGCATAAAGTCCGTAATTTAAAAAAAAAATTCTAAACGGGGACTTTAGGCGTCCCTTTTCACAAAAAGGATGCCTAAAGTCCTAGGTTTAGGCGTCCCTTCTTCTAAACCCTTACTTTTACACGTCCATTTACAAAGGACGTTTAAAGTCCAAATTTACTACGTCGCTGACATACGTGTCCCCCCATAAAAGGACGTTAAAAGTCCCAGAAAAATGACGTTGAAAGTGTTTTTTCTAGTAGTCGTCAGCATCCGAATTTTTTTATCTATCATGCTCAAAGGCTGCACTCTCTTGGATTCTTAATTAAAGCTTAATATCTAATTAGAAGAGCTTACATATCATCTGTGTTCAGAAGTTGTTCATAGCAAGCGTTGGAAAATAGCCTAATCCACCCTTGATAGATTAGACCCAAGCCCAATAGGATTGGGGTCAAAGTACAAATAATATAAAAACTTTGGTCAATATATGTAATATTTCCTAAATTATTATGAATCATATTATTTTACTAATAGAATATACCTCTACAAATGGTATTATTTCACCAATACAATATGTCTCTCAATCTAAAAGATATTTTGTCTCTCTGATGGAAGGATATGTTAGTAGAGAGGAAGGAGTTAGTAGAACACTATAAATAGGCGTAAATAATTTAGTTTTAAGATACTTAAAATATATAGAAACTCTGCTAAACTGACTCCTCATTCCATCTACTATATTTCTCTTTACTTCTTTCTTATCAGTGGTGTATTTATTATGTCTCATAATCGCTTCCGAAATTGTGATATGATTAGCATAAGTATAAAAGATTAACGGTCACACTCGTACGCTCAATTTTTCTTAGAGGAAGAAGCGATATCTTTCAGAATTTCTCATGGGGACTATAGAATAGGATATCAGACTCATGACTAATTACTTTGATGTTGTCCATATGCATCTTGGTTCCATATCTTTGTATAATTCTTATTTTTACTTTTTAATTCCAATACTGTAAGACTATAACTGATTTCTTTTTTTTGGTACAGTATAACTGCTTTTTAATATATTTTCTTTTTTATCTAAAAAAAGAGTAGTAAATAAAAACACAATAATAAATAAAATTATCAGGCCTTCAAACCCAATGACACAAAACACTTCCTTTCTTTTTTTTTTTTACAAACTCGCATTCATTATCTCTATAGAAGTTTGAACTCACAACTCCGTGCTTTAAGAAAAATTTTAATAGGAAGCTAGGCGTCACGGGAGGCCACAATGCCTTGACATACTAAACACTTCATTATCTTTAATTTCTTAAATGTGAAGTTGTATATTTTACCATCTATAGGTATGATAGGTCCATGTATTCCTTCTTTAAGAAAAGGAAGGCCAACAAATTAGACTTCGGCTTAAAGTTGATCCGTTTGCAAAACTTTAAAAGGTGTATTTTTCAATTCATATTTAATTTTCTTAATAGCATGCTCGAATAGTTTTTTTTTTTTATTTTTGCTATATTTAATAAATTTTATCAAAAGCAAAATTATTGTAGAGGAAAACTATTTTTTAGGAAAAAATTTTGATCAATTTTCTTATATTCATCAGATCTAATTCTCCAATTAAACCTTTCTATGTGTGATTTTTATTATTAACAATAATCCAATAAAATTTTAAAATTTTATCAATTTGAATTATTATTGTTAAGAAAGATACACGAGACAAGATTTAATTAAGAAATTAGATCTCATTAAGATACGAAAATAGAGTTAAGTTTTGTCATTTCTTTATATGTGTGTCTATATATATATGTGTGTGTGTGTTTCATAATTCTATGCATTTACAAAAAAATTTAAAATTTTTTAAAGCAATTCAAAATTTTAAAAAAATTAATTGATGTAAAAATAAATTAATAACCATATCAATAATTTATAAGAAAATTGGAGAAAACCCCATATTTAAAAATTATATTAGTTAGCAGAACCTAAATTTAAGTATTGGTGTTTTCTATGTATGAAATTCTATGAGTAATGATACTTTCTATGTATAAAAATATATAAGCTCTTCCTCACAAATAAAATTTTTCAAACAAATACTTTTTACCAATTTTTTTATAAATTATAAGATAATAAATTTTATGAATTTATTGTTTCTTTATACTGAAAAAAGTCAAATCACATAATAGTAAAAGTGTTTTCTTTTCATTTTGTTTTTCCAAGTATTGGGGGCAGTTGAAACTTGAAGGCTTTCGCTGTGAAACATGTGAAATAAAAGATTCGAAAACTTTAAAAAGGCCTCAAGTAGGCCCAATTTCCATTATCATATGTCCATTCTTTTCCCATCCTGTCCGTACAAGCATATATGCCATTACGTGATGTACGGCCAGGATCTATGCTGTCTTGTTTGTTACTTTTCATTTTATTCAGCTCTTTAGTATCATAATTTTTTATAATAAATATTTTATGGTTGTTGTTGTTATTATATTAGATACGTTTTACATCATACTCCATATTTTTTAAATTTTTTTATTTTTAATTATGTGTCTTATTGAATGTGAGGGTGAGTTTGGAGCAATGATCAAATTGTTGTAACCTGAATATTACAAGTTTAAATGTTAAAAATAGTCTGGTGATTTCTTACTTAATCCATCATTATGTGCTATACAAGCATTCATAACTAAAACGTTTTTCAAAATTTTACTCATTTTTAAATATTCAAACCTTATTAAAATGTTTCCTGATTATAATTTTTTAAAAACTTTAGAATCATTATCTCCTCCACACATCATTAAAAATTTATATTAACTAATATAATATAATCTATATATTTATGTATAATATAAAATTTTGAATAATTTGTAAAATTATAATAAGTTATAGATTACTCAATTTTTTAAATTTTTTTTTGCATAATACCCCAATTCACGATAGAAGTTATAAAAACAATTGTAAAGAGTCAATGAGTTTTGTTTTTCCCCTTGTAAACTCTAATTCGTTTACCAAAAAAAAAAAATCTAATTCATTTTTAAGTTGAAATGTTATTTGAAAATAAGGCTGTGAAATATATCGGTTTTATGTTCAACTCCCGTATGTGTGGGAATATGTCCGTTTAACGCCCTATTTATTCTACAGTATATACAGTTCAAGGGTTCTTTTGTTCTTTTTGGGCCACCCCAACAAATGATATATTTATTTATTACGAGTATTAACTCAACAAGATCTCTTTTAATTATTCCAAGAATACTATGCATTTTATTTATCACAGATCACCATTTTTTTTTTCTATTATACCAACAAATGATATTTTTTTTTATAAAGCTTGACTAACTCAGAATAAGTATACACAAACACAATGATCTTGTCTTTATTTTTTTCCTACTACTTTTTTCAAACAAAAAAAAAACTATCTTAAGTTAACATCCAAACAGAACATAATTCACAGTAATCACGGATAATAATTTTAGACCACCCACATGCCAAATCATCGCAGTGAATTAGGGCATGCGTTTTGGATCCATAGAGAATTAGCATTAAACTAGAACATATATATATTCCAAGCCAAATAGGTTAAAAAGCGGTTTTGGATTAATTCTTGGATTGGATTCTAAACCACCCTTTTTTTCCTTTTTATAGCGTAACGATCAAAGGGTGATTAGTTCTTAAGATAAAAGGATTTTTTTTGGGTTTTGCTTTCGGTTGGATTCCATGCAGTAAATACTAGTTAATCCGCTTTGGAATATAACCCTATTAAAAAACTATATGCATTCCCTCTGGTCTCATATATACGGCATCTCTTAGAAGGTGTTTTTATCCCTTTTATAATATATTTTATAGTTAGTTTTAAGGGAGAATGCCAAAAAATACCATTTAAACTTTAAAATCCCGTTAACAAGTTCAGTAATGGGATTAACAATAATGGTAATGTAATTAACAAATCATTTTATTGTTAAATCACCTATTTGGGATTTTGAAGTTTAAATGGTATTTTTTGGAATTCTCCCTAGTTTTAATGAGTATTAAATATTTTTCTTTCACAGATGCTCATATTTAATTAATAAGGGTAGTGATCACTACTAGATATTTGTCTATATTTAAAGGTTATTTTTATTTATATTTAACGGTTATTTAATAGTTTTTAACCGTTAAATATTCCAAGTGTTAAATATTTATATATAACGGTTTTTAACCATTAAATATTGGGGACTGTATTTTATGTTTTTTTTTCAAATACAATCATTATGTATGGGGTACTATATTTAACAGTTGTAAGACAATGACTGTTAAATATAGCTATTTAACGATTATTTAGTAATAACGGTGAAATATGTTGTACAATACTTAACAGTTAAAATCATGAACGGTAAAGTACTTGTATCAAAGGAAGGGGCTTGTTTGACGGTTATTTTTTTTAAAAAAAATCATTACATATGTATAATATTTGATAGTTATTGACGAATAATCGTTAAGTATATGTGATAATTTTCTTAAAAAAATTAGAGGGTTCACTTTCAATAAGCCTCCATAATATGCATATTACTACATATATACATTACATAAACCAATATAATTACAAATCCATTATAGAAACCAATTAAACATATTCCTTCTATACAATTATCAAAAAGTACATATACAAAACTGTAAATTATAGAAACTAAAAGTTAATCCAAATTACCAACCAAAATCAAATCAGTTAGAGCAAAAGAGAAAATAAAATAGAAATCAAAAGCAAGAACCAAAACTATTATATCCAACTCTATAGCATCCATTGACGATAAAAAATGCTACTCTATAGCTAACTTTGTCATGCTCTCATCCATTGACGATAAACTATCATAGCCAACACTTCTATGACTTCTTCAATTTGTCTGAGTGAATATTGCTCAAAATAACTGTCCTCAAAGTATTGCACTAAAAAACAAAGTATGTTGTGTGTGTGTGTGTGTGTAATATATATAGCCATGTATAATATACATATCTATATATATTATGTATACATATATACACATACATATAAGTGTGTGTGTGTGTGATATATATAGATATGTATAGTATACATATCGTGTGTGTGTGTGTCCATATACATATGTGTGTCTGTGTGTACACACACACACACACATATATGGCTCTACTTTAAATTTAACTTAAACACACATATATGCATATATACAAAAACCTTAGTATATTGAGTCAACATTGTGGGTGACTATGTCCTTTATGAATTTCATAACACAGTACTCACAATAAGAGCTTTGATCTAGTTGCCGCAGATACTATAAACAAACAAATGAAATGTATCAATTTAACACAAAAAACCAACTTTGACAAGTCTAACACAAAATGATAAGTATTAGTGAATTACCGCTACTCTCTTCTATTTGTAAGCGGATGCAATACCTTTGTCTTTTGACAAGGGGCAGTCGAGGCCTTCATTCGTGGAGTAATAGTAAACAACTCTGAAAAAATATATCTTAATAAGAAATTAAAGTACCAAATTCATAAATAAACTTTGAAAGGACAATAAGAAATTAAAGTACCAAATTTAAATTCATCAACTTATTAAAAACTTCGACCATTTGCGGTCGATTTTCCATATCCCCATGAACTGAATCAAAGTACTAAATCTTTTACTTGAAGGGATTTTGCACGATGAGCATCCAATGACCCCTAAGTACATTAAACATATGAGAACAAAACTAAAAAAAATAATGAGCATCCAATTTAATAAATAGAAATGTTGGTTGTACATCACCAAGAAAAAACTGTATTTCTTCTTTGGTATCCTTTTAATGACCTTATTTTACAGTCCCCTTGCTTTTCTCTCCACAAAATATGGCTTATTGCCTATGTCCAACATTCCAGAATAGAGGTGGGGGTTGAGGAACAGAAACGTGTCTCGTAGGCTTTTGCGGGCTACATGCTCCTTGTGAAGGTACCTTACATACAAAAACAAGAAAATTAGTATATATAAATGTTATGACTAGCTAAGTATTCATTTGTAGTAGAAGAAAAACTGAATGTAAAGGTTACAAGTGCTCGAGCTAGCCATATCGCCAGTGAGATCTCTTTGACTAATACCTGATTGATAGCGTCCAACACCCATTGTTTCTCGTAGATATCTTGCTTAAAGGAGACATGTTTGGTATAGTCTTCTTGTTAGATATGATTAGTTTTCATGATGACAAATGTAGATGTCAAATATTAAGAGCAAGAAGTTTGCACAATATACTTATCTCTTACATTGACTAACTACTATATTTAATGTTGCATATCTTATAGATTAGTCAAGCAATGAAAGAAAGAGATTGAGAAATGAAGAACTTGTAAGAATTAATGAAGAACATGAAGATTCAAGTTCTATGGGCACTGTAGCATACGGTACTGTAGCGTATGGCACTGTAGCGCACTGTAGCAGCACTGTAGTATTGAGTGATTTTAATAATCACTCGAGTGATTCTGGAAATAGTGAAAATCACTCGAGTGATTCTTTATTCACTCGAGTGATGTTCAGTTTTTCAGGCTCTGTTTTTTGTCAAGCTGAGCAAGGTCTGGTAATTCAATCATATCTCTCAAATCACAACTCCAATTGAGGTGAAACCAGTTGCATATGAAACTATACTTTCAATGCATCATTTTTACATCAGAATAAGCATTAAAGGAGTTCATATGAAGAAGATATGAGTGTTGCAAGATGAAACTCAAATCAGCATCACTTTCTGGAACAGGTTCGATATTTTGGACATAACTCTCAAACCACAAATCCAATTGAGCTGAAACTAGTGCCATATGAAACTAAACTTAAACATATTTCCATGGATATATAATATGATAATTTTGGAGTTGTAAGAGTTATGCCATCTAGAAGTTGACCCATGTTTCCTGTCAAATTGAAAGTGGAGCTACAAGTTCAAGTGATCTGAACAGAGAGCACCCAAGTGATTTACATAATTACTCGAGTGATCAGGAAGATCACTTGAGTGATCATTAATAATCACTCGAGTGAAATGCTTCAAATGGTAGATCACTTGAGTGGCACAGAAATCACCGGAAGAAAATTTCACTGTTCTAAAAATCACTTCCAGTGCAGCTCATTTCACTCAAGTGATATCTGGAAATCTATGATCACTTCCAATGGATTCGAAAATCACCAGTGGAATTTTTCACTGTTCCCAATATCACTCCCAGTGATACCGAAATCACTCGAGTGATTATGTTGTTTTTGTAGATCACTTCTAGTGGATGCTGAATCACTTCCGGTGAATATTAAACTTCATCAAATCACTTCCAGTGAACCTATATTCACTGAGAGTGATTGTGCATATCATCTCCAGTACCATAAATGATCACTTTTAGAGAATACCAATATGCACCAGATCACTTCCAATGAACTGATATCCACTCAAGAGATCTTATGTTTGTGAGATATTAGTGAATGAACTGGTAACTCAAGTGATATGCTGATTTTGGTAAATCACTTCTATTGTTAGTAGCCAGTGCACCTTCAGCGCTCTTAATCATTTCAAGTCAGATTAGCTTCATTCATATTCATGGTCATTTTGGTTCATCATCGCCAATGGATTACAAAGCACTTAAGTGATATGCTTACTCTTACAAAGCCACTGCCAGTGAAATGCTTCAGCAGTTGAGTGATTTATTGTTTTAACAAAATCACCTCCAGTGAATTAATGCTGCACTCAAGTGAATTGATATCATCGCTGGAGAATTTACTGATAGCTCGAGTGATTCACTATTTTTATCAGAAACACCTCCAGAAACTATCTGAACATTCGAGTAAAATACTATCTTGAGAAAGTCACTTCCAGTAATCACGCAATACACTGCCAGAAAAATACTGTGTTTGTGTAAATCACTGCTAGAGAATCAGAATCACTTCCAAGACAAGATCACTACCAGTGGAATATTATAACCACCAGTGAAATCAAGTTCAGTTCCGGAAATTCTCCATTTTTAAAAAATCACTGCCAGTGAAGTTAAAATTCACCCGAGTGAAATATTGCTTCTAAGAAATCACTCCCAGTGAAATGTATAATCACTCGAGTAATATTTAAAATATTCTCTAACGACTATTTTCCTGAGTGTATTATAGGTGTTATCCACTACCACTCATCAGAACAACATTCGACGACAACTAATCATGGGCACTAGCAATATTCAACAAATAACCAACAACGTGCTAATTGTAAGCAACGGCTGAAGCATCTGTCAAATCAATGGAAAACACTGAAGTATCTGTCAGACACATGATGGGCTTTCAATGGGAAAATATTTGAATACTCCAATGGCTCTCAACATTTTTCTATATAAACTAAAGCCTACAAAAGAAGAAGACACATGACAGTGACCAAATATACAAGCGAACAGAAATGATGAAGTAGCGAGAACCCAACTGCCAATATGTTGCTGTCATGAATCTTCGTATCTCACATACTCTCTGTTAATATCTGTTTTTCCTTGTCATGTATAATTGAGAGTGAGAATATTTATATTGTCCTTCAGTGAGCATTTTACCCACTCTGTAAGAGAGCTTGTAAACACTTCATCTGTATTTCAGAAGTGATCTCAAGGTAGAGGGACCTTGAAGAGAAAGAGCAATGTTCGATATGTGAAACCCCCAAGTACAAATCAAATAAGGCACCTGCAAAAGTGTTGTGGTATCTTCCAATCATACCGAGGATCAAACGACTGTCTGCTAATGAAATTGATGCCAAAAATTTGAGATGGCACGCGGATGAGAGGATTTCTGATGGAAAGTTTCGACATCCAGCTGATTCTTCTCAATGGAAGAAAATTAATCAATTATTTCCTAACTTCGACAAAGAGCCTAGGAACCTTAGGCTTGGGCTTAGCACGAATGGCATGAATCCTTACGGTAGCCTAAGAAGTATATATAGTTCATGGCCTGTTCTGTTGGTAATTTACAACTTATCTCCTTTGTTATGTATGAAACGAAAGTACATCATGTTGTCTATGTTAATTTCGGGATCAAAACAACCCAGAAATGACATAGATGTTTACTTAGAACCCCTGATCGAAGACTTGAAAGAGTTGTGGGATGAAGGTGTCGATGTTTTTGACGCAAACAAGAAGGAGATGTTTAAAATGCGAGCATTGATTTTTTGTACTATAAACGACTTCCCTGCTTATGGAAACTTGTCAGGATATAGCGTTAAAGGCCACAAAGCATGTCCGATTTGTGAAGAAGGCACATGCTACCATCAACTTCAACATGGAAGAAAGACTGTTTATCTTGGTCATAGGAGATTCCTTAGATAGGGCCACCCATATCGCAGATTAAAGAAGGCCTTTTTTTGTGGCCAAGAGTTTGAAGATGCTCCAGAGGTATTAACTGGGGAGAAAGTGTATGAAAAGGTGAAAAATATCAATGTCATCTTCGATAAGACTTCAAAGAATCAAAATGAAAAAAATATATGAAAAAAGAGGTCTGTTTTCTTTAACCTTCTATATTGGCAGAATCTTGATGTCAGACACTGTATTAATTTCATGCATGTGGTAAAAAACGTGTGTGATAGTATTGTTGGGACACTACTCAACATACAAGGTAGTTCTAAGGATGGCGTTAAGGCAAGATTAGATTTACAAGAAATGAGAATACGGGCAGACTTACATCTGAGCCATATGGTAAGAGAACTTTTTATCCTCCAGCTTCTCATACTTTGTCTAAGGATGAGAAAAGAAGTTTTTGTGAGTGTTTACATGGCATCAAAGTTCCCTCAGGGTATTCTTTAAATTTTAAGAAGCTTGTGTTGATGAAAGACTTGAAGTTAATAGGGCTGAAGTCTCATGATTGTCATGTCTTGATGCTACAACTAATCCCAGTGGCTATTCGAGGCATTGCCGAACATGATCTTCAACACATATTGACCAGACTTTGTTTCTTCTTCAATGCAATTTGTAGTAAAGTCATTGAGATGGAAAGATTGGAGCAATTGGAAAATGAAGGATACTTGATCTTGTGCCAACTTGAGAAGCTTTTTCTTCCTTCCTTTTTTGACATCATGGTACATCTAGTTGTTCATCTAGTGAGGGAGATAAAATTGTGTGGGCCTATCTATTTTTGATGGATGTACCCAATTGAAAGAACTATGAAAATCCTAAAAGGATATGTGAAGAACCCTAACCGGCCTGAAGCATCTATTGTTCAAAAATATATTTCTGAAGAAGCCATGAAATTTTGTCAACATTATTTGTCAAATGTAGGACATATCGACCTTCCTAAACGACACGATGAAGAAGGGGGTAGGCGCGGGGCTACAGTCAAGAGTGTGGATCCTGATGATTTACAACAAGTCCACTTGTACATTTTGAATAATGTACAAGTGGATGCAGTTCAAGATTACATAAATGCTCATAAAGAAATTGTACGAAAAGCAAACAGTCGAATGACTGAACAAAGTTTAATTAGGGAGCATACCTGAACTTTTGCACATTAGTTTAAACACAAGGTTAACGGAGAAGAATGTGTTTCTGATACAATTAAATGGCTAGCACGTGGTCCTGAGTTTGATGTCATAAGTTGGACTTCGTTTGTGATCAATGGTTATACCTTTTACACGAAGTCCCTGGATGATAGGAGCACTGTCCAGAACAGTGGTGTTATGTTAGTGGCTGAATCTATGCACTTTTCTATTTTAAAAGATAAGAACTCAAAATTGGCAGTCATACCTTATTATGGGGTAATTGACGAGATTTGGGTGGTTGACTATGTTAAAATTAAATTTCTCATTTTCAAATGTAAGTGGGTTGATGTCAATAATGGTGTGAAGATCGATAAGTTAGGGTTTACATTAGTTGATTTGAACAACAAAAGTTTTGGAGATGAACCTTTCATTATGGCAGATCAAGCGAAACAAGTATTCTATATTACCGATCAGGCAAATAAAATGTGGTATGTAGCTCTCAAAGGAAAAAGGGTTGTTGATATTGAAGAGGAAAGTCGTTCAAATTATGATCTTCTTGAGACTCCTTCTTTTTCCAGAGGTCTTCCTGCATTGAACGAAGAAGATGAAGTTGATAATGAACACGGCACAAGAAATGATCATCGTGAAGGGATATGGGAGGATATCTCTTTATAAATCTACTTTAAAAGTTAGTTATCTGTTTAAAGTAATTATCATTATAAGTTATATGCAGATTATATATATAGTTATTTTATAACTTACTAATTTAACAATTTGTCTGAACAGTACAATGACGGACTCGGTGCATCATACAGCAGAGGATCAGGTGTCACCTAGTGCTCAGCACAGCGAGCCTCCTAGTGTCAATCAGAGACAGAGTGAAGGTGAGCTGAGTCACTAGCCCGGACTGAGGGGCAGGACGGCCACACAGTTGAGGGATGTTTCCCTGAGTCGGTCGGCTGGTGAGAAGATACCGATTCAGTTCAATCAATATTGGAAATCGATCGGGCCCAATGCAAGCCGATATAGGAGTTTTGTCGACCTCCTCGCACGGAATAAGCCTAGAGTATTGATAGAGGAGTGGAGGAATGTCGACAAAAAAGTTAAGTAGCATATTTGGGACACTATTTAGGTATAAAGTTCCCTCTGTATGTAATGATTATCAAATTTGTTTCATTATTGTCACTAACTCCTTTGATTCATAAATAACAGCTCACCTACGACGTTCCTCAGAGTGAGATCTTGTATAACAAGACTATGACGTATTGTTGTGAGCACTGGAGGAAGTTTAAGATGAATTTGGCCAACAATTACGTGCATATCGAGGTACCAGCTGGTAAGCCTCGTCCTACTCCTTGCAGCAAGTATTCATACATCGATGAAGCGATATGGCAGGAGTTTTTTAGGCTTCGGACTACTCCAGAGGCTTTATTGAGTTTACTTATTTTGTACTTTATTTACTTATCATTTTTCTTGACTGTTTGAAACATTTTTTCCCATTTCTTATTCGCAGGCAAGAAGGCAAAAAGCACAAGAGAATGGCAGGAAGAATGATTGCCCCCATACAATGTCATGTGGGGGATATGCAAAGGCCGAGAAAGACTTGTTGGCTGTGAAACGGAGGAGATTGGAAGAAGCATCTCAATCCAATCCTTCTGTTATGCTATCTCCACTATCTCCGATACGACATGAAGAGTTGTGGTTGCATGCTCGCCAAAAGAGTGGTGGATCCTATACGAGTAAACAGTCTCGTATAGTCGGTGAAAAAATTGTAAGTCTCGGTAAATATGTTTCATTACTCATGTGTGTTATTTGTATATCTCACAGGAGGAACTTCAAAAAAAGAGAACTGAGGGATCCTTCAAGCTGGAGGGGAGGAATGACATTCTCACGGTTGCTACTGGAAAACGTGAGCATCCAGGCCGTGTCAAGGGAGTTGGATGAGGGGTGGGTATAAAGGATTATTTTGGATCCTCCTCACGCAATTCCTCCTCCAACATGGTGACGAGAGACGAATTGGAGTATATGTTGGCCACTGCGATGGTGGAAGCAAGGGCCGAGGCATAAGCATCATTTGATGCACTATTGGATGCCCGGTTAAGCAAGATGAAGGAGGAAGTATATCCATGGTGAGCATAAGACAAGATATCATTTCTTCCTAGGCACAGTCGCTCGATCGTAATAAGCAGAGCAGCAAAGGGTCCTAGAAAGGACATTGGCGAGCCTTGTGACATATTTGTTGAGGATCCTCTGAGACGGTTAGTTGCACGGGGGAGTGTGTACAACCTAGGATCAACTATTCACCATCAAAAGATGATCAAGTCAGGGTGTCAGTTGAGGAGGTTATCATCGGACACGCACCTGTCCCTATCCCTTCTAAGGAGTTCAAGATTGTGAGCGATTTCTTGGGTACCTTCACATCATGGCCGAAGAACCTTGTTTCTATTCGAGCTGCGGATTCCCCGATTAGAGCCCCAAGTCCAGCTCCCTTCCCTCATGAAGTTTCACAGCCTCTACTGAATGTGATGCAGCAAGTGATTCTGATGGCATACGATACATCCTTCCTAACAAGAAGTTGGCCTACGGATTCATTTGTTGGGAAGTCAGGGGCGATATGCTATCTTGATAGGGAAGATTTAATGTCCCTAGTCGCTCCTAGACAATATCTTACCATTTGGATTGTCCAACTATTTTTGATGTAAGTATCTTCTTCAATTGGAAGTAAATATCTTAAAAATTACGCTGCTTAACTTTAATTTGTGTGCTTGCATTTTTGTAGGTACATGAATCGTAGGTTGGTCTCCTCTGGCCAGAGCGATAAATTTGGATTCATGTGCCCAGTTCAAGTCCAAGAGAAAGGGACCACTTCTACCATCAGACATAGAAATTTATCAGAGAGGCTCAGTGAAACAGAAACTGCCTGTTTCTTGGTTCCTTATGTGCATGGGTAAGAAACATCAAATTTATATTCCAAAACACATATAATGCTTTATTTTTGCTTAACATTCATCTCTTTTTTTAAGGGATCATTGGCAATTAGTTATTCTGTGTAAGGCTAGTTACACAGTCATCCTCCTATGCTCCCTTCACTTCAAACCGGGGAGTGACTTGAAGAAGACCATAAACTCGTAAGTTTTCTTGCTTTATTACCTTTTGTGTTCAAAGTTTGTGTGCGGAATAAGTAATCTTTGTGATTTTGATGATAGGGCTATGCGGACATTCCTACATGCTAAATGCGGTAGCAATGTTAGTGACTTAAAAGACCCTACATGGATCACGCCAAAGGTTAGTACATATTTTTTTTCTTTAAGATGTGTTCCATAAGCTATGCTTTTATGCTTGCTTTGATGATATCATGTTCTTTTTTGGACCCGTAGGCAACCACCGGGCTCCAACTTATGTCGTCTTTATATTTTGAGGCAAATTTACAATATTATCAACCTAGGCACGACTGATTTTACCGAAGAGGTAATAAATTTATATTTCAAAAATTTTGTATTACTTTATTATTTTTAAGTTAGTAAGTTAATGTTTTGTTTGGCTTCGTTGTTACACATACAGATGTTTGATCTTGCTGATCCCTTTCCTGAAGAAGACATTGATGTCATCCCCAATTGTTGTGCTGAATTCATCTATGAGATTTTACAAGATTAGTAAGTTTTTGAATCAGATCCTATGTTGTTCTAATAATACTTATGGTTTTCATATATACCTAACTTGGTTTATATCTATGCTCAGGACAATTTCTTGGATATTGATGATACTAGTTAGCTGTCAATACAGGCATAGGATCACTATTGTAAATTTTCTTCCATTTTTTTCATTTCTCTGTAAAGCTTAAGAATTTTTTCCATATAATGAGAAATATTTCTTCTCTTGCTTTTCTTTATAAGCTTTGGGATTGAAAGTGCACACAATGTTGATATTTTCCTGCTATCATTGTTATGTTGTGGTTCATTGTGGTTCAAAATGCCTGATGATTATAAATTATTAATATTGTACTGTTGCTGAGAATTGAATAAGTTGATCATGTGTTATTGGTAGTCATTGGAATTGAATGTGTTTGTTTTGGATTATTTTTATTCATAATGTTGATTCTGTGATTGTTGAGGGTGAAGGGTTGTAAGGGCCAAGTGTTGTTGCCTTGAAGAGAATGACATTTATAGCTTCATACCAATTAGGATAACTAAGGTCATATTTAACAAAAGAGGGAAAGGGGAACTAATAAGAATTTTAGGTTTCATGATTCTAAATTTGGAGCAAGTTTGCATATATAGGATAACATGATGCCTTAGGTTAAATTGATTCTGAGAAATACCAAGTGTTTCTGGAAATAAAATTATTGTTGTCACTGCTTCTGATTGGGAATATATATATACATGTGTCATTGCTTGTGTATGTGGAGAGGGGATTGTCGTTGAATATGGCTTATTGGCCTAGGTAGATTGAAATAAATAAAACTAAAAAAAAAATTTGACCTGTTCTCATAAGAACCGGTCTTAAAGTAATATTTAAGACCGGTTAAAATGAGAACCGGTCTTAAAATTATAGCCTTTAAGACCGGTTCTCAAGATAACCGGTCTTAAATTGATATTTAAGACCGGTTCTTATGAGAACGGGTCTTAAATAACAAACACTTTAAAGACCAGTTTTCATAATAACCGGTCTTAAATATAACTTTAAGACCGGTTTTTTTCTGAACTGTTATTAAAATCATATACTTTTAAGACCGGTTCTCAGAGAAATCAGTCTTAAAAGTATATTTTAAACCTGAAATTTCCTTTTAACGATTTTGTTTGTCAGACTTTAAGATCGGTTGTGATACAACCGGTCTTAAAAGTTTATATTTTAGCCGGTTTTTTAACCGGCCTAAAAAGTTAGATACTTTTTAGACCGGCTGTATCAAGACCTAATCCAGAACCGATCTAAAATGTCTTCTTTAACCGGTCTAAAAAGTGGTTTTTGCAATAGTGAAGGTGTGGGCTCACGGTCAAAATAGGAGGTTGGTGGACAAGACGGTTCACAATGTCGATGGAGATATTGAGGTGGTTGAGATTCACAGGCTCCTCCTTGATAACTTATTTGTGCTTGGAGGGAATCTAATTCTTGTTTAAGCAAATCAAGCTTTTGAGAATATGTGAGATTAGAAAATGCTTCATGTCCCAAAGTGCTATAAGATTCTTCCAAGAATTGAAAGCTTGAGGTTCCATCATTCCCTAAAAAGGAATGCATAGAAGGATTAGTGTAGAACCTAAACTCATGATCTTCATTAAACAATGCCATTCAAATTGCAAGCAATTAAATCCCAATGAATTCTAAGTCCTAAAAAGTCCTAGAGATACAAATGAATCCTAAAAATTGAAAGAAATCAAAGAAGAAAACTCAAAAACTAACCAATTGAAAAATCTAGAAAAATTCTAGAAAATAAAGAAAAACTCGAAAAGTGGCCAAAACGATGGAATTTTACTAAAATTCATTACCTCAATAGAAAAACTATTGGTCTTGCTTAGAATGGCCCAAAACCTTAGGAAATCAAAGCTTGTAATTTTCTAAGCAAAATTTTCAAAAAATTCCAGCAAACTTAAATATAGGCGTAACCGAATTTCAATCAAACTCCAACCAATTTGTAAGTGTATAACAATGAGTTTTAACCATAAATCAAGTGTATGCAAAAAAAAATGAAAGAATGCAAATGCAAAAATAAAGAAAAAGTAAGATATTTGTTTTTGCAAAATTTTCTATGGGAAGAGGGAAGATGTCATAAAATATGCTACGAACAAGTAAATACAATTTATACTAAATGCAATGCAAAATTACCTAAATGCAAAAATTATTCTAAATGTAAGCCTAAAAGCTCAATATACCAATTAATCAAAGATTGACACTTAGCTACTAAGGAATCAATTACTTGGCTCCCCGGCAACAACACCACTTTGAAGAAGGCGTGTGCTTTGTGCCTTGATAACCTCTTCAAAATTTAACCAAAAATTACAATAAATGGTGCAATCTCGAATCGTCTTTTAATGAGCCTTTTATTAATTACCTAGAAACTAAGTGTAATGATTGGTATAAAACAAGTTAAAAAGGATTTTTTTTAGCTTTTTATCAAACAACCAAATTACAATTAAATCAAAATATTTAAAAAACAAATATTTTTGTAATAAAAATGGAATGAAATGGAAATTGGTTTTAAAAAGTATGATAGAACTTAATAGAATAATGAATTTCATCAATCCTCGTTTCAAAAGATAATGAGAGTGTACTAGTTTGGCAAATTTGCTTAAAAGACCATTTGAGTTATCTTAAGTTAAAAAAATTAATTCCTCCACATCGAGTAAAAATTAATTCCTCAAACCGAAACCTAATTTAAACACTAACAATTGAAATTAACAATATGTAAGACACAAATAACCAATAACCCTTACATTACAAGCATAATATATTCATAGCAATTCCAAGTCAAGTTTAACCAAGTTACTACCCAGTAAATTGTTACTAATTAAGTTCACAGTGTCAAGTCCATAAAATTGAAATCAAATACATATCTAATTGCAAGAAATGTTTGGAACCCCAATACAAAACTCCAATATAATATATCAATTAAACTTTAAACCTAAAATTTAACAAATACAAAGATTAAATATAAACATTAGATAATAAAACACTACCTTAAGGTTCAAGCTCAAGAATCAACTCATTATTCTAGGACAAAAGGAAATTAATCGCTGTAATTTGTCATCACAACTTCACCAAACACTTTCACAATTCCAATTCCAGCCATATAAAACACTGATTAAAGTAACTAATTAGCACTACATCAATTTGGCTTGGGGCTGAAATTAAACCCAGAAGCAGGGAGCCTCGCTCTACGTTTGATGAAAAACCAGAGAAGAAGATTCGGTGCTGGAGAAATAGAGGACGAAGGAGGTAGTGGTGGGTGAAGTCGCCGGCAATCTACAGGGAATAGATTCGCCTGAGTCAAGATTCTCCGATGCTCTTTGCCGCTCTGGTTCCTATCTCTGTTTTTCCAGAATTGCTGAGGTTCGGACTTGAGAGGGTGAAAGTTGGTGATGAAGGAAGAACGTCGCCGGCGACGATGGTAGTGGATGTAGAAGCCGCCGGCGACGATGAAGGTGATGCGTGGTAGATGAAGGTGTGAAGGTCTGGAGGTGTGTCCCTGTTCGCAGCGTTCTCTCTCTGTATTCTGATATTTTGCTGCTTCTGACCTAATGTCAGAGAGCAAAACGCAGGAGTTTTGATAGTGCACCAAACTGGATTTTCTGAAATTTGGGGGACTAAACTTCCACTTCTAAAATTTGACCCTAAGCTGCCATTTTCAATTTTAATCCAATTTTACAAGTATCTATAATTAAAAAAATTAAGCCAATATCAAATCCTCTCAAAAATCAATGATTAAGAGTAATTACAATTATTTTGATAATTTTATTTTTTTTAATCCTAATTAAATGTACTTACTCTTAATATCTTTTTATAACAAGTAAGATATTTTAAACTCAATTATTATGACTAAATTTTTAAATAAAGTGTAAAAATATATAATAAAATTAGGAATTTATCACAAAAATAGGGTTCAAAAAGGGATTTTAAAACCATATAATTGACAGTTTATTTTGAAAAACCGTTAAATATATAAGTTTAATGATGTTTTGATACATAAGCGTCATATATTTATAGAATATATATATATAACATTTTTTTAGATACAACAAAGTAAACAACTTTTTTTTTTCAAAAAAACCAAACTTATATCACAATGGTCATATAAAAAAGTTAAGTATTGTCTCATATACTTAACGGTTGTTGTAAATAATTGTTATATATTTTTTTTCTATAATTCTACCTATTTATATTTAACAGTTTCATAAAAAATTTTAAGTATGGAGCGTCAAATATATGCGATTCTATAACAGTAGATAGAGAGTAAAAATTAATATATGATGATATAATTTAAAATTGTTAATAAGGGTATCTAGAATCACTTGATTTGCTAGATAATTTAATGCTTTTAAATGTTTTATTGGTACGTTTGAATTAGCTAGAAATGATTTATATTTGAGATTAGAGGGATTATATATAAGTTTAATCATTGTTCAATTATTTAATTTTAACCCTTTTTTTTACTTAATTAAGATCTTGAGTTTGAATATTATGTGTATGAAGAAAAATCGCTGTTGTTGAAATTTACCCTCATATGATCAAAGCTGACTATTCAAATTAGTCCAGGTTAAATAATAGCTTTTGAAAAACTGTCTGCCAGTAAAATTAAAAAAAAAAAAACACACACACACACACACATAAAGAATTTGTCCAAATATTGAAAACTTGGCGTTTGGCCGTTTGGTGTGCATGCATGTGATGGTTGAAACGCTTTTTTATTAGAGAATTCTTGAAGGTTGACTCTTCTCCATGCTCTATGTTCTGTTTCAAATAAAAGGCCTTTCAAAAGTTTAAAGTTATTTCCTTTCTATATTTTTATATTAAGAGTCAGATATTCTCTCTTCAAAGTTTGTACTCTATGTCTTATATTCTGTAAATACGGAAAATTAATTATCTTAATACACACACACTCAGACACACATATATAAAGAAGTCGGTTTTAGGGTAAAGTTCACCAATATCTATCGTGATCTTTCACTTTAACTGAAAATATTCTCAGACTTTGGTAGAATAATCAACATTTGAATTTCTTTTGTAATTTAATAATTAATAACTAATGATGCTTTCAATTAGAGATGTCATTGGGTGCATTTTTCTATATGTTCAAGGGATCTTTAAGGGCATCGGAATTGGGAACACGAAAGGGAAAATGAATTGGCCGTACTGAAATTAAATTTTTTTTTAGTCCAATTAAAACAAAAGTTGACATCTAAATAAAAAAATACATACGGCAAAACCGGTGTAGAACATGACCATTTGTAAAACTAGCGTGGAAAGTCCAATACTTTCTATATTGATGTATCCGCATTGGTGGTAGAATGGGTGTTAGAAAATCAAGATTTAACTCAACCTTCCGCTTAATTATAAAAGAGTTCTCATATCATTAGATTATAAGATCTTCAATGTAATATGCCAACCCCTCACTCTTAAGATTGTCCACCTTAAGATGTCAAAGTTAACAATATCATGAGCAAAAAGCTAGGATGTTACTGATAAAATCAGAGCAAGGCTTAAGTCAATGTGCCCCATAAAAATATAGATTGTAAAGTTTCATATTAATTAAAGAGAATAATGAAAGAAGTCTTATCAAATTAAAATAACTCCGGCCCTCTCAATGTGAGTGGATAATGGAGCCCCAAAAGAAACACTTATATTATAATTGACAGTAAAATATTTTTTCCCCTTTTGTAGTGGGGCAAAAGACGTCTTATTTAAGTTTTATACATAAAGTAACAAAATTTTATTGGGTTCATGGTGAAATCATGATTCCATCAAATTGATATTGTGTATTAATTTCTTCAATCACTATCAAAATTTAACTTTCCGCCACACCTAATTAACACAAATATATTTGCTGATAAGAGGATTCCCTTGTACCAAAGGAGGCTTGATTAATTATAATTAGTATACTGAATGATCAACAATAATTTACTGCAGAGACATATTTCTCTAGACAAAGAAAGAATAAAAAAAATATGATTAATATTTTACTCATGCATGCACATCTGAAACCGAAACAATGCATATATAGATCAGAAAGCCAAAAAGATTTCTCTTTTTTCTAGATAACTACCCACTTTTTGTATTATATAGGGTTTAATATTTGATTAATTTAATTAGTCAATTTCACACTCACACACACTCAAAGGCAAATATAGAGTCCAAAAGGACTTCACCATTATCAAAAAACATAGTCTTTTGGCGGAAAGATATGGCCAAAATAAAATCACAGTTTACATTACTATTCAGTCTTTGATTCCTACAATATATAGCTAGCTTTAATTTCAATCAACTAAAATCCCAAGGCCTTTAATATTCACACTTGCGCACAAGTAAACACAAACGTGGCTGCATTATCTTCAACTTAATTTGATCTTCCAAAAAATTTTAATTCAAATTCAGCTCAAAGTATTATTCCATTTGCAATTTCTTGGCCGAACAGGAAATTCCATCTTACTATCTAGTAGTTTGTTCATATTAGGTAGGGGGCATATTTCTGTCCTTCTCCAAACCATTTTTCTTTTTAAAACCAAATGGTTTTGATGCTTTGAGAGGTATATATTGTTTATCTGGGAACTTCTGGAGGATTGCACATTTTAATTTATCAACATGAATATTTAAATAAAAAAGAAAAACCAATGCATCGAGAGACATCCTCTAATTAAGCTACTAGAATCACCTAATTCAAGAGTTAAATTAAGTTTTACACTGTTTCTTTTACATTTTACCTCAAAATTCTAGACCACTCCAAATGTATAAGCAAGTAACATCTGAGCTCGCATGACATATCTATTTATTATTCTTCTTCTTATATGTTCTTTATTTTTTAAAAAAAAACAGTGATTTTTTATCATTAATATTGACATGTCACATTAAGTATATTTATACTAATAATTTTTACTAAGTGAAATATGAGAAATTCGCAATATTTTGAAAGAAAAAAGGACAACTGAAATTGAAACAAATGTAAGGTATATATGCAACAAAAACGAAACTAAATTAAATTTGTATTCTTTTAGCCCAAGAATTAAATTTCTATTTGGAGATTAAAAAATGCAATATGTACATTTAATTTTGGCCAATAATCAATGAAGCCAATATGACAAGCCAAGATAAGATTATTTAAGAGCTGGAGATGTTCAATATATATAACTAATCTTCTTTGTTACCTTTAATCATTAATATATTCTAATATCCTTGTAGTGGTTTCCCATAATCGTAAGGCAATAAAATGAGTGTGTGTGGAGCAAGGTTATTAAACCTGGACTAGCGACTAAACTGATTGGGGTATTGGGTTAAGGGTCAATAAATTAGATCGGAGTTAAGCCAGAATTAACTCAGGGCTAGACCTGTAAAGAAGTAAAGATTCCATAGTTATTTATATAAAATTCTGAATAAAATTAGAAAAAAAATTAATTTAATTTTTTTTAATTTAAGAAAGGTTGAACTGGTCAAACCTACTATACCAGACCGATTGGACCATCAGTTGGCCGGTTTCCAACCCAAATCGGATGGTCAGATCTAGTCTTAATAACATTGGTGTGAAGTAAATAAACATAATATGTTGACAATAATAATAATAATAATAATAATAATAACAATAATAATAATACACAATCACTCTTTTTATATTCGATATCTTTTTCTTCATCACAAATATTTCAACTTAAAATAATAAATAATATTGAATCTACCTTGCTGCTTGTTTTGTTTGGGTCAACGTCGCTATAGTTATATAAAGTGCAGAGCTAGCTAGTTCATAGCTAGTTTAGACGGCTACATAATATACTCACTGAAGAATCCTAATCGTTTCTTAGATGTAGTAGGCCGGCACAAAAATCCTCTTCCAATAAGACAAACCGAAATTTACACAGTAAATCAGTAATAGTTTCTAAATATATCTTTAATAATCATATCGATTAAAGATAGCACCCCATATATATATATATATATGTATGTATGTATATATAAACTAGCTCGGGTTTAGATATACTGCATTTGCATCACACTCCTGAAGAAACAACTACATATACTTTTACATGTAGCTATTCTTATTATTCATAATTAATTAGTTGATAATATGATTTTTTATTGAGCATTCTAAATTTTATATTAATGGTTGTAATGGTTATATTATTGATTATATTAAACTTAAAGCTTGCATGCAAGTTGAGTTTGGAAAGGAATAGAAAAGAGTAGAAATTGCTGTTCTTTACGTGATGCACTAAATTCTAGCCCATTAAGAAAAGTGTTGCATGCAGTAATTAAATTTATACTTGTCACTCGACTCAAATAATTATGAATTTGGATGACGTGTCATCTAACTTTTGCTGTTTAATTTTCACTTTTCACTTCTTTTTTGGCTTTTATGCCTCGTGCCAGGTGAGAAACCATACACTGTCCACCGCACACACATATATATATTGAATTAATAGTTATTATCGTGTTACTGACAATCTTACATATCTTCTTCTTATGTTAATAAATTAAAAATAATGGGGTGCTATTGAGGTTTGATTCTTCTGCTGATGAGGCTTGACTTCGTATCTGCTTGGAAAACTCTATAATCAATTAAGAAAAGTTTTATTATGAAATAAAACTTTTTCTCACTGGAATCTGGTTTATGAAAATGTAAGCCTATAATAGAGGAGTCCCATTACCTTCAAGTGATTATCGCATCTGCATACTAGAGTTCAAACACGAAACTTTTAATTAAGTTGGAACCACCCGAGTTAGCTGATCTGAGGGCTCAGTGTTAAAATAAAGCTCTTTTAATCTAGAGTACTCTGATGAGTTGCTGACATGAGACCGAGTAGATATTTGTAACGTATTCCTTTCCAGTCTGGTATCATAACTGATAACTGACAACGGCACTAAATATAAATATATATATATATATATATATATATATATATATATTGAAGTTTTTATGCCTATAACGTCAGAACTTAAATAATCAATCTGATTCTGAGAGTTCTGACACTGAGAAATCTGCTAGAAAAGGAAAATGAATGTGCCTTAGTGCATTTCTCTTTTTCTCTCACAGAGTGTGAGTAAGGGTGAGTGGCAAGTTTCTGTGATTGGGTGCAAATGACGGTAGAACACACTCTTCTATGTGGAATGTCAAAACTCCATCGAAGAACTTTTATTATTATTGGTGCAAATCATAATAAAAAAACCATGCATGTATCTTTGATTAAGATTATGGTTGAAAGATGTGATTAATCAGACTAAAATTATGATGTATTTTCACTATCTTTTATTGTAGCAAGTGTTATGTTATGAAAACAATTCATTGGCAGCTTCAAATAGGAATAGCTCTATGGATGTAATTATATTCTATTTATAAGATTTAGTTTTAGATGTACCACTCTGTACCATATGTAAATCACTTGTAAAAAGTAATATTTATAAATCTTCATACACAATTTACAACTCAACTTTTTAAGATATACAAATTCTGAAAAAAAATGTATAACTTAGCGTATTTGTTATAGACTGTTTTTTTCCCACACTAAATAGTCGTAAATTTCTTAAGGATGACTTACTAGAGGGACAATTATAATTTATCACACTATTTTAATTTACAATACAGCTGGTGTGAAAAAAACTGTTACCTATAAATCCCATATATATTAGTTGAGCTGTAAATTTTTTAAAGAACGCTTTAACATTTTGGAAGAAGAATTATAAATTATAACTAATTTATAAATAACATGCAATAGTTAAATTGTAAATTGTTAAAATATTTGTAAATCTCAAGATTTGACTTGTAAATTTTGTGTGAAGATTTATAAATAACAATGATATTTAAGTTAGTAAATACTAAAATATTAATATTTTAATAATATATTATTAAAATAAAAATAATTACTAGCTTAGTGTATTTTGGTTGAAGTGGTTGGTTCAAAATGGTAATTTTCTCTTTTACATAGATAAGAAATAACATTAATCTCTTGACATTTATTTATAATTTTATCGATTAACTATTGGTCAAAATAAACGACATTTAACGGAGCGGTCATGTTACGTTACCTTTGACTTTAAGGTGCCTAGCACCAACCAAAAAAAAATGCAAGGACAAAATTAAACTTTAACCTTTTATTTTATAAGATTTAATTTGTTGCATATTCCCGGGAAACTTTTCCTTTGATAGAAAATTGGAAGAATTATGTTCTTACTAAATTAGATAAGTAAAAGGATTGCAAGCAAATTATACAAATATTTTCTTACTAAAATAAATAATAAGAAAATGTTAACAAAAAGAAAGGTTAATGGACTCTTTTTCCCTTCATCTATTGGCTAAAGAGTATCATAAACTCCATGGTGCAAACCCCTTAATTGAACATTTTATTGCAAACAGCTTGCAATATGGATTCGGCTCGTCTCTCTTCTGTAAAACCCACTTTTAGTGTTACCTAAGAACAACAGAACCAACAAGCATTGGGTGCAGACTGCAGTGGTAAGGCAACTGTCACTTCCCCAAGCGGACACGAGTTTGAACCTGGAGTCGCGTTTAGTGGTAGGGGGAACCCGTCCTTGGTGCAAAGCACCTTACATGGGTGTGCCTAAAAATTCTCTGCTCTGGATTAGTCAGTTGCCCCGGGTTACTTGGTCCGTTGTAGAAGGCCAGGGACTCAGAAAAAGGCGCCGAATACCGGGGGGTCTCCGAGTTAGGGGGTCAAAGGCCCTAACTGCCTGATGTTACCAAAAAAAAAAAAAAAAGAACAACAGAGGTATTGAGATAAAGAAGAAGGTCTATTTCCCTCTTCTCATTGCCTTATCTTAGATACGCTCTCTCTATACCTCCACCCAAGGATCCCGCATATGTGATCAAACAGATATATGACTCTATCTTTTTTTCCTTTTATTTCCTTAATAAAAGCCATCACTATCAAGCACACAAGAGTAGGAGAATCTTTCCATCTCCTTCCATTGATCGCCGAGTGTAAAAAACTAGGTCAAACTTTATTCTACACTGCAATTAGGGGTGTTCACGAACAAGAGAGGACTAGGACAATCTTAATCCATGCCTCATCCTGAAAAATGACACTGGCCAGCTTTTCTTGAACGGGATGACATATGGATAGGTTTGGAATTGTTATTGCAAAACTAGTTTAAGAGGGAGTATGGGTGATAATAAAAATTTCACATAATTTAAAAATCAAATAACAAAGATAATAGAAGAGATAGAGAAAGAGTACATCACAAATATAAATGTGAAGTTCGAGAGGATAGGCATCACACAATAAATTTACACTAGTTCGATATAAACCACGAGACCTGGCTGACCCGTGTCCAGTTCTCAAAATACCTTTTAAGAGTTGCATTATATTCCCCAAAATTAAATGGGCTCTCAGCACCTTGGTACAAAATTTTATTGCAATCTCATAATAAATATTTCCCTTTACACTCAGTAAAAAGAATAAGAAAATCCCCTCAAGATTCCATAATTTTGAGCTTCTCTTAGACATAATTAATGATCTATCTAACAAGTAAAGTGTAACGGTGATACTCCTGAAAACAAATAAACTACAAGAATTTCAAGCAAGTATTTCTCAGCAACTGTTCCAGTACTGTTTTTATTATCAATTCGTCACAGTACAAGGCATAAATGACTATAGAAAATAGCTGAGAAGCAGTCACAGAAAATGTCAATCCACAGGATGCAGAAAAAGAAAGTCACAGAGAAGAATAGAAGATTCAGAAAAAGAAGACCACACAATATTCTCCACACCCCTCATTTGTTACTCTTAGTACGTTTTATGGCCTCATTCTCACGAATCTTCCATGACGATTTGCGTATGCGCTGGCTCTTTCTAACGGAATAACATGATTGTTGTCCTGGCATTTCCAATATAGTTGGGCCCTTATTATTTGGGCCTTCAGCAACAGCTGTGACATTACCTCCCCCAGTAAAAGGTACCTGATCCTCAAGGTCAAATTCAAGAAAATCACATGCAATGACCTCAACATCCTCCCAAGAATTAGGAATAGTGCCTTGCTACTGAATCAAAACTTGAATAATAGGTTGACCCTGAATCTGGACTTGTCGCCTATCCAGAATTTGTAATGGTGAAAGTATAGGTCCTGATTCATTGGTCTGCAAAGGAAGGGGCAAATAATGCTCTGAAGGATTGCCCTCACATTTCTTAAGGAAAGAAACATGGAAGACTGGATGAATCCTAGCTATTTCAGACAAGTCTAATTTATATGCAACATAACCCACCTTGGCCAATATAGGAAATGGGCCAAAATATCACAATCCCAACTTTTGAATTTTTTGAAGAGACAGAGAAGTTTGACGATATGGTTGTAACTTAACATAAACCAACTGACCTACTTCATAATGCACTTCAGAACGTTTCTTGTCAGCAAATTTCTTCATTCAGAGTTGGGCTTTTTGCAAATGTAATTTTAGCTTATGCAATACTGCATCTCGATCATTTAATTGGATTAATACTTCAGTAGGAGCATCTAGAGGCTCAGTTGCAGCAAAGAGACGGGGAGGATCACGTCCATACACTACCTTAAATGGTGTCATACCAATGGACTTATGATGAGAGGTATTATTCCAAAATTCTTCCCAAGGCAGAAAATTTACCCATTGTTTAGGAAGATCATAGACAAAGCAACGAAGATAGATTTCTAGACACTTGTTTAAGGCTTCACTTTGGCCATCCGTTTGAGGGTGGTAAGCTGAACTCATGGCAAGAGTAGTACCTTGCAGTTTAAATAGATGCTGCCAAAAATTGCTAGTGAAAACCTTATCTCGATCCGATATTATAGATTTTGGGACACCATGTAGACGTACGAAATTATGAATGAAAGATTCCGATTGACTTGAAAAATTTCCCTTCAATGGGGAAAAACGTCCATATTTCGATAACCGATCCACCACTACTAAAATAATAGTATAGCCCTTTGAATTAGGCAATCCAGTTATAAAATCCATTGCCACATCATCCCAAATAGCTTGAGGAATAGGTAATGGACTTAATAATCCCGCTGGATGAGTTTGAGAAACCTTAGCCTTTTGACATATATCACAATTATAAATGAAAAGGCGAATGCCCTGTCTCATTTTAGGCTAAAAAAATTGTGCAGCAATACGAGTAAAAGTCTGAAAAAATCCAGCATGACCCCCTAATGGAGAAGAATGAAATTCTCCCAATATTTTAGCAATCAAGCCAGGTGTATCAGTAGGAATAACCAATCGTTTCTTATAAAATAATTTGCCATTGAAAATGTGATAATGAGAACAAGGTACTGAATGTTGACTTACTTGAGAGAAAATATCCCGAAGTTCACTGGATTCTTGTTGTGCTGAAACAATGTCTTCAATTAATAAAGGAATAGGAATTGAATCAGCCATGAAACACTTGTGTGATAAAGCATCTGCAGCCCCATTGTTTTTTCCTGGTTTATATTCAATTCGAAAGTTATAACCTAAAAGCTTAGGTAACCAGGCTTGTTGTTCTGGAGTTTGAACTGTTTGATCTGTCATATGTCGCAAACTCTGATGGTCAGTGCGAATAACAAATGGATGTCCCAGTAAATAATGACGAAACTTAGCTACTGCCTCAGTTATAGCATACATTTCATGAACATACGTTGATTGGGATTGCATACAGTTTCTTAGAAAAGAAAGCTATAGGATGACCATTTTGACTCAATACAGCACCAATACCGTAACCTGAAGCATCAGCCTCTAGCACAAAAGGCTGAGAAAAATCTGGAAGTACCAGCACCGGAGCTTGAGTTAGTGCTATGTTTAGATTATCAAAAGCATCTTGAGCAGTGGCATTCCAACAAAATGAATCCTTCTGTAATAGAGATGTTAGAGGAGCAGCCAATGACACATAGCTTCTAATAAAGTGTCGATAATAACCGGTGAGGCCAATAAAACCTCTCAACTGAGTAATGGTAGTAGGAACTGGCCAATCAACGATTGTTGTTATCTTTGCAGGATCAACAGCAACTCCTTCTGAAGATACCACATTTCCCAAGTAGTCAACCTTATGTAATCCAAAAGAACACTTTGCCATTTTAGCAAATAATTGATGATCATGAAGTAGCTACAAAACTATTGACAAATGTTCTAAATGTTCAACCCAAGTTTTGCTATAAACCAATATATCATCAAAGAAAACAAGAATAAATTTGCGTAAATATGGCCAAAAACCATCATTCATCACAGCTTGAAAAGTTGCGGGTGCATTAGTGAGGCCAAATGGCATAACAAGCCATTCATAATGACCATGATGAGTTCAAAAGCTGTTTTATATCTATCTTCCTCTTTGACACGAATTTGATGACACCTAGCAAGTAAATCTAACTTGGAAAAATACAAGGCTCCACAAAGTTCATCCAACAATTCATCCACAGTAGGGATTGGATAAGAGTTTTTAATAGTAACAGTGTTAAAAGCCTTATAATCAGTGCAAAATTGCCAAGAACCATCTTTCTTTTTAACTAATAAAACAGGGGCAGAAAAGGGACTATCACTTGGCTGAATAATACCTTATTACAACATTTCAAAAACCATTAATTCAATTTGATTCTTTTAAGAAAAAGGATAACTGTATGGTCTGACCTTAACTAGTGGTGTACCCTCCTGTAAATTAATAACATGATCCTTAGAACGAGGAGGAGGTAGCCCCTTAGGTGTAGAAAATACGCTAGCAAATTGTTGGAGGAGCTGTAATAACTCTTCAGTAACATTAGAAGGCAGCAGAACAGAGTCATCATTATGGCCATCAGAATGAGATTCTAAAGCATAAATATCTTCCACACTATCAGTAGCTACCATTCTTCTCATATGATTATAATGAATCATAGATGGTAGACGGTGTCTATCACCTTGTAATGTAATAAATTTATCATCACGATAAATGCGAATCATGGAAGTTTTGTAATCTGAAACATGTGCACCCAATGTTGCTAACCATGACGCTCCCAGAACAAGATCAGCACCTTTAATAGGAGCTACAAAAGCATCAATGGAAAAATCATGTCCACAAATTTTAAGAGGAATGGAGCGAACTATCCCTTCCCCGACAAGGCAATTTCCATCTCCCACCACTACCTTAAATTGTGGGGCTGGTTCAACTAATAAACGAAAATGATGTACTACCCGAGGTTGAATGAAATTATCGGAGCTACCACCGTCCAAAAATACTTCAACCGTTGAACCAAAAATGTGCCCAGTGAAATAATGAATCGTACATGGACCATGTGAACCATGAAAGGCATGCAAAGAGAGGTGATTCATAATTACAGACTCTTCTAAAACTGGTAAAGTATCATACGGAGGGGGTGAATCATCCGAGGATTCCTCAGAATCGACCATCAACATCATATAATTGCGATTAGGGCATTTATGATTGGCAGAGAACTTTTCATCACAATTATAACACAAACCTTTCTCCCTTCATAATTGCATCTCAGCGGCTGTTAACTTTTTGACTTGAGGAAATGGCTTTGTGGATGGCGTAGGTAACAACGGTGGAGCTAAAGATTTAGAACTCCCCTGTACCGATGAAATAGAGGTAGAAGACGATGTTCCCACTGGTTTAGTAAAGCCAAATGAAGATATAGGCCGAGGTTTAAGCCCAAGACCCATCTTGAATCCCCCATCATCATATAAATGAGCAAGAGCAACAGCTCTAGTCAATGAATTAGGTTCTTGTGCTAACACATCCCTGCGAATATCATCTTTTAAACCACTGATAAAACAGTCCATAAGAGCCCCATCAGAAAGCCCATCAACACGGTTAGCTAAGGCCATAAACTAGCATGATAATTAACCACTGAGCCCATCTAGCTGAGCTTAAAGAGTTGAGACCTTGGGTTATCATATTGAGTCGGCCCATACTGAGTCTCGATGGCCTTAGTAAGTGCCGCCCAACTTGGTACACAGTGAGTGCGCTGAAGCATCTGAAACCATGGAACAACATCTCCTTCAAAATGAACAGAGGCCAGCACAATCCTCTATAAATCAGAAGTCTCATAAAAAGAAAAATATTGTTCGGCACGAAATATACAATTCAAAGGGTCAGAGCCATCAAAACGCGGAAAATCAATCTTGACTTTATGAGAAAGATGAGTAGCAGAATGAAAAGCAGAACTCTCTGAGTCACGCGATCCAATGGCGGATGATTACAGAAGCAAGTCAAGTTTCTGATTCATATCATCCACACAACGAGTCACATCAAACACCGATCATTCTAGCCGGTCCATACGAGTAGAATGGTCTTTCTCTAAATGCGAACAAGTTAATTGCAACTGAGTAATCGTATTTTGAAAAGCAACCTCACGTTGCTCGCAAACCTCTTGAAGTTGTTTTAGATTAGAAGCAACATATTTTAATCTGGTATGGTCCGCCATGGAAGGTCAATGAAAGCACTAATTGTAACAGTGATACTCCTGAAAACAAATAATCTGCAAGAATTTCAAGCAAGTATTTCTCAACAACTTGTCCAATACTGTTTTTATTATCAATTCGTCACAGTACAAGGCATAAATGACTAAAGAAAATAGCTGAGAAGCAGTCACAAAAAATGTCAATCCACAGGATGCAGAAAAAGAAAGTCACAGAGAAGAATAGAAGATTCAGAAAAAGAAGACCACACAATATTCTCCACAACCCTCATTTGTTACTCAGTACGTTTTATGGCCTCATTCTCACGAATCTTCCATGATGATTTAATTTGCGTATGCGCTGGCTCTTTCTAACGGTATCACGTGATTGTTGTCCTGGCATTTCCAATATAGTTGGGCCCTTATTATTTGGGCCTTCAGCAACAGCTGTGACATAAAGTAAATGATAAACACTCAAGAATAGAGAGTATGATCACTATTTGATCAAATTTTTTATGTAAGCAACGATTGAAGCAAAGCAATAGCATATTTTGGTGATTGTTTGTTGTTGCTTCGACTTGAATGTGTCTCTATTTATACAATAAGGAAGCTGGGGTAGTTGTTAAAGACATTAATCTTTTGTTAGAGACAACATTTAAACATTGAGCTTCGCATTAGAGGCTTCCAACAAATAAAAAAAATTAACTTTCTTGTGTAAAATCAATCTGCTGAGATTAATATGTTGTTGCAGCACATGTGAGATGTGTTTTCTTCTATTTTCATATGTTAATAGACACTATAGTATATTTAGGAATTTAAAGGATTCAAACAACTATTGGTGAGATTAGAGATTATTCAAGAAATTTCGAAACGTTGTTAAGAATGCAGAGTGGCATAACTCGAGTTTCATAGGAGGGTGACTTGAGTTTTCCACGTATAGTGACAACGGATCTTGAAATATGTACAAGGTAATATCAGGTTAATATATATAGGTAATGACAACAATGACAACATGTCATGGACGATTTATAAGTATTTTTTTGAGTTTAAAAGCATATCCTGACTTTAGTGAGCCCTGTGACCCAACTCACCCAAACTTTAAATTGTACACCCAAAAAAAAGTTTTTAGAATAATGTGTAACTCGAGTTTTTCTGACTTAATATGAAATAACTTGTAGTTTTCAGCTATAGAAAATAACTTTTAAGTGAGGAATATAATAACTTGAGTGACTAGAAGGATACCTACAAGTTATGAAGATCAAGAGAAGAACAAAATTAACTTCAAGTTTTGATGTGACAAATGAAAAGAACTTGAAGTGGATTAAGAGTTTTAAGTAAGAACAATTCATCGAAGAATTTAACTTGAGTTATTGAGAGATTCGCCCAAAGTTTTGAGAAACCTAAGATGAGCTAAAAGATTGGAAGAACTCGAGCTTTGAAGGAATAACTCGAGTTATACGATTTACTAATAGAAATATACAAGAACTCTTATCTAACTTCCAGTTTCACTCAAAACAAGGAATAACGCAAGTTTTAAGAAGCGATAACTTACTTGAATTTGTCATATAAAAAAGAAAAAAAAAACTTATGGAAGTCACATTTTAACTTATTTTATTAATAAATAATTGGATCTTTAAATAAGTGGATCTAACAAGGATGATGACCCACCTTGATTCAATTTTGTTGACCTCATTGTGACTAGTCTCCTGATCTATGGACAATGCATGGACCTTTAAATAATGCAATATCGCCTCTTGAGCCAAAATAAGTGTTCTAATAATGTCATTCACAAATAGGTATGACCTATCCTGATTCACAAATATTTTCAGATACGTATGACCTTTAAATATTTGTTATTTACTTAACTAGCCTTAACATTTGATAATTGACAATTTAAGTTGGTAATGCATCTATTAATTAACATTGGAGAATAGTATGACAAATAAGAAAGTGAAATAAAACCGATAAGGATTGGTCCCTTGATGAATATATGACTCAGCATAATGAGGGTTTTTGGGACGTACCAATGATCTAATGGAATGGTCGATTACACCTACATGCAACGGAATGACATTACTGCAGACTCCATTAGCTCTGCACAACAAATAACATCGGACAAAAGAGAGAATCGAGACAACATTTACACTTGTGAATTTGATAATCTTGAGATTTAATACTATATAAAAATATAATATTTATTATATTTAATATTATAATAATATTTTTTTACATAGTATTTCTCAACTGTTAAAAATTATCTAATAATAGAGGCATTAAAATGGATTGGAAATGAAAAGAAATATCATTGGAGATGTTTCTTTTCCCATGCATAGGCCCTACAAAAACTTTCCTTAAATACTTTTGTATGATTTCTTCTTCTTCGTTTTTTTTTTTTTTTTGCCAACCAATACTTTTGTATGAATGTATAAAAAAACAACTTAATGAAGGATGTCAATTGCTGATATTGCCTTTAATATTGGATGTAGATATACTCATTCTAGGTAAACACGTGAGTTCACTTACCAAATTTATGGTTTTTATATTTTTATCCTACAAATGTTTTCCAGGGTATCAATTTGCTTTTAAACTCGTATTTGTTGCAAATTTAATTGAACTTATAAGTTCACTAGCTAAGTTAATTGTGTTTTGTGTGTTTTTTTTATAATAGATTTATGTGTTTCTAACTTATAAAATCATATTAAATTACTCTTAGATTTATATTAACCTTTTGAATTTAATCATATTTTGTGACTTTATATATAAATTTTATAAAAATTTATTTATTATGATGAAATGTGAATGTGGATGGATTTGATTTTTTATTTTATTTTAAGGTTTGAAATATATTTACACCGATTAAATTATTATAGCTTTATATTTTAATTATATATTTTAATATCTATTTATTAATAAAAATAAACTCATAAAAATTTACAATTGAAGTTCACAATCGTAATTTACGTCACAAGTATACATAAACCTCAAACTCGTGAATTTGACCGTCTTTGAGATACATTGTATTGCTCATCCCTAGAATTAAGATTTTGGATTTGACTTTAATCGAGTTTCCTTTTCATAATTTCCAAAAGGAACAACATCCTTTTTCCCGAAATTTAATCCCTAATTCATGAAAACCACGTGGCCTTCCAAGCAGATTAATTATCAATATCTCCACTACTTGTGTCTCACTCTCTCACTTCAATGGCTCAAACACATCCTCAAATCTCCTACAACATGAAACACACCTCCTTAATAAGAATACTAGATTTTCCACCTTCATGTCCAGTTTCATTGATCTTGATTGTATCAACCATCCCAAATTAACTTATCATAACTGTATAGAATTTCCATAGTAGATAATTGGGAGAGGAATGTCTCTATTAATTTTTTTTATTTTTTTTATTTAAGATATTTATTATTAGATTAAGTTTTAATGGTTAAGATTTAATACTATATAAAATTATTATTATAAATTAAATATAATAAAAATATATTATAATAAATAAAATAAATCTCAATCATTAAAATTTAATTTAATAGTGGAAACATTCATTTGAGAAAAAAATAAAAAGAGTGGTAACCGAGAACTCTCCAACAAAATCCAAACTCCAGGTTACCAAATTTCCATTACCTCGCTCTCTGTTTTCGTTTAAAACTCGGTTCTTCGTCTTCCCCTCTGCCTATATATATAAACCAAAGCTATCGTCCCTTCATTGTTCATTCCACCATCAAATTCCTCCATAGCCATAACTGTCTCTCTCTCTCTGATTTACAGATTCCATTTAGATTCCACCATGGTTATGATGGCCGTCATGGTGACTCTTTTAGTGATACTTGTGACTCTGTTTCTCAGAGTTGCGTATGATACTCTGTTATGCTATTTTGTCATACCAATGCGTATTCAACGCATCATGGAGAAGCAAGGCGTGCGTGGCCCCAAACACCGCATCCTCACCGGCAACATCTCCGAAATGCTCTCTCTTCACTCCTCCGCCACCTCTGAACCCATGAAATCCATCAGCCACGACATTGTCAGCCGCCTCATCCCGCATTTTGCGGCCTGGTACCCCAAATACGGTATCAAACCAAACCACCCTCTCTTCTTCTTGTTCATTTTTAATATTATTATCCAGTATTTGATTCACAATTCAGGGTTTGTGGCTGTCTACCATAGTGTCTCATTTTGGGACTCAAACTCGAGACATAAAGGATCTAATGATGCGTATGTCTCTGTCAAGTTTAATACTTTTTTGACTGTTTGATTGATAACAGGGCAGAGGTTTCTTTACTGGAACGGGATAGAACCGAGGTTGTGTTTGACGGAAACAGAGCTGATCAAGGAGTTCTTGGCCAAGTACAACTCTGTTTCAGGCAGGTCATGGCAACAAAGACAAGGATCAAAACATTTCATTGGAGAAGGTTTGTTAATGGCGAATGGAGAACAATGGTACCATCAACGTCACATCGTTTCCCCTGCATTCACAGGAGAAAGACTTAAGGTATAGATACTAATTCACTCTGTTCAGTGTGCTCTGTTTTCTTTTTTCCTTTTCCCTTTTTTTCTCTTTCTTTTGGAATTTATGTGAAAATGACGATATTTCTCTGTGATTTGGTCAAAAATGGTTGGTGCTGAAACAGGAGTATGCCGGGAATATGGTAGAATGCACTAAGGAGATGCTTCAATCACTGAGAAATGCATTCGAATCAGGGCAGAGAGAGATAGAGATAAGTGGCTATATGACTCGACTCGCTGCTGATATAATCTCAAGAACTGAGTTCGGTACGAGTTACGAGAAGGGAAAGCAATTATTCCAACTTCTCACTAATCTCCAGGCCCATTGCGCTCAAGCAAGTCGCCATCTCTGGTTCCCCGGAAGCCGGTTAGCCGCCACCGCCGCCGATTTTAAAAAATTCCAGACTTTTCTGGCAACTGAATTGAAATGACCCTTTTATTTGCAGGTATTTTCCAAGCAAGTATAACAGAGAGACGAAGGCGATGAAGACGAAGGTGGATAGGTTGTTGATGGAGATAATAGAGAGTAGGAAGGACTGTGTAGAGATCGGAAGAACAAATTCGTATGGGAATGATTTGTTGGGGATACTGTTAAATGAGATGATGATGAGGAAGGAGAAGAAGAAGACGACGACGAAGAGAGGGAATAATAATAATGGGTTTAGCTTGAATCTGCAGCTGATTAAGGATGAATGTAAGACGTTCTTCTTCGCCGGCCACGAGACGACGGCGTTGTTGCTGACGTGGACGGTGATGCTGCTCGCCAGCAATCCGTCGTGGCAAGACAAAGTTAGAGCAGAGGTCAAGGAGGTCTGTAATAATGGCGGAATTCCATCTCATGAACACCTCTCAAAGCTCCCTCTCGTAAGTCCCCATTTCTTTACTCTTTAACAATTTATTTAGAAACAAAATTAAAAAAAAAAACCAATTAAGCTTTAAAATTTTAAACTAGTTTGTTGTCAATAAAAATATATATATTAATTAAAAGAGTATAACAATTAGCAAATCATTTAAATAAAAAATTACTGATTGGAGACTTTAAAATTCAAGTGATATTTTTGTGTAAAGCTTTATAGTATTTAAAACTTATTTTAAGATAATTTACTCACATAGGTTATTTTCTCCCTTTTGAAAATGCAAGTCGTTTTCAACAAGAAATTATTGATCTCTAATTTACCCTAAAAGTTATTAATTATTATTTTTTTAATTTTAACTCTATTTATTAGTGGTATAATTGAGAAAGAGGAGATAAGGGAGGCATATGTAGAATAAAGTTTATTTTTTTAATTTAAGACATGTTAATCATTCATTGTTCATTTAGGTGAGATGATTGAAAATTATTTATATTTCAGATCATCAAGATATATTATAATACTTCTGGTTTAGGACACGAATTCTTTAAAGAGAGACTTAAAAATATAAGGAAAAAAAATCAAAATTTTATAGGCAATTATGGTTTATTATGTGTTTTAAATGAGAATTTTTTGTTGCCAGTCTTTTCAACAAATGTACAATTTAATAAAAAGCTTGAGATTTGAATCAAGTATGGGAAAGAATAGGAGAGAATGGAACTTGTTTTGGTGAGTGGATCCTTATTTGTCTTTTTTTCAATTTTTTATGGAACTTTGGGATTTGAATATTTTCTAATGATAGACAAAATAAAGTAAAAAAGATAAAACTTTAATTACATGGAGCCATGCCTCTGTGTCTTTATATTTTTCTTAATGCTCCCATTAAGGAAATGATTGAAGGGGTGCATGAATTTACATAAATGGAAAAAGTTATACAGCTAAGAATTTAGATCTAGCCAATTTTAGAATAAAATTTTTATGAAAATTATAATTAATAGTTCAAAAAAATAAAAGTTAAGTTATTATAAAAATCTAATTAAATTTTGTAAAAAATTCAAAAATTATTTTAAAATATAATTATTAAACTTTTGATATCTTAGTAGTAATTAAAGCCACTAAAAAATTCTAAAGTTTAAAAATTCAAGTATAATCATCTGAAATTGACATAATATTTAAAAACGGAAAAATGTGTAAGGTTGTGGGAATGGACTATACTGTATCTTATGGAATCGTAGGCGAAGCATGATGAAGCTTAGAGATCCTAGATTTCTTGCGAGAGAACTTAATTTCAAAGAAGACAACGTAGGTATAGGAAAAAAGACCCCAAAAAAAGGGGAAAAATGATGGAATGATTTATAAATTTTTTACAATATATATATATATATATATATATATATATATATATATAAGCACCCGTGCGCCGGTGGATTCGTGGGTTTGGCAACAGGAATAATAAAAAAGAGAATAGGGGTGTCATTAGGCAGGAGGGGTCAAAGCTGGATCAACACCTTACACGTCTATTCTGTCCACGAAGCCTTTGTCTTTTTTTTTTTTCCTCCTTTTTTTTTCAGATATAATAAGAAGAAAAAAAAAACACCCCGAAAGGGAAAGTTCGTGGGCCCATGCCCTTTGTTCATGGCCACCCATTTTCCAAAATCTAATTTTCATTTCTGTTATTTTTTATTATTTTATTTTATGAAAATATTACTTACTTTAGAATTATATACAAATATTTTTATATTTTAATTAAATTATATTATTTAATGAGGATTGTATATTGACACTATAGTTCAACTACATATGTTTATTTAGAATAGTAATTAGAGTATTTAAAATTAATTTTTTAATCATAATTTATAATATATAAAATAAATATACGAATTGAGTTTTATCTCAATTTACATAAATAAATATTTTAAAGACCTAAACATAATTCCAAACAAGCATCACACACCCTCAAGCGGGTGAATGACTTATATGAGGGATGATGAGTTGTCTGATTTTTAGTACACAAATTCTCTCGTCATTTTATTTAATAATTTTACTTCAATTGAACTCTTTGTTGACTTTGATGTTATTTAAAATTTGTGATTCAGGCAGTTATTCATTTATTTGTTTGTTTGTTTTGGTGATTTTTGCAGTTGCAAATGGTGATTAACGAGACAATAAGGCTATATCCTCCAGCAATGGTACTCCCAAGAATGGCGTTTGAAGATATAAAGCTTGGTGACCTTCTAATTCCAAAAGGAGTATCAGTTTGGGTTCCAGTTTTAGCTATCCATCACAGTAAAAAGCTATGGGGTGAAGATGCGGATGAGTTCAACCCAAACCGGTTCGCTTCAAAGCCGTTCTCGTTGGGTCGGTTCATTCCCTTCGCGGTCGGACCCAGAAACTGTATTGGACAAGCTTTTGCTCTCATGGAAGCTAAGATCATATTGGCCATGTTCATCTCTAAATTCAGATTCACTATTTCTGAGAATTATCGTCATGCTCCTGAGGTTGTTCTTACCATCAAGCCCAGATACGGAGTTCAAGTTTGTTTGGAGCCATTGGATAACTAATCCATCATAAGGACACATGCCTGATCCAAACCGGAATAGTGGAGGAGTTAGGAATTGAGAGAGTTCTCTTCTCATGCGGAGGGATGTATAACTATATTATATTATATTATACTAGTATTATATTATATCTGGTTTTAATAGCAAAAAGAAAAAAAGGAATAAGGTGACTCGGGTCCAATCAAGTCAATTTTACCTTTTTCTAATTATTGTACATGAGAGAGTATATCTCTTGAATCTTGACAAGTATTACTTATATTTTTGAAATTAAGCCTTAAGTCTGTGTTTGCAGAGAGTTAATAAAAATATATAATCGGATATGAAACCTAAAAATATAAATGGTAAGAAAAGAGCTTCACTATATTGATATAAGAACTAGTGCAATCAAAATATAGAGATCAAATAATAATTAATGAACAAAAAAAAAACACCAAATTACATTTATCTCGCCGAGAATATCGCATAAACAATATGCTGTCAGGGTGTGAGTGAGTGGCAATGAGGTAAAATTGAAAGTCAATAGAATACAAAGAGATAAAATTTATGACCCACTGTTAAGATAAGTTTGAAATATTACAAAAAAAAAAAAGGCAATTTCGGACGGATTTTCTGACAGAACGGAGGTTTTTTATGACAGAATTCCATCACAAACCATTTTACGGCGGAATTTCTGAGGGAAAAAAGTCCATCAGAAATAGTGCCGTCGCAAATTGATTTGCAACGGAATATGACTTTTCGTCTCAAATTGCAGCGGATTTTCCGATAGAAATTCCCTCACAATTTGAGACGGAATTTGTGACGGATTATGTCCGTGGCAAGTTTCGACGGATTTTTCAGTCTCAACTTGAGAGGGAATTTGTGATGGAACTTTTTGGTAGCAACTTGCAAAGGAATTTGCCACAGAAATTCGGTGGCAAATGCCACGGCATTTTCCGTGGCCAATATGTCTACGGCATTTTTCAACAGAAACCTCCGACCGATAGCCACCACTGGCTGACAGCGCCACGTGTACCCACCGCCGACCACCGCCACCTCGCCTCCAACCGCCCATATCTTGGTCAACCGCCGCGTGTCCCGGTCAACTGCCACATGTCACCCTCCATCATGTGCCACGTGTCACCCACCATGTGTCCATAGCACAAATTGATTGCATTTTGTGACCAAGTTGGGATTCGAAGCCATGACATCTCACTCTCGTGCCAGTGTCTTTGCTAGTTGAGCTAGGAAGAACCTATGTTATTTAAATGCAAAATCACACACACACACACATATTATTAAACATTACAGTTTAGTTTCCTTATTTTTTTTACATAAATATTATATCTAAATTTTTATTATTAATATCTTTTTTTATTCATTTTATTATATATATATATATATCAATAATAAATATGAATTAATAATGTTTTTTTATTTATATTATAATTTAATAATAATTTAAATTTTAAATTATAATATAATTAATATATAATAATCAGATTAAGGGTTAAGGTGCAGATTTAGCAAAGAACTATTTTCCAAAGTGCACCCAACACAACTAACTATTTTAGGGTGTAAAATAGACATTATAAATTTTTAGGGTGCAAAAATAGACATTATGAATTTTTTTGGAGCAAAAATAGTAATTTTGTTATTTATTTGGGGGTGCAAAAATTGCTATTTTTACTAAAAAAAATTTATAATGTCTACTTTTACACCCTAAAAATTCATAATATCTACTTTTGTACTCCGAAATAGTTAGTTATGTTGGGTGCACTTTGGAAAATAGTTCATTATTATTTTTGCACCTTAACCCTTAGATTAATCATTAATTAAATAAATCATAATAAAAAATTTTTAAAAAAATTAATTAATACATATTTCCGACTGAATTTGCCACGAATCAATTTTGTCAAATTTTCCGACGGAATTTCGGTCTGTAATTCAGTAAAAAATGTTACGTTAGGATTTGCGACGGAATTTCCTAACCCTAAACCCTAAACCCGGACTTTTTCCGTCGGAAACTTTCTGACGATCTTTAGATGACTTTTGAATCGGAAACTTTTGAGACACTTTAATAGTTTAATAAATATCTAATTTAATAAATCTCTAATTGAGTCATTAACTCAATTTAGGATTTCAAAATATAGGTAAAATAATTTTAATGCTCTCTCTTCTCTCCTTGTTAAAGAGTTTTCTCTAACTTATGTTTCCCAACATGTATATAACTGTATATATCAAAATTAATTTTAATACAACAAAATAGGATTCATCTTTAGTTTAAATATATTAACTATCATCATCAATACAAAGACATACAATATTTGGAACAAAGAGATCATTTTATTAACAAGAACAAATTTTTTTTTTCAGAAAACTTATAATATATGCCACTATAAAATGATATATTTTATTAAATATATTAAGTATACATTTTCTACATTTCACACACCCACATACACAGAGGTTTTTTAGAAAGTTTTGTATTGATGTAAACCGTTTTATGAAATTTTAGGTGCCTTTTGCATCTTTTTTCTAAAATATCCATAGAAGTATATGAAATTTACACGCTACTTGTCAAAAAATAGTAATTAATATTAAATAATGAAAAACTTAAAAATTTAAATATTAAATAAATTATTTTCTAAAAAATCACATTTATGTGTTAAGAAAAATTATTCTAGTTTAAGCTAATATTGGTAAAAATGAGTTTTATTTCAATTCATTTTTGTAAAGTGAAGTTGGTATGAGTTATGCTTCTTTTGTTTTTTTTTGTTTTATCTCACTTGGTAAAAATAACTATATTATATAAAAAAATCACATTTATTTTTTAATCATTAATATCAATTAATTTATTTTCAATTAAAAATTATTTAATTAATATCAATGATACTATCATGGCATGACATGCTTGAATTATTTTTTGATTATTTTCTTAGAAAACAAAAAAATTCATTTGATTTAACATATATTAATATTGATATATAGAGGCATAAAATTATAAAGCAATAATATTCTTTTAAGAAAGGAGAAAAGAGAGGCTAGTAAAAAAGATGATTGAAAAGAGATGAGAGGCATTAAAATCATTTTACTCAGATTTTAAAATTCTAAATTGAGTTAATGAATCAATTAATGATGGGAGAATTCCAAAAAAATACCATTTAAACTTCAAAATCTCAAATAAGTGATTTAACAATAAAATGATTTGTTAATTGCATTACCATTCTTCTTAATCCCATTACCGAACTTGTTAACGGGATTTTGAAGTTTAAATGATATTTTTTTGGCATTCTCCCATTAATGATTTATTGAATTTACCATCTTTATTTAGAATTTCTCTATTTTAGAAATCTTTGTATATGATTTTTCTATATTATTAACATAATGCATTTTAATAATAAAATAATTAATACATAATAAATAGATTAATCATTAATTAAATAAATCATAATAAAAAATTTTAAAAAATTAATTAATACCTATTTCCGACGGGATTTTCCACGAGCCAATTTTGTCAAACTTTTTCTATGAAATTTCCTTCGGTAATTCCGTAAAAAAACGTTACGTTAGGATTTACAACAGAATTTACGACGGAAGTTTCCTACGGAAAAGGTCTGTCAGAAATTCTATCGTAATTTTTATTTGCGACGGATTTTCCGACAAACTTTTTCAGTGGGAAATTTCCGTCGCAAATTCCGTTAGAAATTCTGACTGTCTTTGAACGACTTTTGAGATTGAATTTTTTTCTGTCTCAAATTCTATCAGAAATGAACGGTTTTTTTATAGTGAAACCAAATAGAAACATACATCCGCTAGGGTGATATGATGATATCATACTTAAAAAATGGGAAATATTATTTAGAAATGACTCTCACATAATTGAATGTTGTACCCTCGTCTATCCAGAATGCGATGTGAACACTGCAGATTCCCAAAAAAAAAAATCTGGCATTTTACTCCACATCACAAAACACCCCCAGCCCAAAAAAAAAAAAACACCCACAAAACCAAAAACAACAAACACACACATTATAGCGGCAGTGTAGAGAGGAGCAAAAGTTAATTTAATATGTTGAAACCTTGAATTAATGGTACACTACATATACTATGGAATTGTTAATATTTGACCCCTAATATTTTAGGGTTCAAGAGGAAACTATAGAATATCAAGAGGTGGAAATTATGTAAAGCAATACTTCACCGTTGTTAAGATAACTCATGAAGTATTAGGACACTTCTTTTATGGTTGTGGTAAACGACCATGAAATATAATATTAATTTTTTAAAAAATATTCACATTCACTTCATGTTTTAGTTTAAAAAACCGTGAAGTAAATGATATCAATATTTCAAAATTAGTTTTGAACAACTGTGAAACTTCTATACACTATTATAGAATTGCTCGTATATAACGCTTAATAAATAACTATTACAACGAATAATCGTAATGTATATCAAGATGGAAGTAGAAGAATATATAAAGCTAAAATATGACGGTTAAATATGTACACTGTCATGTATTGAGAGGTAGAATTCGTGAAAACAAAAATATAACAGTTGTAATTATTAATTGTTATATATATATTTTTGTTGACAAAATTGACGGTTCTTACGAAACAACCATCATGTAATACTTTCAAACGATTTGTTTTCCAACCTTATATCAACAAAAACAAAAATATAATAGTTATAATAAGTAACCGTAAAATATGATTTCTAAATACTTAATGATTAAATATAATAATAGTCATATATAAGAAAGTAGGATACTAGAAAAATTTTATTTGACAATATTCGATAGTTCTTTACAAAGAACCGTTATTTATTCTTTAAGAATACTTAATGGTTACAAATGATAACCGTCATATATAAAAATGCGGGATTTTGAAAAATATCAAATATAAGGAGATATGATTCCAAAAAATTTTATTTGACAATACTTAATAGTTCTATAGTTCTTCTTAAAGAAGCATTATTTATTATTTAAGAATACTTAATGGTTAAAAATAATAACCGTCATATATAAGAATGAGATATTCTTAAAAAATATCAAATATAAGGAGGCATGCTCCTGAAAAATTTTATTTAACAATACTTAACAGTTCTTCATAAAGAACTATTATGCATTTGTTAATATTAGAAGGAAGGATGAAGAACTGTTAAGTATTTGTTAATATTAGAAGGAAGGATTATGAACAAACTTTATTTGACGCAACTCTTCCAACTCATTCTCAAACATTTTTTGAGCTTCCCTTGGGTCACATACTCCTTTTTCCATGGGTTTACTCTATCACTATGGGCTTCATCCTCTACCACTGCCATGGTTCATTACGCTGCATCTCCTTTCTCTTTTGATTTTTTCTCATGTAAGCTTTCATTTTTTTCCAATTAACATTTTTAGTTTTATTTTATTCTTTTTATATAACAAGAGTTCGCTAGTTGAGGCTCAAGGTCATCGGTCGAGATTATCTAAGAAGAAGAATTGCAAACAAAAACCGATACCTAATTTCTGATGATAGCCATTGGAGAAAAGTAGAAAGCACAAAAAAGACAATGAGGTAAAATGCTGAATTTTTTTATTGTTGTTTTATTGCAATGAAAATAATTCTAATTATACTAGATTATATGGACTGAAACTTACTAACAAATGTTTCTTATAATTTTTAGTAGTTAAATTACGATCTATTTGAATGTTGGTTATTAATTTCTTAATTTTGAGTATCACACGCTCCTAAACTTTAGCAACCAAATCAGGTTTGTTGAATCAGGTTCAAGATTTGCTCAAGTTTTTATATTTGCCAACTTTTACTATTTACATGTATGTATGTATGTATGTATGTATGTATGTATGTATGTATGTATGTATACATAATAGAGACCAAACTAATGGTAGGGATTATAGAAAAAAGTGGTTGGAAGTGTTCGGAGAGAGCGCAAAGGAATGGTAAGAATTTTGAAATCACTTCATAGTTCAATTTTGAACAACCGTAAAATATCAATTTTGTCATATATAACGGTTCCAAACCGTAATGTATTTAGGGTATATATAATGGTTTTTTATTGACTTTATTTTTTATTATATATTTATTTTTTTAATATTATTTTTTATTTAATTTTACTGTTAATATTTATTATATAAGGCACAACATAATCATTATAATAACAAGATAATAATGTTAAATAAAAAAAATTATATTTATTGTATTCAAAATTCAATACATCATACAATTTAAGGAAAATTAATCACTTAAACACTCTCACAATAGCACCTATTTTATAATTTTTTTTAATTCTAAAAGAAAATTTATTAATAAAAAAATTCTACAATATTCTTCAATTCCTTTCTTGTAGAAAATAAGAATATATATAGTAAGAATAAACAAATATAAAAACTTGAGTAAATTTCGGAATATAAATATGAATTGAAGAATATTGTAGAATTTTTTTAAGAAATAGAGAAAGCTTGATTTTAGACCAAATTATGATTCAAGAAATATTTTAGACTTGAATTATGTAGTTTATGGATTGGAAATTTGAAAAACCATTTTGTGTTCTCCCCTTGAAAGTCAAGGCCAGATAGGTTATTTTGAAAGAGCTGAAATTTGATTGCTTTGATGCTTCCAATGAGTTTGTAATGAAAAGTAGTGTAGGTATAAGTGAGATAACAAGTTTGGAAGCAATGGAAGTCAAAATGGAATTTCGCCCCCCCCCTCATGCACTACATTTTAGTTTTGCCATAACCATTGAAATGTGGATAGTTTATAATATGAATTTAATCATATTGACATGAGTTGAATAGCTATTTTATGATCTAGAACATGTTCATATGGCTTTCTGGAATGTGGATAGTTTGTTGAACATTTTATGATATTCAAAATTACAATTTACAGTTGTCTTTCTTATTACAGTTACCTATGACTTCTGATAGTGGTTTAAGTATTGAGTATCACCTCTAAGCAAATGCTAATAGTGTGCAGATTGATGCACATATTTGATGAGAGGAAAGACAACTAAGGAAGGGTCATGTTGTCATTATGGATGTTAAAAAAGCAAGAAGAGAGGGGAGAAAATTTATTGTGAGATGGAATAAGTGATGACAAGTTTTTGAATATAATAAATTCATTAGCTATATGGGGCAGTGGCAAAAAGCGCTGTACCCATCACTTTGTTTTGGAAGAAGGAAACCATTCAATGAAGAGTCCTATTTGGGAAGAAGTATTAGCGAGATATTATTTTTGCCTTACACTAAGGTTCGATTCTATAAAAAAAAGATTATATGTAATGCTGATGCAATAAATTGATTACGACGTTTATTTGGGTTTAATGATTAACCAAACAAATTTATGTAATTATCATTACATTACATATTTAAAGATGTACTCACTGTGACTGAATACTTAGTTACCCGTAACATTTACTATATATGTTGATTTTTTTGTTTAAGAATTTAAGGTAGCTTTACAAGGAAAACCTTAAATAAAAGTTCCTATACATGTTGATTTTGATATGAACTGGAATAATCTGTTTTGGTTTTTACATAAGATTTAGGTATGACAGTTTTAATTTGCTGGATCTGTTCTTAGTTTGATGGGTGTAATTAGATCTGTTCAAGTATATATAATTATTTTGGTATTGTTAGAGTAGCTCTAGAAAATTGGATCTGTTTCGGTTACTTGATTATAGGTAATTGTATGTAATACGCAAGGGGCTAATAAAAACGAGGCACTATTTCTTTTTTAAAAAAATTTTCACAATTACTTCACAGTTATTTTGCTAATAACTGTAAAATATTTGAAAATATCTTACGGTTATTCAAATAAACTACCGTAAAGTATCTGAACATATTTCACGGTTTTATAAGAACAATCGTGAAATAAGCTTTCAATAAATGACTAAAATTAGTGTCAAATAATTGACGGTTAAACATATGAAACGTAAATTCTTGTATTCCATGGTTGTATTGTACAAACGTGAAATATTTAACATAATATTTGATAGTGACTTGATTAATACTGTGAAGCAAACACCAAATACTTCACGGTCTCTGTATTATAACTGTAAATTATGGGCCGAAATATTTTAAGGTTTGCAACTATAAAATATTAATATTTTACACTTTTATATTTTTGACAAATTTCTAATTTTTTTATATATTTTCATATTTTATTTGGATATTTTTTTCATAATTATTGAGCTTAAAATGCTCTTTTTTTTATAAATTGAGATTAAGAGTAAATACATTAAATTATAACTAAAAAATATAAAACTGTTAAAATAATTTTAAGTAATCTTAATCATTGAATTTTTGAGAATATTTGATGTTGGTTTAATTTTTTTTAATTGTAGGTGTTTGAAAAATTGGATTAAATCTGAAAATAGCAGTTTGAGGCTCCAATTTCGAAAATAACAGTTTGATACCACGAAAGTGCACAATACTAGAATGGTCCCTGCGAAACTACAGCGTTTTGACATTAACATTCAGGTCATTTTCAGACAGCAAGAGCTCGACACTTCTGGGAATCAGGGGCGCCCCGAACCAGAGAAAAAAAAACCCCATCTCCATCACCTTCCTTCGCCCTCATACACTTCACCAAGGTCGCCGGAGACATCCCATCCTCCATTAACGCCGGCGACCTTCTTACTTCACCCTCCACCTTCTTCATTCACCTTCATCTCTCTCTCACACCACCAGAAGCAGCCACGAAAGAAACAGGGAAGTCTTCCATCTTCGATACCTTCATCACCTTCAACACCTCCACTTCACCATCGCTCTCTCTCGCACAAACCACCATCGTATTGTCACCTTCCATTACCTTCTTCAGCTTTCTGTAACTCTTCCTCTTCATTCAACCACGTTTTCAGCATCCTTTCAGCCTCCTCTGTTCTCTTCTTCCATTGTCATTTGCCAATTATCAATTTCCATCATTAATTTCATTTATCTGGTGGGGTTTTATGGCTGTGGATTTGTTGAAAAAAATGGCCGTGCATCTTATGTTATTTCCATGAATTGCAGCACCTAAATGTCTCTTCTCCTAGACCAATGGATGGATTCTTGAGCTTGGAGCTTTGTAGGGTAGGGGAGTATTTTACTATCTAATTTCTATCTTTAATTCTTTGTATTAGTTAAATTCTAAGTTTAGGGTTTAATTAATATACTGGACTGAAATTTTACATTGCGATTCCATGCAATTTATTAGATTAGATATGTGTTTGGATTTAATGAGATGTTTTTGACACTTTGAACTTAATTACCGATAATTTCATGTAATTGACTCAGTATAATTTTTGCTTGAAGTTGTTATGAATATATAATTATGATTATAATGCAAGAGTTCTTGGTTACTTATGTCATTGATTCAAATTGCTAGTGTTTAAATTGGGTTTCAGTTAGAGGAATTAATTTTTACCTGGTGTGGAACAACTAATTCATCTAATTCAAGCTAGCTCAAATAGTCTTTTAGGTAAATTTGTTAAACTAGTGTACTACTATTATCTTTTAAAGCAGTGATAGAATAAATTCATTGTTCCAGGAGGTTTTATCATACTTTTCAAAACCAATTTCTATTTCATTCCACTTGTGTTCCAAAAATCCAAAAATATTAGTTTTTACAGTATTTTAGTTTAATTGCAATTTAGTTATTAAATAAAAGATAATTAATAAAAGATTATTCAAGAGATGATTTGTGATTACACTCTATATTGTAATCATTGGTTAAATTTTGAAGAAGTTACCAAGACATAAACTGACACACTTTTTCAATCTTATGGTTCAGAATCGTAAAATATTAAAAAAAATACCATAAAAGATAAGCTTTTCTCTAGTAGTGGCGGTTGGACAAGATATCACCACTAAAGCTAATTGTTTCACATAATAAAGCTTTAGTTAAGCACATACTCTTCTATTCCTATCTATAAAGTGGAGAAAAATGTATTTTTTGGTTTTATTTTTAAGTCACATTATTATTAATTTTTTTCACATGAATGTATAATTTTATACTTAATTTATTACTACCTTTAGTCCTTAATATAAGATCTCATTTGTAAACCTTGTACTCATGGAATATAGTATATATTAAATAGGGGTAAAATTAAAAAAATTATTAAATTTTAAGATAGAATTAATGAGGTTTACTCTTTTATTTCTATTTATAAGGTAGATAGAGAAGATTTTTTTGGTCCTATATATAAATCACACATCATTAAATTTTTTTCATGAACGTATAATTGTAAACTTATTCTTTTAATTTGTTATTGTGTAAACTTTGTACTCTTAGAGTAGAGTGTAAATTTCATTAGAAAAAAGTATAGTGTAAATTAAATAGGAGTTAAGTTGAACATTATTAAATTTTAAGGTAAAATTAATGGATTTTAAGGTTTTTCTTAATTTAATGAAACATATTGAAAGTAAGGACTTATGAATAGAACCGTTTTTTCTTAATTTTGATGAAACATATTAAAAATGACTTGTAAATAGCAACAAAGGAGTGAATGTGACTAGTGTAAGTGATAGTTTTAGCATTAGGTGGACTTAACCACCACTACTATGTGATGACAAGGGAAATTTTATCTTTAGTGACAATTATAGCAACAATTAATCTAAATATGACTACTAAACTTTAGCAACGCCCAGTTGACTATAACCGTCACTATTAGAGAGGATAACCATTGGAACAATGCATTTGGTAATGGTTCTATTGGAGAGTTTTATAGCATTGGAATGTTGCATTTAGTGACGGTTATAGGAATGGATTACTTGATTTTCGCCCTTCAACCTTAACAATGCTCAAAACAAAACTATGGTTTTAAGAGAGGGCTAGATTAGAATGTTGTTTTCTGTGAAAATAAAGGTTGCTCCATTTGATAATAAAGAGTTAATTTAGTACTTCATCCGATTTTATTTATAAGTAATTTTCTCTCTCATGGACTTAGTCCTATATATAAATAATAATTTTACTTTGTTTAAAAATTTAATACACTTTTTTCCATTTCTAGCCTCAATTAATTGCATGTCTCTTTTATATATTTTTTTTCTTACTAATTCTCTCTCATCTTTTTGTACAATTTTCTTTTCATGATTTGAATAGTTGTTACTTATAAAAATAACTAAAGGGAGTAACGCATAAGGGCATGAGTTCAAATTTATAGGTATATGTTTAGATTGTCTTCCAATCAAAATGACTTAAATCAATAGATAAGACCTACCTCAATTTTTATATACCTTTAATTCCATATATAACTAATCATTGTGGTACACTCTTAATATATTTTAATAGATGTGATGATTTTGTTAGTGGGTACAATATGTAAGTAGTTCTATAAGCATTCTTTAAACTTTAAGGCATTTTATTACCTAGTGAGTCCTATAACCTAACCGACCTAAACTTTTTTCAATGAAAAAAATGATGTATTCTATAACGATTATAATGGTAGGATTTAATGATAATTACCACTCCCTCTGTCCCTATATTTAATGTCCCTTTAACTGAATTGTGGTGTGAGATTCTTGAAAATAGTTAAAATTAGTTAAAAATAATAAATATCAATTTTTTTTAAAAAATGCCCTTATTTATGAATGAGTAAGAGAGAGAAATAATGAGAAAATAATGAAACAGAATGTATAGGGTAAGATTATGTGAGAATCAAGTGAATGAGTGAACATTTTAATTAATGCAATGTGTAAAATTAATTGATGGTAAAATGAGTAAAAATGCATTATTATTAGAAAAAGTCAAACGGGGCCTTATAAAAAGGGACAAGCTCATTAAAAAAATGAGAGCTAATATATAGGGATGGAGGGAGTACTATATATATTCTCGCTCCGATCCTTTTTTATAAGAGTCTAAATTTGAATTGTCTTAATCTTTTTAATAAGATCCCACTTGGGGTTATCTAAGCATTGAATGTGTTTTTACCATCCAATCCACAATTTATTCTATCCTCTCTCCTCATCTTTTTTCCATATTATATTCTCTTTCATAATTTCTCTCATTGCTACTCTATTTCTCTCTCTTACTTACTCCCTTATAGATAAGTGCATATTTGGGAAAAAAGGCTCATTTCTTACATATTTATTATTTTAACCAATATTAACTATTTTCTTAAACCAAGTAATTAAGTTATCAACCTCCTATAAAAATGATCGAGGGAGTAGTTTATATGGCAATTTTAATATCACTACTAGAAAAAAGGCTCCACAACTAGACCTCTCTAGGTAGAGATGATTTAAAAACTATGATTGATGCATTTCTTTAAATATTAATATAACTTAAGATCGGTCGCGCTTCTGTGTGGTCTAAATAAAATTTTTTAGACCAGTTATGATTTAATGTAATCTCGATAAATATTAAATATTAAATATTATGAAAATTTCAAAATTTAAATTCTTGTTAGATCAGTCGTTAATACATCTGGTTTAAACATACTTTTAGAGACTGTGGTTTCTTTACATCCGATCTTAAATGTTTTAGAGTTTCTTCAGCTTCCAAAGTGAACTTCCCAATATATCTCTTTGAAATATGAAGCTATCCACTCCAATAGATGTACTTTTCAATCGTTATGTCTATTTAAACTCCTCCAGTCATTTCATTTCTTTAAAATTGCCTTTTAAGCTCCCTCTTCTCTCATCTCAATTAGAACTTCATCAGTTCATCCTCCATTTCCAATGAGGGAGGGTAGGTTCTTGACCAGCTCCATGTAAGGGTGGAACACATAGGTTGAAGCCTTGCAAGAATCATCACTCAACTGCTTGCTAACAACAAGAAGTTGAATATTATACTTGACGCTAATTGTAACAATCTGATTTTTATTCATGGGATATAAAAATATTTAGGAAATAATTGTAACACCCCAAATTTTAGGACAAGAGAATTGAAAATAAGCCTACAATAAGTGGACTGCTAAGCTCCAGTTTAGCAAGTGTCCCAGTAAGGCACGATTTTAATCCCTACAATTCTTAACACCTTTGGTGGCATCAAAGGGAAATAAAATGGTGCATTAAAGAGCAAATTAAGTGATAAAACAAGACAATGAGTGGTCATACAACAAGACTATGTTGGGAACCCAAATGAAATTTGCCGCCAGTGTGTTTCTCTACGTGGCAGTCATGATAGTGTGACATTTTTTAATGGATAAATGATTTCCAAAAATCATGAAACTTTTCAGAATAAAAGTAGACTTATCAAGATTTAATTTGATAGGTCATATAAGCCATTTGGATCTGTACACAAAGAGATATGTATTTTTGAATTTAGCCTAGTGAAACTGACGATTTTCAGTAGCAGCGTCCAAAAACAATAATTATGGAAATGTTGAGCTTCCAATTGGATAAATTCTATATTTTTTATTAAAACTATACTTAAAAAGGGTCAAATAGCCTTTAGAACCACCCAAATTGGATATCTATAAAATTATTTATGAATTTTCAAAATTTGATGAAAATTATGCCCAATTTTTCCTCAAGTGCGAAAATGAAAATAAATGTATGGGCAAAATGGTCATTTGACCAATAAAGCAAGAAGCTGATATTTTTCCCTTTTTTTGGGGAGCAATTCGGTCAGCTAGCAAGGAGAAAAAGGAATTGAATTAATTAGTCCAAAGTGATTCAAGAGGTGATGAATTTAGTCAACAATTGCAACTAAAAGTAATCTTAGTTAAATTGCAAGATGAGAGATATTTTAAAAGCATTATTTGACTTCTTCATCAACCCCTCTTGATGTCAAATGGAAGGAGAAAAGGAAATAAATATACTTGGCCATAATTAATCCAAGAGGAAAAAGAATAGCCAAGTGATTCAAACACATGCAAATTTACATTAAACAATAATATTATCAAAAGCAAGAGGGATATTTTTCCAAACCATTATCCCATCATTCTTCATTCATTCATTTCGGCTGAACCAAGAAAGCAAGGAGAATATATATATTTTGGCATATATTCTAATCACCTTAGAATAACTTCTAACCTCTTCTCCTCCTTGAAATCCATGTTTTTCAAGACAACTCAAGAGAGAGGAGATGGTGAACAGTGAAGTTTTAGAGAGAGAGAGAAGAGAAATCAAAGGTAAAGTCATAAACCTTGCTTCTCTTGTTGATTCTTGCTTGTTGATGATGATTGGTGGTTGATTTGGCTTTGTTTTCTTGATTTTTGTAAATTTGAGAAGCTCAAACTCTAAGGGGTTATGCTGCCCAATTTTCTAATAATTATAGGGGAAAGGTGTTTAAGTGATAAAACAAGTGATTAGAGGTGAAAAGAAGGAGGTTTATTGATTTAGAATCAAGAAACAACATTTTCCCTTATTTTTCCAGATCTGGTCCAGGGGAATTTTTGTCCTGTTTGGTCTGAAATTTCATCAATTTGATGTTTCCATTGAGTTTATAAGGGAAAATTGTGTAGGGTTCATGTAGACTGCGAAGTGAGAAAAGCCCTAGAATGCGAAATGACCGAACTACCCTTAAAACCCTAAGTTAGGGGCTGCCAAGGGTAATTTCATAATTTGGGCCTGATTTTGACTAATTTGAGGTCAAAAATGGATTCTAAACACAAAATTTGTAGGAGTAGCCAGGGTCATGATTTTTGAAATAGTACAATTTGACTGGGTACGAAGGGGTGTGGACCGGGTTTCCAAGGGTATTTTGGTAATTTTTCAATTTTGATTCAAGATAACCAACACAATGAATTTAAATGAGTCATGAATAAATAATAACTTATTTATCCTAATTTTATAATTTTAGGATATACCGATAGCCCGAGCCGGACACGGAGTTGGATCGATTGACAGGTAAGGAAAGGGCACATTCCAGGTAGTAATTTCTTCCTACGTATACTATGTGATTACTAAATGTTGTATATGTCATTTACTGTAACATGAGCTAGTGTCTTTGACACACCAATTCGCCATGTTGTGGTCAGGGACCCAACAAGGGCGCCAAGTAGACCAAGGTGCAGACATATAGTTTGGCCTTGGGCAAGTGTACACATAGTTTCGATCATCTTACATGATATGACATAGCATATCTATTTTCACATTCTATATGTTCGAAAGCATGTTACTACTGAGATTCCCCCGAATCTCACCCTTTCCATAAACATTTAAAGTTTCTAGCAGCAGGCAGTGGCTCAAAGAGCATAATCGTAATTACTGGTGAAGGAAGGTTCCCCACCAATACAAGAGGAGGCATTGGTTATCTGAAGACCTTTATATTTGTTAAGGTTTGTATTATTCTGTACACCCCTATGGAGAATTCTGTATGTAATCAAGCAATATTGTTTTAATATATCAGTATATTTATGATATTTCTATATGCCCACTGAGCTACACAATTGCTACTATGAGCAATATCAATAATAAGATGGGGTCTTACAATAATTATTAAATTATATATATATATATATATATATATATATATATATATATATATATATATATATATATATATTAGAGTTAGGTGCAAGAGGGGTATTCATCTCCAAACACACTTCGTGCAAGAAATTTGTGTGAAGTGTCGTGTAGGAAGGCGTACGACGAGGCTTTGATAGGAGTATTTTCAGATCTTTGAGAATCAATAAGGTACTTAAAATCACTTCTAATCACAAAATTTTCTTCATAAAAATGTTCTAAATATTTTTTTCTTTCTTATGATAGTAATTTCTTGCTTATTAGAGAATATTTTAGGATTAGAATTTCATACAGATTTAAGTTTTATCAGTATATGACTATAGGAATGTAGATGATGATTAATAATAAATTTTAATCAATTTAATTTTATTATTAAATCGGTATAAGATTTTACAATGAATTTTCTATATATAATCAATGTATAAATAATCCTATTTTGGACTTTTTAACCGATTAAATTTAGGATAAATTATTTATTTGGATTATTGGAGGTATTATTATAGTTTTAATCAGTTTCAATATTATATTTAAAGTGAAGATTATCTATTTGGGGATGTTATATAAAGAAATGAAATTAATAAAAATATATAAATGACTTAAATAGGTTATTTGAGTTAAGAAAAATATTTGAATTAATAAATGGGATTTTTAGTGTGAAATTGAAATTTTTGGGAGTAGTTAATTTAAAAATTTTAAATTTTAGAATTAAGTTAAGTAAATTAATTTTTCTAATAAATCCAAAGAGTTATTAATGTATAATAAATTGATTGTTGTAGATTGATTTTTGGCATGTATTTGTGCTCTTAGATTAGGAGCTTATGATTATAATTTGCTTTGACAAAAGGCAACCACTTTCCTCTTATTGTGCATGCTTGTATGATGTTTGTGAGTGATTTTTAACTATATAGAATTATCAATTTGGCTATTGATATGTGATGTGGAATTTGAAACTATGTTGTTAATGAAATTGTCTTGTGGGACTTATTTTCATTAAGAAAATGACTAATAATATTATATTATATGATTGATATTTATTTATTAGATTGGAAATATCCTTTTGATAATTTTGAATTGATAATGACATGTTATAATCATACAATATTGATATGAGAGGGGTGGTGGATGTGGATTTAATGGGAGGTTGCTCAAAGAGAAAATAAGGGGTGAATTCCTGTACAAAAATAGGAAATAAGGTGGTGGACTTTCAGGTACACACTGGTTAGTCCTTTAGCCCATTTGTGTAAGAAGGCCTTAACACCCCACTAATGTATTTAGAGGGGGAACCCATGCTCCGGTCTGGTGCTCTGTGGACTTTGGCCAGTTCATATCACTTGATCGATGAGCTTGTTGAGTTAAGCTATCAATCATATAGGTGAGTACTAGCCTATAGGTTCAGTCAAAGAAAATAAAGTGGAGAGGAAATAAGGGAAGACATAGAATAAATTCTTGTGTATTAAATCTTGTACACTTATATGATAAATATGAGAATGAAATTATGATATTGTGAATTATTATGTATTTATACATATGAACAAGTAATATTTTAATAATGCTATGCTTTTGTAACTGTCCCACTTTGTACCTCACGGGCACTTACTCGTATGCCCGATGAGATGGAATGCTGGTTATTGAGGTTTTTGTGTCACCCCGTTGATTTAACATTTTTCTAGGTGATAGTTGTTGTGCGGGTCCATCAGGGAAGACTCTAGAAGCTTAAGCTACTTCTATTAAAAGTAGTGCTTCTATCTTTTTAATATATGTTGGATTATTGTATATTGCCACGTTAAGGCTCATCTTGTATACTCTGATCTATTTTGGATATTTGATATCTTAACTATATATTTTAATTACTCTTGATGATGCTAGATGGCCTAGAGGCTTTATGCGTGTTTGGAACTTGTGGATCCACAATTTGATTTGATACAGATATTTTAATATATGATAAGATGTTATTCAGTTAAAAAGTTTGGGCTTAATAGTAAATAGTTATTTTAAACCTTGTGAAGTCCAAAGCCCAATTGGGTGAATGAGAATATTTTGGCAAATGGTTTTATTAAACTCGTAGTTAATTATTGTTTTAAGAAAAATTATTGTTTTAAGGAAATGATTTTACACGAATGACGTCGAGTATAATATTTCTTTTGACCTCTCTTCTCCTTCCTTTTTTTCCTCCCCTTCGCCCAATGATGATGAGGAAGGATGATGAGTTTTTTTAATTATATAAAATGATGTATTTTTTATGCATGATGTATCTACTGCCTTCGAGCAGCAAAAAAAATTATATTAACGAAAATTTTTTATTTATAATCTTGATCTTGGTCTTGAACTTGAATGTCTCTTGTTTCTATGTTCAGTTGTTGTTTTTGTTTTTGGCTTGACAAGTTAATTTATTTCTACACACACACACACACACACTATTAGTAAGTTATATTATCTAAGTATTGTTAATTTTATAATTTCATTATATTTAGACCATGGTAGTGGCACAATGTCTAAATATATTAATATGAACCATCGTTTAACTCTTAATCAATCTAAATGTCATTTAATATTCTAACATTCACCTTTTATATATACATGTTAAGATGAACATCCGGTCTCATTATTATTATTATTTATACTGCATGTTAGAAGACAACTAGTCTAAATACATAACATTTCGACTTCTGAAGCATATCATCATGCATATCTCGTTCTGAAGTTTAAATTCAAAAGTCCCTTTTTTGTTCTCTCTTTCTTCTTTGAGCTGCAACTCTTTCAATGGCAAGAACTAAGAGGCTGCGTTCCCCCTCTTCTCCAGTAGTGGTAGCCACTGATGGTTCCTCTTCGGAGCCCCTCTACCTCCAAACTTGGAGGAAATCGTTGATGCCTTCTTTCGCTACCAGGGCACCATTCTGGAGGTCATAGAGAAGCAAGATTACTTCTCTGAACTACTAGAGCAGTTGGCGGTGGTGTTGGATGACTTCCTAAACTATATGGCCTAAGGATTGTGTTCTATATTAATAATGATTGTATGATGGCCTCGATTTCAAAAACCCCCTTTTGTAGACATATTTTCATGTATTTTTGATTTTATGCCCGATCATCATCATCATCACCACACACACACACACACACACACACACATGTATGGACTACTGCCTTTTGGCGAAGATATTAATGATAAGTTTCAATCTTTTTATGTCTTTTGATATGTTACTATTATTTCCTATTGATGATATTCATCTTTTCTTGTTATACGATCATTCATATTTTTTACGTTCTTGTTTATGAATTTTGTTTCTTAAATATGATTTCTCTATTTTTAAAAATCACATATTAGGCTGATTGTTTTAAAAGACAATCTCGTTATGATTTAAAAATATTTTTTTTACATATTGAGACTGGGTGTTTTTAAAGTTGGCCTCACTATAAGCCGTGGACCAGTTTTAAAGAAGATTGGTCTAGAAAAATTTACCCCTAGTATTTATGCTTACTTTTCCGCTCATACTTCATCTCTCACCTTGCAGAGTCACGCACGTGCTCTTCCTCTCTCCTTTATCTCCATCCATCATGATCTCTCTCTCTCTCTTCTATCAAGATGGCTTGGTATTCCTTTTTGTGTGGCTCTCCCTTTTATTGTTGCAATTTTTTTCTCACGTTTGACAAAAAATGTCTGCTTTCACTAACCCTCGGTAGCCTTCTTCTGTAAGTGTTCTGTTTCTTTGTCTTTGCTTGCATGAACGTTTTAATCGGTTGATCCTGATGCTCACTCCTTTTATTTCTTTATCTAAACACTAATGCTTTCTCCTTTTCATTTTTTGTCGAAACCCTGATTGAAAGTTCATATTTTTTTGTCTTACATCCACACTGATGCTTACTCAATATTATCTTTATGGTGTTGTAGTTATATTATGCAAATTTTGTTCACTTTTGTGTGAGAAATATTTTAACATGCCCTAACGATTACATAATATACAAAAAAGAGTTTGGAGAGCTTGAGAAGTACCCGATATATGTTATATGTAGTGGTGTTAGTAAGTCATGATTATTTGATTTGATGCTTACTCTAAATATAATGTAGCTTATACATAGCAAAGAGCCAAGTTGAGTGGTTTTTTGTGAATGTCAGTTATGTTTTTCTGCTTGTTTTAAAATCCATATCATTATGTTCATTATATATTCTTTTAAGTTACAAAAAGACATATAAACAACATTATATAATCTGATCTAATATGCAACTCTGTGTATTGAAAATATGGGATGAATACAGTTGGAAGTTGCAAATACAGGCAAGCCATTCCTTTAGGACTTAGAAAATGAAAAAATTCTTCATTCTATAGGTATAGATATGCATTCATTTTGTGCATGTTGCCTTCTTGTATGTTCACTTGAGTGTAAAAGTTTATAATGCATAAAAGTTTAGATTTTGTTTGCTTGCTTGATATTCTCTATGGTTGTTGTAGTTATTGTATGCGATTTTTGTCCATGGAATTCATTATGGTTGGGATTATGAAACTTGTAATTATGACAATAATGCAATTTCATTGTATCATTTTCATAAAGGCAAGTTTCACAAATCCAATCGTCATGAATTCTATAGACAAAAGTTTGCATACACGTATGTTAATTTAATTTTGTTTTCCATGCCTTTGTTCTTTTCCAAGTCTTTTTGTTTGGATTCCCCCTCCTTGAAAGGGTTTAGATCATTATTAAGTAGTGGGTGGGAGTGTTAATTGTAATTTTAACCCTAACATGTGGGAGTTGTCAATGCATGGTTTATATCGCAGGCCATCTTTATAGTCAAATGTAGCAAACCTTAGATTAAGTGTTAAGTTTACTAATCTTAGGCATTTTGGTTCTTTTGAGATTTCAGATATAGTATGGCTCTGGCCTACCTCAATTTTAGGTGATAAAGATGGAGTATCTTATTTAATGAAGTTGAGTTTAACATGGTTGATATATAAACTTGAGAATTCTATTTTGTATGGTCGAATATGGTCATGTAGTGATATTTGATTGAAAGGGAAACCAAAGTGAAGGTCAATAATAAGGAGCTACTTGACTAGGTGGATTTACTAGTGATGGGTTGATAATGCAGACGTCTAAATTAGACGATGAAAGATGTAGATTGGATGATTTATACTTGCAAGGAAAAATTTGTTACATTGTATTACCACCGAATCCAACAAATTTGTCCTTGCAAGTGATGATCATCCATCCAATATTTTTCATCCTCCAATTTAGAGTTATTAATCCTTACCTTGTTACTAGTATTTCTACCAGTCGCTTACTTCTTTATTATTGCCTTTCGGCTTGATTTCCATCTCATCCAAAACCTGATCATGATATCAAATTCACTCATGTAAAATCTAATTTTCATATTTGTATATTAACTCTATTATACGTAGGTTCGTTAAATAAGAATCTTCTCCATCATATGAGATTGTGGTAGGGTAGAGCCATGTTTCATATTTGAGGCCCAGAAGAATGAAAATGCTTAAGTATCATAACCTAACACCCAATCTATGGGTAGCTGCATTCAACTTTAAGGATGCTAATAATATGAAGGGTTAAGGTGCAAATTTTCTCCAGAAGTTTTCACTGAGGGGCAATGTTGCCCTAGAAATGTTTTAGGCTCAATATCACCTTGGAAGTTTCAAAACATAGCAATGTTACCCCATACCATTAAAGACTAACATTGACCGTTAAAAAATTGACGTTGACAATTAATTTTTTAACAGAAAATGGCAACATTGCTCCATTTTAACACTTCCAGGGTAACATTGCCCTTAGCAAAAACTTCTGAAGCAAATTTGTAAATTAACTCTAATAAGAATAATGTGTTAACAACATGCATATGCCGAGTCTAAAATTGCATCCACTATATCTAATACCCAAAAATCATCTAACTTCTTAGAGGTGGTGAGGAAAATGCAAGTAAAAAATGTAAACTTTGAAAAAAAACAAATGTTGGACTTAAAATTCAATTATCTAATAATATTGGTAAGATTCATGGTTATTAGTTATAATTATTTTTTATATTGATCGTATTTATACTTTTAAGACTATCTGTAGAGTTTGTATTGCATAATATAGCTTTTAGATTAATAATCTAACAAGGCTTTAGTGAAACAAATTAAAACATATATTTTGTTAAAAAAATGTGCCTACTTTTTATACCGAGTATGAAATTATCTGGTCTAAAATGTGGGCATTTTTATTATAAATAGAAACTTTTTAAGACCGGTCGTTAAAACAACCGGTCTTAAAAAGTAACCTTTTAGATCGGTTGTAGGATAAGTCTTAATTAATAAGGACAGACTTTTTAAACCGATTAGTATAAGACTATACCTAAAACTGGTCTAAACAAGAATTCCTTTTTTTACCCACCTCTATCATCTTTTCTTCCTTTTCACGTTTTCATCTGGGAATCTTGTTTGAATGATCGAATGGGAAGCCACATATAGACTTTGGATAGTCCTAAAAACTGAGACATTGATAAACTTGACATATGAACTTTAACTAATATATAAGTTTTTATTTGTAAATTCACCTATAAATTTTACCTAATAGATATAAACAACATGATATAATTAGTTCTATCTTTTTTTAAACTACTTGCAAGACATGCGCATTTCATAAAACCATATCACAGTTTCTTTATAAAGTACATGCATATTTTACGTAGTATTGTAGTAATTTACAAACACAATCCAAGCATGCATAATGAATTGAGCGTAGTTTTCTCTCACCAAAACTTATTCAATTGCTATGAACTTGTAGGACTCCGTGCTAAAGCCACAACCAAGGTAAATCTTTGTACTTCCACTACTACATAAAAGGTGCAATATGTAGTGTCCCCCCCCCCCCCCGTTTTTAACATTTTGAAAACATTACATACTCTGTTACCACAAAAACAAGTTATAGCGCTTTGTTTTTTAATTTTTTTTATTTCTTTATTTTTTTCAAAAAAATAAGAACCATAGTTAATGTTATTTTTTCAAGAAATTTACACTTATCATATACTTCTTTTAATTTCTAATATGCTGTAGTGCTTCCTCGCATATACATTTTTTTTTAATTTTGATTGTGCTCTCATTTAAGAGGAAGCAAGTGCATTAAGATGATTTTCAAACATATATCAAGTGGTTTTTAACAATTTATCTAAGGGATGACTATGAATGTGATTGTAGGATTAGTCATTAATTAGGTAGATTGGACCTAATGTGATTGTTTAAGGTTTTTAATTTGACTTGATGCAAAATTAACTCCAAAAATATTTTAAGAAGCTAGGAAAGTCAACAAATTTGCTACCAAGATTCATTTTATCATATCATCCTTTTTAATCCAAAGCATTTCTCCACTATTTTCCGAAAATAACAAAAATATTAGAAATAGCTTTACTTTTATGAATTTTGATTTATAGAAAGCCAATTTCAAAACCCCATTTCTAACCATGTTTTTAGCATTTAGTCTAATCTAAGGAATCAAAATAAAAATATTCTTGATAAGAGAATGATCCCGAGTAATTTGCAATATATTGCATTTAATTCGTGGTAAAATTAGTGATTTGACCCCAAGGCTGCTAAGGTTGTGTCAAATCAATGATGCCATTGATTTACTAAGTATCAATTGGTTTAGATTGACCAGGGTCCGCTCTCATGACCCTCTTAGAGTTTCTTTCATTTTTCATAGTTTTCAATTTTTTTTTTCAATAGGTCTTGGTTTTCAAAGAATTTTGCATCAAAAATTTTGAAAAAAAAACAACCAAATATCTTGATTTTTCTCTTTTTTTTTTGCATATTTGCATTTAAATAGCATACATTTTCATTTACTTTGGGTTGGTGTATTGCTGATTTCTTGCATCAATTCCTTGATTAAGAGACTTGGTTGCTGAAATTGTGGTTGTTTGCTTTAAATTGTGGTTGCCTTGTTGTGAATATCATGCATAATTGGTTTTGCACCCATTTGAGTGAATGAACTACTTCTCTAAGTCATTCTTGTTGAATTTTGAAAGATTTTGAGTGTAAAGACAAGTTTGAAGTTGATTCATACTTGCTAATTGATACTTTGGAATCTTTTTGAGTGTATAGATTATACATTGCTGTGTTGCATTTCTGTGAGCATGCCTGGAGGCAATAAATATGTACCTAAAGACCATGAGTTTGATATAACTTTTAAACAGTTTAAGGAACATTAGAAAAAGGGTCGATGAAAAGGTAAAAGGGTGCAAATATAGACTGTAATGATAATGGTAATGGTTAACGAAGGTGGAGAACTATAAGGGATGTGACAAGATCAGATATCACTTATGATCCTTTTAACATTGCATGCCCTTTCAACATTGCATGCCCTAACTTTGAGGTCAATTTTGAGCTTAAGTGTCCTTTGCTTAATTCACTACCTTATTTCCATGAACTTGAAAAGGAAGACCCTTACAACTATCTCAATCATTTGCACCTGGCTTGCTCAAATATAAAGCCTGTTGGTACTCATCTAGAAGATGTGAAATTAAAGGTGTTCTATTTCACTTTGAAGGGGAAGGTTAAAGAGTGGTATATGATACTACCAAGGCATGTTAATGATTCTCTTCATTCATGGGCTAATTTGAAGGATTACATAACTTAAAAAGGAGATTTACTTTATCAAACAAGAACCTTCAGAGTCCTTCTATGAATATTGGAGCCATTGTCAGGAGCTTTTAGCTAAGTATCCACACTATCAAATCAGTATTGAACAATTGATTCAATACTTTCATGATGGTCTTTTACCTAATGTTACGAGTGTAGGATGGTGTATTTAGAAGTGCAAGTGTACACTGTCGTAATCAAGTAATATAGAAGTGAGTAGAGTATCGTTCCCACGAGGATTGATCACTTAGCACCAAAATTGGTAATTTTAATTCTATTTAGTCGGTTGATTAGTTGTGATTGAGATTACAAGATAGAAATGATGAAATATGAATACAAGTGATATAAAGACAAATATGAGAAAAAGCCCTAGGGATTAGATTTCACTTAAATTCCGGATTGAATCACTTATCTATTCTAGTCCAATTTATTCCACATGATTGATAGTCGAGTTTCCCTATTTTAATTACTAGCCATTTTCAAGGTCAAGTAATTCTATAATTAATTGCTAACCCAATATATTCCTATATGAATTTAAGCAATCAATCATGCATTAAGATTTATGGAACTTAATTAAGACTACACAACCCATATGAATATATTCCTATTTCATATGCAAATTATGGTTTTAATTATAGGATCCACACACATGTATCTCCTTCCGGTCTCAACATGCATATTAAAATCATCCAAAAGGTGGCCAATCAATTGTAAGCATTAAGAGCAATAATTAAAACTCAATCATGAAGGAAAAATTAAAACTAGATTTAATAAGTTAAGATTCAATCCGTCATTAGTAAGCTACGTCATCACCCTAGGAAAAGGAAAATTTAGCTCATGATGAAATTAAAAACAAAACCAAAATATATTACAAACATCATAAATATTGCATAAAAATTAATTACAAAAACATAAAAATACAACTACAAGATGCATGAAAATGGAAAATCTAGCCTACCATATAGGAGGTAAAACCATCCATGTAGGTGGCAACCTATACCATCCATAAAGGAGGACTACCTAGGCCTTCCATATAGGAGGTAAAACCATCCATGTAGGAGGCATGCAAGAAGTAAAAAAATGCAAGAAATAAATTCTAAAAATAACAACTCTCTCTCTAAAATAGAAACTCTATCTCTCTCTTCCTTCCTCCTCATTTTAGGGTGCCAAGAAGCTCTATTTATAGGCTTCATTTTCGGACTGCTACAGTGATTTGCTACAGTGAACCGACCACCCACTTGCTACAGTGCACCGACTGCTACAGGAACCCGCACTGAACCGCCCCACTTCCACACACCGTCCGCTACAGTAAACCGCAATGGTCCGCTACAGTGAAACTGCTACAGTGCACAGTGAACAGTCCCGCATGAACAGTGCACAATGAATAGTACCGTGTGAATAGTACTTCCCTTAAATGCCTTCTTTAATTCTTTTTAATCCGGCACTATCCATGGCTGCAAGAAAATCATTATTTATTTATTAATTACACCCAAATTGATTACATTCAGCTCAAATATAGTCCACAAAATCATCATATAAGGGAAAATGAATATAAAAATATTTTACTTATCACCTAATAAGAAAGGTATTCTTGATACTTTACTTAGGGGTTCTTTGAAAGAATGCATGACTGAAGAGGCATGGGCTTAAATTCGAACAAGAGCTAGAAACATTCAACAATATAATGTAAGAGAGATGAGAGGAGTTTGTGATAAAGGTTCCAACCAAATAATGGTCTCACTTGAGTTTAAAATAGATACAATCACTTAATAACTTTCTTTCATCACATCTGAGCTCTATCATCTGAGTATCCAACAAGAAACTCATTCTCCTAATTCACAAGCTCTTGTTGCACCTAGTTGTAATGGTTGTGGTTCAGTGATGTACATTACAAGTTTATGCCCTAATCATTATGATAAAGTTAATCCTATGTATCAAGGAAAGTCTAACTAACAATAAAGTTTGGACTCTAATACTACTACCTAAAATGAAAGTAGGAGACCTAATTCTAATTTTAGTTAGAGGAATCAAGAAGGTTCATCTTATTAAGTCCAACCATATTGGTCAAACCGTAGGCAAATTGTGCCTCTTTAAGAGTTTAAAGGTGATGAGACTAATCAACTATTAAAGAGTATGGCTATTCGACTTACTAGTATTAATCACCAGATGATGGAAGATAAAGCTTTGAATGAGAATAAATTCTCTTCTATTGCCACAATTTTATAAAAGCTACAAAGTGATAGGGCAATTGATAGTACTCAAATGGCTCATGTGTATAAGAGTTTGGAAGAGTTGGAATTGAAGAATAACACTATGCAATCTCACTTAACCCAACTCTCCAATTCTTTAAGTGATATGCATGTTAAGACAAGTGGTTTTATTCCTTCAAACATCGTCATCAATCTTAAGTCTCTCAATACTATTAAGTTGAGGAGTGGTAAGAAGGTACACTTTCCTAAATAGGTTGACAATGAGGTGGATGAGGAAATAGAGGTTAAAAGTCTACCGTTGAGCCCAATGAAGCTTCCTGATTATGAGAGCTTCAAAGAGAAGGCTATCCTTGAGAAGAAAAAGGACAAAGTGGTCAAGAAACCTTAAGTGGAATAACAACCACTTCTGACAGAGGTTGGCTTTAAAGAAAGAAGCACTTTTGAGAAAAGCGAGACAAGTGAGTAATGCACCTTATCCAATGCTAATAGTAAGGAGGTAAAAATCTCTTAACTGCCTTTACGTAAAGCTTACTTTTATGGCAAGAAATGCATGAGTAATAAATTGAGAAAGAAATGCATGATTTGTTTAGTAAGTTGTATATCAATGTTCCTTTCTTCTAATTAGTTAAGTCTATGCCTAGTTATTGTAAATTCTTGAAAGGGTTTTGTAATAAGAAAAGGAAGTTTAGGCCTAATAAGAGAGTATAAGTCAGCTATAATATGTCCGCTCTATTCAAACCCTAACTCTCTGTTCGGCTCATCACTATACCTTTTACTATAGGTAGTGTAAATGTAGCTCAAGCTTTGTTAGAATTAGGTGTAGCCATTAATGTCAGGCCTAGTGCCATTGTTAAGTCTCTTGGTGTCAAGGAGCTTAATAGGATTAGTGTGGTTCTTCAACTACCTGATAGGAGCATTAGGCACCCACAAGGTATCATTGAGGATTTGCTTGTCAAAGTCAAAGATATGGTTTTCACTACTGACTTCTATGTGTTAGACATGTCTCATGAGTCTAGTGAATCCACCCTTATCTTAGGGAGACCCATTATGAGAACAGCTAGTACCTTGATCGACATAAGAGATGGATCAATCACCATAGAAGTGGGTAACCATAAGCTAAGTTTCAATATGTATGAAGCCATGAAGCACTCTTTTGAAGATTACTCTTTATTAAGTGTGAATTCAATTAACTTAGTAATTGATGATGTGGTTACTGAATATGAGCTTAATTTACACACTGATAATTATGATCTTGATTGTGGTATTACATTGGATTTATGTGATGATACATTTTTCTCTCTTTCTTCTGTTGATAATTTTAACTCATCTATGGTTGATTATTGGTTATCCTCCCTTAGTGATTTTTATTTTACTTCTCTTAGTTCATTGGAGCTTATTCTTCCAATAATTCATGTTTAAGTGATAATGCCTATAAGGAAGGTGTTTCTATTAATGTTTCAGGTGACAAACTAGTAGAGAAGGCTAAGTTTGAGGTTAGTAGCCAAAACCTAGATGATTTACTCTTTAAGGGAATAGCCCTCACACCAACCAAGACATCCTTTCATATGACTCACTTTGGGCCATAATACAATATGGCTAAAAGGCCACTTGCTAACTCATCTCTTAATCCTAGAACCAGTATTACTCCTTATACCTTGAGATTTTTGAATGAGCTAATTACTCCTTGTGAACTAGGTATAAAAGAGGCTACTTTCCCCATGCTTATTGCCATTATAGACCAATTGAATATTGGTTCAACACTTGGGAAGACCAATGTATAAGTGGTAGAATCCATGAAGCTTAGCACAAGTCATGCACTGCTTAAGTCTATAAAGTGGAGTATTTCTACTACCCTTGATCTTCCTAGACTAATTCCCTCTATTGTTCAACCCCCTAATTTATAGTTTAAGCCTTTCCTTGTAATTTGAAATACGCTTTCCTTGCTTCTGATAGGAAATTGCCAGTTATAATTTCAAATTCTTTGTCTGTGAGTGAGGAGGAGAGATTGCTTGATGCTTTAATCAGAAATAGAAAGACTCTAGGTTGGACTTTAGCTGACGTTCCTAGGATTAGTTCGGCTATTTGTACCCATCGGATCCTCTTGCATGAGGAATCCAAACCCCTTAGGTAACCCTAAAGGTGACCCAACCCTTGATTCTAGATGTGGTCAAGAAAGAAGTGACCAAGCTATTGAGTGTGAGTATCATCTACCCAATTTTTGATAGTTAGTGGGTTAGTCCGGTGCAAGTAGTACCTAAGAAGAGTGGGATTACTATGGTAAGTAATGAGAACAATGAGTTGGCACCTACTAGGGTGCAAAATGCTTGGCGAGTATGCATAGGCTATAGGAAATTGAATGAAGCCTCTAGGAAAGATCACTTTCCCTTACCCTTTATAGATCATATGCTTAAAAGGTTGGTTGGTAAGAGCCACTATTATTTATGAGATGGTTATTCAGGATATTTCCAAATCCCACTAGCTCCCAAAGACTACTTTCACTTGTCCATTTGGTACCTATGCTTAGAGGAGAATGCCGTTCGGATTGTGTAAGATACCTAGCACTTTCTAATTTTGCATGATGTCACAGTTCTTTGATTTCCTTAAAAATTACATGGATATTTTTATAGATGATTTTACAGTATATGTCAATTTGTTTTATGCTTGTTTAGATAGTCTGAACAATGTTCTTGCAAGAAGTACTGAGAAAATTTGGTTTTGAATTATGAGAAGTGCCATTTCATGGTTGATCATAGAATAGTACTTGGTCACTTGATATTTAGTAAGGGCATTGAAGTTGATAGAGTTAAAATTGAGTTGGTTTCCTTCTTGCCCTACCCTACTAATGTTAAAGTACTTTGTTCTTTCTTAGGGAATATGGGTTGTTACCGGAGATTTATAAAAATATTTCAGTAAGATAGCTCTACTATTATCCAAACTATTGCAAAAAGATGTTGATTTTGTCTTTGATAATTCTTGTAAACAAGCATTTGATGAGTTAAAAGCACACTTGATTTGTCTTCCTATTCTGAGTGCACCAGATTGGACCTTGCCTTTTGAACTAGCATGCAATGCCTCCAATTCTAGTGTAGAGGTCATGCTACCATGTGATTGCTTATGCATCCAAAACCTTGGGTAGTGCACAAAAGAATTACACTTCTACTAAAAATAATTGTGCGTTATGATCTTTGCATTAGATAAGTTCAGACAATATCTAATCAATTCCAAAGTGGTTGTGTATATAGATCATGCAGCTTTGAAGTTTCTCTTCACCAAGCCTTAGTCAAAACCAAGACTCATTAGATGTATATTACTACTATAAGAGTTCGACATTAGTATTAAGGATAGGCTTGGAACTGCGAACCTTATAGCAAATCATTTAAGTAAACTACTAGATGGTACAAGGGGAGTTCTTGACTCTGACCTTATTTGTAATGACTTTCCTGATGCATCTATTATGTCTATCTCTATCTATGTTCCTTTGTTTTCTAATCTAGCTAATTATATTATGACTGGTCTCATTCCTAAACATATGTCTTCCTTTCAGGCTCAGAAACTTAAACAAGAAATTGAACACTACATTTGGGATGAGCCTTATTTTATGGAAACTATGTAATGATCAAGTTATCAAGATGTGTATCCCAAGATTGAGTCTAAGGACATACTGTCTACTTTCCATTCAATGGTTTGTGGTAGACACTTTAGTGCTAACAAGACCTCTAGGAATGTGTTGGATGTTGGGTTTTACTGGCCTACCCTGTTTAAGGATGTATGTTTGTATTGTAAGGCATGTGATAAATGCCAAAGGTTTGGGGGGTTAGGTAAACAACATAAGATTCCACAACAACCTATGCTTTTTTGCAAGGTATTTGATGTTTGGTATATCAACTCCTTTTCCACCATCATTTGGCTTTACCTATATCTTGTTATCTATGGATTATCTCTCTAAGTGGGTAGAAGCCATTCCTACTAGATAAGATGATGCGCAAATGGTTTCCAAGTTTCTCAAGTCTAACATCTTTTATAGATTTGGAGTACCGAGAGCTATAGTGAGTGATAGAGGTGCCCACTTTTATAATAGGGTTATCAATAACTTACTTTCTAAACTTAGGGTAACCCATAAAACATCTACTCATTATCATCTATAGATGAATGGATAAGTAAAAGTCTCCAACCAAGTAATCAAATAGATTTTAGAAAAGATAGTCAAGCCTTCAAGGAAGGATTAGAGCTCAAGGTTGGAGGAAGCACTATGGGCATATAGAATTAGAGCATAAGACCTATAGGGTAGTGAAAATGTGCAATATGGATTTGTAAAAATTGGGCTTGGAGAGGAAGTTGCAACTACAAGAACTTGAGGAAATGCAATTAGACACTTATGAGAGCTCCTGTATTTACAAGGACAAGACCAAAAAGCTTCATGATTAGAAGATAGTGTGGAAGGAATTTAAAGCGGGTGATCGCGTTTTGATGTTCCAAGCCTAATTCAAATTTGGACATGGGAAGCTCAAATCTAATTAGTATAGGCCTTTCACTGTCACCAAGGCATACTCATTTGGAATAGTTGAGCTCGTGGATGAGGCTATCATAGAAGAATTCAAAGTTATTGGGCATCTTGTCAAACCCCTTAACATTTTGATATTCGTAGAGTAATAAGCACACAGTTTCGTAAGGCATACAGAAACAACGGAAATATACTGATATTAAGTGCTTGTTTACATTATAAGAGAATCCTCGCAGGGTTTGAAAAATATTTACAAATGTACAGAGCATTCATAAAGAAACAAAAGTGCAATTATAGATAACCAAAATCAGCTTTAGATTGCATTGGGACCTTAATCTCGGGTAACCACCTCCTTGCCTTTCGAGCCGCTAACCTCAGCTCTAAGGTTTTTTAGTTTGAAAAAGGGTGAGATTCGTAAGAATCGTAGTAGTAACATACATTTCAAACATATAAAATGAAACAATAAATATACAATATGCCATGTCATGTAAGATGCTAACTCGTGCTATATGCATACTGTCCAAGGCCAAACTAATGTTTGCACCCTGGCTTAACTCGTGTCCAAGGTCAAACGACATGTTTGAATCCTCGGTTTGTTCGTATGCAATATTGCTATATCCCAAATAAAAACTAGGCTAATGTCGTGTTACAAAAGATGGAATACACAAACATATAGATAATTACATAGTATATGAGAGAAAGTGCTACTACCTGACTCCTTTTTCAGTTTCTGGTTTTGTCCTAAACTTGTTTTGGCTCGGTTATTTCCAATTCCTATAAAATTGAAGTTACAAGTAACTAATTATTAATTGAACTATTACTACATTTTAATTACAGTTTTCTAGTTATCTATCATAGTTATAACAGTTTCTGTACAGTATAACTATGCACAGTGCAGTTTCATTATTTCCAGAAACTGGAAGATTCTTAAGTCAAATTTGGAAATTCATAATTAATTCTAAAAAAATATAATTTGAATGATTCTAAGGCCTAAATGAATATATTTAATTTTAAATTTTTTAAAAATACTTAGGTTTGACCACTACATTCATGTCATTCCCAGAAATTCTCCAAATTCCACTGTTCCAGATTGCATTTCAGAAACATGGTACAATCTTTGAAAATTCATATCTCCCAATGCACTTGTCAAAAATTTACAAAATACATATCAAATTAAATATATATATCTATAATTTAACCCTAAAAAGTTTCAGAATTTTTAGACAAATTTTGACCTATGAAATGCATTGCACAACATTACTGCCTCACAGGAGGCAAATCAAATAACTTGCACATTCAACTTCATAAATTTTCAAATTTCAACATATGCATCCAAAAATCATGAAATCATGTAGACCTATAAAAGTTTTCCTTTTAAAGTCAATAGAACCATTAGAATTTAGAAATTCCTATTCTACTCTCATGTTCTGTCTCTGGCAGAATGGTTAGGGTTTAAGGAGGGAAATTGTTTTTTCTTGATTTCTCTTGCTTAATCACCTCCTTACTACCTCTAATCACATGATTAACCATTTAAACTCTAAATGGAAATGTTTAAAGAAAATTTTGGCAGCATTTCCCTTACGGTTTGCTTCAGCCCAAATTTAAAAATCATGAGAAACCAAGACAAAAACCACCAACCACAACAACAATATCATCAAACAAAGTAAGAGGATCAAGTTTTAGTGATTACCTCTTGATTCCAACTCTTTCTATCTCCTGGTTGAAACTTTTCTCTCTCTCTATACTCTTGATTTGTCTTGAAAAACATGGATTTCATGGAGGAGAGGAGGTTAGGAGAGGTTATAGAGAGATTAAGAGGCAAAAATCACTAAGTTTGTAAGTCCTTACATTTGATCTTGCACTTGGAACCCTAAGACCTTCCTTCTTGTGTTCTTGGCTCTTTGAACTCTCTCTCTCTCTCTCTCTCTCTCTCTCTCTTAGTTCAGTTTGGCCAAAAATGAAGAATGGAAAGTGAAGGTGATAGCTTTTGTAATGTCTTATTTGCTTATGTCAAAATATGGGTTAATAGAAATATCTTATTAAATTTTCACTTGGCTCATCTTTTCCTCCCTTTTCTTGAATTTTCTTGGCCACATAATTGATTTCTCTTCCTTCCCTCTTACTATGCCTGGACATGTAAGAGAAAAGAGGGAATATTGATTGCCTCTTGAATTATCCTAGAATTGCATCATCTAAGTTATTAAAATTTGTCATAGTCCTTTTGACCTTTTGACTTTCTACTTTTCCTTCTTACTTTAATTGTTTCCAAGCAAACATATATATTCCTTTTGACCTTCCCTTTCTACCAAAATTGTAAAGAAAAAGAAGGGAATAAATAGTTTCTTACATCTCCAACAATTGCTTCTTGCAAATATTAACTTTAGTTGAAATTGTTGACTTTTTTTTTCCAACTTTTATTTCACTGGGTAATAATATTCCAAAATAGGATTATGAATTACCAATTAGCCATTTTCCCTTTTTTATTTTTCCCTCTTGGCTGAATTTATTAGGAGAAATATGGAAAAATATTTGTTTCTTATGTTATCACAAATTACGATTTTACCCTTACATTTTTATGAAAAATTCATGTCTTGCTCTTTTTTTCTTGTTTTGGCCGAATTTTCATACTTGTATTGGACCATTATTTTTTTTATTTTATGCTCTAAATTAGATTAAAATATTAGGCCTTTAAGTGGACATTAGTTTTTCCTTTATGTCCTTGCTTGGCTAAGTTGTGTGTAACCGACAATTGGAATATTTCTGACAGTGAATGTACATCATCATAATGCATCATTCATTCTATTAAATGTATTAATTACATCGGAGGAATATTGGTGATTAAAAACGGGGGGTTACACATCTTCTCAAGCTCTACTATGATGATTCATCAAAGCCTATTTAAGGCCAGGTTGCTTCTTCTCTTTTCACTTTCTTTTATTTTTAGTATTCCTAGATTGGTGGTTATATATGTTTGAATGATTGTTTAAGATAAGTGTGGGGGAAGAATATCCTTTTAGAAAAAGTAGAAGCAATGTAGCTTAGGAAGTAGAATAAGAACCCCCTATGTATGCTTTGTATTTTTGGCTACTACCATACTTTTATTTCTCCTTCTCTCTCTCTTTATTTAATGTTAACATGTTGTACTCCAATTGTAATTGGACTTCACAACTTTCCACTTTACTAAGGAACAAGTTAGAATAATAGAGTTTCTTTACAAATGTTTTAGATAATGTGTTGACTAAGTGTGGATAAGGGGAGTACGTTTTTTAATCCCATTAATTGGTTAATTTTAAATGAGAAAATGCCAAAAACTAAAAAAAATTTCAAAAAAAAAATTAAGAATGACATGCTTTGATGCATGCCTTTAGTGGTAGAGGGTAGCATTTGCCATTTTGGAAGTGTGATTTCTAGGAAATTCTTTGATCTTTTCATGAGATCTAGTGTTTTGGCAACTTTTTAAAACATTTTTTTAACTTTTTCATGAGATCTAGTGTGATTTCTAACATTTTTTGGCAAGCTTTTTGTTATTTCTAGTGATCTTTAAATTTTTTTGATAAGTTCTTTGAGTTTTTTGGCAAAATTTGTAGATGTCCATGAGAAATTTTTCCTGATTCCGACAAGTTTCTTTTCCTCTTCAAGATTTGGTCATCCACTCATTCTCATGAATTTTCAATGTTTTGATCAAGTTGTTGTTATTGTTACAATTATGAGTGGTTGATATGCTTGAGTTTTGGTAGTAGAGAAAGTGGCTAGAGCTTCAATATGCTACAAAGGGAGTTCATTATTTTCCATTAGCTCAATTCATGTATCATGTTCTGTTTGGATTAATTTTGTGTTGGTATATTTTTTTGTCACTTAGATGAGTGATTATTTGTCTATGATGGATTGCTCTTGTGTTGAATTTTGTATTGGTGTACTTGGATTTTGTTGATCTTATTTCCTTTTGAATTATTGAAGTTATGCATTCTATGTGATCACTAGTGTATGTGATGGATTTATTTGAATTTGAGTGTCGCGATTATGCTCTCATTTAAGAGGAAGCAAGTGTATTAAGATGATTTTTAAACATACATCAAGTGGTTTTTAACAATTTATCTAAGGGATGACTAAGAATGAGATTGTAGGTAGGGGTGAGCAAATCTTAACCAAAACAGAAAACCGAACCAAACACAATTCAGTTTTCAGTTTTATTCGGTTTGTAAAATAAGTGTTTTTCGGTTTTTGGTGCGGTTTTAATAAAATTAATTCAGTTTTAACCGAAAAAGTGAATTGTAACCAAAATGACATCGTTTTATTTTTTTACCCATATGGATGATGGACCAAGCCCAACACACCCAACCCAACCCAAGTTTCCAACGTCTTTTTTTTGAAAAAAAAAGAGGCAGTCAGTCACCCACTACTCAGTCTCATACTGTGTTGTCATTTCATGGGTGTCAGATAGTCAGACTGTAATTAATTCTCACCTTATTCCTCAGTCCTCCCCAGCCACTTAGCCAGCTCTACTACTCAGAGTCTCTGTCTCTATCTCTCTCAGACTCGTCTCTCAAGTCTCGCCCGACTACTCACCTTCTTACTCTCAGCTTTAGAATCAGAAAAGAGAAAACCCTAGCCTCCTCAAAGCCGCTCTCACTTCAACCTCTCTGGCCTCTTCCTGAGTCTCATACTTCTCCAGTTCGCCGTTCGCCCTCTATGACAACTGTGAGAGTCCCGTGTCTGAAAACTTTTCTGAATCCCAACTCCTTTCAGCCCTTTCTGAAAACCCTAACCTAGACATACTTTACCTTATCTGATAGAGCATGAGATTCCCGATCAGACTAAGACCTCTTCGCCTCCTCAGTCTAATTCCAGTCGGTCAGTTCAGTTCTTAGCAGGAGGGAATCCTTGATCTGCCGTTTTAGCCTCCTCTCTCACTTGGGTGAGTCTCTACTCGCTTCACTTCGCTTTTGTTTGCTTGCTCTAATCTTTCTTTTCTTATGATTTTTGGGGCCATGTATTTATTTATGTTAAAGTCAGATACACTTTTCATTCAGCATGATATTGCTCACTTACTCTCTCATTTGTCTCTCTATCTCTCTGTTCATTTTGCTGTTATTTTTTGCTCTGTTTTTGTTATAAATACCATATGTAATTTGGTTTGTGTTCATGGACAAAAAAACTTCTAGGCTTATGTTCATTTGTCTCTCTGTCTCTGGTTTGTGTCTCTCTATCTCTGGTCTCTATTCATTTGTCTCTCTATCTCTGGTTTGTGTTCATGGACAAAAAGAACTTCTTCCTAGTTCCAACCTTATTACTTTACAGAGTGCTCTGTGAATCTATACTTAAATGGAAAACTGATATTAATAATGGGGGGCCAAATTAAAAGTATTTTTGGGGCCACCTTTCAGAAAAGGATTTTATAGATCCCTCTAGATTGAATTAGTGCAAGGAATCAAGTTGTAGTCCCAATATTTATACTATAATTTTACAATTTTTCCATTTCGACCATGTATTAATTTGTTGATAATATATTCTTGATTGTGTCTGTTAAACTTGTACTTGTTTGATGGGTATATTCTTGTTGGATGGGTGTATTCTTGTAGATAATATTATGGTTTGTGTCTCTCTGTCTCTGGTCTCCGTTAATATTTATGTAGTCCCTCATGCCCATATATGTGTGTGTGTGTCTTTTTTTTCTTTTAAAGAAAATAATATTCATGTTTTAAAGTTTTTTTGACTCATGTTTGGGTAAACTATTTCTTGTAGCTTAGTAGTATAAGTGCTCTCATAAATATCATGTTGCAAATTTGGTCTCACTTATAACTTCAGTTTTATTATGGGTGCTCTCACATACTGTAATGGTTTTTTTTAAGGTCAAAATGGTCGGTTAGAGAGGGAAGTGATTCCAATTCTGTTGTTATGATAACATTACTTCCTTTCTTTTGTTTGCTCTCACATACTGTAATGTTGTTTCACATGTGATTTTATGGCACCCATCATCTTCTCCATTTTCAGCTGCCTTTTTTTTTCTGTAACAATTGTGTTGTTTCTTAGCTCAATATACAGTGCTCATAACTTGAACGCACATAGAACCATATTGATTAATTAAGAAGCCATACATCAGAAACAATATAATAATACAGTTTGAAATTAGGTAGTTCAAATTCTATGTTTAGATTACCTCAAATTTTCATTCCAGTCTCAATATGAAGACCTCAAACATAACATTTGATTGTGGCATAAGTTGAGCGCACATATAAGGCTTTTTTTATGTAGAGAAAAGGCTTTTTTTTAAGTACAGTTTGAATGCCCATTATTTGTAAGTGATATAATTTTATTGTTCTGTGTTCATGGATGGGGATGTCTTTATTGTGTTCATGGCCTACAGATCTGTGTTCTGTGAGTGTTATTGTTTTGTGAGTTTATAGTTTTATCCTAATTGAATGGGATGTCTTTTATAGAAGAAATTATGGCTGACCAAACTACTTCTCAAGCACCTGCTGGGGATGGTGCAAATCAGAGTAATGTGCCTGCACCAATTGTCACTGGAAAAAGAAAAGCTATAAAGACAAGATCAAAAGTGTGGGACCACTTCACCAAATTTGTTAATGATGCTGGTGAGATAAGAGGTAAGTGCAACTATTGTGGAAAGGATCTTGCTTGTGATCCAAAATCTAATGGAACAACTGCACTAAATAATCATTTTATGAATGTTTGTAAGCTGAGGCCCCCTCCTGATGAACTTAAACAATCTCATTTAAAGTTTAATGCTGATGATGATAAATTAGGTCTTGTGAATTGGAAATTTGACCAATATAGTATTAGGAAAGCCGTGGCCTCTATGTTGATCATTGATGAGTTGCCTTTTAGATTTGTTGAAGGGGTTGGGTTTAGGAATTTTATGTGTTCTTCCCAGCCCAAATTTAGAATTCCATCAAGGTGGACAATAGGCATGACTGTTTCAACATTTATATTGATGAAAAAAATGAGATTTAAAGATTATTTGGGTTAAAAAGAACAAAGGGTTTGTCTTACTACTGACACTTAGACATCAATTCAAAGAATTAATTACATGTGTATTACTGCTCACTTTATAGATGACACATGATCAATAAAAAAGAGAGTTTTGAATTTCATTCCTATATGTAGTCACAAGGGGAGGGATATTGAAATTGAAATTGAGAAGTGCTTGCTTGAGTGGGGTATTGAAAGGGTGCTTACAATTACTGTAGATAATGCTAGCTCTAATGATGTTTCAATTGAATATTTGGAAGGAAAAATTGTAAGGTGGGGGCATTTAATTATGAAATGTCAGTTTTTGCATATGAGATGTGTGGCCCACATAATTAATTTGATTGTCAATGAAGGGTTAAAAGAAGTAGGACAGTCAGTTAAGAAGGTTAGAGAGGCTGTTCGTTTTAGTAGACAGTCACCCCTTAGAATGAGAAAGTTTAAAGAGAGTTGTGTTGATGAGAAAATTCAGACCAAGCAAATGCTATGCTTAGATGTCCTTACAAGGTGGAATTCTACTTATTTAATGTTAGAAACTGCTCAAAAATTTGAGGCAGCCTTTAAGAGGTATGAGGACAAAGATCCATACTTTCGGTTTGATCTTGAAGATGGGGTACCTGAAATGGAAGATTGGAAGAATGTTAGGAGGATAACTGTAGTGTTGAGTTATTTTTATGATTTGACTTTGTGAATTTCTGGTTCTTTATATGTTACATCCAATAACTTCTTTCGTGAAATTTACATGGTTTATCGTTTTTTGGATGAGTGGACAAAAAGGGATGTGGTGGAGTTAGCTAATATGGCAAGCATAATGAAGGAGAAATATGAGAAGTATTGGGGAGATCCTATGAGGATCAATAAACTTCTTTATATTGCCACTGTTCTTGACCCCCGATATAAGTTAGATTAGGTGCAATTTGCTCTATGTAAAATGCATACATGTGCTGTTGGTGAACATTTGGGGGTGCATATTAGAGAAGTTTTGATTTCTTTGTATAATGAATACAAACAAGTTCTTTCTCCATCAACACAGCCTGAAAGGGGAACATCAAATGACACACAAGAAGATCTTCTTGATGAAGATGACCCTAGTCTAAAGGTTAGAAAATTACTTGATATTGAGGAGCAATTATTTATGGATGAGCATCTTGGTGGAAGGACTAGTAGAACAGAAGTGGATAGATATTTAAATAAAGGGATTGAGACCAGAAAAGATGCCTTTGATATTTTAGGTTGGTGGAAGGTGAATAGTCCTAGGTTTCTAATTCTTTCTCATATAGCTAGAGATGTGTTGGCTATCCCAATTTCTACTGTTGCTTCTGAATCTACCTTCAGCACTGGAGGAAGAGTTCTTGATCCATTTAGGAGCTCTTTAACTCTTAAAGCTATGCAGTCCCTAATTTGTGCCCAAGATTGGCTTAGACACTCACTTGATTATGTTGAAGAAGTAGGAGATGATGATTTTCAGTAAATAGAACTTGGTAATAGTTTTTACATCTATTTTCTATCTTTATAAAAATAATATTAAATTTATTATGATATTTTAAGGGAAGTCTAATTTTGTGTTTTTATTGTTAGATTTTCAAAAGATTACATTAGAAGCAATTTTTGATATATAGTAGATGCAATGTCAATATCTTTGTAAGTCATTTTTCAATATATTTATATTATTGTAATATGTTATTTCTATTCTTTTTATTTGATTTATGCTTGTTTTAATTGCAGTTTGGATCATTTTACACTGGCTTAGTAAATGATAAGGTGCTGCAGTTGTTTTTGGTGCAATGATTGACTACACACAGATGCAAGGAAACTTTTGTAATTACTTGCTTTGTTTTTGGTGATGCACAACTTGTGTGTTTAATTTGATGATTCAGCTTATGTAAATTGTTCATTACTGTCAAACCTTGTTTATCATATTTGTAATTTGTATGAGTTGCAGCAGACTTATAGTGCCATTTTTTGTATCATGTAGATGATTGACTAACTTCTAATGTTATACAACCATTAACATAATTTCATTATATGATGATTGGCTAATGACTTCCAAATTACATTACTATCAACCTTGAATTTTGTTTTATTTTTGAAATGTTAGAGCCACAGGTTTTCTATGCGTGTAAAATTATTTACAACTTTGAATTATTATTCTCCTTTTTTGCTAAATTTTTTGATTGGGCTAGCTTGAAGCAAAAAGGCCCAAAATGTGGTCCAAAACCGAAAAAACCAAAAAACCAAACCGAAATATTTTCGGTTATTCGGTGTTAGGTTTTTAGTTATTTCGGTTTCGGTTCGGTGTTTAAAAAAAGCCGTTTTTCGGTTTTAACCGAACACCGTACCAAAAAACATTTGCACACCCCTAATTGTAGGATTAGTCATTAATTAGGTAGATTGGACCTAATACGATTGCTTAAGGTTTTAAATTTGACTTGATGCAAAATTAGCTTCAAAATTTTTTTAAGAAGCTGGGAAAGTCACCAAATTTGCTACCAATACTCACTTTATCATATCATCCTTTTTAATCCAAAGAATTCCTCTATTGTTTTCCAAAAATACCAAAAAGATTATAAATAGCTTTATTTTCATGAATTTTGATTTAGAGAAAGACATTTTCAAAACCTTATTTTGAGCCATGTTTTTAGCATTTAGTCTAACCTGGAGAATCAAAATAAAAGGATTCATGATAAGAGAATGATCCCGAGTTGTTTGCACTATATTGCATTTAATTTGTGGTAAAATTAGTGATTTGACCTTGAGACGACAAGGTTGTGTCAAATCAGCTTCCTTAAAGAAGCTCTGCATGATATATAATTTCTCATAACCACATTTACATCTTTTTTGCATACAAATTTCTTCTTTGCTAGCAAAATTCAAAAGATGTATACTGACTTAGTAACTCAAAACAACATTACAATTAACTTACTATAAACAACTAATTGATTAAAAAAATTTAACACTACATATATTAACAATTAACATTTGTGAATAAAGTCAATCTATTTCAATCTACAATAAACAACATAGTTATTAATGTTACACTTGTCAACACTAAATGAAACCATTAGCAACCTACCAATATCATACTATTGTCTAGTTTTAACTATAACCAATATATAGTAGAAAATCTAAAACAAACCTACTTATCTAGCAGTGTGATGTTAGAATACACACACGTACACAATTCTTTAACGACTTCATTTATTTGGCCGCCAGTATACTTTGTGCAATGTGCATCTTTATAATTGTTGGACTAAAGGTCTATGTCCGCCCTTGACAGGCTGGACTATTTAATTAGAAAATTAGTAGCCTTATCTAATAATAAAAAAATCAACATTAATTACATATTTGTCAATTAGAAACAAGTAATTGTATATTAGGAAATTAATCAAGAATTAATTTTCTAATTATTACTTAGAGGGCAAGTAGGAGTGTATATAACTTCCTAATTAGTGGTCTCTCTAGACCTCTATAAATAGGATGTGCCTCCCTCAGTTGAATATCACCCCTGCCATTGAGCTATCTGACAATCTCTCTTCTCTCTTACCATATTTCTTTTTCAAGTGATCTGTTTTGTGAATCTTAATTGAGTGAGTATTATTATGTTCGAGTTATGGTGCATTGGAGCATTGACTTGGATCCAAATGTGGATTCGCCTTGGTAGGTGAGTCTTTTCTCTATCATAATTTTCCTTCACTGGAATCAGTGCCAGTTAATCCTGAGGCTATGATTATTCTTTGTGAATAACCATGTGATATAATTTATTTATATCTCTATCATTTTTCTTTTTGTTGTGCTATCGTATATATTTGATTATATGAAATTAATATATGCATGTTTTTTTCTCTTCTCTCTCATTTGCATGCATGTATAATTGTATATTTTTGTCGGATGAACATCTTCCCTTATGCTCCTTACAATGAAATTAAAAAAAAAGGAAGGCTTTTTTCAATGGTTTTTGGTTTTTCCTTATATGTATGCATTTGAATATTTTCATGTGAAGGTATGTTTATAGCATATTGAGATTGTTGAGTTTTGCCTCATATTTTTTCCTTCCCAATCATACGTGTATGTATATATTTAAATGCCTCTACCTTGTTATTATATGCATATGCGTTGCATTTAATGACCTCATTTCCTCATATATACATATACATATAGTATGTGATTACTTAATGCATAATTCTCCTTCTCAATTTTTTTTTTCAAATTTGATATCTTTCTCAGATTCTATTGCTTGAAATTGTTATATGCATGTTCTTTGAATCACATGTGGATATATGATACTCGGTTTTTAAGTTTAAAGCTCTTTCTATATAGCGATATCATTCTTCTCCTCCTCACCTTTTTGATCTAATTAAAGTTGAGCTTTTGAAACCTGTGTAGAATAAGAAAAAGAAACTTTAACCCTCAGAAGCTAGAAGAGCTCTCAAAACATAGAGAAAACATATCCAAATAACGTTACAGAGTTTCGTCAATAACGACAAAAGAAAAAAATGGTTTTGTGAAACCAAGACTTTTTTCACAAACTAAGGCTATGGATGTGTAGAGCTCTACGAGACAATTCTGACAATACTCAGAGCATGCCAAACGAAGTTCAAATGAGGGAGATACGAAGGAGAGAAGTTGGCAGATTGCATTGTTATTGCTACTAATTAACTCAAGATTTGATTTTTAAAAAAGATGCTTTTAGATCAAATAAAAGCTATGAGTATGTAGTTCGTGTTACAATAATTCCAATGATACCAAGAATATGAAAAATGGAATTAAAATGAGGAATATTTGACCCTCCAAAGTTTGTGGGTCATGAAGTTCCATTGGAGCTCTAACTGGGCTAAGATGACTCGACTAGAGATTGAAGATGATGATGTGGCAGTCAACACTCCACATCATCAGTCAACCGAAACACATGGTCCTGTAATAGGTAGCCACTTATGCATTTAGCTCCATGTCAAATGAGGCCATGTTATAGTTGACTAGGTAACATCAGCCTGCCACGTCATTAGTTGACTTGCCAAATTTTAAAGCCATGTCATCCTCAGATATGCCATATAGAGAGACACATCATCCTGTTAGAGGTCAACAAATGGAAGTTTACCTGTCAACAGTTAAACATTGACTATTGACCATTTTTTTAAAAAATGACCTTTCTCCTAGAATTTTCTATGTGGTATGTGGGTCCAGAGAGGGCCACCTTTTGCCATGTAGCAGGCACCATCTGATAGTGGGAGGCGCGTGGAGACCAGTGAGTGTTAGATATGATTAGTTTTGATAATTTCAAATATAGATATCAAATATTAAGAGAAAAAATTTTATATAATGTATTTATTTTATACTTTGATTACTATGTTTAATGTGAAATATATTATAGAATAGTCAAGAAAAGGAAGAAGATATCTAGTTAGGTTATGGAGAATGATTATCAAGAAGAAAATCAAGAAGTAAGAGATTAAAGAAAGAAAAACTTGTAAAATCTAATGGAAATATTAAGATTCAAGCTCTTAGATTCGATGTTAGAAGTTGGAATGGCTCAATTCGAAGTTAAAATACCCAATCTGGAAGCTTTTCCATGTTCACTCGAGTGAAATTTCAATATTACTCGAGTGACACTTCTTCACTCGAGTGATACTCATTTTCACTTGAGTGGAAGCTTTAGAAGTAAATTTTTTTATGATTCACTTGAGTGAATTAAAGGGTTACTCAAGTGATTATTAAACTTTAGCATACTCTGATGTGCTCTATTTTCATTCAGCATAAGTAAGGTTCAGTAATTTGGTCATATCTCCTAAACCTCAACTCTAATTGAGGTGAAACTTGATTCATATCAAACTAGACTTCCAATTCGTTACTTTAAAACCAAGATCAAGTTAAAATGAGCTCAAATGAAAGAGATATGAATTTTGAAATATGAGACTCAAAATTGACATTGTATTTTAGAATAGGTTCAGTATTATGGACATATCTCTCAAACCACAAATCCAATTGAGATGAAACTTACGCAATATGAAAATAAACTGGAAGATATTTCTATTAATAAGTCATTTGTAACATTTGGTGTTAGATTCAAAGAGGTATGCTTTTTAGAAGTGGACGCTCAAATTTCAAACACTGTCGAGACCAGATGTTACAAATTGGATCATAACTTTTGGAATACAATGTATTTGGCACCGATTCTAATTGCTGTAAAAAGTAGATTTAAAGAGATTTTCTGGTGATAGGTCATTTGCCAAATTTAGAGTTATATTCAAAGAGTTATGCACACTGGAATTCGACCTTTGTATCTATAAATTTACAGATGACTCTAAAAAGGATTGGAAGTGAAATTACAAGTTATAGTGATCTGATAACACAGATTACTGGAGTGATTATAAAATTCACTCGAGTAATATGTGACAAAAGCATATCACTCAAGTGATCTGGTGAGATCACTCGAGGATAATTTTTGAGTGACAGATCACTCGATTGATAAGGTAACATTACTCGAGTGATGAGTTTTGAGAAGCAGATCACTCGAGTGATGAATTAATATCACACGAGTGATGAATTAATATCTCTTAAGTGATATACATTTAAAGGCATATCACTCGAGTGAAAGGCCAAAACAATCAAGTGATGCTTCCTAAAAAACAGAGCAATACTTCATAACATCAGAAAATTATTGGAATGATTATGTAACTATTTTTATTACTTCTAATAACTCTAATACTTCATTATATTAGTATTTAAAGTATTTTCTAGCAAAGCAATGAGAGGATCATGCGAAGAGAAGAAAAGCTACTTTACGAGAGCAGAGCGTCCACCGAACGTAACGACTAGTTTTTCAAATACGAAGAGCGGTCAAAAGAAGCAACGAGACTCTAACGGATGAATGCTTATAATAGTCATAGATCTTAAACAACTATAAATAGAAGAGCATTCAAAGCATAAGTGAATAAAGCAACAACACTAAAATGCTAAGATAATGAATCATCCACTTCAACCCGAATACTCTCTGTTTATCTAGCTTCGATATCATTTACCTTAGAGAAAGGGATTATTTGTATTGTACTTCAGTGTTCATTTTATTTACTTATGAGAGAGAAGATTGATAGTAATCCTTCATCATCAAAGTTGTATCCTTACAGTCTATTTATCAAGCTTCGATATTATTTACCTTAGAGAGAGAGATTATTTGTATTGTACTTCAGTGTTCATCTTATTCACTTTTGAGAGAGAAGATTGATTGTAATCCTTCATCATCAAATTTGTATCCTTATACTATGTAAATGGGAGTAACTATGTTGTATCCTTACAGTCTGTAAGGGGGAGTTACTCGGTAAGAGATTTGTAAAAGGCTTCACAAGTGCTCGGCTAAACTTGTGGGTTTGTAGAGACTTCTCTTGGGCCTGGATTAAACAAGAAGATAGTGGATTAAAAATCTCAGAAAAAGCCTAGGGACTGGATGTAGGTCATTATGGATTGGACCGAACAAAAATAAATCAAGGTTTGCATATTCTCTTCCCTAAACTCTTATATTTCCAGCATATATTATTTAATAAATTGACTGTTGACTTATGATTCATTACTTTCATAATAGTTTCTTTCACTAAGATGTGAAAAGATTATCAAAGTTCTTCAGTTTTACCTTACACCCAATTCACCCCCTCTTGGGTGTCAGCCATTCTAACATTTATTATCAGATTTGGACTCTTGTTTAAATGACTTAACCATCTCAAGAGTTATCGATGGCTGATCTTGGGTATTATATGCTTTCAAAAGGTTTCGATTATACAGTTCCACCTCTTTTAAAAGATATTATTTTTTGTTTTAGAAAGCTAGGATGACATCTTTTATAAAATGCTTTGATTATGATATGTGAGATGTTTTTACAAATGCCTTTGATTTCAAATCGAGAAAGGATTGGATAGAAAGAGAAAAGGAAATGTTTTCATTGAACATTAGAGTAATTAAAATTCTATATAGTACTTTAACCGAAAACGATTTTAAGAAGATTAGATTTTGCTCTACTGCTAGAAATATTTGAGATACTCTTGATTCTATTTATACTTTTAACAATAATGTCAAAGTTGAAAGTGTTGACAATTCATCTGAAACTATAAGCTGCATATCTAATGTTTCATGAACAAGTGGAAGTTGACAACGAAGAAGGAGAAATTATTGAACACTTCCATTATACAGTCAACACAAATGGACAAGAAGAAAAGGATTCCCAAGAAGAGCTCATTATAGATGAATATAAAAAAATCATTCTCTGAAGCTCAAGATGAACTTAAGGTAAAAAGTTCCAATTCTTCTTGTGAATTTAAGAAAAATGATTCTGAAAGTTTTCATAAAATTGTTTTTCAACCAATCATTGATTCTATTTTGAAAAGCAAAAACATTTTCATTTTCAATCATGCTGGAAAATTTATTGGGAAGAAATAATGTTTAAATGAAATTTATTCGAGTTTTTACTCTCATGATTGACACAATATTTGCATAAAGTCTCATAATGCATATCGTCATACAATTTGTAATTATTGTGGTAAATCCGGTCACATTTCTCACACATGCTATATTAGAAGAAATTCTAATATGGGAAATAAATTTGTTTGGGTTCTTAAAGGACATGTAAGGTCCAATGCTAATAATCAAGGACCAAAGTATATATGGGTACCAAAATGTCTATCCGGTACTTTATGTGTACAGATTGATTCTAGGAATGGACATAAGAGTACAGAAAAGATGAAAAAGAAGCTAATAGTTTCTCATACGCCAGTAAAGAGGTTCATACCATCTATATAAAAAAGGAGAACTCTTGAAGCACCCACTACTTGAACTAAAAAGTCTAATCACAAAGAGAATCAATAAAGAATAGAAGTATATTCCACCCCAATAATGACTATCATAAGGCTCCATTCAACTTTCTAGAGGAGAACAAGACAAGGAGGATCTCTCGTGCACAAAAGAAAAGAAAATTTGAGTTTTCATCATATAAGAGAGCATTGCATGATCCCAAGGCAGAATATGAAAAGACAAAGAATGTCAAAGGAAGATGCACTGGGTGAGCAAATGCAATCCACTAAGTACCTAAGGTAAAGGTATACAATGGTATGACCTCTTACATTATAATATTTGATTTTTATTGAGGTTTATACTTTTTTACTCTAGGAATAAACATTGTAAACTGTCTTGAAAATATGTTTTCAAATTCCTTAGAAAATTCATTTTGTAAATTTATTTATAAAGGAATTGCAATGTTTAATAGTTTAACTCTTATGATATTAAGTACAATTTTGCATTACAGGACCCCGCAGGGTTTGAAAATATATACAAATATACAGAGCATTCAAAAGTAGTAAAAAGTACAAGAAAAAATAACTATAGCAGCACCACAAGCTCCGGGATCCTAATCACCGGAAGCCACCGTCTTGCCTTTCAAGCTGCCAGTTTCTGTTGAAAGGTTTTGTATTTTGGAAAAAAGGGGTGAGATTCGAGAGAATTTCATTAGTAGCAGAAAGTTCAAACATATAAAATTCAATAATAAATATGCAATATGCCAAGTCATGTAAAATACTAACTCATGCTGTATGCATACTGTCCAAGATCAAACTAATGTTTGCACCCCGGCTTAACTCGTGTCCAAGGTCAAACGATATGTTTGAATCCCTGGCTTGTTCGAATGTACTATCGCTAGATTCCAGATCACAGCTAGGCTAATGTCATGTTATAGAAGATGACATACACAAAAATATAGATAATTACATAGTATATGAAAGAAAGTGCTACTACCTGACTTCTTTTTCAGTTCCGGGGTTTGTCATAAACTTGTTCTGGTTCAGCTATTTCTAATTCCTATCAAAATTAAAGTTACAAGTAACTAGTTATTACTTGTAGTATTACTACCTTTAAATTGTATGCTGCTAGTTATTTAATACATTTACAACAGTTTCTGCACAATACAATTCTGTATAGTGCAGTTTCACTATTTTCCAGAAATTGGCAGATTTTTTAGTCAACTTTAGAAATTCATAATTAATTCTAAAAAAATAAAATTTGACTGATTCCAAAGCCTAAATGAAGATCTTTCAATTTAAGTTTGAGGAAAAATAATTAGATTTTATCACTGTAGTCGTATCATTCCTAGTAATTCGTTGAATATCACTGTTCCAGATTGCTTTCTAGAAAACAAGGCATAACTTCAAAAAATCTATATCTCCCAATGTACTTGTCCAAAAATTACAAATCACCTATCAAATAAAATCTCTATGTCTATAATTTAATTCTAGAAAGTTCAGAATTTTTGGACAAGTTTTGGCCAATGAAACACCACACATATTAACACTGCCACACAGGGATAGATCAACCAACATATACATACATACTTCACAAATATCCAAATTGGCATACAAACATCCAAAAATCATGAACACTTGCATAACTACACAAATTTTTCTTATAAAGCTAATGAAATCATCAAAATTATCAAATTCTTACTCCTTCAGCAAGTCATGCACAAGGCAGAAAGTTAGGGTTCTTAGGAGGATTATGTTGTTTCTTGTTTTCTCTTGCTTAATCACTTCCTTTCTACTTCTAATCACATGATTAACTACTTAAACACTAAATGGACATCTTTAGACGAAATTTGGGAAGCATTTCCCCTAGATTTACCTTTAGCCCATTTTTCAAAAAGAAGAGAAAACAAAACAATATTCACCAACAACATCAACAACAACCTCAACCAAACCAAGAAAAGCAAGTTTTGAAGATTACCTCTTTGTTCTAACACCTTCTCTCTCTTGGCTGAAACTCCTCTCTCGCTCTAAACCTTGATTTGTTTTGAAAAAAAAGAATTTAATAGAGTAGAAGATGTTAGGAGAGGTTGTAGAGTGATTAGGAGACAAAAACTACTAAGTTTTACAAGTGTTTACTTTGGTTTGTGATTTGGAACTCTAGGTTCTTCATATTTTGCTCTTGGTGTATATGAAGCTCTCTCTCTGTTACAGATTTTGGCCAAAAATGAATGGAAGAAGGAGAGTTAAAAGCTTCTTTTAATATTTTTTCACTTATGTTTTAATATTATTCAAAGGAAATTTTAATACATATATTCACTTCGCCCCTTTTTTTTCCCTTCTTCGTGAGTTAATTAGGACCACACAATACATTTCTCTTCCTCCTTCTTTTATTGACACAAAGTGTAAAGGAAAATGAAGTATTAATTGCCTCTTGAATTCATTAATAAAGTTTATATGGTTTTTTGACCTTTTGACTTTTTCTTGCTTTAGTGTAACCAAGTGACCAATTAAACACACATATTTCCCTTATTTCTTCTTGTTGACCGAAACTACAATGGGAAAAGGGAATTAATAATGCTTCTTGCACTTCTCATAATTGTTTCTTCCACATTATTCAACTTGTGTCACTTTATGTTCTAATTTTGGTTACGATAGTAGGCCTTTATGTGGACATTAATTGCTTCTTTGTATCCTTACTTGGCCGAATTGTGTGTAACCAGCAATTAGAATTTTTCTGTAAATTTATGCATACCACAATTTAGCATTTTATTCCATTAAATGTATTAATTACATAGGAGGAATATTGATGACTAGAAAACGGGGTGTTACACATATTTTGAAAGAAACTATTTATTTTGCATAAAGTTATATTTAATTCATTATGCTCAATTGCCTTGAATCGACTATATTCTTAGAGCATGTGAATTATGATTCCTACAAGCTAATCATGAGTGGATCCAAGTAAAATTGGATACTAAAGGAAGAAAAAAGATCTATATGGTTTTGTAGGAAGACGAAAGGAAGAGCTTCATCCTAAGATTATGATTACATAGGAATCAACTCAAATCTTGGTGAAGTTGGACTTTGAAGCTACATTTTGATTGTGTAAACAATAGGAGGTAGCACTTGAGACATCATTATGTAAGACCCCATCTTACATACCCCTCATTATTGATATTAATCAAAATAGCAATGTGCAGTTCAACGAGCACATAGGACTAGCAGAAATATACTAATATCATTGATACAATGTTGCTTGATTACAATGCACGAATTCCCTATAGGGGTATGTACATAATAATTACAGACCTTAAAATAATAAAAGGTCTTTAGATAACCAACTGCTTCTCATGATTTGGATTGGAACCTTCAGTTGCCAATAATTATAGTTCTGTCCTTTGAGCTGCTGCCTGCTGTTGAAAACTTTATACTTTTATAGAAACGATGAGATTCAAAGAATCCCGGTAGTAACATACAATCAGACATATACAATGTAAAAATAAATGCACCATGTTATGTAAGATGAAAATGTTGTGTGTGCACACTATCCAGGGCTAAACAACTGTTTGCAACCCTGGCTCATCTCTATGCTTCCGTTTGGTCCCAAACCACAACTAAGCTAATTTGCTCCTAGTACTGTGCTCATGTTACAGAAGATGGCATACACAAAGCATACAAATTATTACATAGTATATGAAAGAAAGAGTTATTACCTGGAATGCCCCTTTCCTTGCCTGTCAATCTGTTCAGCTCTGTCTATCCAACTCGGGCTATTGATATATCCTAAAATTCTAAATTTAGGATAAATGAGTTATCACTCATTCATAATCCATTATAAACTCCTTGTGTTGGTTATCTTAACTTAAAACTGTAAAATTACCAAAATACCCCTAGGGACCTAATCTAAGCCTCTTTGTACCTGGTCGAAACTGTACTTTACCAAAAATATGACCCGGGATAATCCCACATAATTTTGAGTGTATAATCCTTTTTTGACCTTAGATTAGTCAAATTCATGCCCAATTTATAAAAATACCCCTGACAACCCTTAAACTTAGCGTTTTAAGGGTAATTTTGTCATTTCACATTCTAAGGCCTTTATACTTCAAACTTTACATGTTCCTGACACAATTTTCCATTCCAAACCTAATGGAATCATTAAAACCATGAAATTACAGCTCTAACCCTCTAAAATAGATCTAGCAAAAAAAATGAAATATTTAGGAAAAATGTGTTTTCTTGATTTCAATCCATATAACTCTTTTTTCACCTCTAATCACATGTTTAACCATTTAAACACCTCTTAAACATGATTAGTGTGAATTTTGGTAGCACCTTCCCTTATGGTTTTGCATTCCTAAATCACAAACCAAGCCAATAATCAACCACAAGAACATTTTCTAACATTGAATCAAACAAGATAACAAGGTTTTATGGCTTTACCTTTGATTCCTCTCCTTTCTCTCTCTAGTCATCCTCCCTGTCCTCCTTCTTGCTCTTGGTTTTTCTTGCTAGACATGTGTTTCAAGAAGGAATAGAGATTAGGAGAGGGTTTCTATGAATTAGAGACAAGATAAAGTGAGATTTTCTTGCAAACTTACCTAGTGTGCTTCTTGAACCTTTATCTCTCTTCATTTGCTCTTGCTTTCTCAAACAACTCTCTCTCTCTCTTTTGTTCTCTAATCTGGCCGAAAGAATGGCCAATGAATGGGATAAAGAGCTTATAAAATATGCCAACTCCACTCCTCTATATATTATATTTTATTGCAAATTAACATGTGTTGATTTGACTAAAGTCTTCATCTTTTTATACTTAGCTATTAATCCTTCCATATGGCATCATTTGTGGCCAAGTAACTATTTTCTCTTCTCTCTTGCATGCTGGCCGAAAATATCCCCCAACTAAAGGGAAAAATAATTGGCTTCATGCTTTAGGGTTAAATGACCATTTTTCCCATACATTTTTTTTTTCATTTTAGCACTTTCTGAAAAATTGGCAGAATTTTCATCAAATTTTGAAAATTCATATCTTTATTTATAGATGTCCAATTGGTATGATTCCAAAGTCTGTTTGACTTTTATTAAGTTTATTTTTAATAAAAAATATATTATTTAGCCACATAGAAGCTCAAAATTCCCAGAATTATAATTTTTGGACTCTATCGCATAAATTTGCTAGTTTTACTGGGCTAACTTAAAAATACATAACTATTTGTGTACATCTCTAAATGACTTATATGACCTATCAAATTAAAGTTGGATAATTATATTTTCAATTTGGAAATTTTAATAGGAATTGGACATCACTTTCCTATTTAAAGATGTCACACAACAAGATTGTCACGTAGGAAAACACACTAGCAGCAAATCTAGTTTTTACAATTTGTGTTCCAAACATAATTATGTTGTGTGTGACCACTAATTGCCTTTTTTTTTCATTTACTATGCTCTTTGATTCACCATTCTATTCCCTATAATACCCCAAAGGTGTAAAGAAATTTTAGGAAATAAAATTATGCCTTCCTGGGACACTTGCTAAACCTGGGCTTAGAAGTCCACTTGATTCAGGCTTATTCTTAAGCCTCTAGTCCCAAAATTTGGGATGTTACATATTATGAGTTCCTAGCAAGTGATGAAGGAAGAAAAGATGCACAGTGAAACATCACTTGAGTGACCACTCGAGTGATACAGAGTTATCACCTTAAAACCCTTAAATAGCATAATCTTTTTCATATCTTCATACTCATTTTTCTTTATAATGTTTTTAGTTGTTTTTTCAAATCCAGGAGAGTTCTTAACTCTATTCCTTATAATATTTTTGTTAATCCTTGCATTCATTAAGGGGGATCTTCACATTCACATATGTTTTATATCTTAAAAGCTTATCTCCTTTATTTGAAGAAAATCATTATGGCATACTCATATGAAATTAATTGGTTTTGATGATGAATTACTCATATATTTTCTTTCCATGATCCTAATTTGAAATACCTTATAGAAAGGAAACTTTTTTATATTGAATGCACTAACCATTCTTCTTGCAAGAATGTTTTTTAACTTGTGGTAGGAGAATTTGCTCTATGCAAGATCATTCCTCAAAACACTAAAAAGAGAATATATAAATTTGAGGATATATGCTTTAATGATCAATCAAGGGAAATATACTTGTTGCAACATTCAAAGCAACAAATACCTATGCCAATACAAAGGTGCATTAAGCATATTGTAATAAAAATATGGAACATAAGCTTATCTTAGTAAGAGCATAGGGAGACAACATGAATATACATCAGAATTGTTTAGTAAAAGTGTGGTGATGAACATAATATCATGGATCTAGCATTACCAGAGAGTAAAGAAATGAACTTCATGGATCAATCATCAGCTTGTCGAATCCAAATGATCATTTCTAAACCCTTAATCTTTATATTTTGAGAATACTTTGCATATCTTTTATTTCAATTTGCTTTGATTTTGAAAGTTTTGTTGAAAACCTCTCCAAATCATTACACATTTTTTTCCATAAAAATCATTTTTCATTTGCATCTCATTAAAAATGAAAATACTTTCAAATAAGGGGAGAGAAAATTGTTTTCTTGACAAATTCATTTTGATTAATAGAGAGAATGTATTTCTAATTTGTTTTCATATTTACTTCTTCACAAGCATTTCTTTTTTTTATATTTCAAACTTTTTCCTGATGTCAAATAGGGGAGAGAAAGGCAAGAAAAATATGTTGCATTCAATTTGCATAGTCATATTTACACATATTTATCTTTAATGATTTACCATAATAAAAAAGGAGGACAATGTTAGATATGATTAGTTTTGATGATGTCAAATATAGATATCTAATATTAAGAGTAAAAAGTTTATATAATATATTTATTTTATACTTTGACTGACTACTATGTTTAATGTGAAATATATTGTAGAATAGTCAAGAAAAGGAATAAGATATCTACTTAGGTTATGGAGAATGATCATCAAGAAGTAAGAGATTGAAGAAATAAGAACTTGTAAGATCTAATAGGAATATTAAGATTCAAGCTCTTAGATTTGATGTTTGAAGTCTGGATGATCAAATAAAAGTTGGAATGTCTCAATTCGAAGTTAAAATACCGAATCTGGAAGCTTTTCCATGTTCACTGGAGTGAAATTTCAATATCACTCGAGTGACACTTCTTCACTTAAGTGATACCTCATTTTCACTCAAGTGGTAGCTTCAGAAGTGAATTTTTTATTATTCACTCAAGTTATTATTAAATTTCAGCATACTTTGTTGTGCTCTATTTTCGTTTAGTATGAGTGAGGTTCAGTAATTTGGTCATATATCCCAAACCACAATTTTGATTGAGGTGAAACTTGATTCATATGAAACTAGATTTCCAATGTGTAACTTTGAACGAAGATCAAGTTAAAAAAAAGCTCAGATGAAAGATATATGAATTTTAAAATATGAAACTCAAAATTGACGCTATATTTTAGAACAGGTTTAGTTTTTTGGATATATCTCTTAAACCACAAATCCAATTAAGATAAAACTTGCAGCATTTGAAACTAGCCTAGAGGATATTTCTTTTAATAGGTCATTTGTCACATTTGAAGTTATATTTAAAGAGGTATGCTTTCTAAAGTAGACGCTTGGATTTCAAATACTATCCAGACCAAATGTTACAAATTGGATCATAACTTTTGGAATACAATGTATTTGGGACCGATTCCAATTACTGTGAAAAGTAGACTTAAAGCGTCTTTTGGTGATACATCATTTGCCAAATTTGGAGTTATATTCTAGAGTTATGCCCACTAGAATTTGACCTTTGCATCTATAGATTTGTAGATGACTCTTAGAGGGATTGGAAGTGAGATTACAAGTTATATGATCAAGAAATTTACTCGAGTGATATGTGACAAATGCAGATAACTTGAGTGATCTGGTGAGATCACTTGAGTGATACATTTTGAGTGACAGATCACTCGAGTGATGAGTTTTAAGAATTAATTCACTCAAGTGATGAACTGATATCACTTGAGTGATATATATTTGAAGGTAGATCATTCGAGTGAAAGGCTAAACCAATCGAGTGATGCTTCCCAAAAAATAGAGCTGTTAGAACGGCTAACAAGTAAAAGGGGGTGAATTGGGTGTAAGTTAAAATTTGAGAACTTTGATAATCTTTTCGCATCTTAGTAAAAGCAACAATTATAAAAGTAATGAATCATAAGTCAACAGTAAATTTATTAAATAATATATGCTGGAAATATAAGAGCTTAGGGAAGAGAATATGCAAATTATGATTTATCCTGGTTTGGTTCAATTCACGATGACCTATGTATAGTCCCCAGGCTCCTCCTGAGATTTTCAATCCATTATCTTGTTTAATCTGGGCACAAGAAAATCCTCTACAAACCCACAAGTTTAGCTGGGCACTTGTGAAGCCTTTTACAAATCTCTCACCGAGTAACTCCCCCTTACAGACTGTAAGGATATAACAAAGTTACTCCCCCTTTCCACACCGTAAGGATACAACCTTGATGATTAAGGATTACAACCAATCTTTTCTCTTAGAAGTGAAGATGAATACTGAACTACAATACAAATAATCTATCTCTATAAGGTAAATGATATTGATGCTAGATTAACATAGGGTATTCGGGTTGAAGTGGATGATTCATGATCTTAACATTTTGGCATTGTTGGTCTGTGTTCTTACGCTTTGAATGCTCTTCTATTTATAGTTATTGAAGATGGATAAAAATTATAAGAATTCCTCTATTAGAGTCCTATTGCTTCTTTTAACCACTCTTCATATTTGAAAAGCAAGCCATTACATTTGGTAGACGCTCCACTCCCAAAAAGTAGCTTTTCTTCTCTTCATATGATCTTCTTATTACTTTGCTAGAAAATTACTTTCAATACTAATATAATGAAGTGTTAGAGTGATTAGAAGCAATAAGAATGAGTTACATAATTATTACAATGATTTTTAGAAGTTACGAAGTATTGCTTTTATTTTCTGGGAAGCTTTACTACTCAAGTGTGTTAGCCTTTCACTCGAGTGATCTGCCTTTAAATGTATATCACTCGAGTGATAGAAATTCCTTACACGAGTGATTAGCTTCTCAAAACTCATCACTCGAGTAATGTCACCTTATCACTTGATTGATCTGTCACTCAAAACATTACTCGAGTAATCTCACCAGATCACTCGAGTGATATGTGACAGAGCCAGAAGGTAAAGTAGAGATATATTAATTAGATCTAGATTTGGTTTTTTGTCTTCGAAATGTTTGTTAGCATATTAGTATGATTTAAAGATCTAGACTTGATAGTACGCTTGGATTCTATCCATGTATATAGTCCTTGTTTATCATACATTGAGTTTTTTTTTGGGATGGTAAAGGCCATAAGTCCCGTGTGTTGAGGCAGGCAATGTGTCCCCCGTAGTGTATGATAAGTAAAGGTTTTATATACAGTAAATGTGTTGGCTAGAGTCAGATATGAGAAATCTTACTAATGTCTTAACAAGATCTTTTGAACCATAAAATCTGATAAATTTTTAATTATCATACCCCTATGGATCCAGACGGTGAAGATATCAAGGCAAGGGAGATTTCAACTTGATATTTTCTCGTGCTTAATTTTTGTTCTCTTAATTTAGGTGCTTTTATTCCAGCCTTTATTTTCAGTTCTTTTAATTTTATCCTTTTAATTCTACCATTTACATTCAGTCAATTTAAATTTTGCAATTTAAATTATGTCTTCTTTTATTTGTTCTTTCTCTTTTTCTTCCAAACGCGGTAGTAGTAGCTCTTCATCTACTCCATCAAATTCTACGCTAAACGATGAGGAATCAAAATCATCAACAAGCAAAAAGATTTTCAAACAGGAAATTTCTTTCCAAAATTTAAACCAAACTTTTGATAATTAGACTTTACCAAATATCGCTCCAAACGATCTTTATCTCATCGAAGATAATAAATGGTTTTTTAAATCTGAGTACATAATCAGAAATGTTGAAGAATCAATTCCAGTCAAACCAGAAAACGAGGATTTTTTCCTTCTTTCGAAAAAAGTAATTGAAAAGCATAAAAAATAATACAACTATTTGCATATAGGAAGTGTTCAAGTTGCATTAAAACCTCTAATCAGAAAAGGGTTAAATGTAACATGTTTAGTATGTCTTGAAGATACTAGACATTATACAACTGACGACTCTCTGCTAGCAGCTGCAGAAATGGGTCTTAAGAATGGACTTGTTTACTTCTATTGTTTTCCAAATAGGACGTAAAACCTAAATGATGAGAACATTCTTGAAGCTTTCAAACTCATCATTCAATTTTATGCCTTAAACATGAAACCAGGATCTATATCTGCTACTTTAATATATATAGTACATTATAAGATTCTAAACTCAGATGCCACAAACACTCAAATTCTTCCAGAAAATGGACAAACAATAGTTTTCTTAATTGATCTAACTAGAACAAACTTTTCCATTCCTAGAACCATAATGTGGAAAGACGTAACCCTACCTGATCACTGGATTATGAAAAAGGCTACACAGCCAATTCCTAAACTTACTCCACAAATCAGTAGGATTACCAAAACAGAAGATGGAAGTGTTAAACTATCCTTTGATAAACCTAAAAAATTCCCTCAAACATATGGGTCTCAACCTTCAATCTTTGAGGATTGTAGATCTATTGGTAGTAAGTCCTCAAGGAGGTCTTGCTCTTCACTACCACAACCTCCTCTGTCATTTACCTGCTAGCACCTTCTGAACCAACCACATCCCAAACTTTACTAAACATAATTTATGCAACGGCACCACCAGAACCAAAATCAACCAATGTCTCAATATTAGGAATTAACAACTCTTCAAATGTTCCTCAAGCAAACTATGAAAAAGATGAAGACTTAAAATCTATTGAGTCTCCAGATTATTCAACATTAGGGGAACCAAGAGATGTAAATGTTTTGAAAAGTGTTTTTCAAATAGATAAACAAACTTTACAAAAGGAATTTTATTCCGAAAATAATGTTCTTCAGAGAAACTGGTTTTTGGAAAACTTCAAGGGATCTGTAATAAAATCTATACAAGAAAAATTTTATAAATTCCTTGAATTAGTCCAACAAAATATTTCATTCTTTGATTGGTTTGAAGCTTACGCTAAGGATCAAAATTTGGAATATTCATTTTTTCAAATAGTTGATGTTATTAAATGTGATTGGAAAATCTATGAAGCGGAAACTATTTCTTCTGAATTTCCTCCTCCCAGAACTGTTCAAATTCCTGGGAAAATTGATGATAAAAACCAGCCAATCTGGACTTCTCCTTTCAAATTTAAACATACTTCTCAGGAAGTTAATTCATCTGATATCAAAGGTCTTGTTGAACGAAACAATTACACCAATTTATACCTTCAGAAATTAGGTAAATGTCTAGTCCAACAACTAATTTTGCAAACTAAAGCTGAAACTATTTCCAAACCTCAAATTGAAACACCTCTTTTCAAACCTTTTGAATTTAATCCTGATAAAAAAAAAATTTACAAATGAAATTCAAAACAAAGATAGTAGATCAAATTAGACAAAATATGGCTTTATTACAAACAAGTCAACTACAAAACACTATTGTTCTTGAAACACTTCAATCAGAATCGTCTAAAACTAAAGGAGTACAAGATATCCATGTTTTAGAAAAAGATATCCAAAACTCCCAGGCCTCAGAAATTGAATCCAATGATTCTCAACTTCAAGTCAACCAACAACACTAGAAAAATCCAGCAAAACTTTATTACAATAGAGCTAGCCCTCCAGATATTCTGGTTGAAGAAAGAATGAACCAAAATTTTAAATCTTTTAGTACCGATAACATTTATGAATGGGATATCGATGGCCAAAAAGAATCAAACATTCTTAAAATTCTTCAATATATGACAATGATAAGTAATGCTTATCAAACTCAACATAATTACTCTGACGAAGACATTACTAATCTTTTGGTATCCGGATTTACTGGACAACTCAAAGGTTGGTGGGATTTTTATCTCACTTCTGATGACAAAACTCAAATTTATTCATCCGTTAAAATCCAATCAGATTGAACACCCATTACCCATAATAACCAACCCATCCTTGATTCTATAAACATTTTGATTTTTACAATTATTAAACTTTTTATTGGAGATCCTTCTTTATGGCAAGATTGATCTGCTGAACTTCTTTCAAATCTCAAGTGCAGAACACTGTCTGATTTTAGATAGTATAGGGACATGTTCCTTAGTTGAGTTCTCACAAGGGAAGATTCAAACCAGCCATTTTGGAAAGAAAAGTTCTTAGCCGGATTACCAACTTCTCTTTGTAACAAGGTTAGTTAAAAACTTAGAAATTTAAATGATGGCAAAATTCCTTATGAGTATTTGACATATGGACAATTGGTCTCTTATGTTCAAAAAATTGCTCTTAAGATTTGTCAAGATGACAAACTACATCATCAACTTGCCAAAGAAAAGGCATCTGATAGAAAAGAATTGGGAACTTTTTGTGAACAATTTGGTTTTCCTGCTTGTAAACAATCCAAACCTCATAAGAAAACTCACCAAAAACCTTACCACAAAAAGCTAAAACATATTTACCAAAGCATAAATATAATACACCACCTCGTAAACTTAAACATGAATTTCGATCTAAACCAAAGATTGATTTTCCAAAATAAGATAAACCTACTTGTTATAAATGTGGACAACCTGGTCATTTTGCAAAAATTGCCGGGTATCCAGAAAGCTTAAAAATATAAGAACATTGAATAGTCTGTTCTTGAACAAATAAACAATCTTTTGATTGAAACTTTTGAGTCTGATTCTGAGAGAAGTTCTTTTGAAGATCTAAATGAAATTCAAGAAAATGATTTTTCAGAAAACTCATCTTCAGAAATTAATGTTATCACTAAGGAACAAGATCTCTTTCTTGATATCATTACTAAACTTCTAGATTCTGATAAAGAAGATTATTTGGTCAAACTCAAAGAGGTTTTCAACAAAACTCCAAGCTCTTCAAAACCCTCTGTTTATCCCAACAGGTATGATTTAACCCAAGCCTTAGAAAATTCAAACATCCTGTTAAACCAGCAACACTTCATGATCTTCAAACTAAGTTACAAAACCTTAAAACTGAAGTTCGTTTCATCAAACTTCAACAAGAAACACCTTCTGCAGCTATATCTCAAATCCAAGATATTCAGCTTGCAACAAATAATTCATCTTGTAATGAGCAACTCACAAAATCTCAAATGAATAAAACAAACCCAGTTTCAGAAAATAACCAAGAAAATGGTGATGAAATTTCTGAACCTATTTTAAACTTAATTGACAGGATATATGTTCAAAAATTTTTCATCCATGCTAGAATCATCATTAATAATGATTTTGTATTGGAACAAACTGTTTTATTTGACACAGGATCTAATGCTAATTGTTTTCAAGAAGGTATCATTCCTACCAAATATTTTGAGAAAACAACCGAATGATTTAATGGTGTCAATAAGTCACGATTAGACGTATGGTACAAAGTCTCAAACATTGTTGTTGAAAATGAAGGTTTTAAGGTTGAAACCCTTTTATCTTAGTTAATGTTATGGGAACTCAAATAAAACTTGGTGCACCTTTTGCTAAGTTATTATTCCCATACATGACTGATGAAGATGGAATTTCAAAACAACATATGGGTAAAACAATCCTATTTCCTTTTACTCAGAAACCCATAATCAAAGAATTAAACCTTCTTTCTTCAAAACAACAGCAAATCAATCTCTTAAAGGAAGATATTTCTTTTAAACGAATAGAAGAACAATTATGTCAAAAACAAACTCAAATCCAAATACAAAATTGTCTTGAGAAAATTCATCAAACAATTTGCTCGGATTTACAAAATGCATTTTGGAATCGTAAACAACATGTTGTCGATTTTCCTTACGAAAAAGATTTTTCTGAAAAGAAAATTCAAACAAAGGCTCAACCAATACAAATGAGTCCAGAACTTCTTGAAACCTGTAAAAAGGAAATTCAAGATCTTCTGAACAAAAAATTAATTTGTAAACCTAGAAGCCCATAGTCTTGTGCTGCTTTTTTATGTTAATAAAAATGCAGAAATAGAACGTGGTTCTCCTAGACTTATGATTAATTACAAGCCTTTAAACGAAGCTCTTCAATAGATCAGGTATCCAATTCTAAACAAATCAGATATGCTAAAACGGTTGTATTCTGCAAAAATCTTTTCAAAATTTGACATGAAATCTGGATTTTGGCAAATTCAAATTTCTAAAAAGGATAGGTATAAAACTGCTTTTACTGTTCCTTTTGGTCACTATGAGTGGAATGTTATGCCTTTTGGTTTGAAAAATGCCCCTTCTGAAATCCAGAGGATCATGAACGAAATCTTCAATGACAATAGTCAATTCATTATTGTTTACATCGATCATGTATTGATCTATTCTCACTCAATTGAAGAACATTTTAAACATGTTTACAAATTCATTAGAATTGCAGAAACAAATGGTTTAGTGGTTTCTAAGCCTAAAATTAGTTTCCAAACTAAAGTTAGGTTCCTTGGACATTGGATTTACCAAGGATCTATAACTCCAATTGAACAAGCAATTCAATTTACTGACAAATTTCCCAATCAAATCATTGATAAAATACAACTTCAAAGATTTTTGGGATGTTTAAACTACGTTGCGGATTTTATTTCTCATCTAAGCAATTTCATTAAACCGTTTCACCAACATCTTAAAACTAATCCTCCTCCATGGACAAATGAACACTCAAACATTGTTAAGTATATCAAATCCAAGGTTAAGGAACTTCCTTGTCTTAGCCTTCCTAATAATTCTGCTATCAAAATTGTTGAAACTGATGCCTCTGACATTGGTTATGGTGGAATTCTCAAACAACAAATCAGTGGAAAAGGAAAAATTGTTTCTTTTACCTCAAAACACTGGAATACTTATCAACATAATTATTCCACAATTAAAAAAGAAATTTTGGCAATTGTCTTGTGTATTTCAAAATTTCAATATGATCTTTTAAACCAAAGGTTTTTAGTTCACAATCATTGCAAAGCTGCTAAAGATATTTTGCAAAAAGATGTTCAAAATCTTGCATCAAAACAAATTTTTGGCAGATGACAAGCACTTTTAAGTGTTTTTGATTTTGACATTGAGTTTATCAAAGGCACTTCAAACTATCTCCTAGACTTTCTCACCCATGAGTTTTTACAGGGTAGGTAGTACTAGAGAGAAACTCCAGAAAACTCACTGCCAACTATTCCCAAAAATTCCTCCAAAACCTAAAAAAGATCCGGATAAGAAGAAATCAGAAGAAAAACAATTGAGTATCATGCAAGATGCTCAAAGTCAAACGGTATCTCCGATTTCATTGGAACAACTCCAGTAAATTCTCCAGATGTTGCAAAGTCAATAAGAAGAACAAATAGGGTTATCCACCCAAAAACCCCAAACTAGAGCTTCTTCAAAAAAGATTGTAGATTCATACACTCAGTCATATGCTCAGAAGCAGCTCCTAAGCAAAACATGGGGATAGATTGTATCTGCTCCAACACAAGAATTGCTGACAAAACAAAAGTACAATCAACTGAGACAACTACCTCAGGTAACAAAGATTGGACCTTCCCAGCATTCCCAAAAACAACTAGTAACTGTACCCTCTTCTTCAAAAGCAGTTTTTAGTAAAACACAAACCAATTTAGACACTCCTTACTTTAAAAAAGAAAATCAAGTAAGGAATGATATACAAATTGAGCCGCAATTCTTTCATCCGTCTCCAAACCAAGTAGCTTCTAATATTTTCCCTTTAGGATGCTATTTTAAGCCAACTGATTTTTGAAAAATAAGGGAATATTATGAGTATATTTTAGTTCATTCCAAATCCATAGAAATTACTCGAAAAATGGATCTTAGGTATGAATCTATAATTACTCATTTAACTTTGCAAATTTTTCAAGTTCCCACTCCTTCCTAGTCAGGACAAAATTTGTTCAAACCAAAAAACTTTGAAAAACCCTATGATCCCCAGGGATATACGTATTGGGACTATGTTGATACATGGTCTAATATATTTTGGGATCAAAACAAAAATTTTAAACATACTTGGTTTATTTACTTTAAAACTAAAACCAAGTATACTTTTCCCCAGTGGTTTATCCATTGTTGGAATTTCTTTGGTCCAGTACTAGAGATATTCGCTCCAAAGGTCTAACAGGCCTTTGAAATTTTCAAACTAAAATTCAACCAAGGTGAAGATCCTTTTCCAATCGATCTTCACTATTTTTCAAAACTTTCTGGCGCCTGGATACTTTCCTGGCAATACCAGTTTTCTGCACCAAACGTTATAAACGTCCTTCCAGTTTTGTAAAATATATCCTCAGTAAGATGGTGGGTGAAATTTGTAGTTAGCAGAATTGACACCGAAGCTGTCAAGCGATGGTTCAAGGCTAACCCATACTACCTTTGCATGATTGAACAAAGCAAGTTCCTGAACTAGAGGTCAAGAATCCAGCCTACCTATGCATCATCCAAAACCAAGGAAGACTTGGTGAAACAATTAAGCTCAATGCTTCAACTCCTCCATGAGGAAACTCAAACTCGATCGTCAACTCAATAAGTTTCTTCATCAACCTCAGAAGTACCAGAGAAAGATGAAGAAGAAGACGATTTTATTGTAGACTTAGACGAAGATTCATAGGATAGTACATTATTTTACATTGTAGTATTCTATTTTCAAACTTTGTATGAAAGCACTGTAGCACTATACACAAATAGCACCATATAGTACTGTAGCTTTCGACGCAAACATAATACATGCATCATGTCGGAACTGTATAAATAGTGTCCTATAGCAATAGTGATATTGTTGTGTCAGCAGAAACTGTGTAAATGGTGTCCTAACCAGAACTGTGCAAATATTACAGGTCACCGACTGGCATTGTTCAAACAGTAACTCGATTAGTCTATTCAATAAAACTATAAATTTTCTTACTTCTTTGCATCATATCCTTACCTCCTCTAGTAAGTTAGAAGTAGCAAATTTAATGAATTAGTCTTGGCTGGTTCTACCATTTCTAATTCATTTGCCCTCTAATTTACTCCAGAGTATCCCCTTTCATGCATATTTTAATTATGTTTTAAGGAGTCCGCCTCCTCCTCTACTTCCTTTCTCTTCTCCTCCCTTTCCCTTCCGGTCCTCTTGGGGTCCCCTCCCTCACATATCACTCGAGTGATCAGATCACTAGAGTGATATGTGTTATCATATCACTATAACCTGTAATTTCACTTTCAATCCCTCTGAAAGTCATCTACAAATCTTCTTATACTTTTTCACAAAGGTCAACTTTTAGTGGGTATAATTCTTCAATATAACTCCAAATTTAGCAAATGACCTATTACTAGAAATCTCTTTACATCAACTTTTCATATCAACTGGAATCATTTCCAAATACATTGTATTCTAAAAGTTATGACCCAATTTGTAACATCTAGTCTAGACAGCGTTTGAAATTCAAGCATCTAATTCTAGAAAGCATACCTCTTTGAATCTAACTTTGAATGTGGCAAATGACTTATTACTAGAAAGATCTTCTAGCCTAGTTTTGTATGCTGCAAGTTTCCTCTGAACTGGATTTGTGGTTTATGAGATATGACCGAATTACTGAACATCACTCATGTTGAACAAAAATAGAACACAACAGAGCATGCTGAAATTTAATAATCACTCGAGTAATCCTTCAATTCACTCGAGTGAATAATAAAAAATTCACTTATGAAGCTACCAATCTAGTGAAAATGAAGTATTACTCGAGTGATTGAAATTTCACTCGAGTGAACATGGAAAAGCTTCTAGATTGGGTATTTTAACTTCGAATTGAGCCATTCCAACGTCTATTTGATCATCCAGACTTCCAACATCGAATCTAAGAGCTTGAATCTTAATATTTCTATTAGATTTTGCAAGTTTTTCTTTCTTTAATCTCTTACTTCTTGATTTTCTTCTTGATGATCATTCTCCATAATCCAACCAGATATCTTCTTCATTTTCTTGACTATTCTATAATATATTTCACATTAAGCATAGTAGTCAGTCAAAGTATAAAATAAATACATTATATAAAATTTTTACTCTTAATATTTGGCATCTATATTTGACATCACCAAAACTAATCATATCTAACAAGAATAACGCTTCGTAACTTCTGAAAATTATTGGAATGATTATGTAACTTATTCTTATGGCTTCTAATCACTCTAACACTTCATTGTATTAGTTTTTAAAGTATTTTTCCAGCAAAGCAATGAGAAGATCTTGCGAAGAGAAGAATAGCTACTTTGCGGGAGCAGAGCGTCCACCGAAAGTGACATCTAGTTTTTCAAATATGAAGAACGGTCAAAAGAAGCAATGGGACTCTAATGGATGAATGCTTACAATGGTCATCGATATTCAAAAACTATATATAGAAGAGCATTCAAAGCATAAGAACAGAGAGTAACAATGCCAGAATGCTAAGATTATGAATCATCCACTTCAACCCAAACTGTTTATCTAACTTTAATAACATTTACTTTAGAGAGAGATATTATTTTTATTATACTTTAGTGTTCATCTTATTTACTTTTAAGAGAGAAGATTGATTGTAATCATTCATCATCAAGGTTGTATCCTTATGGTGTGTAAGGAAGAGTAACTCGGTTGTATCCTTATGATCTGTAAAGGGGAGTTACTCGGTAAGAGATTTATAAAAGGCTTTGTAAGTGCCTAACTAAACTTGTGTATTTGTAGAGGCTTGTCTTGTTCCTGGATTAAACAAGAAAAAAAGTAGATTAAAAATCTCATGAGGAGCTCAGGGACTAGATGTAGGTCATCGTGGATTGCACCAAAGCAGGACAAATCACAATGTACATATTTTGTGTAACATCCTAAATTTTGGGACCAAAGGCTTGAGAATAAGCCTGAATCAAGTAGACTGCTAAGCCCCAGTTTAGTAAGTATCCCAGGAAGGCATAATTTTATTCCCTAAAAAATTCCTTATACCTTGTGGCATTTGAGGAAATAAATTGGTGAATTAAAGAGAAAATTAAATGATAAAACAAGGCAATTAGTGTTCACACAATAAGACTATATTGAAACATAAATTGTAACAATTTGGATTTTGCTGCTAGTGTGTTTCTCCATATGGCAGTCAAATTGTGTGGCATTTTTAAATAGGCAAATGATGTTCTAAAATTTTTTAAATGAAAGTAGACTTATCAATATTTAATTTGAAAGGTATATAAGTCATTTAGAGATGTACATAAAAAGTTATATATTTGTGAAGTTATCCCAGTAAAACTGGCAAGCTTCTTTGACAACATTCAAAAATGGTAATTCTGGGAATACTGAGCTTCCAATTAACTAAATACTACATTTTCCCTTAAAAATAGACCTAATAATGGTCACATAGACTTTGGAACACCCCAATTGGATATCTATAAATAAATATATGAATTTTCATAGTTTGATGAAAATTCTACCCAGTTTTTCAGTAAGTGTGAAAATGGAAATAAATGTATGGGCAAAATGGTCAATTGGTCAATAAAGAAAGAAGAAATTATTTTCTCCATATAAGGAAGATATTATCAATTAAAATGAAGGAAAAGGAGGAAATGAATTTACTTGGCTCACATTAGTTCAAGAAGGAAAATTAATGGCCAAGTAAAACAAGCACATGTTAATTTGCATTAAACAATAATAAACCAAAAGCAAGAGAGATATTATAAAGACTTCATTATCTCTTTCCTCCTTCCATTATGTCAGCCAACTCAATAAAAATAGAGAGAGAAGAGCTTGAAGAACACAAGAACAAAAGAGAGGAGCTAGGGTTCAAGAAGCAAGAATCAAGGTAAGTAATTTTGATTCGAAGTGTTCTTGCCCTCTACTTCACTTAGAACTTCTCCTAATCTCTTCTCCATCTTGGAAACCATGTTTAGCAAGTAAAATCAAGAGGAAAGAGAGGGAACAAGATGGCTCCTAGAGAAAGAAGGAAGAGAAATCAAATGTAAAGCCATAAAACCTCGTTATATTGTTTGATTCAAGGTTGTTGTTGGTGTTGTGGTTGATTATTGGCTTTATTTTAGTTTGGTTTGTGATTTGAGGATTTCAAAACCTAAGGGGAGGTTCTGCCCAAATTCACACTAATCATGTTTAAAACTTGTTTAAGTGATTAAACATGGGATTAGAAGTTAAAATAAGGTGGGTTATAGATTGAAATCATAAAACAATATTTTCCCTAATTTCCCTTAAGTTTTGGCTAGTACTAGAATATAATTTTGGAGCTAGAATTTCATGGTTTTGATGGTTCCATTGGGTTTAAAAGTTAAATTTTGTAGGGAACATGTATAGGATGGAGTATAAAGGCCCAAGAATGTGAAATGACAAAACTACCCTTAAAACCTTAAGTTATGGGTTGTCAAGGGTAAATATGTAATTTAGGAATGAATTTGACTAATATGAGGTAAAAAATATATTCTACACATTAAATTGTATATGATTAGCCCAATTCATAATTTTTGGTAAAGTACAATTTGACTGGGTAAAAAAGGGGCTTAAACCGGATCCCTAGAAGCATTTTGGTAATTTTGCAGTTTTAAGTCAAGATAACCAAAAAAATTGAGTTTAGAATATGTTATGAATAAATGATAACTCATTTATCTTAAATTAGAATTTTAAGATATACCGAAAGCCCAAGCCAGAGACAGAGCTGGACAGATAGACAAGCAAGGAAAGGGCGCATTCCAGGTAGTAACTTTTCTTCATGCACTATGTGATTATTTGTATTCTTGTTTATGCCATTTTATGTAGCATTAGCACAGTACCAGGGGCATATTAGCTTAGCTGTGGTCTGGGTCCCAATGGAGGTGTAGAGTTAAGCTGGGGTTGCAAACATTCGTTTGGCCTTAGACAGTGTGTACACAATATTTTCATTTTACATAACAAGGTGCATGACATATTTATTTTCACATCGTATATGTCTAATTGTATATTACTATTAAGATTCTTTGAATCTCATACTTCCCATAAATGTATAAAGTTTCCAGCAGAGGCAAAATTATAAATTTCTAACAACTAAAGGTTCCTGATGGGTATGAGTATCAAACCTCACAGAATTTAGACATTTTGTACATAACAAAGCATCATTCAATAGACATAACAAAAAAGTGCAAATATATTGATATAATATGTACTTGATTATATTACAACGCTTCCAAAAATTCTAAAACATACATATCCTTTAGACCTAAAATATATATATGAAAGTACAAAAAAGTCTTCACAAAAGCTTCTCCCAAGCTAGCCTTCTCAGTCCCGAGAGTCTATTCTTTCTTGTCTTTGGAGCCCATAAGTCTTACTGTATAAAATTTAGTTTATAGGATAAGGGGTGAGATTTATAGGAATCTCAGTAGTAACAAACAATCAATCATATAAAATGTGAGAAGTAAACATGCAATGTAGCATTTATCATGATGCAACAATCCAAATGTCATGCACATGTCAGACAATGCTTATGAATCAAATGATGATTTTATTCGGATCAAAATGATCATCCATTCCTAACTTCTATATATCAACAATATCATGATCACATCTCCCACAAGCTTGCAGCATACAGGTAAGCATAGCTAGGCTATACAGCACACAGGTAAGTTCAGCTATACATTGGTTCATCATCAAATAGGCTATGCAGCATACACGAAAGCACGGTAAGGCTATACAACACACAAGTATGTACAACTACACAGTGGCTATGTGCACACACAGGAAGTCATAACCACCACTAACAACAAATCACATTGTACAGAATATGGTAGACAATGCATATTAACATTCACATAGAATATGAGAGATAGAGTTACTACCTTAAACCTTTCCTTGCCTAGCTAATGTGGTATTTACTTTCATGGCTCTGATTGGCAAATATTGAACCTTATAAATATCAAAGTAGTTACAAATGAGTTATTACTCATTCGTACTTTCTCTTAAGACTCTTAAATTAACTTTCTTATCTTAAAGTCACGTAATTACCAAAATTCCCTTAAGAACCCCGATCTGGCTTCCTTTTTACTTGGTATAATTGTACTTTTTCAAAAATTATGACTTGGGATATTTCTACATAATTTTACATGTAGAACCCATTTTTGACCTCAAATCAGGAAAATTCTAGCTCCAATTACAGTTTTACCCTTAGCAACCCTAATTTAGGGTTTTAGGGGTAAAATCGTCATTTCACTTTTCGGGGCTTTTCACACTTCGCACTCTACATGAACCCTATACAATTTTTCATTATAATCATCATGGAACCATTAGAATCATGAAATTCTAGCTCCTACCCCTAATTCTGGATCTGGCCGAAACTTAAGATATTTTAGGGAAATTGGATTTTTATGATTTCAAGCCTTTATACACCTTATTGACACTTGTTTCCACTTGTTTAACCATCCAATTATCAATTTAACATAATTAATAGAAATTTAGGTAGCATCTACTCATGAAAATTGGACATCCCAAATTTACAACAATCATCACAATTAATCAGATTTCCAACCAGAACATAGCCACAACTCAATTTTTAACAAGAACACTAGAGTTTTAGCAACTTACCTTGCTCCTTCCTTCTTCTTCCTCTTGTGGCAAAAACTTCCCCCCTTTCCTCCTTGAGTTTTGCTTGCTTAATAGCTATTCTAAGAAAGTAGGGAGGTTAAGAAGGAATTTCTTGAACTAGAACACAAGATTGAGCAGAGATTTTGGTATACTTACCTAGTTCCTGCTTCTTGGATACTAATCTTCTTCTTCTCCTTAGTCTTTACCTTTTCTCCATTCCCTTCTCTTTGGCTGAAATGGCCCTTCCTTGTAAAGAACTTAAGAGTTCTCTAGATCATGTTTCGGTGTCCTTAGTTAAATATTATTATATTCCAATTATAACATATGTCATAATTATATATTATTTTTATTCCAAGATATTTCCTAAAGATAATTCCAAAAGCTTCTTCAATTTTCTTCATTACATCTATCCATTCCCTCTAATATATATAAAAATATCAGATTTATTTATTTGATTAAAGTGACCATTTTGCCCTTGCAATCTTTCCATTTTCGCAATAGTTGGAGAAATTGGCAGAATTTCCATCAACCATTGAAAATTCATATCTAATTGTATAGATATCCAATTAGGGTGGTTCCAAAGTTTATATGACCCTTCTTAAGTATTATTTTAAGGAAAATTATAACATTTAGCCAAATGGAAGCTCACTATTCCCAAAATTATTATTTTTTAATGGTGCCACTGAAATTCGCTAGTTTCGCTCAGCTAACTTCAAAAATACATATCTCCTTGTATACAACTCCAAATGACTCATATGATCATTCAATTAAATTTTGATAATTCTAATTTCATTTTAAAAAGTTTCATAAATTTGGGAGATCATTTACTAATATAAAATTGTCACAAAACTCGACTACCTCACTAGGGAGCACACCGACTGTCATGTGCAATAGCTACTATGTTATATGTGACCTCTATTTTCTTTGTTTCATCACTTTATGTACTCTTTTACCATTAAATATCATAAAATTTACATGATACTTGGTGACCAAAATTTGGGACATTCTAACGAGAGGAGAAGCAGTTGGTTATATGAAGACCTTAATCTATTTTAAGGTCTGTATTCATTTTGCACTAACCCCTATAGATAAATTCCTATATATAAACAAGCACATTGTATCAATAATATCAGTATTTGGGCTATTTCTATGTGCCTACTGGACTATGCAATTGCTACTCTGGTCATTATCGATAATGAAGCGGGTTCTTACATTTTTTGTATCAGAGCAATGATTCTGTCCTTATTACGTGTAATTCTGGCAATAGGATAGTATACTGATATTCTTGATTATACAGTAACAAGAACAGTGAAGTGAATTACTTCGGCTTGTTCACAGTCAAGCTTCCAGATAGGAATGGACAAGCCCCAGAGAAACAGTGAATACCTGGAGGGCAGCTAGTATCATAATATTGGTCTGAAGGCAGTATAAGGATGTCATGGACACCGAGGGAGGGGGTTCGGCTAGTATAGGCCTTATTATACAGCAGAAACATCACTAAGCTCATACATGAGAGACGTTGATCAGCTACACACAGACAGAACAGTGTTAGGCACAACCGAATTTGGATTCCGTTACTGATTCTAGATCTAGAATGGTATACATGATGCATGATTGCAATATCAGTGCACGCAGAGGAGGTACCAATACCTAGTTGGTGGTATCTATGGTACCAGTGCATATGGTAATGATACCAATACTCGTAATGGATATATCAGGATAGTGCCAATGGTATCAGGGTGGTATTAGTGGTATCAGAGAACAGTGGCATCAGTGTACACAGAGGCGGTACCAGTATCTAGTTGGGGGTATCATTCGTACCAGCATACTTGATAGTAGTATCAATGGCCATAATGGTGGTATCTGAACACCAACAGTATCATTTCTGATAATGGTATCAGAATTGATATTATACATTTACCGGCACTGATATGCAATCCCTATACAGTATTTTGATGCCCAGAGGAAGTGGGCCTGATTTTCAAGGTAAGGGCAATCACGGGGTACCGGTGGGTAAAACCAGTTAGAGCCAGTATCTGCATAATTGCATGGGTACAAAAAAGTTAAGTGTGCTCAACCCAGGAAAATCTTAGGATGGGTGACGCCCTAGGAAGTTACATGAACATGTTATGTTATGTAGCACGAAGGAGAAAGAGCACATTATACAGTAGTTTAGAAACTGTATGTAGTTACAAGTTTTTCCCTAGCTACTGTAAACCCATGTTATATGTTATTACAGGAGTATTTGTGTACCCAACACATTATGAAATGACCGATATACCCTCATGTTATATGGGAATTTGGAACCTTGAGATCAAAGGTTTAGAATTTTGATTAGAAGTTCTTTAAAGACATAAAAAATGATTAAAGGCATGGAAGTGATGAAATAAGTATTGATCTTTAATCCAAACCATTTTTGTTGCAGTGAATACTGCCTAAAAAAGTTCATTTAATGAGGTTATGAAAACTCGAGGTACAATAATTGTTTTGTAGTTTCTCCGTGCTACGTAATGATCTCTAGTAATTCTGTGGGGCTATAGGTATGTAGGGATGATATGCGGTGAGGTATGATATGTGCTAATTAAGCCGTATATCTAACCTAGAGGTTCTGACTTAATGATACTGAAGGTTGATAATAGGGTTTAAAATAGTGCTTAGGTCGAAAAGTGAGTAAGGTTGTACTATTGCTCTGTTTTATGAAGGAAGTTGAACCCTGTGAATCTTATGGATGATGTTGAACCTTCAGTAATATTTTGAGGATATTACCCAAATACCGTAAAGGTTAGTATAGGCGCTATTGATCCTGATTGATTTTAGAATGCCTATTTGGTATAATTGAGGAAAGTGATTTCTGATTTGTGTAATGTTGAGGTAGTAAGACAGGTGCAAATAGATATTGCAGCCCTACCTATATTGTATTTGATAGTGTTTATTTGGGTTTAGTCAGATGTCATAAGAAATTTTTGTGGAACTTCTATTGGATCATCTTGACATTGTTAGCTCTTATGAAGAAATAACACATTAGAGTGGCGCAACAGAAGCCTAGTGAATCTATGCATAATTCTTGTGAGTTTTCGAAGAGATTGTCAGTCTTTCCAGTGTTAATCATCCCACATCGCAGTATGACCTTTATGGTCTATCATGATTTGACCTATAAGGTCAACAGTAACACAACATAAGTGGTGTATAATATGGCCTGTATGGTGTCCAGTAGTGAGGTAGCCCCATCAGAGCATGTTAATCAACCCTATGATCAAGTGCACCCCTGACATGGCCAGATGAGAGTCATACTTGCATAAGTGAAAAGCACAAGTAGACCTGTGGTCGAGAGGCAGTGCGTACAATATGCGACTGAGGCGATATGGCCAATAGTATTACATCCTATGTAGTGTACAATGTTATTGCCCATGTAAACCTATGTGGTTTGAAGGAATATGACCAATATGGTATACAATGACACCACCTATGTGGTCAGAAGTTACACAACCTATATGGTTTGTGGTGGCACATGTAAACAGAGATTGGGAATAGCCCTAGAGTAGTAGGGTATAATGGTGGCATTTAAGGAAATAACATGGTGAATTAAAGAGCACATTAAGTAACAAAAAAAGATAATTAGTGGTCACACAACAAAATTATGTTGGAACACAAATTGAGACAATTCGGATTTTGTTGCCAGTGTGTTTCTCCACGTGGTACTTGGACTGTATGGTATTTTCAAATAGGAAAATAATGTCCAATACCTATGAAATTTTTCAGAATGAAAGTAGACTTATCAAGATTTAATTTGATAGGTCATATAAGTCATTTGGCCTTGTACACAAAGATTTATATATTTTTGAAGTTAGCCCAATAAAACTGGAAAGCTTCTGTGATAGCGTCAAAAAATGGTAATTCTGAGAATGTTGAGCTTTAACCCCCCCACCCCGACGAATTGGATATCTATAAATAAAGATATGAATTTTCATAGTTTGATGAAAATTCTACCCAGTTTTTCAGTAAGTGTGAAAATGGAAATAAATGTATGGGAAAAATGGTCAATTGGTCAATAAAGCAAGAAGAAATTATTTTCTCCATATTAGGAAGATATTTTCAATTAAAATGAAGGAAAAGGAGGAAATGAATTTACTTGGCTCACATTAGTTCAAGAAGGAAAATTAATGGCCAAGTAAAACAAGCACATGTTAATTTGCATTAAACAATAATAAACCAAAAGCAAGAGAGATATTATAAAGACTTCATTATCTCTTTCCTCCTTCCATTATTTCAGCCAACTCAATAAAAATAGAGAGAGAGAAGAGCTTGAAGAACACAAGAACAAAAGAGAGGAGCTAGGGTTCAAGAAGCAAGAATCAAGGTAAGTAAGCTTGATTCGAAGTATTCTTGCCCTCTACTTCACTTAGAACTTCTCCTAATCTCTTCTCCATCTTAGAAACCATGTTTAGCAAGTAAAATCAAGAGGGAAGAGAGGGAACAAGATGGCTCCTAGAGAAAGAAGGAAGAGAAATCAAATGTAAAGCCATAAAACCTCGTTATCTTGTTTGATTCAAGGTTGTTGTTGGTGTTGTGGTTGATTATTGGCTTTGTTTTAGCTTGGTTTGTGATTTAAGGATATCAAACCCAAAGGGAAGGTTCTTCCCAAATTCACACTAATCATGTTTAAAAGGTGTTTAAGTGATTAAACATGGGATTAGAAGTGAAAATAAGGTTAGCTATGGATTGAAATCAAAAAACAACATTTTTTTCCTAATTTCCCTTAAGTTTTGGCCAGTGCTGGACATAAGGTTGAAGCTAGAATTTCATGGTTTTGATGGTTCCATTGGGTTTAAAAGGAAATATTGTGTAGGGAACATGTTTAATATGGAGTACAAAGGTCATAAAATGTGAAATGACAAAACTACCCTTAAAACCCTAAGTTAGAGGTTGTCAAGGGTACATCTATAATTCGGGCATGAATTTGACTAATCTGAGGTCAAAAATATATTCTACACATGAAATTGTGTAGGATTAACTCGGGTCATAATTTTTGGTAAAGTACAATTTGACTGGGAATAAAGGGGCTTAGATCGGGTCCCTAGGGATATTTTGGTTTGTTTTTAAGTCAAGATAACTAACACATTGAGTTTAAAATGAGTTATCAATAAATAATAACTCATTTATCCTAAATTTGGAAATGGTGCATTCCAGGTAGTAACTCTTTCTTTAATGCACTATGTGATTATCTGTATACTTTGTGTATGTCATTTTCTGTAGCATAAGCACCGTGCAAGGGGAACATTAGATTAGTTATGGTCTAGGACCTAACAGAGGCGTAGAGTTAAGGCGGGATTGTAAACATTCGTTTGGCCTTGGACATTGTACACACAACATTTTCATCTTACACAACATGGTGCATGACATATTTATTTTCATATCATATATGTCTGATTGTATGTTACTACTGAGATTCTTCGAATCTCACCCTTTCCATAAATGTATAAAGTTTTCAGCAGCAAGTAGTGGCTCAAAGGGCATAACGGTAAATTTCTGGCAACTGAAGGTTCTGGACTAGTAAGAGAGGAGAAACAGTTGGTTATCTGAAGACCTTTATCTATTGGAAGGTATGTATTCATTATGTACAAACCTCTATGGTGAATTCCTGTATATAAACAAGCATATTGTATCAATAATATCAGTATTTGTGTTATTCCTATATGCCCACTAAACTACACAATTGCTACTCTGGTCAATATCAATAATGAAAGCAGGGTCTTACATTCTCTTCCTTAAGCTCTTATATTTCCAGTATATATTATTTAATAAACCGACTGTTGATTTGTGATTCATTACTTTCATAATTGTTGATTTTCACTAAGATGCAAAAAGATTATCAAAGTTTTTAAGTTTTACCTTACACCTAATTCAACCCCCTCTTGGGTATCAGTCGTTCTAACAGTGAGCTATCACGTGTTCTCATCTCAATTTTCCAAGGCGGCGTGTAATGCTCTGTGTCGTGACTGAGAGTGGGTTTTATTGAAATTTTCCAATTTTTTAAGATTTTGTGATCCAAACATGTTTTAGGGGTGTATATAAGCGTGTGTGACCTCTGATTGAGATGTGGTTTGTTCCTAAAAATCTCTAAATTTGAGAGCTTCAGTTTGATATGCAATTTGCATATGTTTGAAGCATATTTGGATCTATTTTGGGTCAAGAAATTTTTATTCCACACTAAGAGATTCCTAAAAAAATGTTCAAATTGAGTCTTTTTTTATTCATTTTTATTTTAGAATAGGTTGGCATAATCATAGGTTGGTATAACTACTAAGAAGATTTCAGCTGTAATATATGGTTAATGTTGAAAGATTCTTGTGATGGGAATGCATTTAAATGAGTTTTTAAATATGAGATCATATCTAACCTTGACATAAAATTAGTTAAGATAATACCTGAAACTTGGAGAAACTTGAAGTTATTAACTAATAATAAGTTCCCCCATATTTTCAACCGCATTAATTAGATTGAGGTTGAAGTAGTGACTTATAAGTCAACTATCTCACAAATATTGTGACAAAGGACGAGCCAGTAGAGTGTAGGAATTATCTAATCCAATGGGAGGTATACTACAAATACATCCAAGTGAATGGATGTAATTATGACTAAGAGGAGTTGAGTATTGTCGCTAGATGTTACATGAGTTTAGATGGTCAGAAGAGCCTTGTGAGAGGGAGAATCTAGTTAAGAGATAGTAATCTGAGGGTAAATTTTTTTAATGTATCATGAATGCTCTTTTTCATTGAATTTATGATTAAATTATTTTCTTTTAGAATTGAATTAGGTATATTCTGTTCTTTGATAAACATTCATGATGTTATTGAAATGATATTATCTTATTATCTTATTATTATAATTGCTTTGACTAAATGGGAGCTTTTGAAATGTATCAAGAAACCTGAAAGGGGAATGACTTCAATAAAGACTACAATTGAAAGGGTGGTAAGCTAACTTGTAAGAGTAGGATGGGAGTTAACATAGTTATCTCCTGAACAAGAAACTTACTACAAAAAACTGTAATTTAATAGCTGTTAAAAAGGTCTATTTGTAGTAGTTTTAACAGCTACAAACGATATTAATAGCGGTTCAAAAAACCACTATTGTAAACAAATTTGTAGAGGTTATACTAAACCACTACTCATGTAAAAAAACTGCTACTATTTTTTAGCGGTTAACAGAAACCGCTAGAAGAGGCTTATGTTGTAACATATTATTTGTGTATATTGTAGTGGTTAAAAAACCGCTACAAATGTTGGCAACAAAGCGGGAAATGAAACATGAAAATTTGGCTATAATGTTGTAGCGGTTACAAAATCGCTACTAAGTGAAAATTTTAATTTAAAAAAAAAATTGGTGCCCAAACTTTGTAGTGGTTAGAAAACCGCTATAAATACATGAAATTTCAAAACTAGTACCGAAAATTGAATCCAATTTGCGTTTTAAATTTGTAGCGCTTTCAAATTGTTGAGAAAATTAGAAAAATACAATAATATTAGTCCATTATAATATTGTGTTAAATAGTTTGTTATTGCATCAAATTAAATGATAATGATTATTATTTGAGAAAAATGATTAAATTGAGGTAGATAAGTATAAAGTTTATATATGTAATATTAAGAATGTATAGGTAATAAGGACTTACTATGTTGTTTACAATAAGCTAATCATTATAAAAGGAATATTGAATATGTTGGGGAAAAGTGGTTCAATTCCTGGACAAAAAGGAAAAATAATTAAAATAAATATTATAAGAAGGAAAAAAGTGTTAAAATAAGAGAATTAAAATAAATGTTACCTTATTCAATGACCTTGCACAGCTCTTGAAAAATAAATTCTCAGTTAAGAGAAAACGAGAGAGAAAAAGGGTGGAAAGAATTGGAGGAGTATTTGAAATAAGGTATGGTGGGGGTATTTATAGGGATCTGTGTAATACTTATAGCGGTTGATGCGACATTATTTGTAGCGTTTAGTTTCTTTGTAGTGGTTTTTTTCTATTTTGTAGCAATTTATCACGTTGTAACATTTTTTTAGGTTTTGTAGCAGTTATAAATAGCTTTACAAAGTTTGGTCATATTATTTTTAAATATAAATTAAGATTTACAAGAATGAAAGAAATTTTTTTTAATCATTCTTTATCACCATCCCTACAAAAATTTTGTCGAGAAAATGTTAGTGTGGTATTATTTTGTAGAAAAATTAAATTTAAATGATGTGAACTTATAAAAACGCACCGAACTATAGGTAAATTGTCATTGCTGTCAGGTAAGAAGTTTTCAAAATTGGTGGGCTAGAATGGCTCACTCTTATAGGTGATGTTATCCCCATTACCTATGTTATAAAGGTCTCGAGGATTTAAGTGAACCCCCATGTTCCAATCCCTGTGCCGCTCATCCTTGACATAATAAACCTGGTATGTATCTGAGGCAAGAATATAAGGCTCATCATCTTCAGATTCACTAGTGTGAATTGGCTGGGAGAAATTTACCAATGTGATGCCTAAGTCGTCAGTTGTAAGTCCCCAGGAAGTAGTGGTATTTGCCAACAAACGCTTGACCAGTGTCACAGAGAAACAACCTTAGTAATTTAGTTCAACGACACCAAGAAGCTTTCCATAGTAAGGGATACCTCTGAAATTTACCGATGTGATGCCTAAGTCGTCAGTTGTAAGTCCCCGGGAAGTAGTGGTATTTACCAACAAACGCTTGACCAATGTCACGATGAAACAACCTTGGTAATTTAGTTCAACAACACTAAGAAGCTTTCCATAGTAAGGGATACCTCTGAACTGCATGTTGGCGTCATTGCTGCTCGCATAACTCCTTGTCCCAAAGGTGCCGTAAACACCCAAATTTTGAGTTTGCAATCCTTGATCTCGTGATACTGTGCAACACTTGAAACCATTAACATTGTATGTTGTAAACTTTTTTGTATAGTCAAGAGGGCTGATTTCGAGAGCTCTGAAATCTGGTGAGTGAGGGTTGTGGTCATTTAGTATTATGCGTGCAAACCTACTTAGGAATTCTCTGTGGACCCTTTTGTCAACTTTGAAGGATGTTTGTGTATGGATCCTGAGTTAACGCTTCACATGACTTCTGAATTCCCTAGAATTAATCATGGGAAGGTGATCATGAAATGTAAGTAAAAATTGTGAGGATAGATATATAATAACATATGAGTATACAATTCATACTGAAGGAAGGGTTCAACTTGAGTGCAATTAATTAAGACATGTCTATGTACTTGCAACTTCTCAATTGTTGTTAGTTTGAAGTTCTCAATTCCTCTAACTGGTTTTCCAACACGAGGGATAACTCTCCTGATGTTAGCATAGGTTCAAGACAATCGTATACATGAGGCGGTCGGTTGAAAGCCGTCTTAATGTCATCAAATTACCTTGAGCAGAAATACAAGACCTCATCCCTTATATAACCTTCAGCTATATAACCTTCTGGCCATGCTATATTCCTTATGTAAGATTTCAATTTCCCAAGAAACCTACAAAGTAAAGAAGAAAAAATGATAATAAATGATGAAATGGGTGACTAGCAAACATAGGAACTAATAATGACGCACATATGTAAAATGAGTACCTCTCAATAGGATACATCCATTGATATTGAACTGGGCCAACGAGCTTTCTTTCTTGAATAAGGTGGACTGTAAGGTGAACCATCACAGTGAAAAAGGATAGAGGAAAGATTATCTTCAAATGATAAAGCATAAGAATGATTTTGGACTGTAGCTGATCGAGCTCCTCAATGATCAAAACCTTGGAACACAACTTTCGAAAGAAAGAAAAAAGCTCCACCAAATTGATGGACACATTGGAAGGAAGTGTATTCTTTAGAGTGAGTGGAAGTAACTGTTGCATAAGAACATATGAGTCATGACTCTTCAAGCCAGCAACCTTTCAAGCCTGCATGTTAATACACCGTGAAATGTTGCTTGAATATCCATCAAGAACTTTTATTTTCTTTAACATTGAAAGGAAGACTTCCTTGTTTAGTTTTGTAAGGGTGAACTTTGCTGGTTGAAATTTGTCATGCTTATCTAGCCACGTGTTTTAACGAACTCCCATGGCACATAAATCTTTCCTATCTTAAAGATGATCTTTTGACTTGTCAGGTTCCTTAAGCAACGTCTATAGCATAATGTCATATACATTTTTTCAATGTGCATGACATCAAGACTGTGGTGAAGTAAATTAGATTTATAGTATGGAATAGTGAAGAAAATGCTTATCTTCTGCCATTGCTGAGGTGCAGAAGTAGAAGTCATACCATCTTTTCACCTTACTTTTGCTGCATTGTCTCTTTTTCAGAACTTGAATTCAGCATCCTCAAGCTGCTGTAAGATATCTACACTGGAAAAGTCTGAGGAGGTCCACTTTTTTCTGGTTTCTCATTGAAATGATTCCGTTGCAATCTAAACTTGTGCTTTCCATCGAGAAACCTCTAATACACCATAAAGCACCACTTTTGAATATAGGAAAGTCGCATTGCGTTAGAGTTAAAATTGCAAGCTGGACACACCAACCTAATATGCATATTCCACCCGGATAATATTCCCAGGCCAGGAAAGTCACTAATAGTCCACATCAAGGTTGCACACAAGTTGAACAATGTCTTCTCGTACTCTTGATGCTAACATTCCACAAGTTAAGCAATTCTGCAATAAGCGGTTGGAGATACACATTGATGTCATTACCCGGTGCCTTTTTGCTAATGATCATAGAAAAATGAAGGAGCTTTATTTCATACACATCCAAGGGGTAAGTTGTAGGAACTTAAGACTACTGACCAAATACTGTAACTTGAGCCAAGATTCCTAAATGAATTGAAATTGTCGGTTGCCAAAGCAAGCCGAACATTTCTAGGGTTAGCCGCGAAAGATGGAAAGTCTTTATTGAACATTTTCCAGGCGTCTGCATCCTGAGGATATCTTAATTTACCATCTTCATTCTTATCAACCTCATGCCACCTCATGTGCTCCGCTATTTTGGACGACATAAACAATCTTTATAACTGTGACTTCAAAGTAAAGTACCTGATAATCTTTGCAGGTTTGTTCTTATGCTTTTTCCCTTTCCATCTTGTCTTATACCTCAATGTGTGATATCGCTTACACGTCTCCCTGCTAGAATCATCATCTCCCCAAAACAGCATACAATCATTAGGTCATGCATCCATTTTTTGGTAGTTCAAGCCTAATCTGTTAATAATCTTCTTGGCCTCATAGAACGTTGTGGGAATCTCTGTGTCGGGGAACGCATCTTGTAAAAATTCCAGCAATATCGACATTCCCTTATCTGTGATTCAACACAAGCACTTGATATGATACTTGATTAAGAAAGATAATCTAGAGTATTTTCGACAACCTTGATATAAAAGTCGATTTGCTTCATCCATTAGACCGAGAAAATCCCGAGCTACTTCTCTCCTTAAGAACATAGGGTCTTAACCCTCTACTTCTTCATTGAAGTTGTCGTCTTGAAAACCAAAAGCATCATGTACAGCCTCGTTAATAGGATCATCTTTATCTAATTGAACTTATACTTATGAACTTTGAGGAAGAGGATCATTATATCTCATATCGGCCTTCTCACCATGAACTCCCCAGAACGTATAGTCTTCCGAGAAAGGCTTCACAAGAAAATTCTCCTTAACTTTTCATGTATGCCACTTCTTAAACTTGTATTTCTAACATGAACATATGATCTTGCCATTACAGCTCGTGTGAGCATTTGCGAAATCTAAGAAGTTGTTTAATTTGTATAAACAAGTTGGAGAATTGCATGGTAACTTGATCCATGGTTTATCCATTTCTAGTGAAAAAATTTGACACAGAAGATGAGTGAAGGCAGAATGACATGTGTCTGGAAGCTTAAATTCAAATACTCCAATGTTCAAACATTTGTAGAAGTTAAAAACCGCCATAATAATCGTTACTAAGTGTAGACTTATAGCGGTTACAACAACTAAAACCTTTATAAATAGTGAACATTTTGAAATTTGAATTTCAAATGCCACCAACTATCATGGATTTTTGTAGTGGTTTTTCTATAACAAACTGCTACAAAGGTGCGTGACCATTGGTGGCATTTTGATATTCAAATTTCAAAATGTTCACTGTTTATAGCGGTTAATTGGAATAAACCGAATTACAACTAGTATCGGTTTGTTTGATGTCACTGCTATAAATTTCATAGAAATTTGTAGCGGTCACTATTAGATAACTACTACAAATAAGGCGCCATAGCAGTTACTTTAAGAAACCTCTACAAATATTCATGACCGTTAGTGGGAGATGACATGTTCAAAATTTGAATTAGTGATTGTTTGTAGAGATTATTATTTATTAATTGTGACAAATAAAATTGTAGCGGTTTATTTGTAAAAACTGCTACAAAATGTAGCTGTTTTATTTTTTTCCAAGTTGTTTATTTATTTATTTTTTCTAATTTTGTTTATTCACGTATAATCAGAGGATTTTATCTCTTTATTTGTCTAAACATTTACAGTGGTTTTCATTTTAATTCTTTTAAATTTTAATGATTTGAAAATTAACAATTTTCAAATATGCAAACAACCAAACTAACAAATTTTTGCAATACATAAACTATAACTAACTAACTAAACTCAAATAAATAATTAAAATATCACTGACATAAAATTTTTTAAATTTTTATACAATACAAAAACTATGACTAACTAAACTAACAGTCAGGGGCCTGATTATTAGTTCCTCTCTCAGGGGCAGGAGGAGGACGAGGCGGACTGGAGTTAACAGCATCATTATCAACAGAAGGAGGAGCAAGCGGCTGGATGATGAACCTGGGGATGGGGGGACCGGTGGATTCTCCTCGTAGGGAAATAACCAGCTCCAGGACCTGACAGCATATCACTCGTGATGTCTCACTACTAGGTCTTCTATGCATCAAAGTAGTCGGCCTGCACTTGAAACTGCTTGGAAACCTCCTCACTGATGTCCTGAAAAATCTCCTCCCTTGACCTTTTAAAGCCCAAGGTCTGTGCTCTTAAGGTGCCAGCCTCAGAGACGCCGCTCCTGCTGTAGACCATGCTAGTTCTAGCACCTAACCCCATACCCCTGACGCATCTAGGTTGCTCAATTTGTCCCACACCAGCTTTTAGCGGCGCAGTGGAATCCACAGACTCCTGTGACTCCTGGGTCTGGGTCTCTCGTAGCCCTGTATAGAACAGCTGAATACGCTCTTACAATTTTATGAAAACAAGTTATTGTTATTATTATTATTATTAACAATAAATTAAGTGTTATAAATAATAAATAAAACAATCAGTTTTCTTATAATAGCCTCCTCTGCTTGCTGAGACGTTGGAGTCTTGTCCCGGTGTCTATGTGTGACCATGAATAACTCTCAGTAGTTCGTCCGGCGGTTGTCCTACTAAGCTTTCCTCTCCTGAAACAATAAAAAATTATATTAGTATTATAAATATTTAATTAAAATTAAATTAGTAATATGAAGGTAAAATTAACTAAAATTGTAAAAAAATTACCAATTCATTGTAAGTCATAGCAAATGTCTTCAATCCAACCGTGTAGCGCATCCTCTGTTGCCCTCGGCTCCTCGTGTTTCTTTGAGAATGAGCATACAAATAAAAAACACAACATTGAAATTACAAAAAAAGTAAACAAGTAAAAATTATTAAAAAAATTAATCAAACATTACTAAAATCATAATTATTAAAAAAATACATGTCCCTCTAGGCTCCTCCTGTACAGGACAAAACTCTCCCATTCATTAGGTGGGATGCCGTCCAGGACGTCCTCAATCAGCTACCGTAGAGGAACCATCTCATCCTTATTCATGATGTGGAAGAGACGATTCCTCCTGTTCTTCCAGTTGTTGCCCATCTTCATCAGCGTGTTCCTCTTCCTGTTGTCCCGGACGGTAAACCTATCTTGTAATGCAATTAAATAAAAAATAATTAAATATGATATTTACAAATTAAAAAATTAATAAATAATAATTAATTACCTTCAACACCTCTTCCCACGGTAGATCCTTCGGCCCTTTCGGAACATTCTTCCACGTCTTAAAGTAAAAAAGGAACTGCATCCAATTCGAGCCCAGTTTGTTCAGGTAACGATTGAACATGTGACCCCTATTGTCGATGGGCTAGTCCATGGCCTCATTCCATGAAACTACAACTTGTAGTATCCGGTCCAGGCTATTCTAACCAGCCATATCCAGCCTCCTCGTAGAAATGTTCCCCTCCTCATCTGCACAATTTACCACATACGTTACTTAAATTTAAATTCACATTCGAATTTACATATTGAATTTATCAAATAAAAAATTACATTCACCTTAGAACTGCACCTTAAACGCAGTTGGTCGGGAAGATAACCGTCGTGCGTTGTTCTAGTCCCAGGCCTCCTCCTTATCAGGAACTGCTCCATGTCACTGATCGGAATCAAGATGTCGAACTCCTTGTTCTCATCGTAGTTTCTTAGACTCATATCAACTTCCTCTCCCTAAACAACAGGAGGCACCTGTGCTACGGTCACCTCTTGTGGGGCCGTCTATTGTGGCTATGGTGGGGCCAACTCTTGTAGCTGTGGTGGGGCCATCTGCTATGGCGTGGTCACCCTCCCTTCGTACCGCCCCTTCCCACTGCCCCCTCCTCTGCTGCTGCCACCCCACAGAAGTGGTCTGGGGGGAAGCTTAGCCTCCTTCCCCTTCCCCTTGTCTCTCCCTAAAGCCATATAAATTGTAAAATAAAAAAAATAAAAAATTAGTCACATTCATATAAAAAAAATATAATAATAATAATAGTAACAAATGGAAAGAAAATATGTAATTTTCTTACATCAAGTGTCAAAAATGTGTAAATGTTGTAGTAAAACTCGTTGAGAGACGTTAGAAAACTCTTATCTAAAGGAAAACTCTTAGAGAGATGTCAGAAAACAAAATGGCAAAACAAGAGAAATGATGGGTCGTGAGCTTATATAGCCCTACATTTTGTAGTAGTTCTTAACAAAACTGCTGCACAAACCGCTACAAAGTTAGAAATCCTACCTCAGGCAATGAAAAACTTTGTAGCCATTTCTGATAACCGCTACAAATATATAGACCCTTGACATCCTGTAGCAGTTACACGAGAAAATCGCTATAAATATCCTTTAACATTTGTAGTAGTTACCAATAACCGCTATAAAGAGGTGGCCATTTGTATTCCATAGCGGTTCATATCAATATAACAACTACAAACTAACCGTCACAATTATTGTACCTTCTTTGTGCCTATCAGCGCCAAGCTGGCGCCACATTTATGGTTGTTTCAATGACATAACCGCTACAAATTATGGCTAGAAATTAGCACTAAATTTATAGTAGTTTATTTTTGTTAACCACTACAAATAACATTGGCTTACTAGCGTGCCACTTGGCACGAGGCTTACTGCTATAAAATTTGTAGCGGTTTAGCTTAAAACCATTACAAATCTTCCTATTTGTAGTGGTTATTTTTAATCGCTACAAATCAACGCTATGAAATGTCTTTTTTTTAATGAGTAGTAAACTTATTATCTAATTATCATATATCTTATTTGAACAAATAAATATGATTTGTATACCATAATTGTCTAAGTGACCAAATTATGACTAAGTCCATTTGAATGAGCTTATGAAACAAGCTCAATAGAGATATCTATGGAGTTAGAAACTCCCAAATCTCTTGCATTTTGGAAGAATAAGATGTCAATGACACCCTACCAACTAGTCTTCAGCATCTAAAGGCTAAAGCAACAGAAGGATGTAGAAAGCTTATGCTATCAAGAATAGAAAGAACAAGATTGCTCAGATTTATGATGGTATGAGCAATATAACTCTTTCCAAGCTGTGTAGATAGTGTTGGAAAATAATAGAACTGACGATCTTCTTCCATAAAGTTAAAACTAAGTTAAGTTTTAATAGGGTATATTAAGTCCTAAATGACGTTTAGGCAACACTTGAGGAAAATGTGAAACTAAGAAGTTGAGACAAATAAACCAAGTTCTTTCTAATAAACAAAAAGTGTATGTTGTAACAAGATATCTCCTAATGAGTGGAAGTAAGCTTTATCTCTAATAAGTGGGAGTATGAAAAAGCAAATGTTAGTCATGATAGGCATATTGTAACATTCGGTAATGTGGTTTGCCATATTAACTTGAGTATGAAAGACTGAAGGATCTGAGATCCTTTAGTCAAATGAACTTAACTAAAGAGTGGGAGGTTTCATCTTCCAAGCCTAAGTCCAAAAGGGGGAAGAAACCTATAAAGATGAAATGCTATATTGATAATCCTTTAAGGGTTGTAAAAAACAACAATCCATATGAGTAGTGGATATTTCATAGAAGCATATTGCTTCATGTCGAGCGAAAAGTAAGAAAGAGAATCAAATGATTAGAACTTACATGTTAACTCTATATGGACAAATCACCCTAATTCATTTAACTCAATATAGAACCAACAAAATCATATCTTTGTTATCTATTTAGTTAAAGATCAATGGGACTGTGACTCTCAAATCCAATGTTAGATTTGATGTTTCCCTTTTTTTGTCTTGGAAATAGCAATTCCATTTTCTTGCCACAAACACACATTGATCCAAGAATGATCAAACTAGCAAAAGAGGATTTTGCCAAGTAATGTGTGTGAAAGGGTAAATATCCTTGTGAGCAGTCAAGAACTTAGTCTAGTCGGCAAGAAAGACAAGAAAACCATTTTGAGACTGATATCCTTTGTAAATAGCTACTATGACATTTGTGAACCAATAAATGTAAGGACAGAACATAGAGCCTAGTATTTCATTAACGTCACGGATGTTTACTCAAAATACAATAATATTTACCTGATTTTGGGCAAGTGCAAAGCTGTTAGATAATAGTTAAATCTAGTAAGAAATTAGTTAAACTAAAAGGGTTAAGAGCCTTATTTTTTTTAAATTGATAAGGGTTAAGAACACTTATTTAATCAGTTCAAGATGCTCTATGGATAAGAAATGGATTGTTAGGCAACTATTAATCCCTAGAAACCTTCAACACAATAGAGTTAATGAAATAGAGAGATAGACCCCTCCTTTTACATGGGTAAGTAGATGATGCATAAGTGAAACTATCAATTATGTATTGGCATATAAACTCATAACTATTGTCTTCAAACTTAACCAAATTCCTTTGAAGTCAGTCACAACCCTGGCTTGTAAGTTATGGATAGGCCTTAAACCAGGCTTAAGGACCTTAAGACTATAAGGGTCAGTAGCTTATATCTATAATTCTTCCTATGAATATGAAAAATTAAAGCTAAGTCTTTTAACCTTAGTTTTGAAAAAATCACACCGCATTTCTAGTTTTACCCTTGACAGCCACTAATTAGGGTTTTTGGGGCAAAATAGTCATTTCACACCCTAAAGCCTTCACACTTCATAATTCATGTTTCCTATACACAATTTTTCATTCTAAACACAATAGAATCATCAATTCCATCAAATTCTAGTTATAACCCCCTAAACTCCCTTTGGCAAAAATTTTGAGGATTTTTAGGAAATTGAAGTTTTTCAATTTCCAACCAACTAAACATCTTCTTTTCACTTCTAATTACTTATTTAACCACTTTTCCTTACTTTTCCTTGATTTTCTCTCTCTAGCCTTCCCTCCTCCTCTTATTTCTCTTGATTTTCTTCTTGCTTTACATGATTTCAAGGATGATATGAGGATTAGGGAAGGTTTACAAGTGATTAGAGGCAAGAACATATGAATTTTACTACTTACTTATTACCTTGTTTGCGTTATTGAACCCTCTAGCTTCTTTCTTGTTCTTGGTTTGCCCTAGATATCTCTCTCTCTCTCTCTCTCTCTCTCTTATCTTCTTGATGTTAGCCAAAAATGGGCTGAAATGTGTTTATAAAATCCATCTTCCACCTCCTCAAATTATATATTATTTTATTTTAAAACTTTACACATGACTTATTCTTGTTTCTTCCTTTTTCCATATGCGTTTTAAACCTTCCACATGTCCATATATTTTGCAAAATATCATGCTCTCTTGCTCTCCTCTTCCTCAGCTGACTTAACATAATATTTTAGGGGAAATATTACCTTTTTATTTTTAGCCAAATAACCATTTTACCCTTACATTTTCTTGATTTTTTTTTGAACCAATTGCCATTTTCCTTCTTTCCCTTTCTTTTGAAACAATTTTCAATGCATATTGGGCCAAAAATTGTGCTTTCCATACTAAATTTTAGGCTTCAATGTTAGGCATTTGTCAAGACAAAAATTGTGCATTATGTGTTATTTGGCCAAAATTTCACATAATCACTATTTCCAATATTTTGGCTACTTCAAGTGCACCAAAATTCACCATTTTATTCCATTGAATATAATTAAATGTACAAGGAATTTTGGTGAATAAAATTTGGGATATTACAATATACACATTGGTGTATATAAGACTAAATGTTTTTTTTTCAGACTTAGATGTTATTTTTTATCTAACTGTGAAAAATATTATGACAGGAACCATAGATTGAATTGTCAAGGAAACAACTCACTTTTGAAAGGATACTCCAATGCAAGACCTAAGAAAATTATAATAGAGTTAAGGAAGTAAAGAAATAGACAATATATTTTTGTCATCCATGGAATTAGAACTCAGTGCATGTTCTGTTATCATTCAAGGAGCCATATGGCTAGAGAAGTTCCTACGAGTAACTTGGAATGAATGGTCAATAAAAGGATCCAAATGATAACATCTTATGATGTAGATCCTAAATATCACAGCATGGTGAAACATGTATTTGATATATCTCTAAGAGAGATATACTTTTAGAGAAGGAAAGCAACCATCCAATGATCTTCTACTAATAGAATGTTGGTATATCTCCTTATTTAGCTCGGAGCTTGATATTCATTGAATTAGTGAAGATCTTGAGGCACAAATAGAATAAAAGGTCTTAAACATGTTTTATTTGAAAATAAAAGAAATAGTGTATATGAGTATATACATGAAAGTTATACAATTTTGTATGTCGTACAAATCAAAAAAGGTTGGTTCACTCACACGAACAACCGTCTTCCCACATTTCATAGAGGCATAAGAGGGTAAGACAAGCAAATGATCACTATGAGACGTTAAAAAGAATCTATGCATTTGAGTCACCTCATTTACATTAAACTAAGATGAGATCCATGTATATATATACATATAAGTAGAAAATAGATCGAAGTATGAACATAGGCATGTAACCAGGCAAAGAACTTTTTTTCCACAAATGTGATTGTAATAGAGCTATTGTAAAAAAATGGTCCTGGTTCAAATATTGAATACATTTTAGAACTTATGTTTGTATGGTGAAAGAAAAAGAAATCGACGTACACCATAAATCGATCACCATAGCATGCAATTTATACTGCATGTGCTTAAAAATTAAACTACAATATGGGACGTTGGTGAAAGATCCCTAGTTTACTACGTGTGAGTCCCAAGAAGGAAAAATCCTTCCGCGATGCCTTAAGACTTTGACGGCATCATGAAAACTTGGTTTGGTGATATCTACTTTAGTTTAAGCTCTATGATCACACACGATTCAATCAGGGGAGTGAAAACTAGGAAAGTAACCAAGTCAAAATAAATTGATGTTTAGTCAACAAGGAAGATTTGCTCCTAGATACAAAAGGGGTGCTAGTGACTGTAGTCGACCCGTTACTAGTTCTCTGTGTAGGTTGTAAGTGAAGATACGATGCACATGGAAGGAAATTTGAGTTGATCAACATATTAACTTGAGAGGGATTATATATGTCAAGAGTAATGTGTATGGGAGAATATGAGGCATCTGAGCCAATGAACGAATAGCTCATAAATATAGAAAGGGTGTCCTTGGATGCTAATTCGATGTGAGGGATCTCTAATATCACAAGCACCAAATGTTTGAAAACATTTTGCCCACGCGGTCACAGAAAACACCAAGTATGAAATAAGAAAGAGTAACATATGCACGATGGGAGACACATCAAGTACAAGTGGGAGATGTTAGACTTTGGGTCCATGTGTTGCCCTGAATTGGCATAACTATTTGATTAGAGAACAAGTAGCCTTATCAAATAATAAACAAATCAACATTAATTACAAAATTGTTAATAAGTAATTGTATATTAAGAAATAAGTAATTGTATATTAAGAAATTAATCAAGAATTAATCTCTGATTATTACTTAAAGGGCAAGTAGGAGTGTATATAACTTCCTAATTAGTAGTCTCCTTATACCTCTATAAATAAGATGTGCCTCCTTTAGTTGAACCTACCCCTACCATTAAGCTATTTAGTAATCTCTCTTCTCTCTTACCATCTTTCTTGTTATGATGATCTACTGTGCGAATCTTATTTAAGCTCTAGTAGTCTAATAATTGCATGGACATTATTATGTTTGAATTATGGAGCATTGACCTGGATCCGAACCTGGATTCGCCCCAGTATGTAAGTCTCTTCTTATCCAAATTTTCCTTCAATAATACTACATGATACTCGAAACAACAAAGTAAACCCACGAAAAATTAACTATTATACACTCAATTAAAGCTAAAAACAATTTAAAGTGAAACTAAGATTATTTACATTGTCAGAAACAAAAACTAGATCATGAGTGATAATATCTTTCATAAATCTCAAAATATAAAGGGCATGGTACAAATAACCCAACAATTATTATATTGTTGGGTTAGAAAGGGCAAGGTAGCAATATCATCAAAGAGTTAAATCAATTTATAAAACTTGACCTAAGTTTTCAATTTATAAAACTTAACCTAAGTTTTGTCCGCTAAAAAATAATAAATTATAATTAAGTCATTACACCATTAAATGAATTTTAATGATTCAGATTTGATAGCCATCAAAATTTGATTTTAAGTGGTTTAAAACTGCAATAGATAATAGACAACAAAGATAAGCGCAATAGAGAGAAACTGGAAGCTAAGTGCTTAAAGATTTCAGATTGTATGATTGATCAGTACCTTTCTCATCACATTCCTATTAAAGATCAAGTTAAAAGAGAGCTTTAATTTCTTTAAGTTTTGATGGTCACCTACAATAATTAAGAATAATTATTTTGATTGTGTAAATCATTATCTCTAGGTTAAGCTGATTTAACTAAAGAAATAATTAATCAGTGCTCAAAACTTTCCACGAAGACAAAACAAGCCAACTTGTGCTGGATATATAAACTGAGGTAGGGTCAGTATCTACCCATTTAGGGACCTTTAATTTGAATTAAATTAAATTGTGATTTCTCTCAGCCATCTTATCATCTTCATCCACCAGTCTTCCATTGAATCTGCTTCTTCCACTTACTCATTTTTTATCATATTTTTTAGGGGAGGAGCCATCATTGCTTTTATGTTTCCTTCTGCCGATGGAGACTGTTTACAATCACATCTCACGCAATTAATTTAATTGTGGAAGATAATGTACTGAAGCATGCGGGGAAAAATGGATCTACAAGCTAATTAAGAACTTTACCTTTTTCTGTACTTTGATTACATATATACATATACATATATGTATATGTATGTATTAAAACTCAAGTTATTAGCTCTGCAGTGAGCAATTAATGGAAATCATTACAGAACAATCAAGAGTATTATAATTAAGTTGGCAAAAACCATGAAAGTGATTGGGTAATGACTGTGTGCTAAAGGTGTTTGAACATCTAAAAACGGCTGACTTCATACCGACGTTTTGCCCGGAGTGCCTTGTGGGCAGTGATTAAATTAGATTATCGTTTGGACTTGCCAACCACTTGGTTTGGTTGGAACCAAGAAGCCTTTTTCATGGTTGAGCTGAGTTGAAAGTTGGAACAGAGTCAAGCTGCCGTTGAGACGGAATCCAAAATTAGACCAGGAACTGGAATAAATTTTAGAAAACCGTACTGTTTTTTTGCACATGATAAAAGAAAAAAAAATTGACCCTCTCAAAAAATTCGAAGTATTTTAAAACTTTTAGCATGTTTGGAAATTCTGTTTCCAATCGGGCTTATTTTATAAGCCCGATTTACGTAAATCGAGATAAATCTCCTCCACATATTTACCTCGTAGACCGTAAAAATAACCTCGTAAACTGTAAAAGTTACTTCATATTTTATGAATCACGATTTATAAGCACTTATGGAGCTTCCATAAGCTAATCCAAAGAAGCCTTTTTTATAGTCATATGATGTTATTTCATTGCGAAATTCATATACTGCGGCGTTATTACGTTAACAAATAGATTTATTGTGAATTTATTTCTTATATATACTATTAAATATGCATATAATTATTTTTTATTGATTTTTTTATTTAATTATTATTTCATCAATTCGGCTGCTGATCTAACCAGTTAGACGATGCGGACTGTGAATCAGTTGGCTTTTAGTTTCTCATTCAAAATCCTGGCGGCTTTTAAAACATTGGCAGGCCTCATATTGCCAAAAATTTTACTAAGTTATTTGCTTTTATTGAATTTTAAGAAAGAATATAAAAGTGAATTTGACACCATATCTTTGCAAAAATCTTACAATATTGAGTTTAATTACTAGTGGTTTCTACTTGTTCTCTTATTCAAATTTTATATACTATGCAATATGTTCCATTATTTACTCGGTTTTAGTTTGGGATTAATACGTTGATGACTATAAAATCAATAAGAAGACAATGTTTATCTTTCTAACAAATATAAATTTGATTTAAAGTTAAATAAAAAAAATTAAAATGACACGATCCATTATTAAGATTGTAAATGGAGGGATTTGATTGTACTAAAAGTTGATTAATTATCACACAATATTAAATAAAAAGGAAAAATGGCTCAAAAATACCTTGTAAGGAAATTATTTGCCGATTGGTACCACGAGTGCAAACAAGCACTCCTTATGTGCAAGCATCATCTACATGTGCAAAATTCATCTCCACGAATGTGCAAACATCATCCCTCGTGTGTAAAATATCATACACCCGTGTACACCTTATCACTCACCATATACAATAGTAGCAATTAACAATTAATTTACTTCCAAACTAGTGTTTAGCAATTCTCCCTATTAAAAATTAAAATATCTTACGAGGTAGGCGGTTGCCCACCATGTCTATTATGACCAAGCAAAGCACGCACCTCAAAGTTTTCTGTTTAAAAATAGTTAATTTGGCTGCTTGCGGATTAGCATTTAAATAAAAGAGATTAGCATATATCGTTTAATGATTAGATTTTGATGTGAACCTTTTGGACCACTACTTTCATTTTATGCTTCCACTGATGGCTTTTCAGTGACTCAAAAGAGAGTTTGAAATCTTGATTTTTCGATTGTCTCATGATTTATATGAATATTGTGAAATTTGAAATGTACAAAATTTTTATTTTTTCTACACAAATTTTGAAAGACTATGGATATAAAAAAGTTAAGATTAAAGTTTCATAAAAGATGAAAACTATATTGTAAAAATATGAAGATACACTTTCAAAAGGCTTAACCTAATTAAAATTTTAATTTAGATTTATTTTAAATTAAAATAAGTTTACGTGTTTTATTAACTTAGAGTAAATATTGATATGCAATCAAAATTCTAATTACCTCCTGATTTTTCATAGTTAAATAGAGGCTTTTTTTCCTAAGTTTTATAAATATGAACCACTATTTGCTAGCCAGAAAAACCCAACATTCTCTTTTTATTGACTTGGTTATACAAGAAAAAATTAATACTTCATCCGGTCTTTTTTATAAGTAACTTTTTTCTTGATTACACAAAATAAACTGAGAGCTAAGATTAATTAAAAATAATAAAAGTGACAAAAATGTCATGTCTTTTCTAAATATGCCCATATTTATAAAAAAAGTATAAGAGAGAGAATTGGTAATAAAAAATACTAGTATATGAGAAAGAATGAATAGAAAATATGAGAGATAATGAGCAATAAATGATTGAATGAAAGATAATTAGTGGTGAGTGGGGATAGTTAATTTAAAGATATGTATTTAATAAAGTAAAAAAGGAAAATGTAGTTTAAATTTTGAGACACAAAAAGAAAGTTGTTTATATTAAAGATTAGGCTTATGAGAAAGATAGTTACTTATAAAAAGAACGGAGAGTATAAAATTAAAGATAGGCATTTTACTTTGTTGATTTATGTATGCTATGTTTAGATAGAAGAGCTTATTGATTGGCTGTATGTACTGTCTATGGTAGATTAAAAATCCTAAAAGACAGTGAGAATTTTTAAAGATTTTTCTCCCATTTTTCCAACACATTTCCCCAATAATAATTTAGATTTACAATTATAATTGTAGAGTGCTGATGAATGAAAAGTATTTTCACATTGGAACAAATTTTGAGATCAATATTAGAATATCTATGATAAAAATTTAAACACCAAATTAAATTGCATTAAGTCCATGTTGGAATTGCCATGATGTATTATAATACTTACCCATACATTACAAAAGCTTGTAAATATAAATAAAGATAGACACTCAAGCACACAAACATAGCATTCCCAATGTGAAAGGTTAAGGGATTTCTCAGTTTCTATAGAATTTATTTTTTTACTCGAAACAACTTAATCCTTGTAACTTTTTTGACTTGAATCAACCTAATCACTATAATTAATTCAATAAATTATAAGAACTGAGTTGTAATGAGTTAAAATTAAAACAATAATCAATAATTAAGAGAGTTTAAGGAGTAAAACCATATAATATCCCTGTATATATTAAATTATTGAGACGATAAGCCTGTGCTTATAAATATTGAATCTGTTATTTAATGTGATTTTTTATGGTCAAATTGCTATGAAACGTCAAATCATGCTCCACCATTATTCATAGCAATCGCTCCACCACCTCTACCCTACCACTCTTTCATTACCACAAAACCTTACATGAAAAATTACAAAATAATAATAATAATAATAATAATGAAACACACTCTGTACTGAGGCCATCAAGTGCCTCACAGTTCAAAAGGGACTCACTCACGAGACAAATATATTATATATCTTCTCTATATTAAATCAAACTCTTTGTTCCCTTTTTCTCACGATCGACACTTGCTTGTGTGATTCAGTGGAAGGCCATTATATTATTTAATGAATGCCTTCTTTGCTACCACTTCGTCTCTTTCAACATACATATAGTCCCTACCTTAAACATTCTTTTGGGCAATTATTGAGTGATTTAAATTATGATTTCACTTTGGTTTTAAGCTTCGAAATGGAAACATGGAAATGGAATAATATATGTTATATATGGTCATGTGCTCTCTGACTTCTATTTTGACCTCTTTCTGAAATGGAGTATTGAACTAGCAACAAAACACTATATTGGCATATATATTGATTAGAAAGAATATTAAATAAAAGTTTTGATTTTTAATCATTGTCATAACATTGGATTATTATAACATTATCTCTCTTTTAAAAGAGTTTCAACCCTTGGTCCTGTGTTTGGTTTTATACTCTCTCTCTCTCACACTATGATCCACACATTATATATGATGGGATTTGAGCATTTGATCACCTTGAACATGAATTCAGATATGAGATAATGATTGAGTAGAGAAGTGGAACTGTGTTATAAGTATCTTTGGGCTTAATAGTTATAACGTGTACTGTGTCTCCCAACCACAGCGCATCAAACATAAAGTGCGGATTTAGAGACTAGACATTATGAACCACTTGTGTGTGTGTGTGATTAGGTTTATGCATGTCTATCGAGACCATTGTTTTTAATTGAATATATATATATAATCAATTTATTATTGACAAGATGTACTATTATTTTAGGTGGAAAAACTTATCTTCCATCCTTTCTTAAAAGTTATTTTAATTCTGAATCCTACTAAATGCCAAAGAATAAAGGTATTAGTTGATGCTTTTCTTTGCTGTTATGTGATCATTTTGCGTTGGTTTCTCTCTTTCAATATTATTATTAGAATTTTTTTTTCTGTTTTTACTGTATTCCTTTCCATCCTCGTTTGCTAGCTTGTTATTCTATAAGTGATAGTCATGTGAATTGTTGGTTTTTAATTCAGTTTAATGAAACTAACTTTTTTTGGGCCACAACAAATTTAGCTTCTTTTTTTTAAAAAAAAAGACATTTGAATAAAACAAGTCATGAAAAATCCCTGATTAATAAGTTTTCATAGCCTCCATAAGACTTTCAAATTAAACCAACAAAGTCAGTCATGATAAATGGGGTTCTGGTCACTTAAACACAAGATTTTAAGTTTGAGTCCATGTAAATATAGAAAATACTTTTGAAAGAATTTCTTTTAATTGAGTCTAATAATACTCAAATCTATGATCGGTAGGAATGGATGTCAAATAGGTTGATAAAAGTAATCTAAGTCAATTAAAATATTGTAATGCCTTAAAAAAATTTATTCTAATCAATACATCAACAAAAATATAAAATATGTTGAAATTTAAATATCCAAATAATACACACACGCACATAGGGGAAATTGGGAGAAAATCCCCTAATAAAAATTTTATTAATAAGAATAACCTAAATTAGAGTATATTGGTATAGTGTGTAGGGGTAAAAACAGGCTAGGCTAGACCAAGCTTTAGCTAAATAGCGTTCTAAGTCTGCAACAGAGATCTAAAGACTAAGCATGGTGTTTAGCATGTATATAGGCTTTTTTTAGGCTCAAACTTGAGCCTTTAAAAGGTCTCACAATGGCCTTAAGCCTTTTTAAAGGCATATTTAAAATGTAGGCATTTAAATAAACTTTAAAACCTATGCCTCTAAGATCATTTGTAACACTTAAAGCTTATTTAAAAGCATATGTTATATCTTAAAAGCTAAGGATCCATTCTCATTAACAATATAAGAATTTAGTAAAGAAAAGAAAAGAATTGTTCAAGTTAGTAGGAATAAGAAAAACAAATCATCAGTTGGCTAAAAGATATATAATTTCTAAAATGAACCAAGCACAAATGGCATAAACTAAATTTTACCTCTTTTGCTTTTCTCATTAAAACTTGGACAAACTCCTCCCACTAATATTAAAATATTTCATTTGGGTGTCACTAGAGTTAACTTACAACAATTATTATACTTCAGCAAACAATACAAAATAAGGGAGATTGAGAGAGTTAGCATTGTCATCTTGAGCAATAAAAGAGAATAGAGGTAGAGATGAATGAGTGATGAATGAAAGGGTTGACCTTGTGTGTGAATGATGGGATGTGAAACTTGGGGTTAAGGTTAAGTTCCTAATTTTATAAATAATTTATAAAATTTATTTAGGTTATGTTATATATATATATATATAGCTATATATAATTATACAAATTAAAAACAAAACAAAATAGGCCAGGCCTGTAGGCGTCACTACTACAATATATAGATTATACTTCCTAAAAAAAGTTCAATTTTTAAAAATGGAATTAAAAAATAAAGACAGTGATATTTTTGTAATTATATATTGGAATTTTGGCATATTGAGTGATAAGTAAAATATTTGCATATTTATTTTCCCTTATATGATGATTTTGTGGACTATATTTGAGCTGAATGTAATCAATTTGGGTGTAATTAATAACTAAATAATGATTTTCTTGCAGTCATGGGCAGTACCGCATTAAGAAGAATTAAAGAAGACATTTAAGGGGAAGTTACTATTCATGCGACTATTCACTGTGCACTGTTAATGTCTGGTACTGTTTGGAATCACTGTAGCAAGGTACTGTAGCGGACACTGTATTTCACTATTGCGTGCGGTTGGTGAAGTGTGGTAGGTGAAACGTGACTGTAGCAGCCAGCTTTCACTGTAGCAGCCGACTTTCACTGTAGCAGCTACTGTAGCACCCGAAATGAAGCCTATAAATAGAGCGTCTTGGCATGAAAAGAAGAGTGAGGAAGGAAGAGAGAGAGAGAGAACTTCTATTTTAGAGAGAGTTGTTATTTTAGAATTTATTTCTTACTTCTTGCATGCCTTCTGGATAGATGGTTTTACCTCTTATATGGAAGGCTAGATAGTCATTTCTTGCATTGTATTACTTTTTGCATGCCTCCTGGATGGATGGTTTTACCTCCTATATGGAAGGCTAGATAGTCATTTCTTGCATTGTATTACTTTTTGTATGCCTCCTGCATGAAAGGTTTTACCTCCTACATGGTAGGCTAGATTTTCCATTTTCATGCATCTTGTAGTTGTATTTTTATGTTTTTGTAATTAATTTTTATGCAATATTTATGATGTTTATAATTTATTTTGGTTTTGTTTTTAATTTTATCATGAGCTAAATTTTCCTTTTCCTAGGATGATGACGTAGCTTACTAATGACGGATTGAATCTTAACTTATTAAATCTAGTTTTGATTTTTCCTTCATGATTGAGTTTTAATTATTGCTCTTAATGCATACAATTGATTGGCCACCTTTTGGATGATTTCAATATGCATGTTGAGACCGAAAGGAGATACATGTGTGTGGATCCTATAATTAAAACCAGAATTTGCATATGAAATAGGAATATATTCATATGGGTTGTGTAGTCTTAATTGAGTTCCATAAATCTTAATGCATGATTGATTGCTTAAATTCATATAGGAATATATTGGGTTAGCAATTAATTATATAATTACTTGACCTTGGAAGAGGCTAGTAATTAAAATAGGGAAACTCGACTATCAATCATGTGGAATAAATTGGACTAGAATAGATAAGTGATTCAATCCGGAATTTGTTAAGTGAAATCTAATCCCTAGGGCTTTTTCTCATATTTGTCTTTATATCACTTATATTCATATTTCATCATTTTTATCTTGCAAACTCAATCACAACTAATCAACCGACTAAATAGAATTAAAATTACCAATTTTGGTACTTAATGATCAATCCTTGTGGGAACGATACTCTACTCACTTCTATATTACTTGATTACGACAGTGTACACTTGCACTTTCTAAATACACCATCCTACACTCGTAACATTGAGCGTTCTATTAACAAAAAAGGATGCCAAAAGACAAATTTTGGCGTCCCTTCTCAAACCTACTTTTCACATCCCAATTTAAAAAGGGACATTAAAATCGTGGCTTTTAGCGCCAAGAGCCACGCTTTTAGCGTCCCTTTTGAAATTGGGATGCGAAAATCAAGCTTTTGGTGTCCTTATTTAGAAATAAGGATGTCAAATGTCGAACTCTCAATATTCTGACATTTATCAGAGTATTATAGCATGGTTTAATAGGCATACAGAAATAACATAAATATATTGATATAAAATACTTGATTATATTACAAGAAAATCCCCACAGGGTTTGTCTATATAAGTTACAAATCCCAAAATACAAAGAAAAGGTTAGCAGATAACCATCAAAAAGTTCTTGTTTAGCACCGAAATCCTCTATTGCCGATATCTACCTCTTTGCCCTTTGAGCCGTTACCTCTAGCTAAATGAATTTTATTTATGGAAAGTATGACATTCAAATGAATTTTAGTAGTAACACACTATCAATCATATAAAATACAAAAAATAAATATGCAATGCAGCATATGATGCAGCAAATAATAATGCTATGCACATGTCTGTCAAACAATGTTCAGGATCAAACGACGATTTTGTTTGGATCAAAATGGTCGTTTGTCCCTACTTGCCAATCAGTTATCACAATACTATTTTGCTTGGTGTTCAAGTGCAAATGAATGTTTGTCCCCTACTGGCCTTACTACATGCTCTGTTTAACATCATATGACTATATGACCCCTACTTGCTATAATGTTCCAGAGCATATGACTGTCTATCCATACTTACCACCGGCCTACCAAGAATGGGTACCTACTGGCCCTAGAGGTACTTGTGCTTTTCTCACACCCTGCTCTAGAAATTATCGCCATTCACATCTTATTACACAAAACATGGCAAACAATGCATATTAACAATCATATAGAATATGAGAAATAGAGTTACTACCTGGACTCCTTTCCAATTGCCTAGCTACTATTGGTCCTTTAACTTTTGTCCGACTCGGGCAAATTTCAATCCTAAAATTCCTAATTTGATAACAAATAAGTTATTACTCATCTACACCTTATTCTAAGATTCATAAAGTTGGTTATCTTTACTCAAAAATATATAATTACCAAAATGCCCTAGGGAATCCGGTATAATTGTACTTTTCCAAAAATTATGACTGAGGATATTTCAACACAATTTCGCATGTAAAATCCATTTTTGACCTCAGTTTTGGTAAAATCATATTGAATTTCCAGATTTACCATTGACAACCACCAATTAGGGTTTTAGGGGAAAAATTGTCATTTCACTCCCTAAAGCCTTCACACTTCATATTTCACATGTTTCCTATATAATTTTTCATTCTAAACACAATGGAATTGTCAAACCCCTTAACATTTTGATATTCACAAAGTAATAAATGCATAGTTCAAAGGGCATACAAGAATAACATAAATATACTGATGTTAAGTACTTGTTTACATTACGGGAAACCCCATAGGGTTTGAAAAATATATACAGAGTCCCAAAAGAAACAAAATACAACTAGAGATAACCAACATCAACTCCTGCTTGAACCAGAACCCTGAATCGCTGGTAACTACGGTTTTGCCCTTAGAGCCGCTACCTTTTGCTAGAATATTTTTTAAAAGTTGAAAAAGGGTGAGATTCAAACGAATCTAAGTAGTAACATGCAATCAATCATATAAAATATGATAAATAAATATGCAATTCACCATGTATTGCAACATGAAAATACATATTGTATTGTGTGTGTATGCACTGTTCAGGGCCAAATGACTGTTTAGATCCCCTACTTGTCTATGTACCTCAGCTGGGTCCTGGACCATAGCTAGGTAATGTGCCCCAGGTATTATGTGTGTGCACATTGTTCAGGGCCAAATGACTATTTGGATCCCCTACTTATCCGTGTACCTCAGCTAGGTCCCAAACCACAGCTAGGTAATGTGCCCTAGGCACTGTGTTCATATAATAGAAGATGACATACACAAAGCATATAAACATTCACATAGTGTATGAAAGAAGGAGTTACTACCTCAAATCCCTTTTGTTGCTCTAACTCTTGTTCCGGCTTGGTAAACTATCAATCCCTATAAATCATAGTTCACAAGTAACTGGTTATTACTTGCTTCACTACTACCTTTTAATCACATTATATTGGTTAACTAACATAGTTACAACAGTTTCTACATAGTGCATTTTCGCAAGCTTTCCAAAAACTGCAAGCTTTTCAGTCAAATTTAAAAATTCATAATTAATTATAGGAAACTCCAAATTGACTGATTACTAGCTCTATGTAAATATTTTTAAGTTTACTTTCATAGAAAAATATCAAAATCTGGCCATTACAGTCACAAAATGCCTAAAAACGTGTTAAATCTTATCTATTCTAGATTTCATTCCAGAAACAGGGCTTCACTTTGAAAAATCATATCTTTTAATCCTCTAGACTAAAAATTATGTTCTACCCATCAAATTAAATGTATACTTTAAGTTTATAAAATTTCATAAGGTTTGGAATAGGTTTGACCATCGAAAAACACCTCACAATCGACATGCTTCCAGAAAACAAAACAAACAACACTTTTGTCTTAATTTCCAAAAATTCCAGATTTATATACAATTATCCAAAAAATCACAACCACATGTTTTCCTACACAATTTTTCTTGTAGAATCCAATGGAACCATAAAAAACACAAAATTCCATCTCCCTCACTTGGTTCCAGGTCTGGCCAAAAGTTTAAAGGAATTAGGGAAAATGTAGTTTTTATGATTTCAATCCATAAAACACTTTCTTTTCACTTGTAATTACTTATTTAACCACCCAAACACCTAATGAACATGATCAATGAAGATTTAGGAAGCATAACCCCTTAGGGTTTGGCATCCCCAAAACCATGAAAACCAAGCCAATAATCCAAGCAAACAACCACAACAAGCATAAATCAATAAAAGATACAAGGTTCTTTAGATTATCTCTTGTCTCTCTCTCTAGGGTTCCAAACCGTGGCCCCTCTCTCTCTCTCTTCCTCTTGGTTTTATCTTGCTACAGGAGTAATTCATGCAGAAATAGAGATTAGGAAAGGTTTTTCATGGATTAGTAAGCAAGAATCTCATGAAATTGCATCAACTCACCTTGATTTTTGCTTCTTGCACCTTGATCCTTCTCTCTTGTTCTATATGTTCTTGAAGCTCTATCTCCTTATTTTCCTTGTGTTTCCCGAAAATGGCCTCTTGGAAAAGGGATAAGAGGTCTTAAAAGTATCTCACTTCACCTCCTTAAAATATTACTCCCTCCAGTCCTATTTATAAACAACTTTCTCTTTCATGGGGCTAGTCTTTTTTATAAGCAACATTCACTTTGTATCTGAAAATGTAAACTCATTTTTCCTATTAAATACATATTATTTATAATTAATTATCACACGCACCAAGAGTTATATTCAAGGGAGAGAGAGAGAACTCACTAGGTGAATGAAGTCAACAAAGCATTGGGAAAACGTATTTTACTATCTCTAATAATTTTTATACATTCTCTCTCTATTTTGATAAATAGGGGTGTATATGGAAAAAAGCATGACATTTTTGACACACTTATTACTTTTAACTACCAGTTCGTTTTGCGCAATCAAGGAGAAAGTTGCTTATAAAAAGAACCGAAGGGAGTAGTATTTTAATACTAATTTGTACATATTAATCTTTTACTTTTTCCTTCACATTATTACTTGGCCAATATTGCTCCTTCTTGATTAATTTGGACCAAGTATTTTATTTCCCTCTTGCTTCTTCCTTTTGACCGAAAATCACAAGGAAAAGAGAAATAATTAATGGCTTCTTGCTTTTATTGGCAATTTACCATTTTACCCACACATTTTATGATATTTGTATTAAATCATGTCTTGCTCTTTTCCTCCTCTTTTGTCCGAATTTTAAAATATTTATTACGCTAATATTTGTGCTCTTTCATGCTCCAATTTGGTTACTATATTAGGCCTTTAAGTAGACAAAAGTTGCACCCCTGTGTCTTAGCTTAGTCAATTGTATGTAACCACCGATTGCATTGTTTTTATCATTTTATATGCATCATAATTCAACATTTTATTCCATTAAATATCTCAAATACATACAAAGAATATTGGTAAATAAAAAGTGGGATGTTACAAGAATCATTAAATCCATCAAATTCTAGCTATAACCCTTCAAAACAGGTATGGCTGAAAGTTTAAGAAACTTAGGGAAAATTGAAGTTTCTTGATTCCATTCAACAAAACCTCCTTTTCACTTCTATTCTCTTGTTAAACCACTTAAAAACCTCTTGCACGTGATTAATCAAAGTTTAGGCAGCATCTCCCCTTAGAGTTCATGCATCCTAAATCATAAATTCAAACCAATATAAGCCAATAACCAACGTAACCAAAACCATCAACAACAATCATGAATTTACGAGGAAATCAAGGTTTCTTGGATTTTCTTTGGTTCCTCTTGTTTCCCTCACCAAACTGTGCCCCTTCTTCTTCTTCTTCTTTCTCTTGATTTTCTTCTTATTTCTTAAGATTCAAGAAGGATATAAGGATTAAAAGAAAGTTTCCATGAATTTTTAGGCAAAAACAAGTGAATTTTGAGCTCAAACTTATTTATTGCCTTCTTAAATTCCCTAATTCTTCCTTCTTGTTCTTGTCTTCTCCAACCTTTCTCTCTCTCTCCATCCTTTAGTGTTGGCTGAAAATGGGCCTTTGGAAGAGCAAGATGAGCTCTTAAAATATCCATCTCCACCTCCTTAAAAATATATTACTTTATTGCTATTTTATCACATGTAACTTACTTTTTCTTCTTCTTTTTCCATATGGCACGTATGGCTTCCACATATCATGCTACATGGTACCATCTTATTTTTCCCTTACTCCCTCTTCCTCTTGGCCGAATTTGGCCTCTTCTTTAAGTGAAATATTGGTTTTAAATTTTATTAGTCAAATGACTATTTTACCCTTTCATTTTCTTCAATTTTTGTACAAGTTGTTGTTTTCCTTCTTCACTCTTATTTTTGGCTGAAATTTTCATCATAAATTGAGCAAAAAATTGTACTCTTCCATACTTAATTTCAGGCTACCATGTTAGGCCTTTATCAAGATAAAAATTGTGCTTTATGTCTTACTTGGCCAAAATTTCACATAATCACTATTTCCCACATTTTGGCTACTTCAAGTACACCAAAATTCATCATTTTATTCCATTAAGTATAATCAAATATACAAAGAATTTTGGTGAATAAAATTTAGGATATTACACCAAAGGTGTCTAAAAAGTTAGCCTTCCTCCCCCGTCCCTCCTTTATCAAGCAGTTCGTCTGCCTCCTTCCTCTATCCCTCTCCACCATCATCAATCATGCCTCCTCTCTCCCTCTCTACCATCCTTGCTCCTACCTCCTTTCTCTATCTACACTATCGCTCCTTCATCCTCCCTCCCACTATTAGTCCTCACTCCTCCCTCCCACCGTCACTCCTCCCTCCCTCTCCAACAGTCGCTACTCCATCCTCCCTCCCTTTTTAACCATCACTCCTCCCTCCTCAGTGGCAAAACAACATTGCTCCTCCCCTCTCCCCCTCTCCCTTTATATCGTCACTCCTCCCTCCTTAGTGTAGAATATTGTCGCTCATCCCTCTCCCCCTCTGCCTCTACACCATCGCTCCTCCCTCCTTAGTGGCAGAACATTACAAGTTTGGGGCTTTTTTAAAAAAAGAAAAATACAATGCTTTGTATACGTTTGGACTAATTCTAATGTTCTCTTTGTTGTTGTTAGGATTGAGTAGAGAAAAGAAATTTCAAGCATCCAAATTTAAAGTTGAGGTAATTATAGTTAAACATTGTTTTTTTGGTTGAAATGCATTGAATAAGTTAAATGTTGTAAACTTGTATAAATGTTGATGCTTAGAAGTCCATGATTTACAATTTATGACTTAGACAACTTAGCTATATTTTTTATATTTTGTATTGATGAAATAGCTGGATTAAATTGCTTATATTGTCCTGAATTGCCTCAATTAGTTAGTTTTGTTTGAATTAAGCATAAATAGTTTGTTATTGAAATTTTAGGATATCTTACTTTTAAGGGGAAATGCTGCCAAAATTTTAAAAAAATGAGTAAAAGGAAATCCTTTTGTTGACAATTGTTCTAAACTTAAATGTTGTTGGAAATTACATAGGTGGTAATAAAATGGATCATAGTTGAATGAATGCTTTGAGAACTAATAAAAAATAATAGAATAGGATGGAAGAGTTTATTGAATTTGCTAGAAGGAATGCATCTACAAAAAATGGGATTTTTTTGTCCTTGTATCAATTGTTTAAATGAGAGTCGACGAGATACTGATAATATAAGGGATCATGTACTTTGTGATGGAGTAAATCTTAGATACACAAGGTGGATATGGCATAATGAGGAAGTAACTACTTGTTCGTCGCACAAGAAGGAAGTTCTTGATGTCATAGATGAAAATAGAATGGAGAAAATGATTCAAGATGTTGAGGTAGAATCCTTTTCGCAATCGCATGTATATGAAAACCCGTAGAGCAATGTAGAGATATCGTTATACCCTGGGAGTAAGTATACACAATTGATAGGTACCTTGCATTTGGTCAACTCAAAGGTAACTTGTGGATGGAGTTTCACATTGTTACTTGAATTGTTGTGTGAATTGTTTTCGAAAGATAATGTACTTCTAAATCGTATGTATAAGGCTAAGAAAATCTTGTCTATGATGAGCACATAAGTTAATTTGTTTGTAAATCATTGATTATTGACTTAAATGAATTGTTTTAATGTCTGTTGATTTTCAGAGCTGATTTATTGCATATTTTGAACATGTAATTGATTCTTCATTCTCATATGATAATACTTTTGGTGTTGTAATTGAATTGTTAATTAATTCATTCACTTGATTGATTTATCTGAGCTTATGTTCTAATTTGCAGATTTTTGGTAATGAAGATGCCTACTTAGACAAAGACATTAATTTATTCCAAGATCTTTTGGCTAGATATCTTTTTCAACACATAGATGAGTAAAGTTTATTTTTATATTAGATAGTAGTTTTGTAGACAACTTTTTCACACTTTGTGGTTATTATTGCACATAGTAGTAGTAGTAGTAGTAGTAGTTAACACTTTAGTTAGTAAACTAGATGTTTCCTTACTATTTGTAAGGATATTTTGGTTTATGAAGAATTGTTCGATGATGTTTCTGTAGGGTTTAATTGATAGGCAGTGAAAAATATAAAAAAACATAAAAAAACTGTTCAATGTCCATTGTTTAAAAATGGACACCATAAGTAAGCTACTTTTAGCGTTCTTTTTGTGAAAAAGGACATCGTAAGACACTTATGGTGTCCCTTTTGGAGAAAAAGGGACCTAGCAAGTTACATACTTACAATGTCTGTTTTAGAAAAGGGATGCCGTAAGTCTCTTATGGAATCTCTTTTTTAACGGACGTTGCTCACATAGACGTCGCCCTATAAATGAATGTAGAAAGAGCCTAAAAATGGATGTTAAAAGTGCTTTCTGTAGTAGTGCTTGCAGCCTTATAAAAATATGCCTAACCTATTTACCTAAATAGGCTTGGCATAGGACTGAACCTAAACTTCACCTATATAATAAATAGACCAAGTTCAACTAAAAGTAGGCTATGTTATACACATATAATAGGAGCCTATAGCCTACTTCCCCTTCCCTTCTCCTCCAACTGTGTGTCCAAAATTCAATTTGCATGGTAGCTGCAGTGTTTTATGTGTATGAGAATGTATCAAAATCTTCTTGCACTAATGAAATTTTCAATAGAGTATTTTCCCCCAATTTTCCCATATATCAATACATAAATGTTGCCCATCAACATCAATATATATATATATATATATATATATATATATATATATATATATCATATGAACTATATTGCAAGTCATTATTCATAACTCACTACAAAATAAACTGTTGTTTAATAGCAATTAGAAAGGTATATTTGTAGTGGTTTTAACCACTGCAAACAACATTAGTAGTGGTCACAAAAACTGCTACAAAATACATTGTTGCAAACGAATTTGTAGAGGTTTTAAAAAACTGCTACTCAAGTAGAACAACCGCTACTGAATTAGGAGTGATTTATTCCGCTACAAAATCAGTATAAAGACAACACATTATTTGACAATCTTGTAACAGTTCTAAAACCGCTACAAATGTTGAGCACACAATTTCCTATGGTGGGAAAATAAAAAATGAAAAATTTGGCTCCAATTTGTAGCAGTTAACCACTACTGAGTTGAAATATGAATTTTAAGAAATTGGCGCCAAGGCATGTATAGCGGTTAGAGAATCGCTACTAATTTTGGATAAAATTTCACAAGTAGCGCCAAAAATTTAATCTGCTATTCAATTTAACTTTTAACTAAAACCACTACAAAATTTTGGGAAAATTAAAAAAATATCCAATAATTTGATTCAATTGTTATAATATCGTGTTAAAAAGTTTATTATTTAAATAACTTAACCGATAGTAGTTATTATTTAAGAATAATGATTAAATTGAGTTAGATTAATATAAAATTTATATACATAATATTGATAAATTGTAGGTAATATTGTGCATTAATAGGTAATAAGTACTTATTTTGTTGTCTATTAGATGTTGATCATTATGGAAGGAACATTAAAAATATTGAGGAACAGTCCTTTAATTTCTAGAGGGAAAAATAATTAGTATCAATATTATAAGTAGGAAAAAATGTTGAAATGAAAGAATTGAAAAAAAAAATTACCATATTTGATCACCTTACTTAGATCTTGGGCTCTTGAAAAAAAATTACAAGATAAAAGAAAACGAGAGAGAAGAAGGAAGTAAAGAAATGGAGAAGTGTATGAAAAGATTTGGAGTGGGGGTATTTATAGGGATCTGCGTGATGCTTGTAGCGGTTAATGTTATTGTTTTTGTAGCACTTGATGTTTGTAAAAGTTTAGGTGTCATTATTTGTACCGTTCATTATTTTTTAGCGGTGTTGTTTGATTTTGTAGCGGTTGTATAACCGCTACAAATATTGGTCAGAATTTTTTTTAAAGATAAATTAAAATTTACAAGAACAAAAGCATGCTTTAACTTAATCATTCTTTGTCGTCATCCCTACAAAAATTTTGTGGAGAAAATGTTAGTGTGGTATTATTGTGTAGAAAAATTAAATTCAAATGACGTAAACTTATAAAAACTCACTGAACTATAAGTAAATTGTCATCGCCTTCAGGGAAGAATTTTTCAAAATTGGCAGGATGGAATGGCTCACTCTAGTAGGTAATTTTATCACCATCACCTATACTGTAAAGGTCTCAAGGCTTTAAGTGAACCACCATGTTCCAATCCCTTTGCCTATCGTCCTTGACATAATAAACCTGGTGTGCCTCTAAGGCAAGAATATATGACTCATTATCTTTAGATTGACCGGTGTGAATTAGACAGGAGAAATTTATTAATGTGACGCCTAAATTGTCAGTTGTGAGTTCCCAAGAAGTTGTCGTATTTTCCCACAAACACTTGAATAGCGTAACAGTGAAACTGTCTTGATAATTTAGTTCAACAACATCAAGAAGATTTCCAAAGTAAGGGATACCTCCGAACTGCATGTTGCCATCACTACTACTTACATAACTCCTTGTCCCAAAGGTGTCAAAACCACTTGAATTTTAAGTTTGCAATCCTTGATCTCGTGATACAGTGCAAAACTTGAAACCATTGACATTGTATGTTGTAAACCTTTTTGCATGGTTAAGAAGGTCGATTACGAGAGCTCTGAAATCTAGTGAGTGTGGGTTGTGGTCGTTTAATATTCTACGCACAAACCAATTTAGGAATTCCCTGTGGACATTTTTATCAACTTCAGAGGATGTTTGTGTTTGGATCCTGAGTTGACGCTTCACATGACTTCTAAATTCCCTACAATTAATCATAGGAAGGCGATCATGAAATGTAAATAAAAAATGTAAGGATAGTTATAGAATAATATGAGTGTACAATTCTTATTAACACGAGGGATTAACAACTCTGTTGATGTTGGCTCAAGTTCAGGACAATTGTCTATATGAGGTGGTCGGTTGAAAGCCGTCTCAATGTCATCAAAGTACCTTGAACAGAAATAAAGTATCCCATCCCTTGTATAACCTTTAGCTATAGAACCTTTTGGTCACACCTTATTCCTTACGTAACATTTCAATTTGCCAAGAAACCTATAAAGTAAAGAGGGAAAAGTGATACTAAATGGTTAAATGGGCGACTAGAAAATTTAGAAAGTAATGATGATGCACATATATAAAATGAGTACCTCTTAATAGGATACATCCATCGATATTGAACAGGGCTAGCGAGCTTTATTTTATGAACAAGGTGGACTATCATGTGAACCATCATAGTGAAAAAGGAGAGAGGAAAGATCATCTCTAAATAATTTTGAACTGTAACTGATTGAGCTCCTCAACAATCAAAAACTTAGAACACAACTTTTGAAAGAAAGAACACAGCTCCACCAAAATAAAGGACACATCGGGAGGAAGTGCATTCTTTATAGCCAGCAGAAGTAACTGTTGCATAAGAACATGTGAGTTATGACTCTTCAGGCTAGCAACCTTTCAAGCCTATATGTCAATACATCGTGAAATGATGCTTGAATAGCCATCAAGAACTTTTATATTCTTCAATGTCGCTAGGAAGACTTCCTTGTTCAGTTTTGTGAGGGTGAACTTTGCCAGTTGAAATTTGTCATGTTCATATGGCCATACATCTTCATGAACTCCCAAAGCCCATAAATCTTTCCTTGCTTGAAGATTATTTTTTGATTTTCCGGGTTCATTAAGCAACGTGTATAGCATATTGTCGCATACACTTTTTTTCAATATGCATGACATCAAGGCTGTGTCGAAGTAAATTAGATTTTCAATATGGAAGAGTGAAAAAAGTGCTTATCTTCTGCCATTGCTGAGGTATATAAGCTGAAATACTCCTCTACTATTTCACCTTACTGTTGCTATATCGTCATTTTTTCCAAACTCAAATTCAACATCCTAAAGCTGCTATAAGATGTCTACACCAGATAAAGTTTGAGGAGGTCCTCTTTTTTCTAGTTTCCCATTGAAACGATTTTGTTGCAATCTAAACTTGTGCTTACCATCGAGAAACCTCCGATGATCCATAAAGCACCACTTTCGATAGTAGGGAAGGTGAACTGCATCAGAGTCAACATTGCAAACTGGACATTCCATCCCAGTATACATATTCCACTCAAATAATGTTCCAAGACCAGGAAAGTCACTTATGGTCCACATCAAGGCTGCACATAAGTTGAATAGTGTCTTCTCGTACACATCATTTGTCTCGATGTTGACATGCCATAAGTCCAGTAATTCCACAATAAGCGGTTGGAGATATACCTCGATGTCATTACATTGTGCCTTTTTGCCTGGGATAATCATAGAAAAAATAAGGAGCTTTTTTTCATATACATCCAGGGGGCAAGTTGTAGGGAACTAAGACTATCATCCAAATACTGTAACTTGTACTAAGATTCTTAAAGGGATTAAAACTTTCAATTGCCAAAGCAAGATGAACATTTTTAGGGTCAGCCGCGAAAGATGGAAATTCAGAGTCGAATGCTTTCCAAGCTTTTATATCTCGTGGATGTCTTAATTTACCATCTTCATTCTTATCAACCTCATGTGCTCAGTTGTTTTAAACGACATAAACAATATTTGTTGTAAGAGATAAGCTTTACCCAAGAGGGGGTGAATTGGGTAATGTAATAAAATTTTTCAACCTTACGGTATTATGGAACTAAATAAAGAAAGGTTAAAGATGAGAGAATTTACATATAGAGATTTATAATGGTTTGGCTCAATCCCTGGCCTACATCCAGTCCTTAGAGATCAATAGCTCTTGAGCTTTCCACTAAACTTCCAAGATTTAGTAGGCTCTTGGAACATCGTAGTACAATAATTGTCCTCGGAAGGACTACGAGCAAAAAAGTTTTGAACCTCAAACTTTCTCTCCCCCTTATGGCAAGTCTTATAAGCAGAGTAACTCCAAAGACCTTTCTCTCTTACTTACCCATACAAGTCTTATGAGCAACAACGTTCTCTCCTACTTACACCTCTATAAGTCTTACGAGCAACAACGTTCTTTACTTATTGCACCTTGTAAGTCTTACGATCAGAAAGTCTTACAAGGAATTCTTTCTTCAGCTTCTCCCGTAAGGAAATCTACCCTCTCAAGGTCCATCTACCTTGAGATCAATTCATAAGTACAAATGAAAGTGTTTACAGACTCTCTTACAGAGTGGATATGATAATCACTGAAGTACAATATGAATACAAAGAGAAATATGAAATCAAATACTCTTGTAAATTTTCAAAGTATGCTCTTATGTTCGTTCTAGTTTTTTTTGTCCTTATCTATTGTTATGTATTTATAGCTGATCTGAATTTAATCGTTTGAGAGTAGGATGTGTACATTTAAATTTCCAGACAATCTTTTATAGTGTATCAGTTGATTGTCGTAGTAGGTAGCCATTGTTAGCATTTTAATATATTTGTTAGAGTTACGCATCTTCTTTTAACCGTTCTTCACATTTTGAAAAACTAGCCGTTATAGTCGGTGGATACTGCGGTCTGTAAAATGACTTTTCTTTCCTTAGCATGATCTCTTCATTACTTTCCTAAAAATATGGTTAGAACACTACTACAATGAAGTGTTAATCATAAAGATAATAAATCAATAAGCAATAGCGGATTATCATGCTTTTTGGTCTCATCACTCGATTGATCACTAGAGTGATCCCTTCTAAATTCTGGCATAGTTTTAAACATATTTTCTTATCCTATCACTCGAGTGGTCTCTCGAGTGATCCAGGGGCATCACTCGAGTAATCCCTTCTAAATTTTTCCAGAGACAAACACTAGGTAAAAAGTCTCTTCTCTCAGCTCATCACTTAAGTAATCTATTGGTTATCACTCGAGTGATCCATTCTAAAATAAGGCAGAGAGTAGCAATAAAATATTAAAGCTTGACTTACCTTATCACTCAAGTGATCCTAGGACATCACTCGAGTGATCCCTTTCAAAATCAGGTAGAGAGTTTAAACAGCTGTTCTGACTCCATTACTCGAGTGATCTAAGGTTATCACTCGAGTGATCCCTCTCAGAATCTAGCAGAGTTTTCCTTGAGATAAAACTTTATTCTTTACTTCTTCACTCGAGTAGTCACTCGAGTGATTGCTCTGCATGCCTCAGAAAACTTGTTTAATTATTCAAAAACCTTTTGTTTATCATTAAATCAATTGTAACGCCTTTTGTTATCATCAAAACATAAGATCTAACATTTGTAACTATGGCTTCAAAGGAAAGTACATGAGAATCTTTATAGGTTTCTTCTTCTGCTTTTTCCCCTTCCAAATTGTCTTATACCTCGATGTGTGATATAGCTTGCAATTCTCCATGTTGTCATCATCTCCTCAATACAGCATATAATCATTGGGGTATGCATCAATTTTCTGGCAGTTCAAGCTCAATCTGTTAATGCTCTTCTTGGCCTTGTAGAATGATGTAGGAATCTCTGTATCGGGGAACATGTCCTATAATAATTCCAGTAACATCGACATTCCCTTATCTATAAATCCATACAAGCACTTGATATGATACAATTTGATCAAAAAAGATCATTTTGAGTGTTTTCGATAACCATGATATAAAGGATGATCTATGTCATCCATTAGGTTGAAAAAATCTCGCGTTGCTTCATTCCTTAAGAACACAGTCTCTAAAGCAAGCACTTCTTCGTTGAAGTTGTTGTCTCAAAACCAAACACATCACGCACAACATCATTAACATGATCATCTTCATCTACTTGAACTCCTACTTGTGAACTTCAAGGGAGAGCATCATCGTATCTCATACCGGCCTACTCACCAATAACTCCCCTGTAATATCCCAAATTTAATCACCAAAATTTCTTGTAATTTAATTAAATTCAATGAAATAAAATGGTGAATTTTGGTATTCTTAAAGTAGTCAAAATAGTGGAAATTGGGATTATATAAAAATTTTGGCCAAGAAATACCTAAAGTCTAATTTTTGCCAAGATAAAGGCATAACATTGAAGCCTAACATTTAGTAAGAAAGAGAACAATTTTTGGGCCCAATATATTGCAAAAATTTGACCAAATGGAAAGGAAAGAAAGAAGACATAATTTAATACAAAAATTTAAGGGCAAAGTGGTCATTTGGCTAAATAAAAATAAAATTAAATAATTCCCCTTAATTAATAGGTAAAATTTGGAAAAGGAGGAGGGATATAAGAAAGCATGAGATTTTTCCACCTAAATGGACATTTGGAAGCAAAAGATGGCATATAGGAAAAAGGAAGAAGCAAAAGAAAAATCACATGCAAAAATACTAATAAAATAATAATTATTTAAAAAGGTGGAAGAGAGCACTAGAAGAGTCAATAAAAATCTTCCAAAGGCCATTAATTTCGGCCAACACAAGAGCCAAAAGGGAGAGAAAGAATTGGGGAAAACACGAGAGCAAAGAAAAGGAACAAGAAGAGTTCAAGAAGCAATCAAGGTAAGTTAGGTTGAAATTTTCACTTGTTCTTGCCTTATAATTCATGAAAACACCTAAACCTTATGTCTTCCTTGAAAACACATGTAGCCAACATAAAATCAAGAGAAAGAGGAGGAAAAAGGGGCAGCTAGAGAGAGAAAGTTAGGAACAAACAAGGTAAGCTTAGGAACTTGTTATTTCTTGATGATTTACACTTGTTCTTGGTGGTTGTGGTTGATTTTTGGCTTGTATTGGATGGATTTTATGATTTGGGATACTCAAACTCTAAGTGGAGATTCTGCCTAAATTGACACTAATCATGTTCAAATGGTGTTTAAGGGGTTAAGCATGAGATTATAAGTGAAAAGGAGGTGATTAATCAAGTGAAATCATGTAACTTTCATTTTCTCTATAATTGTCAAGATTTTTGGCCAGCTGTGGTTGATAGGGTTAGAGCTATAACTTTGTATTTTTGATGGTTCCATTGTGTTTAGAATGAAAAATTGTATAGAAAACATGTGGATTATGGAGTGTGAAGGCTTTAGGATGTGAAAAAACAATTTTGCCCCTAAAACCCTAATTGGTGGCTATCAAGGGTAAAACTAAAAATGCAGTATGATTTTGTCAAAACAGAGGTCAAAAATAAATTCTACAAGTGAAATTGTATAGGAATAGCCCAGGTCATCATTTTTGGGAAATTACAATTATACCAAGTATAAAGGGAATTAGATCGAATTTCCTAAGGGCATTTTGATAATTACGTGTTTTTGAGCTAAGATAATCAACTTAAGATTTTAGAATAAGGTATGAATGAGTAATAGCTCATTTGTGATCAATTTGGAAATTTTAGGAATTGATATTTGCTGAGTCGAACTAGAAACTAAGGACCGATAATAGCTAGGCCGAGAAAGATGTAAGGTAGTAACTCTATCTCTCATATTCTTTGTGATTCTTAATATGCATTGTTTGCCATGTTCTATGCAATGACATATGAATGGTAGTAATTCCTAGAGTTAGGTGTGGTAAAAGCACAAGTACCACCCTGAGGGAAAAAACACAATTACCTCTAGAGCCAGCAGGTAGCCAGTCTAGGTAGGCTAGTGGCAAGTACGGGTAGAACAGCATCTGCACCAGAATATTATAGCAAGTAAGGGTCATAAAAGCATATGATCCTAAATTGAGCATGCAATAAGATCAGTAAGGGATAAACTGTCATTTGTAATTAAACACCGAGCAAAGAGCATTGTGATCACTAATTGGCAAGTAGGGACAAATGGCCATTTTGATCCTGAATGTTGTTTGACAGGCATGCGCACGGCATTATTAATTGCTGCATCCTTTATGCTACTTTGCATGTTTATTTTTCACATTCTATATGATTGATTGTTACTACTGGGATTCATTTGAATCTCACCCCTTTCCATGAATAAAATTTATTCAGTAAGAAATAGTGGCTCAAAAGGCAAAGAAGTAGGCACCAGCAATTGAAGGGACTGGTCTTCAAAGAAATTTTGTGTTGGTTATCTTGTATCTTTTTATGTATTCTCTAGGTTATGTATTATACTATGTACAAACCCTGTAGGGATTCCTATAATATAATCAAGAACTTTATATCAGTATGTTTATGTTATTTCTGTATGCCCAATGAACTATGCGTTGGTACACTAGTGCAAAAAATGCATTTTAGACCTACATAATTAGACCAGTTATTGCCGATAACTTCTAAAAGAAAAACACGGTGACAATTCTATAATTAAATGAAACTTTTGAGATCGATTCTAGAGAAAAAGGGTCTAAAAAACATTATTTAGACCGATTTTCTATAGAACCAATCTCAAAAGTAAAATAATTAAATGTAATATAAAAAATAATCATATATTTTAGAATGGTTTAAAGTATAACATGTCTAATTAAAAATGAATAAAAAATCCCTATATTTTTAAGATCGGTTATTTTAATAACTGATCTTAAAATTCATTGTTTTAAGACCAGTTATGTCTAATTAAAAGTGAATAAAAAAATCCCTAAAGTTTTAAGACCGATTATTTAAATAACCGGTCTTAAAAGTCCTCATTTTAAGACCGGTTATTTCATAACCGGTCTTAAAGGTATGATTTTTAAGACCGTTTATTAAAATAATCGGTCTTAAAAGTCTTATTAAAACCTAGCCCGCGCCTTTTCTTTGAAAATTTTCGCTACTATTCTATCTTCTCTTGCGGCTGGGTGTACATCAGTGGCTATCGGAGTAAGTTCTTTTTCTTTCTTCTTGTTTGTTCTCAGTACTTCTGTAGTTAAATCTGTGTGAGCAATTAGTCGAAACCCTAATTTCTTGCAGCAGGTATTTTTCTCTTCACTCCCTTTATTTTCGCCATTTCACAATTTCTCTGATTTCGACATCGTCATTCCTCCATTTCATCACGTTTGTCTGTCTTTCTTTCTTCTTCTTTACTGTCAGTGGTTTTCTGTGAATAAATTTGCATGAAGCTTGGTGTATTTGGCTATATTCGTCTTAATCCCATCCGTGATAAATCTTCAATTTAATTCCAAGTCTTGTAGGGTTATAAGCATATTAATATAGCATGTGAATTTTTTCCCATAGAAATCATCTGTATACAATATCATTATCATGTCGTTCTCTACTTGATGGTATGTATGTGTTGATATGGGTATATGTGATCCTTTGTGGAACAATTCTATTGTTGCATACCAACACACACAAAGATTAGTGCTATTGTTTGATCTTGCTGGCTTCTAGAAAAGGAAATTGGTATGTTTCTATATTATTTTCATAGAAACAGAGTAGGAAGATAGGCAGAAGGAGAGAGAAGTAGTGAGACAGAGAAGAACAGAGAGATTCGAGAGAAATAGAGAGAGTAAAAGGGACTCGAGGCTGCTGAATAATGCTTCTCATTAATGACAAAATCAACAATGTACATATAATGTTAGTAGCTCATATATATATAGAGCTTATGTAATTGGGGGTCAGGGCCACAAAACCGTTCCCTCAATCCTAATGACTAGTCCTATTCAAATTAACTAAGGGATACAATTAAGACAATATTTGGCTAATGCTATTCTAACATAGATAATGCTATTCGCACTTTAACATTGCTCCTTTCAAATTAACTAAGAGATACAATTAAGACAGTGTTGCTGAGAATTGAATGAGTTGATAATGTGTTATCGTTAGTATTGGAATTAAATGTATTGATTTTGAATTCTTTTTATTGATAATGTTGCTTCTGTGATTATTGACATCAATTTGAGATATACTTCATTGATGATACAAAGCAATAGTGAGAATAGTATGAATAGATGTAGGTTTTATAAGAGGAGATAATATTTCAGTAAATTAAAACCAAGGGTTTGATAAAAACCTTTGGCAACTAAATGAGCCTTTTATCTGTCAAGATTGCCATCTGGTTTTTGCTTTATGTGTCAAACCTACTTACAACCAACAATAGGATGATTAGAGGGTGGAGGGACAAAGGACCAAGTGTTGTTGCCTAGAACAGACTAATATATATTCAGCATTTATAGCTTTATACCAATTAGGATAACCAAGGGCATATTTAATAGAAGAGGGAAAGGGGAAATATTAAGGATTTTAGGCTTGATAATTCCAAATTTGGAGCAAGTTTGCATAGGATAACATGATGTCATAGGCTAAACAAAAGAAGTAGAAACATATTGATTTTGAGAAATACCAAGTGTTTCTAGAAATAAAAATGTTGTTGTCATTGATTCTAATTTTGAATATATATGTGTTATTGCTCGTGTAGAAAGGCGATTGTCGTTGAATTGGCTTACTGGCCAAGTCAAGGTTGAAACGAACAAACTTTTAAGAAAAACATATTTTTAAGACCAGTTCTCAACAAAATCGTCTTTAAGACCGGTTCTCAACAAAACCGGTCTTTAAGACCGGTTTTGTTGAGAACCAGTCTTAAAAGTCATACTTTTAAGACCGGTTAACTTTTAAGACCGGTTCTTAACAGAACCGGTCTTAAAAGTATATTTAAGACCAGTGTCTGACATAAAGCTCTTTTCAGTGCTTATTGTCGAACTTTCAAGACACCTATAAGACAACCGGTCTTAAAAGTTTAGCTTTTAGACCTATTTTTTAACCGGTCTAAAAAGTTACAGACTTTTTAGACCAGCTATATCAAGACCTGATCCAGAACTGGTCTAAAATGTCTTTTTTAACCGGTCTAAAAAAGTTTTTTTTGCAATACTGGTACTTTATTAAATGTCCAAATTCTAAGTGGTTTGACATCCCCAAACGTATACTCTTCAGGAAAATGCTTTGTAAGCAAATGTTCCTTAACAACTTCTCATGTATGCCACTTCTTGAACTTGCATCTCCGACATGGACATACGATCTTTCCATTATAACTGGCATGAGAGTAAGCAAAATCCAAGAAGTTGTTTAACCCATATAAATAAGTTGAAGAATTGCGTGGCAACTTGTTCCATGATTTATCCATAGCTAGTGGAAAAAATTTAGCAAACAAGATGTGTGAAGAGTGAATGAAGCATGCTTGGAAGCTTAAATTGAAGTTTTCCAACATTCAAATATTTATAGCAGTTATAAAACCGCTACCGCAACTGCTACTGTCTCACACTTTGTAGCAGTTTTGGTTTCAAAAATTGCTGCAACATGGAATAATTGTTGGCAGGATCTAACATCTAAATTTCAAAAGTGTCAATTTTATAACGGTTACCAAACTAAAACCGCTACAAACTTTCATGACCGCTGGCGGGAATGAAAAATTTAAAATTCAAATGTGTAACATTTTATAGCGGTTACACGGAACTAACCACTACAAATGTTTTAACAATTTTTAGTGGTTACTTGGAAATAACCACTGCCAAAGTTCATGACCATTTGTGGGAATGAAAAATTCAAAATTTAAATGTGTAACACTTTGTAGTTGTTATAAGATCACAACCGCTACAAACTTACATGACCGTTGGAGGGAATGACAAATTCAAAATTCAAATTTGTAATACTTTGTGGCCGTTACCTGAACCTAACCGCTATAAAGGTTGACAGTTTGTAGCGGATTTATGGAATAAACTGCTATAAAGGTGGACATGTTGTAGTGATTATATGTATGAGAATTGCTCAAAGTTCAGTTTTTTTTATTTTTTTAAAAAATTGTTTTTTACAACTTTGTAAAATAAATAAAATTAAATAAGAACCACAAGTAATTAAAAAATAAGTTAAAATAGAAATTACAATTTACAACTTTTTTACAACTGTTATAAAATGAAATAAAATATCATAAATGAACTAAACTAACTATCAGGAGCCTGATGATCAGGTCCTCTCTAAGGGGGCAGGATCACCTTGCTGACTATCAGGTCCTCTCTCAGGGGTGATCGGATGAAGGGGCTGAGTAGAGTCAATAGCAACATCATCGAGAGGAGGAGGACGAGGTAGCATAACGAACCTAGGGATAGGGGGACCTGTGGGTACTCCTCCTTAGGGAATAGGCAACTCCATGACTGAGATAGTATAGAGTTCGTGATCTCCCTCCACTACATTTTCTATATGTAGTAGAAATTGGCCTGCTCCTGCATCTGCTAGGCCATCACGGCATGTTCCCTGGCAACCTTCGAACGAATCTCCTCAATAGTCTCCTCCCTCGGACGTTTGGCCCCAGATGTCTATACTCGAGAGGTGCCCGCTCAAAGGCATTACTCCTGCCAAAAACTATGCTAAGTCTAGCGCTTAAGCCCATCCCCCTCACGCGGCCAGGGTACTTAATTGGTCCCAGACCAACTTTCAATAGCGCAATGGGGTCCACAGACCCCTGTGACTTGGGTCTTGGTCTCTCAATGCCATTTTATGAAAGTTTCAATTATAATTCTAATTAACAATAAATTAGTTTTATAAACAAAAAATTATCTTACAATGGCCTCCTTTGCCTGCTGAGACGTCGGAGTCCCGTCCTGATGTCCATGGGTGACCATGAATAACTCCCCGTAGTCCGTCCGACGATTCTCCTCTTGAGCCTTCCTCTCCTAAAACAATAAAAACATTAAACTAGTATTATAAACAATAAAACAATAACTTTATAATATAAAGCTAAAATTAATTGATATTGCAAAAAAATTACCAATTTACTATAAGTAACAGAAAATATGTTCAATCGAGCTATGTGATAAATCCTCTGCAGCCCTCGATTCCTCGTGTTTCTCTGAGAAAGAGCCCGCATAAAAAACACAACAATAAAATTATGAAAAAATATTAAAAAATAATAAATTTTAAAAAATTTTAAAAATCATAAATTATTCAAAAATTATAATTATGAAATAATTACCTATCCCTCTAGGCTCCTTCTATACTGTACAAAACTTGCCCAGTCGTTAGGTGAGACATCGTTCGGGACGTTCTTGATCAGCTGCTACAGAGGTATCGTCCCGTCCTTATTCATAGTGTGGAAGAGACGATTCCTCCTATTCTTCCAGTCATCTCCTATCTTCATCAGCGTGTACCTCTTCATGTTGTCTCGGACGGCAAACCTATCCAGTAACATAATGGAATAAATAATAATGAAATAAAATTAATAAAAAATAATGCAATTAATAAATAATAATTAAAAAATTATTTAAAATTAATTACCAATTATACAATTAATAAATTATAATTAATTACCATTAATTACAAATGATATAAGTAATAAATAATAATTAAATAGAATTAATTACAAATGATGCTATTAACTATAATTAATAAAAAAATGATACAATTAATAATTGATAATTAAATACAACTAATTACAAATGATGCAATTAATAAATACTAATTAAGTACAATTAATTACAAATAATAAAATTAATAAATAATCATTAAACAAAATTAATTAAAAATTATGCAATTAATTATTAATAATTAAATACAATTATTACATATGATACAATTAATTACAATACAATTAATAGATGATAATTAAATACAATTAATTATAAATTTATGCATTTAATTAATAATAATTAAATACAATTAATTACCTTCACTACCTCGTCCCATGCTAGATTCTTTGACCACTTCGAAACATTCTTCCATGTCTTGAAATATATGGGGAACCGCATCCAATTCAAGCCCAGCTCGTTCAAATAGAGGTTGAACAGGAGACCCCCGTTCCCAATCGGCTGGTCTATGGCCTCATTCCATAAAACTACCACATGTAGTATTCGGTCCATGCTATTGAAACCGGCCACGTCCAACTTCCTAGTGAAAATGTTCCCCTACTCATCTGCACAATTCACCACATACGTTAATTAAATTTTTGTCCAATCTATCGAATTTAAATATTAAATTTATTCAAAAAATTAATTAAATTTACCTTGTACCTGCACCTCAAACCTTGTCGACCGGGAAGACGACAGTTATGGGTTATTCTGGTCCTAGGCCTTCTCCTCATCTAGGATGTAATACCCTATTTTTCATCAATACATTTATATGTATATTTGATGCATGATCAGTGGAATAAAATGGTGAAACATGATGTGGATGAATTTATGAGAATTTATGGAAAACATGACAATCACCAGTTACGCGTAATTTGACCGAATAAGGATGTAAGAAGGCGATTAATATATCGATAAAGGCCTATTATGATGACCAAAATTCAAGAAAATTTAATGACATGAATGATGGCCTCATTTAAGTGTCAAAATGGGGTTAAGCCAAAGAATTAGGTGAAAAATGATTTATTTCGGTAAATTATTAAATGCAGGGGCAAAACGGTAATTTTGCCATAAAATGGAAAATAATTATGTTTCCCCAATATTCCCATTAAATTGAGTTAAATGGGAATTAAAAATATTAAAATTACTACTTGATCATAAATAAATCAATTTTGGTAAATTATTGTTGAGAATGGTCAAATAGTCAAATAGTCAATGACTTGGTCAACAAGTTACGAGATGGCACAATGAGATATTACAGGTTCAGATTTCTCTCCTATTCTCATGCATATTTTTTATAGGAATGAGGAAGACAAAAGGGAAATGTGATTAATTAAGGGATATTGCATTTTTGGACCAATTAAAAATGCCACATGTCCCAAGTCATTAAACCATTGATTTATATTATCTAATTCTTCATTCCTTCAGCTCATTCTCGCACGAAACTGATCAGAAAGAGGGAGAGTGAGCTGAGAACAAGAGTTGGACGTGAAGATTGGAAGAAGAGCTAGGGTTCATCAACAATCAAGGTAAGAGACTTGTACCTTGTGTCTTAAGCTACCTAATCCCTCCATGATCTCTTCTCCTCACCTCTCTACCCTTGAAATCCTTGATGCTCAGCTGAATCAAACACTGGTGGTAGAGAGAGAGAAAATGTGTAGGCGAGAGAAAGTTGAAGAAATCAAGAGGTAACTTCCTAAACTTGTTCATATTGCTTGATTGTTGTTAGTAGAGTGGTTTTGGGCTCGATTATGGTTCATTTGGTACAAGATAATCCAAGAAAACTAAAGAGAATATAATATGTAAGTGTCTCCAAATCAAGTCAAATGAAGGTCTAACTAGTTAATATATTGGTTATAAGTAGAAAAGAGGTGATTGGGCAAGAAAACGAAAATTCGACACTGTTAGAGCAAGCTTTTCACCCAAGAGGGGGGTGAATTGGGTGATTTGAAAATAATCAGAAGTTTAAATTCAATTTAGAAAACTTTAAGCATAGTAAATAAAAAGGAAGAGATATCACCAAGATTCACACAGAGATTTATACTGGTTCGGTCTCAACCACTTGACCTACGTCCAGTCCTTAGAAATCCTTCTGAGCCTTTCACTATATCTTCCAAGATTCAGTGGGTTCTTGGCACCTCAGTACAACCAGCAAGTTCCTCTGGACACTCGCTCCCCCTTATACAAGGTAATCTTAAATCCCAACTCAAGGTCCCTCAACCTTAAGTTATCACTATTGTAAATAATTAAGTATGACTGACAAATCTCTCTCACAGAGTATATAGATAAGAACTGAAGTACAGATGAAGGCTTGAAGCACTTGTAAAGATATTGCTTGTAGTGTATTCAGGCATTTTTTTCTTCATACTCTTATTTTTCGAATGGCTGGACATATATATTAGAGGCTTTGAAGACCGTTGTAAATTTGTCCATTGATTCAAAGATGCTCCTGACAAATGTAACAGCATTTGTCTTCCGTTACTTATGAATTTTGCTGCCGCCCATGAATAGTTGTCGTTTGAATGGAGAGTTCAGTTACTCGTCATGTGCCTAATGGTGGAGTACAGCCGTAACACACTTTGTGAATATTACCGTTAGAATATATTTGCATATCAACAGAATATTATGATTCACTGGAAGTGTTTTCTGAGAATCAAAGAAACCATCAGGAGTGATTGTGTTTTCGCAACTGAGCAGTGAAATAATATGCCATATGATTTTGACAGCAATCTGGAGAAATTAGTAATGGTTATCAATAACAGAATTTAGCTAACAAAATCTGTTGATCTTCATGGAAGTAGTTGCAAGTGGATCACAATGATTGTTTGAGAGAGTTACTGGCAGAAAGAAACATTACTGGAATGAATATGATATCACTGGGAGTGATTTTGAAAACGTTAAAACCTTCTGACAGTGATTACAGACTTACTGGAAGTGATCATGAAATTTTCATATTCCACTCGAGTGAATTTGGAATCACTGGAAGTGATTTTGTAAATAGTGATTTCTTCTTACAGTGATTTTGAATCCACTGGAAGTGATTTAGAAGTTTTCAAACATCACTCGAGTGATTCAAAATCACTGGAAGTGATTTGGCAAACAGTGAAATATTCTTGCAGTGATTTTCAGTCCACTGGAAGTGATTCAGCAAAAATCCTATATCACTCGAGTGATTCAAGATCACTGGAAGTGATTTGGAATTCTTCAGGTATCACTCGAGTGATCTGGCATTCACTGGAAGTGATTTTCAAAACAGTGAATTTTTCTTGTAGTGATTTTTCAATCACTTGAAGTGATTTGGCGCATCACTCGAGTGATTCAGGATCACTGGAAGTGATTTGGAAAACTTGGCGCATCACTCGAGTGATCTGGAATTCACTGGAAGTTATTTTCAAAACAGTGAATTTTTCTTGCAGTGATTTTTCAATCACTGGAAGTGATTAGGCGCATCACTCGAGTGATTTCACATATCACTCGAGTGATCTGGAAATTTTCCACATCACTCGAGTGATTTTAATGATCACTCGAGTGATCTTGAATATCACTCGAGTGATTAACTAAATCACTCAAGTGATCTTCCTCAGATCATTTTAATCACTTCTTTTGCTGATATAAAATCCATGGACTTCCAAAACATGATTTGTTATCATCAAAACATGAAATCTAACAGACACAACTTTTCTGGGAATTTATTTTCCCTTCCCTATGTTGGATGTGGAAAATGGATAGGAATTTGATAATTTTGATGCTTCCATTAGATTTAGGAGGTCAAATTGTGTAGGGTCTATGTTGACCCCGAAGTGAGAAAAGCCATGGAAAGTGAAATGATAAAATTACCCCTTATAAGTTTAAATTGAGGGTTGTCAAGGGTATTTTCGACATTTGGGCTTGATTTTGGCCAATTTGAAGTTAGAAATGGATTCTACACACTAAAATGTGTAGGAATGGCATAAATCAAGATTTTGAGAAAAATACTAATAATCAAGAACTAAAGGGTATTTTGGTAATTTGGAATCATTAGGCTAAATTTACCAATATTATGAGTTTAGAAGGATGTATAAATGAGTAATAACTCATTTGTGATATTTGAAGATTTCAGGATTTGACAACCGGTCTGGCCTCAGTAATTGCCCGAGCTGGAATCAAGTGGGAAAGTTGCATCGAGGAGCAACCAGGTAGTAACCGTCTTCATATGACATGACATGCATATGTATTGTTTATATCATCATCAAAATGTCTAACATGTTTAGATTGAGCGAAGTGATCACCCGGGGCCTTCCAGAGGTCAGGTTGACACTCAGGTGAAATGTTCATAAATGCACGAGCAGTGCCCGGGGCCTATATATGCACGGGTGCCCTTCGGGGCCAAAAGTAATGTCTAACGCGATGTTAGTTATGAGATTGCATTATATGCACTGTGCACAAATTCCCTCACAGGCTAAGAACCTGTCTAGCGCGATGTCAGTTTATGAATTGCATGTTTTGCACTAAATAATGTTCTGATGATTTTGTTGATGATTGTGTAAGTAAAGCATGCTTGTGTATGTTATCTTATATGCTTGATTGTGTTACTACTGAGATTCTTGTAAATCTCATTCTTTTCCCAAAAACAAATCTCCAGTACAGGGAGGAAGCTCGCGAGGAAAAGAGAAGGTAAATGATGAAGAGCCGAGGCCAAGCGGCGGAAGGGATTAGTTTAGGTTGTCAAATTCCTGTTATGTATTTTCAGACTTTTATGAGTTTTTGGACTGTATATGAAGTGGAGTAGATAAAGTGGATAATGTGTATGTTGTGAAGTAAATCTAATGAAATTGTGCTTATATGTGAATATTTATATCCAGTAGAGGCATTGTATAAAGTTCTAGCATTTTGGCACTCTGACGTTTGTATTCGGCGAGTATTAGCTAATTGGTACTCTACCGTAGTGTTGGGGAATGAGGTATCACACAGGAACCCCTCCGTGTCTTTGAGAGGAATCTCAAAGTTAAATTCCTCATTCTCATCATAATTGATGAAGCTCAAGTCGCCCCCTCTAGCTGAACAAACACCTCTTGTGGGGCCCCCTCCTATGGGGCGGTCTGCTGTGGGACCACCTCCTGTAGGGCCAACTAATGTGGTTTTTGTAGCGCAGTCTCCTGTTGCGATGGCATGTGTCTACCTACACGTTGCCCCATCCCACCGCCCCTTCCTTTGCTATTGCTCCCCAGCATAATAGGTCTGGGAGGAAGTTCAGCCTCCTTCCTATTTGCCTTGTCTCTCTCTAAAGTCATAGCTGCAAAAAAATTAAAAGAAAATTAAAAATTAGCAACATTTATGTCAAATTATACAATAATAGGGAAAAAATGAAATAAAGGACTTAAACTTTATAACCTCAACTAGAAAACTCTGTAAAAAAGCGCTTGAGCAGAAAGATCTGAAGGAAAATCTGAGAACACGCATGAGAATTGAAATTTCCAAAAATGAGAATATGAGGGGTTAGGCGGCTTTTATAGCGCTGGATTTTGTAGCGGTTCTTTACCAAAACCACTACAAAATACCTTGGTTAACGTTAAATGATAACCACTACAAACCAATAGACCATTTGCATTCTGTAGCAATTATGAGATGTAACCACTATAAAGATACCTGTAACCGCTACAAATAGGCGGCCCTTTGCATTCCATAGCGGATATTGCACTGTAACCGCTACAAAGTAACTGCCACAATAGTCATACCAGCTATGCACTTGGCACCACATTTATAGTAGGTATTGTGGGTTAACTGCTACAAAGTAACCGTGGCAAATTTGGCACCAATATTTGTAGCAGTTGTGTCTTGTTAATTGCTACAAAATGTGTCTCTACCCTCGTGCCACATGGCGCAAGTCATACAGTTGCAAATTTATATTGGTTTCGCCTAAAACCGCTACAAATATACCGCTACGAATTGTTATTATTTTTTTTGTAGTGACTGTAAATGGTGGCTTAATTTTAATTGTTATATTCCATGCAAATTAATGCACTAAACTCATACATTTTATTTATATATTGATTATCATCAAGAGTATGAAATAAGTTAAAGTGTAGATCCTTTCTCAATGATAAGATCTTCTGCTTCATCAATTTTTAGTAAAATATAATTAAAGTTGACATGAGCGTGGTGGCCTGGTCTATATTATTCAGCATTATAGATCAAATATTGATGATAATGGAGGCAGAAAAATTAAATGCACTTAATTAAACAAGTCATTATAAAATTGGAAGCAAACAAGTTGACATCCCAGCAGGTCTAGAAAAGAGTTCCAAAACTTAGAAAAAAAGTCTAAAGAAATTGATAGTGATGCGATAGTCGAGCAATTTATATATAATGAAGACTTGAAAATCTAAAAAGTTTGATATCTTGTTTGACTCACGCCAGAGACAATCCGAGCAAAATCTAGCCAGCCAATACGTTAGAGTTGAACAATTTTGATATGAAATGTCCTTGATTTTGGCGTGTTTGATGCGTTTTGTGGGATGTTGGCAAATCAATCAAAAGTGATAATCATACACACATTCTCAATTGGATATATAAAAGATTCAAGGATTTATATTCACACACACACACACACACACACATATATATATATATATATATATATATATATATATATATATATTATGTTTTTTATTATTAAACATATTATTAATAAGTTGCTTAATCAAAATTTTATTAGAAAGTTACAATTAAATTTTAAGATAACTTTTTAAAAACTTTTGTAAAAATTCAATAATAACTCTAGTCTTTAAAAATCATTACACTTGATATGTTAAAGTTTTTAAGATTTGGTTGTGTAGTTTTTTTCCCCAACTGACCTTAAGAATAATGGACACTAATGCAATAACGTGCATCATATGATTCTTTTTTTCCAAAGTTGGACGCGACTGTATATGCTGCCCAACTTTTGGACTTTTCCATTGGATCAACAGATAAAAAAAAGTTGAATAATGGAAAAGTTGTTTCAATTCTTAATAACCTACCGATTTATGTTTTTTTTTTTGGAAGAAAAAAGATGTATCGTTTATATATGTCTTGTTTTAAACTCCATAATATTTCTTATGAGTTGGCATATAAAATCCACACTTAAACTTGTATATATTCATGCATACAAATATAATATGACTTTTATATTGATTAGAGTAAATTAATTTTAGAAAAAAAAATTGGTGGTTTGTCCAAGACGTTTTAATCAATTCCATCAAACTTGATAATTAATTTTATCTGTACAGTGTATATGACGAAGCAAATCGATGAATACTGTTGCCGATTAATTATGTCTGTACTCTAAAAGACAATGATCCTTACACTACGGATATATAACTCATGACCTTGAGCACATAATGGGAAATATAACCCTCATTTCAACATCCTTCTCAACCAATTGAATTTTATGTTTGAATCTAACGAAAACATCGTCTTCTTTAGCGAATTCACCAAAAATATTAATTGATCACAATATTTTCACCAAAATAATCGGGATATAACTATATAAGTGGGTTCAACATCACATCTTTACCCAAAATCTTAAAATAATAAGTTTATATATATCTTTCGACTTATATACCTCTTTTTTAACTCAACTTTGTTCGCTGTAGAACTTCTTCCTAAACTAAGTCAAGTTCTCTCACACTTAATATTCTAACTAGAGGTGATATCAAAGAAAATTAGGATTCAAAAAAACTTTATTGGTCAAGTTTGGATAAACAAATTTAACGCAAGTTATAAGGGCACTAAAGAAGAGAGAAATTAATGTGCTTAGTGCAGTGTAAGCAAGTGGCGCAATTGGCACAGTTTAAAGGAACTGAACATGACCATTCAGAGAGTTTTGCCGACACAATTCATCATAAACTACGAAATGTGTCGTCTTTTTTTTTTCTCCTGTTTGTTTGGATCCAAAACGATATTACACAATCTGTTCAAGTTGTCTATTACGACTTTATATAATACACGTTTTAGATCGGATGAAGCACTTGTGAATATTTCTCATGCAAATTTGTGGCCAATTTGTGCACGTTGTGTCCTCCATCATCATCGTCTCATAACATCCATTTTGACTTCATCTCATTTTGTTTTAATTATATTTCTCCATTCTCAATCGTCCATTATTGCCCTCCATACTCTCCTTTTTCTTCTTTCACTGTTCTTAAGATCCGTGAAATTCGTGACATTCATATCCGTTGAGTTACACCTAATCCATCCGTTATGAGGGTCCAAGCCCATTACAAGTGGAGCTCTAAGCTAAAAATAATAACGGATTAACAATAGAATTTAGTGACGGAATTGTATGATTATATCATCAAATATACTGTCACTAATTAATTAACGATGGAATTCCATCGCATAGTCAAATTAGCAACAAAATTACGTAGTTAATTAATTAACTTTTTGTAGCATGGGTCCACTTAGATAGTGTTTTTCTTTAATTTATAAAAATCGAACCCTAGTAACCGTTGGGACGTGATATAGGATATGAGATTGAGGAAGTTAGTTTTTTAATTCCATCAGTAACTCCAAGAATAGACTACTCCTCTCCTCTCAGAAAACTCTCCCTTCTCTTCGTCCAGTACATTTGCTATGTGTAAATAATTGTTGAATATTTAGGAACAGTTTTTTATTATGTGATGTGTTTGTGTTTGGTGTAATTAGAGGTGGTAATATGGTCCGGGTTTGGGTTAACCCATCACGGGTTGGAATTATATGGTTTGGGCCTAAAAGGACCGCATCAATATGGGTTGGCTAAACCCATAACCGACCTCCCAACCCATTTTTTTTTTAATTTTTTTTACACAATATACTAAAATTGTTTTTTCTACAAACATAAACTATAAAAAAATTAAAAATTCATTACAAATTAAACATTTATCACAAGTCCACACATGACAAAATAAACATAAATCTAAAAGCCATCAGTACTCAGTAGAACTTAAAAATAATCAATAATTAGTTAATATTAATGGTGTTCGAATTTGAAACATGATGTGAAGCTGTAAGATTTTCTTGAGCTTGATCAGTTTGCTTTTCCACAGGTAAATCCGTCACTACCACTGCCACAGATAATAAAATAAAGTGAAAGATAATATTATGCTAATTTGCGCCTTATCAAGAGTGACACGAGACTAGGGCAAGAGAGGAAATTGAGTAGTCTTTCGGATGAACTTGGGTCTTGCCGTCTTGAACTCTTGCCTCTTGGCCTCTTGGTCTTAGGTTATATAAAAAAAATATAGGTTAACCCGCCGACCCGGTGGTCCAACCCACTGCAGGTTGGGACCATATAGGTTCAGGCCTAAAAGAACCGCTCCCAAATAGGCCCAATTTTATAAAACTCAAACCGCCTATTTTGTCAGGTTGGGTGGGCTCGGTCCACGATCCCAACCTATATTACCAGCTCTAGGTGTAATAGCCCAATATGCTAGTTAGGTTGGCATTTAGTAGGTTGTAGGATTGTATATATACATGGGGTAAGAATAGTTTGTATGATGTTGAATTTTGATTAATTTCATAAGCCAATTATTCAAAAAAATCTTTGGTTAGGCATTTAACATGGCATCAGATCCAATGTTTTGATCGAACACGTAGGCATTTTTAGACCCCCATGATACAACCCAAGTAATAGCCATTATTCAATCCCAGAGAAAAGACTTTACACTATCTTAGCTGTTTATTCACATTGAGATCCATTATTGTCTGAAGATCTTGAAATATACTATTGAGTCACTCATTTTTTTGTTGATCACGTGGACTCATAATTCTAGGGTTTCAAGATTATCTGAGATTTAAAATCAAAATCTTTTTCTTTCCTTTCGTCAATCTCAACACTCCATCAAGAGAATCGTCAAAATTAGCAAGAATAGCATTGTTTTTGCATCAAGATTAACTACTTTCACAAGAGGAATAGAGTGGCAAGAACGGAGTCATCTTCTTCACCCCAACTGATTTCCTTTTCCATCAAAGACCAAAGTTATTTCCTGTCAAAGATTATTTGCTTTCAAGTCAAGATCGGAGAGCATTTTCCATCAGAAATTGATCCAATCACATTTTTCTCAGTATAATCGGCGGAAACCTGTCAAAATTGTTGAAATTGATTCTAGTTTTCTATATCACATTCTCACTGTCAAGGGCCGGAGTTATCAAAAGCCACAAGCCATAATCTGAGTCAGAGCTTTTGGAGCTTTTCCTTTTCAAAATTTTCTAGTTGCTAAGATTCTTTTTCTCACTGTTTAGGGCCAGAGCCAACAGAAGCCAAAAGTAATAATCTAAGTCAAAGTTGTCTGGGTTACTACAATCATCCTATGGTGACTCGTCGGAAGTTTTCTTCTTCCTACTTTGCTGAGCCATCACAAAATTATGGGCAAAAATACCTCAAGTAACTCGTTAATAACATAAGGTTCTTCTATCAATATTCTTTTGCTTCTATTTCTTTTCCCACTAATCGCTCCTTCTTTACTCTATTTGTTAGTTAAGAATATGGGAGAGATAGTCAATTCATGTTTTAAGAACCAGTCGCTTGATTTTCAACATCCCCATGTTTCTCTACCTTGCTGACACTCAAGCCATTACTCTTGTTTCCCAAGTGCTACAGGGTTCTTAGGATTATGCAACTTGGAGCAAAGCCATAGAGTTATTAGAATTATCCCAAGTGCTACTTGATAAATGGATGGGTTATTAGTTATATGGAGTTATAGTCACTAATCTATCATTGTCAAATGCAGGTTGATGATGAATGCATATTCTCAATTAAATGTAGTAAGAGATTGTGCATATTAATTGAGTGTATTAACTTGGTTCTGACTTGAGAAAGCTTAACCAAATACCCTTGAACCTTAGACTATCACATATACTCATTGAATACACTAAAAGAGAGGAACTTTATCAAGTTTTTATGAGATGTAAAGGGGATAAATAATCCTAAGTTTTATATTATATTTGAATTTTAAAAAAATCAGTTTTTATTGTTTTAGAAACAGACTTTACAACTTCCTTTTTCACATCAACATGTTTTGGCTCAACTTTATTGAATGCAATAAGCTTACTGTTTGATTAATTTGTTAAAACAAATCCTCGTGGGAACGATACTTAACTTATCGCTTTATTACTTGGCGCAACCCGTGAACTTGCGATGATGAACAAGTTTTGGCGCCATTGCCAAGGATTCCAACTTAACAATTTTTTTTGTTGACTTTAAGCTTGTGTTAGTAAATTTTGCTTGAGCTTTTAGATAGGTAACCATTTATTTTTATTTTCTTTATTGATTTTTGTGTTGGATTGATACTTGCTTACTTCTTCTTCTTGTAGGTACTATTCAGGTATATGCAATATGTGGATCCAGACGGATTGGTAGTAGTACTTGATGGAGTACCTCTCATTGAAAGAGTGTCTGAAGCTGAAGCTGAATTTAAATCTAAAAAAGTTACTGAAGCTGAATCTGAAACCATAGCAGAAGATGAATATGATAAAGCTACTGTTAATGATTTTTTCAGCCGTAATATATGGGGTACTCAATCCTGCATACGGATGCCACAAATGCAAGCATATACTTTTGAAATCAAGCCAGTAATGATCACAATGCTTTAAATGTATGGGATGTTCCATGGCCTTTATAATAAAGATGCCAACAAGCATTTGATGTATTTCCAGGAGGTGTGTGACTCTTTCAAACAAAATGGAGTTCCACAAGATATTTTAAGGCTCCAGTTATTCCCTCTTTCTCTACAAAGAAACGCTAGGGATTGGTTCAATAATCTCCCTGAAGGATCTATTAACTCTTAGAATGATCTTGAGGCTAAGTTTAGAGATCGATTCTTTTCTGATGACAAATTTGTGGAAGCAAGGGAAGAATTCCTGAGCTTTAGTTAACACCTAGACGAGCATCTTTATGCTGCATAGGAGAGATACAAAATGTTGATGAAGCAATGCCTTAATCATGGGGTGGACAAATTGGTTGTGGTCTAAATCTTCTGTACACGCCTTAATCCTCAATCTAAGGTAATGGTCGATTCTATAACCAATGGAGGCTATTATAATGTTCCTGTTAACAAAGTAATTTGACTTTTAGATCAATTGTCTATAAATAATACTCAAGGTAACGATAGGAGGACTACCCAACCCATGAACACTATGAAAGAAGACTCTTCTTCTCAAATTGCAACTATATTATCTGCTTTGAATAAGCGCTTTGATATACTAGAATCTCAAATACATAAGAGTATTTCTCAAGGTGTGTATTCTGTTCATGCCACACCAATTGTATGCGAGTAATGCAATGATGTCTACATGCCTGACCATTGTCCTTTGTATATGGCTACTGAATCTATTAATTACATGGGCAAGTTTCAACATTCTCAGGGAAATCCATACTCACAAACTTATAATCATGCTTGGAGATCTCATCTTAATTTCTTGAAGTCAAGGCAACACTCTGAATCAACCACATGAGTCTACATTTGGTGCAAAGCCTATACCTCCACCAGGTTTTCAAGACACTCAAGGCAACCTCCTGTCAAGGAAGAGGAATCTAAAACAGATAAGATGCCGACTTAAATATTGTCCCAAATAGAATACTCAAGGGCTGAAAATAAGGCTACCTTTTCTTTACATGAAACTGCTATTAAAAATGTTGAAGTACAAATGGGGCAATTAGCATCATAGATGAATGCAATGTCACAAGCCAGTCTTCCTAGTGATACCATTCCCAATCCAAATAGAATGGAAAAGAAGAATGTCATGCCATTAACTTGAGAAATGGCAAAGTACTGCCTAGGGTATCTAGTTCAAGCAAACCTTGTTCAAAGCCTAATAATCTAGTAATTGTTGAAGATAATGATAAAGAAGTTGTGGATGTAGAAAATGTAGCGGAGGAGGATGAAGTTAAGAAAAGAAAGCAAGCTGAGGAGAGCAATGATAATGTTGTTAAAGGTGTGAAGGTGGAACAAAAGAAAAATGATGAGAAAAAGCTAATCACCTCTATAATCATGCCACCACTGCATTTTCCTCAAAGGTTCAAAAAAAAGAGGAAGATGCTCAGTTTAAGATGTTTGTAAATATATTCAAGCAACTTCATGTAAACATTCCTTTTGCTAAAACCTTGGAGAGCATTCCCAAGTATGCTAAGTTCCTGAAAGATATTTTATCAAAGAAGTGGCGGTTCAATAAGTTTGAAACTATTGCATTAACTGAAGAATGCAATGCAATTATTCAATAAAAGTTGCCCACTAAGCTTAAAGATCCAGGGACTTTCAACATCCCCTATAACATCGGGACTAACTTCAACAGAAAAGTTCTTTGTGACTTGGGTACAATCACTAATTTGATGTCTCTTGTTGTTTTTAACCAATTGGATTTAGGAGAGCCAATGCCCACCATGATAACCCTTCTCTTTATAGACCGTAGTATTTCTAAGCCAAGAGGAATCATTGAGGATGTCCTAGTCAAAGAGGACAAATTTATCTTTCCTGCATATTTTGTTGTCCTTCATTGTGAAGTTGGTTGGAAAATTCCTCCCATCCTTGGCCGCCCATTATTAGTTGTTGCTAGAACTCTCATTGATATAGAGAAAGGTGAAATCACTTTGAGGGTGGATTATAAGAAATTTATATTTAACATGCCAAAAGCTCTAAAGTTTCATGATGATTCGGATCAATGTTCTTTTGTTGATAAATTAGATTTAGTTGTCCCTCATAAATCACCTGCCTCCATGACCAAAGATCCTTTAGAGGCATTTCTGATAGGTGAGAAAAACATTAAAGAATTTGAGGAAGGCATTGTTGAAGAACTATTTTGTATGGAATCCTTTCCTCATTCAAGATCGAGGAACTTTGAACCACTTGAGGCATCTGAAGCCTTGAGTACTCCATTAAAGCCTTCTATTAAAATTCCTCCAATTCTAGAATTGAAACCGTTACCTTGTCACCTCAAGTATGCTTATATTAGGAGTTCTAACACTCTACCGGTAATTTCTCTTCTATCCTCTCTGATCTGCAAGAAGAGAAATTACTAAGAGTATTGAGAGAGCACAAACGTGATATTGGGTGGACTATAGCAGATATCAAGGGAATAAGACCTTCTATTTGTATGCATAAAATTCTCTTAGAGGATGATCACAAAACCTCTATTGAATATTAAAGGCATTTAAATCTAGTGATAAAAGAAGTTGTAAAAAAAGAAATTATCAAATGGCTTTCAGCTGGTATTGTATACCCTATATCTGACAGCTTATGGGTAAGCCCAATCCAATGTGTCCCTAAGGAAGGTGGCATGATTATAGTGGCTAACACCCAAAATGAGCTAGTTCCCACTCATACAGTGACTGGATAGCGGGTGTGTATAAACTACCAAAAGCTAAATTCTACCACAAGGATCACTTTCCACTGTTGTTTATTGATCAGATATTGGATAACCTAGCAGGCCAGGAATTCTTCTATTTTCTAGAAGGTTATTCAAGGTACAACCAAATTACCATAGCTTTGGAGGATCAGGAGAAAACTACTTTTACTTGTCTCTATGTTACATTCGCTTTCAGGAGAATGCCATTTGAACACTGCAATGCTACTGCAACATTTAAACGCTGCATGATACCTATTTTTGCTAATATGATTGAGAAAATCATTAAAGTATTTATTGATGACTTCTCTATTTTTAGCCCTTCCTATGAATCATGCTTGGATAATTTAGATTTTGTGCTTACAATATGTGAAGAAACCAATCTAATTCTGAAATGGGAGAAATGTCACTTCTTGGTACAAGAAGGCATTGTGCTTAGCCACCGGATATCTAAGAAAGGTTTGGAGGTAGACAGAGCCAAAAATTTATATCAATGAGTAGTTGCCTCCACCAACTAATATGAAAGGTAATCAAAGCTTTCTTAGTCATGCCGAATTTTATCAATGATTTATCAAAGATTTCTCTAAGATTACCAAGCCACTTTTCAAGATACTAGAAAAGGATATGGAGTTTAAGTTTGATGATGAATGTCTACAAGCTTTTAAGGAATTAAAGAAACGTCTCATTTCAGCTCCTATATTGGTGGCTCTGGATTGAAATTTGCCCTTCTTTATCATGGTTGATGCTAGTGATTATGCAATAAGGGTTGTTCTTGAATAAAAGGCAGAAAAGCTATTTCATCCTATTTACTATGCTAGCAAGACTCTTAATGGTACTCAACTGAATTATACAACCATAGTGAATAAATACTTATGGTATGAACCTTACTTGTTCAAAATATGCCCCGACCAACTCATTTGAAGATGTGTCCCGGAGAATGAACAAAGATACATTTTACAATGTTACCATTCTTCTTAGTATGGTGGTCATTTTGGCGGGGAGAAAATTGCTGCAAAGGTCAGTCAAAGTGGGTTTTACTAGCCCCCTCTCTTCAAGGATGAGTATACATTTATTTTGTAATGTGATCGATGTCAATGAGTAGGTAACATATTGAGGATGAATGAGATGCCTTTGAATAGCATGCTCGAAGTTGAACTTTTTTACGTGTGGAGAATTGATTTCATAGGCCCCGTCCATAAGTCCTTTAATAATGAATACATCTTAGTTGGGGTTAATTATGTATCCAAATGGGTTAAAGCCATAGCATGTCCCACTAATGATGCCAAAACAATATTGAAGTTCCTAAAGAAGCATATTTTCACTAGCTTTGGAACACCTCGAGCAATTATCAGTGATGGGGGTTCACATTTCTGTAATCAGTAGTTTCAAGCTTTGATAAAGAAATACGGTTTCAGACACAAAGTAGTATTACCATACCACCCTCAAACCAATGGCCAGGCAGAGATTTCTAATCGGGAAATTAATAACATCCTCAAGAAAATGGTTAATATTACTAGGAAGGACTAGTCTTCTAAGTGAATAATGCTTTATAGGCGTACCGAATAGTATATAAAACGCCTATTGGTATGTCTCCATATAGCCTGGTGTTTAGAAAAGCTTGTCACTTACCAGTTAAATTGGAAAACTAAGCTTATTGGGCCATCAAAAAGCTAAATTTCGATCCTCAATCTGTGAGGGAAAAGAAGCTGCTTCAGATTAATAAACTTAATGAATTCTACCTCAATGCTTATGAAAAATGCATGGATCTATAAGAAAAGGGCTAAAAGAGATCAAGATAGAAAGATAGCCCTTAAGCATTTTTCACCAGGTTAAAAAGTTCTCCTGTACAACTCAAAGTTGAGATTATTTTTGAAGAAGTTGAAATCTAGGTGGTCCAGTCCTTTCACAGTGGTCAAAGCTTCAACTTTTGGTGTGGTGGAGCTAGAGAACGAAAAAGGAGAAAGATTCAAAGTAAATGGTCAACGATTAAAGCATTACTAGGGTGGAGATGTAGATCAGCTGGTATCCACCATCTATTTATCTAACGAAGATTAACCAACAAGAAGAGTCAAGCTAAAGACTATAAATTAAGCGCTTCATGGGAGATAACCTAAGTTCTCAACTCAATCTCTTTAGTTTATTTGATTCTGGTGTGTTTTTGGTGGATTTATATTTTGTCTTGTCTTTTGTAGGTGAATGACAAACCCCATATGAAAGGAAGGAAGCATGTCTGTTACAAAAGGAAGGTAGAAGAACGTTGATATTGAAAAGAACTTTCAGGGAATTTCGTCATTTACCATAATCTTACTGATTATAATGCTCTATAAATATGCACTACTTTAATGAACATTCATGTCAATGCAATATCACTTCTTTAACCTATGATTAAAGTGTTTTAATGACTGTATGTGATTCAAGATGAAATGGTTGTGAGATGGATTGAATTGTAGTGTTATTTGCTATGTTTATTAGCTAGAAAAATTGGAAAATACTTCTATGTATATGGCTTTCAATTCTTTAAGCTGATATATGAAGCATAGCAGCAAGTTTTAGGCTACAGTCAAGAAGAGTCAGTGAGTTTTGGGCTACAACCAAAAAGGACACAGAAGCATTTGTGCCGTGGCCAAATATTCCTTGGCCACGGCCAAAGTATTTTAAAAGTTCCGCGGCCAAGACCTTGCCAAAAAAAAGCCATTTTTGGCCGAAGCCAAATTTGTCTAGAATCTTTTGGGCTACAGCCAAGCCATTCTTGGCCACGACCAAAGATGCTCCAAAAGGTTTTGTGTCGCGGCCAATTTTTCCTTGGCTGCTGCCAAAACGCGACAGCACTTCAAAAATCCCCAAATCCCTAATTTTCTTTCTTTTTCCTTCCATATCTCTCTTTTTCATAGCAATCACAGACGGTTCTCTCCTCAACCCTATTTCCCCCTCTCATCATAGATCCTCATACTTTTCACCCTCTATTCTTGATTATCTTCTTTGCCATCAAATCTTTTTCCCTTTTCTGTCACTATCTCCATGGATTCCTAGCCCTAACTCTGCTCTCCATCCATCTACCAATCTTCTTTCATCATTAGAACGCCAGATTCTGATCTTCTTTACCATCCAATCTTATTAGTCAATACTAGACTCTTCATTATAACTCTACTTCTTTCTCTCTAGTTGATACAGCAATCTTACTTCCACTTACTACTCTCTTGCATACCCCGAGCAAGTCACTTTAAGTGACATAGTCCCATTATCATTACTTGCTTCTCTGAGGTATATTCAATTTTCCCTTGGTTTTATGACTTTGATTTTAGGCAGAGTAGTAGCCAATGTGGGTTAATGGTTGATGTTTGTCAGTTTTGTTATTGATGGATTAGGTTATCTAGGTTTTGACTCACTCAATATTTGTGTTCCCTATCATAAGAATTAACCGTGCTCTATGTTGGATTTATCATGATATATTGATTTCTGTGGTTGCATTGAAACATCAGTTTTGAGAGGAGTCCAATGGTTTCATAACACCAAATTTGAACCACTTCAATTATGTGATGCCAAAGTTTTCAAATTCCTATTTACATAGTGCAGTATACTTGGAAAAGAATTTTATTTTGTTTGAAGCACACTTATATCGCTCAAATTACCATAAGTGTATCGCTCAAATTCTACTCAAGAAAATTGTCCTACCATAGGTTTGTTCAATTACTACTTCTCCACTACTTATATCACATGCATGTACACATCAAGAGAGCTTATTTTTCTAGGTTGTAATGAGGCTAAGGTGAAGGTGTGTATAAATATGGATATGTGAGGCTAAGCACCAAAGAAATTCGAAAGAGCACTAATAATAATAATAATAATAAAATCACTCAAATATCCTCTTATATATATATATATATATATATATATATATATATATTCCTCTTTTTTTTCTTTTTCCTTTTCTTTTCTTTATATATCTATATTCCTCCTTCTTTCTTTTTCCTTTTCTTTTCTTTTTTTTTTTTGAATCACAATGACCAAATCAATGCCAAATAATGAATGGCACAAAATCAAACATCTCCCCCCCACACACACACACACTTAAGATGTTGCACTCCTGAGCAACCCCCACACTTAAACACAAAACTAAGGTGAAACCAATGCTCAATAAATTTCTAAGGTGCGGCATAAAATGGTTTTACACGTTGGCAAGTAATGTGGTTTTACAAAAGAATGAGTCAAAAAGGAACAAAGGGGATAAGAAAGGGAATATCATGTAAGGGAAGGCTATTTGGTCAAAGTGGGAAAATAAAAGAAAGAAAATAAACAAGCCTCCATCATAACTATGCATGTAAGTGAAAAATGTAGTCATAAAAAGAAAGAAAACAAGTTCTAGAAAACATAAATCATAAGCAGAAGCACATAGAAAATAAAGAATGGTGAAAGATGAATTCCATTCATGTAGGCCTAAAATCTCACAAAGGGTAATACAAGATCATGCGATTAGCATCACGAAATCAACTACTAAAGTAAGCAATTCAGTCCAAACAGAATGATCTATCAAAACCAACATGTCTAAGTTCACAATATGCATAGCTAAGCAATCATAGAAAGAGAAGCTGTATTATTCACAAAATCTAAGTTGATTTTGAAAAAGAAGAGTGGAAAAATGGAAGAAATAAAACAAAAGGAAAATAGAGAAAAAAAGAAAGAAGAATACTCCCCATATGCTTATGGAGGATAAGTGGCATCAGTGAATATGATATCGACTTCTTCAGGTTGCTGCTATGATCCCTCATAAAATGGTTTGAGTCGATTTCCATTCACTTTGAAGGTCCTCCCTGTGGGTAGATCACACAACTCAATAGCACTAAAAGGGAAAACATTAGTAATCACAAAAGGGCCATCACATCTAGATCGAAGCTTACCAGGCATAAACTTGAGACAGGAATTAAATAGAAGAACTTTTTGGCCCACAGAAAATTCTTTCCTCAAGATATGCTTATTATGGAATGCCTTTATCTTTTCCTTAGACAACCACCAACTCTCATAGGCATCCAATCTAAGCTCATCCAACTCTTGCAACTGGAGCTTCTGTTCCATCCCAGACTTAGCCAAATCCATATTACACTGCTTAATGGCCCAATAGGCTTGATGCTCCAACTCAACCGAAAGATGACATGCCTTACCAAAGACAAGCCGATATGGGGATATCCCAATCGGAGTCTTGTAGGCTATCCTATATGCCCACAAAGCATCATCTATTCGCTTACTCCAATCCTTTCGAGTAGAGTTAACAGTCTTCTGAAGGATTTGCTTAATCTCTCTATTTGAGACTTCAGCTTAACCATTGGTTTGTGGATGGTATGCTGTGGACACCTTGTGAATTACTCCATACTTCCATAACAAAGCACCCATGCTTCGGTTACAAAAATAAGAGCCCTAGTCACTGATAATGGCTCTACGAATACCAAACTTGCAGAAAATGTTAGACCGGAAAAAATCTACCACCACAGCAGAATCATTAGTCTTGGTGGCTTTTGCCTCAACCCACTTCAAAACATAGTCAACAGCAAGCAATATGTAAGTGAAACCATAAGAATCAGGAAATGGACCCATAAAATCAATACCCTAAACATCAAAAATTTCACAAAACAATATAGGGTACTGAGGTATCTCATGCCTACGACAAATACTACCTACTCTCTGACAGTTATCACATAACTTACAAAACATGAGAATCATGAAACAGGGTTGGCCAGAATAAACCATAGTCTAGCACTTTCCTAGCAGTTCTTTAGGGTTCAAAGTGACCACCACAGGCAGAAGCATGACAAAAGTGTAAGATGGAGTTAAATTCATGATCAAGCACACATCTCCTAATTACTTGGTCACTACAAAATCTCCACAAATAAGGGTTATCCCAAACATAATATTTAGATTCATTTTTCAATTTCAGAGTTTGGGCCCTAGTGGAATCAGGAGGTAAAACACCAGCAACCAAATAATTAACTAAATCATCATACTATGGAACCTTACCTTGTAGCTATAAAAGTTGCTCATCAGGAAAATCATCCTGAATGGAAGAGGGGGAAGAAGAAGAATGAGTGATACGAATCAAATGATCAGCTACCCAATTCTGTGCTCCACTCATATCCTTAATCTCAGCATCAAATTCTTGGAATAATAACATCCACAAAATAAGTCGAGGCTTAGCATCTGCCTTTTTCAAAAGAAACTTCAAAGCAGTATGGTCAGAGAAAACAATTACCCTACTGGCTAGCATATATGACCTAAACTTATCAAATGCAAACACTATAGCCAAAAGTTCTTTCTTAGTGGTGGTATAACTGGATTGGGCAGGATCCAAGGTCTTGGATGCATATGTAATGACATGAGAGGCTTTATTGACCCGCTGAGCCAAGATAGCACCAATAGCATAATTGGAAGCATTGCACATCAACTCAATGGAAGAGACCAATCTGGTAGTTGGAGCACTGGGGTTATAGTCAGGAAATGCTTTAAGTAATTGAAGGCCGTCTTGCACTCATCATCAAATATGAATACAATGTCCTTATGTAGAAGGTTAGACAGGGGTCAAGCAATCTTGCTAAAATCCCGAATGAAGCGTCGGTAGAAACCTGCATGACCAAGAAAAGAATGAACTTTTCACATAGATGTGGGGTAAGGAAAAGCAGTAATAACATCAATCTTAGCAGGATCTACCTTAATACCCTCACTAGACACGATGTGTCCCAATACTATTCCTGACTCAACCATAAAGTGAAACTTTTCAAATTTTAGCACAAGATTAGATTATATGCACCTATTCAAGACTCTAGACAAATTAGCCAAGCATGCATCAAAATCAGACCCATATACAGTAAAATTGTCCATGAAAACCTCCATACAATCCTTTAGAAATTCAGAAAAGATACTTACCATGCAACGCTGAAAGGTGCCAGGTGCATTGCAGAGGTCAAAGGGCATCCTTCGGTAAGCATATGTTCCAAAGGGGCATGTGAAGGTCGTCTTCTCCTGATCCTCAGGAGCAATATGGATCTGGAAATAGCTTGAGTAGCCATCCAAAAAGAAATAGTGAGACTTACCAGCCAAACGCTCTAACATTTGATCAATAAAAGGTAAAGGATAATTATCCTTACGGGTGGCTTGGTTGAGTTTCCTGTAGTCTATGCATACTCTTCAGCTGTTCTGAACTCTTGTAGGTATGAGCTCATCTTTTTTATTGGCCACCACAGTTACTCCGGACTTCTTGGGAACAACCTGGACCAGGCTAACCCACCGGCTATCAGAGATGGGGTAAATGATGCCAGCTTGTAGAAGCTTAGTCACTTCATTCTTTACCACTTCCAGAATAAGGGGATTCAAGCATCTCTGGGATTATCTCACTGGCATAGCATCCTTTTCCAACAGAATCATATGCATGCACGTAGAAGGGCTAATACCAATTATATCAGCTAATGTTCACCCAATTGCCTTCTTATTGGCCTTCAATAAGCTTAGCAGCTTCTCTTCTTGATCAAGTAGAAGGTTGTTGGCCACAATGACTGGCAGTTACTCATTTACCTCCAAAAAAGCATATTTTAAGTGAGCTAGCAATGACTTCAACTCTAACTTAGGCGGTTGCTGAATGGAGGGAAGAGGTTTGGGTATTTGCGCCACTTCTGAAGTGTGCACACCTGCAATGTCTGAAACAAAATGCACAGAAGTAGAACTTTGTCTAGGCAGCTTAATGTTAACATCAGAGTTTAGCTCATAATCAAAATGAACATCATAAACAAGATCATAATGAACATCAGAATCAAAATTTAGCTCAAATTCACAACAATCAATATCAAAATCCATAGGTAATGCAGAATCAGCAATCAAGGCACCATTAAGATCTCCATATAATGCATCATTAATCTCAGTGCAAACAAGGCACCATTCATTATCAAAATAGACACAAATGACAGAATCACCCACAGATGTAAAATCAGGATAATCAGCATACCAATTAGTAAGAACATCATCAACAGGTTCATAAATCACATCAATTCACAAAACAGAAGGCTCTTCCCTAGGATGTCTCATGGCATCAAAGATATTAAAATTCACAACAATATCACCAAATTCCATTGAAAGATTACCAGAATGCACATCTATCTTAGTCCTAGCTGTTTTCAAGAAAGGTCTCACTAAAATGATTGGGGACCTATTGCTAGGAGATTCATCCTCCATATCTAAAATGTAAAAGTCAGCAGGGAATATCAATTTATTGACTTTAACTAAAATATCTTCAATCAAACCGGCAGGATGAGCATTACTCATATTAGCTAATTGGACAACAACACCAGTAGGACGCAAAGGACCAAGACCAAGAGAATTATAAACAGATGCAGGCATAACATTTATAGAAGCACCTAAATCAGCCATACAATCATCAAATATATAATTACCAATAATGCAAGGGATAGAAAAATTCCCTGGGTCTTTGCATTTGTGAGGCATGGGTTGGAGGAGTGCTAAGACATTCTGGTTCAAGCTCACTCATTCAGTCCCACTCAATCGCCTCTTGTTGGTACACAACTCCTTCAGCAACTTGGCATACTTGGGGATCTTTTTGATGGAATCTAAGAGAGGAATGTTGATCTCAACTTTTCTGAATGTCTCAAGGATATCCTTCTCTTGCACTTTTTCTGCCAACTTCTTGGATTGAAGGGCTCTCTAAGGGAAAGGAAGAGGAATGGGAACTTCAGGTTCCTCTTCACCCTGCTTCACTGCCTCTTTGTTTTTAAAGTCAATCTTCACTTTTTCTGACTCTTTTTTTGTATGGATTCAGTCACATCTATAGCTTGTTTAGGCTCTTCCAATTTCTTACCAAACCGTAGGGAGATAGCACTAGCATTCCCCCTTCAGATTAGGAATTGTTTGTGAATGAAGGGTATTAGATCCCTGAGGCTGGAGTTGGTTCAATGATGTTACCAACTGCCCAATCTGAGTCTACAAGTTCTGTATAGAAGTTTCAATTTGTTACTGGAATTGCAAATTGTTTAAGGAAAGCTGCTTCATCATTTCTTCCAATGAAGAACCACTACTGCTAGTCAGCTGTTGTGCTGGTGGTGGAGGTGCAGATTGTTGGAAATTTTGTCTGTTCTGTGGAAACTATCTCTATTGGTAATTTCCAGGATTCTGCTGCACATGACTATTATGGTTCTGATTCTGATTCTGGTTCCACCTAAAATTTAGATGATTTCTCCAACCACGGTTATAGGTACTGGAAAAGGCATTATTTTACTGCTAGTACTGTGGCTTCCCTAGAAAAACACCCACAACGGCTACTAATTGGTCTTAATAGGTGGTGTCTTGCAAAGTAGGCAAGAATCAGTAGGATGAGAGGGATTAGAACAAAACCCACATAAGTAGCCTATCTATGGAGTAGAAGACTGAACTGTTTGAGTCACTGCCAGTTGCCTCACCAAGGAGGTCAAATCCTCAATTCTATTTTCCAATCTCTAGTGGAAATCAGAGGATGCATTGACCTGGAACGCAGCACTACTGTTTGCTCTGGTGCCAAATTGTTGAGAGTTAGCTGCAATAGTGGATATTAAGTCTCGGGCCTCTTCAGGTGTCTTGTTAACTAAAGCCCCACCACTAGAAGCATCCACCAGATTTCTGTCATTGGGTAAAATACCTTCATAAAAATAAGTGATCAGTAGCTGCTCAATTATCTGGTGGTGTGGATAGCTAGCACATAGCCTCTTGAATCTCTCCCAGTATTCATGCATATTCTCTCCATTGAATTGCTTGATGCCACTTATTTCTTTTCTGATTGTAATGGCTCTTAAAGAGTGGAAAATTCTCTCCATAAACAATCTCTCTCCATGTCGGCCCAACTTCCAACGCATGAAGGTTGAAGATAATACAACCAGTCCTTGGCTCCACCATCAAGAGAGAAAGGAAAAGCTCTCAGTTTAATGTGATCTTTATCAATCGGTTGCAGTTTCATTGTACTGCAAACCATAAGGAATTCCTTCAAATGCTTGTGCGGATCCTCACTTGCACGACCATGAAACTTGGGTAACAAATGGATAAGACCAGACTTAAGTTCAAAGTTAGCATCAAGTTCAGGGTATTGGATACACAAAGATTGATAGTTAACACCAGGTACAGTCAATTGCTTTAAAGTTCTATTATTTTCTTGATCTTCCATGGTGTCTGAGTGAGCAGAAGTGCTACTAGAATCAGATGAACTAGAGAGGTCAACAGAATGGACACAATCAGAATCAAGGTAAGAATCAGAAACAAGTTCAATGGTAACCCTCTGACTTAGCCTAACAGCCCTTCTAGCAGTAAGAATTATTCTCTCTATTTCAGGATCTCTGTCTAATAAATTAATTGCACTAGTACTGCTTCTAGTCATACATAATTGGCATAAGGCATTGGCATAAGGCAGAATCAAGACTACCACTAAAACACAAAAACGCAAAATCACAAGTCTATGTTAGAAATTAACCAAAAAAAATTCAAAAACACTATAAAATGATTTTTAAAAATTATAGGACTTCCACAAAACAACTTCTACAATATCTGGGAACCCAAAAATGTAATAAAAAATTTTTAAAAAATGAAAAAGTGGTCTAAACGATGAAATTTGGAAAAGTTAGGTAGGTGCTCATGGTAAAGCATGAGTTCAACTCAAAGGAACATTTTGCTTCAGCTCACCAAAAATCAGCCCAATCAGAGTAAGTCAAAAATTTTCGTAGAAATCCTAGAACAATTTCTGAAATATTGGATATGTCTCACCAAGACCAAAAAACAACGAAAAAGTGGTCTAGATGATAGAATTTGGGAAAAATAAGGGTGATTTCACTTCGTAAAGGAAGTAATTTTTGCTCATAATGCCCAATTCCTTCAAGAAAGACTTGTTCAGAGTGATTTAGGTGAGAAAGAAATCTGCCAAGTCACCAGAACCACCTAATCTAAACTATTCTATTCTATTCTACACTACACTATTGTCTACACTACTGTTAATACTAGACTTATGCAAATTCCCCGGCATCGGCGCCAAATTTTGATCGAGAGTTGCCGAACTCTCACAAAATAACCAGTTTCAATACAAATTTGCAATATAAAGAACCTGGATCATTTCCCATAGAATTCACAGTCGGTATAAAATTATTAGTCAATAAAACAGTAAAACAGTAATTGGTTGGGGGGTTTAATGGAACAATAAACTAGAACTAAAGACAGAAATCAACAAACGAATTCAATCAGATTAAAACGACTAACCCAAAACTGGGATTCTAGAGCTTCCTTCCATCATCAGACGGAAATATTGTAACTAAACTCATGATTGATTCTAGACAAACCTAAATCTCTGCATTCGTCCAGAAAATCCCTCGACTAGACGATCGTCTAGTGTTCGTTCAAACGTGTGGCGTGTTACTGTGCGATCACATAGAAATCACTACAACCCGGTTTAAATTATGTCCTTGAGATGTATAAATCCAAACATTAAATCTAATATTCGAACTATTTCCAAAAATCGAATCCGATTAGAGTAAATAGAAATAAGTTACGTTACCAATCAAAGCGCGTCCTTTGGATGAAAACGTGGAATCCTCAATCCATGGGTCAGTCACAAAAGTTTAGCCAAGCATGGATCGAAAAGACGAAGAACGGATGAAGAACATTTCAGAAAATTTTTAAACTCCTGTCTTCAATCCAATATTCTATCAAAACGTCCTAACACATGTTTTTTCTTAACTGGAGTAAAAACCTAATTGAAAATGGATCAGGGCTTCACAAGTCCAGCCCAAAACGGAAAAAAATACAAATGGTCTTTAATTACAAAATTCAGGCCCAATAAAAAATTGGGAAAATGGTTTAAAAATACCTTTTAAGCAAATTAATTGCTAAATGGTACCAATGTGCAAGCAAGCATCCATCATGTGCAATCAGCATCCACATGTGCAAAAAGCATCCCTGCGAAAGTGCAAACACCATCCCTTATGTGCAAAATATCATCCACCCGTGTGCAACATACCACCCACCGTGTGCAATGGTAGCAATGAGCAATTAATTTGCTTGCAAGGTGTTTTTTAGCAATTCTCCCTAAAAAATTTCTAGAAAAATGCATCTGAATTTAGCTCCAACTTTGATTGTCTTCTTGTCCTAATTTACCTTTCAAGTCTTCATATAGATTGTAGCTCTTTGAATCATCTAAAACATGAGACAAGAATGAGGCTAATCGAATATCTAGTTTAAGAGTTATGATCAAAATAGTAAAGCATTGTAAATCTGGGATTTTATCATTAAAATAAATTAAATCTAATAAAACACCCAAAACCCAAATAAGCATAAAAGCCCATTATTTATTAACTAAATAATCCTAAATTTATTAATCAAGAGATACAAATAAGTATAATAAATATTCAATTATCACCTGCATTAGGAGCGTATGGCGATCTCCACTTTGGGGAGCTAACGTTGACTTCACCTTGGACAATTTCCGATAGTATTTGTCTTTACCCCTTGTAAAGGAGTGTAAATACAAATACTAATTGGAAAATAAAGATGAAATCCCTAAAGATGACATTTCTCAACTATTGGACTATGAAGGCATGGTATCTTAGCATTGCCCAGCGGGTATTAGAAATATCTGCTTCGTGCGTGATTATCAGTGGAGGCCTACATTTGGTTACATTTTGGGAAAGATTACTTATGGCTATTCTCCAATTGCAGCCGCATCACCAAGGAACAAGCCTTCGATTTGTCCCTCCTCATGAAAAAGGAACCGCTTGACAATAGACATTTTATTTACACTTCTATGCGGGACCACGTTCATGATCATACATGGAATCTCATGATCCCTCATCTTATCTTTGACTTCTATGATTCTTTGGGTGTTACAGCCACCTCGACTGATATTAACTTTAAACCAATCCAAAAATTCCAATACAAGAGCATCAAACCAAAGGTGGCTTAACAAGATCAACCACCCCAACCTTCCCTTGATGAACCCGACTTGGATATTCCAATTGAACCAACCAAACATGGTAAAGCTTCATAATATCAGCCTCAACTGACAATGTAAGCGATCTTTTCCATAATGCATAATATCGATGCGAATGTCGGTCAATGCTTAACTACCTTGTATGATCATAGGCTCGATTGAGTAGAATTGAAGCATTCATTACTCAACAAGCTCAAGGAGCTTCCTATGATGTAGAGACAATGGTGATGATGATGATGATGATGATACTGGTGGCGCTGAGTAGGGAGCAGTTACTTTTACAGGTCACAGTGTTTAGTCGGATTTTGTTTCTTTTTCTAGATATAGTTGTTTTTATGTCTATCTCATGAGTAGACTTTTATTTCTTTTTCTAGTTTCTAGTTTTTTTTTGTTCATACAATCACTTGTTAATGCAGTCATTTGTCATTGGATAATCTATGCTTTTCTCTTATAATTACACATTCTCAGGTTGTGAATTCTATTATGCATCACACATACCTGTCATTTTCCTGCTTGTGGATATTGGTTATATATGTTTTAAGTGCAGGTGATGTGTAACTCTTGTGCCTGAGTGATAACCCTCATTTTTTTAGTTGTGGCAGTAAGGGTACTGTCTATTTTAAGTTTGGGGTTGTTTTTAAATGTCTTTATGCATTTTGACAAGGGTTTCAAGTTTGAAAATATTAACTGTTTCTTGTCCTCTGGCTCAAAAGTTGAGTTAGATTAATTAATTATCTCTGAAGGCAAATGTGTGACCCAACGATAGAAAGGATGCTTAGGTTTTATGTTTTATAGGAAAATAATAATAAATATTTCTGAATGCTTGATTTATATTTTAAAACTTGTTTCCTAACAATTTTCAAAATAAACACTATGCACAAGACTTGGATACGATTTGAATGCTTTTGTTAGGAGATTCTGTAGCAAATTGGTGTGTATGCTCTTTTCTCATTGAAGGACTTTAGAACCTGCATTAGAATTTCTCGAAATGAATTAGCGATTTCGCATATTTTTGAAAAATGATTTGGGTATTCTTTTAAATGCCTTTATGTCTTTCAAGCCTACCTATGATATTAGATCTACTTGCACCCCATTTAAGCCTCTATAATAGAAAAAATCTGTTTTTAAAGACCCACACCAGACCGTAACCTTTATAGCCTAAAAAACCATAAATTACCCTAATCTTGAGATAAATGATGATTTGGTGATGATTATTGGAAGTAAGGATTGGTATGGTGGTTAGAAGAGGTATGTTATTGAAAAGCTGGGTATAAAGTACATGGTCATTAGTAGTTGGTACTCTTAAGTCTTATCTCAAAAAAATGTTAAATCCAATAAGACTTGCAGTGCAAAGGAATCAATTTGAGATAAGTTTAGGGGAGTGTTTATGCTTCTTGAAAGAAAATTTTGTGAAGAACCTTAAAGGAATTATTTATTGTCATATTATCTCAAGAGATTTGAATCCTCTGTTTTCTTATTCTTTTAAGAAGTTTTCTTTTAAGAAGTTTAACCATTAGCCACATTACAAGCACGTAAAGTCCCATTGATTTTTAAAATTGTGTGGAATAATCTATTAGTGGATAGAGAGGAGAATGTAGGCATATAAAGATATGATATTGAGGTTTCTTTATACATGTTGAAGTGTTGCATTTGATCTTGATAACTAAAGTAAAATTGTTATCTAACTCTCCTCACACACACATTCTAAAAGTTGTTCGGAAGCCTATTTTTAAATTGTAAACCGTGCATTCCTTTATATTTCATTGTTTTTCCTATTGGACATAACATCTTAAGCAACCAATAAGGAAATCATCATGCATATATACTAAGTCGGGGATTAATTAATTTAACTCTTTTATCACATAATTGGTTTTACTTGAACATGAGCAAAAGTTCAAGTTTGGGGGTGTGTTAACCTCATAAAATTCTTGTCAAATTGGGCATATTTCCCATCAAATTCTCACACATTTTGGTGATTTAAAAGGTATCAGAGAGTATAAATATGAAGAAAATGTGCCTAATGCATATTTGACATAAAAAGAGCATAATTCTGTGATTAAGCATGAATATCTTATTGTGTTCATCAACTATTGCCTTTTATGGATTTTCTTGTGTTAATAGGATAATATTTCAGCTACACTTGAAGCCAGAGAAAGCACAATTCAATGAAAAGAAAGTGAAATGGAGTCTAGGAAGTCATTCGTGCCATGAAAAAAGCAAGAAGTGATGAAAACAGGCCTTGGTTACAGTTAAGCTTCCAATCATAAGCTTGTTCACGGCCAAGCATTTTCCTTAGCTGCAACCAAGACCACATGTTAAGCTTGGCAGCGCCAAGACATTTTTCAGCTAAAGCTCATGACAGCAGCTACGCGTTTTTGATTTCTGGGGCTTATAAATACAAGATCCAGGAACCAGAAGGCCATCTTTGAAATATGGAAAATCTTTAGAGGTGGCTAGAGCACATCTCTAAGCTAATAAGTGTTGTAAATCAAGGAAAATCAAGTGGAGGTTAAAGATTTGAAGAGATTCAAGCTCATTTTCCTTAGTTTTGCTTATTTCTTCCCTTTTCTCCTCCATTTTGCTGATATGGCTGTACTTGTTTTATATTTTTGTGACTATTTTCTGAACATGAGCAGCTAAACTCTTCACTCTAGGATTATTTTGAACCTTTGTATGGATTAATACTTGGATCTTCCTCTCTTTTATGTATGAATGATATATATATCTGTTGACTTTATCCTATGCTTAAGGCTTCTGAATGTTTGGCCATTATTTAGATTATTTAGTTCACTCTGTTTTGACTTGAGAAAGAAAAATCTGGGTAAAGAATTTGGTTAAAATCATGCTTGACTTGAAGTTTACTTGTTAAATGGATGGGTCGTTAGTGACACAGTTATAGTCACTAATCTAGCATTGTCAAATGCAGGTTGATGCTGAATGCATATTCTCAATTAAATGTAGCAAGAGATTGTGCATATTAATTAAGTGTATTAACTTGGTTCTGACTTGAGAAAGAATAACCAAATACCTTTAAACCTTAGACTAACACATATAATCATTGAATACACTAAAAGAGAGGAACTTTATCAAGTTTTTATGAAATGCAAAGGGGATAAATAATCCTAAGTTTCATATCATATTTGAATTTAAACAAAATCAGTTTTTATTGTTTTAGAAACAGACTTTATAAATTCCTTTTTCATATCAACATGTTTTGGCTAAACTTTATTGAATGCACTAAGCTTATTGTATGATAATTTGTTAAAACAAATCCTCGTGGGGACGATAATTTACTTATCACTTTATTACTTGGCGTGTCTCATGCACTTACGGTGGCGAACAGTTTCTTCCAAAGATTATGCCAAAACAATGTAAGAATAGTAGTTGTTTCGGTTTCTTATGGGATTCAACGAGGGGTTCTATCAAGTCAGAAGCCAAATACTCCCTTATGGCTCTTCTTCTTTCACCTAAACAAGCTTATTCGATGATTACACAAGAGGAAATCAAAGGAATTTATTCTATGGACCTTCGACAATACCCCTTAATGGTACTGCAATAGTAGAGTAATGAGGGGGCATGGTAAGGGATAAGGAAGAAGATGTGGTTAGAATCAATAGGTGTGCAATTATTGCTAACAAAAATGGAACACCAAAGGGAGTCTTGCTATCATATTATTGGGTTTCCCTTGGTTTTCTACAAGCACGAAACAAAAAGGAATAGGAGGACCAAGCAAATTTTGCTAGAAAAGAAAACTTGATAAAGCATTATGCCAAAGAGCATGATTTGGAGATTGGCTAGCAAGCATTACTCTTCACTCATGAACAATACAAGAAGATTCTTGAGATGCTTAAGTTGGATTCAGAGCCAACTGAAGCTTCTGTAACTGTTCAAGCTACTACCCCAAGTCTTAATCCTAACTTCAACACTAAATAGATATTAGATTTTGGGGCAAGTTGTCATTTTGTTAGTAATATAGGTCTTTTAGATAAATCTAAACCCTACATAAGACAGACTAAGTGGATGAAAGTGCCGAGTAGAGAGAGAATTAAAATAACACACACTAGAAATTTGAAACTCATTGAACATATATCTTTATCAAATGTGCTTTATGCTAAAGAATTTTGCTACAACCTGATTTCAATAACTAAAGTGACATTAGATAGAAAATTTGTTGCTTCTTTTCTCTCTAATTTTTATGTTTTGCATGACATGTCAAATGGGACGATCAAAGGGATTAATAAGCATTCAAGAGCCTCTACTTGCTGAAAAGACCTCATAATCATGAATTGTTGAATTTTAGGAGTAAAGTTGAACATGTAAACAATATGAATTATAGTTTATGGCATTCTAGATTAAGGCATGCTCCTATAGATATTTTATGAAATTTAAATGATGTAAAAATCTTTAAATTTGTCAAAGATAATAATAAATGTGAGATATGCATTCAATGCAAGCATACATGCTTGCCTTTATCTTCTAGTACCTCTGAATCTAATTGTTGTTTTGAGCTATTGCACGCTGATGTATGGGAACCATATAAGACACCCATACATCAAGGATATAGATACTTTCTTACTATTGTAGATGATTATTCTAGAGGGACTTAGGTATTTCTCTTACATTTTAAATCCAATATTTCTAAATGCTTGAAAACCTTTATTCGATATGCTGTGAATCTTTTTTCTGTAAAAATTAAGACCATAAGAACCGATAATGGTACCAGATTTGTAAATCAAGAATTGACAAATTTTTTTAATGATCTTGGGAATGTGCATCATAAATCTTGTCCTTTTATTCCTCAGTAAAATGAGGTGGTAGAAAGGAAGCATAGACACTTGCTTAATGTTACTAGAAGTATCATGACTAATGTAGGTTTACCTATCAAATTTTGGGGTGAGGCCATTTGTATCACTGTATATCTTACTAATAGAACCACATCAAGAAAGGTATCTTATCTTACACCATATCAATTGTTGTATAGGAGACCACCCAATTTAGGACACCTTAGAGTGTTTGGATGCTAGCATTTGCTAAGAATTTAAATTGTATAGATAAGTTTCAAAACAAGGCAGATCCATTTGTTTTCCTTGGGTACCCGAACACTCAAAATGAGTACCTACTTTATAATGTTAAAAGTAAAACTCTCATAATTTTCAAGGATGTGATCTTAATTGAGGATTAATTCTCCTTTAGTGACTCAAAGCAATAATCAAAGGGGAGTTGAGAAAGGTAAAGTTGATTTCTTTAATGATTTATTTGATAATAATCATTATGTAACATCTCCTTCTAGAAATAGGAATCAGCACAACTAAGAAGGGGGACTTCAAAGAGAGGATGCACAAAGGTATGCAATGGAAAATGGTGATGGTAATGATAGGTTAAGTTCCATAATATTGATAATAATTTGTTTAGCTAATATACATAGACAACTACTCATTTGGACAAAAGATTATGAATGTCAATTTTTGTCTAATCACAATGATCAAGGTCGTATCCCTACTAGTGATCTTGTGCATGAGAATGATGTTAGCATGATTGGTTCTATCTCTCTTGATAATTTAAATTATCCATATAATTGTGTTCTTTCTTCCATTGATAAGGAGGTAGAACAAGATGACTTTTATCAAGCTAGCAAGGATCCTAGATGGTTTGAGGCAATGCAAGCTAAGATTAAGGCTTTGACACTAAAGAAAACCTAGAAAATAGTGAATTTGCCAAATGGTAAGAAATTAATTGGTTATAAATGGGTCTTTAAGGTCAAGTACAAAGCGGATGGAAAAGTTGACAAGTTTAAGGCTTGCCGCTAAGGGTTACAATCAAAGAAAAGGTATTGATTTCTATGAAATATTATCTCTAGTTGTTAAGATTGTAACACTTAGAACTATCCTTAAGCTTGATGTTTTTAACAATTGGGAAATCCATCAAATGGATGCAGATAATGCATTCCTTCAAGGAGATCTGCATGAAGAGGTTTATATGACTATTCCTCATGGTTTTGAAAAGAAAACGGATCACTTGAAGGTATGCAAGCTTGAAAAGTCCCTTTATAGGTTAAAGCAAGATTCAAGACAATGGAATAAGAAGCTAACCCCATTATTGATTAAAGGAGGTTTTCAACAAAGTAAGCATAATTATACATTGTTTCATAAGCAAACAAAGTTTGGTTTAGCAATTGTCTTTGCTTATGTCGATGACTTAATAATTACTAGTAGTAATATTCAAATTATTAATGATGTAAAAGGACATTTGCACAAGGAATTCAAGATTAAAAATCTTGGAGCCTTAAGGTACTTTCTCAACCTAGAAGTGTTGAGATTCAAGCATGGTATTCTTCTCAATCAAAGGAAATATGCATATGAATTGATTGATCAAACTGGTTTAGATGAATCTAAGACTGTTTTAACCGTCATGGAACAGAACCTTAAATTGATAGCTACAAAAACTAAATTATATTTCTATATAGATGATGCAGGGGTCTATAGAAGGCTTGTGGGCAAGTTGTTGTATCTTACTTTGACTGGACCTGACATCTCCTTCATTGTGCAGGTGTTAAGTCAGTTTATGCAGGAACCCAAAGAATCATATATGAAGGTTGTGCTTAGATTGGTGAAATATTTAAAAGATAGTCCAGGGAGAGGAATATTTCTCTCAACTCAAAACTCTTCTATTTTAGAATGTTATTGTGATTCTAATCATGCTGGTTGTGCATATACAAGATATAACAAGGTTTCTTGTGACATTTGGTGGTTCACTTATCTGTTAGAAGTGAATAAAAACAAAGTTTGGTATCTATTTCTTTAGCTTAAGCCAAATATAGGGCTCTTTGAAGGGCCATTGCAGAACTTACTTGGATAGTTGGTTTGATGAAGGAATTGCACATCAACAAAGTGAAGCGAGTTAGAGTATTTTGTGATAGCAGATCAACAATCCACATCACCATAAATCCTATATTCCATGAGGATTGCCACTTTGTGAGAAAGAAGCTCATGAGTGGAATGTTAGAGTTTCATCATGTTAAGTCAGAGGAGCAACATGAAAACATATTAACTAAGGCTGTTAGAGGAGCACAACATGATTATATATATCCTCAGCAAGTTGGGGACATATGAATATAGAGTCTCCAACTTGTGAGGGAGTGTAAATAATAGTTGAATATTTAGGAACAGTTTGTTTATTATGTAATGTGTTTGTGTTTGGTGTAATGGCCCAATATGCTAGTTGGGCTGGCATTTAGTAGGTTTTAGAATTGTGTGTGTGTGTGTGTGTGTGGGGTAAGAATAGTTTGTATGATGCAGAGTTTTGATTAGTGTAAGAAGCCAATTATTCAGGAAATCTCTGGTTAGGCATTTAACACTATGTGGCTTAATCAGAGTCTGAATTGTAGTCCACTTTCATGTGGGCAGTTCATCATTCAGTCTAATCCACAGGAATGCCTAAAACCTTCAGTATCCCCTCTTAAATATAGATTTTTAGATTCCCTTTTACTTAAATAGTTTTGTTTCAATTACAAGAATTCTATGATTATTATTGATAATTAAGTCATATGTAAGTACATATATAAACTATCTTTTTATGTGATATGAGCCAAACGAGCTCATAGGCTAGTATGGAATGGTGATTAAATCTTTCAAAAACGACATTTTAATCATGATTATAATATATGAGATAATCATATGAATATGAGTGGAGTTTTATCAACGTGCAAGATAAGCAGCTTCAATGCAAGCACTAAATTTATGGTAAACTGGCGAACAATTGCGTGTGGCACAAGTTAAGTAGCTACAGTATATATCAAAGCTCATGTAAGGGCCACTATATTATTACTCGCCATTATGACTAGCATTGGAGGCTCATTAGGGGATCGCTATCATCATCAATTCAGGTGATGACAAATATTGAACAGTTAGGCATGTGGCGTGATTTTGTTTGCCCCATGAGGTGGATTAATAATGTAGAAGAAATGTTTGCATAATTTATTTTATTTAATCATTATTTTTTTCAGTTGATACATTACCTTTTATCATTACTCATTGAAATTGAAGTATTTTATAGTTTTTCAGAGGTGTACATTAGTCTAGTCGGTAAGGTGAACCAAGTTGAGCTAAGTTAGGCCACTCCAAAGACTAAACAAGTAAATTGGGTGGTTGGGTTGAATAGAATTTCTTTTAAAACAAAAGAACCTAAATATATAAATAAAAATAAAAATAAAAAAATTTCGGGGGTTATATTGTGAAGGTTTTTTTTAAAAAAAATCATTTTTGTACTTATAGTCTTCCAAAATATAAATATCACATTGAACTAAATTTTAATTTCTCAAATTAATTATGCCAATGTAATGAATATAAAATACGTATAAGGAATGAAATCTATCAGCCACACTATTTAACAGATTTTAGGTTGATAGATGATAAAGCATAAGGTTGAATCTAGTCTATATATGATAAGCTACACTCTTTACTGGGTTATAGAAAATAAGCTTATTTATCATACTTCATGCTTTATACTACCTACAATTTTAAATATAAAATCTCCTTCATAGTTCAAATTGCACTTTAGATTTTATTTTAAGAACAAGAGATAGTAATAAATTCTAACAAGTCATATAATTCATGAGCTATGTGAAGCTTATATTTTAAACGACCATATGTAATGTGTGGAACGAGAAAACCACGTTTAATCTAAAGGGGTGTTTAGAAATCCTAAAAATATACTTTTACATTTAATGAAACAAAACTCCTCTCACATAAATTTATCTCGTATAACACAAAATCACTTACAATAAGCAAATCTAAACACCCATTTAGCCAAAAAAATTTATCAAAACAATTTTCTTTTTCAAATCAATAACTCATTGAAAAGAATAATCTATGACTAATTAAAACCAGCCATACCTTTTTCTTAAAAAAATGAAGATATAAAACGTGTTGTAGTGGTGAAGGAGGCAAATTCGATTGCTTGTGAGAGTTGGAGCACTGGAGATTCTGGAAGTGACAGGTAAAGAAATAAGGATAGATATCGTACTGATAAGAATTGTGATGAGTGTATATATATGATAAACCATATTACACAATGAAATGACATGCCATTACATTATTATACCCCAAAACCTAGTGAGCACCCCAATATGGATCCTTCTTTGGATAAAAAGAAAAATTGCTTGGAACATAATTACTCAGCATTATTTATTATTATTGTTATAAAAACATCAACCATATATTCCTAGACAACAAATAACTAGGAGTCACCTTCACTTAAACAGTACTTAGCACCATTTTCGCTTTTGAGTGGGCAAGTGGACACTACCACTTCTTGTTGCAGTATATACCCAGTTGACCTTTTTTACAATATATCTCATAATTTGGATTTTAATGATCGCAATAGTTATTATTGTTAGATTGATCACTGAGTGAAGTAATATTATTGCTGTCAAGTTTTTTTTTTTTTTTGGGTGGGAGAAGAATACATAATTGCATGGCTGAGTTGACCCTCAATTGACAAGCACATTAAGAATGGGTTGTACTTTTGTAGGTACAACAGAACAAGTGGTCGAAGGTTGTATTATATTATTCCAAGTCAACGTAATGTCACCAACTTTTTAAAGCTAACTTTATTATCAGTCAGGAAGAAGAAGGTTGATTAGTGTTCCTTATGATTCGTATCTAAGATATGGCACTGAATTATTGTCCATGTGTAACTTTTAATTTGTGTCACGAATGCGGACAATAGCTGGATAAGGATACAATATGAGCGATGCCCTTGTTGTTGTATTTGTTTTCTTTTGGAAAGTATGCTTCTACAACAGAAATTATTAATATTAGGCTATTTATTTTTTATCCTCGATGGATTAAGGCCCAAACTCAAATGGGGTAGGTGGGTGAGACAATTTTCTGTATTATTTAAATAAAGAAAAGAATTAATAAAAATTAATCTCAAAGACAGTTCACAAGATATGAGAGATTGAGTATTAGGGGATGGATCATTTGGTAACTTTCAAATAGGGCTATGCGATGGTCAGCCCGCCTGCCCATTTATTTTTTAAGCTCATGCCCGTTAAATGCTCAATGAAGCCCATGTTAAATGGGTTGGGCTAAACCTATGTGGGTGTTTGAATGGGCATGGGCAACCTAATAGTGCATTTTTAAAAAATAAAAATAAAAAAAAGAAAAATTCAATATGCAATTGCACTTCTCCGACATTATTGGAACTGATTTCTTAATATAAATCACAAAAAGAACGAATAATAAAACATCATAACCCTCATCCTTCCTCATTGAAACCACACATTAAATGACATGCACAAAGTTATCCACGTCAACCTCCTTCAATTTAGGAGGACTTTAGTGTGGCCAATTTTGAGTGCATACCAATGCCTTAGCCATCGTTGAAGATAAGGGCCTTTTAAAAGTATCTAATACTCAAACCTTAGTATTAAAATCATATTCTAAAGATACTATGGAGATTGATGCAGCCAACAAATCATGTGTGATCAAATTTAGATCTTTATACTTCTAAGCATACAATTTCCACCATACCCAAATGTCAAATTTTGGTTCACAATATTCAATTAAATCAGCTTGAAAATATTCATACACCTTTGAAAGCTGCTCAACCCTCTTAGTCACAGTCTTTACATAGGCTAAAAACTTGTTTAATGTTAGATCATTGACAGACAAAAATATTTCAGTTTTAACCTATGGAACTAAAAAATTTCCAGCATAAACACTATTACCCACTTGCTCTAATGCTAACTTAGACTAAGATTCAAATGCTTCATTATAAGTAATGAAGCTATCATATAAACCATGCAAGATATACATAATATTCTTCAACTTGACCTCATTCACACTGTATTTCATTAGGGAAATATTGCTTTCAAAGCAACTTTGACTTCACCTTATATATACTATAATATATTTATATTTAAATACATATTTTATCTCACATATGTCAGTGAGTGAGATATAATTAAATTAATATATATTATACACACACATATGGGCGGGCATGGACAGCCTGAGGGAGTGCTTGTAACCTGTCTTGTTTAGTACACAAGCTAGCCCATTTAAACCTGCCTGTTATATGTCTTTCTTGGGTAGGTCAAAATGGACAATTTTCAGTTGGGCGGGTTCACTGGGAGCCCTACTTTCAAATCACAGTGAAAATTTCTCTCAAAAAAAGCTTCTCTTCTTCCTGCAAGCGGTACATTCATTGTGTTATAATCAGACTCTGTTTGTGATTCAGATTCACGTGAGTAACTTGAGTACTTAACTGAAATCATAGGTACGCCCAAAATCTTTCAGAATCAATAGTGAAGAAAGCATAGAAATATAATTTATAGCGAACCTATCAACCTTAATTTAGTGCAAGTCAAAAAGTTCAATCAAATGCCAAAAAAAAAAAAACAAATAAATAATGAACTCGATATATATCCTTTAAACGATGCTTGAGTTCAAACTTTCTGAATTAGAGAAAATCACATTGCGAAATCTACTTTATTTAGGGCTGAAAATAGTTGAATCTGATTAATTATACCGAATACCAGTTAGTCATAGCAAAACAAATTGGAAAAAAGCACACTTCATTTAGGATCATTGATAGATGTTGCCATAGAATTTTTTTTCTCTCTCAATTTTAATTTTACCCTTTTAATAAATTTTTGAACTTGATCCAAATTATCTTTTATTCTCTCCAGTATTTAATATAAGATATATTTACCTTATTTAATTAGATTTATGAAGCTAGTTAAGATAATTAATATGACATATTTTCAAAGACACCTTAGTCATTTTCTTTAATTTCCTCTTTTCATTTCCTTCTTGATTATAATTGAAAGAGTATTAATGGGTAAATTAAAAAAAGAATAACAAATATAAAAATATGTCATATATTAAAAATTGGAAAGAATATTAAATAAAAAATGAAATATTTTCTGATGCATTCATAGTGGATATATGTTTTTTTTTTGGGCTATACATTCATACAGTTGCATAAAATTGAATAAGTTATAGATAAATTTATAATTTGAACAATGCAAGTATTAGTATATATTTATTTTTGTATCTTAAACATGATTAAAAATACATGGGCCGAACTGTATCACTACACCTTAGCCCAACCAGTTGAACAAGGGATGATATATGTTTCCCCCAAAAAGAAAAAAGTATTGGATGACTCAACCTACAATTAATTCATTAGATTAATTGGTTTTAATAGGAAAATGAAATCCATCAATTGGATGAACCCAAAAGAAAATGGATGTCAAACAATGTTCTAGACGTTGTATTTTGATTGGATATTTTTAAAATAATAAATCCATCAAAATATAAAAATACATTAAAAAAGTATAAATTATCTTTATTTTTATCGTCTTTTTGGAATTTTATATATAATATTTTTGGTAGAATTTAGATGGTATCCCTTGGTTAATAGCCAGAGATTAATTTTCCCAAAGCGTAGAAATAACCTAAGTGGATTTTGCCTCTCCCAATAAAGTATTTTCTATACACACGGCTTGGTTCAAACTCGAGATATCATGTTTAAGGGACCTAGCCATCTACCAACTATAATGGGCTTGTTGATGTATTTATAATTTTCTTAACTCAGTCTTCCGTTTGAATAATTACTTAGGGCCCGTTTGATACGCTGGAATTGGAGAGGATGAAAATGGAATTGGGTTTCAATTCCATCAGTGGGTTTGTTTGGTACAATGGAATTGACTCTCAATTCCAATTCCACGTGGAAGCCAAATAAGTCACTTCCACCAAAATGAATTTTATCCCAAAAGCTAAAATTTGTAATTCCACCTCCACAATTCCATCAATTACCATCCTCCCTTTGGTAACAACGGCACCTCTCTTCACTCTAGTGACAACTGTAACATCCTTATTTTTATTTTTAGGATATAATTATAATTTGGAATTAATTATTTATAAAAATGAAATTAGTAGGTAATTTTTGAAATAAAAAGAAAAGGGGGATCTGATTAAAATATATTGAAAAAATTAGAAAAAATTATATTAAAAAAATTAATTATAATAATAATAATAAAATAGTTTGGTTATTTTGGGTACTTGTTAGGTTTTTTTTTAGATAAGGGCATATTAATAATTTCACATTTAAAATATAAATATTAAATAAAAATAATGTCTGAATTCCATGTACATATCAAACACACTTTTAAAACCTATTTCCAATTCTATATCTATATCCATATCCATATCCATCAAAATCAATTCCAATATACCAAACGGCCCTTAATGTTTGTGTTACTGGACTTTTTGTTTTTTATTTTTTTTTTTCCTTGGTATAATGTGTTTGTTAGTGGACTTTTGTTTTTCGCAGTCTATTATTAGACATTGCAATTTGGACTATATTTATATTTGGGCCGCGCGTTTCTGAATGGATTCTTTATCTGTTAACTAGCCCCTAGGTTCACTTTTACTTTGGGCTTTTGATTGTTTCCCTTATGCTTCTAGATTTATTTCTTCTGGTGTTTTACTAAAGGGGGCTAGATCTAGTAAAAAAAAATGCCAGTCTCTTATAATATAATGAATTAAAATTTGAATCTTTATTAAAAAAGTGTTCACATTTGTGTCTGATAGTGCCTCAAACATAATTGCTTTCAATAAGAGGGTACCTATGCCGAGCAAAAAATACTGATTTTGTTTTAATTTTGGCCCTTTTATCACTATTATTTGTTTATTTATTTTTCATATTTCCGTTTATTGCATATTTTCATCAAAATGAATGTCACAAGTGTCATATTTATCCGTAAAAAAGAGAATAAAATTATGTAATCCATCCATAAAATTATCTCAAACTTATTATGCTATCTCCTACCCTTTTTTTAAATCAAATTTCACTATAACCTCCTATATAGGAAGTGAAGTAATAAGGAGTGCCCATCCTAAAAAGGCTAACCCATAGTGTGGGACAGCCCTTGAATTTATAAATTATATACTTCTCTTGTAAGACTCTCGACTATGGAACTCATAAGAACACACCCTTTTGATAGTCAATATTTCCAGCGTCTCCATATCATAACACTTCGGTTGGTCTATTATGATCAGAATCTTCTATGGATAGCTCTCTATCCCCAGTATATCTAAATCACAACACTTTACTTGATCTCTTACCACTAGAATCTTCTATGGGTAGCCCTATGTGAACATCGACACATAAAAGCGCTTATGGTGCTATTGCCTTAGGCTTGCTCTTAGGTGCTTCAGTACCAGCGGCTGGCAAAATGCATAACTTCAATTAAATATATGAACAGGAGAAGTTAAGGTTTTTAGGGAGAGAACGATAGCAGACAATTGAGGGGCGTTTTGGAGGCTGCACTAAGGAAAAAGAGGAACTAAGGAGCCTTAGGGGGAGCTAGATTTAAATGGGAGTTTGAACCTTCAAGCCAAAATTACACTGTAGTTCTACTCCCTTCTCTCTCTTGTTTGTTGGTTTTAACGTTGGATTTATATACTCTCTTCTCTCTATCGTCACATGGAGATGGCTTTAATATGTTACCTGTTTGAATTGTGTAAATACTTGTGGTATTTGTGAAGATCCAGACACAATTTATATAGTACTTGATTCGATTCTAAATATAAAATTCAATTGATCTTTTTGGAGAGATTAATAAAACTAATTAAATTATTTTAAAGTAATTATATTTATCATTTTTTCTCCAAACTAATTTATCTGACTTATAAACTAATATGTAATTTAATCATACTCAAGATATTATATGATTAAGTAACTTATTCAGTTTCCTTAATTACTTCAAAAAAACAGTCAACTATATCCTATATTTGGGACAGGAAATAGTAACATAATTTGAAATTTTAGATGATTAAGTGCTTGATATTTAATTGGCTAAATTTTTTGGAGATATATGATATATGTTGCTGGAAAACACCCCCCTCCAAAAAAAAAAAAAAGATCTTAGTATTCAGTTAGTATAATTTTTTGCTAGTAATAAAATTAATACTTTGTTTTTTTATGTATATGTATCCTCCTATTGGAGGTAATCCTATTTAAGGTATTATCGGATACTAAATGTGGATACCTCTCCTAACAAGGATTCAAATCTTAATTTTTCATGTATAAAGAACTAATCCCTTCCGCTAAACCCAACCTCCATCAATAATAAAATCAAAACTTTTACATGCCGAAAAATTGGCATATATTTAGATTGGGCCACACCTCAACTTCCATTCACAAGACTACATGTGCCTCAGTTTCATCGAAAAGAATGTCCTTCATGTGCACACATATACAATATATGTTCCCCCAAAAAAATTAAAATAAAGGATGAAAATGCACATTACATTTTTATGTTCACTTAAGTTTGTTAATTTTTAAAAAATATTTTTAAATTCCAGCATATTAAGTTTGATTTTCAAAAACAACAATTTTTGAAAAAATACTAACAGTATTAAACATTAAAAATTAAGGGATTGCAAATATACTTTATAGAATTAAGCAACCAAATTAAAAACTTACATGACATTATAGGAGTGAAGGTGTACTTCTGTCAAATAAAAAAATTAAATGATACAAAAAAATTGTTGAAGTGTAAAAATACATTAAAAAAAAGTTAATTTAAAAAATATAGAAGATGTACATAAACAGAGAAATAGCACGCTACGTTCTTCTAAATCTGTGTGCCGGCATTTTGTTTATAGGGTTAAGTTTTTTTTTTTTTTGATAGAAAATGATAAATTACAAAAAACACTCAGGGATTAACCTCCTGAGTCAAATAACATTCTCGACTCTTTTTCATCAGTAAGTAAAAAACTCCTAATAATCTCAGGAGGTGAATCAGTGTGTGTTTGGAAACTCTCCAAACTATGGTTTCAAACCATGGTTTGCGCAAATCGAGATAAAACTCCTCTCACAAATTTACTTCGTAAGTCGTAAAAGCTATTCTTAAAAGCTAATCCAAACACACACTCAGTGATATGGATATCCATCGTCATTCTCTGCACTTCCCTAGTCATAGCATCAGCCACCGTGTTAACATCTCTCTTACACCATAATATTTCCACTTCCCATTGTCTATTCAACAAAGAACAAACCTCCCCGAAAAGTTGAAAATCAGGATGTTCCTGAGGCACCGTATTTTGAATCAGCTCCATGACTTCTGTACAATCACACTCAAGTAAGATTCGTCTGTATCCTCTATCCCAAACAAGTTTAAGACCCCACAAAACACCCCAAGCTTCAGCCGATACCACAGTCCCTTGCCCAATCCGGTACATAAACCCCTGCAAGAACTTTCCATTATGATCTCTTAATACACCTCCACAAGTGCACAATCCAGAGTTCTCGTTCCTTGATCCATCAGTATTGATTTTCATACATCCAAGTGGTGGAGGTTTCCAATATGGATTACTCCTCTCCTCATGTTGATTTTGAAGCAAGTTCATATTGCCCCATGATAAGCAAGCACGAGTACGGGCTAAAATGTTTGTACTACTCCAAGTAACATTATTAAAGCAGCACTCATTTCGAGCCAACCAGATATGCCTGCATATGATTGTAAACCAAATGCGAAACTCGAATCCCTGTACAGTATCTTTTCGTCCCAGACACCATGCAAGCCATTCCTTTCTGTCCAATATGTTGAAAAACAGCTCATGCCATCCCGACGGCAGAAAACCCTTCCAGAGATCAGAGATCATCGGGCAGTCTCGTAGGACATGACAAATCGATTCATGTGAAATATTGCATATTCCACAATTTCCTATTGGATGACTGCCATTTTGGAACCGTATCAGATTTGTCATTAGACGGCCATGAAAACATAACCATAAGAAAGTACGATACCTCTGAGGGACCTTTAATTTCCAGACGCGTCTCCACCTGTATCTATCATGATGTCGTGGGGTACCCATTAAGTGTTTATAAGCAGAACTAAGGGAGAAATTTCCATCAGAAGACCATCTCCATGCCGGAAAATCCTGACCATGTAAAAGAGGAATATTAACTCGTCTGATAGCTGCACAAACATGCCCTGGCAGAAGATGCTCAAACTTATTTACATCCCACTGTCCCGAGGGGGTGATGCAATCAGCCACTCTCCAATCAATAATATCTCTAGACAAAGGCCGGTTTATCAACCTCTCCAGTTTATTCAAATGTGGTACCCACACGTCCTTCCAGAAATAAATGCTCATACCGTTATTAACTCTCCATGATATACTATCTGTGACTTTCTCCCAGCTATTCCGGATACCTCTCCACGTATTAGACTCACATTTGCGCTTCGCAACTTTAGGAATAATATCATTGCCGGCTTTATACTTTTCTCGAAGAAACCTGACCCAGAGCGAGTCATGTCTATTGATCATACTCCATCCAAGCTTCATCATGAAGGCTTTATTCTGATCGCGAGCTTTCCTAAGACCCAGACCACCATCTTCCTTATGTTTACAAACTGAATCCCAGGATACAAGGTGAGGTTTTCTGTTGGTTGAGCTACTCCCCCAGATGAAATTACGACATCGTTTGTCAATTTCTTCACACGTACTCAAAGGAAGAGGCACTGTCTGCATAGCATAAGAAGGCATAGCTGATAATACAGAAGACACAAGAGTATGCCTAGCCGCCATTGATAACATGTTGGACTTCCAATTAGCCAGACTAACATCCATCTTATTTAGGAGGAAGTTATACGTTGTCTTAGAGCTCCGTTCATGTAATATAGGCATTCCCAAATATTTACCAAGATTCGACGTCGGAATAAAGTTCAAAAAGTCACTGATTTCCTTACATCTGTTATGATTCACATTCTTTGAGAAATAAATTCTAGATTTTCCTGCATTCACTTTCTGACCTGAAAATGTCACAGAAATCATCCAAGATGGCCTTCACCACCCCCGCTTGATCAAGGTCTGCCTCTGCAAACAAAATGAGATCATCAGCAAAAAATAAATGAGAGACAGGAGTACCTTTTTTAGAGAGCCTGAATGGTTGCTAGTCCCCATCTTCTACTGCAGTCTGAATGAGATGCCCCAGTCTTTCCATCATGATAACAAATAAATAAGGCGATATAGGATCCCCTTGACGAACTCCACGAGAAGGGCAAAATATTTTTGAAGCCACACCACTCCAAAGCAGTTGCATTTGGGGTGTCGTCATACAAGCTTGGATGACTTTTAGGATATAATCAGGGATGTTAAGTTCTCTTAAACAAGCGGTGATAAAACTCCATCTAACACGATCATATGCCTTCTCCAGATCAATCTTTATGGCCATGAAGCCCTTTTTCCTCTTTAAAGACTTCATAGAGTGGATAATCTCCTGAACTAATATGATATTGTCCGTACTTTGACATCCTTTCACAAAGCTGCATTGATTTGGGGCTATCACTAAAGGCATGACACCCTTAAATCTATTAGTTATAACTTTAGTGACAATCTTGTACACAACATTGCACAAACTTATAGGACGAAAATCACGAAACGTCTTAGGATGTTCCACCTTTGGTATAAGAACAATTTGAGTTCCATTAATCTGTCGAATAAGCGTTGGATCATTGAAAATTTGTTTAAATAAATCAAGCACTGACGTTCCCACCGTTTCCCATTGGCTTTGGTAAAAAAGAGGATTGAATCCGTCTGGTCCTGGCGCTTTCAGAGGCCCCATATCAAACAAAGCACATTTGATCTCACTATCTTCAACAATTCTCCCCAAAATACGCAGATTCAAATCATCAATTTTGGGATAAGTACATCCAAAAACCAAGGATCCAGTATAAGTATTTGTCTCCATATACATATCTTCAAAATACTTGCTTCTCATTCTCATAATTTCCGTTGCATCATATGTCCACTCCCCATATTCAAGCTTCAATGCTTCTATTTTATTCCTTCTCCGTCTCCCATTAGCCAGAGTATGGAAGTATTTAGTATTTCGATCACCATCCATATACCAATTAGCCCTGGAATATTGTATCCACATAACTTCTTCCCGCGCCAAAAGCTTTTCAAGCTCACTCCATAGCTCCCCTCTTAATTTATCCAAGCTCTCCGAGATACCAACTGAAGCCATCTTTGTATTAATTCCATTTAATCTTCTATATAAAATGTCTTTCATATAAGAAATATTACCAAATACTTCCTTATTCCATAACCTCAAATCCTCAGTAAACTGTTTTACAGATCCGCACCAATCATCTTTTACCCCACATCTTGTCTGTACAAAGCTCTTGAAGTCTTCATGCATAACCCAAGGGGCAAAAAATCTAAAAGGTCTCTGTTTCTTATCAGAAAAGACATGAGAATCAGTATTCACCAGAACCGGATAATGATCAGATTTAAATTTTGGTAGATGTGTAACAGTGGCATTAGGATATTTAGTAAACCAACATTTATCCACCAAAGCTCTATCAATTCTGCTATGACTAGTAGCATTGCCCCAAGTAAATTAGGGACCATTAAAACCAATGTCAAGAAGCTCACTACCCATTAGCCAATTCCGGAATAGCCTGTCAATGCCCGAATTATCCCTGTTATTCTTACTCCAACGTTCTTGGGGACATGAAGTAGCATTAAAATCTCCAATCACTACCCAGCCTCCAATAACCAATTCTTTAATACCCTCAAGAATAGGCCACAACCGGCGTCTATTAAGCATATTAGGGTGCCCATAAACAACAGTCAGCGACCACTCATCACTTTTACCTTTATTCACTATACCATGAATAAATTGATCACCTGAAACAATCACAGAAAAATTCAAAGTAGAATCCCAGAATAACCATATACCTCCACTGAAGCCCTGAGCTTCAACCACATGCATATGCGTCCATCCTAGTTTCCTAGCAATGAGATTAGCTTTAATCCCTGTCTGTCTAGGTTCAAGCAGAGCAAAGAAATTAACTCTATGTCTGGCAACAATATCACCAAGTAACCTACGAAAAGAGGCACCACCGGCACCCCGAGTATTCCAAGTCATAATAATCATAAAATTAATAAAATTAATAAAGAGCAAAAGGAATAAGCACAACCAAACCAGACATTATTGAGACATAGGTCCCTGTTGCTCATCCCCGACACCGCTCATCTCCACGTCATCAACATTTCCAGAAGAATTCATTTGATTAACAAAATTCTCTCCTCCATCTGCGCCTAGATCAATAGGATTAGATGCTCCTGATCTAATAGTGGAAGGAATGGGATCTGTATTATTTTTAAATACTAACCCCCCCCCCTCCGCATTAGCTTTACGTGACGACCCTGCTCCTTGAGACAAACTGTGAGGATTCAACATAGAAGAGTCTACTTGTGTCTTTGCTTGCTGAATTTTCAGATCCCTACTCAAAAGTCCTTGGGATGTTCCCACCTCAATCCCTTTCTTCTTAGTTACTTGGGTCCCATGCATTTTGTTCAACTTGTTTAAATGCCCAGCATTACTCACAGAATCAGAATTCCTCTCCTTTAAACCTACATTTAAAATATCCGATCCACTATTTGCCTTTGATTTTCCTTTTGATTCACGTACTCTCTCTCCTTGCTTAAAATTGACATGGTTTTTCCCCTGATTTATACTAACATCGTTGTCTCCATCATTCATTCCCATATTTTCAGTATTAAGAGCTTCAAAACGTGATCCTCCTGTCATATTTCGAGAACGAACATCACGCCTAGGCTCACGCCCAGAACTGCTATTACCTACGTTTAAAATCCGTTGCCCCCTTTTCCGACGTGGTACTACCATCCATTCTCCATATATTTCATCCTTCGTCTCGGAGCATACTGGCGAATGTGTTTCATCTACAGGGACTGACTGGTTCTCCATGCATGACAACTTTGATGTGCTTATTGATTGATTCTTAGTACAATGTTCCATGTCATGGCCATACCTTCCGCATGAAAAGAAAATCATGTGTAAACCCTCATAAACAATCTTCTTCTCTTTCCCATTGATCATCAAAGACGGGAGTAAGGGTGCACTTAAATCAACTTCAACACATATTCGGGCAAAACGGCCTTTAGTTTGCCGAAGAGTATTTGTATCCACTTTCAATACCCGTCCAATCTGGTTACCCACTACATATAAAATACCCTTATCATAAAAATCCACAGGGAATTTAGGAATTCTTACCCATGCTGCTATTTTGGAGACCTCACTAGCATCAGGATCGAACTCTGACTTCCATGGTTGTACTGCAAGATAACGATCCATGTAAACCCAAGGGCCACCTGTTAACGCGAAATCATAGTCCTCCTTATTGCTCAAATGTACCAGGAAATATCCGGACCCTATCTCAATAGTTTCGACCTCCCCTCTACGTCCCCACAGTTGTTGTAGTTTTCGACCCAGTTGATCCTCCCGCACCATCCTTCCAAGGAGTCTAACGAACAACGAAGTCGCCCATTTCCGTGCTAACTTCTTTTTAAACTCCGGAGATACAATAATGTTTGGTCCTTTTTGTGTCATCTCCACTGCAATTCTCGACTTCCATCCGTCTCCTTTCCACCATTCCTCTTCTTCATCTGAAGCTTGATTTAATGTCTGATCTTCAATACATGCTTCCTTGTATGATCGTCTAGTCTCCTCAGGTATAGTGGTTTCCTTTCTAATAGGATCATCACTCATCCAGTCTTCAACTCTTGGGGTTAAAGATTGCTTATGTGTGAACTCTTCATTATCATCACGAACTTTCTTCCTACCACGTTCCAAAGTTTCAATCTCCTCAATCCTCTTTTCTGAATTCATTCTCTCACGACTGCGTTCTCTTTCTCGTTCACCCATCTTCAGCAGCCCCAAGCCTTCCTGCCAAAGGCTTTGACTAAAGACACCGTCAAAACTCACAGCAAGAGAACTTTGTTTTGCTGAATCCACAGAAAAACTAGCACTACGACGGCGAAGCACAGAGCAGCACTAAGTATGGAGAACTTTCCCCGTCGAGCTCACCAGATCTGGGCCAATGAGGAAGAACGGACTGTCGAGCTCACCAGATCTGAACCAAGGAGGAAAACCGGTCGCCGTCGAGCTCACCAGATCTGGACGTCGACGAGCAGTTGTTTAGCCGAGCTTATGGGAGCACCAGCAACAGATCTGCAGGTTCCTTTTCCGGCAAAGATAACCAGGGACTGAGGTTCTCTCCAGCAGCACCCAGATCAGCCGTGCAGTGATTACAAACGCCGATGAAGACGCTACCGAGAGCAACGCCCTTAACCACCGCTGAGAAGAAAGGATCGTTGCTCAGCAACGGTCAAAACTCAAAGAAACGAAACTTTCCGACTAGGGTTAAGTTTTTGTTAGCTCTTTGAACACGAAAGAATATAGAAAAGCTTAAACTATTATTGATAGGATTTATTTAATTTCGGGGAAGGTATTCTAAAATGAAAATTTTATTCTACTATGCACTAAAAAATTATTAGTTGTATAGTTACCAATTCAAATTTATATTTATATACACAAGTAGTCAACTTTTTTCAGCCAACAGTTCGTCTGCTTAATTTTGTACAAGAAGATTTTATTGAGGAAACATGGCATAGTTCAATGTACCATATTTTTTTAATTTTATTTTTCATTTCAATTGAATAATCTTTCGACATCATCATGCACACTGATTCCGTCCACAGTAATAACAAATCAATGTCCATATAATATAAAATACTAAAATACACTATCCCTATAGTTCTTATTAAGAGACCTTTTCCATATAACCTTTATCATGCGGTTTTTTTTTTCAAATTGTTTAACATTTTCTATTTAAATAGTTGTAACTAATTTCTTAACTTATATATAAAGAATTTTGTTAACATGTTCTTGCAATTAATAAAAATATGTTTCGTTAATTGCTATTTGTTTGATTTTTTTAGGCAAAAATGTAAACTGAAGGAACTAGTAAGGGGAAGAAAACACATTAAAGGCCCTAAAATATGGAGATGCATGTATGATAAATAATCTAGGGACTTAACAACATACTGCTTTGATCTCTATACAAGACAGTACACTTCCTTGAAATTGAATGTCAGCAAATGAGATATTTAATTACATTTTTAAATTACTCTTATTTAAAGTTTGATATAGTTTTCCTTTTTAGCTTCTCAATATATAATTCATGGTTTTAATTCTCAGTAAATTTAGAAGGCAAAAAAAATCTCATATAAATTTAAATTTTTTGTATTTTTAAACAAATTTAATGATTTAACCACTCAATTTTGCTTCTAGTAAATTAAAGGGAGAATTGCTAAAAAAAACCTTACAAGCAAATTAATTACTCATTGCTACCATTGCATACGGTGGGTGGTATGTTGCACACGGGCAGATGATATGTTGCACACAAGGGATATTGTTTGCACTTTCGCAGGGATACTTTTTACACATATGGATGGTGATTGCACATGATGGATGCTTGCTTGCACATTGGTACCATTTAGCAATTAATTTGCTTAAATGGTATTTTTTAACCATTTTCCCTAAATTAAAATGGTTGGAAACATGATTGTTAAAATCGTGAGTTAACTCATCAAATTAAATGAGTTAACATTTTCATTCAATAAAATTGTGTCAACTTATAACTAAACTTGGATGATTTTTTGGCTCGGCCTAACTTGCGATTTACTCGGTATAAGCTTGGTTGCCTTGGCATTTTAGACCAAGTCAAATGATTCATGACAGAATGTAGGCAGACACATGAGTCTAGTTATCTTGCGAGTTTACAACCATGGTGGATTGTGCAACCAGTGGTTGGTAAGATCTTAGATCTTTCCACGTTACGTTTTAAAATTTTGTTGCCTTGGATGCTTTACTATATGTATACGTTCCTCTTTAAGACCTTATCTCAAAGTAATTAATTATCCATTACCTAAAGGAAAACATTAATTAGGACGTTGTAATGGGGCATTATTAAAATGATAATCCTGTTTTGTCAATACAAATCAACATCAACAGTAGTTGATAAGTGTGGATAACTGTGTTAAAAACATCTTAGCTCCTTTTATTCATATCATGAACTTTCTAAAACCTTCCCCCTCAGTAACACAGTAGAAAAACGACACCGCGTTACACTGGACAACAAAATATTTCATTTTCTGTTCAGTCCGTCTTCCACTATCCTTTCCTTTTTCTCTCTACATAGCCACCATTTTTGTACATCACCGAAAATTCACAGGACCCAAAAGGGGAAAAAAAACAAATTACGTTTTCTCTTCTCTAAAATAAAAACACTGAAAATCCGATTTAAGACAAAACTGGACTACTTAAAGTTTTTTTTTTATCGGTTCAAGCCTAGAACTCAAGTCCCAGGTTCATTTTGTACGATGACCAGTTCTCACTATCTCTGAACTCGATCTTCCTCTTCTTCACTGGTACCACGTGATTCGCACGTGACGCCGGTTCGAACCCTAGTGTCAACTCTAGGCCTATATCGGTTGTTTCATCGACGGTTCGTTCCCTGGCCTTCCCGGTGGATTCCGGTTCGGCTCGGAAGAGGATCGACGTCTCGGCGGTCTCCACGGAGATCATGCTCTCGCTCTCTTTGCTCTCGTTAACCGCCTCCGACTGGTGGCTTAACGATGACTCGTGACTCCCCGACCGGTTCACAACCGGTTTAGCAGCAGCAGCAGCACAACACCCGGTCCAGGAATTGATCGGAGCATCTACTGCTGGAGGAGAGGGCTGAACGGATAACGAGCCGGTGGCTGCTTTGTTGTTGGCTTTGGGATTGCCGCCGCCGCCGCCGACGGAGCGCTTGAACCTGGAGCGAGTTTTGACGACCCGTTGAGCGTCGTTTGACGCGGCCAAGTTCTCGTCCTTAGACACGTGGCGTATGTCGTAAGCCTTGAGAGGTGGGCCCCTCCCGTTCGTTGCCGCCTCGGAGGTGATTGGCGTGATTGGAGCGCCCTTCAAGACGGCTTCCACGGCGGCCTGACATAACTGCCAGCTCCCGGACCATAACAACCCGACGGACCCATAAATCGGGTTAACTATCCGCCCGCATGCCTCATATAATAAAGATCGAAAAATCGCTGCAATATATACAAACAAAACACAAATCAAAAACTCCGAACAGAAAAATCAAACTTCCTCCAATCAGAAAATAATAAACCAACTAAATGCTTTGTAGCCTGGTCGCATGAGATCTCGCTCATAACGTCACGCCACTAATGCCTGCCCCTTAAATTGAAAAATAATAATGAACCAACTTAATTAGAAGCTAACCAGGACGAAGGTGTTCAGGACCGGCGTTAATGAGGTTCATGAGGCCAGCACGGCCGTAGAACTTGGCGAGAAACACCGTAGCATTAGCCTGAGACTCTGGGCTTTTAATCCACTGCAAACACGGCCTTATACTACAACTTTCACTGCAACCCTTTCTCAAAACTCGGCATCCATTACAGCTCATCCGCATTTTCGAACAAGTTCAGAAATCACAACACGAAGAAGACGAAGAAGAAGAAGAAGAGTTAAAGGCTTCTAGAGAAGTTTGAGGATTGTGAATTGTGGAGGCTGTGGGTAAGGTTATATATTTTCAGGTCCTGTGGGACGCAGCTTGTTTTTTTTTTTTCCCTTCTTTTTTATAATATTTAATTTTTGTTTCTTTTATTTAATTAAATCAAACCACAAACAATGGGTTTCCACATTCAAGGAGATTAAGGCAGCAAGAAAACTGGGGAGACAAATCCCCACTCTCACCAAACGCGCGTGTATTCAACTCCCAATCATGGGGACTCCCATCCCTTTCTTATTGGGACGTTCCTGACGTGGAACACTTCATAGAACCCTCTGCTCCGAACCTCTGGTGTGAAATCAGAAAACCGATACGATCGCCAGGTTGGCCTTTTCAGACTCCAAAACTACCCTTGGATGGACTCCAAAATCACGGAATCTACCACACGTACGGCTAACAAAAGAGAGGGCATAACGGTAATTTAGTCTGACCAGGGACAGTCGGGGTACATGCAAATGGGTACAAAATTTAAGAAGGAAAGAAAGAGGCGCGTGGCAAGCACGTTACGGTGTCAGAGTGCGGTCGAATCGCCACATATTGAGGAATAAGGCCCACTCACAATACAATTTTTTTTGGAAAAAAGAAAAAGAAGTAGAGAGAAGAAAGAGAAAGCTCCTGGTTTTCGGGAAATAGTTGTGTGTTATGTGAAGAAAAATAAAAAATAAAAAGCGGCTTAAGAGAAAAACCGGAGACCGGTTTCCGGTTTTAGGTATGGGACTGTGGGCGGAATATAGAAGAAAGAAAAACACTGTTAGCCAATGGTTTTTCGGTGGGGGGATGGTCTTATTTAGGTATAAATTTTGTACTAATTAAGAATCTAATTATATGTTGCTTGTCAAGTAAGGACAACAACGGTGCCCAACTAGGAATTGTTTTAGTGCCTCAAGCTTTGTTAATTATATTATCTCTCATTTTTAATTATCAATTCATTAGAAAACATAGCAAGCACCAGGTGAATACACGTGTTTTCCCATTCATTGGGCCCCCCTTCTTTTTATGCTCCCAGATAAATTTCCTAGCTAGTTTCGCTTTATATTATAATTAATGTTTCTAAAGTTTGTCTTGTAATTAGGACGGGATTGAGTAGATTAACAATGATATTTGATAATTGACGTCTACCTAATTTACTGTACTACTTTATAGTTTCCCTGCAATTCTAGCCATTTGATTAAGATGTTGATAATATACTGTATCTAATAAGCCAATAATCATTCAGCCGGTTTTACGGTTTAATTTGTAAAACTAACAATATAGATAATATAATGGCAAAAGAAACATGTCTCCTTGTTTAAAATAAGGTGAATAATTAACTAATTTGACCCTGTGCATTGGCAGTTTGCTGCCCATAACAGTTAACCACAAAGACACGTAATTAGCTAGCACGGGGGATTTTTCTTTTTTATCTTTTTTGTCAAGTGGGAAAAGAAATGAAACTAGCTAGTTCCATTTAATTTCAGCAAGGTAATCAATTTTTCACATAAAATGTTTTAATGGTGGTTTAGCTGTTATTATTAAGATTTAATTTGTGTATAGTAGTTCAAATAGTTTTCCTCTTCTTGGGGCGGAGGCTTGTTTGTTTCTAGTTCTACATATGATTATCTGTACAGTTATTCTGCGGTGCTAATTGATTTAATATATATTTATATATATAATAAATGAATAATTAATTGTATATAAAAAGAGAAAAGTGATGAATTTCTCATTGCAAAATTTATTATCCAATGGTAGTTAAGAACTCATGTTTTTGCGCCGTGCCATTCTTTATATGCAACATATCTTCAGATATATATAAATGTCTTCTGTTTCTGTTTTACACGTAGATGAAAATAAGGTGAACACACAGTAGAAGAAGAGTTGCATCGGTTGAAAATAGGTTGTGTATATGGATCATTAAACAAATTTCATGTATTTTTAAACAATAAATTTCATTAAAAAAATGTGAACATCTATTTTCTTTTTTTTAAAAAAAGCATATGGCGATATTAGAACATTATATTTGGAATATAAAAGTTAATTAAAAGACAATCGTAATATATAGTGGGAGGTGAGTGGTATGGTGGGCTAGTGGCGGCCAAAGTCGACTTTTGATGTGCAGAAGGACAAGAACTGAATCAGCAGTTGACAAAGTTTAACGTTGCAGCAAAAACCATGGTGGAATTAAAGTTCCATGAATTTGACTTTCTATATTACCAGTGAACATTTTTCCCCAACATTTCTGCGTTCGACTATCATAGTTGTAAAGTTTAATAAAACATCCTCGATGAATTAGGAACATTGAACATGACCCTCAATTTCGTATACCTATTCTTCACCAGCTTCCTTGGGACCACTTTTATATATGCATGCATTTATATGGTCGCAAGGTTTATAATGTTCACGAGTCCTAATAAAACCCTAGCTAGTCCATAGAATGTTTTTATAATACTGATGGATGACAACTAACAAAAATTGGTCAAATTGATAAAAAAAAAATACAATTTATATCTCGCACGAACGTGATTTTGGACCTCATTATCAATGTAAAATAATGTTATTTGTGGACAATATGTAAATGTGCATGTGAATACTCTTGTGAACATTGAGACAAACTGACCTAGTTGGTAAGTTTCTATAACATCCAACTTAACTAACAATTTTTGATATATAAGAATTAGTTAAAATGAATTTAAATAAAGACTAGGGTGATATCTGAACTTTTACAGAGACCACTATTTTTAAAATAAAATAAAAAGAGAGAGAGAATTTGACGAGACGATATTCATGTTTGAGTTTATTTCCTTTGCGCCAATAATATATAGGTTGGCAATGTCTGTTTTACATTGATTCGATGTATTTTGAAACAATCATTGATTATTAGGTGTTCCTAAATTGGTTTACGGTTGCTTACGTATTTGAGTTTTGTTTCCTCCTTTATCATATTTGGGAAAAGAGATGGGCTGTTTGTTACATAGGAGGATATTCGACGCTAGATGAAAATATGAGAAAGCCGTCCTTAAAGTTATGTCTGTTTTTTCCCTTGGGTGACTAAAGTTGTATGTCTCTTGATTTGACCTTGCAACAAGACTAAGTAATTGACACCGCCACATACTCTTTCACAAATCACAACCAACCGCCCAAAACTTTTCTCTTAATAATCACTCATTCCGTATTTTTTATAAACAATTTTTATTTTTATGATTTAAAATGAAGTGACAGTTAAACTTAGTTAAAAATAATAAATATATTAAAAATATCATTTTTTTTAAATATACATCTATTTATGAAAAAAGCATAGAAGAGAGAATAAGTAATAAATATGAGAGAATATATGTATAAAATATGAGAAATAATATGTAATAAATGAGTAAATAAAAGAGAATTAGTGGTGAATGTGAATAATTAATATAAAGATGCGTATTTAATGGGAATAGAAATTAAAAAAATAGTTTAAATTTTGAGACATAAGGAGAAAGTTACTTATAAAAATAAACAACTCCGAGAGAGAGAAAGTTACTTATAAAAAAATAGATGGAGTAATTACTAATAATTACTTCATGCTTTTTTTCTGTTTCTTTTATTCTTTTGACCTGATTTCTTCAAGGCTAATTAATTGAACTAGTTACTTTTCTTTTTGATCCACTGAACTTATTATTTGTAAATTACCTATTGCCTTTAGTTTGCTGATCGAAATTATCATACATTTATCAGCGCTTTGTGAATGATTTATATTTTAAAAGAATTTTTTAATAAAGTAATAGGGTGAAAGTCGGGTAAACATAAAGTTGGGTGACAGGATTAAATTAGGTATATAAATAGTTTAGATTGTGAAATATTTTAACTTGATTTATTAAAATACATTTATGCTAGAATTGTGTGTACGATTATCGATCTACTACTTTGTTAATTATCATTATCCTTATAAAAATGAGGATTAATTAGAGATGAGATTATAATAAAATAATATTGCTTTCGTTGACATTCACTATGAGAAATTGGGGATTTGTCATTGTCCTTTAGCCTAATGGTATAATAGCTCCTATTTAAGTGGCATGTTGCGGGTTCTATCACGCTTATAATTTCATATTGTTAGTGTCTGCCATTTAATTAAAAAAAAAAGAAATAGGGGATCCCAACTAATGTTATTAAACCTAGATCGGACCAACCGGTATCAACCTGGTTTATTTTTTGTTAAATTTATTTTTTTTAATTTTCTTTATAATTTCATATTAATAACCTTGAAATCTTCACTTTCTTACTGGTTTGAGCTCGGTTTAACTCGGTTTGACTCCGGTCTAGCCCACTAACCCCTTACCTAATACCCTGGCCGGTTTAGTGACCGAGCCCAAGTTTAATAACCTTGATCCCAATAGAAAATATTTTAATTTTAGCATGTGAAAAGGGGGAAATTATTGTTGAAGAATCTCTCATTCCAAAAATATACATATATAGTTTATCGATAGACGATAGTTTACAAATAACAAGTATATAAGGCGACAAGTGGAGAAGTGAAAAAGAGGGGGGAAATTGTAATTTGTTAGGGATGCAAGTTGCAAATGCTGCATGCAGAAGCAACCAAACGACAGCATGCAAATTCAGTCACGTAACTGTGTGTGCATCCTCTTTAGTTGCCACGTTTTTCTGCAAACGACACCTTGACATCCGAATACGACACCTTTCTCTGTCCTGGGATGCTGCTGCTCCTCCTCCTGAATCCATTTATCCAGAAAATATAATATACAATTTGCGCCAACAAAGGATGTACGGTTGGTAAAAAAGTTATCTCATAATTTTTTTATTGATATGAGGACTTTATTTATAAGTGCCGTGTAAGTATCTTTATATTTGTAAGGCCAAATGCATACCCTAACTTTGGGAAACTCATGAGACAGAACTCACTTACACATTTTATTACAGGTAATGTACAATTTGCTGAAAGCTGTATTATATATCATCAAGCCATCGAATTCACTAATAAAGAAGAATACGGGTTTTGAGTATTTATTTCTTTTCAAGTTGTATGTGAAAAGAAATTAATTAAAGAGGTCTGTGTAGAAGATTGATAATGGAATTCAATTTTTAAAGGGAGAATTACATACTGGTTTTAAATAAAGAAATTAATTGCTTAAAAGTCTTAACCACTTGTTAAATGATCAGGTCAAAAGCCACTTGTTAAATGATGAAATTTCAAATTTGATGTGTAAATCACTATAAAAAAAATATCCATTTTCAACGGAATTTGAGATGGAAAAATATTCCATCTCAAAAGTCGTCCAAAGACTGTCAGAAATTCCATAGAAAATTTTTATCAGAAATTCTATTGCAAATCCTAACGTAACGTTTTTTATGGAATTACCGATGGAAATTCCGTCAGAAAATTTGAAAAAACTGATTCGTGGAAAATTCAATTGGAAACAGGTATTAATTAATTTTTAAAATTTTTTAATTATGATTTATTTAATTAATGATTAATATATTTATTATATATTAATTATTTTATTATTAAAATACATTGTGTTAATAATTTGGGAAAATCATATACAAAGCTTCTTAAAATAGAGAAATTCTAAATAAAGATGGTAATTTCAATAAATTATTAATCGAGTCATTTACTCAATTTAGAATTTTAAAATCTGAGTAAAATGACTTTAATGCATATCATCTCTTTTCTCCCATCTTTTTTTAACAGCCTTTCTTTTCTCCCCGCTTAAAAGAATATTATTACTTCATGATTTTATAACTCATATATCAACATTAATATATGCTAAATCAAATGAATTTTTTTTTTGTTTTCTAAGAGAATAATCAAAAAATAATTCAAACATGTCATGCCATGATACTATCATTAATATCAATTAAATAATTTTTAATTAAAAATAAATTAATTGATATTAATGATTAAACAATAAATGTGATTTTTTTAAATAATATAGTTATTTTTACCAGGTGAGACAAAACCTAAAACAAAAAACAAAAAACAAAGGAAGCATAACTTATACCAACTTCACTTTACAAAAATGAATTGAAATAAAACTCATTTTTACTAACATTAGCCTAAACTAGAATGATTTTATTTTTTAGAAAATACTTTAGTTAATATTTCAATTTTTAAGTTTTTCATTATTTAATATGAATTAGTAATATTAATTAATATTTTCTGACAAGCAGCGTGTAAATTTCATATACTTCTATGGATATTTTAGAAAAAAGATGCAAAAGGCACTTAAAATTTTATAAGACAGTTTACATCAATACAAAAATTTTCAAAAAAAAACCTCTGCGTGTGTGGGTGTGTGAAATAAAGTAAAATGTATACTTAATATATTTTCTAAAATATATCTTTTTATAGTGGCATATATTATAAGTTTTCTGAAAAAAATTGTTCTTGTTAATAAAATGATCTCTTTGTTCAAAATATTGTACGTCTTTATACTGATGATGATAGTTAATATATTAAAACTATAGATGAATCATATTTTGTTGTATTAAAATTAATTTTGATGTATACAGTTATACACATGTTGTGAAACATACGTTAGGGAAAACTCTTTAACAAGAAGAGAAGATAGGGCATTAAAATTATTTTACCTATATTTTGAAATCCTAAATTGAGTTAATGACTCAATTAAAGATTTATTAAACTATTAAAGTGTCTCAAAATTTTCCTACTCAAAAGCCGTCTAAAGAGTGTCGGAAATTCCATCAGAAAGTTTCTAACAGAAAACGTCCGTCAGAAATTCTGTCGCAAATAAAAATTATGATGGAATTTTTTTGTGGGAAATTTTTGTCAAAAATTCCATCGCAAATCCTAAAGTAACATTTTTACGGAATTATCGACGGAAATTTTGTTGAAAATTTTGACAAAATTGATTCTTGGCAAATTCCATCGAAAATATGTATTAATTAATTTTTTAAATTTTTTTATTATAATTTATTTAATTAATGATTTATCCAATTATTATATATTAATTATATTATAATTTAAATTTTAAATTATTATTAAAATATAATATATTTTTTGGCAAAAAAAGTATTAAATTATAATATAAATAAAAAATATTATTAATTCCTATTTATTATTGAAATTGCAATTATTTTATATGTGTGTGTGTGTGTCTGTATTATATACAAATACAAATTTTATAAATACAATAAAAATAAAAATATATAATAAAATGAATAAAAAATACATTAATAATAAAAAATTTAGATGTAATATTTACATTAAAAAAATAAAGAAACTAAATTGTAATGTTTAATAATATATATATATATATATATATATATATATATATATATATATATATGATTTTGCATTTAAATCACACAGATTCTTCCTAGTTCAACTGGCAAAGGCATTGGCATGCGCGTGAGTGGTCATAGCTTCGAATCCCAACTTAGTCATAAAATATAACCAATTTGTGCTATGGACACGTGGCGAGAGATGGAAGGCAACACCGTGGCACATGATGGAGGGTGACATGTGGCAGTTGACCGGGACACACGGTGGTTGACCAGGACATGTGGCAGCCGGAGGCGAGGTGGCGGTGGCTGGTGGTGGGTACATGTGGCGGCTGCCAGCCGAAGGTTTCTGTCGGGAAATGCCATGGAGCGCCACAGAAATTTCTGTGGCAAATTCCCTCGCAAGTTGTCACGGAAAGTTCCGTCACAAAATTGCCAAGATGGAATGTAATATTCCATCGCAAAGTGATTTGCGACGATACTATTACTTACGGATTTTTTTTCATCGAAATTTCCATCACAAAATGGTTTGCAATGGATTTCCGTCGCGAATACCTTTCATTTCACCTCAAATTTCATCGAAAAATCCGTCAAAAATTGACTGTTTTTCTTTAGTGAATATTAAATGTTAACTTGTAAATGTGATTTAGAAAATAATTAACATTCTTTTTTATTTGGTTAAGGGCTACCCCTTTTGAGGTCTAGAGTGCAAAGAATTTTCTCTTCTTCCAACAAAAGCACATTCTAGAATTTGAATTTTTGTTATCCTTCAATCCTTATGAAAGTGATGTCACTTACCACTTCAACCAATAATTGCATTCCTCTGATGTGCTTCAACATGCTCTTCTCTTTCGCTGGATAGAACGATAATTCAAGGGTTTTAGAATCAAGTTTGAGTTGAAGATGACACACAAAAAAACTTCACACTTCGATTTTTCTTTCTTAAGAACTCAGGGGTATAGAAGTAATTAGATCCAATTTCTAAATCTCACTTTACTCTATATAGCATGATTAATAATTTGTTGAGTTTAATGAACCAAATTAGAATTTGGGTATTTTCATATAGCTTTTCAACGGATTTTCCCTAATTAAAACATAACGTGAAATACTAGTAGAAGAAACAGTAACCGGCTTTGGTAACCAATATCAAATGGTTGCTTAGGAATGCATTTAGAAGATAAACAATATTGTTGTTAGCTGAATTGTTTTGCTTGTGAGATTAAAGTTTAGTATTAGGAATCCAGCCTAGTTTCTTCCATTTTCAAGCTTAGCCTTGCCATGTATTTTAAAAAAACAACAAGAAACAATGACCGATTAAATAAAATTTTAAATTCAAATTCATAGTAATTTAGAAAAACAAAAAGCTTTGTAACCTAGTGGTATAAGAGCTCCCCTTTAATTTAATTGGGAGGTCATGGGTTCGATTTCGTTTGTAACCTCAGGCGTATTTAGAAAATTATTCTCAAACGAGTATAATAATGATTGAATCTTATAAAAAAAAATTAATCTTTAACCCTTCAACTTCTAATCTAGTTAAAATTCAGTCCCTAAAGTGTCAAATATGACTCGACGCGACTTGAGCCCTAATTTTCTTTTGTTTTTTTTATACTTAAAACTCAATCCCTAATCTTTAGACCACTTACCTTTTTCTTTTTTTTTTGTCATTCGTAACTCGTCTCGTACTCCTAGCAAAAAATTATGACTCGGCCTCCAGTCATACTATGAATTAGCATTTATTAAGTTTTGAATGAGTCAAAAGTTTAGGAACTAAGTCATGTTGAATCATATTCGAGGGATTGAGTTTTAACTAAATTAAAAATTGAAGGGATAAAAAATTAATTTTCCAAGTCTTATAAATATCTGGTAGTTATATAAATTAAAATAGACATTTTATTAATTCATGTCTTCTGAATTTTATTATATTGTAAAATTTTCTTCATTTTATATAGTTCATCTTTTATTAGAAAAGGTGATAGTATATATATCATCAAACTAAATGAAATTTTCTTACATTCGTCCATTTCATTTCATCATATTATTATACTTATCTCATGTCACGCCACTAGGGGTAGCATGTGAGAGGTTTGACGAGATAGGTCATCGAGCCTAAAAGGAGAAAAAAGCTTTTAGGGTCAAACTGATCATAGAAAGTAAATGGCTGTGAATTAATTGAACTCCTAATTATATATATAATTAAACTAATTCAATTAAAATCCCTTATTCCAAAAGCATACATATGCATAACCTAACTTGCCTCATTTTTTAAATCAACATTAATTTACTTTTAACACGTCTGGGTGCATGCATGTAGCAGTTGTAAACACTTATTTAATTTGGTCTCATTCAACAAATGATAATAATCAAAAGCAATAATATAATTAATCTGATTCTTCTCCTTGTGATAGTGGACTTCACATGCTTCCCAATCACCAAATTATAATATATATAAACCACAAATTGTGTGTGTAGAGAGAGAAGATATAAGATAAGGACAATATATATGAGCAACTTGGATTAACTTAATTAACATCTTAGACCAGACGAATAATCCAAAAACTCAAGCTTTATTGATATAAGTGTGGTTCATGAATAATTACAATCCAAAACTAAGCTATTAAAGGAAAAAAGGTGGAGCGGGGGAAAAAGGGGGGAAAGGGAAAAAAGGTGGAGCACACCACGAGCTTGTGTCTCCATAATTTTCTATTTTCTTTACTGAATAATATTCTTCATTCGGCTGTTAATTAATTTTATAATGTCTTTATGATTGTGTGTGTGTTTGTGTTAAAAAATATATATTTCAATTATAATATATTGAGGAATTACGCATATATTTTCCCTGTGTTTTAGATCTGATATTGAAATTTCTACTTGTAATATTCACTCACTAAATTATGCATAAATATGCAATACTTTATGTTTCAGTGTCATTTGTAAATTTTCTTCAAAGTTTATCACTTAAAGCTTTCATAGTAACATGAACTTTACCTAATAATTTGTATTTAAATTTTAAGGGGGGAAATGTCACATTTTAAATTTTGCATGCATGGCTTTATATATAGTTAAAATTTGGATGTAATACTATTTTTTGTTTTTATGTTTATGAGCTTTAGGCCCTCACTGTAACAAAAAAAAAATCATCTCTCAGAGAATTCTGCTTCAATTCTTTCCCCTAATATACTAAACCAAATATATATATATATATATATATATATATATATATATATATTGAGCCTCATCAATTATTCCGCTATAAAAGAATCGCGAAATCTTGAAAAACTTGAAAGAAGGTGAAAATAGTGGTCGGGTAGTTAGGAAAAGATTCTATGTACATTAGGTTCTCTTCACATTTAAAAGGGGGTGTATTAGTAAGGACTTTTCTTTGGGCAGACAGATTATTATTTATTATTTATCTTTTATATATGATTTAATAATATTTATTTATGGGAAAAAAATTAATATTAATATAAATATAAATTTATAACAACTTGCGCATTTTCAAAAAGCTGTAAATAGTTTTAACTAATTATATGCTATATACACAACCCATTTTCTAGAAAGTACTCTTTCGGTTCCTTTTTATAAGATTTTTTTTTATGTTCTTTCAGTCCTATTTATAAGAAATAGTAATAAATAGTAATAACCTCTTATATGAAATATTTATTGAAATTCTTTATATCCTTATTAAAAGGGAATATTTATATGCATGAGGGCATTTCTTGAAAGAAATTTGCATTTTAAAAATATCTATTAATGCAATTAAATTTAAATAATTTTTTTATTCGAGAATAATGAGTTATTCGTATGTTGTAAGAGAACTGGAGGGAGTGCCACTTAACAAACTTTTTTTTTGGGTAATTAAACAATATTAATATTAATATAAACTAGATACACGTACGTAGCTTATATATTTATATCATTTCACTGGGGCTGGTTTGGTCTTTTCATTTACAACTTATTTAAATAAAAAGTCTTTCCTGAACTATTCTGTATGTTCAAGTTGCTTCAATTATATAATGGTTGTTTTTAAATTATAGACAAGTTTCACAAGGATTAGCGAATCTAGCGTGTCTCTAATTCCCATGCTCTTTTTATACCTTGACCCTTTTGTTCCTCGGCTTTGTTCTATTTGTCTCTTGGATCGATGATTTTAAGTTAATTAATAATATTATATAAAAAATGAAGCATATCGAGAAAAATGTTGACCACTTAATTAGTTAGTTAATCAAATAAGCATAGCATCATAGATGCTAATAGCTGTTAGTACCGTTTCCGCCACATGCATCTGACTAAAATCCATAAGAGCAGTATTTTGCACATGTATTGCCTTCAATTTTAAATCTAAGAATTCTTTTACCTAATTCACATAAATAAAAAAATTAAATTAATTATTTATAATTAAATTACTATATATTAAGAATTTGTAATATTTAGACAATTGACTTTTAATCTAAAATTTAAATAGAAAAAAAGTGATGCATTAAAATATGATTACTATGAGGAGAGGTATCTTAGTTGTAAAACATTGGTCGGGATTAGTCAGTTGTTTGAATGCTTGATTATAAGATTAAAAAAAAAGTGTCAAATATTGCATGACCCAAATATTATTTTTTTTTTGTCAAAATGACCCAAATATTATTGAAAAAATATGACTTCACTGAGAAAAATGTTTAATGTGATAGACAAAAGTGAATGTATATAATCTTATCAAATAAATAACCATCAAATCAGAATCAGAATCGTCTAAAAGAATCTTTTATTTTAGACTAGAGAGAGTATAGGAAATTTTACCCAAAAAGAGATAGAGAGAGAGAAAGTGTGGGAAAAGTTCAGAAATGCTAAACACTGCTTTTATTTAGACTATAGAGAGTATAGGAAAAGTTTAGAAATCCTAAACACTGCTTTTGTTGTTTAGTCTTTTATTTTCCATTTTGTGAATGCTAATAATTAAAGTTTTATTAATAAAAAAATTAAAGAAAGATAGGAAACGCAAACACAAGATCATACACGTAAGTGTGCTTCTATATTAATCTCTATGATCTATAATACGAAGTTGGGAAATGCGACAGGTCAAACCGATTGCATGTGATGAGTAGGTTACTTCTTTGCTAATCACGAGTATTAACTCGTCATCATCAAGATAAAGATAAGAATATCAAAGTAAACAAAATTGTGATTAGGTTAATTAATAAAATGAGCTGATTCTTCAATGCAAATTTTGTGTAGAAATCAAGAGTGAGAGACAACATACTGAATTTCGCTTTCACCTGATCTATTTTAAAGATAAGGTGAATCGGAGGGTGATAAGGATGAGAGCAAAGTTGAGTTGGAAGCGGAGACAAATGAAAGAAATCAAAATAGAAGAAAAGTCCTTATTTAAAAAAAATTTATTAACTAGTAGAATACGATATGTTTTAATATATTTAAAGTCCTGATACTCAAATTCAGGTTTGTCTTTAACTTCTAGCCAATAAAATTTTTCAATATATAAGAATTTTCATGTCTTTTTCTAAGTTTTAAGGGATTTTAATTTAGATCCTTTATTTTTTTTAAAAAACAGTTATAATTTCATTTATTAACTTATCTCAATACTCCGCGCTTTTGTAGCATGAGCTTGCCCGGGTCACATATTCTATCTTAAGATGTGATAGCAAGATACGTAGAGATAGAATTTTATTGTTGGTAATGTAATGTCACGTTCGAAGTTTCTAAATTATAATAATATCGATTCATACTGTTATTTATGTTAAATTTAACTATAAGCTAATTAAATATATTAAGTTAAAAAGTCTACATGCTATTCACTTCATCTTTTTCCAAGCCGACGGTTCAGCACTAACTCTTATAAAATCATTGTTTTTGTGCTTCTTAAGAGGCTGCGTGTGATTATTCCCAAATCGTCATCGTCAATAATGTCTTTCAAGAATTCTCGTGAGTTTTCCCCGGCATATGTTATCTTCTATATTTTTTTAACTATGCTTTTGTGCTTAGAAAATGTACCAAACTAACAATGAATGACGTTGCTGTTTGTTGAGTGAATGAAGGGGTCAAACCTAACAAATGTGTGAGAAGAATTGTTCTTTTTGCAGGAGAAATGACCTTGGGCGGGGTGTTGAATTTGGATGGAGTTGCCATTGTCAATTTAGTATCTATTTCAGTTGGTATTCAAAAAACACGTTCACACAAGTTAAAATAAAACTCCTCTCATATATTTATTTATCTTGTACATCATAAATTATATTTAAAAAAAAATTTATACCGCTAATCTAAATAAGCACTTAGCATATTTGGCCAATTATAGTCAAATTTAACCTAGACAATGGCTGGAGCGACATTTTTACAATTTGAAAAATTTTAAGGTAAACCCAATTTTAATTTAAAAAGAATATAATTTTATATTATTCCACGAAGTATAAGGGATACCTTTTTAGATTTAAAAACCATAGTTTTAGAACTAAATTAAACTACATATATTGATCTTTGATCCATAAATTACCTTAATACAAACTAAAATATTTTAAAACCAATTTAGTTTAAAATTGATATATTGAATCAAACGTGTTTGAATCCAATATAAACTTGATTTATCTTTAAAAAAATTAATAATTCAAATCTTCTTTGTTAGAGGAAAACATGTTGAAAAAATTACGCTATAAATTTATACCCACTAGTAAAATTAAAGAAATTTAGGAAAAAAGTTGTTGAAACAATTCTATTACAAAATTTATTATCCAAATGTATATTACATTTGTTTAAAGGCCTATGTTCAACTTAAGCACAATTAGTTCTTAACTCTGTTCAATCTATTCTCAACCATATAAACGGAAGACACTTACATATAATTGAAAATATGTTGTTTATTGCTGAAAAATAGTTGTGTGGCTTAAGAACATAAGTCCTTATTAATCTTTGGACTATAAATTTTGTAAGATATATATGTTGCTTACCGCTGAAGGTATTTTTCTAAAATTTTTCCCTTTTATAATTAAGATTTTTCAGCAATTTTCATAATTTTAATATAAAATTAAAAAAGAAATCATCAATAAAGCGGGAGATGATAATGATGAGAAGAAAAATGGGAAAGTAGAAGGAGAGAAGAATGGAGAAGAATAGAAGGAAGGGAAGAAGGGAGAGCGCGTGGATGTGAGAAAGGCGGCCTTAGACTAAAAAAATATCTAAGCTTTAATTGCTGTATTAGTATATTTATTTTTAATTATTATTTTTATTATATTTCCCTATATCGTTGGAATCAACACGTCATCATTCCACTTTCATAGCTCCTGGTTTTTGGGAATCAGTGTTTCCCAATTTTCGTTTTCATTTTCATTTTACTTGTTTCCTTCGTTTTCCTCGTTTCTGGTTTTGGAAAAACTAACGAACGGTTTCCGGTTTGGGCCTCCCAGCAGCATACCGTCTCATGTACGACCATTATTTTATTACATGAATATATAATTAATTATTCAAAACTTGATTTCGATTTCCTCTATCTTACTCAAATACATATTACTTCAATAAATAATTATCTACAACTTGATGTTACCCGAAGCTGATGTTAGAAGAATTATATATATCTTTTTAAAAGAGAGAATCTTAAATAAATACTATATGAAATTTCAAAATCTCTAAAGATTTATTAATATTCATAAAGGACATAAAGGTAATAGGGATTAAATTGAGATTTTAAAATGTTAATGAATTTACTATTATGCTCTCAGTGCTTAGTGATGGAAGGTGATGAAGAGGAGAAAATAGTAGTCTCTGGTTCTTTTTCCGCTGCACCTTTGTCTTCAAAAACTCTCCAACCATATCGTCGAAGGTGTGGGTTTCGAACCAAAGATCTTCATTCTTTCTCTTATATTCTTTTCTCTTTGGTTGGTTTCGTCATTGTCACACTCCCTCCCTCTCATTCATTCGATTCTAGGCATCTGGTGCAATAATTTCTCTTCCTCTCTTGTTTCTAATCCAAGATCTTCATTTGATAAAAAAAAAAAAATTCAAGATCTTCATAATTTTTATGTTATTGATTATTATTTCTTGATTTCTATCTTTTTGTGCTTTCCTTCGCCTTCGATCTCATTTGGTTTTCGAAGAATTAGTCATCAATGTCTCATAAATTTTGATATGGTATTAATTAAATGTAAAACAGGCTTCACCAAATTTGTAATAGGATTGACAAGTTTAGTAATGATTTTGACAAGAATTGTAATGGTTTTGATAAAGAGTTTGCTGATGAAAACATGTAAGTTCGAATTCACCAACTTTTGTGGCATTTCACCAAAATTCATAATGGGATTGACAAGTTTAGTAATGGTTTTCATAAGAATTGTAATGGTTTTGACAAAAGAGTTTACTAATAAAAACATACAAGTTAGGATTCACCAACACTTATGGCATTTCACCAAAATTCGTAATGGAATTGATAAGTTTAGTAATGATTTTGACAAAAATTGTAATGGTTTGATAAAAGAGTTTGCTGATGAAAACATGTAAGTTATGATTCACCAACATTTGTGGCATTTCACCAAAATCCGTAATGGGATTGACAAGTTTAATAATGGTTTTGACAAGAATTGCAATGATTTTGACAAAAGCTTTTGCTGATGAAAACATGCAAGTCATGATTCACCAACATTTGTATCAATCTCATTACTCATTTTGTCAATTTCATTACTCAATTGGTGTCAATCCTTTTACACATATTGTCAATACTTATATATTTTGTCAAAACAATTACTAAACTTGTCAATCCCATTACGAATTTTGTCAATCTCATTACTATTCATTGTCTTCTACTGTTCACATTCTTCTTCCTCAACCTCTTGGCTTTCTCCAATATCCTGAACCAAATTCTTCCCCAAGCTACATAAATCTTCTCTCCTAGTGCTACCTCTCAGAACCACAACACTCAACCAATTCCTTCTTGTTTCAAATGCTTCTCATTTTTTAGAGACGCGTACACACACACACACAAAGGATGTCGTCGATGGAAAGGAGAAGATAATCTTTTATAGTGAGATGCAGCGAGGACACGATCTTAGTCAAAGGAGACGCCATTGAAGAGCTGTACTGATACAAAAGGCCCAAGCTTTCCAACGGCCAGCTGGAAGTGTCCAGAAGAGGAAGAGGAAGAGGAAGAGAGGGTGAGGAGATAGAAAGAATATGTGAGGGGCATTTCAATAAAAACATGTAAATTTCAAAATTCCAAATTCCTCCCAATGACCTCTATGTCTTTTTAATTTTTTAACAGACCTTTTGAGGTTTTCACAATCATATGGTATTTAAATGGGATTTTCCCAAAATTCAACCTAATAAAAAATTTAAACTAATTGATTGCATTTAATAGCAAATCTGCTAGCTCCATTCTTTAGTGCTTGTTTTTTTTTAAAGATCAAGCAGAGAGAAGAGAGTATGGTTACACAAAAAGGCCACACCGGCTTAATCATGTGTTATAGTGGTTAGAAAGAAATAAGAAGAATGAAGGTTAAGAATAAACAGCTTTTCTAGCTAAGTTCGCCATTGGTGTGATTTCTTTTCCCTCTACTAGGGCTTCTTTCTCTTCGAGAAGGTGTTGACCTCCTCCAGTGGCAGCCCGACCCAGCTAGGGGGTCAATTTCATCCCTCTCTTTGTAAAGCTCTCTCCCCCTTCTAATGGAGCCTTAAGTAGCCCCCTTATGTCATGGCTTGTGGAGGTGCTAGTTGGGAGTGAAACTAGTGGCGACGGTGAGCAAGGAAGTAGCATAGAGGGATGCAAGAAGGCGTTTAGGCCTCAATCCTCTGTGAATCCCTCTGATGAGGATCTTCGATGGGTTCCCCCATGGCCGTTGTAGTTGAAGAATAGATCGAAGCAGTGGATCTCTTTCCCATCTAGTGAAATGATGAGCTCGATGGAAGCTAGCAGTTGGGGATTTGTAACCGGTTTGAGGAAGCTAAAGGCAACGTCACAAATGCATTCAAAGGTTCCATTTGTTCAATTCTTCAATCTTGAGGTGAGTGATTTGCTAAAGGTTTCATCTTTCCCCACTAATGGCCGTTTGGGATTGAGATTTGCGCCTGGTAGGACCGAGTTGCTTACTATTATTTTCTCTATTCTAAATTTAGTCTACTGTTCAGAAGAATTAATATCGGGTGTAACTGGGTTAGTTTTATATGTTTGGATGCTTCGTTATATTTTTCTACTGGCAGCGGGTTTTACAAATCAAAATCCAATAACTAAGCTGCCTCTGTCCTAATAGAATTGATGTGGAAGGTTGTTAGGTGGGAAAGAGACCGAACAATTGATCCAAGCTCAAAAAACATGGTTGTTGAGATCTCTTCAAAAACTGGTTATGCTTGGTCAAGGGTATCGATATGTGGTTAGGTGGTAAAGTATTTTATTGATCAATTGTCTAAGGAATGTGTACCAGATAGACAGTTGAGAATTATTCGTTTGAGTTTGTTCAATATTTCTCTATGTGATGTTCATCATTAGCTAAACATATGCCTGTTCAGTGTGTTAATCAACATTGTTTATTGTCAGCGTATACATGCACCGATTTAGTGTATATGGCTTTACTACTCATCCTCGAGCTGGGGTAGTATTTCCTTTTTTTATTGTCTATTTGATTATGCGTTCTTTGATATTATGATAAATGTTCTCCTTAAGTACTTTCTAGTTTCAAAGAATATGGTTAGGAACCATTCTTGTAGGGGTGTTCCAATGGAAGCAGATTTGATAGCTGGGTAGATTGTTAAAGCATCATTGGAAGGGTCTTACCATTTAGTTCGGGTATTTCGACCTCCGTCCCTGTTGCTGGCCTATTTGGTGCATGGTATGGAAGATGATTTAGCTATGTTGTTAAATTGTCGTTGTAACATAGATCTTTTAAATACTTGCTCCTCTAATTTGTTAGCTAGATTGTGCGTTTATTCTTTCTTTCTGTTTGCTCTGGTTTGTTTAATTTATAGGTATGAGACATTGTATTTTATCTGCCTTTAATATTACTAGTTTCCTTTTGATGGACAAAAAAAAATGACGGTCAAGAATAATATGTACTACCTACCTCCAGTTATAAATATAAAATTTAATTAACTTTCTTTTAGAAATATTAAGGAAACTAAATAAGTTACTTAATCATATAATATGTTATGTATACTTAAAAAATATATCAATTTATAAGTCACACAAATTAGTTTGGAGAAAAAAGATCAATATAAATATTTTAAAACAATTTAATTAGCTTCTTTAACCTTTTTAAAAAATCAACTGGGTCTTATATTTAAGACTACAAGTAGTATTTTTGTTTTGTTTTTTGCTAGTAAGAATAATATGTATTGTTGGTGATAGAGCAGCAACAATGTTCATACAACAATGGTAATCTACTTAGGTTTACACTAATCATCCCTCACTTAAGATTTAATAAAGACTTCAGGAATTATGAAGAAGACCAAGGTTACCCTCCATCTAAAGATAGACTCCTCTTTCTTTACTTCATGGGGATCAATATCCCTTCATACTAAACCACTTTGCTAAATCCATTAATTTTAGACTTAAAAGTACTTCTAGCATTATGTTTATTGAAAGAAATGATATTTTTATTATGCTAAGTTATATATAATTGGTGTGAGTGATAGAAATTTGTGAGAATTAATGAAAAATTCTTCATTACAAAATTTATTATTGCTCAAAAATAAAAGTACTTGAAATTTGTTTAAGCATTTTTACTCAACATATCTTCAACTTATGTAAAATAAAACATTTGCACATAACTAAATATATGTTGCATACAGGTAAAAAAGGGTTATCTGCTTAAAGACATGTGACCTTAGATATATTTGAACAATATCAATGGAAAAATTCTAGAAAAATACAATTAAAAATGAGAAAAGATAAATTAGTGCTACGAATTTATCAAATCTCAGGTCAGAATTGAAGTAAGAATTTGAGATTTCTAATTTTGACCAAATTGCCTTGAGTTAAGTTGTAAACATGAAAGTGAAGTCGTTAATGTAAAATCTGATGTTGTTAATATAGATACAGATATTGTTATTAACCTCTCAAACTTATGCTCTCAAAATTATCTTTGGTTTTTAGGATATGAAGTTGTGAAACATGAAAGTAAAATCGTTAATGTAAAATATGATGTTGTTAATATAGATACAGATGCTGTTATTGACACTTGAAACTCGTGTCCTTAAAATTATCTCTGGTTTATTTTGGGATATGAAATTGTAAAACATGAAAGTAAAGTTGTTAATGTAAAATTTGATGTTATTAATATAAATGCATATGTTGTTATTGACCTCTGAAACTTGTGTCCTCAATTCAGGGCATTTTGGTTATTTGGTCAGAATTGAAAATCCCAAATTCCTACTTCAATTCTGACTTAGGACTTGATAAATTCATAGCATCAATTTATATTTTCCCATTTTAAATTATATTTTTCTAAAGTTTTCCCAATATAAATTTTGCAATGAGAGATTTTTCATCAATTCTCCCTAAATCTTTTTACTCCCTTAAGTGTGTACCTATAAATGTATAGATCAAACATAATTATGAGATATCCATTTTTTATTTTAATTAAGAGTATTTATTTATGTATTTAATATAAGACCTATTTATCTAATTTGATTAGCTTAATGAAGTTATTTAATATAATATGTATTTTCTATAACACCTTAGTCATGTTCTTTAATTCACTCCTTCCATTTTATCTTTAATTATTGTTGAGGGAGTATCAATCCATAAAAATTAAAAAAATATTAAAAAATATAAAAAATACATCTTATATTTAAAATCAAGATGAACTCACCAAATCGATACTATATTAAAGATAGGAGGGAGTGTTATCAGGAAGATTAATCTTGCTATAATATTGTAATTTATGAATGATGAAGTCGCCCCTCGTTACCTAATGAGCCAAATTCCTTGGAAGGCCATATATAACAATAAGCAACAATAATAAGAGAGTATTAGTCTTTAGAAATAAAATTTTCAAGGGGGCTTCCTTTCTTAGCTAATAGTTGTTTATGTGGTTTTTTTCTACATATATTATATAAATACACACACCTACTATACGGTGAAGAGGCTCGAATTCACAACTTCCTTCTTGTTTTTTTTTTAAAAAAAAAGATGTGGACCGTTTAGCTCCTCTATATTTGATTTTGAATATTGACACCAATTGGATTATATTGAGAGATAAAAGTAATAAACTGATGTGGCAAAATTTTTTACATCAAATAAGTGAAAAGAATAGGTTTATAAATGTTGAAATATTTAAAAATGAAAAGATGTATTTTTTTTAAAGTTATGTATTTATAAATTAAGGAATTTATGTGAATGGTTGTGTAGGGGGAGTTATAACACTAAAAATTACTAAAGTTATGTCTATTTGGTTCCTATAGACACAAGTAAAAGGTTATAACCGAAGGTTATTAGTCAAAGGTTGTGTTGGTTATTTAAGTTATATGTTTGTTTATGAATGAACATATGGAGTTTGTGAATCTAACATATGGAGTTTGTGAATCTAACATATGGTTATAACTTTTAATTGAAGAGATGTTTGTTTCAAGAGGCACCACTTCAAGGTATTACTTCATAATTTATAAATATCTTACATCATCACTTTATTTAGGACATGCAATATTACATTAGTAAGCACAATACACAACAACAAGATATCAAACTCATTGCATTTGGTTTTGAATGCATTCAAAGATAAAGTCAAATTATTACTTTATAAAAATCATGATTGTCTTGACTTGACTGTTGAGAATGCAATCCATACTTAAGGCTCTTCATTGTGTTCTGCAAAAAATTTCGCTCGTCAATCCAAATTACACCATATAAGATAAGTATAGATGGTGGGGAATTAATCTTAAAAGAAAGTGTTGCATATGTCTTAAAGATATTTTGCATTATTTTATTCTTCATCTCTTCTTATATTCTTCAGAAATCCAGCTTCTCCAACAATAAATTGAAAAATTCAAAGAGGTTTAATATTTTTAATTAAGATGTCTGATTCAATTCAAATGCATGTTATTTTATGGAGGCAAAACGGAAAAAAACATTTTATTTTTTCACCCTTAAGAACTTAGGTATTTTAAGACAATAAATTTTATAATCGGAGATTTTTTAACAATTATCTCGAATTTATTTTTGTGTATATTTGATTGTAAGGGTGATGCGCGCGCGCACACACTAGAGACTCAAATTCTAAATACTGTGGGCAAATTACAGACGTAGAAATAAATAAGAGCCAACGGGTTGTGTGGGACCAACACTTAATCTATCAGTTTGACAATTCCTGTTATGTTAATTAATTAAATCTATAGTTATTCGTAATCTAAGGAGGCATTGTTTATATTAGTTTAAGGGGAATAATTAATTACTAATTATGAATTGATAATTGATTAGATGGGCCACGTGGATTCAATTAAACATAGTACACCCAGCCAGCGGAATCTTCAGTTTAATCAAATGACTAAATTGTATATTCAAATTTGTACTCAACCTATTTTCCTAATTAACTTTTTCGATAAGGTCAGAATCTTCATCTTCAATCATCTAAAATTTGATCATAATTGCTGAACTGGGGTGGGCTCATTCCTGGCCAAAAAAATTATTTTCTTTTTCTTGCATCCGATCTAATAGGACATTTTTATCTTTAATTTGAGACTGAGTGTTAAATTTTGATGATCAAAACTAAAAATAATATTTTTTAAAACAGTGTCACATATTTCTCTAAACTTTAATTTAACCATGAGAAGACCGTGTCATCTATTTTATAGTGAGATTAAATATGTTTTCCATAAATTAATCAACAGGAGTTCAGTAGATATAGCAGAAAATGATTATTTTCTCACAATTAATATATAGTGAAATAAGATTTAAATCCCGTTGAGGGATTTGCAAAATATTTCCTCAATCATGATTGCCTTTGCTTAATAAAGAAAATATGTTTCCGATAAATTAAACCATCAATATAAAGGATATAATGTTTATTAGACAATTTTAATTTAGTCCCTCTCAAACCCCACACCATATTTTATTCTCTAAATTATGCCTCACGAGTTTTATTAGATTTTATGAATTTTTTATTCATTCGATCTTTAATATATGATCCATTTTATAGTTCAATTTGAACTATAAAATATGTTTTATATTAAAGATAGGAAGTGATATTAATTATTCAATGTTTTTCTAAATATTTCAATAAGATTAAAATATTAGAAAAATGAGTAGTGTTTAGAAATTTCAATAATTAAGATTTGGTATATAAGAATTCATTTCTGGGTGTATTTACTCATATCCCAACCCGGTGTCTCTTCGGAAAAATAAGAAAGATTAACGAATCCTGGTTAGCCGTAATTGGAACATGTTCTTTGGGACATTTGATAGAGCATAATGAGTAAGCTGACTTGCCAGCTAAACTTACACTGGACAAAAGTTTATGGTTTGAAAATTTAGGGACCAGAGCTAACACATGCTATTATAAGTGCTCATTCCAGGGGTTGTAAACCCCGTTGCTGTAGATTGTTTGGTTTTGCTGGTATTATTTATTTTGGTTGTATAAGAGAAATAAGATCCATGCAGGTATCAACATTAATATCAATATCTGTTATTAAAATATCCACTATTAATCTATATTGAGAATTATATGTGCATATTTATGCAATTTATAGAGCGGAGCTTAATATTTGGCCAAAAAAAAAAAAAAGAGCGGAACTTAATATGGTAAATATCATATTTTTTTATTAAAAAAGCATTGATATATTTTGAAGAGAAAGTCTCATAATATAATATCGGCCCAAAAAAAAAAAAACGTAATGTATCCGTGGGCTCACTTAAGTTTAGTGGACTGGGCTAATGAACCCTGGAATTTGAAATGGATAAAAGTCATATAATTACAGCAACATATAATTCACTATCGGTTATGCTTGGAAAATATTTTATTAGGAGAGATAAAATCTATTTTGATGATTTCTATGTGGAGATGATTAGTCTCTAGCTATCGATTGAGAGATATCTTCTAGATTCTACTAAAAAAATATATAATTCACCAGCAATATATAATTAATTCTAATAGCTCATATTTACTATACTAAAACTGTCAATTTTTCTGGATAAAGACCTGGAGAAGAAGTATAAAATTCTATGAGAGAGGATTTTCTCACAAAATTTCTAAAAAAAAAAGAAAGGAAAAAGAGGGCAAAAAAATTTTCTGTGGAAAAAAATGTTGGGCTCGTTTGTATTTGTTTTTGATAAGTATGTTGAAGTAAGACGAGACAAAATTTTTTTATATAACTTACTTCGTTTGGGGCTTCAAAACATCAATTCAAACAAGCACGAAGCTTCTCAAATAAATTTGTTGTCAAGGGCCAACATGTTAGGGACTCTATGATTGATTTTTTTCCTTTGGGTTTGTAGATATATATATATATATATAGATATATATATATATATATATATATATATATATATTATAATGACAGAAAAAAACCATTTGAATTATAAAAACCCCAAAATGTCTACTAAATTAGTAAATGGACAAATAATTAATTAGGTAGGAATTTAGGATTTTGAAATTTGGGTGTTGACAAGTTGAGTATAAAAATTAACAAATTAGATATAAAGATTGAGTGATTGATAATATAAGCTCTTCAAGTTGTCACAATATATATATATATATATATATATATAAAAGTTGTTGATTATTATTCATAAATTGTCATTACCGATAAAGTTGTTAACTTTTTTTCCCCCATATAAAGTTGTTAACACATAAACTTTAAAATCCTTGATTCTTACTAGATTGCCTATTTGTCTTTTTGCTAATTTAGTAAATATTTTGAGATTTTTGTAATTCAAAAGCTTTTTTGTGATATGTTTGCATATATATAATTTGGTTTGCCATTACCTAAATCCAAATTTTTTAGATATTAAATTTACGGGCTCTCATTTTGCTGCAATACAGTATCAGCACGAGGAGTTTTCAAGTGGTGTGCTACTTGCTCATATCTTGATGTTGGTTTTGCTAGTTGGTTTCATAATGAACATCGTAGCAGCTAATTATGCAGAGAGAGCTTTCATCAAAGTGCATGCATATGTGTAACTTGTCGCTTCCACAATCTCTAGGTCATGTACCTTGGTTGAAAAATGATGCTACCTCTAACCCTTAATATACAATCTACTAAATTAATTTTGACAAATTAAAGAAATTAATTAAATGAGCTATTTTTTAAAAAAATGAATGTTGATTCTTCTAATATATCCTTTTAAATCATTTGTATTGAAATTATCATTTGATGCAAACTCCCTTAACATGTTCAACCAATAGAGATAGTTTAAGAAAAAAAAATGATATTTGAGGGGTAAAATGGATTAAGGTCTTGCATTATAGGATGGACTCATATTTACTATCAAAACTTCATATGTCCATGATTTATTAACTAAGCAATATTCTTCTAACACTTCAAGTTTCATCAAATGTAAGTACAAATTGGTAATATCTAATCTATGTTCTAAGAAATTCAGTGAAGTACACCATTCAAGAACATGGGTGATGCCTTCTTAAAGAGTCACGTTTAGGAAAATTAATTTTACTTTAGGCGTCCCTTTTTTAAAAAGGGATGTCTAAAGTAAAAAAAATTAATTTTTTTAAGACTTTATACGTCCCTTTTAAAAAAGGGACGCCTAAAGTAAAAAAAAATTTTTAAAATTTTTTTTAGATTTTAGGCGTCCCTTTTTGAAAAGGGACGTCTAAAGTCCTAACTTTTTGAAAAGGGACGCCTAAAGTAAAAAAAATTAATTTTTTTTAATTTTTTAGACTTTAGACGTCCCTTAAGGTAACGTAAATAAGTCAAATTGATACTGACATCACTCTTTTTAAGGTTATATCTATCTCTGCAAGCTAGCTTCCTCGATTCAAATTTCAAAATTCTCATTTTCTCTCGAAGCTGAATCTTTCACCACTCTCTTGAAGCTCATTTTCAACCATAACTCTCTCTCTTACTCCCTTTCATTATCGTTGTTCTTTTTTTGAAAGCCGTCCTCCTCTATCTCCACTACCATCATCTACCGTCTTTCTCTCTTCCTCTCCATTGTTGAAGCTCGTCGCCATTGTTCTTTCTCGATCTTTGATGCTGTTGGTTCCTCCTCTCTCCCTCTCCAGCCGTTGGCCTCCATCCTCCTTCTCCTACTGTGGCCAAAAGGTATGGATAATTACTTTTTCTTTTTATAGGCTAAGTTTTGAACTGAGATTATTGTATATGTATTTTGTTGTGTTAAGATTTAGATTTATCTTTATTGTAGATTCATTTTGATTTATCATCCTTCACCAATATTAATCTGTAATGACATTTTGGTTTATGAAAAACTGTTCGATCTTGTTTCTGTAGGTTATAATTGTTAGGCAGTGAAAAATATAAACGAGTTTTTTTTTAAAAAACAACTTTAGACGTCCCTTTTTAAAAAAGGGACGTCTAAAGTTTAGATGTCCATTTTCTTAAAAAAGGACGTCTAAAGTTTTGTTTTTTTTAAAAAAACTTTAGACGTCCCTTTTTTAAAGGACGCCGTATCCTGACTTTTTTACGTCCCTGGTATAGGCGTCCCTCTTTTTTTGGGATTTAAAAGGGCTAAAAAAGGGACGTTAAAAGTGTTTTCTGTAGTAGTGTAAATAAATTATTTAATTATATCATATGTTGTGTATCCTTAGATTATATACACTACTATAAAAAGGTGGATTAGTGGCGCATGTTTTATGGCACTTTTTCAGCTTGTAGTCATTTTTTTTAAAAAATCTAAAGCAACTGTGGCGCTTGCCTAAGGAAGTGTCACAGTTGCATGTGTGATTTGGTGACATTTCATTAAATAAGCGCTACACAATCAGTTTTTTATTTTTTTTAAAAAATTATGGAGCAGTTGTGGCGCTTCCCAAACAAAGTGCTACAACTGCATGTGGCTATTGGGTGGCCCTTGATCAAACAAGCTCCAATCATTTTTTTCTAAATTTTCTTTTTTTACAATCTCTTTTTTATAATTTTTTTTGGTAATTATGCTTTCATTATACCCATTTTTTGTAAATTGCTTTTTTTCCTTACAGTTTGTTTTTTTTTCTTTGTAATTCTTTTATGATTGGGTGGTGCTTGGTCAAGCAAGCGCCACCCAATACCATTTTTTCCATTTTTTTATAGTAATTTTTTTACACTTTTTTTTAAAAATGAGTATTGAGTGAACTTGGTCAAAGAAGAGCCACCCAATACACACTTTGGCCCTTTCCTTGGAAGAAAATAGATGAAATATTCTCTCAATTTGGTAGTAAGCCGAGAAACCTTCTGCTTGGCCTTTGTATAGATGAAATCAATCCGTATGGAACTCTTACTAGCACACATAGTTCGTGGCCAGTTCTCCTTGTAATATACAACTTACCTCCATGGCTATATATGAAATGCAAGTATGTGATACTTTCTATGATGATCTTTGGACCAAAACAGCCAGGGAACGATATCAATGTCTACTTGGCGCCTTTGATTGAGGACTTGAAGAAGTTGTGGGAGGAAGGCGTATATGTGTTTGATGCATATAAGAAAGAGTCTTTCAAGCTACGTGTAATGATTTTCACCATGATAAACGATTTCCCTGCATACGGAAACTTGTCAGGGTACAGTATAAACGGGCATAAAGCATATCCAATTTTTGAAGCAAAAACACACTTCCATCAACTTAAGCATAGGAAAAAATGGTATACCTTGGTCACAGGAGATTTCTTCATCGTTTCCACTCATATTGTAGGTTAAGAAAACATTTTAATGGCTTACCGGAGCATGGAATAGCTCCAAAGATATTAACCGGGGAGGAAGTTTATAGTCGGGTAGAACGTATCAATGTCACATTTAGTAAAAATCAGAGGACTGCGGGTGAAAAGAACATATGAAAGAAGAGATCAATTTTCTTTGATCTTCCATATTAGTGTAGTATTGATGTAAGACACAGTATTGATGTGATGCATGTGGAGAAAAATGTTTGTGATAATATTGTCAGTATGCTTTTGCACATCCCAGGGAAGACTAAGGATGGAATGAGTGCGAGACTAGACCTTATTGATATGGAAATAAGAGAACGGTTACATCCACAACTAAGAGATGATGGTAGGAGGGTATACATGGAGGCAGCAGCGTATACACTATCAAAAGCGGAGAAAAGAAGTTTGTATAGGTGTGTGCATGAAATTAAGGTGCCACAAGGGTATTCTTCTAATGTGAGCAGCTATGTCTCAATGGACGATTTGAAGTTAGTGGGAATGAAGTCCCATGACTATCATGTATTGATGTAACAACTATTAGTAATAGCTATTAGAGGCATTATGAAAGATGAAGTGCGAACCACTATAACAAGATTGTGTGTTTTCTTTAATACTATATGTAATAAAGTCATTGACACTAAAAAATTGAATGAACTGGAAAATAAGGGTTGTATTATTTTGTCCCAACTAGAGATGCATTTTCCTCCATTTTTTTTTTGATATAATGGTGCATTTGGTAGTTCATTTGGTAAGGGAGGCAAGGCTTTGCGGTCCAGTTTACTTGAGGTGGATGTACCCTTTCGAGCGATACATGAAGATCTTAAAAGGATATTCTAAAAGTCCTTATTGACCTGAATCCTCAATAGTTGAGCGATATGTAGTTGAAGAGGCTATAGGCTTTTGCAAAGATTATCTATATGGGAAGAAGGAATAGTCTCAGCATGAAGAGGGGATAAGCAAGGGAATACGAGAACTGAAAGTGAAGAATGTGCATCGTGAAAAGGTGTTGCAAGCATACTTGTATATCCTGAATAATATGGAAGAAGTTCAATTGTACATAAATGAACACAAAAAGAGTTTGAAGAGCATGAATCCAAAGAAGAGTTACATGTAGATAGCTATTGAGAAAACAAGACATTCATAGAGTGGTTCGAGGAGAAGATTTTGCATGAGACTGGTGTGTATGAGACAATCGAGTGGCTAACTTGGGGGCCTTCACTTCAGGTTATTACTTGGACTGGTTATGATATAAACGGGTATTCTTTCTACACATAAGACCAAGATGACAGAAGTACTATGAAAAATAGTGGGGTGATGGTAGAAGCTGAAGCCATGCACTTTTCCATTTCCAAAGACAAAACCCTATATTAGCATTCATGACTTATTATGGAGTTATAGAAGAAATATGAGAGATAACCTACAACAAGTTCAAAATTGCTTTATTCAAATGTAAGTGGGCTAGCAATACTGCTATGATAATCGATCAACAATTTGGATTTGTCTCAGTCGATCTTCAAAGAGTTGGTTATAGAGATGAGCCTTTTATTCTAGCGAGATAGGAGAAACAAATGTGTTATGTCACAAATCCTTTAAATAAAAAAATATCCATTATAATTGAAAGTAAAAAACAGAAGTATGATGATCCAACTTTCAATCTTGATGATATACCACATTTCACAATAAATCCATCTAGAGCAAGTGAAGTATAATTGATAGATGATGAAGAATATTCTGCAAGAAATGATCATGTGAAGGAATATGGGAAACAATATAAAGTAAGACCTTAGAAAATTATATTGTGTGCTTAACTTAGAAAATAGTACTATGTGATTTTTTCCCTTAATCCTGGTTAGTTTATACATGTACTTGCAATTTATTTACCTCTCTGACAATGATTTTTGTGTTAACAGAAATATGGACAGTTCTAGTGAATCACAAAGTGATAGGGAGCATTAAATGCAATTAGTTGAACTCACTGCGAGAAGAACTAGAGGCGTCACAAAGATGCTTGCATTGGCTTAACTTCATCAATATTAATAGGAGAGGCTGCATATGGACTTCGATGCCAACATGAATCGACTTGGTCCTGAGGAAGACCATTTCATTAGCTATTTAGGTTATTTGGGTCGAAGAAAAGTTCGCATCATCTATGATAATTGGAGGCGGGTTCTGTCGAAAACGAAAGAAATGATTTGGCAACAAATTTTAGTATATAAGTTTCGATACATCTATAATTGGATCTTTTTTCCTATTGCTCTAAATATAATTTTCTTTATTCCTGCAGCAAACGTTCGATGTCCCAGACACCAGGGAGATGTACAAGCACTGGATAGGGGAGGTTCGTCTATGATAGAAATATTTCAAAAACAAGGTCACACAAAGGTATATTCGAAGGGAAAAGAGATGTTTGGACCCATGTCAGGAATATTCATATTTGTCTCCAGAGGACTGAAGGTTGTTTATGGTATCACAGGAAGATCCTAAATTTTTGGTAAAATTTCTTTCATCATAGTATATTGACATCATTGACTCATTTTTTTATTGTTTTCCTTTCATAGGAGGTAAGTGCAGCAAATATAGAAAGGCAAGTAGCAAATCAGTATCAGTATTGCATATCTCGTGGTGGTTATCGGAAGCTTGAGCAGAAGATGATAGCATAAGAATTGGAGAAAATGAATGAAGCAGCCAAATCAGATCCTAGCGTTGTTGTGCAAGCCCCTGCTCCTCCTCCACATCATAAAAATGGAAAGCAGCGAGGATTAAGGGTGAGAAGTTCATAAATTCGGCTGTTGCTGAGGTTACCGCGAGGATTGTAAGTAGTTAAAGCATAAGTATTTAATTTTGAAATTTTTTCATATTGGTAGTGTTTAATTTTCATTTAAGATAAATTGTATGCTATAGGATGAACTTAAAGAGCAGAGTAATTAAGGTTTGTTCACTCCTAGTGGACAGATGGACATATTGTCAACAATGATTGGGAAGGCTGTTCACCCCGGTCGTGTTAGAGGGGAGCTAAGGGGAGTTGGTATAGCAAAGTTTGTTGGACAAGCCTTACAAAATTCATCACAAGCTGAACCTAGTAGAGAGCTTGTGACTAAGCTTCACAAGCCACTCTGAGAAGAGCTGCTAGCAGAGCTACATGGTGAAATGAAATATGTTTGCATCAAAGATGGAAAGTGATGGGCATAGAACCCATGAATCCTAGCCTTCCCCAGCATCAAAGGAAGTTACAACCTGCTGGAGGAACCCTTTGGCCAGCCTTCTCCCACTTTGGAGCTGGGAGAACCTTGCATCCTCTATTTGGATGCCCCACTGTTACGTGATGTTGCCGATGCTTTTGTTCACACACAAGCTACCACCCACCATCATAATCAAATTCTATAGCATTTACGTAGGGTGATAGTGACATGTGTTCAAGAGAGGGAAGAAGGTGCAGCCATTCCTATCCTGACGTAGAGGTTGCCACGCTAGGTCAGGCGATATGAGCTTTCATTCTTTGGCCTCAAAATCTTATTGGCACGTTGGCAACCCCTCCAATTGTAGGAACTACCTTCGTATTACTTGCCATCTATTGGAATCCTATTAATAATCATTTTTTTATGTTATGATAGAAGGATGAGCAAGATACGGTGAAATGGCCCCTCTTGGCACGACTGCAACAAATTTACAAAGGTATTCATCAGATCGACTTGCAGAAGCCTCCAGGGATTGTGGGCCTAACATTGACGTATCCCTTCAAGATTGACAGTAAATATATCAGGAAGTTTATCTATTTGGAGAAAATAGATGCAGGATAGGTGAAAATTTCCATCTAGTTAGTTTTTTCTCCTTCAATTAATGTAGTGGTTTTTTGGTTTCATACGTTCAATAATTCATTTATCATTTTATTTCTATTTTAGGTCCTTCAACCACACATGCATCGATATAGGAAGATAGGATTTATACAGATTCTTGTGTCTGGAAAATACGATAAGGGATAGTAATACTTTGCAATCAAGGACGCATTATGTGGGCTACACAATGGGAGATACCAAATTTCGTTGTTATCTAGCCCTAATTGTTCAAGGGTACATACTTTAATTTTGATTTTTTAGGAAGTTTAAGAAATAATTACCTTGTCATCTAACTTCATTTTAATCTATATGTTGTTATAGTTACTATTGGAGTTTGTGTGTTGTTTATCCTCACATCAACCATGCATATTGGTTTGACTCCTTGGGTAAAAAGTCAGATAAGGAAACAAAATTCGTCTTCAACATGTAAGTTATTTTCTTTTTATTTCATTGATTCTCGACTTAAATGAATTGTTCTAATTTTTGTGGTTTTACATTTTAATGTTAGTGGGACCCCAGCCATATATACTCCTTAGAAGGTCACGCGAGGGTAGAATTGTTAGAGACTCAAAGTGGCTTTATTCGAAAATATGTGGTTTCAATTCAAGTTCTTTTATTAACGGTCGTTTTAGATATGACTTTATTGATTTTAACCAATTTCTTTTGATTTATAATGCCCTTGATAGCCAGGGCTCATTGAATGTGGCTACTACGTTATCCTTTACATGTATAACATCATTTAGAGCGGCGTTACAAGTTATTTTCAGCAGGTAGTCAAATGTTAATATTTTGGGTATTGTAATTGAATTACTAATTAATTCTTTCACTTCATTGATTTTATATAATCTTATTTTCTAATTTTCAGAATTTTGATAATGAAGCTGCCTACTTACATGAAGACATTAATTTGATCAGAGACGTTTTAGCTAGACAGCTTCTTCAACACATAGATAAATAAAAGTGAATTTTTATGTTAGTATCTTTGTGTAGTAGACAACGTTTTTGACCATTTGTGGTAGTTCTTGTACATAGAATATGGTAGTAGGAGTTAATTAGCTAGTGCTGGATGTTTCATTGCCATTTGTAAGGAGATTATGATTTATTCTTTAATTCTGTTTTTGTGGTTTTGAATTGCTGGGCAATGAAAAATGTAAACAATTTTTTTAAAAAAATACTTTTTAAGTCCACAAGGATAAAGGGACGCCTAAATAAAAGAGACGCCTAAAGTCTCACTTTAAGCATCCTTTACGTAACGGACGTTATTTCCATTATTTACTAAGTCGCTTGTATATGCACCCCTCTATAAAAGGATGTTAAAAGGCCCTAAAAATAGACGTTAAAAGTGCTTTCTATAATAGTGTCACTCCCCTTGGTCCCTACTAGCTCTATGTAGCTCAAAGTCTCCTCCTTTTTTGGTCCCTACTCAAGTCTCCAAGTCACATTTGATCCTCACTGCAAATCTGTAAGTAGTACCTCCCTTTATCTTTTTTGTTGTTGTTGTAATTTTATGGATAGAACCTATACATTTGGATCTATTGTGCCCTTTTTCTTCATGCTCTGTAAATGCCGCCCCTTTTCTTGTTTTTTTTTAAATTTTGGTTGTGCTCTGTATACACACGCATACATGCTCTTTGTATTTTTTTTTTCATTTAGTGTTATATATATCACCTTAATTATGATTTAGTGCCACTCTGGCGGGGAGAACTATATAATTGTATATATTACTCATACAATCCGCTCAATTAATTTATTCCACACAAGTAAGAGTAAAAGATAGTCTCTCTGTAAACTTAATTGATGATGAATGAAAACATGTATGCAACTTAATTATCACAGAGCATAGAGGACACGTAAATAGCCAGTTCACCTAATACTGCCCAAACCATTGCTCTCACACACAAATTATCAAACCTGATAAACTACATAGTATGTACCCTAATCAATTTATCGATTTTAGTTTATCTTCTTATAGCATTAGATATGAATTTTTTTTCCAATATCATATTATCAAACCTGATGATTTTTTTCCTCCCTATTATCTATATCTCAAGACTTATCAATTCTAACCAGCTTGATGCCATGCCCTTGATTTTGAAATGAAGATAAGATAAAGTTCAAAGGCATACTGTGTGTATTTTACCAAGGTTCTGAAATCTCGACCGGACATTAAACCGGTTGGGATACTGGGTTAAGGGTCAGTTGGTCAGATCGGAGTCAAAACGGAGCTAAACCGGTGAGAAATTGAATATTTTAGGTTTATTTATATAAAATTATCAAAATTTTTTTTTTAAAAATGATTTTTTTTAAAAAAATTTAAAAATGCCAAACCAGACCGGTCACCGAACCGCCCTGGTTTGGCCACCGGGTTGCTGGTTCTTGGGCCGGACTGGCCAGTCTGGGTTCCAGAACCTTGGCATTTACATCTTCCATCTTCACATGTATGTTTTACTTAGAGAATTTGAAAGACATTGTAACAATCACAAATCTTATGATATAAAATGAAATACATGTTGTTTTCCACCCAGATGTGGCACTTCTAAACAGTCAATGTCCCTGTTCTACTCACAACAATGACAAAACCACTTTGGTTATACAAAAAATTTATCTTCTATAAGTTGTATTTTTTACCTAGCATTTGGTCCACTATATTCACACACACACACACACACGTGCTATACTAAGTTGTATCTTCTAAGTTGTATTTTTTACCTAGCCCTGTTATTATAAAAATAAACCTATACTAAAATAATATTAACCATGATAAAAAGAATAAGCTCTACTTTTAACTATGAACCAAACATGGTTTGCCTTGAGGTTTTAGTTGTAAATTATGTATATGATGTTATTTTTATAGTTTCGTATTAAATAAAAATTAAGGTATAATTTAATTTTTATAGTTGTAATATTCCCATTATTATAAAAATAAACTTATATGAGTAACAATATTAACCATGATAAAAAGAATAATCTTAACTTTTAACCATGCACCTATCATGGTATAACAATAGCTCCTGTACACACACGCGCATACATGCTCTTTTTCTTTCTTTTTTTAATTGTCATACACACACACACACACACATGAGCACCTCCTTTTCAATTGAACAAAAGAAGACAATGTTTAAAATTATTTAGTTGTTAAAATTTATATTTAGTTGTTTATATAAATTTACCCCAAAGGTGAAGAAGGTAGAGGTATATAAATTCCTTCCTCTTTATCCTTGTAGTTAGTTGTTATATTTTATCTTTCAAATTGAGTTTTAGTATAACAAAGGAAAACTTGTGCCTTTTTTAAGATTATGTTATGTTGCCGATTTTATTTTAAAATAAATAAGAGAAGATAAAAGTAATTAGTAAATACAGTATCCTAACAACTAACCACTATTTAAAAATAAGTTGAAGGCATAGATGGATAAAAAATGGAAGTCATCTGATCGGTGTTCAAGGAAATATATAGAAGGGGTGAAAGAGTTTATTAGATTTATAATTGAGCATATAAAAGATTCTAACAAAATCTTATGTCCCTACTTATATTGTTGTTATGGAAAGCGGATTAGTCTACTTGATTTGCTAGATCATTTAGTGTGTCATGTGATTGATCAAACATATACATGATGGACAAGGCATGGTGAGACAAACGACCTCTGTAGTGATCGGGCCCATTCTATGGGTGGTGCTTTGAATGACTTTGATTGAAGTATGTGTGATGAAGATAATGGTCTTGAAGAAATGCTAAATGCGGTCGAAGAGGTACTTTATAACTGTCCTAAAGAATTTGAGAAGTTGAAAGGTGATGCAGAGAAACCCTTATATTCCGGTTGTACAAAATACACGAGATTGCTATGAGTGCTGAAATTGTACAACTTTAAAGCGTGTTATGGGTTGAGTGATTCGGGTTTCACCGCACTGCTTGAACCTTTGCAAGATATGCTTCTAAAAGAAAATGTACTTCCAATGAAGACATACGAGGCAAAGCGAATTCTTTGCTCTACAACTGGTATGGGATATGATAAGATACATGCATGCCCTAACGATTGCATATTATTTCAGAAATAATATGCAATGTAAGAGAAGTGCCCTAAATACAATGCATCTCAATATGAGAAGAGGAAAGGAAAAAGTCCCTTGACGGTCCTATGGTATTTTTCTATAATTTCAAGATTCAAGCGTCTGTACAATAATGCAGAGATCTCTAAGCAGTTGACATGTCTTGTAGATGAAAGGATTAAATACATAAAGCTTAGGCACCCTGTAGATGCCCTTCAATGGAAAAAAAATTAATCATGAGTACCCTAACTTTGAGAACGAGGTAAGGAACCTACGACTTGCACTGTTAACTGATAGAATCAATCCGCACAACGTTCAGAGTAGTACACACAGCACATATCAGGTGATATTGATGATTTATAACCTTCCTCCACACTTGATCATGAAACATAAGTTTATGATGTTGTCGATGTTAATTTCTGGGCCAAGGCAGCTTGGGAATGATATAGATGTATACTTGGCTCCTTTAATTGATGACTTGAAGCTACTTTGGAAAGATGGTGTTAATGTATATGATAGATATAGGGAAGAAAGTTTCACTTTAAAAGCCATGTTGTGTGGCACAATTAATGATTTCGCAGCTTATGGTAATTTGTCCAGATACAGTGTCAAAGGATACTGTGCGTGCCTTATATATGAAGACAATACTTATTCAGTGCGATTATATAATTATAAGAAAAATGTCTATATGAGACATCGGAGATTCTTACCATCAAAACATCATTGGAGGAAGTGGAAAAAGGCTTTTAATGGTGTCTCAGAAGAAGGTAACCCACCAAAGATGTTAACCGGTGCTCAGATTTTTGAAAAGGTGAAAGAGTTGGATAACAATATTGGCAAGCCTTATGCAAATCAAATCGGGATAAGTGGTTGGAAGAAGAAGTCTATTTTCTTTGAACTTCCATATTGGAAGTCCTTATATGTTAGACATTTTTTTGATGTGATGCACATTGAAAAAAATATCTGTGATAGTCTAATTGGCACATTGCTTAATGTGCGAGGAAAAAGTAAGGATGGTGTCAATGCGAGAATAGATTTAGTGAATTTGGGAATAAGAGAAGAGTTGGCCTCGATTGAGAAAGGGCACCGTACTTATCTACCTCCAACAGCTTATACTCTGTTGAGGAAAGAGAAAAAATGTTTTGTGAGTTTCTATGAGGAATTAAATTTTCAGAGGGGTACTCTTCAAATATCAAGAACCTTGTATTAGTGAAAGAGTTGAAGTTAAAGAACCTTAAATCTCATAACTGTCATGTGCTCATGCAGAATTTCTTACCGGTTGGTATACGGTCCATCTTACCAAAAATTGTAAGAAAGACCATTACTAAACTCTGCATATTTTTCAAGTTGATTTACAATAAAGTGGTTGATTCAATAAAGTTGCGACATTTGCAAAGGCTAATTGTTTATACTCTGTGTGAACTTGAAATGTATTTTCTACCTTCATTTTTTGACATAATGGTCCACCTAACTATACACTTGGTTAAAGACATTCAATTGTGTGGTCCATTCTACTTAAGATGGATGTACCCAAATAAGCGATTTATGAAAATTTTAAAAGGGTATAAGAAAAATAGATATCGATTAAAGGGTTGTATTGCTGAATGGTATATGGTTGAAGAAGCAAGTGACTTCTGTGCTGATTTTCTACCAAATATTGATCCTGAAGTCTCGTCGTGATAGCCAAATATCATGAAAGGGAACAAGTGGGCGGGATGTAATAAGGATAGCAGTAATTGAATGGGAGCAAGCTTACCTGTATGTGCTATATAACATTGTTGATGTTGAACCATTTGTTGATGAACACAAGGAAGCACTTCTACAATTATATGGTCATAGGAATGAAAATTTAATAACAAAAGAATGCAATCGACATTTTTCAAGTTGGTTGAAAAAGCGCATTAATGATGAGATGGAGAGGAATCTTGATTTAGTTTCTGAGAAATTGATATGGTTGTTGAAGGGACCAAGTTTAAATGTATTATCTTACAATGGTTATGCAATCAATGGTTACACATTCTATACATAAGAACATGATACACGGAGTATGATACAAAATAGTGGGGTAACACTTGTTGCTGATTCTTGGCATAGATCTAGTGCTAAAGACATACATCCAATCTACGCACCAATGTCATACTTTGGTGTCCTTGAACGTATATGGGAGTTAAATTACTCTATATTGAGGGTCCCTATCTTCAGATGTAAGTGGGTTAACAACAATAGTGGATAGTGAATATATGAGTTTGGCTTTGTTCAAGTGGACCTTTCTAAAGTTTGATATAAATATTATCTTTTTATTTTAGCATTGTAAGAAGAACAAGTACTTTTCATTTTAGATCCTGCTAAGAAGAATTGGTCAATTGTACTTTCACTAAATAAGAATCGTCAAGAACAAGTTGATATTGAAAGTAATGAGTATTTGAATATTATTGAGGATGATCCTTCTTTTGAGATTTTGGGGTCAAAAGATATCAGTATAGATGAACATGAACATGAAGATAAAGATGAACCCTTATATATGAGACATGATCATGAAGAGGGGACTTGGGTCAATCTTTCAATTCCATCTACTAGGAGACTCAAGGGATACACAACTGTCAATTCAACAAGAATGACGAAGAAGAAAATTTTAAATCAAACAAGAAATAGGAAAAGATAATGAGTGCTTGACTTGTTTACTTGTATGTTTTACCTGTATTCATATATGTCAAATTCATTTATTTTCACTGACATGATTGTCACTGTGCACTTATGTTTTATTTGTTTAACTTGCAGGAAAATGGATTCTCTGCGTGAAGATGATAATATTCCCACGCATGTTGGTAAAGAAAGATTTGTTGAGCGCGTCACCCATGGTAGGACCATAATGGCGAGGTTGATCAAAATGAGAAGCAAGGGCAATAAGTTAGAACTTTAATGGAATGAAAAGGGGAATCCAATTAGACTAAACAATAGTTCCCTCAATAATTTCATTGGGATTACAGTCCGGGATAGAGTTCCTATTACAATTCAAGATTGGAGACGAGTGAAGAAATAATATGGGAATGAAATTTGGGGTGAAGTCGAGGTAAGACATTAATTACTTTATTATTTGGGTTGTTCTGTTTCATATAAATACAATCTAACAAATTATCTTTGGTTTTATGATACAATCTTGTTTTGTTATTGATGGTGATGATCACGAGAACTTCATGCTCAGAAAAGTTGGCAAATTCATGAGAAAGTTTCGTTCTGATCCTGTGAAATATTTTTTGAGGGATGATAATGAGAATATCATTCTAACACCGCCAGAATTATATGAAGGGATTATCAGTTATGAAATGTGGGATGAGTTTATGAGAACAGATACAAGTCAATAATTTAAGGTGATGTAATATTATACTTTACAAACTACTTGTAATATGTTAGTAATTAATATTTATTAATATGAATTATTTGGATTTAAACAGGAGCTAAGTGAGAAGAATCGTTCTAATGCAATCAATATGTCATACCGCTACACACAAGGACCTGTATCTTATGGAAAGTTAGAGCAAAAAATTGTATGAACTAATGATTATTTCTGTAATTTGTATGACTAATTTTTAATTTCAACTAACTTTCATATGTAGATAGAAGAATCAAATTCAGATATTACACAAATTTCACAACATGACTTGTAGGTAGCTGGTTGCACAAATAAAAAAGGGGAAATTCAAAGTGAAGAAGCAAGAAGAGTTGCAGAATATTGTGTAAATATTGAAACATATGAGTATGTACAATAAAGAATTAACACTCCTTAAATGATTCTGGTTTATAATAACTAATAATGTTGTAATTCTTTTTGTGATAACGATCAATGACGCAAGAGGTGACAGAGTTGGTAACTTATGTTGGTCGTGATGATCTGTTAAGCAGAGCACTGGGTGTACCTAAGTACGATGGTCGTGTTCGAGGTACTGGTTTTGGCGTGACACACACAACATACTTCGAACGCCAGAAGCGCTCGAACAAGAGTAATTTTGTGTAGCTGCACGAGGAGATGAACTATTTTAAGCATCAAATGTAAGAACAATAATTTGAAGCACAAATGCTTTTGTTGCAAGAACAAAACGCGCAGCTGAGGGCACACATTGATCACTTAGTGCAGTCTAAGGCAATACCAAATGTTTCCACTTGTGACAATCCAAGTGTGAGAGATAGTTGCACTTCCATCCCTAAAGTCCATCTTCCTTTGGTAATTAATTTCTTTTCTAAGATAATCAACTTTAATTTTTGTTACATAATCAATTAATGTATAACATAACATCCTTAACTGATCTACTTTTCATAGGGCGAGTCAGCGTGCAAGTTGTATGTGGAACATTCTGGAAAGCATGTAGTTGCGGTGGGTGTTTCCTACAACACAAATAATGATACCCTCAACAATTCACCATTGCTGGAGAACACAATCTGAGTAAGGGTCGACGTCTATATGAATGAAGATGTGCTATTACCGATCCCTTCTTCGAATGACGAGATAATGGTTAAAGATATTATAGGCGGCTTTGTTGCTTGACCAATAGGTTTGATAGAGCCATGTCAGAAGGTAGTTCATTTACAATTCCTTCTACTTTTCCTATGCACTTCCATCTACAACAACATCATTTAATTTCATGATTTTTACAGGTTGAACATTCTAAAGGAAAAGAAATTCAACTGCATGGCAAGATCTCAAAGTGTTCGACAACACAGCCAAATTCTAAAGCCTCAGCTAGCCAACAGAGTAGAAGACAAATGATCTCATATCACGATCAGTTGGAATCCATTGCACCTAGGTTGATACGCAAAGAAAGTCTGTCATTACCAATTGATAGACACATCTATGGTGTTCAAAGCATAGCTGAACATATCATTGTTGATGTGTTGGGCAAAATTTTGAATCGTGTATGGCTTGGTGTTCGGTCATCAACATCTAGATTAGATACTTTATTATCATCATTTATTGCTGTTATTATTATTTATCTTTCAATTTTTTTTTGTAATCACATTTTTTGTTCTCTGTAAAGGCACTTGTACCATGACATCTTGTTAGACACACAAGGTCCAGTTCTCATTTGTCAACCCTTATTTCATTGGACAACACGGGGGCAGAGTAGATCTAGATAATCAATCTAATGATATAAAAGATTACTTTAAACAGAGAGCAAAACCAAATATGTTATTTGTGGTGCCATACAATGCGGGATAATTAAGTTATTATTAGTGGTAGTATTTCACTTTATATTTTTTTTATTGTTTAACTTTTAGCATAACATGCATGGTTGAAGAAAAACTTTCAAAATATTTTAGGGCACATTAGATCTTAATTGTTATCAATATATCGGCACCTTCTGGCCCACATTTACTATATGGATCCTCTAAGTGGAGGTGTTCTAGAAAACAGTCCTCATATGTTGTGACTGTTTAATAGGTAAGTATATATACGCGAGTATGTGTGTGTAAATATATATTTGTGTATGTTACTGAATAACTAAAAGTAATCAATTTCTATTTGTTTTCTTAGTGTATTGACTGCATATAGAGCCTCTTCCAGCTTAAGCTATTCTAGATCTGTAGACCATGTCAGTAGCTATCCCTAGAAGAAGATACATGTATTGATATAGGAATTTACTTGCATTTTGATTTTAACCAAATTTTATTGAAAATTTTTAACTATTTTATTATATCATTATAGTGCCCTTCTCAACCCAATAACGATGATTGTAGGTATTACATAATGAAATTCATGAAGAATGTAATTACCCATGATCAGCCTCATGTTCCACCAAGAGTAAGTCATTTTAGTACAATTCATATTGTGTTTTAAATTTAATTGACTAACTTCTGATAATTAATGTTAATTATTTTAATTCATTGTCTGCATGATTGTATCTATGTAGTATTATAAAGATCAACATTGTTACAGTTTGATTGACAATCAAGTCAATGAAGTCATCGAGGAATGGTGTAAATATGTGCTCAAACAATGTTCTAGCTAGCTACTATATAAGGTGCTATGTTGTTTATTTGCCTATTGTTGTTGTGTATATTAAGTAGCTGAATTTATTGTCTTATATTCACAATTGAGTAAATATATATTTATTTTTGATTTTATTAATTAATTATCTGTTTGTATCAATTTTGAATTATTCCATTATGGTTTGCTTGAATATAGAAATTTTTGTTTCCACTATCATGATAGGAGGTTTGAATGAAAAATATGAAATTTATATTTAAAAACATATATAAAAGGTGACGCTTCCTTGGGAAAATACCACAACAAATAGGGTCTAAGGTGGCGTTTCCTTGAGGAAGCGCCGCCCTAGGTTGTGTGAATTAAAAAAAAGAAAAATAGGCCATAGGGTGGCGTTTCATTGAGGAAGGGCCACAAGAAGTTTGAACTTCTTGAGGAAGCGCCATCCTAGGTGGTGTGAATTAAAAAAAAAAGAGGCTAGGGACATTTAAATACAAAAAAATTACATGTTGTGGTGCTTATGGGTAGCGCCATATCTTCTTTTAGTGGCGATGAGATATGTGGCACTTGTCAAGTGTCACAAATAATGTTAAAATAAGTGTCACAACTTTGTTATTTTGTAATAGTGATATCAGTTTATAAGTTAGACAAAATAATTTGAAAAAAATGACAAATATACATATTTTGATTTAATTTAATTTGCTTCCTTAACTTCTCTTAGAAATTCAACTCTGTCTTATATTTAGGATGAGATGGAGTAGAATTATAAGAATCTCAGTCCAATTATATATATATATATATATATATATATATATATATATATATATATATATATATATATGATTCATTTTTTATTTACTATATTTGGATTAATCTACGAAAAATATGGGATATTTTTTGCCAACTGGATAAAAATTATTTAATGACATTTTCGACTCATAATATTTATTGATATTTTAATTTTTTTTTCAAAAAATTAAGATAAACATTTAAAAAAACAAATTAGGAATTCTTAATCATATCATATGATCAAATCAATAGAAGTATCGAAATTGAGAAAATTATTACAAATAATTTATACTTATAGCTAAATTTATAATAATAATCAATGTCATTTCCAAAGTTTTCAACGCAACAGCTATTCAAGTTCTAAAAATTTAAGTGAGAGGATCTATTAATTATCTTCAGTATCTTCGAGGAGATATTTTCTCAGTGTTTTAAAAACTTTGAAAACGTCGGGAAGAAATTTGTTTTCAGTGAACAAATTAAATTCCAAAAATGTGGGAAGAAGATAAAATTACCCAAACTTCTTTTAATTGAAGCCCACAAACGTTTATGGGAAAGCCTAAATTGTTTTTTTCACCCTTTTCTTTTCGGCCGCCGAAGTCCTAACTCAAAATCCCAAATTGCATTTTTTTTAATTAAGGGTGTAATCTTTTTACAGCTTAGAATGGTTTTCAGAAGATTAATGTTAGGGACAACTTCCATTCTTCTTTGGAAAAGGTATTGCCTAAGAAAATTTGACCTTCTTGTGTTCGTCTGATGCCAGCGATCATCGTCAAGTATGTAATAAGGCGTTTGCAGGATTGTGATCTGATTCTTATTTCATTGATGTCTTCATACTTTTGCTATTGGATTATCAGATGCCTATGTTTGTTGGAAATTGGAAACTGAATAAGAAATTGCAGACTAACTAAATTATACTTCATAGTAAAGTTCAGATTTTCAGATTCAGAAGTGATAATATTGGGGAATATCTTTATTCTTTTGTTTTTATTTGGAATTTTGGTGTGTGAGTGTGTGTGTATAGATGGTCTGGCATTTCCCTATTTGATCAGAAGAAAGACCTCAGTTCAATTTCTTTCTTGCTACGCTATGAAACTTGGAAGAAGATGTGCCCTATATAATAATATTAGCTCTAGTCCTTAATATAAGAAAGAGTCATTTCACTTTTTTTTTGGGGAAAGATTAAGGAAATAAAATAAGTTACTTAATTATAGTATATGTTATATATCATTAGATTATATATCAGTTTATAAGTCAAATAGAAAAAAATAATAAATATAAATACTTAAATGTAAATTATTTAGCTTCTTTATATTGATTGTTTCATTAGCTAGCACATGATTTATGGTTTTCTAGAGACATTCTAATTTGATGCCGTTGATCTTGATGACCTTGAGTTTGTTAATCTAATTGGACATTGCATGTTTTCCTTATTGTCCTGATTATTTAAGTTCGGATTCCTAAAAGCTCATACTTACGAAATAAAAAAACACTTGGGTCAGTCCAAGTTAAGGCTTGGCATTGAAATCTCAGCATTTTAACTATTTGGTGCCTTTTAGGTCAATAAACAACTTAAAGATTCTCAACTTAAGGCTGGCATTAAAATCTCAGCATAGAGTTATATTACAGTTAAGCTGAGAAACCAAGTATGTTTAGCTAGCTATATTGGTCATAAATGTAAAACCTATATATTTTACACATTTATTAATTTTTTTCAGCTCTATTGACATGCCCTTAACAATAATCAGGTATCAGAGTGAAGGAGAGAAGCACCGTTCTCATCAATATTAATAGGAGCTTACATTGCCTCCTTTCTCCAATAAATACAAGCTCTCTACATAATCATAAATGAGAACATATGCTCCCACGCCTATGATATAGCCTGTCGTAGTAGCTTTGATGTTGTAGCTATTGGATTGTCCCTAACTATTTGTCTATCACTCGTTTCTAGTATCATGTCTTGATTATTTTTCATGGCCAACAAAATTTTCGGAATAACTTAATTGTCATGGAAGCCAAGGTTGACTACATTTGTCCTTGAATCATGAGCGACATATTGTTTCATAATGCACACAGACCAACACATAAAGCGATATGGTTCTCTTTTTTTTATGTACCACAGCAAGTGAGTCCCCTATTTGCACTATACAAACTCGATACTCTTAGGAAGCAATATTTCTCCAAAGATTTCACTTGCTGCATCAAGTGTAAATATGAAATAATATCTTTCATTGTGAGAGGCAACCCAATGAAGTAAACCAGTCATGAACAATATACGGTTTACAACGTTAAAAACCTTACATGGAGGAGGAGGAGCTGTGAGACATTTCCACAAACACGTGGCATACAAGAAAACCCAAGCCATAAAAAGCTCATCATTCAAAGTTTTAACAAGGTATATAACCTTAAAATCATTGCTTCTGTCATCAAAACTAAACCTTACACTTGATTTTGTGTCTTTTAGTTTTCCATTCCATTTGTAGGGTGTGGAATGTGTTCATATTTTCGGATAGTTGGATTTCAGAGAGCAAAATTGTTATGTAAAAGATCAGTAAGAAATACTAACCCATTGCTTGTACCCACCACATTTCTTCTTGTGAAGAAATAAAAACAAGAGGACTTTCTACTATGCAAATCAAATCGAATCGGTCATTATACCAATGAATTGAAAAGCTACGTTGGCGGCTGTAGCAGACCTCATCAATGAGAAGGACTTGGCTTTTGGAATCAAGACTTCGGCGTGAGTTGCTAGATACAAAATCATGACTCGTGATAAGGGAATTCCAGTCTCTAAAAAGAAAGGCGTATTTGAATAAGGTTTTGGCGTCTAGGTTTAGCATAATTTCTTCAACAAGGTCCAAAGGAATAATAACATCAGAGCATTTTTGTTTCTTGTGATCATCGTTGGCTTTGCGAGGAATAAGAGAGCTATTGGGTGACATTGTGGGCGGACTAGAATGAGGGTAAAGTACTGCCTTGAGCCTATAACTATATATAATTATATTAATAAATTTTGATTTAATATATATATATTTTTTGACCAATTTGAATATATTTGGATTGGATTAACCTACGAAAGATATGGGATATTTTTCGCCAACTGGATAAACATTATTTAATATATTTGGTCATTCAGCTGTTAATGACATTTTCGACTCATAATTTGCTGATATTCTATTCTAATTTTGTAAAATCAAGATAAACACTTGAAAAATAAATTAGGAATTCTTAATCATATAATATGTGATAAATGGAACAGGGAGAGGAACAAAATTTAATGTTAAATTACAATAATAAAAAATGTAAAAAATTTTAAAATTTTCTTATAACGGAATCATTATTTAGTATTCCAACAACTCTTTAAATGGTATAATTTAAATTCTATTTAGAACATATTTTAGTTTATTAGCTAATAATTGATGAAAGCTTGCAATATATTTTTGAAATTTAAATATTGAAATAATCCATTTATTAAAAAGATTTTCTTATTCATCATATTTATGGTTGATTTAAGAAAATCTCGACTTCAATTTTCAAATCAGATAATGGATATGATACATTTATTACTTTTTAATTGATGTGTATTATAATTTAATTACAAAATATTCAAGAGTGCAATCGAATGTTGATTACTCGAGTGATTTAAAATTGGGTATATAAAGTTTCGTTGATTCAATTATAAATTAATAGTAAATATTAACAGTAATGTCATATTCCGGTTTAGTCTAGAACTCTTGATGACTATTATGAGGCAGTGTGTTTATAAGATTTGCCTAAATCAAGTAATAACGTTTACTTTCAAGCAATTTAGAATTTCCAGCCACTTTAGTTATTAAAGAAAAGAATGATTTTTTTACTTTAAATTAATTTTCCCAACAAGTCTAGAAAAAGTGAGAGTTCATTTTTATTTTTTTTAAACATTAATGAAATATCATAAAAATTTTAGCTCCCCTTTAAAATCCTCCAATTTAGAGGGACCAAAATAGAGTTACGAGATGGGAGAGGAGGGGAAGTTTGGGCTCACTCTCCTCCAAAATTTTCAACCAAATGAGTGGAGTGTGCGCGGGACAGATCAGAGGAAGCGAATGTTGATCTTTTTCTGTAGTTTTATGAAGTTTTGGGTCCTTTTCAGTAATTAACTTGGTCCTTTAGCAACATTAGTTCTGGGCCTAATATTTTATTCTCAGCCTTTTTCCCCAATTTCTCCCGAGTGTCATGCAAGGCAAATTAAGAAAATGTAATATCGTTCATTCCGAAATTCAATTAATTAGAAAAACACAATAAAAATCTTACCCTTTTTATGCTTAATTTCATGTAATCATATTTAATCCAAATTAATGTATCATAAATAATGCATTTAAGCAATAAAGCCCAATAAATATGATAAAATCCCTGAATAATATATGAAAAACCATAATAAAATAGGGGCTTATAAAAATATTAAACGAGTATAATTCATCATAAGAATCAAGACATTTTTAAAATTAACTTGACTCTTGATTATTGCTTAGTGGGATAGCATTGCACAAGTTGTTCAAATTGACAGGAATAAAACCCATGAGTATAACTCGAGTCACTTTGATGTGATCTTAAGGACACTATGCCAAATCATTCGAACAAGCATGAACAAAACAGAGTATAGAATTGTCTTTTCAAAGTATGGCGGTGCTTTATTACTCAAAATTTAACAACTTACAGATTCTCAAATTAAGGGCTTGGCATTAAAATCTCAGCAAAGAATTATATTACAGTAGAGCTGGGAAACCAAGTATATATTGCTACATATGATAATTATGATACGCAACTACTATATATTGCCACCGTAGTTTCGAGTGCTAACAAGTAACAAGTTCCAAAGAATTTAATAAAAATATTTAAGAATAAAGAGAAAGAAAGAAAAACTCTCCCTGTCTTTAAGGCAAGACCTAATTATGGAATATGTGGTCCTTTAGAAGAAATAGATAGGTAGAGAAAATGACGAAATTGCACACCATGGAAGCTCAGTTGTAATTTGTGGCAGATCATTTACAATTCATGGAAGATTATTTGTATCTACACTCTAACTTAATTTTCACACTATGAAAGGTCATTTGCAATTCGTGGAATCTCACTTGCATTTGCATTTGAGAGAAGGTCACTAGCATTTTAACATAATTTGCACACCACGGAAGTTTAGTTGCAATTCATGCAAAGACATTTGAAATTTGTGAAAGGTTATTTGCTTTTGCACTTAATTTTTACACCGCGAAAGGTCATTAGCAATTCGTGAAAGTTCACTTGCATTTTTAACGTAATTTACACACCAAGGAAGCTCAGATACAATTCGTGAAAAGTCATTTGCAATTCGTGGAAGGTCAATTGCAGTTAGTGGTTCACCTTCTATTTTACCCATCTTCCATGGTTCACCTTTATCTCCTTCTTTGTCTTCACTACTATAGAAAATACATATTACTACCCTAAAAGACATCACTTTTTAAAAAAGGGAAGTAAGAAATAAACGGAGGGGCATTTTTGTAATTCTAAAAAGTAATTTTGAGCTTTAAATATCCCTATTAAAATTTGGGTCGTGTAAAGGAAACTTTAGGCATCCTAAAATATAATTGGGACGCCTAAACCTTTCCTTTAGGCGCAAAAAGCCCAATATATTGGCGCCGGTTGGGATTTGAAACACTTTATGTGTCCCTATTAAAAATAGAGAAGTCTAAAGTTAAATGGTTTGACTAACATGCATTCAACAAGGCGCATGTCAACCTATACATGTTAGTCATAGGTTCACATGCTATGGTAATAAAAATTAGGGATGCATATGCAAATACGAAAGGGAATAGGCGTCCCTATTCAAAATATAGGGACGCCTATTCCTCCATTCTTTATTCAAATAAGATAAATCTCCAGAGGATTCAAGTACGACCACCGAAGAATCCATCAAGATCAGCGAAGCACGCAACATGACAGAAGAGCTAGGCGAGAACATTGAAGGATGTAGTGGAAAGTCAGTCGATATTATTGAAGGAAAAGGAGTGAGGGAATTGAAGCTGCCTAGAGTTCTTGAGGTTTTCTACAATTTTTAGTTTCGTTATATTCATCATCATGATTTTGATATGCTTTCTGCAAATGCAAATCTATACACCTAATATCATGAGTATTGTTGCTTGTCTGTCGCAGGCACTGTCTGCTTCTGGATTAAGGGCTCTTAGATATGCCCATGAAATAGAAGGGATTGGGCAGGTTGTGGCTCTCGAAAATGACAAAGGTGCTTCATCCATTTCTTTTCCTCACATATAAGAGGTTGATGCTTTTGCATTTCACCATTTAGCCTATGCACATTAAATAATGCAGACTTCTATTTTCTGTTGCTTTTGGCAGCTTCTGTTGAAGCATGCAGGAGAAATATCAAATTCAATGGTTCAGTTGCATGCTCAAAAGTGGAGTCTCATATGGCTGATGCTCGTGTGTATATGCTAACCCACCCAAAAGAATTTGATGTGGCATGTCAATGTTGCTGTTAGTTGCCTATATTCATCCTTTTATTTGCAAAAAAAAGAATTTTTAATCTTGAGAGTGTGTAAGGTTCCACTTCCATTATTGTAGGCCTAAAGTTTGCACATTAGGCCTCCTTAATGGCTTTGGGGACGCCTAAAGTTGCTACTTTAGGTGTCCTTGAAATAGGGACGCCTAAAATCTTTGCTTATTACGTCATTTGAATAGGAGTCCCACCGTATAGAGACGTTAAAACCCCTAAAATAGGAACTTTAAAACCCCTTTTTGTAGTAATGCTCCCTCCATCACTAAATTTGTCATGGCTTGCCACTGCACAAGATCTATTATTTTTATTTTTGAAATTTGATTTTTGTTTTCAACTGAGTTAAGAAGGTGGAGGAGGGAGAAAGTGGTAGCAAAGATCAAAGAAAGGGGGAGTGAAGAAGGCAGGTACAGCGGTGGCAAAGGAGGTTGCTATATCTAATGTGGTGTTGTAAGATGGATAGGTCACCGTCATTGGTTGCCGAAATCACCATTATTCGTTGCTGGAGTTTGCTTGAGGGGATATGGAGTTTATGATGGGCAAAGTTGGAAAGATGAAGTACTCAAGGAGGGAGTGGATGGTAGTGAGGGAACTGATATGGAGAAAGGAGAAAGGAGAAAGGGTTGATTCTTATTTCATCAAAAGTAGAGTGGTCATTTTATATGGTTTCTTATTTCTCTCAAATAACTTCAAGACTTTACTTTTTTCTAGGTCCTATTACCCAATTAATTTCTCAAATGGGGATTTAATTTATTCCCAAATTTTTCCTTCCTTAATCTAATCAAATTATTAGGTAATTAGAATTTCTAGCCACTTTTATTATTAAAGAAAAAAATTATTTTTAATCCATAAAGGTATTTGTCTCATCAAAAAAATCCATAAAGTTATTTGGTAATCAAGCTCCCCTCTCAATCATAAGTATTAGAATCCAAATTTGTATAGAATTACAATTGAATTAAGAAAACTAGGCATTCTACTTGAGAGTAATAATAAGTTAACGATACATAGTTGTTGCTATTAACCCAGCTTCAAACTCGAACCATTGCCATTTAAGGTTCTTGCTACTCTATCTATTAGTGTTCATAGGTTGGGTTTGGTTTGGTGCTTGACCTAATGAACACTTGCACTTTGGTGAGGTTCATTCTATTGCAAAAAATTAATAAAAATATTTAAAAATTCATAAAGAGAAAAAAATCATTTATTAACCGAAGAAATATAAATAATTTTCTACAAATATTAGAATAACAGGAATTAACAGTGTTCTCATCAATATTAATAGGAGTTAACATTGCCTCCTTTCTCCAATAAATACAAGCTCTCTGCATAATCATAAATGAGAACGTTAACGTAAGGCTCCATTCGAGTAATAGCTTGTCGTAGGAGTTTTATTGTTGTAGTTGTTGGATTGTACCTAACAATTCGTCTATCTCTCGTTTCTAGTATCATGTCTTGATTCTTTTTCATGGCCAACAAATTTATTGGAATCACTGAATTGTCATGGAAGCGAAAGAAATGATCTTCTCGCAGGTTGACTACATTTGTCCATGAATCATGGGCGCCATATTGTTTCATAACCCACACAGACCAACACATAAAGGCACCTGGTACTCTTTTTGTATGTACCACAGCAAGTGAATCCCCTATTTGCACTATACAAATCGAACCATTTGATCTCTTGATGCTCTCAGGAAGAGATATTTCTCCAAATACTTCACTTGCCACATCAAGTGTAAGTACGAATTCATATCTTTCATTGTGAAAGGCTATACAATGAAGTGCACCATTCATGAAAAACATGCGGTTTTCAAAGTTAGAAACCTGACACGGGGGAGGAGGAGCTGTGAGACATTTCCAAGACCAAGTGACATATGAGAAAACCCAAGCCATAATAAGCTCACTACACGTAGTTTTAACAAGATATATAACCTTAAAATCATTGATCCTATCATCAAAACCAAACCCCATGTCTTTTATTTTTCCATCCCATTTTAAAGGAGTGGGATGTGTTACATATTTTCGGATCATTGGATTCCAGAGAGCAAAATTTTCATATAAAAGATCAGTAAGACATACTAACCCATTACTTAGACCCACAACTTTTCTGCCTGTGGGACCATTAAAAATAGGAGGACTTTCCACCATGTGAATCAAATCAAATTGGTCATTATCCCGATAAAGTGAAAAGCTACGTTGGCGGCTGTTGCAGACCTGATCAATGAGAAGGACTTGGCTTTTGGAATCAAGAGTTTGGCGTGATGTGTTGCGAGATATAAAATCATGACTTGTGATGAGGTAATTCCAGTCTCTACAAAGAAAGGCGTATTTGAATAAGGTTTTGGCGTCTAGGTTTAGCAGAATTTGTTCAACAAGGTCCAAAGGAATAATAACATTGCCATTTGTGACGTTCTGGTCAGAGCATTTTTGTTTCCTGTGATCGTCGTTAGCTTTGCAAGGAAGAAGAGAGCTATTGGGTGACATTGTGGGCGGACTGGAATGAGGGTAAAGTACTGCCTTGCGCATATAAATATACATAATTGTATTAATAAATTTTTATTGAATATATTTAGATTTTTTGACCAATTTAATATATTTGGATTAACCTACGGAAAAGATGGGATATCTTTCGCCAACTTGATAAACATTATTTAATATATTGGGTCATTTGCCTGTTAATGACATTTTCCCTCATAATTTTTCGGTATTCTATTCTAATTTTAATTGATTCGTTGACGAAGATTCACAACATATTTTGAAATTTAAATATTGAAATAATCCTTTTTATTTATAAGATTTACTTATTCGTAATATTTATTGTTCAATTGTTGATTTAATAAAATCTCGACTTCAATTTTCAAATAAGATAATGAATACATTTATTACTTTTTAATTGATCTGGATTATATTTTAATTACAAAATATTTAAAAACACAATCGAATTTTGATTAGTTAAGCGGGTGATTTAAAATTGGGTATAGGAAGTTTCGTTGATTCAATTTATAAATTTATAAATTATTAATACTAAATATTGTGTGACAGGACCCTAGAAGGCAATTTTGTCAATTGTATTGGGTTGTGGAAGAAGACAAATAACATATCTTATTTAAAAAGGCTTTCAATTAAATTATTTTCTTAGTTTCTTTAAAATTTTATTATTTAAAAGAGTCATTCTATATTACCTAAAAAAGTAGAAGTTTTAATCAGTTAAAATCCTAAAGGAACTCATCGCTCTACCAGAGTTGATTAGACTCTTGCAAGCAAAATAATAAGATATTAAATAATATCTTTGAGATCTTATTTAACAACTCATATATCTAGAATAATATCTAAAAAGAAAACTGTTAATAAATTTAAAAGATTATTCGGATAATTCAAAATATCTAAAAGATATATTAAAATTTCCTAATAATTTAAAAAATACAACATGACTCTTTTAAATAAGAAAATTACATAGAAAATAAAAACCAAATAATTTAAGGGAGAATTGCTTAAAACTACATTGGGGGCAAATTAATTGCTGAATGTTACCATTACACACGATGGATGATATGTTGCACACGCAGGTGATATGTTACACATGAACGGAAGATGTTTGCACTTTCGTATGGAAGCTTTTTGCACACATGAAAGATGATTGTACACAAGGGAAGCTCTATTGCACATGACGAATGCTTGTTTGTACGTGTGGTACCATTTAGCAATTAATTTACTTTCAAGGTATTTTTAAGTCATTTTTCTATAATTTTTAATTAAAAACCCTATTAAATAAGATATGTTATTTGTCTTCTTCCAGTTCCGACAGAATTGACAAAATTGCCCTATGGAGTCCTACATTGTGAATAATGTCATATTGTCTTAAATTCCGATTTAGTCTAAGAACTCTTGATGACTATCATGAGGCAATGTGCCTATGAGTATAAGATATGACTAAATCAATCAATAACGTTTATATTCATGCAATTTAGAATTTCTAGCCACTTTAATTAGTAAAGAAAATTTTCAGTCCATAACGGCATAAAAATATTTGGTAATTAGGCTCCCCTCTCAATCATAAGTGTGAGCAACCAAATTTATATAGAATTACAGTTGAATTAAGAAAACAAGGCATTCTAATTTCTACTACCCAAGAGTAACAACATATCTAATACACTTATTGGAAGAGGCGAAAACCCTTTACATTATAAGTCTTGAAAAGGAAAATAAAAAAAAATATTATTGATGCATAGTTATTTCTTTTCTTGATGTCGTCATTGATAAGCTCAGCTCTTGACGGGCTCAAATCTAAACGGGCCAGTCCAATAGGTTCGGCTCGATTTCCCAACATCAACAGGGCCAATTAATGGTCACAACAGTACATCGCTTCGCCTCACGTCTTACAATGTCTGAAATATCGGACGGGATTTCTTTGGGGGGGGGGGGGAAGGAGCACCCCTCAAGGGTCAAGGCCTTCTTAGCAAGTTTATCAGCTGTTATATTCACCTCTCGTCTGCACCAACGAACACACACGATCCAGTCGCGTTCCTTGAAGCCAGAAATTTCCCCTCATGGTATCATCATCACAGTCCAAAACTATATTTTTTTTCAACGTTCCAGCTGCCATATCACCCTGCTACAGACATTCCACCAACTGAAGACAATCCGATTCCACGATAACATTCCGGTAACCCTTGCAAGCTTCATTCTCCAAAGAACCCCCATTTCTCCTCGCTGAAGTCTCAAATCTCTGATACCTCGGGAAATTTCATCAGGCAACAGCTGTTCAAATAACTGAACCTTCCACTCACCATTATCTGAGATAAAATCTGATATAGTATTCTCCAGAATCTCCGGAGGTATAACTTCTATTTAACTTTTATTACGTCTCTTAGAGTAACATGACATCGGGTTTGGATTCTTTCAAAATTCTTTATCTCCTTTGCTTCTCAGAATTTTTTCTCACCAGTAGTTGTAAACACTCCAGGTCAAAAAAATAAAAAATAAAAAAAAAAGTTGTAAACACGACCCAACTCAAAAATAATAAAAAAAAGAAAAAAGAAAAAAATCCTCCTTAATCCTAACACACCTAAATTAATAAGAAAATGATATTGATGGTGATTGTATTGTAATTAATGGTGATTTTCTTGAACTTGGGGGTTTGTAGTAAATGAAAACAAATTTCAAAATAATTTATCTCATTGATGTTATTCGATATTCGGATTAGAAAATTTAGTGTGAAGTCATTGTGGAGAAAAAAAATAGAAATTAAAAAATGCAAAAAATATCTTTCATTTATGTTGATATGTTTAAATTAGGAAATTGCTTGTAGGAAAAATATAAAAAAAATAAATAAAAAATAAAAAATATCTCTAATTTATGTTGATAGATTTAAATTAATAAATTACTTGTGGGAAAAATAATAATAATAAAATCTCTCATTGATGGTAATTATGTCAAATTAGGAAGTTTTATTAATAGAAAATAAAAAAAATATCCCATTGATGGTGATTGGGTCAAGTTTAGGTAGTTTTATTTACACAAAATACAAAAAAAAATACAAAAATAAAAATTCAAAAAAGAAGGAGCATTTATGAAGAAAACCCTACGTTGAGATAATAAATAAAGGAGTAAGGGTTGAAGCAAGCCACAAAAAAAAAAAAAATTGAGAGAGCAAAGACACAAGAAAATAGAGAGAGAAAAGAGGTAAGGAATGGTTAGAGGTACTTAAAAATAAGAGTGAATTATTAATTGTGTTCATATTTTTATCTTCTTTTTCTTCATCCTCAAGGAAAGCCTATACTCTTATAATTGAGTATCACATATGTGATGCCTCAACACCAATAGCTAGAGAGTGTATTCCAATATGATGAGGATATTGATTTATTTTTCTTTTTCCTTCTCTCTTCTATTTTTCTTTTCTTTTCTATACCCAAAGAAAGCCTATGTTTTTATGGTTGGTGCCACATATGTGATGCCTCAACACCAATAGGTAGAGGGTGAATCCAATATGCAATTTGGATTGATTTGTTTTCTTATTATTCTTCATTTTCTCTCTGATCTTCTATTTTTATTGTTTCATCTCTATGCCCAAGGAAAGTATATACTATTATGATTGTTGTCACCTTTGTGAGCTACAACATTATTGCTAGATGGTGCAATCTAATATGATTTGGATTATTTTATCTTATTTTTTTCCTCCTTATATCTTTCCTCTCCTTTTTTTTTCTTTTCGTTATTTTTTCTATTTAATCTCATATGATTGTACCACTCACCTCTCTTTCTTTTTATTTTTTTCACTCCACCACCCAACAACAACATTTATTTCTTGTTGATATTGTGAGGATATGCCCAATAATGTTTGTACGTTACTTGGATAACAAAGAATGTATGCATCCTTCATTCATTAATTTGACATGTGATGATTTGCTTCCACCACTTATTTCTATTGTTTGGATGTGTATTACTTATATTTTGTTTTCATCTCTTCCTCTCACCTAAGTTTTCTTTATAAAAAGGAAAAAGAAAAATGATTGTGACCCATTTTCATAAATAAAAATAACAAAAAAGAAAGCTTATCTTTTTTCTCAAAATCAATGACTTTGATTTCAAAAATGGATGTTTAATCCAAAATATTTTTTAAAAAAAAATAAAGAAATTTCCTTTTTAAAAAATATTGAAAAATACAAACCAAATAAAAAAATTATTTTTCTCAAATAAATTAAATAAAATATTCTTAAACGACACCAATCAAGCGCCACGCCTTTTTATTCTGAATTACGTGAGATTTGATCCCTCTAAAGGGTATGTAGGCCCTAAGCCATCTTCTTAGGTCAAGTCTAACTTTGTAAATAAATAATTTTTTCTTTATTAATTTTCTCTTTTTGGTAAATATTTTCCTAATTTCTTTTCTTCTTTGGGTAATTATAATAAAATTAAAGGCCATATTCATTTTTAAATAATTGATTTAGGGTAACTGTTCTTATGAACGGGTGTTGTGGGGTGCCTAACACCTTCCCCACACACAATCGACTCTCAAACCCTATCTGATCTTCTTTTTTCAAAAAAAGGTTTCCAAAATTATCATTTTCTAAAATTTTGGTGGCGGTTTCATATTTTCCAAATTTTAGGCGCTACAGTAGTGGTAGACAATGATCCTTGAGTAACCACTCAGGTGATGCAAAAATTTACCATAAATACTACTTCACCATAGTGCCCAAGATAGTGATTTGATTTATAGAAAACATTTTTCTAAGAGATCACTGGATTGACCTCTCGAGTGATGAGATACAAAGTATATAACTATCAGACCACTATAGTGAACCATCTGGTGATTAGTTTTTTGGAAAAAGATTTCAAACTTGATTGCTCAAGTGACCACTTGAGTGATGTATTAAATTTTCATCACCATCACTTCACTATAGTGATATGTTCTAGTGATAAATCTTCTAAAAATTTTCTAAGAGAAGATCACTCTAGTGACTACTTGAATAATGTGTGTCAAAATGTATTACTAGCACAACACCATAATGACTGTAGTAGTGCTCAACATTTTTGAAATTTTTTTAAGACTAGATAACTCGAATAACCACTCAAGTAATGTGTAAAAAGAGTATCACTACAACTGCACCATGATGATGGTATCTGGTGATTTGTCTCTTTTAAAAGAAAGAGAAACAAGATCATTTAAGTGATCGCTCGAGTGATCTTATTATTCTTGAAAAGACCTTTTTTCACAAACAACTATTATCCGATATAATTATTACAAAACCAGTGATTTTTCTTTTAATACATTTCGGAGTTTAGGGCACAAAATCCGCCTACAAACCCTTTCAAGACATATCAAAGTTTAGTGCACAAACTCGCCTACAAACTCACTACAAAGAAATTTATTATTTTGATTTCACATCACAATTAACCCATGAGTCTTAAAATCGACACAGAACAATTTCCAGCCAATTGTGGTTGTGGGTCTACCAAAATATCAGAGTATGTAACGTAAAGCCTCAAGCCTAACGAGGGTTAAGCATTTATTCCCAAACAGTTACTCAACAGTAAAAACGTGGCATTCTGAAATCATGAGGGCCCTATAATGGCAATATAAAAATTAATACAACACCAATACCAAAAGAGGCCTACAAGATTCTCAACGTCTATGCCTCTGGTTGCTTCCCTTGGCCTCTAACTGGACTAGAGATCTCGCCTGAAAAATTATTTATAATGACAGGGTGAGACACAAAGTCTCAATAACCAAAATCAATTTATAAAATATGCAGGAAATGATTGTAAGTCAAAGAAGCAGGTTTAACTGATATAAAATAATATTCCCATAAATTTAAAACTTTACATAGTATGATCAATAATTAGAACCATCCTCACTCATCCACCATGCTCCTCCTTATTGCCTCTGGACATGGTACAACCTATTAGTGCTAGTATACTCGGTCAAATATTAGCTAGCCACTTTAAGAATACTGCCCCCATGCCGCCACCAATATACTGTAACATGGAGGTGTCCGCCTAAAACACTCAATTCAATCTCTAGGCCAGGACTGAGAGAGTCAATGGACACAATTTCACCATATCTCTTTCACACAACCTAACATATCCCATAACATAAAAACAATAAATTGATATAATTTTTCAAAAAAATTTACAAGATTATCATTTCTTATACGACATTCCATCCCAAATAACATAATCATTACAACAATAATAATCTTAATAATAATTTCCGCTCATACATACAAGTTGGAAAATACACTAGCTATTTCACTGAACTAAGTTCATATTCAAACATACACATAATCTTTTAAAACATATGCAAGTAATATAGATACAAGTAAGATTTAGAAAACATCTTACAGTCCAAAACAATCATATAAAATAAATTAACCTCGATTACTTCAATTCCAAGTTAAACCTTAATTTGAGTAGAACAACACGAGCAATCACCGATCACAAGGAAATTCTACATTATCAATGTAGATACCAATTAACCACAAGTAACAATAAAATAAATAATTTACGTAATTCAAATCCTACCAATCCAATTTCTTTTACAACCCTTATCCTCAATTATTCCAATTTCCTTAAAATCCTTAGTCATAAATCATTTCTCATGAACCCAAATCACTAATTAAAATCCTTAAATAACCTTTATACTATTTTCTCATGTCAACCACTTAATTTTATAAATTAAAGTTTCACCTTTAACATACCTATAGCCATAAAATCATCAATATCAACCTTCTAGACCAATTAAATCTCCTTTTTCTAATTTATATAGGTATAATCCAATTATTAAACAGCTCCTCAAATCTCAACATAATTAAAATTATATCAAACTCTAATTTAATTATTATGTCCTAACTCATATTTTTACATAGCTTAAATCTAACAAAAATAAACCGATTAAAACCTCAATAATACCTCCAATAATCCAAATAAATTATTTAGCCAAATTTCTAATTGGTAAAATACCCTATAGAAATTAATTTATATCCTTTTTATAAAAGAAATTAATTATAAAATCACATAACAACCAAATAATAAATATAAACCGATTAAAATTAACCATTAATTATTCCTTACATTTCGCTAGTCATATATTGATAAAACTCAAAACTTGCCTAAAATTATATCCTCAAAATACTTTCTAACTAGGAGAAAATTACTATCATAGGAAGGAGAAAATTATGTAGAACATTTTTTTATAAAAGAAGCTTTGTGATTAGGAGAGAGTTTGAATACCTTATTAATATCTAAAACTGTAAAACTTGAGACTTTATACTCCCTCCTTCCAAAATATGCTCCACTTCGTCTGAGATTAAGTGAAGGAAGTATGAGGGTATTTATAATACCCCATTTTATGGTAAGTGGCGTGTTCCACCTACCATTTCATTTATTTTATTTTATTTTTTTAAGAAAGGGAGGTTCCTCCCCATTTTATTAGTCAAGGGTGCTGCGGAATTCAGAGGTACCCTTTGACATTTTTTCTATTTTTTATTTTTATTGTATTATATATATATATATATTAATAATATTGTATTATTATTTATATATATAAATATATGAATAATAATAATTTTTAAAAAAAACACATTTTAATTAAATCTTTCTTTTCTTTTTATTCCAAAAATTACTACTACATTCATAATTATCTCTAATTTATAACTATGTCCTAAAAATAAAAATAAGGACGTTACAATTCTCATCTTCACCAGTTCACTACAGTGAAATATATAGTGATATGTTTTCAAAAGAAAACAAGATCACTCGAGTGATCCTATATTTATATATCACTACCACATCACCATGGTGAACTATCTAGTGATCTATTTTTTTAAATGACTAAGTGAAGATCGCTCAAGTGATGCAATTTCACAAAACAGAGCATCGTATTGTCAATCTTGATGTTCATTTCAATCTACCCTAAACTTATTCTAATTGCTTCCAATTGGTCTAACACTTCATTATATCAATGCTTGATGATATTACAGGTGGTTAATCAAGGATTAAAAGAAGATTAGCAAAAAGTACTTTTTTGTTTCTCTTTGTTTTCAACGGCTAATTCCAAAGACACAAAGAATAATCTGACAGAATCAATGGCTATAAGCAAAGACCATACACTCCAATGGCTAAAATAAAAAAGCAACGGTCTTCAAACATTCTCACACTATAAATAGAAGAGCATTGAAGACGGAGCAACTAACCAACACTTTGCATTTTTTGTTACATTCATTGCTAAGTCTCAAAGCTCAATTTCTATGTAAAATTATACTTCATTGATTATTTATTTATTCTTGTGAGAGAATATACTTAAGCATTTACTTCCGTTAAGATACTCAAGATAGTGGGACCTTGAGTGGGCATTGATTGCAAAGTGTAAGAGAGAGCGAGTATTCTTTGAAGAAGAACTAGCTTGTACTGAGGCTGTAAGAACCATATGAATCTTGAAAAGATAGTGGAAATCTTAGAATGACTTTTTGGGGACTGAACGTAGGTCAAGTGGATTGGACCGGACTAATATAAATTACTTGTGTCCACCTTCGGTGATATCTCTCTAACTCTTCGCTCTTTATTTAGTTTGTGTTAAAGTTTAAAATTCTTAAAATCATCTGATTCACCTTAAGCTAGGAAACCAAGCATGTATTCTACATGGTAACAATGTGTTAATCTTATGAATTTCATGCCATTTCAGCAGTTTTTCCTATATAGTTTCTTAGACTTCTTAGTAAATTCATACATATTTGGTGATACAAATGATAGAAAAATGTGTTTGGGCTAAAACTATGGATTTTTGGGGATATAGTAAATATTATGCTCTATTGAAACATGTCATTTGGGCTACATATGAAGACATTCATTGCTAAAATCATTGCATAAAAAGTTGGAAAGGAGTTTAGAAAGTCAAGACAATAAGAAGAGGAATTTTTGGCCTCAACCAATGTATTTTTTTGCCTCAGCGAAAGACAAAGCAGAGAGCTTTTGGCCTTAGCCAACACATTTGCTAGCCTTAGCTAAAGACAAGAAAATAGTTGTTAGCCTTAGCTAAGGATATAGGTAAAGAGCTCTTAGCCGCAACCAAGGCTTGTCTTGACTACAGCCAACAAGAATTAATGAAGCTGTGCGTTTTGGTGACAAAAATGATTTTAAGACTTTATATTCTTCCTCCTTCAGCCTTGGTTGCCATTCAAGACTTCCTTAGAGCATTTAGAGCTTGAGGATGCTGGGGTTCGGTTCTTGAGATGGAGATTGAACTAGAAATTGTAGATTTGAAGAGATTTGAGCTTCTTCTCTTGGTTTTCCCTCTCCATTTACCATTCCATTCTTATGTTCTGCTATTGCTCTGTTTTATGCCCATTTTCTGATATGAACATGTGTAGTTGAAGCTTTGATTCTAGTGTTATTGTGTAGTATGGATTAACTAGTCATTTTCCCTTTATATTTGTGATTGATGATTTGATTATGTTGATTTTATTTTTTGCTTAATGCTTCTTGTTTATTGACCACCAATGAGATTGTTGGGTTCACTTGATTGATACTTAAGAGAGCTAGGTTGAGTCTAGAATTTAAGTTTAATCACGTGAGAACTTGAAATTTGTGAGTTGAATGGATAGTTTTGATAATGAGATAGAGATATACTCATTAACCTCACATAGTCATATTGGGTTTGCAATGAAAATTGGGGGTTTAATTGATTAATTACGAGATTAAGGAATGAATTGAACTAAGAACTTATTTAATTTGGAGGCTTGAGAGAGAACTTATAGGTAATTTAGTATCATTTGCTAGCATAATCTCTCATTAGGAAGTAAACATATGGAGATTTGATTGAGTACTTTTGAAATAAAAGGGGGATAAATAATTTTAGGTCTTATTTTATCCTTGGAGTCTATGAATTAATTGTTTTTATTTGTTTTCTAATTTTAAAATTGATTTCTGATCACTATTGATATTTGTATCACTCAAATGTGACGAAAGTGTGATAATCAATGCTTAATTGGGTTTTGGAACCAAATCCTTATGAGAACGATACTTTAATCCAACTTTATTACTTGGCATGATCCATCCCCTTGTGGTGCAAACACAATGATACACAACTACTATGTATTGCTACCTGTTTTGAGTGCTAACGAGTATCAAAGACTTTAATAAAAATATTTAACAATTTAGAGAAAGAAAAATATTGTACTACCTCCGATCCTTAATATAAAAAGGCGTTGACTTTTTTTTTTGGAGAGATTATGGAAGCTAAGCTAAATAAGTTACATTAAAGTATCTATATTTATCCTTTTTCTTCAAACTAATTTCCTTAACTTATAAACTAACATATTATGATTAAGTAATAACTTATTTATCTTCATTAATCTCTCCAAAAAAATTAACGGGTTCTTATATTATAGACGAGAGGGAGGAATAAATAATGTTCTAATCACAATTTTGTAGCATGTTCAATATTAATAGGAGACGATACTTTCTCCAAGAGTTGAGACTTTCTCTAATAAATATAAGCTCTCCACATGATAACCAATAAAAGCAATAGTTTTTATTGAGGTTGGATATAATTGGACATTGGTTGTTGAAGTTGGTTGATTGTATACAAGAGTCTCTCTTCCATACAATTCTATTATGATGTCCCCATTCTTCCTTATGCCTAGCAGATACCTTGGAATTTGAATTCCATAATGAAGAAAGTCCTCTTCCACCGCAACTATTTTTGTCCATGACTTATCCATACCATATTGTTTCATAACCCAAATGAACCATCCACCAAATTCTAGTAGTTATACAACAAGCGAGTCCCCTGCTGTTAGTATAGAAGTATGACCACTAGCAGATTCTGCGACACCCCGAGGAAGCAACCCCGAGGAAGCAATATTTATCCAAACACTTCGTTTGTCAGATCAAATGTAAGTACAAATTTGTTACTAAAGAAGTCATGGTACTTACGGCCAATCCAATGAAGTATATCATTGATAAACAGGTATGGCACCTCCTCAATGAGGTAAGATGGAGGAGGGGTGAGACATTTCCGTGACCTTGAGACATACCAGAAAACCTAAACCATAACAAGCTCATAATAATCATCTTTACCAAGCTCTACAACCTTTAAATCATTGCTCCAACTATCAAAACGAAACCCTACACCTGAGTTTTTTCCATCATCGCATGTGATGGAGTGTTTGGGAAGCATTATGTATTTTTGAACAGTTGGATTCTAGAGAGCAACATTTTCATGTAAAGTATCACTAAGACATGCTAATCCATTGCTTATACCCACCACTATTATATCGCTAAAGCCATAGAAAATACTAGGAATTTAAACTATGCAAAACAAATCGAGCTGGTCATTATCCCAATGAATTGAATAACTTTGTTCCCAGTGGAAGGTTTCAATGAGGAAGACTTGGTTATTGGAATGGAATTTTCGGTGTGAATAGCGAGACGCTCGGGACTAATAATAAGGGAATTCCAGTCTCTACAAACAAAGGCGCATTGAGATAGGGTTTCAGGGTCTAGGTTAGCAAAATTTCTTCGGAAAGGTGAGCTACAAAAGGAATATTATTTCCTTCTGATGAGGTTGTGGAGTGTGGCTTAGACTGCTTTCGTTTCATGCTACGTGTCATCAATATGATTCGACAGCTAATTTTGGTAGGAATAAATTAATGGAAGCTTATCAGATTGATGAGTCGGTGGTGTGAGGCTATTCGATTGGGTGATTGAGAAGGACAACGATAAGTTTTTGCGAGAGCTTACGGTGATAGAGATAGATCGTGGGGATAGAGTGCTGAGTTTTTTATTTTATTTTATTTTATTTTATTTTATTTTATTTTATTTATATGCATAGAGTACTGAGTCTTAATTTAGGGTAAAATTTTAGAAGGATAATTTTGTCCAAAATTTATCATAAATAAATATATAATTTTGTCCCAAAACTTTATAATATCAGGAAAATTTCATAATCTACATCAATATTGATTGTTGGATATTGATTTTTTTAAAATTTTTAATGTAACAAGTAAGCACTATACAATGAAAATGAAAATTGTAAATTTTATGAGAAGTATCTTGTTATAATTATTATAAAAGTATTAGGAAAACTATTTAAAGGTACTTATACTTTTCTTCAATTTTTATTTTGGTACTTGTATCTTTTTTCCTCTTAATTAAATGTTTTAATTTTGCTCCGTGAGTAATGTTAACTCCTATATAGAGCCTATCAATGCTAATAGAGTAAAGTTACATGAGATAACAATGATAACAAAATAAAATTAATGATTTAATTAAGGGAAAAATACACCAGTACCAAATTAAAAATTGAGTGAAAGTATAAGTATATGCAAATGGGTTTTCCCAAAAATATTTATGATTTAGCTAACTAAAAAAACAGAAAAGAAATTTGTGATAGACAAAAATCAATCGCAAAAATTTCGGTCACAATATCACACAGATCTTGTTGAACAAAATTTACGACCGTAAAGTTCGTGGTCAACGGGTCTATAATAAATTTATCTCAAAGACTAAATTCATCTCAAATGTAGTTGTAATTCGATCCCAAATTTCCTTTTTCTTTGCTGTATCATGGTAATTTTCATATTTATGATATCTTCACATATTATTGTATTTTGACATTCCCTTTTTTTGAGTTGGTTAGGGTATGTTTTGGCTTTTTCCAAACAAGTATAATGTAAACCAACAGCTAGTTGGTAACCACTTTTCCATTTATTTATGACATCTTATTATTTCTAAAAGCTACATAGAATACCTTTTCAAAATAATGAGAAATATGGTTTGTTTTATATTGTGATTATTTTTAAAAGCTTAAAAAATATCTTGAAAATATTTAATATATTTTTCAAAAGCTAAATTATAGAAAATTCCCCTAAACTTAGGTATAAGTCCTTTGAACTTTCATTTAAAGTTTAAATTTTACCCCTAACTTGTACATAAAGTTTGTTTGAATTGAGTTTAACAAGGTGTGTGCTTTGTGCTTTGGTAACTTCTTCAAAATTTTAACCAATGATTACAATATAGGATGCAATCCTGGATCGTACCTCAAAGAGACTTTTATTAATTACCTAGAAACAAAGTGTAAAGATTGGCATAAAACAAGTTAAAAAGGAATTTTGAGCTTTTTATCTAACAACTAAATTGCAATTAAACTAAATGCTTTAAAAACAAATATTTTTGGATTTGTAGAATAAAAGTGGAATGGAAACTGGTCTTGAAAAGTATGATAAAACCTCCTACAACAATGAATTTTATCAATCTTTACTTCGAAAGATAATTAGAGTGTACTAGTTTGACAAATTTGCTCAAATAACCTTTTGAGCTAACTTGAGTTAGGTTAATTAATTCCTCCACACCGGGTAAAAATTAATCCATCTAACCAAAACCCAATTAAAACACTAGCAATTTGAATCAATGAAATGCAATGACACAAGTAATCAATAACCCTTGTATTACAATCGATTCAAAACTAAACACAAATGAGAACTTCAAATGCTTAAAATTGGAGTCAATGAATTAACCAATCATCACAAATCAAGTCAACACAAGTCTTAGCATGAGGTAATGCAAATGGACTAGATTAATGCATAATTAATCAAGAAATGTACACAAAAGAACACTCAAGGATTCAAGTGTTTAACTCATCTCACAAGTATGAGAAATTTTGCTTAACGCCACCTATACTAGGTCCTACCATATGCTTACTACTCTCTCTGCCACTATGTAGCACCTAGACTCATGAATCAAAGGGACTTTTAAAAGGGTTGTAATGATGGAAATGGTCTCACGGAAGGGATAATGAAATAACAAGTACTATGCATGCACAAACGTGTACAATAACACTTTTTTTTAATTTAAGGCTCAAACAACCACATCTCCTTGCCAATTAAAACAAATGCCTATTTTTTCATATATAATGTATGTAGATGGTATTTCTTCATACCTACAATATTAATGGCAATTCAATGATGTTTGGATGTCAATGTAATACAAATGGGATACCTACATAATGCTTGTTAATAAATGATAGATTTTGGAATGTGAAGGGCTCAGAGGGGTAAACAAAGGTAAATGATGAATGGTTTGTGTTTGGGACAAAGGGTGATAAAATGAATGCCCTAATCATATTCATTAATCTAAATATAAATGTGATTTTGAAAAATAATTTAAACAAGTTATAGAGATACACTAGAATAGGTGGTAAACACACATTAATGAATAGAACTTATTAGGCTCAAAATCCTTCCAACAAAGGTTTTCTTCTCAAAGGCACATTCACAAAGATTAATTGAACATTAGCCTAATCAAAATGCATTAACTCAACTAATCCAAATGCTAACTCTAAGAGCAATAACAAATCAATTCATTAAAAATCAACCAAGAACATATGCAATTCCCATAAGTATTTAGACAAATTTCTAAAACAATGAGTGTCAAAAATTCAAAAGTGTGGTTTGGACCAAGAATTTTTTTTTTTGGGTTTTGAAAATGACATATTTTTTGCAATTAAGCACAATGAAGTACATAAGACTCAAATCATAATCCCTCCCCCACAACTTAAATCTTGTATTGTTCTCAATGCAAAACCTAAGGGTAAAGGAATGACAAGAGCTCAAAGCCTAAAGGGATGAACAATAAAAGAAGTCTACATTTTACTACTGGATTATGTCTCTTCCCTACACTTATTTTCCTCATACAACAACTAAGCTTAAAGAATCATAGAAATTAGGAAGAAAACAAGGGAGGAAAGAGACAACCTTTGTTAGAATCTTTTAAGACACTTGAAAGAGAAGTTATCATCCAATATGAGAAATATGATGGTCTTTATAGTGCACACTTCTCTTTCCTTGATTTTCTTAGATGGTGGTGGTTCAGGATCAATCGAAAGAGGTCCAAGAAAATAGGGTGGAGGTTGGTACTGCAAAGTGTTAGATGTGATTAGTTTTGATGATGTCAAATATAGATATTAAATATTGAGAGCAAAAAGTTTACATAATATATTTATCTCCTACCTTGAATAACTGATTTATTTAATGTAGATTAGAAGATATCTAGTTGAATTATAGAGAATGATCAAGAAGAAAGTCAAGAAAGAAGTTATTAAGTTGGATCATTCAAGAGGAAGAAGAAGAAGATTGAAGATGATCAAGAAAATAAAGAAGCTGTCTGGTTGGGATATGAAGAATGATCATCAAGAAGAAAGAGACTGAAGAAAGAAGAATTTGTAAGATATATTGTGAATATCAATTTTCAAGTTATTAGATTTGATAATGGAAGTCTCTACGATCAAATGGAAGTTGGAATGGCTCAATTCGAAATTAAAATAAGCTATTTCAAGCTTTTGCAAAGAATAGTAATTTTTGAGCTACAGTTGATCACTCCCGAGCTTTAAAACGCCACTCAAGTGATATCTGCAAGTGAAAAAATTGTTCACTCAAATTCACTAGAGTGGAACATCAATCACTCGAGTGATTTCATTATTTCAGCTACTCTGATGAGGTCTGTTCTTCGTCCAGCTTGAGCGAGCTTCAGTTATTCGATCATATCTCTTAAACCACAACTTCGATTGAGACAAAACTAGTGTCATATAAAACTAGACTTCCAATGCATCATTTTCAAACTAGAACCAACATCAAGGAGGTCATATGAAACATATATGAATTTTTGAAGTTGACATTCAAATCACCATCACTTTCCAGATCATGTTTCGTAGACATATCTCTCAAACTATAAGTCCAAATGAGTTCAAACTAGTACCATATGAAATTAGACTCAAATATCTTTCCATTGATATATGATATGCTAATTTTAGAGTTATATTCAAAGAGTTATGTCTTCTGAAAGTTGGAGCTCGAAAATGCATACACAATCTACACTCTTTTGATCATAACTTGCAACATACAATTGAGTTGGAGCTGATTCTTTTTGGATTGAAATATAAATGACAAGAGCTTTTTGATGATGGGAAATTTTCCATATTTGGAGCTAAAATATATAAATCACTTGAAGTAAACACCTGAGTGATACTGACGAATGAAGATCCTAACCTTCAATTTTTCAAGTTAATCATTTGAGGCTGTGCAAGTTCACTCGAGTTGATAAATAAACACTTGAGAGTAATGGTGTTAACTCATGAGAATTAGGAGGTGACTCACAAGGTGATCTGAGAGTTGAAAGCAGATCACTTGAGTGAGGATTTATGCCACTTGAGTGATTCAGAGCTTTTTAGCATCACTCGCAAGGCTGCTGCAAGTCACTTATGGATGTTCTGAGAGTTTATTCAAGGAACCACTGAGTGTATAAGTGGCCACTCGAGTGACAAGGCTTCACTTGTAGAAGACAACAAGTCACTCGCCAAGTTTTTGAAATTTGAGAAGAATTTACTCGAGTGGGTAAGTGGCCACTCGAGTGACAAGGGATCACTTGCTATTTTCAAAAGTCACTCACGGGGATCTCTAGAAGTTATGAAGAACTTCCACTCGAGTGAGTAAGTGATCACTCAAGTGGAATGTGTCACTCGCAAGCTTTTCCCAAGTAACTCGCGACAGTGCTAGAAGTGAAAGGTAAAGACCACTTGAGTCATAAGATGCCACTCGAGTGATATCTTACAAATCGGGATACTTAGCAAGTCACCTTCAGAAAAACCAAGAGTGCAATATATATCAATAGAGGATCACTCAAGTTATTTCTCATGAACTCGAGTGATACTGATAGCAGATTCTCTTAATCACTGTATCTGATTTCTCTATAATCTTACAAATTCATTTAAACCTTGATTATGTTGCTTCTAAACATTCTTAATCATCACTAATCAAGTTTACATGAGGATTATAGGTGATTGAACTTGGATTAAGAGCTCAAAGGACAAAAAGAAAATTGTGTCAGAATCTCCAACGGTCATATTTTTGTAAAGCAACAGAATCTCAACGAGAAGACCAACGTGCCTAACAGATACTTCAACATCTTCAACATTCATCTAAGCTACAACAACTATAAATTGACAAGGATTCAAATTCGAAGTGAAGAGCTTGCACCTACGCTGTCAAAATGCTAACACTCTGACGTTTCTCTTATTTCCTCTCTGTTTTCTCAGTGACTACACAATTTACTTTAGAGAGTGAGATTATTTGTAATGTACTTCAGTGTTCATTTTATCCACTTCTGAGAGAGAAGATTAATTACAACCCTTCATCATAAACGTTGTGTCCTTACGGTGAGTAAGGGGGAGTATCTCAGTGAGAGTTTTGTAAATGGCTTCACAAGTGCCCGGCTAAACTTGTGAGATTGTAGAGGCTTCTTTTATGCCTGGTTTAAACAAGAAGACAGTGGATTGAAAATCTCAAGAGAAGCTTGGGGACTGGACGCAGGTCATCAAAGATTGGACCGAACCAGGATAAATCACAGTTTGCATCCTTTCTTCCTTAACTCTTATATTTCCAGCATATATTACTTAAATGACTAGCTGTTGATTTATTCCTAATTACTTTCTTACTTATTGTTTTCACTGAGATGCAAAAATATTTTCAAAGTTCTTAAAGTTTTTATCTTACACCCAATTTACCCCCTCTTGGGTATCAGCCGGATCTAACATAAAGGACCCTTCTAATTGTATGCCTATAAAGAAGACAAGTCAAAACCAGTACCCAATTCAAAGATATAAACATGGAGAGATCTAGAATATTGTGAAAACTTGTTAAAAACAAAACTCTCCAAGTAAGAATCACACCCAAGAAAATCAATTTGGTTCTCTTTAGTAGGAACCGAACAAGTTGTCACAGTTTTAAAATCCTCTTATGTTTGTAATGGAAAAAATGCGGAATCCAACCTAGTGTTGGAGTGCATTACATTACTTTTGCAATCACAAGAGTTGGGAGGTAAAAGAATGGAAGAAGAAAGAGAATTAATCATGCTATCACTACCTAAAATTTCAAAACAAGTATTTACATTTTCTATATCAGGTGGCAAATCATAAGAAAGAACTAAATGGAAAGATTAATTTTCATTTACAATTTATCATTCAAAATCATTGAATCTTTCCTTATTGAACTACCTAAAACATGTAATTCATAGGGATCAAAAGGTACACAATTGTCAAGGCCTTTAGCAAGTATAGCATGCATTTAGATGTTATCAATTGAACTAGATGAAGAATCAAGGTTATGCGAAGTAGAAAGCCAATTATCAATTTCAGCACAAGTAGCACATGACATTTCACCCTCACATGAACAAGAAAAAGTACAATATAGGGAGGGGGAAAAATAAGTTCTTCATCTTGTTCAATAGCATTAAAAAATTCTAAATCATGCTTGTAAACACTTGAAACAGAGGAAGAATCATGTAAGCAATCATCATTTAGACAATTATTTAAGCTATTATTAGGTTCACACTTTACCACAATTTGAGCATCCAAGCATAATTAATCATTCCATGCAATGTCATTCTTAATGTGTTCATCATTCCTAGAACTAAGAAAAAGAACATGTTTATCATACATAGAAGCATGGACTGTGCAAGTAACACCATCAACTACACAACTACTATTGGACACATCACAGTGATCATTATCAACATTAAGCTTATGAGAGGATTCTGTAACATCTCAAATTTTGGGACTAGAGGCTTGAGAATAAGCCTGAATCAAGTGGACTACTAAGCCTTAGTTTAGCAAGTATCTCAGAAAGGCCTAATTTTATTTCCTAAAATTTCGTATACTTGAGTGGCATTAAGGAGAATAAAATAGTAACTTAAAGAGCATAGGAAATAGAAAAAGAAAGTCAATTAGAGGTCACACACAACATAAGTAAGTTAGAACATAAATTGTAACAATTTGAGATTTGCTACCAGTGACTTTCATGCATGGCAATCATGGTTGTGTGGCATTTTTAAATAAGAAAATGATGTCCAATGCCTATGAAATTTTCCAAAATGAAATTAGACATACCAAATTTTAAGTTGATATGCCATAAAATTCATTTGGAGCTATACACAAGGAGTTATATATTTTTGAATTCAGCCCAATAAAACTGGTAAGTTTCTATGGCAGTGTCCTAAAATGGTAATTCTAAGAATTTTGAATTTCTATTTGGTTAAATGCTATATTTTTTTATTGAAAATATACATAATAATTGTTACATAAACTTTAGAACTATACCAATTGGACCTCTTTACAATTAGATATGAATTTTCAAAGTTTGATGAAAATTCTGCTCAATTTTTCAGGAAGTGCGAAAATGGAAATAAATGTATGGGAAAAATGGTCATTTGACCAATAAAGCAAAGCCATTATTTTTCCCTTGTCTTGGTGAAAAATTCAGTCAAAAAGGAGGGAGAAAGTAGGAAAATTAATACTTGGTGGATATTAATTCAAGAAGGGATAAATTAGGGCTAAGTAAAAACAACACATGTTAATTTACCATTAAACAAACATTATACCATAAAGTAAGGAGAGATAATTTGATAAAACAATATCTCTTTTCTGCCTTCTTCATTTAGGTCAAGTAGCCCAAAATAGAGAGAGAGAAGAGTTTGAAACACTTGAAGAACAAGAGAAGGAGCTAGGGTTTCAAGAGGCACAAATTAAAGGTAAGAGCTTGAAATTAAAGTGTTCTTGCCTTCTCATCTACCTAGAACCTCTTCTAATCTCTTATTCACCTTGAATATCATGTTTAGCAAGAAAAATCCAAGAGGGAAGAGAGAGATAAAATGGTTCCTAGAGAGAAAAAGTGAGAGAATCAAGAGGTAAGCATAAGAACCCTAATCCTCTTGCTAGATATGTTGTTGTTGTTGTGGTTGTTGTTGTTGTTGGCTTGGTTTTGATGATTTTGTGAAATTGGGAAGATGAAACTTTAAAGGTTTATGCTACCAAAATTTATATGGGTCATATTTATTTAGTGTTTAAATGGTTAATTTTGTGATTATAAGAGAAAATAAAGTGATTAATCAAGAGAAATCAAGAAAAACATAATTCCCCTTATAAGGGTTGCATGTTTCGGCCAGAAGCATAACCATAGGGAGGAGTTTGAATTTTTTAATTTTGATGGTTCAATTGGATTTAGAAGGGAAAATTGTGTAGGAATATATGTGTTCATGATTTTGGAAAATTTGTATGCAAATCTGGAATTTATTGAATTTGAAAGGAAATGCTTTTTGATTTGTTCACTGGAGGAAGTGTTGTTGTGACATAAATTTCGTTGGTAAGACCAAGTCCAAATATTATAAAACTTTGTAGGCCTAAATTAGACATGTAGATATTTAATTTATAGGTGGATCATAATTTTTGGACTAGTACATTAAGATATATGATTTTTCAAAGTTGAGCCTTGTTTCTGGAATGCAATTTGGAATAGGGGAAGTTTGATGAAATTCTGGGAATGATGTGAGTGTAATAGCTAGAATTGTGTATTTTTACATAAAATTACACTTAAATATATTTACATAGAATATAGAACCACCCTTATTGGATTTATATAGAATTAATTATGATTTTTCAAAGTTTTGTCAAAATGCTGGCAGCTTTTGGCTACCATGCGAATTTGAGAAAAAAAGGGGCCAAATATAATTAGTATGAACTCCAATGGTGAAAGTAAGCCTTTAAGAAAAATGTAGCCTATTAGAAATTCACTTTTCATGGCTCTAATAATGTCATTACTTATCTAGGGCCATAAAGTGACAAAGAAGAGGTAATGGTTGAAAGACCAAGACACAAGAGGAGGATGTAAAGTCTAAAAGGTAGTGAACTTACCCTACTTGCATGTATTTGGTATTTATGCTTGTGTAGTGATGTATGTGATTGCTTTATTTAATTATGTAGAGCATACTTAAATGATGAAGGTCTTCTTCTATTTATGCCATGGCCATGAGTATGTTACATAAAACATTGAGCATGAAGAAATGTTATTATGTGGCATGCATCTAGTTAAGGCTAACATGTCATGCACTTAGCATATATCATGCATGCATTTTGGTAATTGTTCACTACTGAGATTTCATTGAATCTCACCCTTTCCAACAAACCATTTAGACAGGTGAATACCGAAGGTGTGCTGGTAACAGAGAAGGGGAACTACACACAGAGGAATGTAGTTGATTATCTGAAGACCTTTTATTATTTTAAGGTTTGTAATTAGTATGTACATCCCTACGGAGAATTCCTGTATATGAACAAGCAATATTATATCAATAATATCAGTATATTTATGCTATTCCTATGTGCCCCTTGATCTACGCATTGCTACTCTGGTTAATATCAATAATAAGACGGGGTCTTTCAGATTCAACTATAATTTCTTCATCTACCTTATCATCTTCTACAACATCGAGAATAGTGGTAAGAGGAGCGTCAACCTCTTCAAGAAGAGGAGAAATAGGACTATTGTTTAGAAGAGGCTCCTCTAGTAGTTGAAAACGTACTTGCTTCTTCGTGACATAATTTAGAGATATGGAATCTTCAACTTGTGAAGTGGCATTTGACTCTTACTCTTTAGTTCCCTTATAATTTGAGTCATAGGTCTATGGAGCTCCTTCTTCTCCTCTGATTTTTATCCATAGCACATAGTCAGCAAACGCCTTGATAAAGCCTTCGATCTCTTTAAGTCGCTCTTCCTCCTCCTTGGAAAACACATTTGCTTCTTTCAACATGAACAACTTAAAGTGTTAAACCTTAAGCTATTCATACATTCTTCTCAATGCATGAGTTCTGTCATCCATGTTTGGCAAGGTGAGGAAAGCATCAAGTCCACTAGGATGAGGTGTATGGGATTGTGGTGGAGGTTCATAGAATGATGGAGAAGGTGGTTCATAGGGAGTTCTACATGGTATAGAAGTAGGGGGAAATGAGGGAAGATGAAATGGTAATGATGGTTCTTGGTAGAGTGGAGTAGGTGATTCTTGATAGAATGTGCAAGGTGAAGAAGTATGGTTGAAGTGGGATTGAGGTGGTTGGATGGTGGGTTCGTGGTCAAAATAGGGGGTTGGTGGATAAGATAGTTCACAATGTTGATAGAGATACTGAGGTGGTTGAGATTCAGAGGCTCCTCTTTGATAATTTATTTGTGCTAAGAGGGAATCCAATTCTTGTTGAAGAAAATCAAGCTTTTGAGAATATGTGAGATTAGAAAGTGATTCATGTCTCCAGGTGCTATAAGATTCATTCAAGAATTGAGAGCTTGAAGTTCCATCAGTCCCTAAAAAAGAATGCATAGGAGGATTAGTGTAAAACCTAAACTCATAATCTTCATTTAACGAAGCCATTCAAATTGAAATCAATTAAATCCCAATGAATTTTAAATCCTAAAAAGTCCTAGAGATACAAATAAATCCTAAAAATTGAAAGAAATCAAAGAAGAAAACTCAAAAAATTAACCTAATGAAAAATCTAGAAAAATTTCAGAAAATAAAGAAAAAGTCTAAACGTGGTCAAAAAGATGGAATTTAGCAAAATTTCACCATACCCAATAGAATAGCCCAAAACCTTAAGAAACCAAAGCTTGTAATTTTCTAGGCAAAATGTTTGAAAAATTCCAACAAGTTTAAATATAGGCGTAACCGAATTTCAACCGAACTTCAACCAATTTGTAAGTGTATAACAATGAGTTCTAGCCATAAATCAAGTGTATGCAAGAAAAGAAAATGAAAGAATGCAAATGAAAAAGCAAATAAAAAGTAAGATATTTGTTGGTATTTCTTCAAACTTTTCTATGGAAAAAGGTAATATGCTATGAAAAACATGCAAAACTAGTTAAACTAACTAAAATGCAACCTAAAGGCTCAAGATACCAATCAATCAAAGATTGACACTTAGTTACTAGGGAACCAATTATTTGGCTCCCTAGCAGCGGCGTCACTTGAAGGATGTGTATGCTTTGTGCCTTGGTAACCTCTTCAAAATTTTAACCAATAATTGCAATATAAGGTGCAATCCCGGATCGTATCTCGAATAGCCTTTTATTAATTACTTAGAAAATAAGTATAAATATTGGCATAAAACAAGTTAAAAAGGAATTTTGAGCTTTTTATCTAATAGCTAAATTGCGATTAAACTAAAATGCTTTAAAAACAAATATTTTTAGATTTTTAGAATAACAGTGGAATGGAATGGAAATTATCTTGAAAAGTATGATAAAACCTCCTAAAATAATGAATTTCATCAATCTTTACTTCCAAAGATAATGGGAGTGTGCTAGTTTGACAAATTTGCTCAAAAGACAATTTGAGCTAACTTGAGTTAGGTAGATTAATTCCTCCTCACTGGGTAGAAATTAATTCCTCTAACCGAAACCCAATTAAAACAGTAGCAATTTGAATCAATGAAATACAATGACACAAGTAATCAAAAACCCTTGTATTACAATCACAATTATATATTCATAGCAACTCCAAGCATAAGTTAACCAAGTCAATGTACAAGAGATTACTACTAATGAAATTTAAAGTGTCAAATACATAACATTAAAATCCAAATACACCTCTAATCTCATAAATTGCTTGGGAGCCCAATGCAAAATCTCAATCCAATAATTAATTAAACTCTAAACCTAGAGTTCAACTAATACAAAGGATTAAAGATAGAAATTAAATGGTAAAATACTCCCCTTTGAAGCTCCAAGCTCAAGAATCAACTCATTGCTCTAGAAAAAGAGAAATTAGCCACAAACAACAATCAAATTAGCTCCTCCAAACACAATCAAATCCTCAACCATGGTTAATTAATGAACGTATAAATAAATAAATGGAGAATCCGATGAATGGAAGAAAAAGCAATGGTGAAACAGAGTTTATAATGGTGCACGGCTAGGAAGATTCCAAAACCAGAGAGGTTACTGGCGGTAGATGATAGCGAAGATCGAGTTATGGAGCAAGAGAATTGTCGATGGTGCTTGTGATTGTTCCCTCTGTTTTTGGAGCTCCACCGGTGGCAATGGTGAAGTTGTAGTCACCAGTAATGGGCTAGGATGGTGAGGCGATACTGTGTGGAAGATATGACAATTGTGGAGGTAAGGTACGGTCAGGGTGAAGGTGGAGGTCTGATGTTGTGCTTCCTTCTACACGGCTGTGTCCCTATCTTGACAGCTTGATCCAGGTCTGATTCGTTAATGGTGGAAAGAACGTCGCCCGTGACAATCACTAGTACAAAATAGTCCTTTTAGACAGCAACATTTAAACCAGTTATTGTGGATAAGGTATAAAAAGTATAACCGGTGGCAGTTTTGTAATTATAAAAAACTTTTAAGACTGGTTCTTAAAATATGCAGTCTAAAAGATATTATTTAGACTGGTTATCCAAACAATCGGTCTAAAAAGATAAAAAAATTAAAAACTAAAAAATTTTGAAACTTTTTAGACCAGTTGTCACTAATAACCGGTCTAAAAGATAAAACATTTTAGACTGGTTATTTCTTATAACCAATCTAAAAGATGCAGAATTAAAAAATAATATATATTTTCCTTTTAAGACTTGATATTTCAAATAACCAGTCTAAAAGATGAACTTTTTAGACCTTATTTTATTTAGATTGTAACCAATCTAAAATATTTACCCCAAATTTATCTCTTTCTCAGAACCCTTTTATCATCACGCCTAATTAAATTGAATCTCGCGCTCTCTGAATCCTCACTTTCTCACTGCGAGCTTAGATCTATGGCTTCCATACTTTCACCTCTGAATCAAACTCTTTCACTTCCCCCTGTGCGCAATGCTACACCATCCTGTTGCAAGGCCCACGCTACCAAACCTTTGTTGGCATTTCCAATCAATGCCCTCTCAGGGTGGAGGTAGTTGCTATTCTTCCTGACAGCGTCTACGGTAGTTATGATGAGGGAACCGAAGGCTATGGCGCATGACATTCCTCTGTTTGGATTTTAGAAGAATCTTAGGAAGGAAGAGGAAGCAGCCGAGGAGATTGTGAGAGAGGGCTTCGAAGCCGCCGACAAAGGGTTGGAAACGGCAGAGCGTGGGCTAATGACGGTGGAGGGTGGAATTGAGGCGGCGGAGAAGGTGATAGAAGTGGCAGAGAGGGAGATATCCGATGTGGTGAGTTTTGGTGGGTTGGCACAGGCAAGAGTGGTGGGCCGGAAGCTCAAAAGTCATGACGTTACAAACTAATGCGTCTAATGTTTATCGATCAACTTGCAATGGGCTTTTGTATGAGTATTTCATGTCTATTCTGTAAATCATGTGAGAAGAACTCTTGTATTTTAACTTGACACGAACGCAAAGCTGAATTGACCAACAAATCTGTGCGTGTTGGTGTATATTCTGTTACTTCCCTTGAATATTTCTTATCTTATGCTTTAGTGGTCATCTCACTACTAGAATCAACTTACTGTTGCTATTTAATCTGCTTTTATCTTTTACTAGTTGAACAAAACTTAGAATATATTAGCATTTGGACAAACTTAAGTGTTGTGTTGATTCTATATGGAGTCACTTGGCTTCTTTGATACATCTGGTGACTTTTCCCACTAACTTGATGGGGGATATTTCCTTGAGTCCATGGGTTTGTTAATAAGTCAATTCATAGTGCAATTAGGAAGGTACTCAAGTACCTCCCGATGAATTTATAATATATACCATTGATTCAATAAAAAGTTGTAAGATCGGTTTGCTGAAATATAAGGTCTAAACAAAACTTTTTATACCGGTTTTCCTGATAATCGATCTTAAATCACAACTAATTTAAAAAGTATGACTTTTTAGATCAGTTTTAAAAAGATTTCTAAAAAGTCAGCCTTTTTAGACCTGATCTTAGAGCAACTAGTCTAAAAAGTGATTTTTAAGACCGGTTGCTTAACCAGTCTAAAAAATAACAGACTTTTTAGATTGGTTGTATCAAGACATCATCTAGAATCGGTCTAAAAAGTAATTTTTACTTGATCTAAAGAGTTATTTTTCCACTGGTGAATAGAGGAATGGAGGTTGCCGACGACGTTGGTCAACGAAGATGGAGGACGCGAAAGAGGAAGAAGAAGGCAAAGGTGGGAGAAGGTGAAGGAAGGTCTCAAGGTTCAGAGTGTTCACTGTAATCGCAACGCCTTTATTCTGAATGTCTCCCCCCCCCCCCCCAACTCCTCTCAATCAGACCTGAGTTTTTGCTGCAAAAATGTTGTAGTTTCAATGGGACTAAACTATCATTTTTCAAATTCATGATAACAAACTGTCATTTCTGAATTTCGACACCTAGACTGTCATTTTCAATTTTAATCCAATTTTCCAAACACCTACAATTAAAAACCAATTAAACCAACATTAAATATTCTTAAAATTAATTGAGTAATTGAAATTATTTTGACAATTTTTCTATTTTTAGTCTCAATTTAATGTATTTACTCTTAATCTCAATCTATCACAATAAAAGCATTTTAAGATCAATTATTATGACAAAAACCCCAATTAAAGTATGAAAATATATAATAAAAATTGGGATTTGTCATATGCCTATTATACTTTATTGTTTTGCAGAGAAACGAACTCTTTACTGATGCAAGAATATTTGCCATTGATCATGATGGCCTTGAGTTTGTTAAGCTACTCGGACTATGCATGCTTCTCTTCTTATGTTGATTAATTACAAATCATGAAATATTATTTTGTCTTAGACAAATTACACATGATTGATGCTTTTATGTTAGGTTGTTCACAGCAAGTTTATCGGATGGGTACTATATTGGCAGTTCAAGGATTTTGAACATGTGGGGAACTGGGGCTATAACTATCGACTAATAATCACTATTAATGCTTTGTTTGCTTATCAGGATGAATCTTCTCTAATATTGATGAGAGGCTTTTTGTGGTTATGCCTTGGGGTTCCCTGTCAAACAATTAATTTCCAAGCAATGTAGTATAAACATGCTCGGTATCAATTTTCCCCCCAATTCCCTCAATAATAGTTAGGTAGGAGAATAAGGGATATAATTAAGAAAGATGATTAAGTATTATAGAAAAAAACATGTTATATTAACTTATATAACAAACTCTCTTAATTTAATCAAATTAGCGTCTAGAAAGCCTCCATACAAATCCTGTTGACTCACACCAAAAAAGGAAAAGAAAAAAACCATAATCCCCAAAAAAAACCAAACCCCACACCGGACGACGTCCCTTTGGAAAACCACCACCGCTTGAAAGTGGCCACACTCACTGAAACAAATCGACGGGAAACTCGCCCCGCACAGTGAGGAGAAAAACAAGAGAAACACGAGGATCGCGCTTGTCACTAGCTCCCCACTCAATCATAAGTTTTAGCATCCAAGTTTGTATAGAGAATTAAGAAAACTAGGCATTCTACCGAAGAGTAATAATAAATTAATTTGCTATATATTAATTAGCCATCAAATTTGACCCATATGCCCTAAGCTCCTTGCAGTTCTATCTATTAGTGTTCATATAGGTTGGGTTCGGTTTGGTGCTTGACCTAATAAACACTGCACTTGGTGAGGTTCAATCAAATACAAACAATTAATAAAAATATTTTAAAATTCATAAAAAGAAAAAAATCATTTATTAATAAAAGAAATATAATAATTTTCTACCAGCAATAGAATCACATGAATTAGCAGCATTCCCATCGATATTAATAGGACGTAACATCTCATCAATATTAATAGGAGTTAACATTGCCTCCTTTCTCCAATAAATACAAGCTCTCTGCATAATCATGAACTAGAACATAAGCTTCCGTGCCTATGGTAGGCTGCTGTCGTAGGAGTTTTATTGTTCTAGTTGTTGGATTGTACCTAACAATTTGACCACCTCTCGTTTCTAGTATCATGTCTTGATTCTTTATGGCCAACAAATTTGTCGGAATCAACGAATTGTCATGGAGGTCATAAACATGATCTTCTTCTCGCAGGTTGATTACATTTGTCCATGAATCATGGTCGCCAGATTGTTTCATAACCCATACAGACCAACACCCAAAGCGTTCATATGTTCTTTTTATTTTATGTACCACAGCAAGTGTGTTCCCCATTTGAACTAAACAAATACAACCATATGATCCCATGATACTCACAGGAAGAAAAATTTCTCTAAATACTTCACTTGCCATATCTAGTGTAATTATGAAATGATATCTTTCATGGTGCCAGGCAATCCAATGAAGTACACCATTCATGAACAATGTATGGTTTTTAGAGTTGGGTACTTGACATGGAGGAGGATGAGCTGTGAGACATTTCCATGACCATGTGACATATGAGAAAACCCAAGCCATAAGAGGTACATAATACTTATTTTTAGCAAGGTATATAACTTTAAAATCATTGCTCCTATCATCAAAACCAAACGCTACACTTGACATTATCTCTGTTACTATTCCATCCGATGTGAAGAAGGGCGTGGGATGTGTTACATATTTTCGGATAGTTGGATTCCAAAGAGCAAATCTTTTTTGTAAAAGATTAGAAAAACATACTAACCCATTACTTATACCCAAGACTCTTCCTTTAAAGCCATCAAAAATAGGAGGACTTTCCACTGTGTGAATCAAATCGAATTGGTCGTTATCCCAATGAAGGGAAAAGCTATGTTGGCGGCCATTAAGGACCTCATCAACGAGAAGGACTTGGTTTTTGGAATCAAAGGTTCGGCGTGAGTTGTGAGATATAAAATCAGGACATGTGATGAAGGAATTCCAGTCTCTACAAAGAAAGGCACATTTAAATAAGGTTTGAGCATCTAGATTTCGCAGAATCTGTCGAACAATGTGGAAAGGAATAAAAATAATAACATTGCCATTTGTGGTAATTGATGTAGCGTTCTGGTCAGAGCCATTTTGTTTATTGTGATCATCGTCGGCATTGTGAAGAATAAGAGAGCTATTGGGTGACATTGCCGGCGGACTGGAATGAGGGCATAGTATGCGCTTGCACCTATAACTATATATAATTTTATTAATTAAATTTTATTTAATGTATTTGGATTAACTTACGAAAAATATGGGATATTTTTGGCAAACTGGATAAACATTTTTTAACATTATTTGGACATTTATCAGGATGAATCTTATGTGATATTAAATGAGTATAATACATTACGAAATTCAATTTTTATTTTGGATATTTATTTTGGACTAGATTTGATTAACTTGCAAAAAAAGATGGGACATTTTTTACCAATTGGAAAAGCATGAACAATCGGGACATTTATCTGTTAATAACTTTTTATACTTTTTATGACTAAAATATCCTAATCTTCATCAACGTTCTAGCTACCTTTTTGAAAAAAAATATAGGTTTTAAAAATTAAGATAAACAATCAAAAAATAAATAACTGATCCCCGGGATAATTGCATTTGTTATATGGATCACGAAGAAATCATTGATTGTAATCGGCACAAAGTATGACTATCAGCTGGTTAGTTATTGTAATATTTTTATTCAATTTTTGGGCTTTTGAAATTAACAGTTGAATATCAGATCGTTTAATTAAGTTTACGGAATGCGTATTACATGGGGTAATTATCTTTTCCATTGATTCAAAATTCAATTTCGAATTTCATCCTCCGAAATTTCATCCCTCCCCTCATTTGGCTTACAATTTTGGAGAGGAGACTCCAAACCATCCCTCCCCAATTCCCTCTAAATTGGGGATTCTGGAGGGAAACCAAAATTATGGACTATACTCTTATAATTTATATGATATTCTAATAATGCCCATGATAAAAAGTATTACGATAAATAAAATATTTTTATTATTAAAAATATATTTAAATTAATAATATATTATTATACAAAATTATTATAATTAAAAATATATTACTAAAAATATAATTTAATATAAAGAATATATTTTTTAAACAAAAATAATTATAATAATAAAATATTCTATTAAAATTTTAAATAAAAAATATTATTATAATTAAAAATATTATTATGAAATAAAATTTAAGAAAATTATATTTTTAGGAATAAAAAATATTATTATAATTAAAATAATTATAAAATTAATTTAAAAGAAAAAATGTATTATAAAAAATAAAAATATTATCATACTCTATGAGTTATTATTTTAATAAAAATATATTTGTATCATTAGAATCATATTGTTACCAAATTAATTTAAGATAAAAATATATTATTATAAATAAAAAGTTCTATTATAGTTAAAAAATATATATTATTATAAAATTAATTAAAAAAAATATATTATTAAAGGTAACAAATATTACTCCATGTTTAAAATATATTATTATATTAATTATAAATAAAAATATTATTACTACAAATTAATTTATATAACATATAAATAAATAAAAATTACCAAATATGTTAGGGTAAAATGGTAAATTGCTATCATTCCTTTTTTCTTCTCCTCAATTAAACCAATTAAGGGATATTAAAAACTTCTCACATCCTCTTTCCATCAACTAAACCAACCAAAATAACCCTCTATTCTTTGCTTAGGATCTGTTTGGTTCAACGGAGGGGAGGGAAGGGGAGAGTTTTAATGGAGGGGAGAGGAAGGGGGGGAGGGGGGAGAGAGATTTTGATATTACCTTATTTGGATTGATGAGAGGGGAGGGGAGGGATTATAACGTCACCTTATTTGATTGATGAGGGGAGGAGAGGTAAAATATTTTCATAAGGACAACTTTATCCTTATTTTATTTAAGTCATTTTTTGAAATTTATAGAATGTTTAATAATTATATAAAATTATACTTTTATAATTATTAAATTGAATAATTATAAATTTTATGGGCATAATAACCACACTATGCTAAAATATTAAAGTGAGGATGGGGATAATAAAGAAAGTCAGAATGATATTATAGGAATATTAAAAACTTTTATGGATATAATAGTCACACTATACTAAAATATTACCCCTCCCCTCCAAATCTTTCCAGAAGAGGGGAAATATCAAAAAAGTTTCCCTCCCCTCCTTAAATTTTTATGTTGCCAAATAAAGGGGATCAAAATCCATCCCCTTATTTGTATCTTTCTTCATTCTTTAACAAGTTTCTTTTTTTTTTTAATGAAAAAAGATACTTCTTCCAAGAATACTTGGTCTAGTAGTGGATTAGCTAGTCTACAAAGTGGGCACACTAATGTCTTATTTGGTACGCCCAAATCAAGATTGGAGAAGCGAAAGTGGAGGTGGAATCATAAAATTAAACTATTTGATACATTAGCCCACTCCCATCAAATATGATGAAAATGGGGCTCCTTGGATTAGACCCATGAAAATGAGATGAGCTACATGAAATTGAAATATTTGAACAATAATACCCCAAGTTATAAAATTTCTTGACAACTTTGCCCCTCCCCAAAAAACCCGATTTGCTCTTCAATCAAATACAGCCGCATAACCGGAGGTTCGCATAGCAGAAGAGATGCTCACCGAAAAATAGAAAGTATAGTAGAAGAGACGGTGGAGCTTCATCAGCGTCGCTCATTTTTAGGTGTGAAACCGGACCAACCCATCGACAAGGTGTGTTTATCTCTTGCTCGTGTAAGTAAGGTGAGAGGCAAAAATCCTAAAGTTTCAAAGCAAGACAAGAAGAAGCCACGCGGCTGTGCCTACAAGAGGATGCAATACCATTGCCGCTTTGCCGCTCCGGCGGCGATTTCGCTAGAAGAGGGACCTAACTCATCAAAAGAGAGATCCTTCAGTGATGATTTTTCTAATTTTTTTGGGGATTTACTTTAAATTATTGGTTAAATTTTTCATCTTTCTCATGCAAACCCATTCCTTTTTCTGTTGTTTTTGTTGTTCTGCGCCTTTAGGAGGGATATGTTCTTCCTTTTATTTTCAAGGTCACTTTGTTTGATTTAGATTTGTTGCTTTCCATGTTCTACGATTTTCATATCTATGGATTGATTGATTTTGATTCCAATATTTGAGCTCAAATACCAGATCTGGTTTGGTGGCCATAAGTTGTCGAAGGTGATTCAAACTTGTACGTAGTGGTGGTTTATACTGGTGGGTGGGTTTTTTAAAAAATTGCCAAGGTCATTTTTGTCTTTTTATAGAAAAATATACATATTTATTAGAAATTAGACCTAACTTTTATAGGCATGACAAATATACTTTATAACTCACTTCCATTTTCAATTTCTCTTTCAATTGCACTTCTACTTCTATGAAAAGCTCTTTCATGATACCAAACGGAGCATAAGATCTGAATTAGCTGTGCTGGGCCAAAGGGTTATATAAAAATCACGCTTCCTGATAGATTATGGAGAAATAATTATTTATATCTCTACTATAACAGCAGAAGCTCCAAATACCTGCTTTTATTGTACAGGAAAAAATATCATACTTTCCTTATACATTAAAAATAATAGATTTTACTGGCGAAATACAATTAGAAAACTAGAACTAGCAAGCGATATGGGATGAAAACCGAAAATTAGAAAACTAGAACTTTGAAAGTAGAAGCTCCAAGCTAATTAAGTACATGCTTCTATTACTTGGAATTTAGATGCTTTCCTTCCTTTAGCATGTACAAGTTCTCCATATGATAACCAATAAAATACTCTCCTTTAGAGCTTCTAATAAGGCTGAAACTCCTCCTAAGACATTGGTGGTTGTAGTTTCTAGTATTATGTCCTCATTCTTCCTTACGTCCAACACATATATGGGATGCACGCAGCTCATTTGTTGTGACTATATTTGTCCATAATTCATGATCCCCGTATTTTTTTCATAACCCACAAAGACCATATTTTTACTTTTTTCATCAAATCTTGTATATGACAAGGCAATTGAATCCCCCGTTGCCATCAATCTAAGCTCATCGACCAAATAGTCAATACTACCCGTAAGCAATATTTTCCCAAAAACATCACGTGCTAGATCAAATGTAAGTACAAATCTATCCTCATCTCTTTCTGTACCCCAAGCCTCCCAATGAAGTACACCATTGATGAGCACGCTTCTGCCCAACGTGTGGTAGGGGTTCATCTCTAGGACATAAAAAGGAGGAGGAGTACTACCAGTAGTGATATGTTTCCATTACCAAGTGAGATATGAGAAAACCCAAGCCAAATAAACTTTACTACCATGATTATGAGAAACAAGGGTTACAACCTTAAAATCATTGCTCCTATGGTCAAAACCATACCATGCTGATAAGATGTAGACACTGCTACAGAAAATGTATAATACAATCTTAAAAGATGTCCCTTTTTGAAAAAAGAAAAGTAAAAAATGGACGAAGTGATATTTCTATAATTATAAACTACAATTTTAAAATATTGAGACGCTTTAAGCGTCCCAATTAAAAGGAACTTTAGGCGTCCCAAAAATTAATTGGGACACCTAAAGCAGAGCTATTAGTGGCAAAAGATTTGCTTTTTTACAAGAAGAAAAATTTAAAAACTTTAAACTTTCCTATTTTTATTATAGACGTCTATTTATCCTAGTTTATACTTCCCTATTTTAAATAGAGACGCATAAACTATTATGTCAGTAAAAAAACTGACATATTTTAACTTGTAAAACCAAATAGATATCCTTATATAAAATATGGACGTCTATTTATTCCATATAGGCACGGCACAGTGGCATCCCTAATATGGCATCCCTATTTGAGGAAATAGTTAGGGACGCCAAAAGTGATGTCCCTAATATTTAAATATTTAGGACACCATTTTTTATGTCCCTAACTTAAATTAGTTAGCAATACACATCTTTGAATTCCTGGGTTCCACATAACAAATGTGCCAAGTGTGAAATCACCAAGACATAATAAACCATTGCTTGAACCAACCATTTGTGTTCATGTCTAGCCATTGATGATAGGATTCTCCACTTTTCGAACCAAATCCAATTGGTCATTATCCCAATGTAGCGAATAGCTTTCTTTCACCCTCCCTGGCCAATATTTAAAGAGGAGGACTTCTTTTTTGGAATCAAAAGCTCGATTTGAATGACGAGAAATGAAATTAGGACTAGTAATAAGGGAATTCCAGTTATTACAAAGGCAAGCGCATCGAATTAAGGTTTCGACGTCTAAGTTAAGGAGAATTTCTTGGACAACATGGAGAGGAATAACAAGATTATTGTGGGAAGTGGATACTATCATAATCCTTTTCCTCATTTTCTTTTCAGAATCTCATCTCCATCTTCATGTTAAAAAATGAATGGTTCAAATTTAATATTTTCTTAAACTATTATCATAGTGTTTTTATAATTTAATTTTTAAAATTTTGTTTGTATTGCAGTTATGAATTGTGTATAAAATTTTAATAATTTAAATTTATTTATTTATATTTAAAATAATGATTTTATGAAATCTGAACTATCCATTTTTCTTAATCTAATGGCGGATATGAGATTAAGAAAAATGAGATTCTGAAAAAACAAAAAACAAAACAAAAAAAGAGAGAGATAAAGGATTACGAGACCATGCAAACATGTGAAATTGTTGATTTGGAGTTGGACGTGAGGTCAACAGAAACAAAGGATATGTAGCAAGGTCATCAGTGGCTTTTGAAATTGATGACCATGAGTATGAGGAGGCAGGCTATTCTGGTTGGGTGATTGAGAATTTAGAATTTAGGGTTTACGGTAACAAATGGGCTAGGAAGCTTGGGCTATATAGCTGTTATTAATTATTAATGAATTTTTTATGTGGCTTTGAATTCCTATTAATTTTTTTTTTTTGCAGCAATTTCTATTAAGTATAATAAACTTACGAAAAGGGGTCGATGTAGTCAAATTCATTTTTTTAAAAATAATATATTGGCATTTATTTGTAAATAATATTAATAATGTAATGTAATTCAATATACTTTTTAGGACTAAAATGTCATAATCTATGATTCTACGTATATAATCTATATACCGGTGGACAAATCCAAAAAGATAATATAAATTAAAATTAAAATGATATTAAAAATAATCATAAAATAAATTATAAATCTTCTTGATCTATGGGAGATCCCAATCATTTCTCACACACCACTCTCCCATATTTCATCAACTCCTTCTGGCCACAAAAAAAAAGGCCTATTTTTATATCTCTCAAGCAATTTTATATCTCCTCTCACAGAATAAGGCTATGATTTTTTTTAAAAAAATATTTTTCTGGCAGTTTTAAAAATTGAAAATATCATGATCAAATTTGTTTGCAGTGAACAAATTACAAAAAGTCTCGGATAAAAATTTAAATACCCGAGGCTTCTTTTAATTGAAGTGTAAATATTGTTTTTTGCAAGTATGAATTCAGGTTTTGAATTGAGTTTAATAAGGAATTTGCAGGATTGTAATCCTTATACTTTTGCTGTTGGATTATCTGATGCCTATTATTCTTTATGTTAAGCTACGGTGACATTGCATGCTTTTCTCTTATGTGGATTTCAATTCTTGAAATATATTATTTTAATAAAGAGAATATATAAGATAAAATAAGAAAAAAATAATTAAAACTTAAGATAATTAATCTACAAGTCATTATAGTTTCAATCAATTTTTAATTAGGTCTCTATAGTTTTTTTCCTTTTTATTAGGTCCTTATACTTTCACTTATTTTTATTAGGTCCTTATAGTTTTTTCCCTTTTTATCAGGTCCTTATTGTTTCACTAGATTTTTTATTAGGTCCTTGTAGGTTTTTTTTATTTTAATTTAACAATTTAATTTCAATTTAAATCAATGATTCATATTAAAATATAATTTAAGAATAATAAATTTAAATAAATAATTCATATTTTAAAAAATAATTAATTAGTATCCTTAATTAATTAATTTTAATTCAATTCAATTTTTAGAATAATAATAATAATAATAATAATTATTATTATTATTATTATTATTATATTATTATTATTATTATTATTATTACTATTACTATTATTATTATTATTCTCATTATTATTTTATAATTATAAAAATAAATAAAAATTAAAATTATATAGGTGTGCGCACGTGCGCCTGTGCTTAATTACAAAATTATGAGGAATATTAAAATTTGAATTATCATAATAAACTTCTCAAAAATAAAATAAAATTATAATTAATAATTAATTATATTAATTATTTTTTGAATTATATAATTGTTAATTTAAATTTATTGTTCATAAATTATATTTTAATATTATTTTTTTTATTTAAATTTAAATTAAATTAATAAATTAAAATTTAAAAAAACTTCAAGGACCCAATTAAAAATCTGATGAAACAATAAGGACCTAATAAAAAGAAAAATAACTACAAGGACTTGATTAAAAACAGGTGAAAATATAAGTATTTGATAAAAAAGAAAAAAACTATAATGACCTAATTAAAAATTGGTTGAAACTATAAAAACATGCAGATTAATTATCCCTTAAAACTTTTAACCTTACTTTTATAATTTTTTTAAACTAAAATAAAAAATTTTATCTCGCCTCTCCTTTTCTCCAAATCTCTCATACTAAAAAGCCTCTACGTGGCATAGCATGTCTCTATCCACAAGTTGTTCGAATTGGCAGCAATAAAGAGTATAGCTCTTAACTTGATATATGTGATCTTAAGGAGTAAATTTTTTACGAAGTTTAGTTTGGATTAAGCAACTACAAAATTCACTTTTTGAAATGTTCAATTTCAAGCTCTTGATTTGCTTCAATCGAATTAAATTTTATCAAAAGATATAATTGATATCATCGTTGGTTCTTATAGTTTGATCGATTTTTGATTTCAATCCCTATAATTTTTAAATTGTAGATTTGGATCTCTATAATCTCTATACTTAGTATAAGGCTTAAAACCAAAATTTGTTAAAACTATAGAGGCCAAACAAGTTTTGGTTTTGACCCTTGTACTTTTTAATGAATCTTGATCTTGGTCCTTAGCTATACTTATAAAGAGTTTTGGTTTTGATAGCTATATTTAACTAAACATTATTAAATTTAAATCAGATCCTTATGAAACTACAATGAGCAATAGCTACGATTTAAAATTACATAGACTAAAATCAAAATTTGATCAAAATCTAAGGACAAATAGTAGTATTAACCCTTATAAAATAAGGAAGACAATTTTATGGTTTCTGTTACTTCGATTATTATATGAACCAAACGTGAACTCCACCAATTAATAAAGAAAAATCAACTTCTAACTCGTACACTAAATGAATGCAAGTTAAATATTATAACTTGCAACGCTTTCAGAATGATCAAATGGCTCCAAGTATTAGATATGCAACATTGTGGTACGGTTACGATTGTGATCTTAGATTTGGGCTGACTATGCTAAGACAATGGCCTTCTGAGGATAATAAAAAGTGACTTAAACAGACATGCTACTACTTTTGGCAATCTGGAATCTCAAAGCTCTCTTAGAACTAAAGCAAAACGGGATTTTTTTTAATCCATCATCAAAATAAAGCCTCCATCAAAATCACAAATATTGGCAATAAAATATCAGCATAGAATTAGTTTCAGTCAGGATCAGTTATAGACACCAAATTGCTCATTGTTCAAGCGTAATAATACATTCAGTACAACACATTGCTAGCTAGCAATCAGAATATCACTTTTTTGGCGGTTAGTTATTAAATTTAATTACATGTCCTAGTATATTTTGATTAAAAAAATCTCGATAGTATCTCCATGTGTAACATCCAAATATATATATATATATATATATATATATATATATATATATATATATATATATAATTATAAATAGAAGGCCACCCCAATCTGATTCTCTTTCCACTCCACGTTTGGACATGGAGAAGCAAAAGCTTTTATAGGGTTCTATTCTAAGAGCACCCTAAGACTTCTAATCTTTGGTAAGGCTCTCTTCTTCTCTTTCTTCTTTCTCCTTAATTACAAGACTCTAAAGGATTTAGGTTGGGACTTGAGAATCCCAATTTAGGGATTTTTCATAGAACTGAGTTTTAAAGGTTTAAAATTCAAATTGAAGATACATGGGTATTAGACTATATTAGTCTAACACTATGTTAAGGGCAATTCTTAGTTCTAGCCTGAATCTCTATTACCGATAAAACTCACGAGAATTTCTGAGTAACTGTATGAGATAAATTCTTGAGTAGCTAGATCTTTGTAATTTAATTTAGCTTCCTTTGCTTTGTAGCTTGAATTTGTGTGTTGGGGAAATATCTTTCTTGTTTGTAGCTAAGGGAAACACCAGGTAACGTGATCCTACTCATCTTATATGTCGGTGTTGCTTGTGGGAGTTTTAAGAAAAGCTCTACAAGCCTAGGATGGGTATATTTATATGATCCTTATTGTTTTAAGACCAAAACTCGCCTTATGGGACTTATGTGTGAACCCTAGAAGTGGATAGTTTGATATGTTATGACATTATGACTGATACATGTACTTGTTAAGTATTGAATTCTTATTTATGATTAAGATTGATGATGTATGAGAAAAGATGATAACCCCTGAGAATAATGAGATTAAATGGCGGAGTTAGTGACTAGGCCGTGATAAAAAAAATTGAATACCATGTAGCAGGCCGCTAGTGTAATTATTATGCACTACTAGCTGACATTTATTTATAGGGCACTATTCCTTGATACGACACTCTAGTGGCTTCTGGGCAGTAACCCTACTAGAGAAACCCATAGCCCCATTGTGTGCTCTGTAGTACTCTAGCTGGTCTACACCATACTTGTGGAGAGCTCGTGAGAGTTACCAATAATATGAACTAGGACTTAGCCCATGAATTCAATTAGAGGATATAAGGAGGATATAAGGATGGCGATGAGTTAATGAAAGAACAGGAATAAATTATCACATTATGATTTGTTGTAATGTAGCATGATATGATATGATATGTTTACTTATTCTCCAAGGATTATAAATTGATACTTCTTGTTTCTGAGTTATTTGACTATTCTTCATGTGTGTTTGTTTATCCCACTCGGCATCCCACAAGTGGTGCCGGTAGGTAAAGTAGGTAGTGATTATGTTACTGAGACAGTAGTCTCACCCGTTACTTCTCACATTTTTTTCAAGTGAGGGCCCAAGGGGCGACGCAATTGAGAAGGTGTCGGAGGCCTGACGTAGTGGCTATAAAAAGACACTTTGCATTTGTTTGTTTTTACTTTTATTGCCACAGTTAGAGTTGCATTCAAAATTTGAGATTTTGTTTAATTCTCATTGATTGTCTTTTATGGACTTCAGTAATGGATGACCTTAGGCTTATGATTTTATGGAGTTACTTTATTATAAATTCCCATTTTTTTATCAAGTCATGGAATTTGAATGTGGAAGTATTATATTTGCCTATGTATGATTTATGGGCTGGGGGCCTAAAGCAGAGCTCCTTTATGTTGTGATGCTTTGTAACAGGTGCATGATAATTATGTCCCATATATTTGATTTAATGAAACACCTTAAGTTGACTTTAATAGGTTTTATTTGAATAAGAGTGACATTACGTTGATGCAAAGGAAAATATTTTCAAATTTTCAAATTTTAGTGTCAAAGTGGAGAATATAAGGTAGGATGTTACATCATATATATCTCTTAAAAAATGTATATTATTGCACCTTACCTTAAAATTGTGACTCATGACTTTTTTTTAGCTTATCTATTATCGCTAAACCAAACTCCTGGTGGATAAATTTCAAATACAAATATTGAATAAGTTTCAAAAACATAAAACTAGTAATAAATGATATACCGCGGCACGCGGCTGGGAGGGGGTGGGGAGGGAATCAAATGATAACTAACCCTAAAATTGTTGAGTTGGGGTTAAAGAAAATGTAAAGACTAGGGAGTTTAGTTAGGGTTAATTTTGTAATTGAAAATTTGTATTTTGATTTTTGGTCCTTCCAAATAATTAGAACTATTAAAGAGGTCAAGCTAAAGGCCTATTTGGAGGCCTACTTGCTTAAATAGACGAGACTATTTTTCCTTAAGGCCTAGCTTGCAACTACAAGCCTAACATGTTTAACATATATTTTATGTGTGTGTGTGCGTGCAATTTTTTGATATTATCATATAGTATCCATTTTGAGGTTCATAGCTGTCCATCTCAACACACGTGTCTCCTCTAGGATTTGAACTCGATATCTAAAGGAATTCAACTTTGAATAATGTGCTTGCGTGTATGATCCTATATAAAAATTAGGCTTTATTTTAATTATATGTAGGCTTTAAATAGGCTCTGAACCTATGTAAAATTTATAATTTATAAATATATAAGCTTTGAAACCTACCAAAAACTTACAGCTACGTCAAAGCCTAATTTTGGCATTCAATGCCAAAAGGCTTTAGGCCTAACTCAACCTTTTAAAGGCTCAATCCCTAGCCAATAATAATAATAATAATAATAAATAAAATAAAACATAAATTCAGGCTTAAGCTTAAAACTCTCATTGTAGGCTTAGGCCTATTTATCTAGAACCTGACCTAACGTAGCCTATTTTCACCTCTACGTGCAAGTGCAATAAGCTAATCTTGTTTATAATTTTATTTTTCACCCTATTTTAAAAATTAAAAACATTTGATCAAAATTAAATATTAGAGGAGGCTTGTGCTTTGTGCCTTGGTAACCTCTTTAAAATTTAATCAATGATTCAATATAGAGTGCAATCACATATCATCTTTTGAGGAGCCTTTTATTAATTACCTAGTAACTAAATGTGATGATTGGCATAAAACAATTTAAAAATGATTTTTGAACTTTTTATCTAACAACCACATTACAATTAAACCAAAATGCTTTAAAAACAAATATTTTTAGATTTTTAGAATAAAAGTAAAATGGAACGGAAATTGGTCTTAAAAAATATAATAAAACCTCATAGAACAATGAATTTCATCTATCATTTGTTTCAAAATATTTTTAGGAGTTTGCTAGTTTGACAAAAATGCTCAAAAGACCCTTTGAACTAGCTTGAGTTAGGTGAATTAAATCTCAAACACCGGTCAAGACTTAATCCCTCTAATCGAAACTCAATACAAAACACTAGCAATTGTAATTAAAGTCCATCAAAATACCAAAACTCAAACACCGTTGAGTCTAGTGCATTAATCAATGATTCTTTCTAAACCTAGAAAATAATCATTTCTTAAAATACTATTAAAAATCACTTTGTATGCAATTTATGAAATCACTAAATTTTCTAAAATATCAAACATCATCAACCAATAAGTCTAGCACCAAAAGAGAGGAACCCCTACTCTAGAAATAATATCAAGCACTCTTAGTGTGTGATTTAAATTAATTAATGCAATTGGTTCAATGCAACTCCAAAATCAACTCAATATCTAAACAATATCATGCAAGACAATAAAGAATCAATGGAATCACACTTAAACATATATATAACCACATATATTGATGAGCATAAAATCCAATGTTAACTAATTTAAATCACAAATTTAGTTCGAACAAATATTAATCTTAACTATAAATTACAACTCATAAAACTAAAAAAATCATATAGTCAAGCATAATGAATTAAAACTAAAACCCCCCTCTTAACTCCTAACATTTGCTCTAGGAAAAGGAAGATTAGCTGCTGCAATTCATAGAACCAGAGTCAGAGTCAAGAAGCAAAGTCAGCATCTCCTTCAAACAACCAGCCATGGAAGACAGCACTAGAAAGGGCGTTGGTGAAGGTGGAAAGTGGTGGTCTTGGTGAAGAAGGTTCTGCCTCTGTCTCTCTCAGTTTCAGCAAAGCTCACCACTGAGCTTCACGGCGTCTGCGCAAACAGAAGAAGAAGAAGCTCCGTCTTCCTTCCATGGCCGCGATTCCCCCTCTGATTCTGTGTATCAGAACTCCTTCGCTGCCTCCGTGCTTCTTGACTCTATGCAGAACAGAGGAAGACGAAGATGGAGAGGATGTGATGATGATTATTTGCGATGGTGATAATGACAGTGAGGTGCCGATAATGGTGAAGTGGTGAAGGTGGAGAGCAGATGATAAGAAGAAGGATGCAGAAGACCAAGGTGAATGTGATTGTGGTGAAAGACTTCAGCCTCCCTTTTTCGTTTCTGACCCTCCCCTGTTCTTATAAGCTCCACAGGCGATAATGGAGGAGTTGTGGTCGCCGTCGACGATGGATATGACGGTGAACGTCGCTGGCGAAAATGTCGACGGTGGATGGTGAAACGAATCAAGAGTGAAGGTGAAGTTTGGAGGTCTTTCGCGCGGCGCTCTGTTCTGCGTTCTGAATCTGTATATCTGCTTCTCGACTTTTTCCTCTGCATCAGCCAGACCTAATTGACAAAGGAAAGAAAACGCTGTAGTTTTGTAAAACCATTCTGTCATTTTTCAAATTCGTGAGACTAAACTGTCATTTATAAAATTGAACCCCCAAACTGTCATTTTCAGTTTTAATTCAATTTTTCAAGCACCTACAATTAATCACAATTAAATCAACATCAAATATTCTTAGAAAAATTAATGATTAAGAGTATTACAATTATTTTGACAGTTTTATCATTTTTAATCCTAATTTAATATATTTACTCTTAATCTCAGTTAAGCACAAAAAATGTATTTTAAGCTAAATTATTATAACAAAAACCCCAATTAAAATATAAAAATATATAATAAAAATATGGATTTGTCAAATATACGCACCACTTGAGTGATTATTCAATTTCAGCATACTCTGTTAAGCTTTAATTTGTTTTCGTTCAGCATGAAAGAAGTTCGATAATTTTTTCATATTTCTCAAACCACAAATTCGATTGAGTTGAAACTTGTTTCATACGAAACTAGACTTTAAATGCGACACACATACATCAAGATCAAATGAGTTCAGATGAAGAATATATGAGTTTTAGAATTTGACACTGGAATTTCTCGCATTATTCTAAAACAGATTCAGTAATTTGGACATATCTCATATGCCACAACTTTGATTGAGTTGAAACTTATTTCATATGAACCTAGACTCAGAATGCGATTTATAGACAATAATTTTGTGCTCAAATAGTTTTAGATGAAAAAGATATGAACTTCGAAAGATGGCGCTCAAAATCAACACTGTGTTTCAAACTAGATGTTACGGATTGGATCATAACTTTTGGGATACAATGTATTTGGGATTGATTCTAGTTACTGTGAAAAAGTACACTTAAAAGAGCTTTCTAGGGATAGGTCATTTGCCAAATTTGGAGCTACAGTCGAAGAGTTATGCCTACTTAAAATTGACCTCTGTACCAAACTATCTTTGTTCTGAAAAGAAAAAGGGCACTTGAATGATATAGGAATCACTAGAGTGATGGACATCACTTGCAACTATTTGCAACTAACTTGCAAATAATCTGAGAGTGATGTGATCTTCTAATGAAGATCATTCGAGTGATTTGAGAAATCACTCGAGTGATACATGATCACTTGGAGTGATTTGGGAAATCACTTGGAGTGTTTTGGGAAAATAAATAGAGTGATCCAAAATCACTTAGAGTGATTTGGGAAATCACTCGAGTGATCCATGATCACTTGCAGCGTACTTGCAAGTGATCTAAAAGTGCTAAAATATCCTAAGTAAAGATTATTCGAGTGGTCACTTATACATTTGAGTGATTGTTTATTAGAGCTTCTAAATCACCGTTTCAGAATTTTCGATGTTCTTTCGAACTCATTTAAATATTGATTATCTTATTCCTAACCATTCCTAATCATCGTTAATCAATTTTACATGAGGATTATAGGTGTTTAAACTTGGATTAGAGATTAACGACCAAAAGGCAACTTCTTGTCAGAAACTTCAATGGCTACTTCCAATATACATCCAACTGTAATATTCTAAGATGTTCAATGGAAAGAATGTGCTCAACGGTCAAATGCTCTTTATCAACTATAAAAGGAGAGACATTTAAGATAAACAAGACGAGAGCCTATGCCTACAATGTCGATATGCCGATACTTTGAATCTTACTCGATCGAAGCTTTGTAATCATGCTCACACCTTGTACTTCAATGTTAATCATTATCTATTACATATAGAGAGAAGTAAGCTTTCATTATAATCATTCTATCTTTGTGAGAGTTACTCAATATTGGGGAATCTTGAGTGGGAAATAGATTGTATCCTTACAGTGTATAGTGGGAAGTTCTTATCTCAATACAAGTATTGTAAAGCCTTCACAAATGCCCAGATCAAACTTGTGGCGTTGTAGTAGTTCTCAAGTACCCAATTAAAATTGAGGAGATGGTGGATTGAAATCTTAGGAGCAGTCTAGGAACTGAACGTAGGTCATCATGGAGTGGATTAAACCAAGATAAATCACAATTTGCATCTTCTCTTCCTTAAGCTCTTTTATTTCCAGTATATATGATTTGAATAACTAACTAGAGATTTATAATTTATTACTTTCATACTTGTTACTTTCACTAAGATGTGAAAAGTTTCTCAAATTTTTTAAATTTTTATCTTACACTCAATTCACCCCCTCTTGGATATCAACCGGTTCTAACAAAATCCTTCGCTATGACTATTGAAAGTGAACATTCATCATGTAAAATCATTTCCTTAATTTCATAATATTAACTATACTTTCAAATACAAATCACGGTAGAGTTAAAATTTCACAATCTTTTAAATATTCTACCGTGATTGTACAAAATTTCCTAATTTTAAAACTAAAGTCATACAGCTCTATATAATATCCAAATCATACTACGATAATCAAAAGTATGCAGTCAAATAAGAGTTTATAGAATGTAGACCCTATGAGTGGCAATATACATCAATTCAACACATAATAAACCATAAGAGACTATAAAGATATATAGAGATATATCTATGCCTCAGGAGCTCCTCCCGACATCCTAGTACATGAACTATCACCTGAAAAATGTTAAATTGACGGGGTGAGACAAAAGCGTCAGTAACCAGCTATCTAACTCATTACACATGCTGACATGTGTTCATGAGGTGCCAAGTGGTGGAACAGTTTATATAACAAAGTAATAGATATATAATTGACAAAAATTCAATATCACAGTTTTATACAAAAATCTCATATCAGAAATTATATATCACAATTACTATATATCAAATCTTATATCACAATCCCTAAGTACTTCCCATTAATCCAACCGAACAGCCTTATTTCCACCGAATAGACCCATAGGCTAAGTTACTATCGATGTTACTAGCCACTCAAAAAAACTTTTCGGTCACATGATAAGGATCGACCAAAATCCAAAGAGCATGTGCCCAGACCATGGGTGTTTCCCCTCATTGAATTAATGGGATGTCGTAGCCCCTCATTGAACTGATGGGGCAGTAGAAAGCCAACTATCGTGCACCAACGAAGGCTATACCACGTGATAAAATAATTTTCTCAATCTCTTCTCAAACCAATCATCCCAATATGTATCAATAAATAGTTTAATGGGAATTTCCCAAGATTTCCACACTCATATGAGGATATTCAAAACATCTACATATACATGACATAAAATACATTTTACAATTCAAATTATAAGGTTCCACAAGGCAAATTTATATCAAAATACTTCTCAATATTATGATAGCTTTCTCATTCACAATAAATATTTACTCATTGAAATAATTAATAGATATCACCATAAAATTTTCAATCTCATAATTATTTTACAAAATACTCACAAACACATACCAATACACATAACAAGTAGAAAGTGGTTACCTCCCACCAAAGCAAATTATAACCACAAGCTCCTAATCCAAGAGCTCAAATACATGCCAAAAATCAATTTACAATAATCAATTTATTATACATTAATAAATCTTTGAGTTATTAGAAAAATTAATTTACTTAACTTAATTCTATAATATTAAAGTTTTGAATTAATTACTCCAAAAAATTTCAATTTCACACTAAAATTCCAATTATTAATTTAAATTTTTTTCTTAATTCAAATAACTTATTCAAGTAATTGATTATTATTAATTTCATTCCCTTACATAAAATCCCCAATTTTAAGTTTAGGATATTAAATAACTAAATTCTAAATCTTCATCTTAAAAAAAAATCTAAACCGATTAAAACTTCAAGAATACCCCAAAAAATCCTAATAAATCATTTAACCCAATTTGATTGGTTAAAAAGTCCAATATAGAATTATTTATTGGTTGATTATATAGAAAATTCATTATAAAATATTATACCAACTGAATAACAAAAATAAACTGATTAAAATTAACTATTAATCATTCTCTACATTCCTATAGTCATATATTAACAAAACTTAAACTTTCCCAAAATCATAATCTTAAAGTATTCTCTAATCAACACGAAATTATTATCATAAGAAAGATACAATTATTTAGAATATTTTTCATGAAGGAAGTTTTGTGATTAGAAGTTATTTTGAGTACCTTATTGATCTCTAAAACTGCAAAAACTGGGACTTTACGACTCTTCTCCTCTAGAAATATCACTTCATCTTAATGACGAAGTGAAGAAAGGGGGGTGGAGGTTTATATAACCCCTTCCTCTATCATACCACCAAAAGGTGGTGTGACTTTTTAATTTTTTAATAATTTTTTTAAAAATTCGGCGTCACCCTTTTTATTATTATTATTTTATTATTTTTTCAAAATAAATAATTTTTTTATATATTTTTTAATCGGATCCCTATTTTCATTTTATCCTCAAACATTACCTACTAAATTCATTTTTTTAAATAATTATCTCCAAATTATATTTATATCTTTAAAATAAAAATAAGAATGTTACACATTATCATTTCAAGTGTATGTGCATATTTTGACAAGTATATGCGCCTATTTTGATAAGTTTATATGACTATAATGACAAGTTATACATTGGCGAGTGTATGTGACTTTTTTTATAATTTTATTTAGCTATTTTAACAAGTTTATGTGAGTATTTTGACAAATTATACATTGGCAAGTATATGTATACATTTTGACAAGTTTATGTGCCTACTTTGACAAGTTTATATATCTATAATGACAATTATACGTTGGCAAGTATATGTGCCTATTTTGACAAATTTAAGTGCCTATTTTGACAAATTTAAGTGCCTATAATGATAAGTCAAAGAGTGGCCATTGACAAAATCAATCTATCACTACAAAAAAAATAGCAAATTAGCGACAGAATTTAGCGACGGAATTTCCGTCACTAATCAACTTAGAAATGGAAATTAGAGACGGAATAATATTAGCGACGGAATTTGTTCCGTCGCTAAAAAGATAGTTACTAATTAATTAGTGACGGAATTTTGAATTCCGTCGCTAATTAGAGACGGAATTTTTCCGTCGCTAATTAGAGACGGAATTTTTCCGTCGCTAAATATTTTTTTATATATAATTTAAATTGCCACATGTTTACAACACGAGCCTCCACATGTCTCTCGCCGATGGTCTCCATATGTACCAGTCAGCCACCGCCACCTTGCCTCCTGCCGCCACGTGTTTCGGTAAGCCGCCACGTGTCACCCTCCACCGAGGGTCACGTGTCACCCTCCACCACGCGCCACGTATCACAAGTCACAAATTGGTTGCATTTTGTGACCAAGTTAGGATTCAAAGCTATGACTTCTCACACGTGTGCTAGTGCTTTTGCCAGTTGAGTTAAGAAGAATTTGTGAAAGTTAAATGCAAAATTACACACACACACACACACACATATATATATATATATATATATATAGAAACAGACCCAGACACACACATTCACACATACGTACAAATACACACACACACACACACACACACATATCTCGCTTGCAAATAAAAATAGAAATACAAAATTTTATATATTATTGAATATTTTAGTTTAGTTTTCTTATTTTATTTTATGTAAATATTCTACCTAAATTTTTATTATTAATGTCTTTTTTTATTTATTTTATCTTTTTGTTTGTATTTATAAAATTTTCATTTTATTTGTATATAATATATTATTAAAAATTAAAATATATTATATTATAATTTTAATTTCAAACATAAATATGAATTAATAATTTTTATTTATTTTAATATTATATTATAAATTTAAAATAATTTAAATTTTAAATTATTTAAAAAATTATCATTTTGGAAAAAAAACCGAATTATTAAAAAATTTAGCTATTAGAGACGGAAATTCCGTCGCTAATTTTTAGTGACAGAAATTAGTGACGGAATTTACATTCCGTCTCTAATTAGCGACGGAAAAATTCTGTCTCTAAATTCTGTCGCTAACTTTTAGTGACGGAATGTAATTCCGTCGCTAATTTAGAAACGAAAAAATTTCGTCTCTAAATTTCGTCGCTAATTTTAGTGACAGAATTTGTGAGGGATTAGGGATGAATTAGCGATGGAATGAAATTCCGTCGCTAAATTGCTATTTTTTTGTAGTGTATGTTAACTATTGTCATTTTCTAGTACAATTTAAAATAGCTCTAGTTTACAAGTGGATGTGGCTATATTGATAAGTTATAGAGTGTCTATTGATAAGCCTATCTATATTAACTAAAATAACTCTCGTTGATAAGTGGATATGCCTATATTGACAAGTCCTAGGGTGACAATTGATAAATACTTGAACCTAGTCATATCATTTAATATCATATAATATCAAACTATCAACTACTAAGAGGAAGAAGGTAATTTCACATTTAGAATTTATATCACTGAGGCCCCTAGGGATTTTTTTTCATAGAAAAATCTACAATAAGACTTTTTTTTTTATTTTTTCTAATACATGGGACGTAAGTGTGATTTTCCCAAACAAAAACCCAAATAGTGGGAAATTTGTAGAGAGAGAACAGATAAATTAAAAGATTGAAGAGAATAAAATCTACTACTATGTGTCTACGTGTACTTCTGATGAATGCAAGTGGGAATTATTCAAGAATATGTTTGGGAGAAAGTATGTGTATAGAGAGAGAGAGAGTGAAGAAGAGAGAGAAGAGAGAAGAGAGAAGAGAGAAGAGAGAAGAGAGAAGAGAGAAGAGAGAAGGGACATTAGGTATGGACACGGATAATGAAAATGTGCCCATTGAAATGAAGCTGATGAGTGTGATTTGAAGGCAGTACTTGCATTATGCATAATTTTTTTCATTTTTGCCTTCTACGCACCATATTTCTTTTTACAAGTGCTACATATCATGTATAACTATCCAAAAAGATAAAATAAAGAAGGACAAAACTTGGGTCGTCGTGGGAGAGAGAGATAGATAGCACGTTAGAGAAAGAGAGCGGAATGAGAAATATTTAAAGAGAAGATAAGAGAGATGAGGCTAATAAAGTCATTGACATTTTACCTACATTCTAAAATTCTAAATAGGGTTAATGACCTAATTAAAGATTTGTTAAATTTATCAATCTAATTTATAATTTTTTTAGTCCAGGTGACTCTATATGAGATTTTTTTTTGATATTATTCGTAAATATTTTAAAATAAAAATTTATTTTAAAAAAATGAAGGATTATCAAAAGAAAAAATAATAATAAAGTAGATAGTAGTAGTAATAGTAGATGATGACCTGTATATTCTTAAATGATTTTTTCATTAAAAAAAACTTAAACAAGTATGCTCAAGTCTCTCTTCATAGGACAAATGGGGATAAATTAGCATTTTTTATTTGAAAGATAAAAATATCATTTTACTTATAATGTTGAAAAAATCAATATTTGATGTTAACGTACGGTAAGTTTGGAAGTATATGATGATAAAACACTAGAGAAGAGGATTTACAAGGATTCTATTCTGCAAGTTATTTTTCTAGTCAGGGCTTCCAATTTTTTAGGAACTTTAGCTTGAATTATGCAACTCCTAAAACAGATCATTTTTTTCTTTGAAAAGTTCAATTTTCACTTCTTACTTCGCCTCATCAATTCAGTGACCCTTACTTTAGATTTTAATTATCAGAAAAAGGAAGACAATTTTATGGCTTAATTGTTGAACGAATGGTCCAAGTGGCTATGCATCAACTCCAAAATATCAAGCATTGTGTGTGATTTTCAAGTACAGTTGATGTGCCTTAATCCACAAGCATACTTGCAGCTAACAGTTTCAAGTCAAATCAAAAGTGAGATGAACATTTAATTATATTTTCAGTACCACATATACTTATATGATTATTAATTACTTCGATTATTATATTTTCAGTACCACATGTATAACTTTAGCGAGATGGCTTCCATACGCGTGATGATGGGACCAGGAGAAGGCTTGGCCCTTCATACAAGATGCCACGTACGGTGATGACTGGACTTGGAGGTGATGTGTGTTAGAAATATTGTGTGTTAAGTGTGTCAAAGGAAGAAATCTCATATAACTTAAGATTGAGAATGTCCTAATATATAATTAAATATGAGCTTAAGTTAATAAAAAGACTGATAAGAGGAGTCTTTGAACTGACTGTTGGAGATGACCGTTGGATTTTTAATTGACCGGTTTTAATAATATTTAAAAGGTTTTATTATATTAAATTGTCATTAATACTTGTTTTGTAACTGTCGTTTTAATTGTCATTAAACAGTCATAAATGATTATTATTGCTGCTCAACGGTCATATGATTTTTTCCTATAAAAGGCAGATTTGTCACCGAACTTTAAAAATTCATATATAATTGTATAGATATCCAATTGGGGTGGTTCCAAAGCCTATGTAACCCTTATTAAGTATATTTTTATGGAAAAATATAAATTTTAGCCAATAGAAATCTCAAAATTCTCAAAATTTTTATTTTTGAAGTCTACTCCAGAAAAATGTTTTTGCCCAGCGAATTTAACGTTTTTTCTAGAGCAGACTTCAAAAATAAAAATTTTAGAAATTTTGAGGTTTATATTAGCTAAATTTTATATTTTTTCATAAAACTAGACTTAATAAGGGTCATATAGGCTTTGGAACCACCTCAATTGGATATCTATACAATTATATATGAATTTTTAAAGTTCGGTGATAAATCTGCCAATTTTTCAAGTATTGCAAGGGAAAATGGTCATTTGACCAAATAAAATTCCATATGACCTATCAAATTAAATCTTACCATGTCTAATTTTATTCTGGAAAATTTCAGAATTTTTGGAGGTCATTTACTAATTTAAAAGTGTCACGCAATTGCTAAGGGAAAAATTGCAAAATTTCACAAAATTGTAAGGGCAAAATGGTTATTTTTCCCAAATAAAATGATGACGTGGAAAACGGAGTTTCACTTCCGTTAGTTGAAGTCCACAATTGCTCCAATTTTATTACTTTAGGGTCAAAATTGCACCCAAAAATAGTTCAGGGTCAAAATTGCACCTCTGAAAATAGTTTAGGGCCATAACTGCACCTTTACCCTAAAATTAATTATGTGGAGGTTTTTTTACTTGCTGCAGAGAGCAAATTTTGTGAATTAGTTGTGTGGCATGAAAATTTAATCATTTATCTAGTGTAGAGATAAATGTGTTTAAATTTCACAATTTACGAGTGTATATTTATAGTGGTATAAACATGCATGACTACTGTAAATATTGAATTTCTAATGCAGATAGCATGTATTTTAATTTGGCTTCAAAATTTAATATGAAAGCATGTGTGAAGCAAATATGATTTTGGGTGTTGAAATCATAAAGGAATAGTGATTATATACAATATTGAGAAATGTTTTTGAAATTTGTTTTTGAGAACTATTGTGAATATTCCTTATGATTCTAATATAGTTTTTAAAGTGATTTAACAAATGATTTTGCTGCTCAATTTGGGTATGCATAAATTGTTAACAAACCCCGGGAAGAATCAAATTAACCAAGGGGAATAGGACAAAAGCCAATTTGAAATTAACAGCGATGGAAACCCAACCTCTGATTGGTGATCTCATGAAGGAGGTTCAATGGGTAAGAACAATTCGTTTGTTAGTTCTGTTAGCACTAAAATAATTTATCAGTCCCTTCCTATGGCAAGAGAAAGTGCTAGAATGCATTATGGTGAGGCTGAGCAAAAGCTCTTAATGATTTCATATTCCTATGGGATGATGTGCTTATTGCAAGTACATGTCATGAAATCACCTATATAAATGAGGAGTGGGGTCGCTCTTATGAGATCGTGGTGAAATTTCTAGAGCATTTGTTAAATACCAAGACACGCGCATGGCTGTTTTAACGTGCAAAAACACGCTAACAGCGGGAAATATGGGGGTATAATCTGACTCTTAATACCTCTGGTATACGCCTAAGAGATGTTGGTTCATAGTCCATAGGACCACTAGCATCTTTGTGTACTAAGTGTTATTAGTCTAGGTCTGGTTCATAGTCTAAAGGACCACCATATATAATGGTTATATCTATATATGTAACTCAGCTAATGAGGCTACAAGCTTCCTTTGACACATGTGAGGGATTGTTAGAAATATTGTGTGTTGAGTGTGTTAAAGGAAGAAGTCTCATATAACTCAAGATTGTGAACGCCCTAGTATACAATTAAATATAAGCTTGAGTTAGTAAAAAGACTGATAAGATGAGTCTTTGAATTGACCGTTGGAGATTACCGTTGGATTTTTAATAGACCGGTTTTAATGACATTTAAAAGGTTTTATTATATTAAATTGTCATTAATACTTATTTTGTAACTATCGTTTTAATTGCCATTAAACCGTCATAAATGATCATTATTGCTGCTCAACAGTCATATGATTTCTGCCTATAAAAGGCAATGTACAAAATAAGTTCAAGAGTACCGTGGTGAGAGCACCAAGGTCTGTGACACTGAGGTCCCCGAGCTCCCCTCCTCTCTCTCTTCTTCTGAGTTCCACTAATATCTTTCTGCAATTATGTCACCCTGCTTTTTACAGAAAGGGTTCGTTTTATCCTGGGGAGTGCTACTTCCTAATCTACTAGGGGGATTACGGAATATCTCCTAATGACAGCGTCCTTGGATGTGACTCAAACTATTTGTTTATTGTATTTCAACATGTGTTACCGTTAACAATCTGTACGTTGTGATGTGCTAATACCAACAATGTGGTCAATGATGTGTTGTGACACCTCAGACGTTGACAAAATAAGTGAAGACGTGGCCAACTGTTATGGCAAGCCATGTGTGGTGATGACTAAACCTACCGATGATGTGACGTTTGCACATGGACGACATGTAGAATGATGAATGGGACTAATGGTTGATGTGTTAGATGATGTGTTATGACACTAAGGATGTTAGTTGGTCAAAGTCAAGATGTGGCAGCTGATGTGTTCTGCCATGCAGGCTGAAGACTGGACTTTCAGGTGACCTTTGTCGCGCATGGATGACACTTAGGAAGATGACTGGGACAAAGGGCTAATGAGGATGATGAGTTGTAATGCACCAAGGACCCGGTCAAACTCATTATATTTGTGCTAATATGGCTACCAACCGTGTGATGATGAGGACAAGTTAAAGATATGGCAGCTGATGTGTACTCTTGTGTACTCTCATGTATGTTGTTGACTTGGACTTGCAGGCGACATGGCGTCATGTTGAAAGCTACCTTGGATGGAGCTTTTGACTATTTGATGATGTTGCATAACACATCGGATGATGACTAGGACATAATATTATGTGTATGCTCATATGGCGGCCACGCACTAGCTGACAAGGACAAAATTAATTATTAATTGGGAAAAAATAAATTTAAGGGAAAGAATAGAAATAAAAAATAAAAATATGAAAGTAAAGTTGTGCGTTCAAAAATAATAAAAGGATATATAAAACCAAAAAAAGCGTTGTGACATAGATTGCCCAAAAAAATTAAAACGAACTAAATAATTAAATAAGATTAAAATAGACAAGAACAACGTCGGCCAAAAATAGATAGTTTCGTTGGTTCAGTAGAAATATTCATGGGTTAAAAAACTGGACCAGACCAGCCGGCCGACCACTAGACTGGTCCGGTCAGGTGGTTAAACCGGGTGAATAAGAAAACCGGTGAAAACTGGGTCGACTCGGTCAACCCGCCAAGTCAGGCGGGTTGGCCGAGTTGTATTTTTTTTATCCCCAAAACGACAACGTTTTGGGGCTGTTTGGGTCGGGCGGTTTATCACCCGACCCAACCCGAAACCCTTAACCAGCCCTAAGCTCGCGATTCTGTAGACTTTCATAGTTTCATTTGCTTCGTTCGCTTCTTCCTCTTAGGTCTCAGCTGACGAATATCAGCAAGGATCTATTCTTACCGAATCATCCAAAGCTTACGAAGACACGAACTATTGAAGCAATTCTGAGTTTCTGACAAAAATCATCAGCAAGGAGATAGCACTTATCAGCGTTGCAGCCTGAAGCTCACGAACTGACGAACATAAGCAACAATTGATTCTCTGAACTCTGGAGCATTTCACCGGTATCTCTCTATGTTCTGTCTTCGTTCTTTTTTTTTGGCTTATTTCTTCAATTTCTAGTAAGGAACAGAAGTAGTAGTAATACCAAGTCTGAAACCCGAAATCTCATGGCTGCTCCATAAGGAACGTGCCATGAAGCTAGAAGGGAGACATGGTTTATTTCTTCAATTTCTCTGGTTTGAGTTTTGACAGTTTATACTTGAACTTTATATTGAGATCCAAAATATTTGAAGTGATGGACTGATGGTTGCAATAACCGATTTCATTTTTTTGTTCCTTGCTCGCCTCAGAAAAGTAAACAGAAATCTGGAAGTGTAGGACACATCATAACAAGCAAACAAAAAATTTAGGGAAAACGATATATAGGGACTACCGAGATCTAGAAATCTCAAAATGATCTCTTTAAATGGTTTAATTCTTATGAAGTATTTAGGGACTATTGTTGAATTATTATTTTTTGTATAATGACCTAATTCTTCTCTATATAATTAGTTGTTATTGTCAAACCTTTATTAGATTAGTCTTACTTTTTGGATTGGATAATTCAACCTCCATAGCAACTATAGGATATATCAACCAATGATGTTCGTGAATGTTTTTATGATATGGTTTTAAGTTCTCTCAGTCTTGAAGTCAAAGACCTTTTAGTTACTTGTTTTTCTAGATCTTCCTTATGTTGTTAAGAATCTGTTAAGAATCTTGATTACTTTGTTGCTCTTTACTTTCTCCAAGGATGGATTTATCGAGTTCCGGAAATGAGAATGTCACCCCTCCTACTCCCTCTTCCAATGTCAATTCCAATCCTATTGATAATCCTACTTCCACTGTCTCATTACATGGCAAAACTGACCTAGCATGGGCACATGTTACCTACAAGAAAGAAGGGACACAAAATGTATACACATGTCTTTACTGTGGTAATAGCTATAGAGGAGGTGGCATAAACAGGCTGAAGCAACATCTTGCTGGTGTTGTGGGTCAAATTGCTTATTGTAAAAAAGTTCCAGCTGATGTGAGTCATTGAATGGCAGAGTCTTTCAAAGAAACTGCAAAGAAAAATGAAATTGAGGATATAAGAGAAGAGGGAGTTGAAGAAGAGGAGGTTAATAGTGAAACTAAGAAGATGAAACATCCTAGTGTAGTAGATAAATATTTTGCTCTTAAGACAACTCCTGGAGCTCAACCGACCATAAAGAGTGTCTTAGCATCGAAAGAAGTACAACACAATGTGAAGATGCTTATTTCTGAATGGGCCATAGTGAACTGCATTCCATTTAAATCATTAGAGTGCCCTTTATTTCAAAAAGCTGTGGATGGAATGTGTTTTATAGGGCCTGAGTTTAAAGCCCCTTGTGCTTATGACTTTAAAACTAACTTGTTGAGAGAATGGAAAAAGGAATGTCAGTTACTTGTTGACGGTCATAGAGAGAAATGGCAGAAAAAAGGCTGCATACTTATGGCGGATGGATGGACTGATGTGAGACAATGGATTTTGATAAACTTCTTAGTTTATTCTACCCATGCAATGGTGTTTGTTAAGTCTGTTGATGCATCAGATTTAGTTAAAGATGTAAATACTTTATTCACATTGTTTTCTAAAGTGATTAAGTGGGTTGGTTTGAAGAATATTGTTCATATGGTGACTGACAATGCTGCCAATTATGTGGCATGTGGAAGGTTGATCAAGGAAAAATATAAAAATATTTATTGGTCTCCTTGTGCTGCTCATTGTTTAAATCTTGTATTGAAAGACATTTCAAGCATGCCTCATGTGTCAGACATTGCAGCAAAGGCATCAAAGATAACAGTATTTGCTTACAAGCACATGATATTCTTGCCTTGGCTGAGGAAAAGGCCGCGTTGGAAAGAAATTGCGCGTCCTAGTGCTACAAGATTTGCCACTACCTTTATTACATTGCACAACATATACATGCACAATCATGACTTGCAAGCCCTTGTTGTTGATAAACACTTTGTTGACCATAAGCTATCTAAGACTACTCCCGGAAAAATTTTTAGTGCAATCATATTAGATAGCCGGTTTTGGAATGAATGCTACCAAATTGTGAAGATTGTAACTCCTCTGATAAAATTGTTGAGAATTGTTGACTCAGATGAGAAGCCTTTATTGCCATATGTTTATGAAGGCATGCAAAGGGAAAAAAGTGGGATTAAGGAGATGTTCAAGAGGAATAAAGATCTCTACAAGCCTTACACAAGTATCATTAAAACAAGATGGGATAAACATTTGAAGACTGATCTCCATGCAGCTTCCTATTTGTTGAACCCAGCATTCATATATGGTCCAAACTTTATTCATAAGGGAGGGCTAATGCAAGCTTTGATTGATGTGGTAGAGGCTAACTCAGATGAAAATGTTGATTGTTTTAAGATAATGAAGTAAGTCACATTGTATCTTGAAGGAAAAGAATCTTTCAGCCGAGAGACATGTAAAAAGGGAGCTCAAAAACTATATCATTGTAAGTAACTAAGTATTTATCTTTATTGTTTAGGGTTTAATTAACATATTAATTGATTGCAACTAATATTTTGTACATGTTTTATTTTGTAGATGAGTGGTGGATGTATTATGGCTATTCAGTACTAGAATTGTAACATGTTGCAATTCGTATTCTTAGCCAAACATCTGCTTCCTCTGGTTGCGAGAGAAATTGAAGTTTATTTGAGCGCATCCATACAAAAAGAAGAAATAGATTGGAGCATCAAAGGCTGAATGGTTTAGTTTACACTAATTATAACTTGCGATTAAATCATAGGTAACTTTAGATATTATGAAAAATGTTGTTCTTCACTATGAAATGGATGTATTTAAAAGTTTTAATTGAAATTATATGTCATTGAAATTTGAATAACTGAATTGAAGAAAAAGCAGACAAGTTATGATCCTATTGACTTTGAGTCTATTGATGAGGTGGATTTTTGGGTGACTGAAGAAGATCCCATTCCAGAATTTAATAATAAAGATGTAGAAAATCTTGAAGGACTTCTTGGTAGTGAAGGCATTGCACATTCATCTACTCTGGATAGGGTTAATGAAGGTTTTTATATGCTGTTAATATTCTCTTACTAATTTATTATTTATCCATATAATTATATGTTACATATAATCATTGATATTATTGTCGTGTATATGTGTAGGTGACAAAGATATGGACATTCCTGATCCCCTGGCTTTGCCTGATGATATTGTTACCTCTTACCCTTTACCCAATCCACCTCCTAATGACTCATCTCCAATAGATCCCCTTGATGATTTGTAGAGCTTGATGATTTAAATCGGTATCTTTTGACTATTCTGATGTTGGTTCTTGCCTCTTGGTTGTTTGATGAATGATAATTAACATTGTCATGTTTTAACTATATTTTGATGTTAGTTATGGATTTTGATTGAACTTTGAAGAACTAACTTGTTGTTAGTAATGACTTTTGAATTATGAATTATGGTTATTTTGTTATTGTCAATTAAATTATAATATTTTAATTGACTGGTTTGACCACCGGTCCAATCTCGGTTAAACCACTGACCCTTGGACCAGTGTCGTGACCGGTTCATTGACCGGTCCGGTTTTTTGTTCCTTGGAAATATTAGAACTAATATAGTATTGTCAAATAAAGATTGGTGTCTAAAGTTAGGCTTATTAATTGATAGAAGGGATTGATAAGTTTATCAGGATAAATATTTAGTTTTGGCTAGAGATAAAATAATGGAAGTTAAGTCCACTTTGCTTTCTATTATTTTTTTTTAAATTATTAAAACTAAAAAAATGAATCTACTCAACCTAATTAAAAATATAATTGTGATGACTAACTCATTTTTGTCTTTATTCTCGTGGGATAATGTTATTATACTACTTGTAACAACTCATACACTTGCGGTTAAGTTGAAAGGCAAACATATATACTCACACACAAATGACATAATTCTACAAAAGTAACAAGTTATAGTGCGAGAAAGGACAAGTACGTAAGAGTGCTTGTAATGACAAATAAGGGTGCACTGTCACTTGTAATTTCTTGCAACCTAAAATGGCTAGCATTTAAGTGTTTAAATTTCAATACCAATTTCATTTCCAAATTTGATGTGAGCAATGAAATGGTGTTTATGTCCTTATTTGAATTGAGATGTTGCCATTGCAAGTACCTTGGCTAGTCATTACCATACTACTAACTTATTAATAACAATTAAGTAGTTGTGAAAATTAAATACCAAAGGTGTCATTTATATTGAATCAAGTTGTCACTAACAAATACAATTATTTCATTACCAATACCCATGAATTACTAAAAAAAAATGTCATGTACATTGGCTTGTCAATTAAGTTACAAAGATTTTATGTGTGTCAAGTGCCCTAAAATATTTTTTGTGCTTTAATGTTGAATGCACCAAAAAATATTTTACTGTATTGGACCCACCTAGAAAAAATACTTTAGTACCAAATAAAACTTTAACTTGTTGGATGCACCTGAAGAAAATACTTCAGGACGCTATATGTATTTGGAAAAATACTTCAAAGTGCTAATACACCTTAACCCCTTTTTTAATTAGGTTCTTGTAGCTTTTCTTGTTTTTTCATGTCTTTATAGTTTCACATGATTTTTAATAAAGTATTTGTAGGTTTTGTTATTATTATCTTTAACATGAAATTACAGGGACCTGATTAAAAACAAGTGGAACAATAAAGACATGACAAAAGGGAAAAAAATACAAGTACCTTATTAAAAATTAGGTGGATATATGAACTTGCAGATTAATTTTTCTTAAAAAGAAATAAAACATTTAATTAATACTTAGAAAATGTTAACAAGTAAAGGGTTAAAGTGTAAATCTGTCCCGAAAGTTTTCGCTGAGGAGTAATATTACCTTGGAAGATTTATCAGGTTTAATGTCACCCTAAAAGTTTCAAAACGTAGCAATGTTGCCTTATTCCATTAAAAAACTAACATTAACCATTAAAAAATTGACGTTGACGGTTAACTTTTTAACATAAATAAGCAATATCTATTTTAACACTATCGGGCAACACTAAACCTAAAAAAAATTTCAGAGTAACCTTACTCCTCATCAAAAACTTTTAGAACAAATTTATACCTTAACCCGTAAAATAAAATGCTTCCAAACAAAGAAAGTAGAATAACGGAATGAAGTTATATTTGGACCGTTTTTAAACTAGTTAAAGAACGATATGAGATCATCCAGAATTCCATCTAATAATGACCTGTTTTGGCCTCTTCATACTAGCATCCCCATCAAGAAAACCTAGACGCTAGAGTGCTTACTATAATTGACTTTTCAATAGAAGCTATTAATTAACGTGGGACCAACTTGTATGAAGAGAAGGAATCAACCAATAAAAAATGGAACCTAAGCCGATTCAATACGAATAAGTAAGAACTCGTCAAAACTTGAACTCCATTATTTAGGTGCTTCTATAAAGACAGGTCTCCCATCTTTTGTGTATTGCTGTGTGTGTGTGTGCAATATCACTGACATAGCTAAATTCATAGAGGCATTATTGTGGAGTGAGTAAAACATGGGTCTTCTTGGGAAAAGCTCGGGTTCCAAGTTCAAAGACATAAGCAAGCAAGCAGTTTCAAGGATTGCTATGTTAAAGAACAAGTGTCAAGTACGAGGATCCTTTGCTCGTTCTGATGTTGTTCAATTCTTGAACCTAGGTTGCCATGACAAAGCTCTCCTCCGAGTAAGTTTTCAGTCCCTTCTCTGGTTCACTCTTATTTTATGCTTGGATTAGTTTTTAGAAAGCAACTTTAGAAGAAAAGTGATTTTAGAGAATAGATCTTGTAAAAAATATGATTATGATAAAATACGTTGCCTTGCCTTAGAATATGTCTTCTCAGCTTTCATGTCACTAGATCTGAGTTGTAACGAACAGGTGGAGCAGTTCGTAAGAGAACAAAACATGGTGGATGTGTTTGTTATGATAGAAAATTACTGCAACTTTCTGAGAGGAAGAGCTAAACTTGTTGAAAAGAACAGGTAAGCAAGCTCTCTCATGTCTATTTCTGTCTATATATTTATCCTTGTGGTTGATTAAATTTAAATACTGAACCGAAGATGTGGAAAATATTATTGAAATGTGTGTATTTTGAAATCAAATGTTTGAAAATAGTGAGTGTCCTGAGGAGATCAAGGAAGCAATATCAAGCCTTATATTTGCATCATGTAGATGTGGAGCATTTCCAGAGCTTCAAAAGATTAGAGAGATTTTCACTTTCAGATTTGGGAAAGAATTTGCTGCTCATGCTGTGGAATTACACCAAAATAATAGTGTGAACTCAAAGGTATTGATCATATCAAAGAAGATAACATTACAAAATTTTTATAGGACTAAGATATATCCAGTACCCTAAAGTATTTTTTAAATAGCACTCAATATCCTAGACTAATTTATTATTCATCCAACATCCTAAAGTATTTCTTTTAACAGCACTCAATATTCCAAGGTATTTTTAGTTTAAATTTACCCTTAAAAGTATGTTTCTCATCAGCAATGAGCTCATAAACTTAAATATTGAGTATTACTAGAAAAATATTTTAAGGTGTTAAATATACAAAAAGTGAAAAAATACTTTAGGATATTGGATGAACCACAAAATTAGTCTTGTGGAATACTAAATGCTACTTCGAAAATATTTCCAAGTGTTGGATATAATTAACCCATCTTTATACAGAGTAACTTGAGTTATGCTTTAATTTCAGATGATACAGAAGCTTTCAGCTAGACGTCCAGCCATGGAAATCAGACTGAAAGTGCTAAAAGATATTGCTGCAGAAATTGGAGTTACTTTGCAATTGGAACAAGACTCTTAGATTGGCAAAGGAGCAAGAGGAAGAAGAGCAGGAAAGAACCAAGTCAAGCACAGCCAATTATTTTATGCTTACAGAAAAAACCCAACAATTTTCTGCATATGTTGAGCATTAATCAGACAAGAGATTTTGCCGTGTATAAATAGTGTTTTTTTTTTAAATATATGACTATCTAAATGAGTTACATTTGAGTATTGTCAGGTCCAATTGAGGATAATTCTTCCAAAGGCCATAATTGAGGGTAATTCTTCCAAAAGCCATTTTAGATTTCACACAAACTCGAACCTGAGACCTCATGCTTAAGCGGTCAAAGCTCATTCTACTAGGACCAACACTAGTTACAAAATTGTTAAAACCACTTTTTTTTTTTTTCATTGCGGAAAAACCACATTCTACTTTCTGAGTTAAAGCCTAAAACCTATTACAAAACTGGTACAAGCCACAGTGAACTTAAAACTAAAATGAAAACAATAAATTTCATTAAAATTAATTAATTTTAACTAGGGTTTAATGCTTTCAATGAGGTACAACAGTTGAGTTTTCCTCAGGTAGACCAAAGAGAGACATCAGATCATAATTTTCAACTCTGCTGAATCTCATTTAAAGCCACCCAAATTAATCAGAGGACAGAGCAAGTTTCCAGAAAATACATAGTAGAACATGGGAAGGACAATATCAGTGATGAGTTGGGCTCTACAGTAAGGTTCTGAATGAACAAGTAAGAAAACAATAGTCTGATGCAGCTGCAGAGGATCAACACTTCAGTGTGGAACTCATCTTACTTACCAATGCAACAATCTCCAAGATAGAATCTACAGAAGCCTCAATCTGACAGCAATATGTACCCTATAGAAGTGATGAGAAGAGCACATCAGAAGTATATATGAACTAGAAGACAGGGTCAGAATGTATCATACAAGCACAAGGAATAGCCAAAAAAAATGGCATGGTTTATTCAAATTACATGATTTTCTTTTCCTTCTACTGGTCTCAATTACTTCTTTACTATTACTTTTTTGTTAGGTGCAGTCAGCTATTCTCTCTCCAGTTATCATGAAGCCATTTTTTTTTTTTATATTGGCCCTGTGTATTTAAAATCCATCCATTAGAAGAATCATATTAAAATAAGATATTAAAACCCTATGGGTTCTCTACTTTTTTTTTTTTTTTGGGGGTTAATCAACTATTGTGGAACTCATAAATTATGCTCAATACCAAAAAAAAGGCAGCCCAGTACACAAGGTTCCCACCAGGTGGGATCTGGGGAAGGATAGATGTACGTAGCTTTGCCTCCACAATACCAAAAAAAAAATACTGAAAACTAACTGAGCTGGTTTTAAGCCATGAACTGTTAATTTGTTTGATTACAGTTTGTGGGAATACTCCAAAGTCAAAACTCAAAACCATGATCAATTATGCAAAATGATAAAATTTCATGTATTTCCCTTCAGAATATCAATATAAGAAGTAATATAATTTTAAGAAAAAAAGGATATGAGGAAATGCAAAGACCAGTCCATGATTTCAATGGCAGAAAGGCAACCCTATTATCATATATGGTTCTACTTAAAGAGGAATACCAGTGAAACAATTTATCTTCCCTTAAACTTCAGTCTTTGCTTTACTTATGAATGTCAAACTCCTACACTATAAACTTTTCCCTGCTAGGAAACCAGAAATGTTAAATATAGATCAAGAAGTTACTATAGGTTAAAAGCGAATTATCTCAGAAACAACTCACTACTCATTTGTTTGAACTCTAAGAAGACAGCCTACAGTAATCATTAGGTTTTAATTCTATCCTTGCCCAAAAGGGAGACCAAACAAAATGGTAAATCAAATGAACCACCATTTTAATTTAGCCTAACAAATCTGTCTAAGCCTCAGAGAACTATATATGAGGTATTTCATCTCATCAATCCGAACTTTGTTATTTGCCTTACTAACTACCTATTTTTTTTTAGTAAGTTGTTGTGCTCTGCAGATGCTAAACATAACAAATATACAAACGAACAACCACATAAGTTCACTAACGGTCCTCAATTTGTGAGCTCTATATGTACATTATTTTTTAGAGGACATGTGAAGAGATTAGTCACTCCCAAAGGGGAATAGTGATATCTATATGCTCCAGTTATTCTGTATCAAATGCAAATACCAGGACTGAATGTGGCCCAAACACTCAATTAGAGTTAGTCAAATGTCACATATTAATCCTTTGGAGGCGAAGTGACTACAAGACTATCCTAAAGATCGGACAAATCTACCCTAACAAACCATTCAACAGTAACAATCCATTAAACAAAGTACTGGTTCTTCTAATACACAGTAGTAGTAGTAGTAGTAGTAGTAAATGCATATAAGAAACTTATGTTTTCTTTTCTTTTTCCCAAAAAGATATTGACAAGGAAACATACTTTTAAAACAACATCAAACACGTTTGAAATATCATACATTTAAGATTACACTAAGTTTCCACCACTCTGCTGCCACAAATTGATGATATCAGTAGCTTGGTTGAGAAGAATGATCATTTGCTTTTGAGATATCCAGGGCTTGCTCTCCAGTAACTCCTTGAGCTCCTCCCAAGCATCTTTCCTTGGCCAAAAGTAGTAAGGGCTCAGAGGAATAGTTCCATGCCCCGGAATCATTTGGTCAAGTGCAATGCCAATATTTTTCTCCATCCAAATGAATTTCAACACAAGCCTTGGCTTGTCAGTTGGCTTCACCACGACTCCAAGCTTCTAAAATATTAACAACAGATAACATAAATATGAGACACCACACTGTAACATGATATAAAATATCCAGTATTTAATTAAAATTTAAATTACAGTGTGTCTGGTTTTGAAATTGCTCCGGCTCTTTCAATTTGTTTAATTTCAAAGGAATTGTGAGAAATGGAAGGGTTTCGATATTAAACAATTATGACATTTTGGTACAATGTCTCAAGCCTTTTACATAAGTACATAGATAGCTATAATCTATAATGGTAGACTAAAATTAATCATCCATTCATCTATTCTTTAACAAAAGGATATAACATCAAACACACACTTCACAATTACCTAAAACAAAAGAAAAATCTTTGGAACTCCACAAACTTACCTGAGTCGCAGGAGGAGTTTCTGCAGGGATACCATCCCACTCCATATCCTCATCAAGAGATTCTTCAGCTGTAGCGGCGGCGGCAGAGAGCCTAAATATTTGGGGTGTTGCAGTAAGAAATAGATTTGAAGAGAATGGCTTGGGCTTTGTGAAAACGCAAGGCTTGATGGATGTAACAGAAGGATTCGAAGATGAAAATGCAAGAGGCTTGAGAGAAGAAGCATGAAGGTTCGGTTGGACCGCCATGGATAACATCTTACAGGCAAGTTTAGCTAACTGCTTCTGCTGTGGAACTGGGAGAGGCGAACTGAAGAAGATAAGGTAAAAGGATGGAGTTATATTTGCGCGAGTAGACAATTATAATTCTATAGTTCATTACATTTAATTGTTTTGATAATTCTGGCAAAAAAATTGTTTTGATAAGAATATTTTTAAATGTTAATTCAAATAACAAAATTTAGTATAATTAATTTATATTGAATTTTGATTATCTTTTTTTTTCGGAAAAAATGGACTTCTTGACATGGGCATATAAAGTCAATTGAAAAAAAGCACTAAACTTGACCTATTGTTTTATAAATTTTTAATCAGATATCTAATAAAAACATAATGTTTGATTCTAAAGGAGATACCTATATTGGGAGGGGCAACCTCGAACTCTAAAATTGGAGTAGTCAATTATTTAAATACCTGGTAATAGATTAAGAAAAGGATACCGATTGATAATATAATGTTTAATTGTTGCTACTAGAGATTTAATAGTGCAATGTTAAATTGTAAGTATTATTTTCTTAATAAAGATCAAATTATATTAATTAAATAAAATGTTAAAATAAATAATCCCTTGGAATTAATTTAGGGGTCAGGAGGAGGTAAAGCTTGATAATTTTATATAAAGGGGGTCCTAAATTTCCCTAAACTAGTTAAGTAGGAATAAATATCGAGCAGAATAGTGTTGCTTGCTGCTAAATTTTACATGAGAGGACGTTGATTGCAATGATGTAAAAGTAGAGTGATAGAGGGTCACCTTAACAAACATATTCCCTGTCTAGAAATATTTGGAGGGGAAAATTGTCCATTGATGCTGAGTTGATATTCCATACAAATGAATAATATTGATATGATATGAATATGATAAATATGCTAATCATATGTTGCACTTGAATTTCGTAAAAAACTGACTAAGTAGTCACAAATGAAGAAATTATCCTCTCTATCAAGAGCTTATAGCTCAAATGACATCACACACCTTCTCTTATGGGGAAGTTGTTGGTTTTATATCCCAAGAGGCCGAAATAGGGGTCATTGTGTGAGCGAGTGATGGGTGTGTGAATTCCTTCTCTTATGAAGGGAGATAAGGGGTTAAATTCTCTCAATAAAATTTAAAAAAAAAAAAGAGGAAAATGACAGTTAAATACCACATGAAATTGAAAAAACTCACAAAATACCATTAACACTTACAAAAGATCGATAAGGCATGGAGTGAAAATCTGAGTTTTTAATGTTTTGGCTGAAAGACCAAAATGTCCTTAAGACTTGATGAATTCAAAACAGAGAGAAGTGTCGGGACTCCAACTTCTTCATCCTTTGGCCATTCAAAAAAAAAAACTTCATCATCTAACTTTGACAGTTGGCATTGTCGTCCCGAAATTGGCAATGGTGGGTGCAATCCGTCACATACTCGCTTGAAGGAAAGTGAGAGTAAGTGAGTACTAAGGATATTGGGTTGTGGATGTTGCATCATAGGCTCCAGCTTCTTCCTCAAACTATCACAGTTGGCGTCGGTGTGCCCGTATTGGCAATGGTGGGTGCACCTTTTTTATCACTAATCATGTATACTGCTTGAAGCTTGTGGTCTTTTGTAATGTACTATTAGTGTATGGAGGTTGACTAAAACTTAAATCCTTTTATTCCAAAACTATGCTATTGTGCACATCTTTTGTACAGGAACTCAGAAAATTAGCAACAATCATGTGAAAATCAATAATGGTATTAACTAAATATATAATGGGTTTGATAAAATGCATAATGGGAATGATAAATATTGCATGACGTAATGATCAAATGTGTTAAAGTGTTCGGTAAAAGGTGTATGCTATGACAAATTGAGTAATGAAAATAACTAAATGAATAATGATTTTCACAAAATTTTCAATGGGAATGACAAAGACTGCATGACGTACAAATGTGTTGAAGTGTTTGGGAAAATGTGACTATAACAAATTGAGTAATGAGAATGACTAAATGAATAATAGTGTTCACAAAAGTTTCAATGGGAATGACAAAGACTGCATGACGTCCAAATATATTGAAGTGTTTGGCAAAAGGTGTAGGCTATGGTAAATTAAGTAATGAGAATAACGGAATGAATAATGGTTTTCACAAAATTTTCAATGGGAATGACAAATACTGCATGACGTACTAACTAAATCTTTTAGTCTTTGGCAAAATATGTGGGCTATGACAAATTTAGTAATGAGAATGACTTAATCAATAATAGCTTTGACAAACTTCATAATGGTTTTCACAAATGCCTAAGGTACACCACGTGTGTGAAAAGTTTGGCCAAGAGGTGTGGGCTATGAGTAATTGAATAATAAGAATGACTAAATCAGTAATGGTATTGACAATTCGTAATAGTTTTCACAAATACATAATATATTGACTAAATCAATTATTGTGTTCACTAATTTTGTTAATGATAATGACAAGTTTAGTAATAGTAATGACAAGTTCAATTATGCCATTGACAAAAAGCCACAAATGTTTATGACAACAACTATCACGCAAATGGTTAAATAGCTTGTGAACATCACCTACACCTAATGCATATAAGTCATGAACCCAAAAGAACATATTCATTCACGTCTACATTACTTACAAAAAAGTGTCACCATTAACAAAAATAGTAAAGGTGGGAATGACAAGAACACATTAGGTGTAGGTGGAATGAGTAATGTTAACTTGTTATTTGACTATGTATGTGATAATTGTTGTCATAAAGAATTTGGTTTTCTGTAAGTTCTAATACTGTACTTGTAATTACCATTACAACTTTTGTTAATTGTGACACTTTTTTGTAAGTAGAAAGTGAAACAAATTTAGGTCTTGTTCTAAGACCATGCCTCAATATTATATTTACCACTCTTTTCTAAAGCCCTAAACCACCTCAAAGCAGCATCCTTGGAGACGCCACTTTCTTTACATGCAATCTCCTCCAAAGTTGCTGATACATCTGCTGGCATTTTGGTTGAAGAGCCTGCTATATAAATGGCAGCTCCCTCGGCTAATAGATTCCAGATCCTTTGGCTCTGTTCACGCATCTTATGCTGAACATAAACCTTTTGAGGTTGGTCTCTTGAGAATGCAACATAGAAACCACCACCCTTTGTTTCTGAAAGCACGCCGTAATTTTGTGCATGAGACAACCAGAAGTCTTGGTACAGAAAGTCGCCATTTTTGTTTCGACAACCAAAGAAGAAAATAATTGGCGCAGTTGGACTTGTTCTGCTTTGTGATGCTCTTTCCTCCACAAAACCACGAAATGGTGCGCAACCGGTTCCAGGTCCAATAAGTACCAGGGGAAGTGATGGTGGTGGAGGAGGAAGAGAACCTTTATGAATCCAACCTGGAATATAAATGGCTGCATAAAAGGAAAATAGTTCAGGAAACAGATGGCTTCTTCACAAGAATAATCTGTATAATGTGTTATTTTTTCTTTTTTTGTGCTTTTACCATCTTTAGGATCTAGTGAAGCTAGCCATGAGGAGCATAGGCCTTTCCTCTTCCTTTTGTAGGGTGTTGTCCAGGACACCACATTCACAGTCAAGTGAACTTGATTGGGATGAGCTGATTGGGAAGAAGATATGGAGAAAGCTCTTGTTTTCAGTGGAGGAACCAACTGCACAAGCCACACAAATGGCATTTTTACTGAAGGAAAATCCTCCAACACCTGCTTTTTTTTTTTTTTTAAAAAAAGGCATATACTCAGGGAATATTTAAAATTAGTTATAAAAGGACTCCATATTATCAAAATCAATAATGCAAGGCATTGAACCAAAAATATCCAGTAAGTGGGTGGTTTTAATTTCTGCCTTGAAATGTCAGCTTTATCCCAGTAATAACCTCGTAGATTGAAACTATTTAAGATATAAATAAAACAGTTTAGACTTTAGACATTCAAATTGTTCATTCTTTTAAAATCAAAAGAGATCTCTCAAACATACCTTTATACCAAACAAATATGGAACAATGCAAAAGATTGGGAAGAAACAGATCATATGAAATTTTTCTTTAAAAGGAAAAGGTACCCATGAAAAGCCAGCTAAGAAATTGTGGCAATAAACAAGGGAAGATCAATCGGATAATCATGTATCATGATTTTACCTCAAGAACAGTTCTCCCCTCCTTCTGGTTGTATTGATAGAGGTCTTCTCTTCCTTCAGGTGAAGCAAAATACTTGAGTCGTTCCCTCTCATGTTCCGCCTCAGTGAAAAAACTCATCACCTTGAATTAATAAATTATTGATATGTAAGTACTTATTGCAGAAAGTTAAATACATGTGCATGTAAAAAGCATGATTTCACTAGATTTTATGAAGAAGCAAAAATGTAATCAAGAGAGCATCTACTATTATCATGCATTCTTTCAGGATCTTAAAATTTAGGAAAGCCTCATGCATCAGACATTCAGACTAAATTCCATGATGAATATACAACCATAAAGATAAAATAAAAGTAGCATGTCCCTGGAGGGAAAAAACATTCACCAACAGGGTATAATGGCTTCTTTGCAATATTAATACTAACGTTTAAAAGGAAAAAAAAAAAAAAAGTGAAGGCTTCTTTTGTTACTCTGGATAGAAATGTCAAGGCTATTAAGGGCATTCCATATCTCTTTCCCTTGCTTAAACATATTACCTTTTGTACATCAACCTGAACCCTGAAGCTACAATAAACTAAAACTTATGATAAAATAGAGACACAACTAAGAGAAGGGCAAAATGTCTATATAGTACGGTGGGCAATGATCTCTAACTTAGCATTATAACGATAGTTGCAAAGCATAATGGATCTTGCCTCAAAGAAATATCGTCGAGGGGAAGCTGAAGACACATCCATTGTCAATTCCACAAAAGTCTTTAACTTTATCGGGACTATAGAGGGTGCATCACAATTATTCATTTCTCTGGAACTGACCTGAAATTAATGAAATTGCTTATAAGAAAATAACAGAAGTATGCATATTCACATAATCACATGATTTTCACCAGATGTATGCATTGAATTGAACAATTATGTAGATATTTCAAAGAAAGAATAATGGTTTTGTCAAAAAATGCCAATAAGCTGGAACTGGAAGCTGGTACAAAGTTAAACACACGAATTATTTTAATATTTCCAAAAAGAACAAATTGAAAATTAATTTTCAACTTTTACAGGAAATCAAAACAAATTCTTTTATTATTATTTTTTTCTCCAGTTCATAAACACAGAATAACCAAATCAGTAACTGGAAACCCTTACAGCATTTAAAAAAAAAAAAAAAAAACGATCGTGCATCCATGAAAGTTCACTGCAGTTGATCACATATGTCAACCGTCTGATGGTATCATTGAAGGACGCATTTATGGAAATACTAGTACACATGGGGCAACTTAGCGTGAACTCAGTGCAAATGTTCAAGAATCTCATGTGTAGAAGAATTACAATATTCTCAAAAATAACAAAAAGAACTCACAGTAATAAATGAATCAGGATTTAATTTACAGCGCTGTATAAAAGTATCAACTGCAGCTGGATCTTGACTGGGGAGAATTTCAAGGACATCACCAATGTCATATTCAATAACCTAAGGAAAATCATAAACGCAGCATTTAATTCAAATGAGGAAGCTGAATAACCTTGGAGTCATTTATCACATGAACTAAAAACAATTTGAAGTGGAAATAAACAATGTACCAAAGTAAGAAAAGATAGATAAATAAATCGTAGATAAATGGGTTAAAAGAATCCAAAATTCAATGTTATACAAAAACATACAAGGTTATAGAAAAAAAGAGAGCTTACATGTGAAACAAATTCAAATTCAAGATGACGGACGTCTTTTCCACAGTTTGGTTTGGTCAAAGGAAGATTCTTTGCCTACACGATCAGAATTAGATATATGAAATTATACAATATATATATATATATAGCAACGGAGAGACCCCAATTACTTACATCTATCAATATTATTAATATCTATCACTAAGGCAGAACCGCTTCACACAAGATTGGACATATTTAAGCAAATATTATTGTTTTCCATCAACAAATGACTTTTCCCTCGAACTAAAAAGTCAGATTCCTAAATTTTCCAAACAATAAAAAGCACAAGTGTCTTTAAAATGCATATGATTGGATTGCTTATTATTCTAGGCACGGCCTTTCCAAAACCTATATTGACAAACTAATTACATTCCTCCACTACTCTTTGGATATAGACAATTGTACATCAAAATTGTCCTTTAAAAGAGCTAATGAACAAGTCAATTTATGATATAAGTAGGATCATCATCATGCACTATATAGGAAATAGATTGGAGAATGCACAGTCACACAGCAACTTATATATTGATCACATCATTTGCCTTAAGTAGAAATGGCCAAATTCTGCTCATAGAAATAATTCAAGCTAATCTCGATAGTTTCATATCCAATACCATCTTAAGAAAGCAGCCAGGCCTGCTTCTGTCAGGATGGGATGTGCCAGGATGCATTGAACGAGTACCTCCAATTTGAATCTCATTGTTCATTAAATCTGGGGAAAAACCACAAATATACATTGGCAAATTTAATAAGTTCTACCAAAGTTCCATTAAAGGAACAAGAAGGCATAGCTCGAAATGAACTCATCTCAACTGCATCTCTGTTAAGATATCATCAATTTTCACATAAAAGATGAAAACGCATCAGCAAGAAATATACAAATATAGATGGCAGCATATTGTCCGAAAGAAAAACAGAAAACACATGATAGTGTAAAAGCTCATATGATGAGAAGTTTATACAATATTAACCAATGTTTCTTAGACTATCATGCCTTATCTTAAAGGATGCATCAAAGCAAGATTAACTATTAAGAGAACATTGCAACTTTCCAAGTCAAAGAATTTAATAACTTGTTACCTGAGGCAGTAGAAAATTGTGACTTCACAATGTCAACGTTGTGATAAGTGATTTGGACTTTTGGCTGATCAATTAATGTTTCATTTGGAATCATCACATCGGCACCATTGGGGAAGAATTCAGGTTTTATTACACTCAACACTTTCCATAGAGATAACATCCAAGGATCCAGAGCACCTTCATAACTGCAAATGAGTACACCACTAGAAAATTAACTAATTCACTCATTTTCAAATTTTCTTTAGTCGAAATGATGACTAAAATTCAAATAGAATTATACAAGATCCAATTGGAGGATCAAGCTCCCTTCATCATGCACAAGCACAAAGGTAGTTGTTTCTCTCATTTTAAAACTTTTCATGTTCCACAAGCACAAAGGTAATTGTTTCAACCAAATCAAACAAAATTTTCTAAATTAACAGCATATTACAAAATCTTACCCTGAAGGGTGTTGATCATCTCCCAACCCTCTTTCTAAAATAGTTCTTCCACCAAGGTCCATCAATCTTTTGTCAAGCTTCTTTGCGACAAACTGAAATTTGTGCATACATTTTTTTTTTCAGAAGATGAAAATTAAATGACAAAACATAACAACCGATATTAATAACATTTTCATCAAATTGTAGAACTAGAATTACTCAATTGAAGGGATTTTCACAATCAAAAGATATCTATTACAGCAAAAATTAGCAGAATTAACTACTGAGATGCACACGCACTTAATGTGAACCAAGCATAACTCTCAAGTCTTTACTATCATGCCAGTTTATATTTAACTAAGAGATGGAACACAATAATATCCCAATAAAAACATGCAGTATACTACAAACAATTATTTAGATTAGCAAATCAATGTCCTTACATTGTATTTCAGATAAGCTGAATCACCCAAACCAAATACAGCATAAGGAACGCTATTCAGCCAATGCTTGCTCAGGCTTTTCTGCAGAAGATATCTCCAAAAGGCCTGCATAGTCAAATAAATAAATAAATAATCAAGGAAGATAATCAACTGGGCAAACGGAAATTAATTCCTGGCTCCACCTATTCACTTCCATGCCACTAAAACAAAAAAAGAAATAAAAAAATATTTTTATTTAACCTTCATGGAATCTGGTGTGTCCCCTTGGCCTGTGGTTGAAACCACAAAAATCACAGCCTCCTCGTTTGGTAATAAATTCTGTGAACAAATATTTTTGGATAAAATAAAATGTATTAAAAAAGAGAGAAGCATATGAGAGAGAAAGACCAGTTGTATTCCCAAGGAAAATGAAATTAAGATAGAGAAATAGAGACTTCAACATATAAATGCCATCCAATCCTTTTGCATAAACGACAGGAAAGCCCTTAAAGAAACTATAAGCTGAACTCTAGAGAGAGATAACAAACATAAACTGATCATATAAGATATCTAAAGGCAACAGAGCAGCCTTACAGATGTAAGCATTCTGCTCCAGCCAAATGCACCAAAGCATTGCTAAGAGAACACAAAGCCTCGTGATCCTTTTTCCATCCTAAAAAACAAGCCAAAACAAACAGCTCTAATTTTGGCCTCCTCATAAATCAGACCAATATTACTCATATTAATTCCATCGTGCCCTATATGCATTGAATATAAACGACATGACAATTACAAAGAAAAACGTTGAAGACGCTGAACTTTCAAAAGCTCTGCAGTAATTAAATTCAAGCATCAATAACTAAGAATTTACACTTTAAGGCCACAGGAGAAGCATTTTCTCCGCGCTTACACCCAGCCATTTTTACCTCACCGTGCCATAGTTTTAGCATCGATTGCATCTCGATCAACCATCATAATACAATTTCTTGCGCTATCACAGGATAAAAAAAAATGCCATATTGTATACTCAGCCAGGCTACTATGCTGAGGCCTTGAAGAAAATTAAGAACAACGAAGCCACATCGGAACTGCAATTTCGCCTAAATTATAGAAATAGAGAAAGCAACTCACAGGATCATATTCGTCCAAAGAATGAAGCTTGACAGGGCAGCCTCTTCGTTCAGCTTCGCGACCAAGCCGCTCCGCTGCATCCAATGCATTTCCAGTCTGAGTTGCACACAGAATCACCAGCTTCGACTTGTCTTCCATGACAGAATCCGATTTAGCATAACCAGGAAGAAAAATATGGGAGCTGTACCTAAAAAATGAATTGGGATTGGAGGCAAGAAGATATTCAAATTGTTACTTGTGGAGGCTACTCAATGATAAATGTTTAGTAGGGAATTGAAAGGCGTCAATTTGCAGGCTCCAAAGCGCGAGCCGCGAAGAAGATCAACATCGAGGTCGCGTTTGCGGACTGAAAATAAATTGGCGGCATTACCACACTTCTCCCGTAGTGTTTAGATTTTTCTTTTCAAAATAAATAAATAAAATCGTTTTTTTACCTGAAATGCACTTATAATTATGACGATTTTCAAATCAGTCCCCATACTTTTGATGTAATTAATTCGTCACCTTCTTTCGTAGTATGTTGTGGCCGTCTCATAAAATTCATCTAGTTCTGATGTATCCGAATCTTTATGGTTGGGTGGTGTCTTATATGAATAAGATTAGAAGATCTTAAATACAGGCACCAACAAAGTTATTAGAACCTAAATCTATCCTATGTAATACTAAATGAATTGAAAAATAACCAATTGAATTGAATCAGAGGTATCTTAACCCTTCTTCCCTTATAATTCTGGACAAAAAAAAAAATCACGTTTTCTTTATATACAATATACAAGATTTATCACATATCTATAACACACACATATATTATTTATATAAAAATATTCATAAATCGTAAACAACATAAGACTCATCTTAAAATCGTGCATATCATGAGACTCATATATTAGTCCCATTTTTTTTAAAAAAAAATCATTGCTGCAAATGGTTGGGCATTTTAATTTTTCTCAAACAGGAAAAAAGAAAAATAGGACCTCTTTTTCAATCTAACGTTGCAAATATTACTGATAACGGAAGCCAATTTGTCCATTGAGTTGCGAAGGTATCCAGTCCGTAAAGCGATCTTCTAGTTGTTTTAGCAAATGTAAAGAGGAATTTTGTATTAAACAAAAAAAAAAGTAAATTCAATCGTTTAAATTAAAAGTAAATAATTTGAATTTTATGCTGTGTTCCCCTACCAGCAATAAAGAAATCAAGATAACAATGCTCAAGAGTTTGTGTGCACGAGCACGCATATTTTTTCTAATCTACAAACAGATATAATCGAAAAAAATTGGCATTTGAATTTGTTTTGTGTGGATTTTTTGTGATAGGATTAAAAGGAAAGGGTAATTCCGTCATGAAAGTTAGAAATAAAAGCTATGATTGAACAAGTTACAAGATCAGTAAACAGATCAAAGAATTTCAAACATTGACAAATTTTACATGATTGAAATGCTAACGGTAGCACCAACATAAACAATATTACACTGAAAAAAAATTACCATACACAACAAATGATCATAGCTACAAAATCTTATAAAGCTAAATTAACGTGTACTATACGCTCTGTGATGTCCAGTAATTGGCAAGTCATTCTTATTTCGGACTATTTTCACTTTCTACAGGACTATCATCACCCTTATCCTGTTGCTGCTCACAGCCCTTGTTTTCATCTAAATCGTTTTCCTGGGCATCCTCGCATTTCCGGATCTGTTCATTGTTATCAGATTCACTTGAACTTTGTTTAAGTACTGCAGAATCTGATGCTTCTTGCCCGAGTGAATGTTCTTTGAGCAGAGTATCATCTTCTAATTCACCTTCAACTGAACCTTTGGTTTCTTTGTCAGATAGATTATCACCAGAAACCAGTTCAGTACTTGGGATTGATGCTTCCTTATCATGAACCTCGTGAACTTCAGCTTCTAATTCCCTTTCAACAGATAGTTTGGTTTCTTTGTCAGAGAGATGATCACCAGAAACCAGTTCAGTACCTGCGATTGGTGCTTCCTTATCATGAACCTCATGAATTTCCACTTGTTTGAGTACTGCAGAATCTGATGCTTCTTGCTCGAGTAAATGATATTTGTGCAGAATGTCAGCTTCTAATTTCTCTTCAACTGATCCTTTGGTTTCTTCGTCAGAGAGATGATCACCAGAAACCAGTTCAGTAACTGAGATTGGTGCTTCCTTATCATGAACCTCATGAATTTCCAGTTCTTCTCCTTCTCCAGGCACAATATCTTGTGCCTTGCCAGTGGAATCAATGGATGGAATATCACATCGCTCTGTCGTTAATTCATGAGATGGAGGTTGGCTTTGTGGAGACATCTCTGCATCGGCAGTGTTGGATATTATCACTTCCTCTTTGATTTCATCTGGATTTTCAGCATTGTTCACAGATTTGGATTTAGAATGTTCTTGAATCCCATCATCATCAAAAATGTCTTCTGTATGAGATGCTTCAACCAGGTTAGGATCCTCAGTAGCATTCTCTGTTTTTGATTCATCTCCAGCATCATTTGCAGATACAGGAAAAGACTGAAAAGCATCCCAATCATCTTCACTAAAATCATCTTCTTCTTTTTCTTCTTCCACAATATTCTCTTCTGTTTTTACTGTGGCAGGGGGCGCAGAAGGTTTCTCTTCACTCTGTGTTGCCGGCTTAGGTATTTTTACATCCAAAACTGGTACCTTCAGTTCTGTTGCATTTTTGTCGGGTGTTACAGAAGCTCGGACTATCCCCTGAATGCAGATACCAAGTACACTCACATCATCAACAAGCAGCTACCATTTATATTAATTTGAAGTTTATTAATTAAGCAAGAAAATATAAGGAATTTTCCATTTTCGTCAATATAGTCTTCATAACTCTTCTGGACAGCTTACTGGTGATTATCAAGGTACATAAAGATATGCTAAGGGAACAAGATAAGTTCAATAAACAACCACAGAAGATATATCTTTACGAAAAAGGTACCTGAAGTTGCTGGCGGTGTACTGGAGGCATTGATAGCAAAGCATCCTTGAAATGAACTGCCGACGAAGGAATTTGAGCAAGGCGAGAAACAAGCTTAATGGCTGTGCTTCTTAAATCATTGACTTCCTGCATTTGTTTGCATGATAAAAAGAATAATTTAAAAAAATTAAATAAAAAAAACCCTTAAAAGAGCTAACTCAGTGTTTAGATTTTTCAGTTTATATTACCTGAGAGAATCCATCTCCAGTTGACAAGGAAACCATAACAACGGCCTGTAGAAGTATATTCGTATAACCTCTATGGCAATCCTTCCCTCTGGACATTGTTTGTAATAGTACCATGAGACTCAAGCACTCACTAGCAATGGTTACTGATTCTTTAGTTATAGGATTCTGCTGGTATACGAAATGGAAGAGTCTTTTAGAACAATGCTTTAAAAACGGCGTGACTAAATGATATGGAAAAATGAAAATGTAAGTTGTGGTTAATATCAAGAATCAAGACACATGCATATGCTGCTAGTACCTTCAACATTTTTTGAATCAAAGTGAAAATATCAGTCATAAGTTCCCCAGCAAAAAACATTAAGAAGCTGGAATCTTCTGTATTTGCGCCTTTTTGGACCCTGACTTTTAGAGCTTGCAATCCTATCACTTGAACCTAGTAAGAAGAAATTTCTATCAGATCGTTTTTCTTTCAGGGTATCAATCAGATTCTACCATATATTGATATACCTGCGTATTAGAATCGGTAAGTACGGTTTGAAGACATCTAACACAATATCTTAGCATGCTATCGAAGGTGAAGTTGCTTTCTTTGCAATCTTCAAGGCATTCAACTTCAAGAACCAATTTAGCAATAGATATAATTTGTTCAAGAGAAAATGCTAGCTTCATTTGCAATAGTTTGCCCTTGTTGAATTGTTTAACGTCCAGCAGATGAAACCCTCCAATATAATCCTTAGCCAGGGTAGCCAACACACTTAAACAAGTTCTCAATATTTCTCTTAGAGATAGGATGCTTTCGTTAAGCTTAGACTCCTCTGCAACAAAAAATGGAGTTACAATCGATCAATTATCATAGCTTAATAAAGCAAAGTTGAGCCTGCACTTTCACATATAACTGATTTTGTGCACATATAACTGCCCCAAATTACATGCATGAAACAAACACTAGTAACAACCACAAGGAGGAAAATCAAGAAGCAAGAGAAAATATTTGCATCTTATAAACAAGTGTTGTCGGGAAAGGAAACATATGCAGGCCAAATCAATTTCAACTAAAAAAGTTAAAAAACTCACCATCAATGACTTTTTTTAACAAAGGGAATGCACAATTGACCACATCAATTGCTTCAGACAAGCATAATTCAGTGGAAGCCTCCTTAATGCACCTGTAGCCACTTAAAATAAATCCCAGAATAACTGATTTTGATTGCTTTTGCATCTGAAGAAAACAAGATACAAGATCAAATCAGCACTAAGGATACAGTGTATTAACAAATGCAGACGAGACTAAACTAAGACGAATATATCATGCAAAATGTTCATTCTGTATGATGATTTAAAAATAATATGGCTCAGGTAGCAGCAAGTTATCCAGTAACTAATAACGGACAAACCTTGGTTTCAACATGGTGCATAACCACTTTAGTTGTGCTACATAGTGTACGTATCACATTTTCCTCCCACATTGGATGACCCACAGAATGTGAGTCAGTACTGTAGAACAGAAAAGTAGGGATAACTAAGCAGAGTATATTTTAATAAAAAAGATTACAAGAAAAGTTCAAGAAACAATTGAAACCACATCACAGTCATAAGTCACCATAGATTATGTTACCTCTGAAATACTTTAAAAAGGTAATCAAAACAAAGCTCCACTGCTAAATAAGAAAAATTTTCACTATCAAAAAATTCTTGCGGACAGTTCTTCACAACCTGTAGGAAAAAATAAAAAATATGTTAACCTGAAGTATCATGTCTTCAAAAAATTGGACAACAGCAAACAAGTCACTAGATTGATATGTCAGTACAGAATAAATCATGTTTTACCATGTCTTGTTATCTAAATGCGTTATGGATTAATTAAAATCATTCATGGACTTTTGCTTAAATGCTTAAGCTTTTGATCCGAAGTGGTCCTTGACAAAGTTTTATTCAACAGCAACACAAAAGAGGAGATAAAATAAAATGAAGAAAGATATATAATTTAGGTTCCACAAAAACAGTCAAATGTCTACCTGTGACAAAACAGATATTGCAAGACTATTCCATGAACTGTCCAAATAGGTGGAATATGAAAGAATCTGCATAAATTAAACATAACAAGGTAAGTGAGAATTTGTATTTATCCAAAAGGAGGATAACTATCAAGAGTGCGCAAGCAGTTGACTATTCAGCACCCCAACTCCCCCTCGGGAATCATATGCAGTAGTTGACTTACAGTGATATCTTAATGTAGAGCACAGACAAGACATTATTCTTTCCCTTTTAAAAGTAAATGTTATACTGAGACAAGAAAAAAAAAAGGGAAATTAATTTTACGTCAGGTGAATCTATAAGATTCAGGTTTCCCAAATTTCAATGACACTCATATGGCTCCATAACAAGATATCACTGTTTCAAATGTATACTAACATATATGGAAGGGGAACTAAGAAATGATATCAATTTGCTCTCCCGTATCACAAATCTATGCGTTGCATTCAACAGACAACATACTTGTCAACCATCTTGCAATTTTTCAATTTCAAAAATATATCGCGTTAACTTAGGTTCAAGCATACTCTAAGCCTAAAAAATTGATGAATTAATAGAAAAGAACAATGTATTTATATGTCCAAGCAAAATTACTCCTCTGGTCCTTAATGTAAGAACCATTTAGCTAATTTGATTAGATTAAGGAAGGTAGTTAAGTTAGTTAATCATAATAAATATGATATATTTTTCCTAAAACACCCTTGTCTAAAACTAAATTTCTCAAAGTCTACATAATTATCTTTTGTGTGTTTGATGGAGTATCAATAAGGGACTTCTCAATTAAATCCTACATTAAGGACCGGAGGAGTATTAAACATGCAAATAAAAATATCATCTAAGGTAATGATATACTATCTTAGAAGCATTCAATACCAAGGATTTTAACTCTCAGACATTACAGAACCCAGTATGAAATGAAACGTGGCAGCTGAACAGTGAGATTCTTTCACACACATGATTTTATTTAAGTTAGATGAAACAGAATTGAAAGGATAACCACCTGCAGCAGTTCTTTGCAGATATCCATGGTAAGGAATCCCCCTCTAGAAAATCTCTCAGTTAAGAGAAACTGAAAAACCAGTAAAACAATTTCATATAACTTCAGCCCTGAAGGATTCTCTTCATGAGTTGGTAAGTCTAGCCCATGAGTAACTTTAACAGAAGCCAGCCTTATAATCGGCTTGCGAAGGGAAGAATTTTTTGACTGAAACAGACTCAGAAGAGAAAACCCCCATAGGAACTGGAAATCTTCCCTGGTCAATTCAACCATGCTATATTCAGATGCAAATCTCCTCTTTTGGGTGGTTTCAGTTGAAGTGCACTCATTCCCTTCAAGGCCCATAGGAACTGCATCAAGTGCAAGTGCTTGCAATATTACAGGCCAAGATTCTTCCAAGCATGGCTGCAACTTTGAAGAAGCAACAGGTGATTGGAGTCCTTCAAGGAACAGATTCCACTGGGGAAAAAACAAAAAGCCCAGCTAGAATGAGAATGCAACCATGTAGAAATTAACAGTTTCACAGTATTCTGGGTTTCATCTCCAAAATGACAAGTGGACACAAGGAAATCCATTAAGTTCATATTCAGGCTTACCTTTCTTTTTGGATTCAAGCACAAACATATATAACTATAGTCCTTCAATGTACGAATCCAGTACTTCCCCAGAATACTAGAGCTCTTCTGGAACAAAGGTAATAATGCCAGGAATTCTTCTGGAATCATATCTTCGTGCTTCCTCATTGATGCATATATATAACATTTGAGTGAAGCATGGGCAGCCAGAAGTCTTACTTTAATCTAAAACAAGATTTCCCCCAAAAAAAGGGGTAAGATATCAAACTATCTAAAACAAAAATAAATTGAAAAAAGATATACTTCATGGCCTTGATACAGTTTAAAAAGTGCACAAGAGAGTGGAGTCAACATACCTTGCTAGTAACCCATTCTGCAAATGAAGGATAATAAATGTTCTCAAAGTCATGCAGTGGGCGAGAAATTAATGAAAGTAAGCGCTTGACCACCGCTTGATCTCCACTAATTATTCCACTTGTCAGTATCTGAAATTTTTACATATTATAATGTTAATCTTATGAGTTTAACTTAAAGTGCATGCTGGTGAATCTCCCCAAAATACTTTTGGATCCAATAAAAGTAACTCAAGCAACTCTGAGAGGTCTAAAATTACTTTTAGAATGACAAAAGTACATGCATTTTGGAGAGGGTGGCCAGGGTTATAAAACTAATGAAAAATGAACCATGTAAATTTAGACCTTTGTAGCCAAGTGCAAGCCTGCCTCCAGTAAACTAGGACTAGAAGATGTGTCCAAGGTAGTACGAACTGCAGAAACAAGTTGGGCCTATATATAGCACAGTTTTAATTAATTTTAGTGATTCAAGAAGTTAAAAATCATAAACACTAAGCATAAGTCCAGGAACTAAAGCACACATAGTTAAACAGGGGGAAAGGAGAGATCTCTAGTTTTTCCACGGAAAACACTGGGGTGGTGATGAGGAACGGGGATTAAAAGGCTTATGATATATACCTGGTACTGTTCTAGCAGAAGATGTCCAGGAAGCTCAGGGTCTGCTACTTTTTCAAACTGTCGTTCAAAATTCACAAATAGCACATTAACAAGTAGACTTTGGCCAGCTGGAATATTATAATATTAGAAAAAGATTTATCAGAAACAAATAATAATAATTATGGTCGAAACTAATAATTATGGTCCTGCACAATTTTCATAAAATTATCTGATAGAACATTTATACATTGTAGAATCTCGGTAGTTTAGATATTAAAATACCAATATTATTATTATCCTAAAGATAGATTATATCCAATATTATAGGAAAAGATGTTAGATATTATTATCTTTAATTAGCTAAAATCAGCTGATTTGATTCGGCCTCCTGCGGCACTCCTACTTGTATATATATTGATGGCATATTAACTGAAATAAAGCATTGAAAACAATTCTTCATCTCTAAATTCTACATGGTATCAAAGCATGTCGGAGAATTCATAGTCAACGTCTGATCACCAAACATCCGATCGATCCGCTCTTGATTGACATACACCTGTCCGCCCCTCGTCGCGACACCACTGTCAACCGCATTGCCCTTGTGCCCGCACACAAACCCAGTGATTGCGTCACCAGAATTCATCGTGCCGTTGTTGTCTCTTTGCCAGAATCATCATTCGGTAATTCACTGATATGATATTGTAATTTGGAATATTGTAGTTTGGCATATTTTGAAAGTTAGTTAATTAGGCATATTTTGAGAGTTAGTTAATTAGGCCATGCCTAATTACTAATATACCCCTAATTAGTATGATAACAGGTCTGTTCTGGTTCAAGGATTGCTACCGTGGCTACTGCCTATATATATGGCAGCCTACCCATTGTATATCAGATTATGAGATTGCTAATAAACCGTACTCTTCAGTTTCCTCTGTTTTCTCTCTTCCTCTACTCCCCTCTTCTCTATTATGACTCTCTACTCCCCTCTGTTCTTCCCTAATCCTTCTGATTTCTCTTCAATTTCTCCCTAATTCCCAATTCATAAAGATTCATATTACAAACCTGCATCAGTGGTATCAGAGCTGTGATCCCCGGCCTTGGATTATCGGTCGCTTACAATTGGCGCTGCATGGTAGAAACTTGACAGCAAGAAAACACAAGAATTATGGACGAAGGATTCCAGGCCATTGAGCAACGATTTGATACCGTGGATGCTCTTCACGATGCGGTTCAAGGCTTCAAGGAAGAACTGCAATTGGCACAACAAGGAATGCAACAACACCTGGAGGCTCTCAAGCAAGAAGTGCAAGCCTTAGCAGCGGCAGCACCAAGAAACCCACCGAATGGCCAACCCAGAACTCAAGAAAGAGGGAATGGCATATTGGGTTACCAATGCCCAACCCAATTTACTCACCTCCGGCAAACTAGTTCTTTAGCCGAGTTTAATGTGCGGTTCGACTCCATCACGGTGAAGTTGAATTTACCGGAAGAGTACCTAGTCGGCGCATATGTCGGTGCTCTCAAGGAAGAAATCGCCGACTCGATGCGGCTGTTCAACCCCAGGAATCTGCAAGAAGCACGCCGATTGGCCAGAACCCAGGAGATCGCGGTCAATCGAAGGGCAGCAAGGTATGGTGGGGATAAGTTTCAGAGACAGAATACATCAGTTTCGTGGTCAAAGCACGCATCAGACAGATCAACTGCCACCAAGAACCCGTCTTTTTCTAATAGGTACACGCGCAAAGACAGTATTGCCCTTAATACTAATACAAACACGTCTGGGTTTGTTTCCAAACCAATTACCCGACCTGTTAAAGCATTCACAGCAGAGGAAGAAGCAGAGCATCGTGAGAAAAACTTGTGCTTCTTCTGCCATGAACAGTTCTCTCATGATCACAAGTGTGAGCAGCGACAAAAGATGCAATTGCACTTGGTTCCTCTTAAGGGTGATGATGAAGACCTGGAACTGATAATTCAAGAACAGGAAGCAAAGGATGATATAGGGACAGAACATCCCTGCACCCCTCTCCAAGCAATTGAAGGTTTCCGCATTGACTCCGTTGGAGGTTTCCAAAGCTTTTTACATGCCACAGACAGTAGGGAAGTGACGGATAGCATGTTGAGCGTTGATAGGTGTTCGGGTTTCGACACACTCAAAAATTTTCAAGAGATATTGCAGAAAACGACTTCATGCTCGTTAATGGACTGTAGTATTTTGGAGGATTCTGCACGTGTTTCAATAGCTGTTGAGCAGGTTATGGGGTGTACGTGTATGCAAATGAATCAGTTTGAAAAATCAAACCAGCTGGCACCCGTTTGTACGTGTCAGATGTCTTTTGGATGTGCATTGGGTTTTTTAATAATGTGCTTTGAAGGTGATGTCACGAGTGTAAGACAACTATCATCCATCTTTCCCATCTTACAGCTAGGTCCCACCTTCCAAAACATGCAGAAATATTTTCCTACAAATGGTAATACACAATGGGTAAATGGACCTATACGTGGCTGCAAATGGAATGGCCCAATTATTTGGCATTTGGGTTTCATTATTCCTACAAGGACTCTACTACTCGTTTGGTTCAAAGGGGAGTTAGTCAAGATGCTTCTTGGCTCTGGTTTTCCACAATATACAGTGGATAATATCTGAGGTTCTGCCACTTATGAAAAAGCAGCAGGGTGATGCACATGGTGGGCCCCGCGGTACCAGCTTTTTCAAAATCGGGAAGGGATCAAGTCAAGGATGTTTTGAAGGCTTATTGGCTTTAATGATTTCTAATATGACTGTGGGCTTTGAAGTTGGCTGCAAAGAAAAGAAGCCCATGACTCTGTCATTGGGTTGCACAAATTCTTTGGGTATTTTCAATACTAGCCTGCTGCAAATATGGGTCTCTATTCTTTCATTCTCTTCAACACAAAGCCTGCGGCAAGCTTGGTTTAGGGGAGAATTAATCACAATGTTGTGTGGGAGATTCAGTTCTTTGAGCAGAAAAGGAAAGAAAAGACACCAGTGAAGTGTGCAGCAGCTTAAGAAACAGATTTGTTCAATGACCAGCAAAGTGTTCCCGAGTTTAGAGCTTATGAAGCTTGTGCTTTTAGATTGTTTCAGTTCAGTTTTGTATTTTGTTGTTGTCAATCATCCATGAGGGCAAGGATGTTTTTGAGAGGGGGGTATTGATATGATATTGTAATTTGGAATATTGTAGTTTGGCATATTTTGAAAGTTAGTTAATTAGGCATATTTTGAGAGTTAGTTAATTAGGCCATGCCTAATTACTAATATACCCCTAATTAGTATGATAATAGGTCTGTTCTGGTTCGAGGATTGCTACCGTGGCTACTGCCTATATATATGGCAGCCTGCCCATTGTATATCAGATTATGAGATTGCTAATAAACCGTACTCTTCAGTTTCCTCTGTTTTCTCTCTTCCTCTACTCCTCTCTTCTCTATTCTGACTCTCTACTCCCCTCTGTTCTTCCCTAATCCTTCTGATTTCTCTTCAATTTCTCCCTAATTCCCAATTCATAAAGATTCATATTACAAACCTGCATCATTCACACATACCCAACTTGCCACAACAACAACCAGAGGTAACCTCAAAGCCGATTCTTTTAAGTTTCGACCATCATAGACCTTGAAGCTTCCTCCGCCTCTACTGGGTTCTCATGTTCAGGCTCAGCCGGACTCGATGCTCCAACGGTTCTACTTGTTGCCAAGAAGCTCACTAGCGAAAAATACAGAGAATGGGCTCAATCTATGTTGATGGCTCTCGATGGCAGAAGCAAACTTGAATTTATAAGAGGTGAAATCAAGCCACCTCCATCTTCAAGGCGTTCAAAATATGGAAATCAGAAAACTCATTGGTCTACTCCTAGCTAGTCAATGCTATGTCTTCATCAATTAAGAAAAGCTTCATGTTTCTCCCTTCAGCTCGAGAAATTTGGAAAGCAATTCTAGAAGCATATAGTGACACAGGAAATCGGTCCCGTATCTCTGATATCAAGGCAAAATTGTGGTAGGTAAAACAGGACCACAAATCTCTTAATGATTATTATCTTGAAAAATCAGCTCTATGGCAGGAATTGGACGCAATTAAAAATAAGGTCCATCATTGTCATGCTAATGTTGCTAAAGATCATAAAGAGAAGGAAGAGGAAAGAGTCTTTGAATTACTTGCTAGTCTTAATGTGACCTATGATGCCACACGAGCAAAAATCCTCAGTCAAGAACCCCTACCTGCGGTACATGAAACTTACTCTATTCTATGTAATAAAGAAGGCAGACGTAAATCCATGCTCCATAACAATCTTGCTGCTATTCCTCCTCCTTCTGAGACCTCGGCCCTTGCTACCTGTTACACAGAATCCAGAAATACCAAAGGCCGTCCCTTTTGTGACCATTGTACGAAGCAAGGACACACTAAGGATACATGCTGAGATCTACACGGCAAACCAGCTGCTTGGAAACCAAGAAAAGGGTAAGGAAAAAGCTATGTTGCTGAAACTTCTAGGAGTGCTAAACCTCCTCCTCAAGGAGATCAACAGAGTAAGATTCTGGAAATGCTGACAACATTATAGAATACAAAACAACCCACTGCTACAGTTGTTAGTAAAAGTAACTTTCTTCAAGCCTTGACTACAATTAAACGATTATGTATAGGAAATTGTTGGATTGTTGACTCAAGTGCTCCAAATCACATGACTGATGACAAGACTTTATTTTCATCTTATACTCCTATTACCAAGGTACTGACACTAAGAATTGCTTATGACTCTAAGTCTGTTGTAAGAGGAATCAGCACTGTTAAAATTTCTGCTATGCTTACTCTCCATTCTATGTTACATGTTCCAAGTTTAAAATTTAACTTGCTATCAGTGAGCCAATTAGCAAGTGATGAGAGGTTTCATGCTAACTTCTTTGCTACATACTGTCTTTTTCAGGATCTGCTAATGAGGACGATGATTGGGAGTACGAAAGAGCTTGATGGTCTCTATTACCTTGATGAAAGTGATGCTTGTAGTATTAGGTCTTACAATAAAGTGTCTCTCCCTAGGACTAATGAATTGGAGTTATGGCACAAACGTCTAGGTCATCCGAATTTCAATTACTTGTCTCAATTGTTTCCTATTTATAAGAATAAAGGGGATATTCAAAATTGCGTAAACTATAGAGGAATTAAGCTAATGAGCCATACAATGAAATTGTGGGAAAAAGTGATTGAATATAGGTTGAGGTTGGAGACTGATGTTGCTGAAAACCAATTTGGATTCATGTCAGGAAGGTCTACAACAGAAGCGATTTATTTATTAAGGGGGATAATGGAAAAGTATAGGAGCAAAGGAAGAGATTTACACATGGTCTTCATTGATTTGGAGAAAGCTTATGACCGGGTGCCAAGAGATGTGCTTTGGAAAGCCTTGGAAAAGAAGGGGGTGAGGGTTGCATATATCAAAGTCATTCAAGATATGTATGCGGGGATTACAACCAATGTTAGAACGTCTGGAGGTGTTACAAAGGACTTCCCTATAAGGATTGGACTACATCAGGGATCAGCTTTAAGTCCTTATTTATTTAACCTAGTGATAGACATCCTAATTGAACCTATAAAAGAGGAGATCCCTAAATGCATGCTTTTTGCGGATGATATAGTGCTATTGGCTGAATCTAGGGAAGAAATTAACTCCAAACTTGAGATATGGAGGCGGACTTTGGAATTGAGAGGTTTTCGTCTTAGTAGGAGCAAAATTGAATATATGCATTGCAAATTTGATAAGAGACAAAGTCAAAGTGAAGTGAAAGTTAAATTGGGTGGTCAAGTCATCCCGCAAGTGACAAAATTTAGATATTTGGGATCAATTATACAACAAGATGGTGAGGTGGATGGAGACGTCAATCACAGAATTCAAGCCGGATGGTATAAATGGAGAAAAGCTACGGGAGTTATTTGTGACCGTAAAGTACCTAATAAGGTAAAAGGAAAATTCTACCGCACTGCTATAAGACCAGCAATACTATATGGTAGTGAATGTTGGGCTTTAAAGGGATATCATGAACATAAAATGTGGGTAGCTGAGATAAGGATGTTAAGATGGATGTGTGGCCATACAAGAAAGGACAAGATTCTTAACACTCATATACGTGATCGTGTTGGAGTAGCCCCTATTGAAGGAAAAATGGTAGAAAATCGTTTGAGATGGTTTGAACATGTTCAGCGAAGGCCATTGAGTGCTCCGGTGAGAAGGGTTGATTAAGCAGTATGGAGTCCTGTCAAACGAGGTCGAGGAAGACCGAAACGAAAAACGAACGCTCAATGAGGTCATTGAGAGAGACCTTTTAATTAATAATATATCGAAATCTATGGTCTTTGATAGAGCACAATGGCGTCGTGCGATCCATATAGCCGACCCCACCTAGTGGGATAAAGGCTTTATTGTTGTTGTTGTTGTTGTTGTCTCAATTGTTTCCATCTCTTTGTTCTAATAAAAGTGCATCTGAATTTTTTTGTGATTCATATGAAAAAGCTAAGCATCAGAGAACCTCCTATCCAAAAATCCCATACCAAGAGTCTAAACCGTTTTCCGCTATTCATAGTGATTTATGGGGTCCATCTCGCACACCGAATCGCACACATTCAAAGTGGTTCATCACATTTCATTGACGATCACACATGTTAGTTGGGTCTACTTGCAGAAAGGTAAAACATAAGTGTATCAAAACCTTTCTAAACTTTATAACATGGTCTAAACCCAATTCCAAACAAAAATTCAGATCCTACACACTAATAATGGAACTGAATACTTCAATCAAGCCTTGTCACCTTCCTTGCAAATCACGGTATTATCCATAAAAGCAATTGTCCCAATACCCTTCAACAAAATGGCATTGCCAAATGCAAGAACCATCATATCCTTGAAACCGCTAGAGCCATTATGTTTAGTAGCAATGTTCTTAAATTTCATTGGGGTGATGTTGTCCTCACCGCCACCTTTCTCAGCAATCACATGCCAAGCCAACCTTTGTCCTACAAAACACCTCTCCAAACTCTTCACAATTACTACAACCTCCCATATCTTGAAAACACTTTACCCCTTAGAGTGTTTGGTTGCACAACATACGTTCACCCCCAGAGCTCTTCATTGCATCTTCCTTGATTACCCAAGTTCCCAAAAAGGATACTGATGTTATGACGCCATCTCCAAACGCCTCTATACTACATGTGATGTTACCTTCCATGAAACAGAACCTTTTTACACCCTGTCTGCAACTTAGGGGGAGAGAGCTAATGAATGACAGACATTACCACCTCTAGAAAATGGCCTGACCTTCATTAATTATATCTCTAGCCAAACAGAGCCTAACCCAGATAACTCTGATAATCTTGATAATCCTAATAACAATCCTGATAACCTTGAAAATAAGCCTAAGGAGGGAAGAGAGACTGTCCAAGGGGGAGACAAACAAATGAGCTAAGACTTATATACGACGACACAGGACAGGTAATGAGCCTCAGACCATTAGCACTTGCCAAGAATCAGAACCGGTGCCAGGTCAGGACGAAGTAGTGGTGATGGAAAATTCTGATCTTGATTTGCCCATTGTAGTATGAAAGAAGCAATGGTAATGAGCCTCAAATTATTGTGCCTTTGTCTCCTATCTTGACAACATCAAGGTACCAGACAATATTGATGAGGCCATAGCTATTCCCGAGTGGAGGCAAGCAGTTATGGAAGAAATGGAAGCACTTAAATGTAATGGTACGTGGGATGCAGTAGATCTGCCTCGAGGGAAGAAACCCGTGGGTTGTAAAGGGTATTTAGTCCTAAGTACAAAGCCGACGGAAGCCTTGAAAAATACAAAGTAAGACTAGTTGCAAAAGGTTTCATACAGATCTATGGAAAGGATTATAATAAAACATTTGCACCAATAGCAAAACTTAATACAATCAGAATACTCCTATCTCTTGCAGTCAATCTAGATTGGGAGCTACACCAGCTGGACGTAAAGAATGCCTTCATCAATGGAGAACTCAAGGAAGAGGTGTGTATGAAACTACCTCCAGGGTTTCCAAGGAAAAGAGCTAGTCAAGTCTGCAAACTAAAACAATCATCATATGGGCTAAAACAGCCACCACAAGCATGATTTGATAGCTCTTGCTCGAGTTCTAAAGAGGCAAGGATATACTCAAAGGCAGAGTGATCATACTTTGTTCTTCAAACACCATAAAGCCAAGGTAGTTGTACCAGTAGTATATGTCGATGATATTGTCCTCACTGACATCAAGATTGGCCAGATCAAGAAAGCTCTTGCTCGAGAATTTCATATTAAAGATCTTGGAGAAATGGAGTACTTTCTTGGAATGAAGGTTGCCCAGTCGAAAGGAGGAATCTATATCTCCTAAAGGAAAGAGGAATGCTGGGTTGAGTGACATGCCTATATGAGTTGATAAAATCAATGAAGAAGAGGACTTTGGCAAGGCCATAGACATGGGAAATTATCAAAGAATGGTTGGCAAGCTAATTTACCTCTCTCACACCAGACTAGACATTGTATTTGCAGTCAGTGTCATTAACCAACATTCACATAATCCTAAAAAGAAGCATCTAAATGAAGTTTACAGGATCCTTCAATACTTGAAGGGATCTCTAGGTCGCGGTCTATGTTTCAAGAAAACTAATAGGCGGAATGTTGAGTTGTTCATAGATGCGGATCGGGTAGGCAATTAGGTCACAGAAAGTCAGTATATGGCTACTGTACATACATGTGGGGTAACTAGGTCACATCGAGGAGTAAAAAGAAAATTGTGGTTGCAAGAAGTCGTGTTGAGGCTGAATACAAGACCGTTGCATTAGGCATTTGTGAGGGCATATGGCTAAAACGAGTCATTGAGGAACTGCAACTGAGCATAAATCTACCAATCAAATTATATTGTGACAACATGGCAACAATCAATATCATGTCCAACATGATAACATGTTGAGATAGACAGGCATTTCATTAGAGAAACGATCGATGAAGGCATAGTCCAATTAAGATATATACCCTCTAGGGAGCAGACGACTGATATTCTTACTAAAGGGTTGCCTAAGGACAAGTTTGAGTATTTTGTTGGCAAGTTGGATATGCTTGATATCTATAGTCCAACTTGAGGGGAGTGTAGAATATTGATAGTTTAGATATTGAAATACCGATATTATTATTATCCTAAAGATAGATTATATCCAATGTTATAGGAAAAGATATGTTAGATATTATTATTATATGTAATTAGCTAAAGTCAGCTGATCCGATTCGGCCTCCTGTGGCCTTCCTACTTGTATATATATTGATGGCATACTGACCAGAATAAAGCATTGAAAACAATTCTTCATCTCTGAATTCTAAATACATGCATGCATGCCTGTGTGTGTTTGTGAAATAAAACTGGCTAAGCTCGTTAACACATGGCCAACCAGATAGTTCGTTTTGCCAGTTATGCATTAATCACACTAGTTCTGATTATGATCATTAGGCTACATGCAAGCACATCCTCAGTGTCAAAGATCCCAATTTAATTTTAGTTTTATTGTATCACTCTTCTTTTTGTTGTCTCGTAGCATATTTTGTCCATGTGCTTGTGAGTAGGATTGAATTATTATACTTTTAATGTATGTTTCATACGTCATGGGAAATCCTTTTATGATAGCATCAATGATGTAAGTCTAGATTTCTTTGTGGTCGTATAAGGGCTAACTAAACAATAACAGTATATTAATTCTTGAAAGGAACTACTCCACTTAAATCTGAAACCATAGACAAGTATTTGTTACATGTGGTCTTCAAATTGGCATGTCTCATTGCATTTCAGTGTTCACAAGTTTTAAAGTGAATTCACCAAATTTTAGATGTTGACATGTGATAGTCTTAAAGTCTGAAAGCTCATTCGACACAAGCAAACTCACTTTAATACAAACTGCAAACATCCGACACAGGCAACTTGGTATGCAAAAAGGCCAATAAATTTAAAAGGGTCTCAAAAGATGACTTTGACATCAAAAGAGGAAAAAAGAAAGCAGAAAAATGATAGAGAAAAAAGGACATATAGACAAACTGCACAACCAACAGGAGGGAAAACAGTTGCGCAAGATCAAGTTTCAGACAGAAATGTTACCTTGTCCACAATGGTGCCAAGGAGACCCACACCAACAGGCTGCATGTTCTCAAATTGGATAGTGCTTATCTGATAAGGGACAAATCAGAGAGGTAGAAAAAAGTTATTTATAATTATCTGGACCTCATCAGAATGCATTAAAATTGGTGGCTTATTGAATAATCAGATTTTCTAAAATTGCTCAACTGTAAGCAACAAAATATAATCATTTAATACATTTTAATAACTTCAAAAGAAGCACCTGATAAGCCAGTGATATTAACTCTTGTAAGTGGATAATTAGCCAATCACTGGAGACTTGGTCATTCACAAGTTTCCTTGCCAAAAAGAGGTCAAAATGAGCAGGATTTCTTCCAACAGCATCAGGTAGATCGCTCAAACACCTACAAGATTATTAATGACTTAAATATGCACAAAAAGCTCAAGGTCTAACTCATTGAAAATGTAAATCCTATTGGAACTTTGAGAACTAAAAATGATTCCTCATTCAGTTTACAATACATTTACAACTACAGAATATCAAAATATAAGAAAAGAAAGTCACCAAAAGGTGTAAAATTAAAAAGTTGATGCAAGATGTTGAAAATGAGATAAGTTTATTTAATTTCACAATATATATATTAAGTAATGCATACTCTGCAGCAAAAAGTCTGGTCCGATATCTGAGGTGCCTCTCTCTATTAGCAGTGCCAATAGAAGCTTCAAATTTGTAACCTTGGTTGCCACTGGAGCTAGAAACCATATTTTCATCATCCCCAAAGTTCAACCTTGCATCAGCATCTGAGTTGTCATTTCCTGCCTTATTGTTATTTTCAATGTTTCTCATTGATGTTGCAAGGACCTGTGAAATCCCATTAAATCAACATCAACTTCAAAAGTTTTTTTTTTCCCATATCTTTCCATTTCAAAACATTTCATGGGCTATATACCCTTATGACATTCATTATAGGAAGTTAGGAAGAGCCTAAAATAAATGGATAACATCCATGGTTTTGCACATTAAACAAACCCAATACATAATCAGACATCATAATCAGTCCCAACATACTTTTGAGTCAGAACTTACCACTTTGCGAAATGTTGATATCCAATGAGATGGAGAAAAAGGGCAGGATGCATAGAGTAATCGCATAATTGCCGTCTGTACCAAGTTACCAATTCTGCGTCAACAAAAGGACGAAAAATGTGACGTAAAAACCACATATCAATTATTGTTGGCCAGAGCCAACTTTTAATGACAATTAAGAATTAGGCTCAAGATGGAAAGTGCGAGGTCAAAATATTACCTCAGGCCCAACATTATTAAAATCAACAAACTGAAATAAGAAACTATATTACAGATAAATTACAATGGTCCCACACTGCAAGCTTTCGTCTGCACAGATAAATTATAGCCTGTCCTATCACTTAAAGGAGTTATATCTTTTAATTCAAATGAGAGGCTGCTCTCCATTTTATCATCTAGATATATGTACACTATTCAATTCAATAAAGCTAAGTTCAGAAAACCATTAACCCTAAATTTTTACAACTTTTGAGAATATCTTATATTACCCGCCATAGTATTCCTTTACACTTCTTTATTAAAATGTTTTATAGCAAGGAAAGGGATAAAAATGAAATCAAAGCCATTAACCAAAAAAAGCGAAAATATTACATTAAAAAAAGTGGTTCAGATGTATTCAAGAGCAAATAAAAAGTGAAAGATGAACAATTTTGCTCTACATACTCAGAGTCAGTTTCTTCATCCAGCATAATGAATAAGTTATCCTCAATATGCTCAACGATAACAGAATCCTGTAACAATTAACCACTCTAAGGATGAAGATTCTATAAGGTAATCTTTCTAAATTAGAAATATTTATAAGATGGTAACATACTGGATCTTTCTCAATAAGATGCCTTAGAGTGGAGATAGCAAGATGCCGTAATGTTGGCTGGATCAAGAAAGCACAAGTAAGAAAATCTATATATATGTCTTAAAAGAAAGTGAATACAAGAGAAAAACCTGTCTTGATGACAAGGTAGAAAGAAGAGTTTGCACATGGGAGTGCACAGAAACAGCTTGTGGGGCAAAAAGAACAAGTTGCTGCGTAAAGCGCGCACTCCTGCAAGAGAGAAAACAAACCTCCTATAATCACCAATAATTGTGTAACAAAAGAACACAACATTCTAAAGAAAAAGACTAAATATCATGTGACAATAATTGTATGGAGATAGATGGAATTGAACATACTCAAGCATAGTTGCAGTTTCTTGCCGGCAACTTATCTCTGCAACAACAGACTGGAAAGAGAAACATAGAGGGAAGCATATGTGAAATTAAAATCAAATAACAGCAGAAATTCTGCAAGACTAATACTACTCGTAGATTTGAATCAATATGTGCCAGTGTAACATCCCAATTTTTCCTTCCCTTATGTTAATTATGGGTAGTTGAAGTTAGGTTGTGATTATTGTGGGTGGTATGAGGTTTACAAATGAGTATTGTGACTTGTTTGAGGGGTAGAAGAGAGTGAAATTGGAAGGATTTAAGGTATACCCACTGGTGTTCCAACACCATTGTATTGGTGTAACACCACCAGAAAAAGAGTGAAAAAAACATAGCCTCTGGAGATCTAACCCCAGTATTGAGGTGATCTAGCACCACATGCAGAACGGCAATTAAAAACAGCATAGCCTTTGGAAATTTGCAGGTTTTAGAGTTAACTTTCATTATCTCTAATGTTAACTCTTAGTGATAGAGTACCGAGTTAGATATGATAGCGATCCTGATCCTCGCTATCGGTTGATTTATTCAAGAAAAGGAAAGCATGTCAGAGAAGAATAATATCAATTATTATTTGCTGGTTATTTAATTAATTGAGTCTGTTTTTATTATCTTTAGGAAATTAGGAAATAAGTGGAATATCCCACTAGATAGATTTAGTTGCTAGAATCTAGGATTATGAGTTATTTGAATTTCCTATTTTGGATTTCGTATTTGAATTTTAGATTAGAGTCTTTCTCTTTGTAAATTATTATAAATAGGCATAGTGCCTCATCAATAAGATTATGGAATATTTCAAAGAGTAAATTGGTTTAGAAGATTCTCCTGGGCTGTTTTAGAGAGAAGGTGAGATTCTTGCCTATTCTTTATCACAGAATTTCTCATAGCTTTCTCAACTTATTTTCTCATATCAACTTTAGTTATCTCAATTTACATTCTCATTCTCATATAACATTCCCATCAGCTTACTCAAATAAGTACCTCATCATTGGTATCAGAGCCGTTCGATCCAAAAATGTTACTTACACGTTCCATTCACCCTTTTCACAAATCTAAAATATCAACACCCCTTCTAACATATTCTCATCCGTAGTCTAAAAGATACTTTCCCAAATATGATGGTGGAGATCCACAATCATAGATTTCGAAGGCCGAGAATTATTTTCGGCTTTATCACACTTATGAGGATTTCAAAGTCGATATCACATCCAAGCATTTAGAGGGCAGCGCTCATGATTTGTTCATCACCATTAGCATGGAGCATGCAATCCTCTATTAGGATGAACTAATAGAGGTATTATTGGAACATTATGGGCCAATAGAATTCCAAAGTCCTAATGAGTATCTTTACAGCATACAATAGATGGGGAGTGTTAAAGAATACAGCTTAGAGTTTGCTAAACGTTCAGCACGAGTCAAAAATTGGCCACAACACTGCCTTCTTGGAGTTTTCCTAGGTGGCCTAAAGGAAGAATTAAGAGCTGAATTGAGGATTTGTAGGCCTTGTACTCTGTATGAAGCGACTAGCCTAGCCCTAAAATATGAGAAGCTTATGTTATCACGTGGGCCCAAGCCAAATACTTAAGCACCCATATTTGCACAACAGGGGATGCACAATACGCGTTTGACTCATCAAACCAAAATAAACCAATTGTGTCGTCCTCACAACTGACTCAATACACAACATCGGCTTCAACTGGACCAACTCAGCTAGATTCAATACCTCAAGTTCGGAGGGAGAAGGGAGTGTGCTATCAGCGTGGAGACATCTTTTGCCCAGGCCACTGTTGCAAATCAAGCTTTTCACCGATGAAGATCACCGAAGAGGTCAAAGAGGTTATGCCTCCATTAGTAGTTGAAGTCGAGACTGAATTCAGAGAGAATGCTGCAGGAATCTCCTTCAACACCAAAATCTGCAAGTCTTCTGCTTCAATGATGAAGAGTATTGTCCAGAGTCATAAAATTCTAATTCTTGCGAACAGTGGGTCCAAACATGATTTTGTATCCAAAGAATTGCTATATGGCGTGCGTCTTCTTGTTTGGTCTACTATTCCTTTTGGAGTCTTACTTAGAGTTGCGGATACAACTTATATTGCCTTCCTACCACCTCTGCCTAAACCTCCAGACATACAAGGAATATAATTTTTATGTTTTGCCTTGAGAACATGGCAAATTTACAAGGAGATAATGATAGAGTATCGGGTTAGATATGATACCGATCCTGACCCTCGCTATCGATTGATTTATTCAAGAAAAGGAAAGCATCTCAGAGAAGAATAATATCAATTATTATTTGCTGGTTATTTAATTAATTGAGTCTGTTTTTATTATCTTTAGGAAATCAGGAAATAAGTGGAATATCCCACTAGATAGATTTAGTTGCTAGAATATAGGATTGAGTTATTTGAATTTCATATTTTGGATTTCGTATTTGAATTTTAGATTAGAGTCTTTCTCTTTGTAAATTATTATAAATAGATGCCTCATCAATAAGATTATGAAATATTTCAAAGAGTAAATTGGTTTAGGAGATTCTCCTGGGCTGTTTTAGAGAGGAGGTGAGATTCTTGCCTACTCTTTATCTCAGAATTTCTTATAGCTTTCTCAACTTATTTTCTCATGTTAGAAATCCCATAATTTCAGCTATATCATATCTCTAAATCATATCCCTGATTCTAGGCTCCCTAAATTAGGAAAGATCATGATTGTATTCTCCATTAATCCTCATTATGTCTATCAGCAACATCTAGCCTATATATATCTTGTAAACTATCATGTTGAGATCATTAGAGTGAATAATATTGAGCTCTCCATTTCAATATGGTACCAGAGCCAGGAGAGATGTTCCGCTGCCAGAGAGAACACCGGCAGACCTGAGAGACGGTGAGGAGTGAGAGAAACACGAGAGAGAGAGAGAGAGAGAGCAGGGGAGGACGGTGTGCTTCAATCTGGACAACGCCGGCGCATTAGAGCACACCGCCCACCCAGAAGTGATTGGACGGCGCCGATCGGCAAAACCCCCATTAGACCACCACGCATTGTCGCCCACGGCAGTTTCCAGCGATATTTTCCCAAAATCATGAATCCCACCGATTTTCCTCCTCTTTTCAGTTCTATCCCTGGGAGTTCCACCAAAACCAAGACCACTCCAACCGCACTCATGTCCGGTACTACTCCTGAAACTCAACACTCATCTTCCTCCTCAAACTCGTCCACTACTTACAGTACTGTGATGGCACCAGAATACTCAGACACTCAGATTATGGCCATTAACCATTGGTTCAACGGCAGAAACTATCTCCACTGGTCCGAAAGTGTACTAAGGTATATTCGTGGAAAGCGAAAGGAAAAGTATATTAATGGGGCAGCACCTCAACCAGCCCCTAATGATCCAATTTTTGATACATGGTTTGCTGAAAACAACCAAGTTATGACTTGGTTGTGCAACTCTATAACTGTGGAAATTAGTAAAGGCTATCTCCTAGCAAATACCGCGAAGGAAATCTGGGATGCTGCTCGAAGAACTTACTCATCCCTTGATAATACCGCTGAGTTAATTCACTTGAAACGCCAACTTCGAGATTTGCGACAAGGCAACTTGACCATAACTGATTATTACAATGCCCTGTTAAAACTCTGGCAACAACAGGACCTATTTGAAGTACACCCGTGGAAGGACGTTGAAGATGCTCAATTGTATCGAAAGATCGTGGAAGAAGGAAGAATCTATGACTTCCTCCTTAGGCTCAATGACCGTTTTGAGGAGATAAGAGGCAGGATCATGGGCCTAAAACCCCTACCTCACTTGTTTGATGTCGTCAACCATATGCAGTTCGAAGAAAGCAGAAAGCTTTTAAATCGAAGCAACCCAAGCCAGAGTGAAAGCTCAGCCCTTGCAACAAAAGGACCACAAGAGGAACGTAGACCTAATAAGTGGTGTAACTACTGCAAGAAGAAGGGCCACGTCAAAGAGGAGTGCTGGAAATTGCATGGTAAGCCATCAACCAACAAACAAAGTCATCACACTGCCACTGAGCAGAAGCCTAACGATGCTAATTCCATAAGTCCCAAAGAACTACAGATGCTTCGCAGGATACTAGATAAACAAAACAAGTCTAACTCTGTACCCACTGTCAACTTGGTGCAATCAGGTAATTCCATTATAGCCCTTAATACCGTATGCACTAGTGACAATACATGGATTGTGGATTCAGGAACAACAGACCACATGTCAGGCAATCGGACCTTATTTACCACTCTCAAATTGTGCCCTGAAAATCTTCGTGTCAAAGTTGCTAATGGCGTGTACACCAAAGTTGAAGGGATTGACACAGTTATACTATCTAATTCTCTGAGAATTCACAATGTCCTCTTTGTACCTTCCCTTACTTGCAATCTAATCTCTGTGAGTAAATTAACCAAAGGTCGTATATGCCGAGTAATCTTTGATGATGATTCTTGTCTGTTCCAGGATTTAAACTCGGGGAGGTCCCTAGAGAGTGGGATGGACTTTTTTACCAGGAGAGATCGGCGTTGTAGAATAAAGACACTGGGAATACATGTAAGGCACTGGCAAGCTCAAGTTCTCAAGAAAAAGATGTACTTTTATGGCATTGCCGCTCGGGCCATCCTAGTTTCAATTATATAAAACGTGTGTTTCCAAGTTTATTCAATAAAACCTATGTTTCTTTTCATTGTGAAACTTGTCAATTTGCTAAACAAACTCACTCCTATCCAAAACAGTCCTATCGACCCACCACCCTATTCCAACTAGTCCATAGTGACATCTGGGGCCCAGCAAGAACAAAAACCCGGACTAATGAGAAATGGTTTGTTACTTTCATTGATGATCTCACTAGGGTCACGTGGGTTTACTTGATGAAAGAAAAATCAGAAGTCGCTCAAGTGTTCCAAAACTTCCATAACTTTGTAAAAACCCAATTCCAAACCCTTATCAAAGTTCCTCCGTAGTGACAATGGAAGGGAGTACCTAAGTAACACATTTAAAGAATTTCTTGATCAGCAAGGTATTCACTATCAAACATCATGTCCTTATACACCTCAGCAAACTGGGATAGCGGAACGAAAGAACCGTCATTTGTTGGAGGTAACCAGAACGTTACTGATGGAACACAATGTGCCTACTTCCTTCTGGGGAGATGAAATATTGACTGCGGCCTACCTTATTAACCGAATGCCCTCCAAAATCCTCAATTATGCCACTCCTGTCCAAACACTCCTTACCACCTTTCTTGATTGCCCTCTTGTAAACCCATTACCTCAGAAAGTCTTCAGTTGTGTTGTCTTTGTCCATACCCATGATGGAAGCAAATTTGAGGCACGTTCCCGAAAGTGTATATTCCTCGGGTAATCCTCCACTCAAAAAGGCTATAAGTGCTACTGTCCTACCTTCAAGAAACTGTTTGTCTCAAAAGATACTGTATTCTATGAGGAGGATGCCTATTATCCCAAATTACCCATTCAGGGGGGGTACTCTAATATTGAATGGCTAATTTCACAAGAATCCGTCAATCCCTTGTCTCCTACTGACACCTCACCGCTAGTTCCCGACACCTTACCTCCCACTGACACCACACCACCAGTTCCCGACACCTTACCTTTCACATCTCCTAATACCAACCCTAATGAACTGGAAACACAGGTTGAGATCATGACTAGGGTGGATGAAGAAGGTGGATTAGAAGGAGATATCAGACAACAATCTCATGAGGCAGGAAGAAATGTCAATCCCACTCTAAGGAACGACCATGAATCCAACCCGAGAATAGATCCTGAGGAGATTGGATGGCCTATTGCACTTAGAAAAGGGGTAAGGTTATGTACTCAACATCTGATTCAACGGTTTGTTTCATATGGTAACTTGTCTGCCAAGATGCAAAGCTTTGTTGTAAACAGTGCACAAATTAAAATTCCAAACACCTTCAATCAAGCTATGGCTGATCCAGAGTGGAAACAAGCTGCGGAAGAAGAGTTAAAAGCACTTGAGGAAAGTAAAACATGGGAAATTGTACCTTGCCCCTCAGGAAAGAAACATGTAGGATGTAAGTGGATATTTACCCTGAAGTTCAATCCTGATGGCAGCATCAACAAATATAAGGCTAGACTAGTTGCAAAAGGATATACACAGACTTATGGAATCGATTACCAAGAGACCTTTACTCTAGTAGCCAAGTTCAACACAATCCAAGTACTATTGTCAATTGCAGCTAACTTGGATTGGTCATTACATCAGCTAGACATAAAAAACGCATTTCTGAATGGAGACTTGGAGGAAGAGGTCTATATGGAGGTTCCAGATGGAGTCCCAGCACCAAGTGGCTCAATCTGCAAGCTTAACAAGTCACTGTATGGATTAAAGCAATCCCCATGGGCATGGTTCGGCCGATTCAACAAGGCAATAAAGAAACTTGGGTATAGACAAGGGCAAGCAGATGATACACTGTTTACCAAGCACGAGGATGGAATGAGTCACTATCCTAATAGTCTACGTTGATGATATAGTCATTACAGGAAATGATGAGAGTTCTATTGCCCAACTAAAAAGGGACTTGTCCCATGAATTCCAAGTCAAGGATATCGGCCAAATGAGATACTTCTTGGGTATGGAAGTGGCAAGAACAAAACGGGGCATAAATGTATCCCAGCGTAAGTATACCTTAGACCTCTTGCATGAGACAGGAATGTTAGGGGCACAACCTGAAGGAATACCAATGGAAGAAGGTTGTCATCTAGAGATCAAAGAGAATGGTGTCCCAGTTGACTCTGAGCAATACAGACGACTTGTAGGAAAGCTAATATACCTAACCCACACTCGTCCAGATATCAGCTATGCAGTTGGGATAGTAAGTCAATTCATGCATCAACCACAGGTAGAGCACATGACTGCTGTATATAGAATCTTGAGTTACCTGAAGCTCAACCCAGGAAGAGGAATTTGCTTCAAAAAGAACACAGCCAGAAACCTAGAAATCTATACTGATGCTGACCATGCAAGAGACAGGGAAACTAGAAGGTCAATTTCAGGGTACTGCACATGTGTGGAGAAATCTGGTAACGTGGAGAAATCTGGTAAATTGTAGTATCAAAGAGCAGTGCAGAAGCAGAGCTAAGAGCGATGAACGACAGAACATGTGAAGGACTTTGGGTTATCATGCTACTGAAAGAATTGGGAATTCCATACGAAGGTCCCATGCAGGTCTGGTGTGACAACACAGCCATCATTGAGATGACAAGAAACCCTGTCTACCATGATCAAACTAAGCATGTTGAGATAGACAGACACTTTATTAAAGAGAAGGTTGAAGCAAACATTATGAACCTATCCTACATACGATCTAAAGATTACATTACAGATGTAATGACCAAACCATTGGGCAGAGCTATGTTTGAAGGATTTCGATACAAGCTGGGAATGATTGACATATACTCTCCATCTTGAGGGGGAGTGTTAGAAATCCTATAATTTCAGCTATAATCCCATAATTTCAGCTATATCACATCTCTAAATCAAATCCCTGATTCTAGGCTCCCTAAATTAGGAAAGATCATGACTGTAATCTCATTATTCTCCATTAATCCTCATTATGTCTATCAACAACATCTAGCCTATATATATCTTGTAAACTATCATGTTGAGATCATTAGAGGGAATAATATTGAGCTCTCCATTTCAATATCTCATCAACTTTAGTTATCTCAATTTACATTCTCATTCTCATATAGCATTCCCATCAGCTTACTCAAATCGGTAACTCATCAATTAGTCTTTAATTTATGTGAATAACTATTAATTATATAGATTACTATTGTTGGGAGTGTATGGTACTTGAGCCCTCAAGTTTGTGTTTGTAAGCTTAGAGAAAAGGCGACATTAGTTATTCTCTCTTATATTTGCAAGTCTTATATTTTGATAGTTTTGCATAGTAAAAATTGTTCTGAGGTCGTTGTAGCCCATTGAGGGCTTGATATGATTCGTGATATTTCGAATAACATGTTTTGGATTGAAAGTACATTGAAACTTTCATGCATGCTTGTTTGCATTAGAACATGTTTGTATCTTGGTTTGAGAATTTTCAAGAATGTTTGTGTACAAGGAAAATTGTTAATTGTTAGGAAATATATTGTAATTAATATGGAATCAATTAGTATCCCTATAAACCAGGGATTATGATTAGGAAGTCATCAGTAAGAGACATTAATACTAAGGCTCTCCCTCCTTGTATAAATACACCCTTCCATACATGATTATATATAACATTTTTTGAATGGATGATTATATATAACATTAAGAATATATTTTTTCCTCTAAGATTACATAGATTACATGGTATCAAAGCTATAGGGTTTCTTTTTGCTTTATATTTTCCGTTGTCGTCACTGGTTTAAACAACTCCGCCTATGTTTATAGCCGATCCCAAGCCCGGGTAAAGGAGGAGGGTTGTGTTAGGCCCCAACAGCCAACGTAAAACCCTGTCGAATCTCTTATGAACATGGATCAATGAAGAAATTGTGCTAATGCTAGGTCGTTGCCTGTAAGTAACACGTTGTATGGCTCGAGTACAGTGAGAAGTGAGCGAGAGCCGCTGCATCGTCGCCCGGATGTAGTGTTAAATGAGCAAGGGCTACCGCTCTCTTCTGAACGGAGGCGGCTAAAGAAGCTAGTTCATGAGAACAAGATCAGATTTGGCACTTGGAACATTGGGACTCTAAGCGGAAAATCTTGGGAGGTGGTGGAAGTAATGAAAGATCGAAAGATCAATATCCTGTGTCTCCAGGAAACTAAATGGGCAGGAGAAAAGTCTTGGGAAATTAATGGTTGTAAGCTCTGGTACACAGGAAAGGTCAATGGAAGGAATGGTGTTGGTATCATCGCTGATAAGGAATGAAGGAAAAATGTGGTGGACGTTAAGAGGATTGAGGATAGAATTATCTCCTTAAGAATGATTGTTGGGAAGGATACTATAAACATTATCAGTACGTATGCACCTCAAGTAGGGGCAGCTGCACATCTTAAGGAAAAATTCTGGGAAGATTTGGAAGGATTAATTCAAAATATCCCACTAACCGAAAATATTTTTATTGAAGGAGATCTTAATGGACATGTTGGTAAGGAGGCAGGACCTCATGCAAGGGCTCATGGTGGTTTTGGATTTTGGATGCTCAATAATGAAGGTCAATCTATTATTGATTTCTCCCTAGCATATAACCTCAAGATTGTTAACATTTGCTTCAAGAAGCGAGATGAGCATTTAATAACATACAAGAGTGGAGCCGTAAGGACACAGATTGACTTCTTTTTGGTAAGGAATTCTGATAGACGTTTTTGTACTAACTGCAAAGTGATCCCGGGGGATGGCGTGACAGCACAACATAGGATTTTGGTCCTTGATGTGAATATTAAGTATGTAAAACAAAAGCGCCGGCAAGTTTTAAACCCAAGGGTCAGGTGGTGGCAATTGAAGGGAGAGAAAAGGGAGATTTTTAAGATAACTCTCCTGGAGGAAGGAGAGTGAGAGTTTCAGAGTAATGCTAATGTTATGTGGGAAAATATGTCTAAAAAAGTCCAACAGGTTGCTAAAGCAACTTTGGGAGAATCAAAAGGTCTTGGTCGACAAGACAAAAAGACTTGGTGGTGGGATGAAAGTGTTCAAGAGAAAACCAAATATAAGAAAGATTGTTTTAAAGCCATACACTTATGTAATAATGCTGAAAATTGGGAAAGGTATCGCATGGCTAAAAAGGAGACTAAAAAGGCCGTGAGTGAGGCTCGTAATAAAGCATATGAGGAGTTTTATAAGGAGTTAGGAACAAAGGCGAGAGAGCGCAAGATTTACAAGATCGCAAAGAACAAGGAGAAAAAATCGAGAGACTTGGACCAAGTAAGGTGTATAAAGGACGAAGAAGGAAAAGTTTTGATTACTGATTGAGATATTAAGGATACGTGGGAAGCCTACTTTTATAAGCTGTTCAATGATGGTGGGGAAGGGTGGCATTGTGACACGGAAGATTTGACGACTCGAGGAAGTGATCCCAATTTGTCATTTTACCGCAGGATTCGAATTGGCGAGGTTAAAGAAGCTCTTAAGAAAATGGAAAATGGTAAAGTTGTCGGACCTGATGATATTCCTATTGAAGTTTGGAAATGTTTGGGCGAAGAGGGTATGTTATGGCTCACAAAATTATTTAATGAAATCTTTTACGAACCAAGAAAATGCCGGATGAGTGGAGAAAAAGTACTTTGGTTCCTATTTATAAGAATAAAAGGGATATCCAGAATTGTGCAAACTATAGAGGAATTAAGCTAATGAGTCATACAATGAAATTGTGGGAAAAAGTGATTGAACACATTAAGGTTGGAGACGGATATCGCTGAAAACCAATTTGGATTCATGCCAGGAAGGTCTACAACAGAAGCGATTTATTTATTAAGGGGGCTAATGGAAAAGTATAGGAGCAAGGGAAGCGATTTGCATATGGTCTTCATTGATTTGGAAAAAGCGTATGACCGTGTGCCAAGAGATGTACTTTGGAAAGCCTTGGAAAAGAAGGGGGTGAGGGTTGCTTATATCAAAGCCATTCAGGACATGTATGAGGGGGTTACAACAATGTTAGAACGCCTGGAGGTGTTACAAAGGACTTTCCTATAAGGATTGGACTACATCAGGGATCAGCGTTGAGTCCTTATTTGTTCAACCTAGTGATAGATGTTCTAACTGAGCCTATAAAGGAGGAGATCCCTACATGCATGCTTTTTGCGGATGATATAGTTATGTTGGATGAATCCAGAGAAGATATTAATTCTAAACTTGATATATGGAAATGGACTTTGGAATTGAGGGGCTTTCGTCTTAATAGGAACAAAACTGAATATATGCATTGCAAGTTTGATAAAGGACAAAGCCAAAGGGAAGTGGAAGTTAAATTAGGAGGGCAAGTCATCCCACCAGTGACAAAATTTAGATATTTGGGATCAATTATACAACAAAATGGTGAAATTGATGGAGATGTCGATCACAGAATTCAAGCCGGATGGTATAAAGAGAAAAGCTACTGGAGTTATCTGTGATCGTAAAGTACCTAATAAGGTAAAAGGAAAGTTCTATCGGACTGCTATAAGACTAGCAATGCTATATGGTAGTGAATGTTGGGCTTTAAAGGGACAACATGAGCATAAAATGGGAGTCGTTGAGATGAGGATGTTGAGATGGATGAGTGGCCATACAAGAAAAGACAAGATTCATAATACTCGTATACGTGAACGAGTGAGAGTGGCTCCTATTGAAGAAAAAATGGTAGAAAATCGTTTGAGGTGGTTTGGACATATTCAGCGTAGGCCTTGGAGTGCTCCGGTAAGAAGGGTGGATCAAGCAGGATGGAGTCCTATTAGACGAGGTTGAGGAAGGCCGAAACGAACGCTCAATGAGGTCATAGAGAGAGACCTTCTAATTAATAATATATTGAAATCTATGGTTTTTGACAGAGCACAATGGCGTCGTGCGATCCATGTAGCTGACCCCACCTAGTGGGATAAAGGATTTGTTGTTGTTGTTGTTGTTTGTCACTGGTTTAAACACACACACAGAGACGTGTGTTTCAGAAGAGACTTTCTTCGGTGACATGCGCCATTCAGCACGACTACCCACCCTCCAATCGACCCATCCCCAATGGTCCGATCGAGTTTCAGTGGCGCGTGACGCGCGCCACGCTTGAAATGATCTTCCAGCAACATGTGGCGGCTTGCTTCCGACAGTGACTTCTCTTTCTGTCATCAACTCCTCGAACCCGATTCATTCTAGGTGTTTCCGTGGCCTAGCTTTAGGTTACTCTCTTTTAGCTTTTGGTTCGTTGTTTTTTGCCTTCTGGTTGTGAAAGTGCTTTAGTTGGTTACTGGGGTGATTGTTGCTTTGATTTGGTCACTAGTGTGACGTTTGCTGCTGTATTTAAAGGATCTTGAAGCCTCATTTGGTATATTTCTTCTCTAGTTTGACATCTTAGATTGTTGTGATTCTTGTATTTGGGCTTCCTTGCTGGTTATTTGGGTTTTTTTTTGTGGTTGTCTATGGTTTCTCGTCCTCGGTAATCTTGTTGCTACAGATTCTGTTTGCTTTGTTATTCTCCATTGCAGATTCTAAGACTAGTGTGACGGCTGAGGTTGTCCCAGTTTCTAACAAAATTATTGATCAGAAGTTAAACTGGACAAACTATTTCGATTGGAGCAAGACTGTTCAAATGTACTTGCTAAGTATTGAAAAGGAGGTCCATTTGACTGAGGCTCCTCCTAAGGATGATCCTAAGTTGGCTTGGGCTAGAGCAGATGCTCAATTATTCTTGCAAATTCAAAATTCTATCGAGAGCAACATCCTTCCCTCTGTTTGTTAGTCATTGTAATACTGTTAAAGAGATTATGGACTATCTAGAGTTCCTGTATTCTAGGAAAGGAAACGTTACTCGTATTGATGACGTCTATAAAGGCTTTTATCATGCCAAACAGTAGGACCGGCCTCTAAAAAGTTGCTTCATGGATTTTAAGCGAATGTATGAGGAAATAAAGATGTTAATGCCACCTACAATTGATCTTCAAGCACAGGTGGATAGTATGGAAAAGCATACGATCATGAGCTTTCTTACTACTCTTAATACAGCTTATGAGACAGTTCGATCTCATATTTCATCCAACCCTAAGCTTCCTAAGCTTCAGGATGTGTACTCTCATGGCTTATAACCCTAATGCCAGTGCTTTAGCTGGCCGTAGCCATACTGATAACAGGAACCAGGGTTTCTCAAGACAAGGAAATGGTACCTCAAATCCTGTCTAACTTGATAACATAAACTAAAGCCTCCCAAGACAAGGAAACGGTGCTTAGAATCCTAGTGTTGGTGGGATTGTCTGCTTCGATTGTAAGGAACCTGGTCATACTAAAGGCTATTGTCTCAAGTTGCAAAATAAGCTACAACATAGTGGTTCTGTTCATATGGCACAATCCTCAAATACTTATGATAATGGCTCTGCACCACCTACATCGAGTGCTCTTGCTACAAGTAACCATGATTCATGTCTTGCTACTTCCTCCACGAAGTGGATTATCGATTCCGGTGCTACTGATCATACGACAGCTAACCATCATTTGTTCTCCTTATACGCACCTTATCCGATCCCTTAAGTAAAACAATTGCCAATGGTTCTTATTCTCGTGTTCTTAGATCTCGCAGTGTTAGACCTACCCCATCTATTCCCTTATCCTCAGTACTTAATATTCCTGATCTTGTATTTAACCTTCTGTCTCCTAGCAAGCTTAATCGACAATTAAACTATTTTATCTCACTCTTTCCTGACCACATGTCTCCTCCATTCCGTTCCTTTATAGCATCCTTAGACTCTATCACCGATTCCACCACTCTCCAAGCCTTGGCCCATCCTGGTTGGCATGTTGCGATGGACGAACAAATAATAGCCCTTGATAAGGCAGGTACCTAGACTCTCGTTGATTTACCTCCTAGAAAGAAGGCTATTGGGTGTAAGTGGATGTTCACAATTAAGACGAAAGCTTATGGCACCTTAGATCATCTAATAGCTCGACTGGTTGCCAAAGGATATACTCAGACATGCAGTATTGACTATTTCGGAACCTTCTCCCATATGGTAAAATTGTCCTCTGTTCGCCTCTTCATTTATATGGTGGCCACTTATGGTTGAGATCTTTATCAGTTGAATGTTAAAAATGTTTTCATGAATAGTGATCTTAAGGGAGTTTACATGGAGTAATCACCTGGTTTTATTGCTCAAGGGGGGTGTGGGAAAGTATGCCACCTTCAAAAGTCTTTATATGGTTTAAAGCGGAGCCCTCATGCTTAGTTAGACAGGTTTAGCTTTATGGTTAAGAAATTTGGTATGAATCAGAGTAAGTGCAATTAATCTGTGTTTTATCAGTGGATGGATGCAGGTGTGATTCTCTTAGTGGTATATATTGACGACATTGTGATCACAGGTAGCAATGCATCAGGAATCTCATCACTCAAGACCTTTCTTAATTCTCATTTCCAAACGAAGGATTTGGGTCCGCTAAGGTACTTCATTGAAATCGAGGTTATAAGAAGCAAAAAAGGCATTCTCTTGACATAGAGGAAATATGTTCTTGATCTGCTAAAAGAAACCAAGAAACTTGGAGCAGCACCATGTAGCTTTCCCATAATTCCTAATCCTTTTTTGGACATTGATGACAAAGTACCGTTTGACGAGCTACCTGAGGATGTGAGAAAAAAAGATGATCCTGAGAATATCAAACCATTTGCGTAACCTAAAAGATAAAAAAACTGATTGGGAAATTGAATTATCTCACCGTCACTCGCCCTGATGTGACCTTTCCAGTTAGTGTGCTTAGTCAATTCATGATAGCACCAACCGTTGCTCAGTAGGAAGCCTTGGAGCATGTCTTACATTATTTGAAGGGTTCACCTAGTCGTGGTATACGAATCATGGGCACACTAAGATCAAATGTTTTTGTAATCCAGATCATAGGAGGTCAAAGGTTACTAGGAGATCCACCAAAGGATATAGTGTGTTTGTGGATGGAAATTTGGTGTCCTGGAAAAGCAAGAAGCAGGATGTGTTATCTTGATCTAGTGCAGAAGCTGAGTATATAGCCATGACTCAGTCAATGCAGAAGATTGTGTGGATTCACCAGTTAATAAAGGAGGTTAGTTTTGCCACATCATTGCCCGCGAAGTTGTGGTGTGATAATAAAGTTGCTCTCCACGTAGCCTCCAATTCTGTGTTTCATGAACGTACGAAACAAATTGAGATCAACTGTCACTTTGTACGTGATAAAATCAAGAACTTTATTTCTACAAAGCATGTGCGGTCTAGAGAACAATTAGGCGACCTTCTAAGGCCTTAAATGGAACTCGTGTTGACTATCTTTGTAACAAGTTAGGCTTCATTAACTTCTACGCTCCAACTTGAGGGGGAGTGTTAGGAAATATATTGTAATTAATATGGAGTCAATTGGTGTCCCAATCAATCAAGGATTATGATTAGAAAATCATCATTAAGAGCCATTAATACTAAGGCTCTCCCTCCTAGTATAAATACACCCCTTCTATACATGCTTATATATAACATTTAGAATATATTTTTTCCTCTGAGATTACAGAGATTACATTAATTATTTACTTTGAATCTTTTCAAGCATACCTATGTACGAAATAATATTAGGACTGTATTTGGAACACTGTTAAAGTACTTTGATCTTTCAAGTATGCTTGCATGTGATTCTTGCATGATCTTGTGATGCACTGAGAGTTGAGATTGGATAGTTGGAGTTGCAGGTTAGAATATCACTATACCTACATATCTCTAGTACTCCACTACCACAAGGTATGCCATCCCTCTGTGCTTGATGGATGGCACTTGCAAGGCCCCATTCCCTCTTAATTCCTTTGGACGGGTCTATAATTATGGGAAATTCAGACACTTCCTAGGCTTGTCCCCTAAGGAGGGAAGATCAATTTTGAGCTCTATACCTTTGGCCAGGTATATCTCTTGATTTAGGGAAGCTTGGACACAGGCCAATGAATGAGATGCTTCCCTATTGCTTTGTGTGTATGCCCATGGTTCCAATCGGCTGTATAAGGTTGGTGAGGAATCATAAGGGAGGCCAATCCTTAGCATCACATTTATATGTCTCTATGTATGCATTGTGATTTGTTAAATGTTTTGTGAACTAAAACTAAGTTTTGGAATTGGTCTGCAAAAGAATTGCAAAATGTCATGCATGTTTTGAGAAATCTTATGTTTTAAATGATTTGGAATGGTTTTTGAAAGGATTTGCGAGTGTATAATTGGATGGATGCCAACTATTATTAAAACGTTAGATCTCATTTGTTACCTTTTACCATTTTCAAGTGAGGGCTTGAATAAGCAGCAGGGGAAAGCACTGGAGGAGTGAGCTTGCTGGCTCTATCTTCTCCCTTGTTGGTGTTGCATATGCCTGATTGTGTTGCCTTTATGCTTTTAGTCGCCATGGCATAGGATTTCTACTTCAAACTTATAATTTTGTGAAACTTGATTTACCTTAACATGTCTTCTGATAATTTTGAGGCTTAAAAGATATTTAGTAATCACTGACTATTGAGATATTCATTGAACTAAGCCCTTATTTTGGAAATTCGTGATGTGATAGGTGAATAAAGATGTTTTAGCAATGTGACTATTGATGAAATGTTGGGTTGAGCCCATTTCTATGCGTGATTTCCTATCTGGTGGAGTGTATGCGGTCTGGTAAATTATGTAAACGTATGCTTGGGCTTGTGGATTGTCTATGTATGACCCGGGCTTCAAAGTGCCCAAAGCCCAATTGAACGTTTGGGATCCCAATAGTTATCACCGGCCATGTTTTAGTAAAATGTTTGAAGTATATAAGTTGAATGGAAAAGGGTGTTACGCACAGAAGACTTCCACAAGTGTTGTATGACAAAAGGAAGCGAATTGTATATAAGCACTACCTTGCAGCGTGAAAAAAAGATGCTGCCTGGTGCAAGTTCAGGACCAAGAACAGCAACAATAGCATTTATAAGGCGAGCAGCTCCGTGTTGAATGTCAACTAGTCCATTTTCATCAGATAGAAGAATGTCCATAGCAAGGCCAAGGGTTGCCTGGGAAGACAATCAGAAATAACTGAATAAGGATATGCAGATTTTAGCAGAATAACCAGAATATGTTTTCTCAAATTTTAATTCTTATTACTGATGTAAAAGAGAGCAAGAGATGAGGGAAACCAGATCACTACACTAATCAAGGAAAATGAAAAGTATAGTAAAGAACTAAACGGAACACATGAATCAATCAAGTGAGACCACAATGCAAGAGTTACATTGGTTAATTAACATAATAATTTTTTGAATGAAATAACCACTCTTAACGTTGCAACTAGTCAGTCAAACATGATCAGTTTTATTTGTAACATTAAACCATAAATATATTGATCACAATATTCTAGCATCTGAAATTGAATACCTGGACATGAGAAACATAGGACAAACCAGCAGCTTCAATAGTCAAAAGAAGCCCATGCATAGACCAGATCTGTAGATTAGCAACTGAACTTTTAGCCAGTGAAGAGATAGAGCTCACTGTTGCAGGAACTAAAGTTGACAGTGCAATCCCTCCTGCACTGCAGTCAAGATATGTAAGATAAACATTGTTATGAAATATAAGGAAATTGGAAATACGAAAAAGAGATCAACTTAAGAGTTAGGATTGTGTACTTGCTTTAGAATGTTATAAATTGACTCCAATACATAAGCTTAAAGTTGATAAAGATGAGAATATGCTTCAGAATAAGGAAAATATGTCCCACGCCAAAATCTTCCCCAAGTCCTATTTTCAGCTGTTACACAATTTCAAAGAAATTTGCCAGATATTTATAGCTAGTTTGTGGATCCTCTTTTGGCTCGGTACTGAACGCTTTTCCCCTGCCTAACCTTCCCCCTCGGGGGAAGGAAGTTAGTCTAACTTTTGGATGTCAACCATTGACTATAATTAAGTAAGAACTTTGCTCAAAATTACAAACACATTTTCAATTGATTAAATTCTACCAGTAATTTGAAAGACAAGGAATATACCTAAGGGGATATAATCATAGACAACTTTTCACACACATACACACACGCCCAATAAATAAAGAAACTGCTCAAATAAACTTTCTTTTCGTATAGACATCAAAACCATCAACTGGTATTTCAATAAAGAACCTGTGATGAATGCAGCCAAGTGCGAAAGCAATTGATCCAGCATAGTTGGAATCGGTTGCTACATTCAGGTCTCCAAGTAGTGATCGAGTCTGCTTGCCACCATAAAAAGTAAAAACAAAAAAACAAAAAACAAACACACAATTACAACAGATAACAGCTGCTTTTACAGTCACGAAAAATCATCACCATCTAAGCTTGTTCAATAAATCAAGTTTAGAAGGAATTAGTTAATTAAGAGAAACCGTTACAATAAGAGTTAGTTCGTCAAGAAAAGTTATTTTAGAAGGAATCAGTTAAGTTTCTATAAAATATCACAAGTAAACATGACAACACAAAAATGTAGCTTGTAAAAAAAGACTGAAAAGTGAAAAACCTTACCATTCTTGCAGTGAAAATGTCATTTCCAAGTCGAGCTAAATAACCAAGACCTTCTGCTGATGCTCTACGCTGTGATACACAGATGTCTCCCTCCACTAAGATGCCCTTGAATTGGAATTTGACACAGAATAGAAGTTAAATGCAACCAAAGGCAATAACAAAGACAATTATCTTAAGAAATATTTTAACCAGCCAAGATAAATTAATCAATGACTTCTTACCTGAAGAATAGATTGTGCCAATCCCAGAATATCCTGTCCTATTGCTTGCGGCCTTGAAAGTAAGGACTAGAAAACAAAATCATTATATCAGGCCACGTTTTAAGTTCTACAACCTACTAAGATAGTGCCAAAAGATTAATCAATAGCACCTTGAAGCCTGCAAGTAACCCTACGCAGGCATTGGTGACACTTGCAGCATGCCAGTGTTGTTTTTTCCCAGATTTCAAACACTGATCAATGATTCCGAGAAGCGAGAGCATACCACCACTATTCTGAGATAGAAATTTTCATATCATATATACAACAATTACAGTTTTCCCAATTCTTCTACAATATGCCTAGGCTGACTCATTCACTGTGCCTATGTACCTGAGATGCAAACATAGTACCAAAGAAGAGAAGCATCTGATTCACCAAAGTCTTGCTTATTGTCTCCGGCTTCAAGGTCAAAGTCAAGTTAGTAGTGAACAACCACATACAAAAAGGAACAAGGTACCAAGACAGCAAAGAAAAGGAAACCAGAAAAAAAGAGAATAAAGTAAATCTCCAATCATTTTCAGCACTAAAGAGATGTTTTAATACATAATGTTAAAAAAAGAAACAGGGAGAGAGAGAGAGAGAGAGAAGGCCAAGGAATGATTAAATTAATCTGTAAAAAGATCACATTCAACTTCTTCTCAGGATGTTAAATGTAATTCTAGTTCAGCCTAAATATTTATTCATTGTTAGGTTTATAATCATTTTCAGATCAACCTGCTCAGGGCTCCAGGTGAACATTGAGTGTGTGCCCTTCTGATTTGGAGCCGCTACTCATGGCATGCTTTAAGGTATTAGGCTGGAATAAGAAGATTTTATGACAGTGTAGTTTAAGCAGTAATCTAGTATAATTGGTTTGGTTGGAGAGAAGCACGTATTTTCAATAATACCTTTGCCCTTATCTCAGTCTCTAATTGAGGAGAAAAGAAAAATTCAAACAAACATGGTCAAGCAGTCCTCTGAAAGAAAGAATAATATGAAGAGGATGCATACAACAACCACAGAATTGTCATAATGATCAAGAACTATATAAAGGAATAATACCTGAGGAAAGCTAGAAAGTTCATTCTCCCAAACACAGGGCATAAGGCCATCTTTCCCACCTTGAAAAGCACGAAGCTCATCTTCAAACCAGTCCCTATTAATATATAATCAAAGAACAAGATAAGTCAGTAAAACTAAGCCAGCTACCTGCTAATAACAATTATATTATTGAGGCACCTCTACTGAGGTTTAGTGAAATCAAGAGAATCTTGTCTTAAATAAAACAATTACACTCCTTGAATTAGTTTTTTGTACATAAGTCTTCCATATTTTGCTTGCCCTCATAGAGAGGAAATTAATTATATCATTACATTTTATTCTCGTAGTTACACCCTAATTAATAATAGATGAACATTGATGGTCCTTGCACAAGAATGATAGATCTTTTACATTGGTGCCTTAACGATGGCCAAGGACTTGCCCCAGCCATTGGTGGTCACAGTGAACTGATGACCACCTCTGATGCTTTTGAGGATGCAGCGAGAAAAAGAAGGAGAGACAGCAAAACCGATAAAAAGAAGGAAAGAAGCAAGACAGATAATGTTCAGGAAATATCAGTTGAGGGTATTATCCTCAGTTGAATGAAACAAATAAGAGTGTTGAAAGGTTTCACAGATTTAAGTACTACCTTTAATGTACTCTCTTCTTGGTGGTTACTTCAGCAACATAGGAGATATTACCAGTTTGAGTAGGTTAGAAATTATGGGTAAAAATTCAAAAGTATTATAAATGGTTTGAAAGGATAAATTCAGTCCAACGTGATACATCAATTCAATACAAATAAGGATGCAAATAATTAATATGAAAGAAAATAGAAGTCATGATACGGCCATCTCATTTGAAAGAAGGTTATAATTCAGTAAGAAACTATTTAACAGAGAAACAACTACAGCAGTCAGACACAGAACTGAGCTACAGAAATCTGGTCTCTCTGTTGGACAGCTGCAGGGCACAAGGCCTTGAATGCTTTAACATTATAAATCCAGCACCAAACCACTATCCTGGGCTGAACTGTTTGCTTCGCTTTTTTCAATTTCCAAAAAACCCAAGCCCAACAATATTTCTTTGTAAAAATAATAAAGCAAACCAAGTGATCATCTCAATTCCAGAAAATCAAGCTAGCCTCTGTAGAAAACCATTGAAATTGATGCTAAGATATTTTATAAAGAGATCCAATGGTGATGAAATGAAGAAGAGACTGCAGCGCAGCTCATTTACTTATAAAAAGGATTTTCTCATTGTAAACAAGATAGGAGATCCCTTTATATTTTAACTAGCCTCTAAGGCGGTTTCCTTGTAAATTAACAAAGTAAAACACAAAGTATGTAGGATGTAAAATCATAGAACAGCAAGTTAGAGACCTTCCAGGAATCCATGGACCCAACCATGCATCTCTCTTGTCCAACAGCAACCTCAAGCAAGAACTCTCTTCACATCCTGAGGCATGCCTTATTTAAAAAAGAAGTAGCAAACATTCAAGTCATTCAAACAGGTATAAGCAGTTGAGACTTTTGAGAACATGAGAAGAAAATGCATTCGTCATCATTTGACTATTGTTTAGAACAAGATTTTATTATAGCACAATAGTTTAACAAGATTATAGTCAAAACACAAAAGGCTAGTCATAAAATGAAGAGCTTTATATTTTATTACAACTATGATGGCATATTAAAAGCTTAAAACAGCCTCTTTGATTGTGGGGGTAAGGCTGCGTATATCTATTACTTCCCAGACCCAAGGGAGCCTTGCGCACTGGGCCACCCTTTTTTTATGATGGCATATTAAAAGGTGGAGAGCATTATAATTTGTCAAATTAATCATGACAAGAAAAGAACTCCATAGCCATCAATCATCATTCTATGTTTTCAAAAAACAAATCAATCACACTCAGATAGCACTAAAAATCCACTGCTTCTTAATAACTACAATATATGGAGCATCTGTTTCAGTATGTCGTTACTGTTTTTTGCTCAAATATCAAGTTATTTTAGGAATAAAAGAGAGTATAGAACACTTCTTTTGTGGCCCAGTGCACAAGTATAGAACACTATGGAGGAAAAAATCCTCAAAGAAAAAAATAATTAGACATAGAACTACATAAGAAAAGCCAAATCATAAAACTGATCAATGAAGGGGAGTTGTCCTATTTGCAGGTCAGAAATATAGTAAGAAAACAACAAAAAACCCTGTCTCAGTGAAGTCAGCTATAGTGAATCCCTCAAAAACAATATTTAACCCTAGAAAACAAAATCAAAATGAGAGATAAGTACAAAGAAAAGACTACCTGAATGGAGTTGTGCATAGTTGAATAATTTGTTGGTGGTCACTTTTATATGACCCGGGATCAGGAAGAGATTGGTAGGCTATTAATGTTCTGATGGTAAAAATGTCCAATGCTGGCTTTACATTAGGCAGTTCCTTGGCTCTTAAAAATATTACATATGATAATGCCCTGCTTATAACATATTCCAAAAATTACTACCTAAGGTCAATAGGAAGTTATAGTTTAAAAAAAAAAGATAAATGAAAAAGAACAAGAACAAGGTCATGCGCAATGATAGATTTTAACATCAAAATCAGGAGACAATAATCCTAAACAAACATACCTACTGAGGTACACAAGAATTGGTTGAAGCAATACTCCGCCATTCACAACATTACAAGACAAAAAGCATCTTATAAATGCTGTGAGAGCATCAACAGCTGCAGACCAGACACTACAAAATGCAACAAGAAAAAACAGAGGTCCATGAAAGTTATTTAATCAACATCCATTTCGACAATATCAAAATCTCATTACCAACTTTGATTTTCTTTTGAAAACCCTAATGATAAAGAAAATCAGAAGACTAAGTGCCTTTTTTGTTTGCTTGATTCTTTGTTATCTCTTGAAGCTAAAATGACTAAAAGTTAATAGTAGAGTATTTCAGGTTTCTTAATCACATGCAGTTTGGTAAAAGTAGAAATAAGGAGTAGAAAAAATAAATGAGAATTCTTGGCATACTCTTGCATAGTGTGATTAGCAGTGAACTGGAGTTCATTAGAATGGTAGTGAATTGGTCTGTGAAATTAAAAAATCCACTGGCAAAGAATATTGCTTCGCAACATTAAGGGGCGTCCTATGTGAATATAAAGGGGGAATGGAAAGCTCTACATTAAAAAAAATATGGGACTAAACATAACATTTATCCATAAGTGGACTTGGTCCAGAATGTTATAACATCCATTGACAAAGAAGATGGCCTCAACATTAAAATACCAGGAGACTAATTGTTTCATATACAAACTGGGCCCTAATATTATCAAATGAATAGACAACACAGAGGATCACAATGAGGATTTTAAGACCTATAAAATAGATAGTACTTACATAAATACTTACTTTATTCTTGATATCAAATCGCCAGTTCGCCTCACTTCATTTTCTGGATTCCCAGTAAAAAGGGTAGCCCATAAGGAAAGAATATCAAAGACTTCCTCTTCAAGCTCCTGCAAGGGTGGAAAGACCACATAATAAGTAACTTAGGCCATTGGGTGCACCAGTGAGGAGGTCAATCAAGCAGTATGGAGTCCTCTAAAAAGAGGTAGAGGAAGACCAAAGCGAACGCTTAATGAGATTATAAAACGGAATCCATTGGTTAATAATATATCTAAAGAGCTGGTTTTCGATAAAGCACAATGGCATCGTGCGATCCATATAGCCGTCCCCACCTAATGAGATAAGGCTTTGTTGTTGTTGTTGTTGTTGTTGTTGTATCAGAACAGTTGGATCCATTTACACAGATTCGCATGCTAAGTAGCTGCCATGTTTCATTTTCACAAATCCTGTGATTTTATGCTCAAGAATTTGCTCTTTTATCATAGAAACCATAACATGCATCACAAACAGCAACTTCACAACCATTTTAGCTTCCCTTTTTTCCATAATATGTGATTTAGTTTGGGATATTATTCATTGAATTTTCTTGTTCTATGAGGTTGCTCAAAACTACATGCAACATATCTTTTAGTTATGAAGCTCAGAAACATTGTTTTTTTTTATTTTTCACCCATAAAAAATAGAAAAGAGGAAATTATCACAATTTCTATTCAGCGGGCAATTGTTCATATAGCATCCTGTGCTGAAATGCTAAACTAGGTAATTCTGTTAATTTCGTATCTTCTAGCCGCAATTCATATAAACCTTGGATTTTGGAGCTATTGTTCATATCTCAGGTACAGCTAGTTCAATTTTTAATGTTCAATCTTCCAAATCCCCTAGACATGTGACATTAGGAGATGAATTTACCACCACTGTCAGTAGCAATAGAACAGCATAACCTACTCCAGAAATCCAAATGACAGAAGAATTTGCATACACGTCCCCTGACATTTTGCTTATCCATGTTCCAATGCCCTTCTAAGAAGATAAGGAGGACCACGGATTACTCTAGTATGTAACCATCCAAATCTTAATTCATTTTCTTACCTCAACTAAAAATAAAGGTTATCTCCTTTATGTCGGTCTCATTCAAAAACACAAAAACAACTCAACAATTTAGTCTTTTAGTCAGACAATACTCAACAGATTTAATATTATGATTTGTTGCCACTTTAAAGATCTAAGAGCACCTCCCTATCCAAGTGCACCATCAAAGTATGAAAATGCAGCTTACTTGTTCATAACTTTCATTGTAGCCAATTATATCTAGAATTGACTTTGGTTGTTTATAGCTTTTCAGGCCTATTTGAGAAAGAAGAACAAGAACATGAAGAACTAGAGAGGGAAAGATTCTTTCCCCTCCATTTCCTCTCCTCCCAAACAGACCCCAAGGTTCTGGACGGGATTTTCTCCAAGTGGACCTGTAGGCCCCACGTTAGGTGGGACCAACCAAAACCCTCCTCCTCTCTCCAGCTAAATCATCCTACACCTAGAGAGAATCCTTTGGCTGTTTACAAACAAGTACAACTTTCTCTCTTAGCCATTGCCATGGATCTGTTGTTCAGATCATGAATTTTTACCTGAAACTTCCTTATTAGACATGTAGAGAGATGGGATTGCTGTGCGTTTTTCCCATCTTAGTGTTGAGGAAGATGGACAATAAACGTAAAACTCCATCTATGTTTTATAGATGGTCCCAAGCCCAACTAAATGAGAAGGGTTGTGTTAGGCCCTCTGATAAGGACCAAGGTAGTATGGGCTGTCAAAGTCCCACATCGAGTAGTATGGGCTGCTTGATGGGATACTTAAGTGCCTTGACTCTCCCACGCCAAAAGCTAGCTATTGGGTTGGGAGAGCCAAGGCACTTAAATACCCCATCAAGCAGCCCATACTACTCGATGTAGGACTTTGGCAGCCCATACTACCTTGGTCCCTATCACCTTCAATAGTCAAATCTCATATGGACATGGACAATAGACATTGTTCAGTGTTGAGGACGATGCCTTTACCTCATTATACATACCAGTTAGGTCCCATAAATTTATTCATTATCAAGAAAAAAAAAATTACTTTGATTCTGAAGTAGATATTTTAAAAAGATTTGATTCTCCATTCAAAATAAATTATTGTCTGACAACAAATTAGCATTGATAATGTATACCTCATTGGTTAAAGAAGACAATAAAGATGATAAAAGCAACCACCCAGCTTCTTGTTCAACTATGGCTGCCACAGGATTTCGACTGTGTTCTATCAACATTCTCTTTGAAACATCAAGCACTGATCTGGGTAACCTGCTTAAAGTACAGTGATGCTTACTAACGCAGCAAACCAACAAAGGACAATTATTCTGTCACTACCAAGTACAACGACCATAGTAAAAGTCAGACTGCAAAAAAAAAAAAAAAATAGGAATGGCACCACAATAATAAGCATCCATAGAGCAATTGATTCAGGCAGAAAAGTTAGACAAAAGAGATAATCAAGTACCTTAGTTGAAATATCCATAATGTCCTTCCATGAAGAAAACATTGTGCGGCAGTACTAATAAGATATAAAAAGCATGCAAAAATGCTAGAAACTACGCTATCAAATAGAAAACACCACCACCACAAAGTGATCAAGTCCCTAAATCTGCTACAAGAGTGCTGCTTTTTCGGCTGTTAAACATCATCTTGAAATCTGAATGAATACATGGTCATAGGATGATACAAGTAGAAGGGCAGACCATTTTGAAATCACTTCGAAATTGTAACTCTTAACTAGCTTCAAATAAAGCAGAAAAGGCAGTAAACAAGAGCAGGACAAGTTACCTAGCAGGGTAACCAAGAGGTAATTTTGGTGAAATAGTTACCAAAGCTGCCAAGACAGTAGCCTGCCCATGCAAAGAATCCAGCTCAAACTGCAAACTGCTTCCCTGCAGACAATGTATGAAACTAATTGATATGGTCAAGCTGCACGCTAAGGGCCCCTCCCTCTCTCTCTGTGAGTCTTCCAATAAAGTCAATTTGACTAAAGTATTTGCAGATAAAATACAGATTGCTGATTAGATGGACTACAGTGATTAGCTGACAAGCAGCTCGTATTTGCCTCAAAAGCTATCACATTTAAAAACTAAGAACACTTGGCACATCTTATACAGCCAACATGGCATGCTATCAGCTGATAGGATAACTGTTAATAACATCCATTTAATAAGCTTTTCTTTTATAAGAAAAGGAGGTTTTATAGAAGAGGAGGGGGATGCAAAACAGAAGACAAGAGATCCTTCTAAGACAAAAGAACCGCCTGATAAGCTAATATGTTGCTAAAGTAATCACACAATACCAATCAAAATCATTCACACGTTATTACATGCCCTCAACCCTTTATTAACACTAATAAGGATACAACTAACCTCCTACTCAGAGTTAACAGCCTAACCCTCTGTTCATATGGGAATAAAAAATGGGAGGAAAGAAAATCAAGAGAAAAGGAAACTGGAGAGAAAATGTTATCACCCCTCTTGTTTTGGATGGACAAGCGAAAACAAGGAAGAAATAAAATCAGCAAATATATGAATGACTAAAATACCCTTACCCCTATGTCAAAATATATCATGTTTAAAATCAAATTAAATATCACAGTGAAAAAAACGTATTAATATTACCATCATGAAATAATTTAAAATTACATTATGTAGTAAAGATATATGATCATGTTATTATATTCCAAAACAAAATAATTTAGTGAAGAAAAAAAAATATTTTTCTTAGGTAAAAAGTAAAAATGGATAATTTTTTAAATTAAATATAACAAAAGAAAATAAATAAGTTATAGATGAAGGGTGGAAAGACACTAAACCATATACAGTTACACACCAAAGTGCCTGAAAAGACAAGGTTCTTGAACAGCTGTAATGGCAGTTTTGTAAAAACAGTGTGAGATATGCCCTTACTACGCTGTTTTAATAATTATATCCATTGAAGATCCAACTTTGCAATTCAGAAACACTGATACGCACAGAAGAGAGAAGCAAGAATGAGGTGAAGGGGAGATGAGGTTTACCAAGGACAGAGGAGGAAGTTTTCTTCTTATTTTCTCTCCATCACTGGAGAGAAAACTTGGGGAGATGGAGAGAAGATGTGGGGAGAAATAGGGTAGACCCCACACCCCATTTTCTCCCCTGCTAATCCTTCCTCCTACTTTTCCCCCTCAATCAAAGAGGGGAAAACTTATTTCTCCCCCTACTTTCCTCCCTAGTATTCTTTCCCCCTTATTTTCTCTCCATCAAAATATGGGGTAATAGATTTTTAATTCTTTCTTTTTGGTGAAACGGATTGCTAATTCTGATTAACAACATAATAATATGTTTTAAGATCAATTTAAACTACATAATCAAATCACAAGAATGCAAAGTAAAATATATTATTAAAACAATTTACTTTTACATTAGGTCAAAATATAAAGAATTTTAATTTAAACTACACAACAAAATCATATGCATGCAAAATAAGATATATTATAAATAATTTACTTTTACCTTCTCAAAAGATAAACTTTCCCTTGAAGCAGCAAGAGTGGTAACCCCGTACGAAGTTAACCCACCAACACAAGTTGGATCAACTTCAGCCAATGCACGTAATGTCAAAGCAGCCTCTATCCGAACCTAACCACATATTTCAAACAGATATTACTACAAAGCATGAAACAAAAGCTCAAACATAAGAATACTGCTATCACACCATCTTGAGGACAATAAACGTAAATATAACAGTTTCAACTAAAACTTTCTTGATACAAGAAAAACTTATTGAAATCACAGGGACGCATAAATAACCAGGATTCTTGCCAAAACTGATTAATCATGAATATAGAAAAGCCTTAGTTCCAAAATCCCATGGAGTTGAAGTTATCTATCAAGTAACAAGTCATGCCAAAATCTTCCAATAAAAAATCCAAAAGACTAATAACTTCAACAAAGCCGAGTCCCACCATTACCATGTGCTTATATATTGATTTTAAAAATAAATAAAAAAGGAGGCAAGAGTATCACACTCTTGCCTTCTTGATCACAATGTGTGTAATACCATGTAAACAAGATAGTCAACATTAGAACTTCAGGTATACTTATGTGCTAAAAATTATACCCCTTCCGGTCCTAAATATAAGAGCTAGAAAAGGGGTTTACATTGATCCTAAATATAAGATCTCAATCCACTGTCTCCCAAATTCATAATGTTTTCCCTAAAGTATCCCCATTGATTGCACATAGTAAGGAGTTTTCATCAAGGGGTAGTTCTAATGTGCATGATTAAGAAGGGTATTTAAGGAAACAAACTGATGTAAAACACACACTCACTGATTATCACACAAACAGATTTGAAGTTGATAGAAAAAAGGCTGAAACAGGGTGAGGGAGAGGGAAAAAACAGATCAGATATGTTGGGGAAGAACAGAAAGGGAGGGAGAAATATAGAGAACTTGAGGGGGAAGAGAGAGTGGCTAAACCATGTCAGATTTCAATCATCAAAGTCTGTCCATTACAAGTTACATCCTAGCTATTTTTATAAGAGGAGATTTCCTCTACATGAAGAAATCTATTCAGCAAGTGGACATACAACTTGCATATAAAGAGCTAACAGCAAGTGGACCTACAACTTAAAAAGCTAACAGTAGCAGCAAAAGTGGACTTTTCAAAAAGCTGATACAAATACTTAAGCAAGAAGAAAAATATAATTAAACTCAAGCAAGTTATCTCCTTCTAGCATAAGTCTTTCTAAATTTCCTATCAATAACATACATTTGTTATAAATAACTAACTCAACTAATTTCCTTAATATCTGCAAATTAGTTATTTAGCTCTTATATTAAATATCAGAGGTAGTATATCTCTCAAGAGACCATTTGATTCAACCACCAAATGAAAAGGGGAAAATCTCACTCAGGTCCTAAGGACCAGAAAAAATATCAAAAAAAGTCTCAATGTAGATTCCTCTATCAAAAAAATCCCAGTATAGAATCCTCTATCAAAAAAGTCCATAAAAACCTCAATGACAGATGGGCTTGTCAATAACCACTCTATGACTTGTCAATATAGTCACATACACTTGTCAACAAAAGCTGTTTAGTTAACAAAGATGGGCTTGTCAATGGCCACTCTATAACTTGTCAATATAGTGACATACACTTGTCAACGGGAGCTGGTTTAGTTAACATAGATGAGCTTATCAATGGTCACTCTATGCCTTGTCAATATAGTCACATACACTTATCAAGCTGCTTTAGTTAACAAATCTGAGCTTGTCAATTGGTCATTCTATAACTTGTCAATATAGTCGCATACACTTGTCAATAAGGTAAGTTCACATTCGAAATCTTTCTCACTGAAGTCCCTAAGGACTTTTTCGATAAAGGATTCTACATTATGACTTTTTTTATAGAGCAATCTACACTGGGACTTTTTTTATTTTTTATTTTTTTAGTATTTTGGGCCTAAGTGAGATTTTCCAAAAACAAAAATGTTTATGTGCTTGTGTCCGATGCTTTTTACTTTGCTCCCTCAACTTGTGAAAAACTTCACGAGTTTTACATCCATCCCACAATATTATATGATCATATGATAGACATAGGAAAATTTTCGGGAATGTCTCAATGTCCTACTCAAAGCCACTAAATTTTTTATAATAGGGGAAATGAGCCCTTGAAATAGAAGACAAAACATGTTAAATTTCAAAGACCTCAAAATTGGGAACAAACCCACTTGTAATTGCAGGGTATGCAACCTCACAAGTGTGACAATTGACAAGTGTCCTTTTTTTCATAAGGAGAATAAGAAAATAATTTTTTAGACAAAAATCTTTTGCACGTGAAAACAATTTCAATGGAAACAAAAGCCTTAAATTGTGAAAGCAAAAACTTCAATTGTATAAGAAAAGGAAAAAGAGTATCTTTGGTCCTTTAACTTTATATTAGTCCCTTAATTTCACAAAATATCTTTTCAATCCCTAACCTTTACACCATCAATCCCAAATGATGATTTTTTATGCCAATCATTGTTATTTCAAAAAATTAATATGTCAATATTTGGGAATATTTTGTCAACATTTACAATTTCAATGTGTGCATTTTTTGTTTAAAAAACTAACAGTGTTCAAATTCAGAGGATTGAAAAGACGATGATGATGACAACAACAATGACAAGCATTATCCCACTAGGGTGGGACAGTTATAAGGATCACACAGCACCATTGTGCTTTATCAACAACCAAATCTTTGGATATAATGTTAACTAAAAGGTAACATTCAATAACTTCATTGAGTGTTCTTTGAGGCTATCCTCTCTTCCTTTTTAAAAGACTCTATACTACTTGATCTATCTTCCTCACCAACGCTTCCAATGGCTTTCTTTGTACATATACAAACCACATCAAGCGGTTTTCTGCCATTTTCTCTTCAATAAAAGCTATGCCAAACTCTCCTTCATATATGTCATTATGAATTGTATCTTTTATTGTATGACCATACATCCATCTCAACATCCACATCTCTACTACTCTAATGTTATGCTCGTTTCCCTTTAAAGCTCGCAACATTCACTACCATAAAGAAGGCCAATGTGTGAAGTCAACTTTACTAAAGACAATTTATGAAATTAAGAAATCAAAATGAAACCTTATGTGAAATTAAACAGCCAAAGGTGCACTTTTGCCAAAAAAAAAAGTATTTTTTACATTCATAACAACTTGAAATTTGAGGAATACTAAACAAACTAAAATAATTTCAAAATTTAAGATTCTTTACAATAAAATGGACATTGGACTCAATTATAATTTTTGTCCCCACAATTACAAGTATTTTATCATAAATTTTTCTAACAATTAAAGTTTAATCTTTAAGTCAAAGTTTAAGTCATTAATTACGATTAAAATTTTTTATCTTAGTAATTAGAAATTTTAAAATGTTTTATAAGAGAATTACATATACTAGTCACACAAACATGCAAGAGCACTCCCTACAAGGGATCCATTCCACACCAAATCAGTGTAAGCATCCATTTACCATTAAGTATTTGATAAACTTATGACCTGCTTCTCTATCACAACCCTCCCACAACAAGTAACACGACAGATTATGTTTAAAACCAAAACAAATACATACAAAACAATAGAAAAGCAATGGAATATTTACAAAAGTTATTTATTTAATATAAAAGAAACAAAAAGCAAGGCTCACCAACTTTGACGAATCAGACACTGCTGCAACTACAGTGTTGTCAAGAACTTCCTTAAATTCCAGTGGAACCTGCAAATTAACAAGAATTAAGTTGCAGTCCATCTCACACAAAAATAGAAATATCGATCTCATACATTCACCGCTTTATAATAACAACAACCCATTTAAAATAATTTTCTCATAAAAACACATACTTATGCATACCTCACCCAGTGTTTTCAGAGTATACGACAGAGTACGTAATGCAGCCACCTTCACAGAAGGACCTGCCTCAGGTGATTGAAGCTGCGAGTTGCCAGAAAGCAAGGAAGAAAATTTTTATGTACATATCTTTAAGATGGCATCAAAACTGAAATGCACAAAACAGAATCAACTTCATGATGACTAATGATTTAAATTAAGTAACTTTAGCATACCTTCATTCCAAGAAAAACCAAAAAGTTTCGTTGAGTAGGTTCTGTCATTTGATCTGTTACACCAATACGAAGGATATAAAGAACACAAGCCTGCAGTTGCAACAAGGCATGCATAATCAGAACAAAAACCTGACAAAGCCTCTGATAGAAGTGACAGAATTAATATCCTCTAGATCCAATCAAGCCCTCAATGAAAGGCCTAGAATTAATCTCCTCTAGATAAACCAGCAATTCATGTACTCTATCTCTGTATTTCTCCACACTTCTTTTCTAACAAAATCATCTTCCTTTATCTGCTTGTGCAATAGAGTAAAACACTGCCAATCCAGGATTAAATTTTCACTTTACTTGCATATGTTAAAGAAAGCAAAAGAGCATAGCAGAACTCACAATTAAGATTTGACTAAGAGTTATACCAAAAAGAGTGGGAAATATATTGAGATTTGAGAAAATACCAGTGCATGAGCATCAACTGAAGCATCAGCATCAAGCATTTCCATAACTTGCGATGCAAAGTTTTGAAGCTCACTATCTGGATGCAGGTATTTTATACGAATGGCCTGCAAGAAAGAATTAACTAAGAATGAAAATCGAAACCAAATCAAATACACTAACCTCAGATTCTTGGACTTAAAAACTGGTCTACACACCAGAGAGTCAGAAGAATGAAGGAAAAACATTACAGATAAGCATGTGCACACATCCCCCACCCACCCCCAAAACAAGGGTACAGATATTGGAGGGGGTGTTTGTTGACATCTTCCTTAAAAAAACGAATTCAGTGCCAATAACAAGAAGTCGAGATGCAAGCATAAACATAAAAACAGAAGCTTGTATGCGCTACAGGACCCACTAGTCTTTTTGAGTCTGTACTGTCATTCAACGTAAAATAAATGCAACCAAGTAAATCTTTCAATCTTAGTTCTGTTCATGGGGGGCTAGAATAGTTTTAGTTTATCTTCCATCTTTACTTTGGACCCGTTTGTTTCATCTTTTTTTTTTATGAAAGAATCACTTTTTTTTTTTTTGAAAAAAGAACATTTGATAAATTTTAGAATGTTTCTGTAAGTTTCTGAAAAAATCCAATTTCTGGTCATTTTAAGAAGCTACTTTGAGTAATTTCTACAAATAATCAAATAAGAAAGATGAGAGAATATTGATGACAATACACAGATACATAATAATATCCTGAGACCTGAAAAATCATTTTTTATTGTCGTAACCAAACACAAAATAATTTCTACATTTCATAAAATTTCAAAACAATATAAAAATCACTTATTCTTAAGCTTGAACAAGCTTGCCCTTAGACTACTATATTAGCCCATGTTAGCTATACTTTGGTTCAAGTAGCATCTCCCTTGGCCCTGGACAAAATTTTACTCTGTTCCCTCTCTTACTGAAATATTTTTCTTTTACTCTAGGAAATCAGCAAACAGCTAATATTCATCTGCAGCAGATAGCGTCATCAGAGGAGGAAGTTCAAAAGAAAGAAGAGAACAAGATTCTATAGAAGTTTCAAGATTCACCTGTAAAAAGAACACCCAAGATAATGTTAGTCCAACCCGAACATTACTACAATGTGCTCCGCTTGCTGCAGCACAACTTGGGAATGTCAGAACTAACAAAGACTGTAAGGAAAAGAGATGGCTAAATTATTAAAATGAATCCCAAGCAAAAAGAGGGGAAGAGTGCATTTCATCCTGAGAAACATACATCATGTATCACATATGGATATTTGTAGTGATATGCAAAAACATCAGAAGCAGGAAATTACATGAAGAAAACACCCATAAAAATTAATTACCCCCCCCCCCTCTTTACAAGCAAGTACAAGCTCAAGTTCATCATGAATACAAGGTGCCATTAGCATGGCATAATCCTGTTTGAACTACCTAGATGTAAAGTTAGAAATTATAACAATTATGCAATCGTAAAACACTTGCAACCAGAACCTACCGTGTGATCACCAGTGCTTCAGTAGAAAAAACTGGCATTCAAGTGGTTTCTCTTTATGCACACTCACAAAAATTGCAATATAAGAAATCAGCACATATTAAAGGCAGAACTGTAGAAGATATTATTAAAACCAACCCTGAGGAATCACGGAATAACAAAAGTTTTGGTATAAATTGGTCCATGACAAGGTATCAGAGCTTCTATGACCAACTACTAATCAAGAGTTCAATCTTTTCTACCCTCATTCTCTTAATTAAATTAATCTCAGAACAAGGTACAGTGGGCCAATACTTCATCCATGCTTCTAGACCAAAGGGATTTCATATGAAGGAGAAGGAGAGTGTTAGAGTGTTAAAGATATTAGTAATACTAAAATCTCGAGTCTTTTGGGATCAATTGGTCCTTGATGAGTAGCCAGCAGAAAACAATATTGTCAAGCAAAACTGTGGTGATCCAGTCAAGAATATACCTTTTCTGAAAGCTAAAGTTAAATGCTTCTGCAATCCACCTTCTAATTTTTTTGGTTGAGGGGAAGGACCCTTTCCTCTTAGCTGGACCTACTCAGATGCAGAAAAAAGTTAAGAAAGTTTCTTGGATCAAACAAAAAACAGAGAGAACTAGTGTGTAGAAACCTGTGCCTCAGGATTCATTCCAAGAGCAAGCAAGGAACCCAAAGCTTCAGAAAACGCATCTCGGACAGATGACACAGGATCTTCAAGGGCCTATTAGAAGCAGCAGCACAAAGATATAAAAATAGTGATTTAGACTCAAACAGAGGCCACATTACGTTTATGAAAATGAAATTGAGAAATACAACACTTGCCTTGACACAATAAGAGGCTGAACTGTCAAGCTCAGCCACCCCTAATCCAGGACCTCCAATGTTCGCAAATGCATTCAGACATCTGGCAGCAGCTATTCTCACGGAAAATGACTTATCTCCAATTGCAGATCGCACAATGATACGGTAAGCCTCTGCATATGCTGATGAAGCAGCATTACCACCAGAGCCTTCCAAGGCATTCTGAAGCATATGTAAAGCTTCATGTCTCACAAACTCCTGAAATTTAAGGGACAAAAGGGATTTATATAAGTGGAAGGATGGCCAAAACTATGATAAAGGTGTTTAAATCAGAGGACCAATTTTAAATCAAGCCTAATATAACAATTTGAACTGCATACCACCACTCAAAGCCAATTTGAGCATCAATTGATTATATTCGTCAATAAAAGAAAGCAGCATAAAGCTATCACAATTTTTTGTTTTCCTCTTTCATATAAAATAAAGCCACATTGATAAACCACATGTGCATAAATCAGTACAAAGAAACTTTATAAGGACAAATACCAATCAAGCATTGAAAATGAATTAGTACGAGATACTAAAATCTTCTCAAGTCTAGAAAATGAAGAAAATATGCCTCACGGGCCACAGTACGAAGATACCCTTTTTTTGGTTATATTAGGCGGGTTTGAATCGTTGACCCCTAGACATACCCCACATGTATCACCTAAGCTAGCCTCAAGTAGTTACAGTTGCAAAATTTTAATAAAGGTATTTGTTACTACTGCTGGAGGTAAAAACCTAAATGTCCTCATTAAAATGATACAACCTACCGGACATGTTCCAAGTCTCAGGGTAGTATAGATGACTGATAATCAAAATGCCATATGAAGCAAAAAACCGGCGAAGGAGCCCTATACGAGCTCTCAACATTTACAAATCTTCAGTCTTAAGTCATGATCATTGACCAACTAAAGCGTACCTTAATAGAAGCCTTACGGAAACAAGAAGATGGATGGGGTTAAGAACTTGAACTCAAATGTTAGAAATATGAACAGAATCAAGCACCTAAACAAGGAAAAATGTATCATCACCCTCTATAACATCAGTCCCAGACACAGAATCCTCCAAAACATAAAGATTAGGAAAACAAATATAAGGTTGAGGTTAGATTAAAGTAAGATAAAACCCTCCCCATTAAAGAGTATATCTTTCTACTCAGGTTTTGGTCTACAGGTATCCTGATAATGGAAGAGAATTAAAGAATAAAGTTATGACCATTTGAAATTATATGGAGAAGGAAAATAGGTTCAAAGGAATTAAAGAATACTTATTTAACTGTAGAATCAAATTTTTTGTACAGAAGAAAACAAGTATTCATAAATCAAGAACAAGATTGAAAAAGGGCAATTTTTTCTCTGCCTTGTGTTTATGCCCCTTCATTTTCTAAGGTTTCAAGTTGAACAACAGAGATGCCAGCTAAAAGGAAATACCTCATTAAATTTTAAAAGGTTGGATGCTATGATTGTAGTTTCTAGTAAACCTGAAGTTATTCGTCTGCCAAAATGCTTATACAATTCTCCCAAGCAATGTGCGGCACCTACAGAATCATATTTAGAAAATTGGTAAAGAAAAGACACGGACAAAATTTTAAATGCAAACTACAATGAGAGGATTAACACGCTATAGAAACGTATGTACCATAACATTTAGCATAGAGAATCATAGCAAGTATGTTAACAGTGGAAAATTTGAGGTTTAAAGCTCTAGATATCCTCTAATTAATTTATACCAACTATACTTCCTAATATATCAATAGATATTAATAAATTAATCGATAATTGATTAGTATCACCCTAATTTTATTATGTAAAATGTAGACTGAAAGTGAACAGAAGCATACACCTGAGTCAAACTGGAAAGAAAAAAATAATACTGAACACGCAATACATGAAATGAAAGAAGTAAGAAATGTGAATCCTAGAGTCAAAGCAAGAGCCTCTAGGAATCCAACCAGGGTAAATGAAGAGGCACCTATTACCATTTTCCTCTTGTTTGACAGTTTTTTAAATGTAAAGCACCATCTGAATTTAACCATTCAAACTAATGAACCCTGAACCTCAAAAATTAGGCTAAATTTGTGGGAATTGTCATTCACACTAGACAATCACCGTAAAGGGAAACCAATATTAAAAGTTAAAAAGACAAGCGCCAGCTTTCCCGTCAGAATTAAACAAATAACTGCACGTATAGATAATTACTGGGAAAAATCCAAAAGTTATATTTATATTTAAACTTTAGCCTAAAGAAACCTTTTTTGGGAAATGAAAATAACCCTTGTAAATAAATGATAATACAAAGTTGAGAGCGCATACAAGCACCAAATACAAGTCGAAAACTCTACAGCACCCTTCTTGCCCGAATTATAAAGATAAGCTAGCTCTATTATGATCACAACAAGAACACCTAGCCACCTCAATGAAAAGTAAGCTTAACATCATGCATGGGCACCTGCACTTGCTCAGTATAGAACTTGAGGGTCCATTTGGTATAAAAGAAGGAAAGGGATTTCCTTCCCTTCCTTTCTTAACAATATGTATTACATCTTATTTTCATTAGTCAACAGCTACTATCCCTTTAGCATGAAGGTCAGTTTTCATTCTCAAAGTCATTTTCCACTGAATTTTTCATTTTATTCCAATTTGTGTACCAAACAAACCCTAAGGGTGCATAGAACAAATGGGTGATAATCATTTGGTGTAGAATATGAACAACTTGTACAATTCATAGAAAAGATGCAGCTACAAGCTTAATCGTATAATCACCACAATAATGTTCCTTTGCAATTAGGAATGCAATGAGACATTACGGACGAAAAGCATATAGGGGTAACCAATTCATTAGCTTTTATATTGTCATTTATATATTTCAAATGAGCCAATCATAAATAATTCAGCACTTCAGTAGCTATCTAAAAGCTCTGAAATTCTTTGGCTTTGACAAACCAGCAACTCTCTGAGGTTCACTTCTTTTCACATCGGAAAGAAATCCCTGAAGACTACTTGCTCTAGAGTAAATTGATATCCCATCTCCCTTTGATATGATCTTTGCCATTGCTACTGATGCCAAGTGACGCACAGGCCGACGTGCACCTATAACAAGAAGGGAATATAGCGCATCCTCACATCTCCTTTGCCACAACAAAATGGAGTCCTGAAAATAAGTTGTTTCAGCATCAGAAGTCAACAAGACCAAAAGACTGTCGGCTTTGGATTTTAAATGTATAAGAATAAGTCGTTATATATATGAAATTCTAGTAAGATCGTGAACACTCAGAATTCTAGTAACTGCAAAATCAAACGAGTAAGAATGGAACCCCCGAGGCTAGTTAAGTACTTCATGAATGCGCAAATTCTCATCAGAGCTCTACTAACGTTACAAAGTTTGCCCTTTAGATTTTTCCGTTCTCTACCAGAAAAAAACAATCTGGCAAGGTGCAAACTGTCTATCCGACATGACGCAGCTAAAGGTAAGACTTCCTCACAGGTAACATAAAAGTCAAATATTGAAGAAAACCAAACATGGTGGAAGAAGAAAAATAAAAATGTATCAAGGTAACTCGCCTGATTAATGGATAGTCGCAAAAATTCGAAATATATCATCCAAGATTAGAACATTACTGCTTTCAAAGTAATAGTAAGGATTATGCAAAACCACAATACAGTCACTGATTCTAAGGACTCAAAGTGATCCTAGTGTGAGACAAGGGACGCATAGTAACGGAATTAATGGTATCAGAGATCTGAGGAAGTGCCCAGGGGTGTGGTCAGTGAGGAGATAAACGAATCACCTTGGTGCCTTCGTCAATGGCGGAGATGAGATCAGAGAGCAGATCGAAGCAAAGAAGTGGGTCTGGAGATTGCTGGGCCGAAGAAGCCACAATGGATTCCAGTTGAGCTGCCAGAACGCCGAAGCGCGAGAGTGGCACGTTATCTCTGATTAAATTCTTCGCCATTGAAGAAGCCATGGCTGGGAAGGACCCAGCGGAACAAGAAGAAGAAGAATTGAAGAGGATGAAGATCAAAGTTAACTTCGTTGCAGAGAAGACATGGCCGGGAAACCGGAAGCGAGTATCGTAGCACTATTGCGATTTAGCAAAGAGGTTATTTATTTTCCAATACTTTCCTCACAGAAAAAAAAAAAAAAAAAGTTGTCTGTACGGGTACTAATTTTTAATTTTAAAAGTGTTAGAATAAATATTTTTTTGAAAGAGCTACTAGTAGTAAATATTTTTTGAGTTCAAAAATATTTATAAATATTAAAAAATAAACTAAAAATACTAATTCTGTTAATTTAGTCTCATGGTATTATTTTTTTGTTAAAATAATGGATGGGCCTCACATAAACAAAAAATAATATTTAAGTCTAAATTCACGGATTTAGCATTATGGGCCTATTTTTAATGTTTATGGATACTTTTATATCTAAAAATATTTACTATACTAGTAGCTCTTTTAAAAAATATTTATAGATAAAATTGTACCTTCATCCATTTTAAAAATTTTCCCTAGCGATAAAACATTAGAAAAATCAGACATAAGTAAAATTGTTAAATAGAAATTTTTTCACTGATTTTAAAAAAAAATTAATTATAAAAATTTTAAAATATTAAAAAAATGGATTAAATTATGGTGTGACTGGTTTGAATGTGGATAGCCTAGATAAAATATGAGCACTCCAAACAAATAATTTTTTTCTTACATTATCTTTTAAATTTTGTGAAGCTCATGAGTTTAGTATCTTATTTGGATTAGCGGCAAAAACAGTTTTTTTAACATGATTTATAATATACGAGGTATGAAAAAAATTTTGTATTAACTTACATATACGTACTTTTATAACACTAAGTCGAATAGGACAGCTAAGTAATCAATGCCAGATGCAATTGTTTATTTTTGAACAAGACCATTTCGCAGAGGTAAATTTTAGTTGATAGAGGGTCAAGATTGCAACACATTATATTGCCATGTTTGAAGCTTTTGTCATAATGTTCGGAGCATTTGTGAAACCGTCTGGCCCAATTAACACCAAATACCTTAATTCTTTTTTAAGCATAAGGTTGTGAATGCAACTATCTTTAGGTATAATAAAGAGATAATATCATGTACATCCCAATTAAATAAAATAATATATTAATAAGTTATATAACTTATCAATAATAATTCTTTAATTTGTCAACGATAGCTCTTCATTTATCAATAAAGACTTTTTTAATATTATTTTTCATAATTTAGGCCTTAATAATATTCTTCCTATAATAAATGCACAAGTTCTCTAAATCTTCAGATTTCACCCGGCGAAAAATGAACATAAAAGTTGCTTTACTCACTTACTGATTGGGTTCTACATGTAAGAACCAACACTAGTTTATACATTTAGGACAAGAACGAGTAATTCATAATCATATGGAATTTTGTTCATAATGTTGTATAGGTTTGTTTAAATTAACATTTGTAAAAATAACTTTTATCCTAAATGAATTTTGTAAATTGAAGTTGCCATAAAAATTAATTAATATAATGTGATTTATATTTAAATATTTTTTTATAAAATAATTATGTTGACAGAAATATTTGGATGTTATATTAAAAAATCAGTTTTTAGAATGTTCAAATCTAAAAAAAAAAGGAATAAAAGTTTTTAAAAAAGTAAAAGTAGCTTCAACTTTAACACGTCTTTTTAAATAAAATCTCATTTGTTTCAAATGCTAAACCAAACATGATTTTTAACCCAAACTGATTTTTAAAATTCTGAAAGTCAGTTTTGAACTTCCTAACTGCATCCCAAACAAGCACGTAACAAATACTGGTGCATATAAATTGTTAAGCCTCTTTAGCAGCCTCTATATATTTGCTTTATAATACTAAAGCTCATGTATGATTATGTTTTTAGTCAATCAAATAACATATATGGAGTAGTCACACTAGTGTTATAGCATTCCTTCTTATTTTTAATATAAGATGTAACATCTCAAAAATTATAGCCAATGAAATTGGGCAACTTGCCTCAGCAAGTAAGGCACCCAGCCAAGGCGAGTTGATCAAAACGAAAGAGTGACTTTTAGTGTCACTTGCCTTGGCGTCCAATGTAGCCGCCGAGGTAAATGACTTGGCGTCAGTTGGGAGTCGTCGATTTTTTATAAATAAGAGGGAATACATGACAACTCGTTATTTTTTAGAAATTCTGATATGGAGAAGCAGAGCTCTGCTAGGTTTCATGAGGAGGACTCCTAAGCGTCTAATTAGCCTCCCTAATCCTCCCTCCTCCTTGTCTTTCTTTATTTATGAGTTCTAAGGAATCCAGGCTAGGATTTCTAATTTGGGAATTTCTCTATAGAACTGAATTTTTAGGTTTAAAACTCAAATTAATAATACAAAGATGTTAGACTATTGTAGTCTAACACTCCGTTAAAGGCAATTTTCAGTTCTAGCCTTAAAAGTTGGAAAAGAACTAGAAAATATCTATTTTATCCTTAAAAATAATTTAATTAATGATGAATGCCTCAGCCTTAAATCGCAATAGCCCTTATTGTAGATTGTAGAAAGGAGTGAAATGGATGGATTCCAACTGTGAAGAAGATTAAAAAAAATATAACAATATATTGTTGAACATTAAAAAAATAAAATGAAGAAAAATTATAATTTAAATAAATATATATAAATATTCAAACTAAGTATAAAAATCATTGTAGATGTATATATTTGATACATCACCGATAATTATGGGATAATGGATGATATCGAGAGTTAGAGAATCTTAGGAATACATATTTATCTAAATTGTTTTAGATATTTTCTACTTTATTTAAATCATCATCAAATTCATATTTACAAGAGCAAATTCAAATGTGATGGCGAAGCATTTATTTCTCGCCAAAAAAAAATCCCCTTTTTTCAGTCATAAAATAAGGGAAATAGTATATCGCATTGTAATCTGAATTTTCATTGCCCTCTATGATTTTTGCTACCCTCCATGATTTTTGTTGTCCACAAATTTTGAATTTTTTTTTCCAATGGGAATCATAGCTATTGCCAAGAGGAGTATATTTGTTGTCTAGGAGGCTCATGTTGTAGGAGCGGTCACTTGCACCATGGGGGATGTTCCACTGAGCTAGAGACACCGGTGATGTGTTGCCGACTCTGTTGTACTCAATTCAACCGTCACAGTCGCTAATGGCATCGAGAAATTGGTTGTCGGAGTAGCCACATCCTATTTAGACGTGACCTAACCAATACCTTTCATATATGAGTTCACCTCATACCAGCTAGCTCATTGCTTTTAACTAGTTTTAAAGGGGTGAATATGTCTAAAAGTTTCACTATTCATAGAGGACACTTGGATTAACAATAATTTTGGCGAGATCTCATTACGTTAAAGAAAATTTGAGTTCCCAAAAAGATTGAATGAAGATTAAACGTCAAACAAAGAAACTTACTTAAATATCTTTGCCTTCCCACCTCTTCCATATACCAAACACCTTGTAAGGCTTCGTTTAAGTTAAACAATTTGAGACTTCTTTTGATACATAAGCAAAATCTCGGACACATACCTAGCTCATTATGAACTATAGGCTACATGCATAATCATAGTAGCTTGTACTTTTTTTTTTTAATCGCCTTAATGAATTAAACCCCTCTCTATTCTTCTAGTTCAACTTCAAATCCTGCATTGCTTGCACTTTTGTTTTTTTATTGCTTTAAGGTGCAAATCTACTCATAAAGTATTTACATATATACATCTGACGCTACAAAATTTTATTGAGTGCAAAAATATTCATGAAAGTTCAAAATAATAAAACAAAAAAGTCATAGCCATAATATCCATTATTTTTTGTGTGGGAACCATATTGTTGTTTAAATGTGAAAAAAAAGTAACCGACATTAGGTCATATAATAGTTATGGCATTTTTGCACTATTTTAAAACATTTATATGCAATTTTTCACTTGAGAAATTTTCAATGGTGCCAAAGGCATCCTAGCGAATACTTTATTTGTAAAAATAGCCAAAATTATTGGGGGGGAAATGGCTAAAATTAAATTTAGTAATGTTCCATTTTTGGCTTTCCCATACGTTAGCCTCTAGGCCCATCCTAGAAGAAGAGAAGGAATCAAAGAATAAAATTACTTGGACATGATAATGCCACTGAATCGTGGCTTATATGGCCACTATGGGAAGCACAGAGGGATAGAAGAAGAAGATATGCTAGTTTCTAGTAACCTCAAGCTTCCTTTCCAAAAGGAAACCTTCTTAGCTGTTGTATGCGCACTAATTCCTAATTGGTCCCACACCACCTTCTCTCTCTCTCTCACTCACTAAAGGTGGTCAAAGATTGAATAAAGATGCCCTTGCTTGCAAAACTGGACCACTTCATCTACATATATCCGCCTCATCTCCATTTGCATTCCAAAACACTTTTCACGTGGATCTAATCATAACTTGTTATCACTTCTGTTTGTCCTCTTGTGTACACAAAAATAGTATTCATCTGTCTAAACTTGTCAAGATTTAATGTTAATCTTCATATGATTCATAATTTTCTTAAATATATTAGGGGGAAAACCAGTGAAATAGATGCTAAAATACAATGAGCATATATTATCGAATATATGTTCATTGTGGGTATATCTCATTCTTTAGAGCACGGGTGTTTTTTAATGTCCTTAAAATTTGCTTGTATTAACGGTTACAAAAATGACTTTTTATTTCAATTGTACTTTGTAAACTAAAGTTGAGATAAAATCAATTAATATAATGTGATTTATGTGTGAATATATTTTTATATAAAAAAATCGATTTAATAGAAGTTTGTTTGGATAATATATTAAAAAAAAATTTAAAAATTTTAAATCTAAAAAAATAGTAAAAGCCAAAAGTGATTTTTTTTTTTTTTTGGTTAAATGGAGGTGAGGTTAAGTGAGGCTCATTTAAGTTAGATTATGGGAGGTTATAGCTTTATTTGGTTTAAGAAGAGGGGAGCAGAGGTTTAGGACCCGCACTAGTACAAAATATAGATTTTACATCTGTCAAAACAGAACAAGTGTAGAAAGTATGACCGGTGGTATTTTCGTAAATATATAAAAATGTAGAAACTTTCTACACGTGTAGAAAGTAATCTTTCTACACCGGTTGGGCCCTAATCGGTGTAGAAAGTATCTTAATTTTATTTTTAAAATTTTTAATTTCTTTTAAAAATAAATGATTACTTTCTACACGGGTTGGGAGCCCAACCCATGTAGAAAGTAATTTTTCTACACCGGTTGGGCTCCCAACCGGTGTAGAAAGTATCTTAAATTTATTTTAAAATTTTTTATTTTTTTAAAAAATAAATTATTACTTTCTACATCTGTTGGGAGTCCAACCTGTATAGAAAGTAATCTTTCTACACCAGTTAGGCTCTCAACCAGTGTAGAAAGTATTTTATTTTATTTTAAATTTTTTTAAAAAATATATTATTACTTTCTACACCGGTTGGGAGCCCAACCCGTGTAGAAAGTAATCTTTCTATACCGGTTAGGCTCCCAACTTGTGTAGAAAGTATTTATTTTTATTTTTTTAAAAAAATAAATTATTATTTTCTACACCGGTTGGGCTCCCAACCCGTGTAGAAAGTATTTTAATTTTATTTTAAAAACCATGTGCTCCTCTTCTGTCGTTCTTTTATTCCCTACCTCATCTTTACCATCCGCACAGCGTCCTCATCCTGATTTGGTCTACCGAGTGAGTTCGGTTACGAAAACTCAGAAGAAAAACCCGAAGGTCAAACTTTAAAGTCCTCTGACGCATTTCGATCCCAAAAGGTAAGATCCATGGCATCCTGATTCTACCAACTGGTGTTTATTTAGTTCCGGGGCATGATTTCTTGAAAAATTTCCCTACCCGATGTTTGTTCGGAGATTTCCATAGGGATGGGGTTTTTAGTCTTCATTTTTCTTCTCATGATGGATATCGGAAGAACTTAATCTTGTGTAGATTATTATATGAGTAATTATCTTCTCTGGTGCTTCATATCCAGGAGGTCTAGTTAGAAGCAATGACGACCACAGCTCGACCCACTTGGGCACCTGCTAAAGGTGGCAACGAACATGGTGGTACTCGAATTTTCGGTCCATCTCAAAAATACTCATCAAGGGACCTTGCTATGCACACCACTCTCAAGCCAAGGTAGGGTTTTGGTCATCTCTGTTCAGTAAGGTTTTGGATCATTTTTACCTTAATTTTAGTAATATTATGGTTGCCTTTCCTAAGTGCTCTCCAGAAAATAAAACAGTTACCAGTTTCTCAATTTTTTCCTTCACCAGCACATATGCCTTTATTATTGTGCTTCATCATGTAAAATTATTATACCCTGTGTCAAAGGAGCCATCAATTGAGGATAACCCTCCTATGTTGATGTCTTGTGGCCATGTCCTTTGTAAGCAGCCTATTGCAAAGATGTCCAAGAACAACACAAAGTCGTTTAAGTGCCCATATTGTCCCACTGATATTGACGCTGCACAATGCATGCAGTTATACTTCTGAGTTCTGATGTTAATGAACTGTAAGAAAACACACACACTACCACTACCTCTCATGTGCATCAATAGAAGATGGTTGGTGCAAACTGGTCCCATGCTGCCTTGACCATATTGGAATTATTCATATTCATTACTCGATATTATTATAATATTATTCTCACTCTTGCTTATCAAGTATCAGCTAAACATCATTTCTCTCTATGTGTGTGTGTGTGTATAGGCATACATTGATGTGTTTGGATATGTCTTGTTTCCCCATTTAATATTATATATATATATATATATGGATTTAGACAGGACACATTTTTCCTCCTTTTTTAATTAATGTTTGATCCTATCTAATAAAACTAGTGTTAATTTCTACCTTATTCCTTCACATCAGGAACATGGTGATCAAGAATAATCCTGTGGCCCTTAACAAGTTCTTAGACTTAGACTTTTATTTTCTATTATCAAGTGTTGAAGCTTCTCTTTTATTTTACCCGCAACCATATTAACGCTGTTTGCTGCTAATTTTGCTATTGACTTTCAGAAAAAACATAATGTTATTCCCTCTATAACTGTGATGAATGTTGCTTGATTCATTTGCTCCTTGTCTTAGGCTTCTACATTAATTATCATATATAACCCATAAGCTTACATATGCAGGACTAGAAATTATACGCATATAGACGATTGATAAGGAAAAAAGCATATATTTCTTCAGGACCATAGCCCAGTTTTATATTTCATATAGCTAGCAAACGTACTTGGGAACCATATAAATAAATACTAGCTAGTGATGACTACTAATTATTACCTCTTGCGCTTGCTTTTAGAGGAGGTAGATGATGAAGGATTTGTATGCCAATTCCTTTTCCTTTGATTAATAAACCAGTTATTTATTTGCTTTAGTTGTAACCATGTTTCCTACACCAACCTTGCCTTGTCTTCCTCCTCTGTGTGTGTGTGTGTGTGTGTGTAACAAACAATATGATCACTAAAAGCTCATTACTTAAAGACACACACACACATCATCATGCATGTACTGAAAATCAAAGTGATATAAAGCGTACAGTAGGATAAGGCTATTTAGAATGAGATTGCCACCAAGCTTTTAAGAGGGAGGTTATGTCACCAGGCAGCTTCCCGGCACGTCTCTGTGTGTGTGTTTGGGGGGACAATGGAACAGTTCATTAAAAACAATAATAATAATAACAGTTCATGAATTGAGAAAAAGTGCTTGAAGAATGCAAATGATTGTGATTTACATACATATATTTGAATCATATATCCATATAGTATTGCACCCAGGAACAAGAACAAGCACATGCATCTGCTTCTAGCGTTGGTGCTTCACTAATGAACTAGACTTTATTGTTGTCTTGTCCTTGAAGTTTTAATTTGGGGAAGCAAGCTGTATTTGTGTTCCTCACAAGTGGTATTAGCGACTGCACCACATCCTTCATAAGCTGGCATGTAATATGCAACACATGTATTGACAAAAAATGATATTTTCACTTATGAGTGTAATGTCAAACATGTTATGTTAAAAACTATTTGGGATTGAACATGTTGAATTTCATTGTCACTGTTTGGTATTGGACTTGACTTTGATTGTACAAATTTCATTGTAAAAGTGAAGCCAAGTTTGTTTACCTGCATTGATATAGCTTTGTTAATATTTTGGATTGGAATTTGATATTTCATATTATTTTTGTTGTAATTGTTATGTTTTATTAGGTGTTTGGTTTTTTATTATCATGTAAACGGGTTTGTAACAGAATAAAAAAACAATTTTTTTTTTCAAAAAATGAGTTTCTACACCTGACGAACAAGGAGGGGTATAGAAAGTGGAACTTTCTACACTTGGTGTGAGACGTCAGGTGTAGAAAGTCCCAGTTTCCACACTTTCTACACCTGACGTGAGAAATCAGGTGTATAAAGTGGGACTTTCTACACTATTTTAGAACACATGTAGAAAGTCCGGACTTTTTACACCTGTTGTTTCTAAACCTGTTTTTTTATGTCAAGTGTAAAAATTCATTTCCATCACATGTAAAAAATCATTTTTCCACTAGTGTCGTTTGGTTCGATCCCATTACACCCTGCAGTACAGTGCAATGATAATGCAATGCAATATTAATTACAGGGCTAGTGTTTGGTTTGATTTTTAAGCAAGGTGTAATGAGTTATTATTTTAACAATTATTTAAAATTAATATATCACACAAAGTCTATTTTACCCTTACTATAATCTTTCTAAAAAAATTGTTAAGATTCATCACGCTACCTCATCATAACTGTCGCGCTATCTCACCGAAGATCGTTAAATAGCGATGGTTGTGGTGGTGGAGGATGGTAACGGCGTTGTGGCAGCGGAAGGTGGTGATAGAAACAACAATGGAGGAGGAGGTAGTGGCGCTGGCAGCAGCGATAGTGGAAGAGAAGGTCGTGGTGGCTGCAGCGGTAACGTCGGTGGACGTAGTGGTAAAGAGGTTTGGTCGATGAGGAGGAGGTCATTATGGCAGTGGCAACAATGGAGGTGGTGGTGGCGGTAGTGGAGGAGAAGGTATAGTGGTGGTGGAGGGGCTAGAATAAGAGGAGGTAGTGGCGACAGCAATGGTAGGGGTGGTGGGGGCGATGGTGGAAGAGGAGGAGGTAGTGTCGGCGACGTAGGGTGGCGGTGGTGGAGGAGGAGTTAGTGGCGGCATTGGTGGAGGAGGAGATAGTAACAACGGTGGTAGCAATAAGGGAGGAGGAGGTAGTAGCGGCAGCAAGGGGTGGCGGAAGAGGAGGTAGCGGTGGCAGGTAGAGGTGACAGCAGTGGAGGAGACGGAGGAGGTAGTAGCGTGATGTGGCTAAGTAAAAAGATATAAGTAAAATAAAGAGAAGTGAAACTAAATAGTAAATTGGACTTTTTTTAACCATGCAATGGGATGGTAATGAGGATTCATAGGGGAAAATGTATGAATGAGGATTATCAATTTTTTGGTAATCATCATTACCATGGTAAACCCTATTACCATGTTAAAGAGCAACCAAATACTCTTCTCTTGGTAATGCAATCATGATTACCATTGCAGGCATGCAATGGGGTTGAACCAAATGGGCTCTTAGTTTCTTGTTTAGTTTAGAAAGGTAGGTGAGGGGAGCTAATTATAAGTGGACAAATATACCCTTTTCTCTTTATCTATATATTTTCCTTTTTATTTTACAATTTTTTTATTAAAATTGTTATTTCTTAAATTATTAATAGAATTCTAACTCAACTATCATGATAGGAAAAAGTGGAACAAAATTAGCAGACTAACTTGAATTGGGAATCATAGTTAAGACCAAATTTATTACTTCCACTTTTTGTAGAAGAAAACTTGTTGTTCTAGTTTTTTTGCATGCTAATATGTTGAGTAATAGAAAATAATTACCTTCACATTATAAGATATTTTGAAGATATTTCATAAGAATATAGCTGGGCTTGGATCTACAGGTACCTGGCAAGTGGTAATGAAGGAGAGGACGGAGGCGCCGACGAAGGAGCTGAGTGCGGCGGCTCCGCAAGATGATTTGGTTACGACGCTGGAGAAGGAGAAGGAGAAGAGAGAAGTAGACAAGTAAGTGAAGGCACATGCGATATGATAGGGAAACGAGGTTTTTAGTTCAGAGGGGTAGCTATGAAATATCAAAAAATTGTTATGGGCATTTTTGTCAGGATGAGACACAAAATTTCTCTCACTAGAAAAAAAAACCTTAAATTTAGAGGGTTGAGAAAGGAGGGGAGGTGAGCACAAGAGGACAAAATTTTTCCCCACCCCTCACCTTCCAACTAAATAGGGTTTTTATATCTCCAACCCTCACCTCACCTCACCTCAAAAAATCTTCAACCAAACAGATCCTAAAAATCAGGGTTAGCTTTAATACCTTGACATTTTGGCCAAAAAAACTACTTGTCCCCAAATCTATGACAAACATCATTTTTGGCCTCAATTAGCTTTCAGGATTCAAAATGACAATTCTAATGAGAAAATCCATTCAGATCAAAGCTTTAATCAATTTGCCAACAAGGTTGACCTAGTTGGTAAATGGATTGGCTCATAAATATAAGGTTCTAAGTTTAAATTCCACCAATGTGAGGATATTGTTGGTGGATGATCTATAAATACTTCTATAATCACTCTTTGAGTACGGAGGCATGCTCTAACCCTGATGAGCCCTCGAGACCCAACTCGCTTAAACTTTTTTATACAAAAAAAAGCTTTAATCACTTTCATTATTCTTTTAACAAAAACTTCAAAGTACTTAGAAGGAAGAGATTTGATTGACTAACCAACAAATGTTGGCCCAAGTGGTAGGTTGATACATTGGCCCCTTAACCAACTAGTATCAAGTTCAATCCTAGGGTTTGGAGAAAACTCTCGTGAGAAACCCCAGCCCCTTAATTAGATGATAAGTAAAATATTTGCATATTTATTTTTTCTTATGAGAAGATTTTTTGAATGATATTTAAGCGTAGTGTAATGAATTTGGGTGTAATTGATAGATAAATAATGATTTTGACATAAAATAAAATTCATTGAAAATACTAAATTTTGACAATGTTTCACTTTTCAGGCAATATCTGGAGTTCTAGATGTATGATTGAGACGTTCTTTATATGTATAGAAAGCTAAGAAACATTCCTACAACTTTCATATTAAGGCTAAAACTCAATTCTTCCTTCAAGAGTTCTGAATTTTGCTTAGAAGTTGAGCATGTGAATTTGTCTAAGTCTGACATTTATCCACTAATTTGGTCATAACTGGAGCTACAAATGTTGAAATAAGAAGGTCTCACATGATTTTTCCAGATAAGATCCAGATCTACAACTTTTATGAAGAAGAAAAAAGTGAGATTCTACCATTTTAATTGTCAAAAGTTGGCTGCAATCAAGGAGTAAGGTGGTCACAAGGTCAACATTGGTGGCTTATAGTATAGATTCTTACCTAACAAGTAGAAATTTTTGCACCACATTCATCTATAAATAGAGGAGTGGAAAACACAAGGAGACACATCATCTTAAAGTTTAATTTCATTCATTTTATTGTTGTTGCATACCTCCTTCATGGAAGGTTTAAGTAGTCCTCCTTTATGGATGGTATAAATTGTCACCTACATGGAAGGTTTTACCTCCTATATAGAAGGCTAGATTTTTCCATTTTCATGCACCTTGTAGTTGTATCTTTATGTTTTAGAATTTAATAATCAAGTTTTCTGTAATGTTTATGAAGATTTCAATTTATTTTGGTTTTGTTTTAAATTTCATCATGAGCTAAATTTTCATTTTCTTAGGGTGATGACGTAGCTTACTAATGATGGATTGAATCTTAACTTATTAAATCTAGTTCTAACTATTTCTTCATAATTGAGTTTTAATTATTGTTCTTAATGCTTTCAATTGATTGGCCATCTTATGAATGACTTCAATATGCATGTTGAGACTGGAAGGGGATGCATGTGTGTAGATCCTATAATTTAAACCATAACTTGCATATGAAATAGGAATATATTCATATGGGTTATGTAGTCTTAATGAGTTCCATAGATCTTAATGCATGATTAATTGTTTTAATTCATATAGGGATATATTGGATTAGCAATTAATTATAGAATTGATTGACCTTAAAAGAGGCTTTTAATTAAATTAGGGAAGCTTGACTATTAATCATGTGAAATACATTGGACTAGAATAGATAGGTGATTCAATACGAAATTTGCTAAGTGAAATCTAATCCCTAGGGCTTTTCCTCATATTTGTTTCATATAAATTACATTTATATTTAACCATTTTTATTTTGTAATCTCATTCACTAACTAATCAATCGACTAAATAGAATTAAAATTACCAATTTTGGTACTTAGTGATCAATCCTCATGAGAACGATACTTTACTTACTTCTATATTACTTGTTTACGATAGTGTATACTTACACTTTTTAATAAATCATCTACACATCGTAACATTGGATCTCTGTTGGGTATGGTTAGATTAGTCGGTTGTTCAGATACCTGCTAATAAGATTAAAAAAAACTTTGACTCCCAGTGTTTCCATTGCAATAAAATAACCAAAGATTTGATTGACTAAACTAATCAATAGTTTTGTAGGGGAGAGAAGCATCATTTTCGGTGAAACTCAAGAACTCTCACAAATGGCCAATTTTGGTACTCAGTGATCAATGCTCGTGGGAACGATACTTTACTCACTTCTATATTACTTGTTTACGACAGTGTATACTTGCACTTTTTAATAAATCATCTACACATCTGTTAACATCATGAAATTCCTGTCAAATGGCACATTTACCTTTAGTTTTGCATACATTTTGGGTAAATTCATAGATAATAGATGATAAATGTGCAAAAGTAATGTGCTCAGGGGTATTAATGATAAAAATGTGTAATTTCTCTGTTTAAGCCCCATAATTGTATTAAAATTATATCAACACTGTTTTTATAGATTTCATTGTGTTGATAGGTTAATATTGGAGCCATAAAGAAGTCATTGGAGGCATCAAAGAATGATCAAGAAGTGGGAATGGAGCTAAGGAAGTCAAAATACCATGGAAGAACAAGAAAAGGATGAAGAAGACCAAAAAGCTTCATGTGGAAGCTTGGCCGCGGCCAACATCATCAAGAAAGTTTGGTCGCGGCCAAAGATGTGCCAGAAACTTTTTGGCCGCGGCGAAACATCTTCCAGAAAGATTTTTGCTGCGACCAATGCCCGAAAACATCAGCTACGCGTTTTGATTCAGAACGGATTTTTAGGGCATATAAATACCAAAACCTTGAAGCAGAGACTGATTCTGGACCTGGGAGGCGCCGTGGAGACAATGCTCTGCTAGGGTTTGGAGCTTGGAGGTGGAGATTGGGCTAGATTTTGAAGATTTGAAGAGATTTGAGCTTCTCCTTTTGGTTGTTCTTCTCCTTCTACTGTATTTCCCTCTTATTCTAATTTGTAACTGATTTATGCCCTGTTTCTTCTAGGTTTTATGAACATGTGTAGCTAAAGTTTATTGTTTGGATTGTTTTGAGCCCTTGTATAGATTAAGTACTCATTTTCCTTTTATATTCATGTTGAATGGTTGGTTTATGTTGATTTCACTCTATTCTTAATGCTCCTTGTTGATTGATCACCAATGAGGTTGTTGGGTTCACTTGGTTGATGCCTGAGAGGGCTAGATTGAGTGTAGAACTTGAGTTTAATCGTGTGGGAACTTGAAATCCGAGGGTTGGATGGATGGTTTTGTTGATGAGGTAAAGATACACACTTTGACCCCACATAGCCACATAGGTTCTGCAATGTAGGATGGGTTTAATTCTTCAATTAAGAGATTAATGAACTAATTAAGCTAAACACCTGTTTGGAGACTTGAGAGAGCACTTATGGGTAAATTAGTGACCTTGGTTAGCATAATCCATCATTGAGAGCTTATGTTGTGGGGATTTGAATGAGTACCTATGAAATGCAAGGGGGATAAATAATCCTAACTTCCACTGCATCTTCCATAGTCCATGAATCATTTGATATATTTTTAGTTTAGTTTATAATTATGTTTTTCCTCCAATTGTGGTAATTGTCTAACTCGAATTAGGCGAAAGTGCAATAATCTCTACTTAACTGGGTTTTGGAAACAAATCCTCGTGGGAACGATATCTTACTCATCACTTTATTACTTGGCGCGACCCGTGCACTTGAGGAATTGCGGACAACATCGTAACAAGCTTTTGACACCGTTGTTGAGGATTGTTGTCATTAATATCAATACAAAATAATTTTAATACTAATTTGGTCTTCATATTACATTTATTTTCTCTTTGGTGTCTTGTGTTTCTTTTTAAGCTTTTACTTAATACGTGACCAGATCAAAGGAGACTAAATTACAACCTTTGGATTCTGAGATCGAGAGAACTTGGTGAAGAATTCGAAGAGTTTAAAAGTAATCTACTTCAACCCTAAGCAATCCGATGGCAAATCCAAGAGAAGGAGCAACATATACCAAAACCCTCCGTGACTATGCAACACTAACAGTTATGGAGACAACTTATGGAATTAGAAAACCGCCAGTAACATCCTATAATTTTGAAATCAAGCCTGTAATTATCCAAATGGTGCAAGCAAATCAATTCGGTTGTTTACCAATAGAAGATCCTAACACACATATAGCCAGTTTCCTAGAAATCTGTGACACATTCAAGCATAATAGTGTTATTGATAATGCTATTAGGCTTAGACTTTTCCCTTTTTCACTCAGGGATAAGGCTAAGAGCTGGTTACACTCTCTACCAGTGGGAAGCATAACTCTACACGGGATGCCCGGCCCAGAAATTTTTGGAAAAATACTTTCCTTAAGGAAAAACTGCTAAATTGAGGAATGAAATTACCTCATTTACCCAGCATGAACTAGAAAGCCTCTATGAAGCCTGGGAAAGATACAAGGAGTTGCTAAAGAGATGTCCTCATCATGGATTACCAGATTGGTGGCAACTGCAAACATTCTATAATGGGATGACACATACCACTAGAATTCTTATAGATGATGCAACTGAAGGATCTTTAATGGAAAAAAGTCTAGATAATGCCTACAATCTACTTGAGGAGATGGCAGCTAATGTATACCAATGGCCTTCTGAACGTAACATTTCAAAGAAAGTACTTAGAGTGCACGAGCTGGATATCCTTACAACTTTGTTTTCTCAAGTTGCATCTATATACAAGTAAGTGAGGTCATTGAAAAATAAAGCAAATGTAATCAGTACTCCTTATGAAACCTGTGATCGATGTGGAGAACCTCATGTGAGTACGCAATGTCAAGAAGGATACCCATCCAAGCCTTCTCAGTCAGAGAAAGCTCATTACATCAAAAATCAAATAAATGACTCATTCTCAAACACTTACAATCCAGGTTGGTATAATCATCCAAACTTTGGTTGGAGGAATAATCAAAATGTGTTCAAGTCGCAAGGGAACTATCAGCAACAAGCTCTTCAACCACCAAATCTACCATAACAGAAAGTGAATGCAGAAGATGCACTGGCTCAACTAACCATGAATACATATCAATTTATGGCTAGAACTAACGCAACACTTAAAAGCCAAGAAGCCTTAATAAGGAACTTGGAGATCTAAATGGGCAAAATTGTAAATATGCTGAATTCCAAACAATCAGGCACTCTTCCAAGTAACACTAAAAGAAACCCAAGAGAGTATGTGAAGGCCGTTACATTAAGGAGTGTGAAAGAATTGAAAGATCCGGTAATGAAAAAGAAGAATGACAGAGAAAAAGAAAGCGAAGAAGAATAAAAGAAGGAAGTACAGAAACCTAAAGAGGATGATGTAGTAGCAAGAAGAATAAGCTTTCCAGATAATCCTCCTCCATATGTACCACCAGTTTCATACCCTCATAGACTTGTAAAGGCAAAGCTAGACAAGCAGTTTGGAAAGTTTCTGGAGGTTTTTAAAAAGCTACATATCAACATCCATTTTGCAGACACTCTTGCCTAAATGCCCAGTTATGCAAAATTCATGAAAAATATTCTCTCAAATAAGTGTAAACTGGAGGAATTTGAGATAGTTGCACTTATTGAGGAGTGCATGCTATTCTACAAAAGAAATTACCACCAAAGCTGAAAGATCCAAGAAGCTTTTGCATACCTTGCACCATAGGTCAATGTAACTTTGAAAGAGAACTTTGTGACCTAGGAGCAAGTAAAAATCTCATGCCTCTATCTGTCTATAGAAAAATCGGTCTTAGAGAGGTGAAGCCTACCACAGTTTCATTACTTCTAGTTGACCGATCAATAAAACATCTGAGGGGTGTCTTAGAAGATGTTTAAGTAAAAGTGTACAAACTCATATTTCCAACTGATTTCATCATACTCGACATGGAAGAAGACCAATAAATTCCTATCATTATTGGGAGGTCATTCCTAGCAACTAGGAGAACTCTAATAGATGTACAATAAGGAAAGCTAACATTACGAGTTCAAGATAATCAAGTATCTTTAAACATTTTTAAGGCTTTGTCCTTCCCAAATGAAGGTGACACCTGTTACAGAGTAGATACATTAACCAACTGCACAAAAGACGTGGTGAATGAAATCTGCATGGATCAACCATTAGTAATGAGAATAGTAGATGTATCAAAATCTACTAATCCTGAAATCTTGGAGCAGATTAGGTACCTTGATGAAAATTCACCAATTTTTATTAAGAAGCCATTTGAAGATTTGGGAGAAAGGCCAAGTAAGCCGGTACCATCAGTAGAAAAGCCACCAGTACTGGAATTGAAAATACTACCATCCCACTTAAAATATGCTTATGTGGGAGAAAATTCAACATTACCAATGATCGTCTCTGCAGTTCTTACTCCCAAAAAAGGAGAAAAGTTATTAAGAGTTCTAAGGGAGTATAAAACATCATTTGGATGGTCGATAGCTGATATAAGAGGATCAGTCCTTCCATTTATATGCATAAGATCCTAATGGAATATAACTACAAGCCATCTATTGAGCACAAGAGAAGACTTAATCTGAATAAGAAGGAGGTAGTAAGAAAGGAGGTAATAAAGTGGCTGGATGCGGTATAATCTACCCAATCTCTGACAATCAATAGATAAGTCCAATTCAAGTTGTTCCAAAGAAGGGTAGAATGATAGTGGTGCCTAATAAGAAAAATGAATTAATTCCACAACGAACGGTAACGAGCTGGAGAGTGTACATTGACTACAGAAAGCTCAACAAAGCAACTAGAAAAGATCACTTCCCTCTGCCATTTATAGACCAGATACTGGACAGACTAGCTAGGAAAGCCTATTATTGTTTTCTAGATGGGTACATGGGATATAATTAAATTACAATTGCACCAGAGATTCAAGAAAAAATAACTTTTACATGTCCATATGGCACATTTGCTTTCAAAAAGATGTCATTTGGTCTATGTAATGCACCATCAACATTTCAAAGGAGTATGATAGCGATCTTTTCAGATATGGTGGAGAAATTCATTAAGGTGTTTATAGATGATTTCTTAATTTTTGGAGAATCATATAATCACTGTCTTGCAAATCTAGCAAAAGTCTTACAACGCTGCGTGGAGACAAATTTTGTTCTAAATTAGGATAAATGTCATTTCATGGGGAAAGAAGGAATCGTGCTAGGTCACAAGGTACATGATCAAGGCATTGAAGTGGATTGAGCCAAGCTTGAATAATTGAAAAGCTACCACCTCCCTCCTCAATTAAGGGCATTCATAATTTCTTAGGACATGCAGGCTTCTATAGAAGATTCATCAAGGACTTCTCAAAAATCATAAAGCCACTTTGCATGCTATTGGAGAAAAACACTCCCTTTGTGTTTAATGAGGAATGTTTATCAGCCTTCCAAACTCTAAAAAGAGCCTTGACATCTGCACCAGTTATCATGGCTCCAGATTGGAACCTTCTATTCAAAATGATGTATGATGCAAGTGATTATACAGTCGGGGCTATTTTAGCCCAAAGAAGAGGCAAGATTTTTCATATTATCTATTATGCTAGCAGGATACTCTTAGACGCACAGCTAAATTATGTAACAACAAAAAAGGAGCTTTTAGCAGTGGTGTTTGCATTTGACAAATTCAAAGCCTACTTGATCGGGTTTGTCTGGACGAACCACTCAGCAATCAAATACTTGATCGAGAAAAAAGATGCTAAGCCTAGATTGATCAAATGGGTGCTTGTGTTACAAGAATTTGACTTAGAAAATCAAAGACAAAAAAGGGACCGAGAATCTCATTGTAGATCATATTTCTTGGTTAAAGCCATTTGAATAAAAGAAATAATCACCAATCCAGAAGAATTTTCTTGATGAGCAACTCTTTGTTGTGCAATCACAACTCACCCCTTGGTATGCTGATTTCGTAAATTATTTAGCAAGTAGAGTAATACCTTATGAACTTTTTAAAGTACAAAAGAAGAAGTTTCTAGCTGATGTAAGACATTACCTTTGGGAGGATCCTTTCTTATATAAACAATGCCCAGATCGAATTATCAGGCGATGTGTTCCTGAGGAAGAAATGACCAGCATCTTAAATCACTGTCATTCATCTCCATATGGTGGTCATTTTAGAGCAAATAGATAGCTACTAAAATCCTTTAATTTGGGTTTTACTGGATTACACTCTTCAAGGACTCCCACAGAATTGTGGCAACCTGTGACAGATGTCAAAGAACAGGAAATATCTCTAGGAGACATGAAGGTCCTTTAACGAATATCTTAGAAGTTGAGCTCTTTGATGTATTGAGGATCGATTTTATGGGCCCTTTCTATTCTCATTCAGCAATCAGTTTATTTTAGTGGTTGTTGATTATGTCTCCAAGTGGGTTGAAGCAGCTGCTTTTCCTACAAATGATTCTCGAGTGGTTGTGAATTTTTTAAGAAAAAATATTTTTACAAGATTTCGAGTTCCCAGAGTTATTATCAGTAATGAAGGAAGGTATTTTTACAATTAACAACTTCAATCAATGTTAGCTAAATATGGAGTAACTCATAAGATTGCAACTCCATATCATCCACAAAATAGCGGGCAAGTGGAAATCTCAAACAGAGAACTGAAATGGATCTTAGAGAAGAAGGTGAATTTCAATTGGAATGATTGGGCTAGGAAATTGGATGATACACTTTGGGCTTATAGAACTGCCTTTAAGACACCAATTGGTACATCCCCATATCAATTAGTCTACGAAAAAGTATGTCATCTTCCAGTAGAAATGGAGCATAGAGCATATTGGGTAATAAAAGCCTTAAATTTTGACTTAAAGGCAGCCAGTGAGAAGAGACTTCTCTAACTCAATGAGCTTGAAGAATTCAGACAACAAACTTATGAGAATCCAAGTTATACAAGGAGAAGACAAAAATGTGGCATGACAGAAGAATTTTGAGGAGAGAGTTCACACCAGGATAAAAAGTATTGTTGTATAACTCAAGGTTAGAACTCTTTCTAGGAAAACTGAGATTAAGGTGGTCAAGACCTTTTACTGTGGTTAAGTATGGCTATAAGGATCCATGAAAATTCAAGATGGTGATCGAAAATTCAAAGTGAATGGGCAAAGGCTAAAAGAGTATAATGACGGTACACTCAATACTTTTAAAACTGTCATCACGTTTGAGGAACCAACAGGTAAGTTATAAACCTTAAAAAATGGGGAAAAATGAAAAGAAAAAAAATTGTTTTTTTTGTCTAGCTAAAGACGTTAAAGAAAGACGGCTATTTGGGAGGAAACCCAAAACTTCTTTTCCTTACTCATTACTCTTTCTTTCCTACTTACTGAAGCACAGTACACTGCATTGAAAATTTTAATTCTCATCATTTTCATAGAGGAATTTCTTGTACAGTTTAAAAACAGGTTTTCCACTCTTTCCAAAGATATGCTTAGAAAGATCTATAGTTGTCGACTTGAAAGAATGAAGATATTCAAGCATTTAGGCCTTCCTGAGGATGTACGCTGGATAATTGAAGCTAAGGTACATTTACAGGTGAGATTCATGAGTCATTTATTAAACCTATGTCAGGAATGGGAATAAGTTCTTACTCCAAAAAGAGAAGAGCTAAGAAAATGCAAGTCTGTCCTAAATGTTCAAGGTGGAATTGTGATAAGCGTTGTCAAAGCCAATGTATGATTTCTACAAATCAAGAAGATAAAATTCAATTCATAAAGGATGGACTGAGTAAGGAGTCACTTGATGATATTATTCAAACTCTTGAGACGCATATGAGTGGTGATGTTCATCGTATTCTTCTCGATAAATTGGATATATTCAACAAAGAAAAAGAGCGTTGCCATCTTGGGAATCTGACATTAAAAGACCCTGTTTGCCAGTTTATAAGAAACTGGATGGGAAGCAAATCCTCGATTCATAGAAAGAATTTAAGCCGTTACTGGACATAAAACCAAAGGAAGATGTGAGCCACAATCATAACTACTGTATATAATCATGCTTTTGTCTAATTTGTCTTATCTTTTCAGTAACTTTTGACTTTCTTTACTTATTTTGTTTAATTTCTTTATGCAACGGCCTACCAGTCATTCGTGTCGAAAATTTTTCAAACTTCTTTGACAAATGTGTGATTTTCATGATCTTGTTGTCATTGTTTTAGTATTATAAATATGCACTCTTCCACTTGTAAACACAAAATGTCTCAGAAAAATAAAGAGAGAAAGGGTGGAAAGTTTATACCTGCAGCAAAAGAACTTGGAAGTGCATTAGTTGTTAGAAAGATCAACTTTGTATACTGGGGAGGTATCCAGGGCCTAAGGGGAAGTGTGGTTATTTCTGTAACCATTAACGGTAGCAAGGGTTTGGGTGTAAGGGTGAAGCAGTTAGAAGATCACATCTTTTGCTTAGGACAAGAGTTACAAGTTTCAAGATTGCCTGAACGAATAGGACGTATATTCTACAGTGCTGAAGCTTTTATTACTCTATCCGGTGGTTTGAAAACGTTGGATGGAATCTCTAGCGTTGCATATTGGGCTAAACTGAACTTTCATAAAAAAACCGTTAGGATTGTTAAATATTAATGGTTTTTATGATGATCTATTATCTTTTTTTGACCATGCTGTGAAAAAGGATTCATAACCCAAGCGACTCGTCATTCCATAATTTCTGCGCCAACTGCTGATCAACTACTTGATCAACTGTAAACCTATAAACCTAGAACATATCTATTAGTCAAGCAAGGTGGTCAATCTTCAGATAACAGTCAGAAGCAGAATTCAGATACCACTCTCCGGTTGTAACTTTCCTTAATATTATGGTTTTACTCTTAATATTTTGGTCTACTTTATTGTGTGCTTATGTTTTTAAATAGAAACCTTCTCTAAACTCTAGAAGACATTGGGGACAATGTCTAATGTAAGTTGGGGGAGGAGTAGTAAAAAAAAGTATAATTTCTTCATTAGATAGTTAGTCAATAAAACCATTAGATGCATGGGGTGTGTAAAGATGGCAGAGTAAAGAGTTATTCTTAACTCTTGAGACGCATCTCATTAGTTGCATGTTTTTGTTTCACCTTTTTTTTAAAAAAAATGTCCCAACTAAAAAAAATTATTGTCTAGGTACTTTTCAATGAATTTAAGAAGTATATAAGTTATAAGCATAGATTAATTAAATTTAGAGATTTCATAGCATGATTGAACAACTGATTGTTAAGATTGGTGATGAATTTTGAGACTGAATGAGCTAAATTTGAAAGCCCATGGCCGTGAGATTTTAAGCCTATTTGTTTAATAATGATTATCTTTCTTGTGTGTGATATTCACCTATTAAGTTGTCACTCTAGAACTTGCTCTAAATTTGGTTGAGATTACATGTCATATGCCTATTCAAAAATGATAAAGGCATTCATTTCTTTCTTTAGCCATAGCCAAATAGCCAACCTTGTAATTATATCGTTGATAACCTCTTTAAGCCTAATTGCTTGTTTCTTTATTCTCAACCCATTAACATGTGTTTTAATGATATATCAAGTGTTTTTTCCTAATTCAGAAGATTAGCAAAGCATTTGAATTTTTTGTGAATTGGACTTTTGACAAGTGTGGGGGTGTATATATTATCAATTATAGAATTACAAAAGTTATGTAAAAAAAGAAAAAGAAAAAAAGGATGAAAAAAAAAGAAACAGAAAAAGAGAAGAAAAGATATTATGTATTTGAATTAAAATTGTGGGTTGTTATAATTAGATAAATTTATTCATAAGATGAACCATTTTTCAATTGCTCTATTTACTTCTTAAATGTAACCCTTCATATCATGTTTTACATTTCTTTTACCTTAACCCCATTACAACCCTCAATAAGTCCTTTTGATTTAAATTATGCATATGAATTAGTTTGTGAAGATTGAGATTCTTAGCAAGCTTATGGTAGTGCAATTTTTTCAGGTGAATTTGACCAAAACACTTATCCTTAAACACTTGAGAGATTGAGAGAATGAGTCGCAATTATGAATTCTGTTCATTCAATTTCAAATAAAATTATCAGTTTATACTTTTGTTGATTCATGAATACTATGATCTCTTTATTTTTCAATTATGTTCTTACTTATGACTTTACAATTCTGATTTTGTTGAAAGCGTAGTAAGAACTTACTGGTCACTCATTGTTGTCCGAGGACGTCCAAAAGCTAAGTGCGGGGGAATTTGATAAGTAAAATATTTACATATTTATTTTTTCTTATGAGAAGATTTTTTGGATGATATTTGAGTTTAGTGTAATGAATTTGGGTAATTGATAAATAAATAATAATTTTGACATAAAATAGAATTCATTGAAAATACTAAATTTTGACCATGTTCCAGTTTTCAGGCAATATCTGGAGTTCTAGATGTAGGATTTGAACGTTCTTTATATGGATAGAAAGCTAAAAAAAAATTCCTACAACTTTCATATAAAGGCTAAAACTCAATTCTTCCTTCAAGAGTTCTGAATTTTGCTTAGAAGTTGAGAATGTGAATTTGTCTAAGTCTGACCTTTGCCCACTAATTTGGTCATAACTGGAGCTACAAATGTTGAAATAAAGAGGTCTCATATGATTTTTCAAGATAAGATCCAGATCGACAACTTTTATGAAGAAAAAAAAGTGAGATTCCACCGTTTTAATTGTCAAAAGTTGCCTGCAATCAAGGAGTAAGGTGGTCACAAGGTCAATATTGGTGGCTTATAGTATAGATTCTTACCTAACAAGTAGAAATTTTTGCACCACATTCATCTATAAATAGAGGAGTGGAAGACACAAGGAGACACATCATCTTAAAGTTTAATTTCATTCATTTTATTGTTCTTGCATACCTCCTTCATGGAAGGTTTAAGTAATCCTCCTTTATGGATGGTATATATTGTCACATACATGGAAGGTTTTACCTCCTATATAGAAGGCTAGATTTTTTTCATTTTCATGCATCTTGTAGTTGTATCTTTATGTTTTAGAATTTAATAATCAAGTTTTCTGTAATGTTTATGAAGATTTCAATTTATTTTGGTTTTGTTTTAAATTTCATCATGAGCTAAATTTTCATTTTCTTAGGGTGATGACGTAGCTCACTAATGATGGATTGAATCTTAACTTATTAAATCTAGTTCTAACTATTTCTTCATAATTGAGTTTTAATTATTGTTCTTAATGCTTTCAATTGATTGGCCATCTTATGAATGACTTCAATATGCATGTTGAGACTGGAAGGGGATGCATGTGTGTAGATCCTATAATTTAAACCATAACTTGCATATGAAATAGGAATATATTCATATGGGTTATGTAGTCTTAATGAGTTCCATAGATCTTAATGCATGATTAATTGTTTTAATTCATATAGGGATATATTGGATTAGCAATTAATTATAGAATTGATTGACCTTAAAAGAGGCTTTTAATTAAATTAGGGAAGCTTGACTATTAATCATGTGAAATACATTGGACTAGAATAGATAGGTGATTCAATACGAAATTTGCTAAGTGAAATCTAATCCCTAGGGCTTTTCCTCATATTTGTTTCATATAAATTACATTTATATTTAACCATTTTTATTTTGTAATCTCATTCACTAACTAATCAATCGACTAAATAGAATTAAAATTACCAATTTTGGTACTTAGTGATCAATCCTCATGAGAACGATACTTTATTTACTTCTATATTACTTGTTTACGATAGTGTATACTTACACTTTTTAATAAATCATCTACACATCGTAACATTGGATCTCTGTTGGGTATGGTTAGATTAGTCGGTTGTTCAGATACCTGCTAATAAGATTAAAAAAAACTTTGACTCCCAGTGTTTCCATTGCAATAAAATAACCAAAGATTTGATTGACTAAACTAATCAATAGTTTTGTAGGGGAGAGAAGCATCATTTTCGGTGAAACTCAAGAACTCTCACAAATAGCCAAAAAGTTAATGGAATGACAAAATGGAAACTTGAAACTCTAAATCACAAGGTATACTTATATTTTGCTTTTGTGCCTATATTAGAGTTAAAATCATACAAACGGCAGTTACTTCCTATAGACTCTAGCCGCTAAATCTCTCTGAACAAATTTTAAAGACTATGGCAGAGCTATATAAATAATATCATCACTATTGGCTGATGAAGTTCTTGATATGATTGATCATTTCCTGGGCACGAGACTGTGAAAGCTGAGAGTTATTCAGAATTTGAAACGCATGGCCCACACCTTTGAACATCACAGTCTCCACCTTCTTCCCTGCTCTAACCAAAGCATCAGAAAATCCCAAGTTTCTATCTCTCATTATATCCAATTCCGATACACAAACCAGAATAGCAGAAACCCTCAAGTCTCTCAGCTTGGAGAAGCCTTGAACAAGAGGGTTACAATAATGGTGGTCACGGTTTGCCCCAAGAGGAAGAGATAATCTCCAGTAAGTATCTGAAGCTGATAAAGGAAGAAACTTATCTGAATATTGCTTCTCTGATATGGTTCTTTCTTCTCCCCCAAAAAACGGCTGGATCAAGATTATGCCTTTGAGTACCAACGAGGTGTTTGATGAAATGCGTGAGCCAACATTGAAGGCTATGTTAGCTCCTGCACTGTCACCTGCAAGATAAAGGGAAGATGATACGTTGGTCTGGCTCAGCCACCATTTTTGCCCACTGGAATTGTTCAGAGATTCTTGTTTCAGCCACATGACAGTGGCAAAACCGTCTTCGTAAGCTGAAGGAAGACGATTTTCTGGGGCTAAATGGTATTCCACAGAGAAGATTATACAGTTTGCTTTGGAAGCAAGGTTGGTTAAGAACTCATGGTAGCGGCTCCATGAAGCAGAGCCAACACAGAAACCACCACCATGGAAGTAAACCAGCAAAGGCTTGATGAGGTTGGTGTTGGAGCTTACTGGGACATATAAACGTGCCCATAAATTGGTTTCTTTGTTGATGAAGATGTCTCTGGAAGTCACAGCACGAGATGATTGTGATGATGATGAGCAAGAGACACAAGGAACAATTGGAGGCCTTTCTACAAAACCATTGCTGTGAACTCTAATAAGTCCTTGGATTTCCTCAGTGATGACTCCTTTTTGCTGGTAAGTGTTGTTGACATGTGGGTTTTGTCTGTAGGATATGGCAGCCATTGTTTATGACCCTGAAAAACTTGAGAAGAACTTAAAAAACTATATTTGGAATTTGGAAACTCTCTTTGTGATGATTGTCCCAATTTGCCAAACTAATGCTCTGGGGTTTGTGGTTTTATAGGGAGAGCTCCAAGCAGAGATTGTTCAGCTAGAGGGTCAAAAGCTTCTTTAAGTTGGAAGATGCCCCGTCATTAAGAATCCTGCATGAGGTGGGAAAATCTCAATATACTTTTTGACCCTTTTGAGGGTTGTGCACCTTTTATACCTGCTATAAACCATAGATACACACAAATCAACAAATGATTGGTTGAAACGGTAAATAGTCTCACTCCATAAAAATGAGAATAGAAGTTCAAATCCTGAAAAACGCATTTGTTGGTAGAGGAGATAACTAATTAACTGACGTAGTCTCTCTCATTGAGTCCGAACTAGTTGGTTGCTTAGATACCTGGTCCAGAAAAGACGCTAGATAGTGGGTGGTGAGTTTCCCCTCATACTAAATAAAAATAAACCATGGGTACACACAGTGTAATGTTTTAATCTACAGAAACTGAGAATGAACCAATAATGGGAATCTGATGGTGATGGGAAATGAGGATAAGCTTTATTCTTATCGGATGGATGGGAGTGTATCATACTATCATTTCGTTAATACTTTTTTGTATGTTGAGCATGCGTGAAAACTTAGAACGGCCATATATATGAACTTAAAATTGTGGTGAGTTTTTATGTGAGCCAATCTCTGTGATAGGCTTATCTATTTCGGATTTACATGAACCCTTACAGTGAGGTGATGGGTTTCTTTGTCTTCTTCTGGCGCATGATCAATTATGTTCTCCACCTCCAACTGGATAAGAGGCCTTGTGTGCAAATTATTGATTACAATCGTCCGATTCTTAATATAAGATTTATATATTTAATTTGAGTAAATTAAAAAAATTAGTGAAGTTAGTTAATATAACATATTTTTTTAAAGCATCATAATCATCTTCCTTAATTCTCTCAATCTCTCTCTTATTTAATTATTATTGAGGAAGCATTAATAGAAGTACAACCTATAAATTAAGGACAGGAGGAGTACCATTTTATATAATTTTATTTATAACTCATGACCAATAAATCTCTACAATAATTTAGCACGAGTTTGGAAATTTGTTGGTTTTGATCAAAACATGATTTTGACTAAAAGCCCCTTTCATATAATTTTTTGGTGGTTTTGATCAAAATCAATACAACACTAAACATATGCTTAGTTGATTAAAATTTCTCTAACAACATCTATTCCAGCTCTCCATCAACTACATGTTAGCTCGCTTAAAATTTTAGACTAAAAACAAAATACAAAAATGAGACTTTTACAGTAAATGTTAAATTGTTGTGAGTCCATATATTAGATAGACGGTTCATAAGTTATGAATAGTATGACATTTTTAAAGTATTTATATCTAGACACAGAATTTGAGCTAAGATCTTCTAGCAATTAGATGTGAGAATTTTACTCACAAATAAATGGGAAAATTGGTAGGAAACAAAATAAATCTTTGAAATTTTTGTTGTCCAAGAAGATTTTGTGCAAATGAAATTATTTTTCATCTGTGTGCAACGTATCTTTTAACTATATGCAAAAGCCTTCAAAAGCGAAATTATTCACAAATAACTAAAGATATGTTGCACAAAACTCAAAAAGAGTTGCACTTGCAGATTATTGTACCTATTCAAATTTAGGTCGTATGCCCAATAAAATTTTCAAACAGGCATTTTTCACCAATGTTCGCAAGATAAATTATCTACAAGTGTATCAAGCAGTATATATGGCAGAAAAATATTATTCTGATTCCTAAATTTGATAGTGTTCAAACATTTCAAGATATAAGGCCAATTAGTTTATATAATGTAATTTACAAAATTATTTCAAAGGTTTATGTTTGAGAATTAAAAAAATTCTGGAAAACTAAATTGCCCCATATCAGTGTGCTTTTCTTAAAGACATATCTAGTATAGATAATATTCTATTGGCCGTGGATCTTATGGATTAGGTGTATGGTGCTAAACAAGGGAAGAAGAAATTGATGGCTTTTAAAGTGGATTTTACAAAAGCTTTTGATAGCCTCTCATGGGATTTCATCTATGCTATGATGAAACGAATGAATTTTCCTGATAAATGGATTGCCTTGGCAATGCAATGCATATCTTCTATGTAATATCAAGTGATTATCAATGGACAAAACTCTAATTCTATAAATCCTAATAGAGGGATAAGACAAGGAGACCCTCTCTCCCCTTACATTTTTATCCTGGCATCAAATGTGCTCTTTCGCATTTTGAACTCTTTTGAATAGTTTGGAAATCTAAAAGAAATCAAAATTTGTAATAATGCTCACCTAGTATCACATTTGCTCTATGTTGATGATTCCGTTTTCTTCTTTGAATGTACTAATTAGAGTGTGAATTTAATTAAGGCTTCTCTTGATATTTACTCATCTTGGTGATGTCAAGCCATCAATTTCTCAAAGTCCTCAATCATTTTTAGCCCCAATATCCTACATGATCAAAAATTTCACTATTCTCATTTCTTTAGAATTAATTTTCAAATAGATTGGGAAAATATCTCGAAACATGAGTGGATCCTAATAGAAACAAATCACATGTATATTTGCAAGTCCTCAATTCCATTGAATTAAGGACTGCAACTTGGAAGGCCAAACTACTACCTCAAGCTTCTAGACTTACTATTATTAGATTTGTACTTTCGGGAATTAATCTTCTTGTGATCTCTTGTATAAAACTTCCTTAATATATTTGTAATCAAATTGATTCTAGATGTTCAAATTTCTTCTAGGGAACCAATGGTGATAGGAAAAACATCCACTTGGCCAGTAAGAATTTTATTTTTAGGTCTACCTCATATGGAGGTTTGGTATCCGATCTATCAGTTAGATTAATAATGACTTTCTTGCTAAGCAAATATGGAGAATTCTTTCAACTAAATTTGGATCGACGGTATATGAAACTCTGAGGATTAAATATATTGATATTAATAGTACTAAATTGGTAAAGAATCCTTATAACTCTTCTTGGATATGGAAATGTATCAATAAATGCACTCAGATAGTTACTAATCACTTAAAGTGGGAGGATGGATCGGGAACTTCTATTCATTTAAACCACTAATTGTAGTGGCTCATGCAATCTTGTCCCCTTGCCTCTGAGTCTCTTCAGACAATAGCGGACCTATTACTAAATCTTCTATCAACCTGGTGTCCAGTTAAATGGAATTTTGACATTGTGCAATCAATATATCCTCCTCAAACTGCTAATGCTATTATGAAGATTCCTATCTCTTTTACCAATATCCAAGATAGAATTGTTTGGAGTCTTAGTTACTCGGGAGAATATTTTGTTAATCATGGTTTTCATCTACTAACTTCTTCAAACTAGTAGAATTTAAATGATTCCTTTTGAAAATTTTTATGGCCTCTCTTTTTACCTATGAAAGATATTCTTTTGATTTAGAAATTGCTAAATGAAGCACTGCCTTCCATGGATGTCTTAGCAAAGCATCATCTTACTGTCTCAGGAGATTGCCCCTTTGGATGTTCACATCCTGAATCCTTAGAGCATCTTTTTGTTAACTATCCTTTTACTAAGGCTGTGTGGTTTGGAGGTTTTTTTCCATCCAATTTGGTTTTTTTGAATCTTTTAAAAGATTGTTAAAACTTTCATTAGTCTCTCTTCAGCGTGATGACAATATAGTTATGATCACCAAAATCATAAAACTTGTTTCCATTATCTGAATGAAAAGGAATCAAGTCATTCATCAAAATACCAGGGCTTCTCCAACTTCTATCATTAAGGAAATTATTCATGCTTCATCTTTGACAGCCTTTGCTTTCTCTGCTGACTCTGATAAGAAGGATACAGAGATAAGCCCCTCTCTGTGTACTTATAATTTGAGAAGAATCAATGCTACAGGATGGACCATTATATTACCTTGGAAAAAATGAAGCTTCATAGGAAGTCTTGCTGTCAAGCTTGGATCTGCTTTAAAGGACAAGCGATACAATCCTTACTCTGGAAGAACCTCTCCTTGTAATGTTCTTATAATAATAATAATATAATATTATAAAGTAAAATAATATATTATATTATATTATATATATTTATATATATATATATATAAGGTAGGCGCCGATCATTGACAAAAGGGGTATGCCCCTTTTGTCAAATATGTATATATGTATATGTGTTGCTTTGGCGCCTGATCAGAAGCAGAGGGGGTATTATAAATACCCCCTCAGCTAAACACTTCACGCTGTGAAGTGTTTCAGGAAAAGAAGAGAGGGTGAGGTTCTGATAAGGGTATTTTCGGTTCTTCAGGGATCAATAAGGTACTCAAACTCTCTTCTAATTACAAAGCTTCTTTTATGAAATATATTCTAAATAATTTTATCTTTCCTATGATAGTGATTTTATGCTAGTTAGAGAATATTTTGGGGATATGATTTTAGGAAAGTTTTGAGTTTTGTCAATATAAGACTATAGAAATGTAGAGAATAATTAATAGTTAATTTTAATCAGTTTAGATTTATTATTTAGTGGTCATGTGATTTTATAATTAATTTATTTTATAAATAAGATATAAATTAATCTCTACATGGCGTTTTTACCGATAAAAATTAGTTTAATTATTTTATTTGGATTATTGGAGGTATTATTGAGGTTTTAATCAGTTTATTTTTGTTAGATCTGAGCTATGTGAAAAATATAAATTAGGACTTAATATTTGAATTAGAATTTGATATGATTTTAATTATGTGGATATTTGAGGAATTTTTTAATAATTATATTATATCCATATAAATTATGAAAAATAGATTTAATTATTTAGGAAGTTGGTATTGGAGATTTGTAATTATAGGTATATTAAAGGTTATTTAAGGATTTCTTTTAAGGAAATTGGAATAAATGAGGATAATAGTTGTAGAGAAAATTGGGTTGTAGGAGTTAAATTATGTAAATTAATTATTTTATTGTTATTTTTGGTTAATTGGTATCTACATTAATAATGTAGATTTTTCTTGTGATCGGTGATTGCACGGGTTTTACTATCCAAATTAAGATTAAGCTTGGAATCGAGGTAACCGGGGTTAATTTATTTTATATGCTTGTTTTGGAATATAAGGTATTTTATAAACCTTACTTTTATCTATATTACTTGTATGTGTTTTGCAAGATTATATTTATGTTTGAATATGAATTCATTTCAGTGAAGCAGTGTATTTTCCAATTTACATATATAAATGAAAATTATTATTAAATTGTTACTGTTATGATAGATATGTTGTCTGAGATGGAATGTTGTATAAGAATTTAGAATTCTTATAATTGTTTTAGAAAGCTGTATTAATTTATTATTTTTATATTACGGGATTTGTTGGGTTGTGTGGAAGAGATATGGTGAATTGTGTGCCCATCGGCTCTCTCAATCCTGGCCCGGATTTTGGAGCTGAGTGTTTGGGCGGACACCTCCCTGTTACGGTATATTGGTGGTGGCATGGGAGGGGACAATATTCTTGATGTGACTAGCTAACCTTTGGCCGGGTATACTAGCACTGATAGGCTGTATCAGTCCAGAGGAGATAAGGAGGAGCAGGATGGATGAGTGGGGATGGTTTTATTTATTGATTATATCATGTTAAATTTTGAATTATGGGAATATTATTATTATTATTATTATTATTATTATTATTATTATTATTATGTCAGTTAAACTTGTTTCTCTGACTTACAATCTTTTCCTGCATATTTTATAAATTGATTTTAGTTACAGAGACTTTATGTCTCACCCCGTGATTATAAATAATTTTTCAAGCGATACCTCTAATCTGAATAGAGGTCAAGGGAAGCAACCAGAGGCATAGACGTTGAGAATCTTGTAGGCCTCTTTTGGTATTGGTGTTGTGTTAATTTCTATATTGCCATTATAGGGCCCCCATGTTTTTAAAATGTCATATTTAATGTTGGAAATCATTTTGTGACCCATGTGTTAATTGTAATGTGAGATCATAATAATAAATTTATATGTAGTGAGTTTGTGGGCGAGTTTGTGCCATAAACCCTGATATGTTGTGAAAGAGTTTGTGGGTGAGTTTGTGTCTTGAACTCTGATATGTATTGAAAAAAAAAATTATCACTGATTTTATATAACTGTATTAAATAATTGTTGTTTGTGAGAAAGGGTCGTTACACTCCTCCCAACCTTTCTTGGCTTTACTTTGTCTTATAGCATCCTTACAATAGATACATGAATGTCACATTTTCAATATCTTGCCTAAACAAACTCTTCAGGTGATTTGTTAGGGGACAAGATTTTTGTCTTCGGAAGGTGCTTGGAAAAGATCTTCAAACATCTTGTATCAAGACATTTCTTCTTTCCTTTCCCATTTTGATTTTAACAATGTTTTATTTTCGAAGTCATTAGATAGTCATGTTAGATATATTCTGCATGCACTCATCTTGTATGATTATAGAAATTTGATGTACAAACATTTTGATTTTTAAATTAAAAAAAGTATAGATGGCAGATGTCAAAATCCAGCGTTTCTAATTTTAGTGAAAATCTCTACACAGATTTGGCCGTTGACCTACGAATGGTCCAAAACCGACATTGGAGAAAAGAAAAAACATTCCTGACATAATTCCAAGTATATATACATGCATGCAAATTGAACAGTATAATAACTTTATTCCCTAAATATCTCATAATATCTCCTTTCACAAATAATATTATGCTTTCAGCTGATTCTGTATAAAAAGCTGGTTTTTCAAATTGTCCCTTTCTTCTGGATATGGAAAATCAGCTAACTTGTTCCTGGGTTTGACAAAAAGAACAGAAATCAAAACACAAAGGTGCATGAATTGCATTAGCATTGGATTTTATTCCTTGTACTTGCATTTTCAAATCTCTTTTTTTCTTCTTCAGATTTGTTATCTCTACTCGTCTCTACTTTCTCTTCTCAACTTTCTGTGCCTCCAAACGGCAGGTGGATAAATAACATGTGAACTAATATACTCCTCCAGCCCTTATTGTATGATCTAATTAAAAAGTTAACTTTGATCCTAAATGTAATATTTCATCCGGTCTTAAATATAAAACATAGTTGACTTTTTTGGAGATATTAAGAAAGTTAATTAAATTACTTTAAAATATTTATATTTACCATTTTTCTCCATATTAATTATTTTGCCTAACTTATAAACTAATACATAATCTAAGGATACACAACATATGATATAATTAAGTAATTTATTTAGTTTCCTTAATCTTTTTTTTAAAAGTCAACTATGTCTTATATTTTGGACTTAAGGTATGCCTCTTTTCTATATTTGTCAATATTTGATGTTCCCTCAATAATAATCATGTAAAAGGGAGAATGAGGGAATTAAAGAAGATAATTTAAGTGTTTAAAAAAATTTGTAATATTAACTAACTTAATTAATTTACTTAATATAATCAAATTAGGTAAATGAGTCTTATATTAAAAGGGTGTGACGTTGAAAATTTGAAGCTTGGATTCTCTCATGGTTTATTTTTATGTCATAGCACTAGGTTTGATTTAACGGGTTTGAGGTTTTAATTTTAATGTGTCTTTCTCTAATTGTCATTTCTTACACTAAAACTTATTATTATATATTACTTACTTGTTGTGAGACATTTTAGTGATTACATTTCATATCTTTGGATCTCATAGTAATTTTCTTCCATTTATCCCGTTTAAATGAGTATTTAATATTACAATGGGAAAGGGATTAAAATTAATTAATATTGATGATTACACTAAAATGTTATTGTTAATTTGTCACCAGCATATATTAAAGAAACATTTTCAGCATTTAAAAAAAGGTATCATCACACTAAGAAAAAATTCGATAATTGTACTCATGTGTACGTACTTCATATTATTTGACAAAAGAATAATTTTTTGTGACTTGTCGTTTTTTTCTTTTTTGGCCAAAACAATTGTCTTTTTGTGAGAATATTTTTCCTAATATAAAGCTAGAAATCACATTGAAAAGTAATTTTCATTTTTTTCGTAATGCAACAAAGGAATAAAAGCAAGAAAAAAGAAGATTGAAGAAAAGATAAGTCTCACGTCTAGTACCATTTGTGGGATAGCTCAGAAGAGTCATCGACTAATCAAATATAATGAATATATATATATATATATATAGATGCCTCAATATTGTCTGTGTTTGTCTTCTCTGTTCATTGGCTTTAACTCATCATGAAATTTGCACGTGTTCTTAATGGGCGTCGTACGAATTTAGAGCTAAGATTCTCATATTTACAACTGTTTATATGATACATATTAATTATAATTAATTTTTTGGACTATTTTGAAAATTCACTTTCATTAATTTTTGAGATAATTAAGGTTTTGGTCCTCACACTGTAGACTCAATTGTAATTTGCCTTGATGTAACTTAGTTCATAAATTTTAACTCATTACAACCCAATTTCTATAATTTTAATTATTTATAACTTTAGTGCATAAGATTTATAAAATATATATTTTTTAAAAAATAAATGGACTAATATTTTAAATTTTTAAATTATAGGATTTTATCTAGTGAAAATTAAAAAACTAAGTTATAATTAAATAAAAACTATATGGACTGAATTATATTGAGTTAAAATTTAGGGATTTGGTGACAACCAAATCAAAACTTTAAGAATAAAAAAAATTAATGTTCCCTTATTTTTTTTTATATATAATTGTTGTTTCGCTCATTAATTTTTTTTTATTTAATGGTAAACACTAACAATTTGAGATTATCACTGACATTGAATTCACAGTCTTGCATCCATTAATTTTTCGTCACTCCATGATTTTAGACTCCGGCTGTCCACTCTTGTAGGATCAGTTGGAGGCTTTATATGTATCATTTTATCTTCTATTAAATAAATTGACTTTTATTTAAAAAAAATACTTTGAGTTCTATATATAATGACTTTACATATAATTACTAGATTATTGCTACGCGGAGTCGACCATGCTGAACAGTGTCCACCGAAAGCAATTATTAATTCGTGCATTTTCCTTCAAGCATCAACATGAATATATTCTCTTTCGTGCTCATGCAAGAGTATTTTATATCATCACGTATGAATTAAACCCTTCAGAAAAGGTTTAAGTGTGTTAATATAATATTATTTTGATTCTTAATATAAGATTTATTTATTTAATTTAAAAGATTAAGAAAGTTAAATAAATTACTTCATTATAACATATGTGACATAATCTATCTAAAATAATTTTTTTATATGGTATTAGATATATATTATATTAGTTAATAAGTTAGTCAAATTAGTTTAGAGAAAAATTATAAATATAAGAGATAAAATAAAAAAAATATCTTGCTTTTAAGACTAAAATTTACTTACAAACTAAGTCATGTATTTAGAATGGAAGGAGTATAATGTAGCAATCAATTTTGGAATCAATAATATTTTATGCAAGTAGACAACTTACCATAAGTGTTTGCAAACTGGTCATAATGCGTGAACTCTTGATCAGTAGGTCCCTAGTGGAAGATTTGATGCCAAGAATCAAAACATGATGCGATATCAAAACAAACAATTTATAGATTTGCATGAGTATCATCACACACAGGATTGATATCGATAAAAAATCACTATAAGGTCTTAAAAAAAATGTAATCATCACAAAGTCTCGTAAGAGGATTTTACACTGAAACAACTCATTGCATGTTGCTCATCTATTATAGAACTTTTTGATAATTACATTCATTATTTCTTGTAATCTTAGTGATGTTTTTTAAACTTTTTGTGATTATATTCAATTTTTTGGAACCTCGATCTGTATTGATTTTCCCTACAAAATTTTAATCTGATCTATTAAATGACTAGTAAATATAAATGTCTTGAGCTTATAATTGAAATGGAACATCCTCCCACCTCACCAATAAGCTGCCATTAACGATTTATAAATAAGTTAAATACGCAAATCTGAAAGCAATCTATTAAAGTTATGGCTGCACGACAAAATTAACAATACTTTTTAGAGATTCCATAATGAAAAAGTGGTGTATCGCATGAAAAGATAAAAGAATAAGCCTTATATTGACCTCACACAAGGTTTCATGGCTGTAAAAACAAGATTCTTTCCCATTTTCAGGCTTTGAAATAATATGAACATGTCAAGTTTTTGAGAGGGCACATTGATATGCAAAAGACAAATGGTGTTGCCTTCTTTAATTATTCTTCACCCTTTTTTACCAATATAATACACACACACATGTATGTATGTATGTACACACATATACATACATATGTGTATTTGTGTGTATACATATATGTATATATATAATATCTCCTCATTGGTATATAAAATTGTGTGTAGCCAAGGGGAAAAAAGATAATTAAACCAGAGAAAGGTATCCGTCTTTTCTTTGACTCCTCACATGAAAATGAATGGAACCTACCTTCCATCCCAAGAATTTCCACTAATCATCGGTATTTTTAAGCGGACTCGGTTGTTATTTCCTTTTAGCTCATAGAGTCCTTTACCCTATGTTTGGATGAGAAAAAAAAAATTAGAGAGAAAAGAATAGTAGTGGGAAAAACTCCCAAAGATAGTAAAAAAATTAGGGTTAAGGTGCAATTTTATCAACAAAGTTTTTTCTCGATGAACATTTAGAACAAATAAGTTTTGGAAAAGGAAAAAATACCAGTAAACAATTTAAAAAGATGCAAGTTCATCAAAACAGTGAAATTTGACTAAACAGCTATTAAATTATAAGAGAGAAAAAAACTCTAACGACATTGAGTGAAATTTAATGGTTTTTGGTGAATTTACACTTTTTTAAATTATTTTTGATATTTTTACCCCTTTCAAATTTTATTTGTGCTAGATGTCCATTGAAAAAAAAAATTTATTGATAAAGTTACATCTTAACCCAAAAAATTACTATGTTATAGTTTTTCTTCTAAATATTCTTCCCCCTATTTTCTTTTTACTTTTCTCTTTCATCCAAGCATAAACAAAAGGTTAAAGTTTATGTAAGGAGCACAAAGCACGAGTTGAAGCTTGCACCGCCCATGACCCCGCCATGCATGACACTTTGCAGGGACGTGATCACCAGAAGCATCCTTGGCCATCCAATCACCTACTTGCTTTTTTGGGAAATTGCATATTTAAGTCCCAAAAACAATAAAAAATATCAAAAAAATCTCCATGCAAATTCTAAAATCTAAAAACTCCTTAAAGACAACAGCGATATAAATTTTAAATATAAAATTATCTTATTATCCTCATTGATTAAAAAAGGAAGAGAGAAACGAAAGGAGTTTGTTGATCACATCATGCATTTAGAGTGTTTGGCAGAGATTTTTCCTTCCTTTAAGCCCGATTAACAAGCCAAAAGCCCAATTGAATCAAAAGGCATCAATAAATGGATAAGTTGCTTTTCAAATAAGCTCTCATCTGCAGCTTTTATCCATATCTTGTTGGAAATAAGTTCTTTTACCCATAGCTTGTTGGAAATAAGTTCGTATTGTTTGTACAACAATGGCTTTACATAATTTTATTAGAAGAAATGATGCCACTGACATAGTGTTTCAGGAAGCTGAAGCTGGGAATATAATTGATGTAGATAATAATAGTAGTGTAGATGAATAGCCTTCCGCGAGAAATTATGGTAGGCGATCTTCCTCCCGAATGAATCATATTCGTGACTCAATTAAATATCAAATTGTACGAGACATGTGATTCAATTAGTTATGTAATATTATTTTATCAAATTATGTATTTTTTTATTGCCAAATTTCCCAACTTTAAATTTTATCATGTTTTTATAACTTCAAATTTAATTTCTCTTTTACCATTATCACAAAAGCCACTTATGTTTAAGCCAATCCAAACAAGTTTTATTTTTGTAAAAGTCACTTATACAACCGCAAATCCAAACATAAATTGCATTACTCAATATCACCTTTACCAAAAGTAAGATTGCAAAAAGTCAAATTGGAAAAAGCTATTTTTTCAATCGCTCTTCCAAACACACACATTTAATCTGGGCACATATATTTGTCAACCAATGCCCTTTCACTTGTCAATGGCTGTTGGTTAAAACTGTGATGTCCAACTTTTATGGTCTTTTGATGGGTTGCGAAATTGGCGTTGTTATAGAGTAGACATGCAAGTGAAGCTATTTTTTGACAAGTTTATATGCTAATATTGACAAGTTATATATTGATAAGTGTATCTGTCTTTTTGACAAATGTATGTACCTATATTGACAAGTTATAGAGTGACCATTGACAAGCCTATCTATATTAACTAATGCCATTTTTCCAATACAATTTAAAATAGCTCACATTGATAAGTGTATGCGCCACTACTACAAAAAAAATATAGACGTGTCACTTATTTTAATATTATATGTGACACTTGACGAGCACCACATATACTAACATCACTAGAAGAGGTTGTGGCGCTACCTATAAGCGTCACATCATGTATATTTTTTTCTTATTTAAATTACACCTATGGTAGCACTTCCTTGAGGAAATGCCACAGGAAGTCTGAACTTCCTGTGACATTTCCTCAAGGAAGTGCTACCCTAGAGCTGTTTTTTTTTAAAAAAATATTTTTTTTCATATTTTTCTTTCAGAACCCTATAATTATAGTTAATAACACACTTGAACACATATTTCAATATCTACGACAAAATGAAGAAAAGCAAATCACAATCAAATAACTCTAAAATGATATAAATTAACAAATAACTAATTAACAAAATCACTGATAAGTAAAGTAAAAGTGTTAAAAATAAATAATTATTTTATTTATACAACTCACCAATATTACCAATTACTACAACAACTAAAAATTATAACTACTACATATCTTTATATACAACTTATATATGATAACATTTAATTTTATCTCATTTATTTTTCGGCATATAAAAATGAGAATAATTTTTTCAGATTTCATAATAAATTAAATATAAAAAAATTTAGCAAATTAAACTATTAACTATTAATAAAATTATATTTGTAAGCTTAAAATTAAAAAAACATACACTATATAGGAAGCTTGAATAGAGTGAGTTGAAACCTCAAGTACAACATCTGAAAAAAATTAATAAAGGAAAAAAGATAAAGATAAAGTTGCATGTGTTGAAAATTGTGCCCTAGGGGCCAATCATTGTACCTTAAACATTATTGTCATTTAAGAATTTCTCCTTATTGTTATCATATCATTTGCATGTTTACTATGATAATTGTATCCTTGGATGAACTATGAAGATTATCCTAAATGTCCCTGGTCAATTATCTATGCGGGAGCAAAGATGAAATAAGACCAGTATGACTTTGATGAGGTATAGAGATACAAATCAAAGTCTTAGGCACTTATAGGAGTATAAGGTGCTGGACCGACCCGCTATGAGAAAGTTGCATGGATTAAGTCATAAGCTTATCTCATACATATAATCATGTCGCAGAGCCCTCTGACCTGAGATCATCATAGATTCCTGCATGAAACTTGCTAAGTTTTGACCTAGTCAAAAGTCATCTTTGACAGTGTGATGATAAAGGCTACAATCGGGCTTAGGAGTTTTCATGAAGAGGAATGTGAGTGATCAAGATGGAATTTGTCCCTCACATTAGTGAGAGATATTACTGGGCCCCTCGATGAGTGAGTCTGAGAAATGTATGGCCATACTGTAATGGGAAGGAGTTTCCATTTCTAATTTTAGGCTACTCAGGAATCGGAAAAGTGATGGTCAGGAACAGGAGGATGACGTTGTCCATGCCTCATCCTTGACCGAAATATCGTGTGACAAAAAGGGACGTGATATGGTTGTATAAAAGGTTGCATCGTATCATCGATCCTCATGTGAATTGGGTAGTCGCAATGTCTTGCTAGAGGCCGCTTGCGACTTGTGGGCTAGAATAGTTTTGGCCCACTGCCAACTTCATGTGGGCCTACAGGGTCGCACGCAAGAATAGCCCAACACGAGCTATGATGTCCAGATTCATTGAATCTAAGATGTGTCTAAGATTCAATGAATATAATATTTGACCTAGGGTGGATGAATTATATATATATATATATATATATAAATAAATTCGAAAAAAAAATAAAAAAAATAAAATAATAATATATATAGATTATAATATTATTATAAGATGTTAGTTTTATATTTAATTTATTTGATAAATTAAATAATTAAAGCTAATACAAATATCATATCTTAGATTTGATTTATAAAGATAAATTAAATCTATTGGCTCTTTAATTAAATTAAATGAATATGATAAATTAAATCTGTTTGACAGATTTAATCAAATCAGATTTATTTGATTTAATTTGAATTTCAAATTAATTAAGATTGATTTTGAGATTCCAATACGGCCCACATCAGATATAAAATTTGAAGGGCTAGAGAACCCTAGGCCGTACGAAGAACTTGGAGAGCCGCGAGAAACCCTAGAGTGGCATCTTGGAGGCGCTAGCACGCTGCCGAATTGGGTCTTGTTCGTGTGGATACCGGTAGAGGGAGGCGACCAGAGGTGTTGACTCCTATAGATCGAAAGCACGAGAAACATAAAGGTACTATTCTATCTACTCGATTTAGACGTCTTTGATAGATCCACGATTGGGATTCGAGGTTTTTAAACGGTTAATTTTTCCGCTGCGTGTGCGATTTCCATCAGCATGCATGCTTAAAAAAATGTGGTTAAGAATACAGTGTGCCGTAAGTAGGTTTAAAATATATATAAACAAAAGGGGAAATAAGTGGGTATGTACTTACAGAATAAAATAAAATTATAACAAGGATGAAATAGGACCAAAATGAAGGAGGAGTGAGGGTTGGTTTGGTGCAAGAAATAGGACCAAAGAAATGTGGAGGAAGTGTCAAAAATGAAAAGAGCCGGAGGAAATGTGATAAGTGATAGAACAAAGAAATTAAGAGGAAATGTCAATTTAAGTGGGGAAGGTGATGAGTGACAAAAAGAGGAGAAGGAGGAAATGTGGGGATTAAGAGGATAAGGAATGATGGCACGTGTTGGATGAGGAGCGGAGACCAAGAGAATAAAGGTGATGGAAGCAGATTGCAGGAGAGCGAAAAGTTTGAAAAAATATATTAAAAAAAAACTTTGTGTGGCGCTTACCAAGCCAAGTGCCACACAAAGTGCATAGTAGCTGTGGTACTTATTTGAGCAAGTGCCACAGTTGCTACTTTAGTTTTTTTTTTTAAAGAAAACACCTGAGGCGGCATTTGTTTGAGCAAGCGTCACTTAAGGCCCCCAAACAGTTGTGGCGCTTCCTCAGTATTCCAATTTTTTTCAAAAAAAATTTAAAATATAATTTTAAAAGAAGCTTGCCACAAAAAGTGTGTCACTATTCCCTATTTTTATAGTAGTGCGCCTATATTGACAAGTTATAGAGTGATCATTAATAAGCCCATCTATATTAACTAATGGCATTTTTCTAATATAATTTAAAATAGCTCCCCGTAGACAAATGCATGTGCTTATATTAACAAATTATATAGTGGTCATTGATAAGCCCATCTATGTTAGCTAACGCCATTATTCCAATACAATTTAAAATAACTCTCATTAACAAGTGTATGTGTTTATATTGACAAGTTATAAGATGACCATTAATAAGTCTGTCTATGTTAACTAAGGCCATTTTTCCAATATAGTTTGAAACAATTCCCGCTGACAAGTGTATGTGCTTATAATGACAAGTCATAAAATGACCGGTAACAAATATTTGCACCTAATCATATAATATTCAAATATAATAAAATAGCTTCATGTGCATATCTACTAAGTAACAAAACCAATTTCACAACCCATCAAAATACCATAAAGGTTAACATCACATTTTCAATCAATCAGTAGCCGTTGACAAGTGAAAGGGCATTGGGTGACAAGTACATGTGCCCATATTGACAAAGCATGGTGTGGTCAATGAACTTCTTCTACTTCTCTTTTTCTTTTTTAATCAATAGGGATAAGAAAGTAATTTCACATTTGAAAACCATTTCACTAAAATCCCTAAGGAGTTTTCAAATAGGGATATATACATTGGGACTTTTTTCATATTTTTTATAGTTCTTAAGACCTAAGTGCAATTTTCCATTTTTTTGCCCATCTAATCACATGATTTTCAATTATATTTAAAATCAATCACATCTACATTTAATTTTTCCACCTTAAATCTAAACATCAAGTCATTAATTACGTATATAAACATGCAAATGGGTATGTATTTAATGCATATACATATATGTCTGTGGAAGCAAATAGTGTCCAATCCAATCGATTCGTATAACTCCGTCCTTTGGGTCGGAATAATCAAGTAATGAACGAACTTATTGGATGAGATAATGACACACAGAGGGGACTAGCATATAACAAAATGGTTTAATATCAGAGTGGACTACATTCGTTTTTTTTTTTTTTTTTGCTAGTATAAATTAAGTTTACGTAATATTGGGTGGTCTTGAGGGTTAATCTATGTTAGGATACGTTTCTAAATTCAAAAAATGCTTATAAAAATATTTACATATTATTCATCAACAAGATCCTAACATCAATAATAGAATTTAAACTCACAATCTTACGGGTTATGAATCAACTCCTTACCTAACTAAATTAATCTTTAATCATGGATTGAATTAGGTTGTTTGTGAGAACAGACTCATTTTGCCAACAAAATCCACCAATTTTAATATGTAAACAAGTTAGTTATTTGGGTTGAGCCCATTTTTTGGGATCCATTAATATATAGGCTAGCATACTTATTTGGTTGGCTTGCTTTAGCTCAAGTGTCTTTACACTAGATATAAATATATTTAAGAGGAATTTTGTTTGTGTGAAAATATCCCAAAAAGCATTTAATTCTTTTGATAAAATTACATTAATTAATTTTTTTACCCACGATGAATTTTCTTATTACATATAATAATTTAATTATAAAATATAATTATAAGATTAGCATAAAGATAGTCTGTCTCATATTTATAATTATAATCATAATTAGAGTATGCATACAATTTTTGCCAAGGGCGTGAATATTAGGAGAGAAAATCAGAAATTTGCACTGCGCTTTCGATGGAAAACCATACCATCATTGTGCCTAGGGATGTCCAAAAAACAGTTGGTCTGGTTGGTCCGGTCCGACCCGGTCTGACCCGACCCGGTCCAGAAGACAAAAAATCAGTCCGAGACAGTTTAAACAGACCGGACCGGACCAGACTGATCGGGTCGGACCGGACATCGGGTCAAGGGTCCAGACCCTTCGGTCTAGTCCGGTCCGACCCGATTTTTTTTTTAAAAAATATCTTGTATAATTTTTTTAATTTTCAAAACTCAAATAATTTTTTTATACTTATTAGATTTAATGTGTTTAATTGATTGTTATGGATTGTATTAAAGTAACTTGAGTGTTGTTGTTTTTTATTCATATTCAATGTTGTTGGAGATTATTATGGATTTATGAATGATTTTTGATATTTTGTGATATATTTTTCCCAATTATAAGTATTATTATGCATTTTTCCACTGTCCCTAGCTCCTTGCATCAATTAAAACAAGAGGGAGAACTAAATTAAAATAGGTCCTGGACTGCCTGGACTGGTCCAGGCAGTCCACTGGACCGGTCTGGTCCAGCCCGAGCTCGGGCTGGTGCTGGACCAGACCGAACCTCGGGCTGACTTGTCCAGCCCGAGGTCCTATAAGGACCAGACCTCGGGTTGAGGTCCAACCCGGTCCGGTCCGGTCCATGGACAACCCTATTTGTGCCCATTTCCCAAACGACAAATATTTCTGAGTTATTTGAAAAACTAGAAGCCTCTAAAACCCTCTCTTCTCTTTCCTTCACTAGGGTTCGCTTCTGTGATTTCGTTCTGTAGACCGTTTCTCTCTCCCTCTCTCTCCACACTTCTCAGTGCGTGTGTTCGCCTTCGCCGGAAACATGTCTCTGCGAGTGCTGAACCCTAATGCCGAGGTTCTTAACAAATCGGCGGCATTGCATATGAACATCAATGCTGCCAAGGGCTTGCAGGATGTCCTCAAGACCAACCTCGGTCCCAAGGGAACCATCAAGATGTGCGACCTCTGTTTCCCTTACTCTTTTTTCCCCCTTTTATTCGATGGTTCTGCTTTTACTTGTTTTAGCTCACATTATCGAAATGCCTTTCTTGAATCAGGTTGGTTGGTGGGGCTGGAGACATTAAGCTCACTAAAGACGGGAACACTCTCTTGAAAGAAATGGTGAGTTTGTTCGTTATTCTCTGGGAGTTCTGTTGCTACTTGCTACCTGTTTATATCTTACTGTTTCGATATAATATTATGAAGATGCGGCGATATATTGATCTTTTATTTTTTATGTTTTGTATTCTCTCCCTCCCCTCCTTGAGGGCATTTAAAATTAGTTTATAAATGTAAATACTTGTTTTTGTTGTTAGATCTTCCGATGAATAAGTGTTGGTCTTACCTGACATAATGTATGGACTGGAAGTTGTCCAATAGTAATGGGCATTGATATCATATGGAAGTTTTATGTTTGTCTCCCTCTCGCCCCACCCTTTTATAACTTCCTCTTGATTTTTGTTGAAGCAAATGAAGTCCTGGGAATTAGTGTTGAAGATCTGATTCGAGGACATTTTGTTTGCACCTTTTCGTATGATATATTCCTTACGGTTTGACATTGGCCTTATCATTGATTCTTTATACCTATTAAATTCACTGATGTGGTGTGGAGTTGCACTCTCAAACAACCTTAGGTTTTTTCAAATATTCTATATTTATTGGATGTATATTTTTAATATGACTGGACACCCTTTGTTGCTAGGGTTCTACATGTTGATATCTAGGAAGCATATATACTGAAACAAACACATAACGCAACCTAAAAACAACAACATTTAACGTGTTTATGACTTTATGTATGTGTGATTTAAAGGTTTGTGTCTAATTTTAGTGTCTGACTGGTCTTTACTTTTATAGATTGAGAATGAATGTGAATAATTCTTGCTGGAAAGTTACTTGGAATTGAGAAATGCAAAAACTGTATTAACTTAATTCTCCTCTCTGTTTTGACCTCTACCTAGCATGACTGCTGAAGGGTTGTTACATGTTGCAGAATTCTTAATCCTCTCTATATTTTGTTCTTCATTTATTGTTACAGCAAATTCAAAACCCAACAGCAGTCATGATTGCTAGGACGGCTGTTGCTCAAGATGACATTAGTGGGGATGGCACTACTTCAACTGTGATCTTTATTGGTGAACTTATGAAACAATCAGAGCGTTACATAGATGAAGGTCAGTGGTTATTTGCTGGTATTTCAACTGTTGAGTGGCAAAGAAATATGAGTATTTTAAGTCTCGATCTATTATTCTTGTCCAAGCTTTTCTCTTCTAAGCTTTTGTCTCTGTCCGTGTGAGTCTAGCAGTTGCACCCCCACTATGTGTCTGTTACTGCTTTGCAGCAAGGCATGTCTTTATCTTTTGGGTTCTTGTAGATTCTTTACTTCCTGCTGAAGGCTAGGGTTCCCTAAAATTTTTAGGTAAAATAGTGTTGTTGTAAAGTGCTCAATAATTCTTGATTTTTTGTGCTGACTGCTAGATTGTCAAAAATCTCACATCCATGAGTGGGGAAGATATCAACAGATGAAAGCCTGTTATAAAAAAGACATTTGATAATTATTCTAGCATTCTGGCTTTTATGGTTGTCTTCCTCCGACTGCCCCACTTTGGAGAGGAATGACCTCTAGATCTTCCCAATTCTCAAAGTAGATGATGAACATTTTAATTGTATGCTTTCTTTAGTCTTGAAACTTATATGCATGAGATATGATTATTCCAGGTATGCATCCACGTGTTTTGGTTGATGGTTTTGAGATTGCAAAAAGAGCAACTCTACAATTCCTTGAAAAGTTTAAGACTCCTGTTGTGATGGGTGATGAGCCTGACAAAGAGATTCTCAGGATGGTTGCAAGAACAACCCTTAGGACAAAGGTATCTTGTCTTATTTTAGTTCGTTTTTATGGAAAATTGGCTGTACTTCAGTGTTATTGACAGAATGAACAAATAATTGCTGGACATATGATTTTCTAAGCTTGCTATTCTTTTTTCTTTATGTTCTCCTTTTTTGCAGTTATATGAGGCACTAGCTGATCAGTTGACTGATATAGTTGTTAATTCGGTGAGTATTATCAGAGATAGTGGCATTTATATGCAGTGCCTTTTACAAATTACAATTTGTTGTGGCATGACTTTTCTTTTGGCACTGCAGGTTTTATGCATCCGGAAGCCTGAGGAATCAATTGATTTGTTTATGGTTGAGATTATGCACATGAGGCACAAGTTTGATGTAGACACACGCTTGGTACGTTAAGTATAGTCATTCATTTGTACTGAGTTTTTGTTTTACTTTTTAAATGAGTGTGTCTTTTGGATATGTTGAGGGAATGAGAGACTGGCCCTGCTCTTCTGCCTATTCAACCTTTCCTCTGATTTCTTGTAATCCCTCTACTTTCTCAAGAATCCTTCATCTTTGTAAGAAATAAATCCTTGATATCACTTGGTTTTGAACATTTTGCCTGAGTGCGGTGCATACTGTGATTTCTCTTCGCTTCAATTGCATTTCAGTTACTTCATATGAATGCTTTTAGTTTCGCATGTGGCTAGTTGAATTTAATTCGATTATAATCATGTTGAATTCATTTATTACGTTTATGTGTTGCATACATTAAGTCTTAATCTTCTAAGTTTATTTATTGAGTCCACTAATGGTTTTTCTAGGTTGAGGGTCTTGTTCTTGATCATGGTTCTAGGCATCCTGATATGAAGCGGCGCGCAGAGAATTGTTATATTTTAACATGCAACGTGTCTTTGGAGTATGATAAAAGGTAAATGGAGCATACAAGATGTTGTAGTATCTCTTCTTTCAATTTCTCTATTGTAGCTATCCAAATTATATGCACATTATGGTTTAAATGTGAGTGATTTGGCTTTCTTGGCTTACGATCTCATGCTTTTAATCAATACCATTACATATTGGACTATAATGATAGTGATTAATTTCTATGTCCGATTTCATCATCAAGTATTGTAATGAACCTTTTCTACAAGCCATTATTCTCTCTACTGACTTTCAATCATGTTGTACTAAATCTTTTTTCTCATGCTTTTAATAATGCGACTTGTACCAGAACAAACAATGCAACACCCTGTCAATGTCAAATGTGTGGATACAAATAATCATGTTCGACAATGCTGGATGCTATGAATTAACGCATGAAATAGTGATTATAGTTTTATCTGGTTTGTTACAGTTAGTTATAAACCATTGTCTTATTGGGGGTTTACACTTTTTCTAGCTTTACTCATCTTGTCTGATTTTGGTGACTGCATGATTCTCGATTCTCTTCTTTGGAACTCCACACAATGTGTTGTATAGGACAATGAACATTTGTTACTGAATATTTGCCATTTAAGTTATAGCCTGCTTTCCTAAGCTTTTTCAGGAGCTGCTGCTGTTTATTTTCCAAAATATCTTGAGGTTCTTGATCTTTTTGGCCAAGCTTTTTGTTAACAAAAATAAGCCGTTCTTGAGCCGTAGCAGAAGTAATTTTTCTTCTGCGAAAAGGAAGCAGGAAATTGGAGCCTCATCTATGAAGCAGATGCAGAAATGTTTTCTAGAACTAACATACCATTACCAGAAATTGTTAATGGAATTAACCCGGCCTCTGTTACCTAACATTTCTGTTCATTTTTCAATTTTTAGTAAATGTTGTATTTTGATACATCTGTCTTGTACAAGCCTTTGCCCTCTTAAGGAAAATTTTCAATATTTAGCAAATGATTTTTTTATATATTTTTTTAATTATTCAAATTTATATTTTGGTTTTCATTACAATTTTTTATATATTTGTTGTGATTTTATTTGTTATTTTAATTAAAATAAAAATGAGAAATTTAATTAACATTAATTATAATTATGCTTGATTAAAATTTATTATAATTATAATGTCAGTATTTATTCATTCAAATAATATTAATAGCTAAGTTAAATCTACAAGGCTCCCCTCTTTAGTAGTTTGGCAACAAATAATACATGATTGTGGCCGACTAAAACTGCTTTTTTTCCATACCTTTTTCATGAAACACTATTTGGAAACACACAACTTCAAAATAAGTGGAAATATTTAAAAGTCCCAAACAATTTTATCATATTTACTTTATCTGGAAAGCTTTATTTACCTGAAAAAAGAGTAAGTTTATATCTGTTGTAAGATATTTCACTTTTTATCAGATCCTTGTGAGCTTGTTACATTTTTTGGATATAGTTTGTCAGCGTAATGATGTTAGAACATTTTCCTTTCAGTGAAATAAATGCAGGTTTTTTCTACTCAAATGCTGAACAAAGAGAGGTCATGGTTGCAGCTGAAAGGCGCCAGGTTGATGAAAAAGTTAAAAAAATTATTGAACTGAAAAATAAGGTAGGTAAAAGATATTCTTTTAGAATGGTCGTTATATACTTTACAGTCTGATAGTTGTATGTATTTTTGTTATAGTGTGCATTATAGTAATTTTATCTCCTCTTCTCACATTGCCTCCTTACACATGATGAATGCAGGTATGTTCTGGTGATGATAGCAACTTTGTTGTCATCAATCAGAAAGGGATTGATCCTCCATCACTGGACCTTCTTGCCAGGGCAGGGGTATGCCACATACTTTTATGTTTTTCTCTTTGTTTATATTTTCATTTATGTTGTCGCATGTGAAAAGATTTGCACTACTTTATGCATAAATTGCTTATAAAACACGAACATGTATCGGATGTATTGCTGGATTCTTAATGTTCTGTCTTCTTCAGATAATTGCCCTTCGAAGGGCAAAGAGGAGAAACATGGAGAGATTGGTTTTGACCTGTGGAGGAGAGGCCGTTAACTCTGTAGATGATTTGACTCCGGAATGTCTTGGTTGGGCAGGATTGGTGTATGAGCATGTCCTTGGTGAAGAAAAATATACGTTTGTAGAGAATGTGAAGAATCCTCATTCATGCACAATCTTGATTAAAGGTAAATAATAAATATAATTTGTTTTTTGAAACCAAATTAGGTGCTTCTCTTAGTATTTAAGTTAGCTTTCAAAATCAAATTTGATCACCTGATTTAATTGGTAAACGGTTCAGTTAGCTGCCTAACTGCTGTTGTCATGAGTCTACCACCCTGCTTGAGAACTGATTAAGGAACTGGCCTGTTCAACCATTTCAACCTGACACTAGTACGAACTATCCATGTTCCAAGACCACCGTCCAGGACAAGCTAAGTTGGATGGTGGTGAAACTTGGGAATTTTGGGTGATGTGTAAATTGTCACGGAAAGATTTGAAACCCAACCAGATATGGATTATAGAGATGGCCTACCCCTTCTCCTAGCGAGGACCATGGAGACCAGTAAACTTGAATGAATATTTATATTGAATTATGATTAACAGCAATCTAGAATATAAAATTTTAATCTATCTTATTGAAATAAAAAACCATATAAAATATACTTGGGTTTTTGACTCTGTATATAGATCTGTTTGAGCTGTTTTTTCTCTGAACCTTGAACCTCATCTCCTAACTAGATCAATGATTGAGTCAGGATTGTAACTGTCTTTTAGAATGATATTTGCTGTACATTGTGTACCTTATCTCTTCATTTATGTTGGTTCGTCGATGAGATGATCTTCTCTGCTATTGTAATGTGCAGGTCCTAATGACCATACTATTGCTCAGATTAAGGATGCTGTTCGTGATGGTTTGAGAGCAGTGAAGAATACCATAGAAGATGAATCTGTTGTCTTGGTAAGTTATTTGCTGCTAAGTCTATGATTCAGAATTACTACAAAAGAATCTTACGTGTTCTTATGGTCTGATGCATGTTCTGTGCTTGTATCAAGTGACTCCATTATTTCTGCTAATTTACAAATGAGTTTACTGTGTTAAGCTGCGGACAGAATGATTTAACCTTAGTACTGAGACCTAAATTTTTATGTAGGATGAGTTCTCCAGAAGATGACAAAATTGGTTGGGAAATCTTTGTATAAATAACCATGAGATTCGGGAACTCAGTTTTACTATGATTTAAAGGGTTATTGCTTATTATACTTCTGATCTAAGGAGAGGAAGATTGTTGTGTAATCTTATACTGGCAAATTCTCAGCTGAAATATAGGCATAGCAGAAAGTGGACTAAAATAATGTTCTGGTTTTATTGAGATGAATTGAAACTTGTTCAAATAGTTTAATAAATGTCTTTGCCAGAGTTTAAGTATTAGAGCCATGCTGGATCAGATCCATTCATCTAGTATCTAGAAGTCAATAGTGAGCACAAGAAATACCACTCCTACTTTCATTAGCGTGTTTTTGAAAATTGCTTAATACATCCTCAATTCTGAACCATGGCTTGCACATTTTACTGTTATGGTGCTAGTGAGATATTGTTATGGTGGTACTGAGACTTACATGTGACTTTCTTGCCTGTGTTCAGGGGGCTGGTGCATTTGAAGTTGCTGCTAGGCAATATCTAGTGAATGAAGTCAAGAAAACAGTTCAAGGGGTAATGGGAATTTTTCATTTGTTTTCCTGCTGATCTTTAATTTTCTGTTACCCTATCCTGAGATTGTTATAAAACTTGTAACAGCGGGCACAACTTGGTGTTGAGGCTTTTGCTGATGCTCTTCTTGTGGTGCCCAAGACTCTTGCTGACAACTCAGGACTTGATACACAAGATGTGATCATTGCTCTTACGGTATGCAGCATCAATACATTTTTTTCATTATGCAAATTGCTTTTCGCAAACTGCACAACAGAATGGTGTCATGATACAATTGCTGAATGTGTTTTCAGGGAGAGCATGACAGAGGAAATGTAGTGGGATTGAACCAACACACAGGAGAACCAATAGACCCCCAAATGGAGGGCATTTTTGACAACTACTCTGTGAAGCGCCAAATCATAAACTCAGGGTTCGTCTGGACCTAAAATTATCTGACAATCAATGCTTTATCTCTCTCTCTATATATACACTTAGCATCAGGGGACGATAGGTCGATAGAACTTATACTAATTAATGTGATAAGAGTCAATTGTTACATTCATACGCCCTCCTTAGCTTTTTTTTTTTTTTGGAACTTAATGAGTGTATCTGTTATCCACATCATCTTTCATTGTGATCCTCATTCAATTAAGGAGGGCAATTATCTTCTTATAACGGTGTTCTGTTAAATGCCTTTTTTGTTATGATCTACAGGCCTGTGATTGCTTCTCAATTACTATTGGTGGATGAGGTAATTAGAGCTGGGCGCAATATGAGAAAGCCTACTTAAGGGGAGGCAGCAATTTGCTCTTTTTTGGTACTTCGGCCTGAAAATGAACCAGACTGCTTTTCTTCCTCTAATTACTTTATTTATCTGCCTTTTTAATTTTATCCCTCATGGACTTTGTAAAATATAGATGTGTTGTGGGTGAATTTTGGTTCATTACGCTTTTTGAAATATGCAATCAATGGTTTTGTAGATCATGTAGTTGTATTTTGCTCAACTAATGTTACAGCTTTATACATGTTTAGTTGTTCACTGGTTGAAAATGGACTCAATGGTTGAATGCTCTGCACCATATTCCAGCGAGCCCTTGTTTGCTGAGGCACTATGTAATCTTGGGGCTGTGCCGCTGTGATCCAACCATCGTAAGCGTCCCTTTGGTAAATTTTTTTTTTTTTTTAAAAAATCTAATCTAACTACTTATTCCCCCCTTTCCTTTTTATTAGTCCCTGATGACCAAGTTTTTATAACTTCTCAGAATTTCTTTGATTGGGTGTTGTTTACTACGGAGGGAGAGATATTAAGAGTTATTCAAATGACATTTTTGAAAAATAGTTCTAAATGTTTCAATAAAATTGTTAAAAAAGTATTGCATTAAATGCTAATGAGATTTTTTTTAGAATCGAAAGGACTACAACAAAACCATTGCTACAGCTTTTATAATTATTTTTGTACCTTGGTATCTTGTGGTGGTGCATGCAACCGAATAGAATGAGAAATTATATTACGTAAATGGTTTACCTCATTTGTTACACCATATCTATTTATATAGGAAACATTAACTAATTTTCCCAACCTACATTATATCACAACTAACTCAGATTAAACCAAGTTAGATCGCATGGGTGCCAATTTCTTCAAAGAAGGAATCGTTAAACTACTTGAATCAAATTAACATTTATGATATCCCATTCTGTTTAACCCCAATATATTATTTAACTCACTCAACCGTTAAAATTTATGGTAGTCTTTCCATATAGAGCATTTGTTTTTGTTTTAGACTCTACCCTCTAGTTTCTTACTTCCACAACATTCCTCCATTGCTTAATGAATTTTAATTTGCATAAAAGTAAGAACGCACTACGTTAAATTCTGCGTCGTCTCGAAACTTAGAAACAAAGCCATTAATTTGGTCTCTTCTCCAAGAGAGATTACATAAAAGGCTTTTTGCTTAGAACCAACGGTATTAAACTTGGCCTGAATTGGCCAAGTCAACCCGGAAACTGGTCCAAGCAAGTCCCTAACTCGGGTTGGGGGGCAACCTGGTTGAGTTGCTGGGTTGACTCAGGTTACCTTTAAAAAAAATTACCATATTTTTTTAAGGGCATAAATTACATAGAGCAACATTGATTGAAATTAATGATAATTTTGGTATTAATGACTATGAGTTTAGTTATTAAAAGATTGAAGATATGAATATTTTATTATCAGTTGTCTATTTTAATATTTTATTACAAAGAATATTTAGTAATTACTTATTCTAGTGTTAGTTTGATATTATCATGTCAATACATCAAAGAAGTTATAAAGAATGTTCGATCAATATATGATTATTTTGTAAGTAACTGCTCAAGGTTTTAAGGTTTTGAATTGATATTTAACATTTCAATGGTATGATAAAAATTTAAATTATTTATTTTTTTATTCTCCACCAGTTTGGCTCTTGGGTTAACTCCGAGTTAATCCACTTATCCTTCACTCACTATCCTGGCTGGTTCAAAGACAGTCCAGTTTACCAACCTTGCCTAAACCGATTTGTCAACTGATTTATCTCAACCTTAAAATATACGTCTACTTTTTCTTTTCTTTCTTTTTCCTGCAGTACCGGGAGCCAAGCATGCTATTTAGGGTCAAAAACGCAAAATACAACCTGAGCAGAGAAACTAGGATCTTGTTCTTCACCATCAAATAACCCCAAATTAAATTAATCAACAGTCTTAAGTAGTACGTAAAAATCCACACCATAAATCTGCAAAATTCGTACTAGTTTTTCTTCATTAGTCTAATACTAAACAAAACTCTGAAAAATGTCAAGCTAAGCTTATGGGTCCCACTGAGATGATGAAGGGCTCATTCTAGATTTCTGAAGAGCTAGAATGTAAGAGTCATCCCAACATACCGATGACACCTTTTTGGTGGATGCTTGCTGCTCAATGATTAGGCCAGTCTTCAATGAAATCAAATCTATATTCTTGCAGAGCCTTCACCAGGGTGCTGTAGAATGTATTCTTTCTTCATCTCCTCTAAAACAGCATCATTAGTGCTGGGAAAATAGAACAAAAAATTTGAAAAACAAGAAAGAAAAAGGGAATCAATTCCACATCCATAGTCACCCTGAAGCATTACACTGTTGGGGAAGGCAATTGATATGAAAAGCAGTTTCAAGAGAAACAAATATGCCATATTCTATATTTCTGATTTTAGGATGTTGATAATGATTATTATTTCACTTTCTTGGTTGGCCAATATAAATCTGAACCAATCTAGTCTTTCTAGTATCAGCAATACCATCTTTCCTCAATTTAGGATTCTGGTGAGTGCTGCACAGAGGAGAGGGGTTGGAAAAAATTGGTTGGATTCCCTTTGGTCTGGACTCAGGAGTGAGTTGGGAGGTTTGTTGCCTTGACTGGCAAGTGACTATGGCATTTTCATCAAGAAACGAAACATTTACTTTAGGAATCAGGCTATTAAGACTATCATTTGCATCCGAAGGGGTAGGATGTTAGTCTCAGCTAGTTTGGTTACTCAATCTAGTCCATGGAAACTTAGATCTTAATAACTGGTGGGTAGCAATAAGATCAATAATCTTGATGTTTTAATCAATAAGAAATAAGTAGCAATGATACTTAACTTGAGACCTTGATCTCGTGTGTACTTCTCTTTGTGTGTAGGTCTTTGAACACTTTTTTTTCCTCTTACATCTTCCATAAAAGCAACTATATTTATTGGAAACTAAGGCATTCAATGGAGTGCCAAAATAAAGTTATGTAAGCAAATTTAGGGTCAACACATGTTGAAACAAAATGGAATGATAGTCAGTATACATATCTTGGAGCAGAAATACTTAAAACTTATATATGAACCTAAGTCACACGTATGAGTGTGTAAGCCTAGATATTAGGTCCTTTCTTTTGTCAGCTAGAACATGAATAATCATCCATGTCAATTTGAAACACCACCTTAATCTTTTAATTGCTGAAATAATAGCCCACCTGTCAAACTCCGATTTCATCAGCTTACCTTCCAAAATAGAATTTCATTTTCAAAGAACCTGTTCTTGTTGAAAGAATCAAAGCTTTAACTAGAAGTCTAATGAACATAATAACAGAACTTACAATCGATGAAGGCAATCGTTCAATTCTCTAGCTTGTTTGCGGCATTGCCAAACAACTGAAATTGTTCTCCCTGAAGCACATTGAGCATATTTTGCGGTGTAATGATCACATTCCTTTAGTGCTTTCTGCTTCATTTTGCTGCGTAAAGCTGGAAAATTGTTGATACAGGAAGTCATCAACACACTTATTAATAATGATGACCGAATAGTACAATTGCACAGAAATTGGGGGCGTAAGATTTTTCACATGCCTGCTCATGTCGCAAGAATTTTATGTTGAATTCAGTAAAATAAGCACCCAAGAGAATCAAGCCAATGTGCGATGTAATTGTATCAATACAATTTCCAATTATTCCAGTTAAGAACAGGGAAAAATATGAAAAACCCCGAACTCGTGCCTCTCTCGATTCGTAATTTCATGACAAGTTTCTCAGTAACCAAATAGTGGTTTAGGGTTTAAAAAAGGAGAATAGTTGAGTACCTTCTTCTACTTTTTTCTTGACGTGATTATCGCGCGCTTCTTGTACGAAACCCATCGCGCTTGAGAGAACACTCCCAAGAGCTTGAGAAGAATCAGTACCCCTTGATCGAGTGTCTGAAAAACTGCGATGCCTAGTGGTTTTGGGTTTGCCTCGGAGAGGCAATGAGCAATACTAGCTAGGGGAAAATATATGTAATTACTAATTACATACGTTTTAGTTCAATTTTTTTTTGGCAAAAAAAAAATTCAAATATTTTTTTATGTTTATTAAATATATTAAATATTTATATGATGAGTAAAATTACTCATTTTCTTACCAACATATTTAACAGTATAAAGCTCCACTAAATCCTTCAGAATCTTGAGTTTATCTCTTAGAGGAGACATTTGTGTCGAGAGGGGCAATCACAAACCTCAAATACTTGATGATAATATAAGAAAAATTACTCATTTTTTTGCCAGTATAAAGTAGTTATTTTTAAAATTTAAAATAAAAAATAAGTTTATATGATATTTATTATTTAAAGATATTTTTAATATGTGATACTCATCTCATTAGCATACTGTCTTAAACTAAAAATTTTACTTTATTTTGTTGATCACTACATTAAAATTTATTGCTATTTTTTAAAATTATCCTCCAATTAAAATCAATTTATTTTAATTAATTCAAATTTTTATATTATATCCGTTTACTTTGACCAAAAAAATATTATATCCGTTTACAACACAATTAATAAGTATATATGTGTCCCCAAAAAAAAAAAGTATATTTGTGGAAAAAATAATTTGATAATGTTAACTATTTGCTAGCAAAACATTAACATATCTAAATAAAATTCGAGTTTTACTTACCCAGACAATTAGACATGGCCTTCGTAGTGACTTTTTGGCTAGCATAAAAAAAAATGCCTTTCCATGTTTTAAAACGATGGTTTTAAAAAAAATAGTAGCCAAACACATCTTATTTGTTTTAGCTTTAGTTTATACATAAACCCGATTAACGTAAATTGAGATAAAACTCACCCACATATTTATTTCATAGACCGTAAAAACTACCTTGTATATCAAAAATCACGATTGGAAGTTTCAATCGTTATTTCAAACATAACACACTAATTGTAGAAGCATTTTTTTTTTATGTCAAACCATAATTTAGAAAAAACCACCTTTGTTTTGTTTTTTTTCCTTCTTCCCTCCTTTCGCACTGCATCAATTCCACGTCCTACCCCTTTACCTCTACAGTGCCCAAGTGGTCCCTATCAGCAGACGGTAGGAAAAGATGAGTTATTGATGGATTCTCAGCATAGAGGATTAGCATTGATGTTGACCAAGTTCATGCATGAGCGTCGGCAATTTTGGGAAGCACAACTAACGCTTTCCAGAAATTTTGTAGCTTTAGTGTGTGTTTGGATTAGCTTTTGAGAATAGCTTTTACGATTTACGAGGTAAGTATGTGAGAAGAGTTTTGTCTCGATTTACGTACACTAAAATAAGCCATGGTTTGGATGCTTTCCAAACACACACTTAATCTGGGCGTGAGTGAAGGACCAACTAGCTTATTAGAGACCAGGATCCCGAAACCGGTGATTGAGATTGAAGTGGATGGTGCCTTTTCTCACATACATTGAGAAAGCAGCTTGTGGAGGGATTATTAAGGATGCACAAGGAGTGGTTATAGAGGGCTTTCATTTTCGTCTAGAAAATGGCGACTCATTAATGACAGAATTATGGGGCTGTCTTGTAGGTTTGGGACGGTGGACATCGGAATGTCAAACTAAGCATCAATTCTCAAGAGGCTTTAAGCCTAATTCAAAGGGACATTCCTAACTTTCATGAGGTCAAATCGGTTATTATAGAAGTCTAAAGTATGTTGAGCCGTAGTTGGAAGGTGAACTTGCAAAATATAGCAAGAGAGAGCAACACAATGGTGGACCTCCTAGCTAGAGGGGCTTTTAAATGATTGCCCGGGATTGACCTTACTTCAGTCGGATGTGCTATCTAATTTGCTTGATGCGAATAGCGCATACGAGATAGTTTTTAGTTTGGGACAATTGCTAAAAACTACCTTGCAAGCAAATTAATTGCTAATTGCTACCATTGCACATGGTGGATGATAAGTTGCACACAGGTGGGTGATATTTTGCATACGAGGGATGGTGTTTGCACATTCGCAGGGATGAATTTTGCACATGTGGATGATGCTTGCACATAAGGGGTGCTTGTTTGCACCCGTGGTACCAATCAGCAAATAATTTCCTTACAAGGTATTTTTGAGCCATTTTCCCTTTTAGTTTTCCTCTATATCAAGAAAAGAAAAAAAAAGAAAGATGCTCAGTAAAGTAAAGATGTATTTAACCTAAAGTTGGGAAAACAGGCCGACCTGTCATGAGGCCAAATCTAAACAAACTAGCCCGTTTAAGCCCAAATAAAAAAAAAGGACAGATTTTCAAAGCCCGAGCTATAAACTTAAAGGTCAAGGGCCGACCTGTGTGCTTTAGGTCCGTTTAACATATGTTCATTTTTTTACATGTTTTTTTAAAAAATTTAGAATAATGAAATACCTAATTTAAAATATAAATATATCAAAATTAAGTTAAAACATCAAAGATTATCAATATTTAACAACACACAAACACTAAGTCCAAAAATTACTGCCCATAATGAAATAAATAATTAGATAAAATCATAAACCATAAACTAAACACTAAGGAACATAAATAAGATTATCATTTTCTTCTCCTTCATCATTATGACCAATGACATTTGAATGTGCTTCACTATTAGCTAGGGTTTTCTTTTTTCACCCCATTTAAAATTTCAAATTCAAGTAATAAAGTTCAAATATTATTCTTTTTAAAAAAATAACGGATTTAAACAGGCCAGCCTGTTTAAACCAGCGACCTTACTGGGCTGATCTTTTTAAACCCAACTTTATTTTAAACCCTTAAATTATAAGCCCAACCCTCAACTTAAAATGGATTAAAAGGGCTGACTTATCCGGTTCTAATTCAACCTATCCTAAAAAATGATAGCTCCTTTAAAGAAAGAAGTTCATTGGATTTTCGTCAAGACTAATCTATACTAGGTTTTCTTTGTTTTGATGCCTTCAAGTTCAAAAGAACAAATGGCATTGAATATACATCTCACCTATTGGGATTTTTCTCTTGTTTAGTGGACTCACTGATTTACATTAGCTAATGGTATTTTTCTCTTGCAAGAAGGAAAAATAAAGCACAAGAAACAAAAGTTTATTTTATCATATTATAAAATTGACCAAGGTTATAATTTAAATTTTTTATGCTAATTTATTTAAATTTTGGTATTTATTATAAAATTTGATGTTAAAAATCTTTGAAACGGAAGCTTATCTTTACATGTAATTATCACATTTGCTAATGTCATTTTTGGTAATTTGAACATAAAAAAAATTGATTCTAATAATAATTATCTAAACACTATCATTTTTATTAAAATTATTTTTTTTAGAGAATCTATTTTTTAAAATCACTTTTTCTCTAAAAACTATTCTCTAAAAATTAATCTAAATAGGCTTATAATTGAAGTCAAGATAGAGGGAGAAGTACGTGAAGCTAAATCCGTTGCATTACAAGGGTCTAGTTGCATTCACTAAACTCAATCCTCGTGGTAGAAGTTATTCTCTTATTAGTACTTTTGTTTATACCAAAACTTATATGGGATTAAACTTGCCCCAAATTCTTGATGGGTTGAGTGTGTGTTTGAGACAAAGTTATTAAACCCGGGCCGGACCGGCTGGTCTGGCTTGGAAACCGGTGACCCGGGAAGGAAATCAGTCTGGTCTTGGTAGTGAACCAGTCTGCTTTTTTTTTTCTTTTTTTTTAAAATCAATTTTTTTTATTTTTCTTTATAATTTCATATTAATAAGCCTGAAATCTTCATTTTCTCACTGGTTTGATTCCCGGTTAACTCTGATTTGATTCTGGTCTAACCTATTGACCCTTAACCTAGTACCCCGACTGGTTCACTGACCAGCCTCATTTTAATAACCTTGGTTTGAGTAACTCCCAACATCCCTAGGTTTAAGAGAAAACAAACCTAAAAACTCTCATCTTTCTCACAATCAATTTTTCCACCAAAACTATGGTTTTGTTTTAAGCTAGCCAAATACTCTATTTTCCTCATGAATCTATTTTTTCCCTAGAAAACCATGGTTAGGGGTTAAAAATAATTGTTTTTCTAGAAGTTATTTTTTTTTAATATTTTCATAAGCTATTCTTCAAAATTTATTCTCTGAAATCACTTTTTTCACTTTTTTTTTAAAAAAATTATTCTCTAAAAACTAATCCAAACACACCCTAAACCTCAATTCCCAAGCCCATTCCTTCCACCTTGTCTCTTTGCACGTTTTTTATGGGAGAATTATACAATAAAACACAAAAAATATGAGAATTGATCAACTAAAATTATAGAGGAACTCTTCTTTAGATTCTTAACTAACAAAAGACTTCACAAGAGCTTATCAAACTCTTACAACCTAACTGTATTTTATCTTGAATACAAACTCACTAGTAAAAACTTGAAAAAAAAAACACTTCTATTCACAAATATCATAATGTGTTTGTTTGAAATAGCGATTGGAACCTTTAAAAATAAATTTTCGATCATGATTTATAATATACGAGGTAAGTATGTGAGAGAAGATTTATCTTGATTTGAATAAAGAAACTTCCTAACCCTAACATAACTCAAAACATTAAAACAATATTCTAAGGTATTCTAAACCTTGACTTTAGGTATTCTCGAGTATCTTAAATAATAAAATTACATAGACAATAAAAGCAAAATGAATAGGCTATTTTATTGAGAAAATACTAATTAAATCCAATTAAAATAGTCAGAATTAAAATGGGACCTACACTTTTAACAAATTCTTAATGAAACTAAGAGGCCTAATTAAAGATTTTTGAATGTTATTAAAAGAGCAAAATACCCTCTGTTATTTAAAAGGAGAATTGAAAGTAGATAAAAAGGAAAAAAAACAATTTCTAAATTAGGCCTCATCTAACTTAAACTAATTAATAACTATTCAAACCAGCATGCATTTGTTATTTTACCTTCAAACATTTGACAGATTTTTTTTTTAAATATGATCATATATTTATATATTATATCTCTATCAACAATGATATACTTAAATCATTTGTGCAACATCATGTTCATATTTCGATGGAGGGAAAAAATAAAGCTTGTTTGGAATAATGATTGGAGTCTTTAAAAACAGCTTTTCAATCATGATTTACGGAATACGAGGTAAATATGTGAGAAGAAGGTTATCTCAACTTACGTGCATAATTATTTATAAGATAAACAAACGCTCAACCAAACATACTATAAATATATTAAAAATTTGAGAATTTCACATATAATTTCCAGCATAACTTCTCCGCTTTAACAAAATTTAATTATTATTTCCTTCCCATAAAATAATACAACAATAATTTAGAATAAGTGTTGTTTCATCACTGAAAAACCTAAATAAATAAAATGATACCGTGTGTGTGGGGGCCCATAAATAATTTGTAGAATACAAAATCAATAATTAAAATTAAAGATTAAATTTTTGATATGTAAATGGATCCTCAAATCATATAAAGATAGTTAAAACATTAACAATATTAGATGAAACAGAGAGAGAAGTATATATTTGTATGTACAATTTTCGAAATTAATGAATGAATTATATACATACATATATATAATAGAATGAAATTTAAAATAAAAGAATTGACAATTTATGGAGACGATAAGCACGAAATGCACTCATTTTATATAAAGCTTCAAAATCAGGAAGCATAAAATTTTAGAATTATACTAAATATTTTATTTTTATTACTTAAACTAGTGTAGATCGATGTGTTTATATGAAATATAAAAAAATGAGTGGCATTATTTATAAGTCACTGTTTTGTTAAAATTTTCATATATTATTTATAGATGTAAATATATAAATCCATGATCATATTTTTCAACAAAAAAAAAACTTGGTCCAACGTCCTTAATTAAAATAAAAAACGCATTCTAATTATATTGAATGGTTATTAATTAATTTAAGTTAGATAAGGCTTAATTTAGAAATCCTTTTTTTTTTCCTTTCTAACTATGTTCAATTTTCCTTTTTAATGGTATATGGGTATTTTGGTCTTTTAACAATATTTAAAAATTCTTAAAAAATATTTTTGGCCTGATTAATAAGTTGTTGAAAGTGTATCCTAATTTTAGTTTTGATCGTTTTAAATAGATTTAATTAAGATTTTCTCTATTTTATTTATCTTGCTCAACTTAAAAGTTGGATGTCATGCAATATACACACAATTGCCCTTTGGATTCATCTTGAGATTTTTAATATTTATTTAATTTGGGTGCTATTTAAAATCAGAACTTATGTTAAACAGCAGATCAAGCACATTGGACACACAAGCATTTTCATTGAAAAAAATTAAAGCCAACTTAATGAGAAAAAGGAATATAGGTTTCTAGTTAGATGTAAAAGAAGTTGAAACCGACCTAAATCAATCAATTTAAAAAATTTCGATAATCAAATTTCAACAGCTTACAATTATTTTGTTTTTTTTATTCATATTCAAGATTGATTATCTTCAAGAATAGTTACATTATTATTTTGAAAATTATAATTAAATATTTTTAAAGTTTTGAAATTCTAAATCAGTGATTCATATTAAAATAAACAAAATTATTTAGAATTTTGATTTTTTATTGTATATTTCTGATTTTTTTTCTAATTCAATGCATACAATAAATTTAAAATTTTAGTGATTAAATATTAGGATAATACAATCTTTAATTCCTTAAGTTTGCCTTTATTTTAGTTTTAATCTTTCAAATTTTAAGCAAGAAGTTTTGGTAGTTTAAGTTTATTTCTATTTAAAATATTGATCTCTATCATTAAATAAAAATTTGAAGCCTCTTGAAAGATTAAAACTTCTTATTTAAAATTTAAAAAACTAAAATTAAAATAAAGATAAACTTAAAAGGAGAAAAAAATCACATTATTATTACTTAAATATTTGAACAAGTTGCAATGAGGGAAAGCTTTGACCGGCCGTACCAAGCTATTTGACGACATCGTTTCACGTTAGGACTTTAATATGACTGACTTTTTTCTGTTTTTTTTTTCTTTTGTCATTAATAAGAGTATAAAACACATGCTCTCGAAACCGGAATCTTATTCGCTGTCATCGAGTGCGCCTACGTTTCGCGGCTCACACAGTCACACCTCACTATCCCAAGTCCACACCTTTCTGCTCTCTACGGCTTCTCTTTCTCTCATGGCTCCCGATTCCGCGATCATTGCTTGGTTGTGACCCTGTGCTTCTGTAAACTTGTATTTTTCTTCTGGTTATTCATAATGCGTAACAGTTTGTTCACTCTGATTTTTCTTTCTTTCAGGGGCTCTGGAGAAGATGGCCAATTAGGAATCGGCAACAATGAAGAGAAAGAATGGGTTTGCGTTGTCAGAGCTCTCGAGCCCCATAAGGTCCGCTCGGTCGTTGCTGGAAGTAGAAACTCTTTAGCCATATGCGATGACGGAAAGGTTTCTTTTTTTCTTCTCCCCTTGTTTTTCCATGTTTGCTATATTCTGCTTTTGCTTCAATCTTTGATACACACCAAGCTTGATTGCCATCGAGATTGCGTTTCTGAAAGTTTGTTACTAGCTCCGGTCCTTATTGGAAGAACAGTTGACTTCAAACTTACTTCTATGACTTATAAACACTGTAGTCCTATATTTATCAGTCATTTTTCAGGAAATAATTTATTTATTTTGCCTCTATTAGTTGGAATAGTTGCAATAAACAAAAAGAATTTTTGTTGACTCTTGAAATCATTCATAAATGAGTGAAAATTTAGAAACTTAGCCCATTAATTAATGAGTTAACTTACTCTTCTTCTTGATATATAAAAGTTAGTTAATTGGGATTTATAAAATAAAACCAGAGAATGGTATAATTTAATGATACAATATATGGCCCGTAACTTAATTAGCTTCTTTAATTTCTGTCAGCAAGTATTACAGTGTCTGGGTTTAGTTTGTTGAAAGTGTGTGTATTTGGTGTAGTTATTTACGTGGGGTTGGAACCAGAGAGGAACACTCGGACACCCTCCTGAAACGAAAACTGAAAATATTCCCAGCCAGGTTAAAGCACTTGCCAATGTTAAAATTGTTCAGGTATTCTGTTATCATTGTTACCTTGTTTTAATTAGCTGGATATATTAACTTCGTGTGGTGGTATTTTACAATTTTTATTGGTGTTATTAACTTGTGGGTTTCTTTTCCTATGCTAGGCGGCGATTGGCGGGTGGCACTGTCTGGCTGTTGATGATCAAGGCCGAGCTTACGCATGGGGTATTCAATATCGTCTATATAATTTTTTTTTTTTTGGGGGGGGGGGGAGATTGTGAATTTTGTAATCCATGAATCTATACCATAAAAACTACATTTATTGGTCTTATACATCGGCATTTTAAGGGCATGAGCATAAGTGGCTTAGTAAAAAGGATCTATACCCTTAGGGAAGTTATGGAATCCTTATTTCAAGGATTAAGAATTTGGAAAAATTGATTGTGGGTTAAATTTTTGATATAAATTTGAAGATGGGAAAATGCATGTTGTTGTTTTTCCTTTAGCTTTTCAAGACTTATCAAGTGTCAATGAAATTTTATGTATGAAGCACAGTGATCAAACTCAGCTGTGTGTTTCGGTCCCAAAAAAAAAAAAAAAAAAAACTCAGCTGCGTTGATTATTCTCAGCAAGTAATGCAAGCCTCTCACTTCTAGCTAGTATAATGTGGTAGTTTTATTAAATATAGCAATTACAGCAAAATAAAAATAAAAATGTACTTCCAGATTACAGCAGTGAAGAAAATAGGACTCAGGCTTCCAGATCCCTGCCTTTTCTCCATTTTCTTCTCCCCTCAATTGGTTCAAATCAATTTATCAGTTCCCTGGTTCATTTCTCTTCTGGACTGTTTCATAATTTCTTTAGTTTACTTCCCTCTTCTACTCTAAGCCTTAGACACAATCTAGGGTTCATGACACTGACACTTTAAAAATTGGAGCTTTGTTCATATACAACGTGTTAGAGTTAGACATCTGTATTTGACACAATGTAATGCTTCAAGTTTCACTTAAACACTTCGGATTTTGTTTTGATGAGGTGGCTATATTCATATTATGTTCTATATCTTCATCAATATCTATGATTATATGCTTTTATATCATGCATTTAATATATTGAATATCACTGGTTTCAGGTGGAAATGAATATGGGCAATGTGGTGAAGAACCTGAGCGGAAGGACGACACCGGTAGACCTTTGAGGAGAGATATAGTGATCCCTCAACGCTGTGCCCATAAACTTGTTGTTCGCCAGGTAACTTAGACATGTCAATGCCGTTTGTGTAGGTTGAGTCCTATACTGAAAGGAATTAGTCTTCTTTGTTTCTTTCAGTAGTGTAGTTCTGTGTATTACAGTTCTGTCATTAATTATGTATATACAATTCCATGCAAATTTCTTAGATTACCTGACTTAATACTGTTATATTTCTCTGATGTTCAAGTCGTTCATTGTTTAACACGGAGAAGAAAATTTGTCCTTGTTTTCTTAAAGAACAATGAAAGTATAGTCAGTTTTGTCATGCGGTTTCAAACTGATGTTGCCATACCTTTTTGGGACTGGCTCTGTAAAATGACTATGATATTTTCCGTTCATGCATTCTTGAATAAATTGCTTACATGCTTTGCGTGTGTGGCTATGAGCAAAACTTTACATTATCATAGGAATGGGTTTTCTTTAAGGTTAGCCAAGAATGAAATAGTGAACAAACGTAAGCTTTTGCAAGCAGATTTCAAAGTACCTCCTCATTTCACTTTAAAATCACTCTGCTAGTATCATCTTAATATGCTATGGCTTTAAACTTTTGTAGTTGCCATGCCAGCAATAAGCTCTTTTAAGTTCCATCCATGTGGCCCAAGCAAGAGTTAGGTCAGTCAGAATGCCCGATGTCAGATTCCATTTTCAAGTAGAATAAATAATACAAAACGACCAATTTTATAGTAAACTAAGAAATGAGAATCAATACACAATATTATTGGAATAGTATGAATAAAATTTTAGATGCATATTAGCATTATTTGATAATGTCAGTCTCCCAATCAGCGTAAATTATAAGAAAAGTTGATTCTAGTTTATGGTTGAATGGGTGCATTTATCAGGATTTGCATAGGAACTTCTTCATCTCTATCTTTATTAGCTAGACTGGAGTCTGATGTTATTCCTGATTGCTTGAGGCGCAGGTCGCTGCAGGAGGAACTCACTCAGTTGTTCTTACAAAAGATGGGCATGTTTGGACCTGGGGTCAGCCGTGGCCTCCTGGTGACATGTAAATATTCTAGAAAACATGACTCGATATTTTTTGTTTTATTCATCTTAATTCACTTACTTCTCTGCATTTTCTGGAATCAATAGTCTATCTCATATACTGACTTCTGAACCTTTTGCTTAATCTTGTAGAAAACAGATTTCGGTACCTGTTCGGGTGCAAGGTCTGGAAAATGTTAGGCTCATTGCTGTAGGGGCATTTCATAATTTGGCTCTTCAAGAGGATGGAATGCTATGGGCTTGGGGTAACAATGAATATGGACAACTTGGTACTGGAGATACCCAACCAAGATCACAACCTATTCCTGTCCAAGGGCTTTCTGGACTTACTCTGGTTTGTGTTTCATCCTGAAAAATCTTGTTGATTTTATATTTATTTCCTTTAATTTCTATGTCTCAGTAACAGATAAGATTACAGAATAATATATTTTCATCCTATAACATATTGATTCTGGCTTCTTTTTTTTTTGAGAGAAAAGGAATGTATTAACATTGATTCTGGCTTTTAAAAAGTGATGTTCTTCATCTAGGCTTATGGATTTAGAATTGATTGTTTATCTTACCTTATTACAAATTTTTTCCCTTAAAAAAACAAACTTTTTGTGAGATTTTCATTTTCAATCATTTAATTCTATTTGGAATGCTAATTTTTGCATCAACCGTGAAATCATATATAGTGAAAGATGGTTGGTGAATTCCACACCTAATTAGTGCGAGCAGTGACACATCCCGGATTCATTTTGTACGTTCTAAGAGCTACGTTATTGTGCTTCTATATTTTATTAGCTTTTGGTTACAGACATCTACTTGGTTCATATGGTAGCTCGTTTAACTCTATTGGTACACTCTGTTGCTTGTGTAGCCTTTGTGATGGTGTTAACTAAGAGATTTCCATATGAAGACTCATTTATTTACATACTTTCACTTAAATGAAAAGGCATGAGGGTAGATAAGATCATATGAATGCATGCATAGAAGTTAACTAAATAGAAACTCTGTTTTTCCTCTTGATGTTCCCATTAGCAAAGGGAGGATCTGAAAATCCAATGAGCGTGTCAAATATTTTTTAGCAAGAGAGACTGGAACAGCTCAAGTTCCACATGGATGAGAAAAGTTAACTCGGGATCACCCAGTTTTGGGCTGTTTGGTTCTTGTTTATGTCTATATATGTTTGAAGGTATATGTAGTTATGTACCTCTCAGTCATATCTGATTGATGTAAAGCTTTGGGATTCCATAACCTTCCCTGCAAAAGCTTGGATACTTGTAATGCCCATATCAATCTCTATGAAGTCCTGTCCACTTTCATGAGTTAGAGCTCAGTTGATGAGGGTTTTGAGGGATAAACAATGTGGTCAGAACCCTTTTGAACATTCTGCTCCCCCTTGCAGAGTGAGGATTTTATCTAGGATATGCTATAGCATGACCAACACATCAAGAAAGTGTTTTGGGACTTGATAATGCATGGTACTGCTCTCAACATTTGGTAAAGCTAAAGCAAATATGAATATTGTGCACTAGTTGTTGAAATGTTGGGTTGAAATATATTTATTTACCTAATTTGATTAGATTAGGGAAGTTATTCAAGCTAGTTAATATGACATGTTTTTTCTAAAATACTCTAATAATCTTTTTTAATTATTTGCATCTCTCTCTTACTTAATTATTGTTAAGAGAGCCTCAATAGGGGTAAATTAGGAAAAGTTTGACAAATATGAGAAATAGGTCTTACATTTAGGACCAAAATCAGCTCTCCAATCAGGTCCTACATCAAGGACCGGAGGTAGTATCTACTTCAGATGTCAAAAGAACTATGGTGTACCTCTTGACTTGACTTAAACTTAGTTATCAATGTTATGATATGTGTGGTTGGAAATCAAGGCAGGAAAATAATGTCAACAGTTTTTTTTTTTTTAAAAAAAATGCAAAATTTGATCCATATGGTTCTTTCTTATCCTGAACACTCTAGTTAACTGCTGATTGCTGGCCTTGAAGTATTTACTTTTGTCAATCATTCATATACAAAACATCTTACTAATTTGTTTTTTTTTGTCTGTTTGCAACCTTAGGTAGATATTGCAGCTGGTGGATGGCATTCAACTGCATTGACAAATGAAGGAGAGGTGATCCTTGTTTTGTCTTCCCTTGAATTCATTAGGTTTAGTTTTTCAGTTACCAGAAGAAGACTTAACAAACGCATTGAATAGATGTAAACAATCGATGAAGAGAGAAGATGCTTAATAGATCTATTCTTTTATGGTTTTTAACTTTGGATTAAGGTGCAAAAATACTCATGAACTTATATCAATGTGCAAAAATACCATAAACTTTTCTTAGTAGCAAAAATACCCATGAGCTTTAAAAACTGGAGTAAAAACACCTAACATTTGTTACTTTTTGTGGTGGGGCCCACTATCTTTTTCTTCTAAAAGTAATTGTGGTTTTAACGGTTTTATCATTTTTGCTTCAATTTTAAAGTTCATGTGTATTTTTGCAACTAAGAAAAGTTTATGGGCATTTTTGCAAATTGGGTATAACCGTATGAGTTCATAGGTATTTTTGTGACTTAACTTTTTTACTTTTTATCATGAAACTAAAGGCATGTTGTTGGATTTGCATAATGCACACAATCAGAAAATCAAGGTGCTAAAGTGGATATTGGATTTGTAATCAGAAAGCCAATGACAAGGGACTCCAAGATTACCTTATTTTCTATACTGCAGGTATATGGCTGGGGAAGGGGGGAGCATGGTAGGCTTGGATTTGGTGATAATGACAAGAGCAGTAAAATGGTGCCCCAAAAGGTTCAGCTTTTGGCTGGAGAAGATATTGTTCAGGTACTACTATCTGTATGACCATTATGTAAATCTTCTTGTTAATGTTTGTCAAAGTAGTAGAATATGAGCAAGGATCTTAAACTCATACAACTAATAAAGTCAAAGAAGAATCTCCGACGATAAAAACAAATATTGATTTGATTTCTAGATGATTTCTTTTTTTGATTATATTTGTAAATGATTTCTACATGCTGCCAACCTCAATATGTGTAAACAGAAAAAATGGCTCGTGACTCCCTAAAATTCTGACCCACTAACACGTGACTCAGAACATTGAAGACAACAGACCTAAAAATGTGCAGAAAATAAAATACTTGACTCAGTGAATAGTCATAACAGACTCCACTTTCTCCTAAAATCAAAATAATTTAATTCCACTAAGTCACTGTAAACCATGATTGAAAAGCCGCTTTTGAAGGTTCCAATTGCTATTTCAAACAAGCCCTTAATTGGTAGTCTCAGTTTAGAATGATCAGAGGCTGTCAAGCTGTTTGTCTAACCTCTTTCATTTGCTGCCATAGTTCAACTTTTTTTGCTGGTGTTCTAGTTTAGCCTATTGTCTTTCCACACCTCGGCTGAGTTGTATTGAACCAACTGGCCAAGAGCCTAATTACATGGAGAGATATCATTGTGATCCATATTAATGAAATCATGAATTGTGTTACTTTGGATTAAGCTTCCTTGCAATCTGAGATGAACTTTGATTTGGTTTGTGGGTCAGGTTTCCTGTGGAGGGACTCATTCAGTTGCTCTAACCCGTGATGGGCGAATATTTTCTGTAAGTACCTTCTCAGAAACATTTCTTGATACTTCCAAGAGCTCAAGTTCTTGTGTTGATGGTTTGAACTACTTGCAGTTTGGTCGTGGTGACCATGGCCGACTCGGTTATGGGAGGAAAGTGACTACTGGTCAACCAATGGAGGTACCCATTGACATTCCACCGCCACAGAATGCAAGCGAGAATGCTGCTGAGGGACGGTGGATAGCCAAACTCGTTGCTTGTGGTGGTCGTCATACGTTGGCAATAGTGGAATGGAAAGCAGACGAAACTACTGAGTATTGACTGATGGCTGAAAACTACAAATGGCGAGGAGACCAAAGTTGGGAATTTTAAACAGAAACTAAGCTCTGATGCCAAAACTGAATGTGTCTCTGGTTAATTATAACTTCAGCCTGAACAGATTATTCATCCAAATGGGAAGGACAAGCTGGATGGACTGTAACATGTGATGATAAATATAAGCTCTGTTTCATTTTCAGATGCTTAAACTTATGTTTCCCAAATTTATTGTTTCATTTTGCTCCTATTCTGGTTTTCATTTGCTTGGTTAAAAAGATTGTGCTAGCATTTGCACACAAATTCAATCCTCCATTTCATACATTTAAGGAGAGAATGGCTTTTAGAAGGATTATTTGGTATATATTATATGTCACTTGAAGAGTAACTAATACTTATTTGTCAGTTTTATTTATGTAATTAATGTTTAAATGATAGGCACCCAGGTATCTTGGAGAACCACACCCCAAAAGCTAGTTGTTGAGGTGGGAGAGCCAAAGCAATTAAGTATCCCATCAAGCTGCACATATTACTCGATGTGGGATTTTGGCAGCCTATACTACCTTGGTCCTTGGTAGAATCTATTGAATTTAGAAAGGAAAGAATATGAGAAAAGTGAGAAATAAGAGAATAGAAGAGGAGGAGGAATGCTTAGAGTCAGAATCTATACTCTAAACCTAAAGAAACAACTTCTGCATAATATTGTTCCTTCTGACAATCATGGGAAAACACATATTGATATACTAAGTAACTTCCTTAAAGGTTAACGTCTGCTACGTAACTGCTAGACTATTACATAAACTACTAACCCAATACATGATAACTGACTTCCACTAAATTATCCAAAAAAACTGATAAAATATACCCCATTTCCTAAGGCTAACCACGTCTAACCACGGCTCCTTATGCTATAAACCAATAAAGGGCGTGGTTGGATCCTATCAACACCCTCCCTTAAAAGAGTCGCCTTGCCCTCAAGGCGAAATGTGGAAATTGTGTAGCCATTGTATCATAAAGTTTCCAGCTAGCTTCTTTTTGTGGTTAGCCTTGCCACTTGATAAGTAGTTCAATATTCCGTTCCCCGTCACGAACACTGCCTCTGCTGTCCAAGACCTGTTCTGGTTGAAGTTGGAGTTCCCAATCCTCAGTAATTGGTAGAGGTACCTGAGAAGTAGGACCTTGGAAACCATGTGCTGCTTTGAGAAGCGAAATATGGAATATAGGATGCACTTTTGGGCCGAGAAGAAGCTGTAATTCATAAGCAACTTGGCCAATCTTTCGGATGGCTGGAAAAGGGCCAAATAAACGAGGAGAGAGCTTTTCATAGCATCTTTTGGCCAATGTGTGTTGTCAGTAAGGCTGCAGTTTAAGTAGTACTAAATCTCCCGGGGCATATTCCACATCCTTTCGTTTTAAGTCTGCATGCTCCTTCATTCTTTTTTGGGGTACTTGCAGATTATCATGAATAGTGGCCAACATTGCATCTCTCTCTACAAATTGCTCCTCTAAATCTGCAATTTTGGTAGTTCCCGTTGTATATGGCAGTAATGTAGGAGCCGCCCTCCCATAAACGATGTGAAAGGGAGTGGATCTAGTGGCTGTATGAAAGCCTGTATTGTAGGATAGTTCTGCCCAATGTAAAATCTTACCCCATTGCTTAGGGTGTTCCTGAGAAAAGCACCTCAAATAGGTTTCTAAGCACCTATTGACTACTTTTGTTTGCCCATCAGATTGAGGGTGGTATGCGATGCTCATTTTGAGTGTTGTACCACTTAATTTGAACATCTCTTGCCAAAAAGCACTAAGGAAAAGTGGATCTTGATCTGAAACTATGGATTGGGGAAACCTATGTAGTCTGACCACCTCCTTACAAAATACTACAACAACAGATTTTGCTGAAATAGGCCTTGTTAATCCAATGAAATGAGCATATTTGCTAAAACGATCAACTACCACCAATATTATATCCATACCCTGAGATTTAGGAAGACCAGTGATGAAATCAATTGAAATATCTTCCCATATTCTAGCTGGGATTTTCAGGGGTTGGAGTAATCTAGCAGGGGGTTGTGGTAGGTATTTATTTTGTTGACAAGTAAGGCAATTCTGAACAATCCTTTTAACATCATTCTTCATATGCTGCTAATGGAAGTTTGTTGCTGTAATATTTTCAGGGTCTTTAAAACTCCTCCGTGTCCTCCAAGTGGTGATGAATGGGCCTATGCCAGTAATTTCTCACTCAATTTAGTAGTAGCAGGTATGACTAGGCATTCTTTATAGTAGAGTCTTCTCGCAGATAAGACATAGTGTGGGCAAGAGTTAGGATTTTCTTTTAAGGCGTTCATGATAGAGGAGGTGTGCTCATTCTGGGCTTGCAATTGCTCTAGGTTATCAAAATCTGTGTGTTGTGGAATACTTAGAGCAAATAAATCTGCTGAACAGGGGTATCTGGATAAGGCATCATCACTTTGGTTGTTAGCACCAGCTCTATATTTAATGATGAAGTCAAATGGCAGCAGCTTCATCATTAAACGTTATTGTTCAGGAGTAGTAAACATTTGTTCTAAAAGATATTTGAGGCTGCAATGATCCGTTAACACCTCAAATTTCCTACCCAAAAGGTAGTGCTTCCATTTTTGCAATGAAGAAACAAGTGCTAGGAGCTCTCTATCATATACTGACTTATGTCTATTGGAGTAGGAAAGACCCTTACTATAGTATGCGATTGGATGCCCATTCTGCTGTAAAACAACTCCAATTCCCACGGATGAGGCGTCATACTCCACTACAAAAGGTTGTGCAAAGTCAGGTAATTACAACACTGGAACCTGTACAAGCACATCCTTGAGGGTAAAAAATGATTGTTTAGATGAGTTAGTCCACTGGAAGGAGTCCTTCTTGGTCATATATGTGAGTGGTTTAGCAATTAGGCTATAGTTTCGCACAAAACGCCTATAGTAGCCTGAGTCCTAGGAATCCCCTCAATTCAAATAACGTTTGAGGGAGAGGCCAGTGTGTGATTGCTGCAATTTTTTCATGGTCTATTGCTACTCCTTTGCTTGAAACCATATGCCCCAAAAAGGACATTTCTAGCTGAGCAAAACTACATTTTTTGGGATTAACAAAGAATTTCTGCTGAAACAATGTCTGAAGGATAAGTTGGATATAAGCATGGTGATCCTACATATTTCTACTATAGACTAATATATCATCAAAGAAAACAAGTATAAACTTGTGCAGATAAGGCCTGAAAAGCTCATCCACAGCAACTTGAAAGGTAGAAGGTGCATTTATTATACCGAAGGGCATAACCAGAAGTTCATAATGCCCTGAGTGTGTCCTAAAAGCAGTCTTATGAACATCAGAAGGATTAACTCGGATTTAATGATACCCAGAGCGTAAGTCAATCTTAGAAAAGTAAGTTGGACCATTCAACTCATCAATTAACTCATCTATAGTTGGGATAGGGCACTTATCTGGTATCGTGATCTTGTTAAGTTCCTTGTAGTTGATGCAGAGTCGCCAAGATGAGTCTTTCTTAGGTACTAAAATCATCAGGCTTGCAAAGGGGCTAACACTTGGCCGAATGAATCCTTTTGCAAGGAGGTTCTTGATTTGCAGCTATATTTCATCTTTTTGTGAGTGATGATATTTGTATGGCCTAATATTAGGTAGGGCATATCCTAGCTGAAGAGTGATAGTATGTGAGTGAGTGCGCATAGGAGGTAAGTGATTAGGTTCTAGAAAGACTGGGGAATAAGCATCAAGAAGTTCATAAAATTCCAACAATTGTTGAGTCTTGCTTTCTATAGGTAGCATAGTCAGTGCAAGCAAGGGTCTGCAAGGCAGCCATTGACCTAGTCGGTTGTGGAGTACCCTGTAATTTGTATCGTTTGCCATTAGCCCAAAAAACCATATACATTTGTTGCCAATTTGCCTCAACCATGTTAAAGGATGCAAGCCATTTAATACCCAGCACCATATATGATCCTCCAATGATAAAAGGAAAGAAGTCATATTTGATCACCAAGTTCTGAACCTTAACTTCCAGCTGTTTGCATATTGAATTACATGAAATAATATTTCCATCTCCAATTTGAACTCCAAATGAGGGCAGTGGTTCTGTAGGAAGCTAGAGCTCTTTGACTAATTTTTCAGAAATAAAGTTGTGCGTTGAACCACTGTCTATGAGGATTAAAACCTATTTAGATCACAGCTCTCCTTGAACTTTCATAGTTGTGACCGACGGACCTCATAAAATGGCATGTAAGGATATTTCTGCCATTTTGTCTTCTAAATTCGGTACTCCACTCTGATTGTCCTCCTCGGCATGTTTGGTATCATCTGTAAGTTCCATCAGTTTGAACGATGATGTTTTGCATCGATGTCCTGGCATGAACCTTTCTCTGCATCTGTAACACAAGCCTTTGTCACGTCGCATATCTCTGCATCTGTAACACAAGCCTTTGTCACGTCACATCTGTCGTTCAGTATCGTGGTTCGTGGGTGGAAGTGAGATCGCTGGTTGTGCACTGTAATTAGCCACAAGTAAGGGACGTGCGTAGTTGCTTCCTGTTACACCCGATTGAGATAATCCCAAACCAAATCCTTGCGTCGGTTTTGAATAGCCCGACTCTTTAGGATCTTTAAAATTTGAAAGCACGTCGACGACTCGTGGCTAGTAAAGACGTTGCGCAAATCGCGATTGAGATTGCAATTGTAACTTTTCTTTGAACTCCATTGCCAGACCTAACGCCTTGAAAATCGTTCTTGGTTCTGAATTTTCACATCTGATTGAAGTTTAGCCTTCAGCCCATTAATGAAAACGCCTAAGAGACAATATTCAGGCCATCCTTTGACTCTAGAAGAGCATCAGACGAATTCTTGCTTGTAGTCATGAACAGAACCAGTTTGTTTAATCCCACACAAATGTACATCAGGGTTTTGAAATTCCGCTGGACCAAACTGCTCCTGAAATATCTCAACCAATTCCTCCCAGAATTGTATAATCCTACTTGATGAAACCCAAGTAAACACGTCGAGTGCATCCCCTTCTAAATTGATCCCTGCCACATCTACCTTAAGGTCGTCCGGTGTTTGGTAATATCTGAAATATTTTTCAGCTTTTAACACTCAACCCCTGGGATCTCCCTCCTCATATTTGCGAATTCAATCTTAGTGTGTGGCCTTCTGTGAGAATTTTGTGACCACCAAGGTCCTTCTAGATGTATTTCTTCTTCATCGTCATGATTGGTTTCATGTCGGGAACTTGAAGCCTTTCCCCTTTTTAACATGTTGAGCTCCTTATCAATGATTCCCATTTTTGAAAGAATAAGACCATTTGCTGGAAATAAATTATTGGAATTCAAGTTGAATTGATGGATTTGTGGCCGATACGTGGTGTGATGTTTCTGGTACGGGTGTAGGTAATATGGGTGGGTTTGAACTAGAATTGTTGGGACTCTGGTCATGGTTTCCAGAACGTGTAGTCACTTTCCACAAGTCAGGAAGGAACTGCTCTGATACCAAATTGGTAGAATCTATTGAATTTAGAAAGGAAAGAATATGAGAAAAGTGAGAAATAAGAGAATAGAAGAGGAGGAGGAATGCTTAGAGTCAGAATCTATACTCTAAACCTAAAGAAACAACTTCTGCATAATATTGTTCCTTCTGACAATCATGGAAAAACACATTTATATACTAAGTAACTACGTCTATCAAGTAACTGCTAGACCATTACATAAACTACTAACACATTACGTAAACTACTAACCCACTACATGATAACTGACTCCCACTAAATTATCCAAAATAATTGATAAAATATACCCCATTTCCTAAGGCTAACCACGTCTAACCACGGTTCCTATCATTAAATGTAAAGTTTTGTATTTGTTATTTTTAGTTTACATTCTCTAATTGGGGTAAAATTGTTCTTTTTTTCAATTAAAAAACATAATGGTTTGATCGTTTTTCTTTAGTTTTGGTAAGGCAGTAAGAATTGATTTATATTTTGGATAGAGTACTGACAAGTATGATTATATATAGGTTTTTATATCTTACTTACAAATCTATATATTCTATAATATTCGTAATAACACTGTTAAATTTTATTGTTTTTAAGTAACATCGTGAATTTCATAAAGTAACATCGTTTTGTTTTTATATTCTTTCATAATTGAATTTTGTTTTATCTCCATAAATCAAGGAGTTAGCATAATTTATAATTATATTTTTTTTGCCAAGAAACAAAATAAATACTAGAGGATATAGTTTGGATTCATTAATCAATTAATATAATTTATTGATTATTATTCTTTTTTTTTATATTCCCTTGTAATTGAATTTTTTTATCTCCATATTAATGAATAAAAATAATTTATTGATGATTATTTTTTATTTTTTTGCCAAAAAACATAATAAATACTAGAAGATTCAGTTTAATAATAAATATGAGGGGATTTAGTTTGGATCCAGTGATCAATAAATATAACTTATTGACGATTATTTTCTAATTTCATTTTTATACTCCTAATTTAGTTCTAATTTGTTTGGATAATGTTTTTGCATTGTGTTTCATTATAGGCACTTGAGCTTGAGTACAAAAATATTAATTTGAATTTAAATAATTTCAAAGTCTTTATAAAATTCTCCTTCTCTCTTAACATTGCATGCTCAGGGAAAAATATGAGTGAGCAAAATAAAAAAAATAAAAAAAAAAAGGTATGTACAAGTGTCCACACATATAGCCGACTTCATATAACCTAATTAAGGCATTACATATATATGATCTTACTCATGCAACGTACGAGCACATGCTTGTTACAGATATAAACTGTATTAATTCATTTTTGTGAAAGCATTATAACACTAAAATGGTGTTAACAATCTGGCAAAAAGAAAAATAAAAAAAAATGGTGTTAACAAATAGGATTTGAGTTGGTGCGGGTTAGAATGCTGGATATAAGACCCAAAGAAAGTGTCAGCATGATGTCTAATTGGTTTGAAAAGATTAACAAATAATGGATTAATTAATGAAAGATATTAGGCAATATGATATATTTAAGAATATAAAAGAACATTAGATTATTTAAAATAAACTGATTTATAAATGGATAAGGGTCAATGAATAATAAAAATATTTTAAAATCAGATCATAGATGACAATATGATTATATGAATCTAGAATTAGATTATGAAAGATAATCTAATTCATGAAAATGATATTATGGACTTTTAAATTAAAATATTAATTACCTAATAATAATAAATAAATCTTAATATGTCATTAATAATTAAATGAAACCTAAAACACTAATTAATGACTCTTGGTCCATGACCTTATTAAAAAAAGGAAAATTAGAAAAATGATGACTTAGACAAAATAAACAAACTTTAGTTAAATTGATCCTTAAGTAATAGCCTCTTGACTAATCTCATGCAGAGTGACATGATTGCCCTCCAAGTTTACATCACAGTCTTGACTATAATTTGTTTTTATATCATTCAATGATTTGTCTTCATGGTTTTTATAATATATTGTTGGGTTAGGATGCATCTAATGCCCTCGAGTATATTTTTATATGCATCCAATGTCTTAAAGTATTTTGTAGTACATTCAGTACCTTGAAGTATTTTTTCAGGGGCATTTATCACCATAAATCATTTTTTTATGCAATTTTGTACTTAACAATTTAGATAATTTAGGATATTGAATACATCTAAAAAATACGTTAGGGTGTTGGATGCATAAAAAAGAAATAGTTTATAGTATTGGATGCACATAAAAAAAATACTTTAGGATATTAGGTGCATCAGAAAAATACTTCAGGATATGCTTTAAGGCACTAGATATACCTAAAAAAAATATTTTAGGATGATAGATGCACTTTAACTCTATATTGTTTAATAATTATTTTCCATTCTATTTTTCATTTGAGATCTCAACTTTGGTGCTTTTTCTTAAATAATTTATTATTTTGGTACTGATCAAGGGCCACTATCCAATAATTGAAACTTTGTAAGGAAACCAAAATGATAATTTTGAAAATAATGAATCTGTTAAAACATTATGGAAACTAGGGGTGGGCATGAGGCTCAGGTGCCCAATGCGCCCATCCGAGTCCTAAAAAAGTAGTCCAAAAAAAACTGGGCACAATCGGGCTGAGCATTTTTTCAGACAGGGTATGCCGCCTTGCCCATTTGGCCCTGCCCGATATGTATATATGTGTGTATATATCTATATATGTATGTATATATATATATATATATGTATATTGCCAACATATAGTTATATATTAATATATGTGTCATAGTGTTTTTTTTAAATAATGTGTCATATATATTTTATTAGCCATAGCACAACATTTACTCAATGCACGCCACGATATAAGACAATTAGGCAAGACATTAATTTTTTTTGGTAAAAAAAGCAAGGCATTAATGATTAACCCATTTTGGTATTTCTGTTTCTCAGTTTTGTACTTATATTTTTCAGTTCTCACTCTCTTTGTCTCTCATATCTGTGACTTGCCTTTTGCCCTAACTGCGAAGATCAGTTCTCATCTCCTCAATCGTGAACCAACTCGACACTTCCAGATTGCAGCTTTTGTCATAGCTTGTGATTTTTCTTCTTTTGTGAAACTAAATGTCGCCCTGCCCAACCCGGCCTTGCCCAGCCTAAATTGATTAGGGCTTTTACCGGGTTAGGCTGGGCATCGGACAAAGGCCCTGCCCACGCCCAGCCCTAAATTTAAAACATCCCTCTTAAGATTTTGTATGCTGATATCTGTACTTTTTTTACTAGTTTTCTTTGCATAATTTCATTTGGGTTGAAAAAAATCCACTGCAAGGTTTCAATTCTCTGCAATCATAACCAGTTATGATTGTAGAATGATGATGTGTAATCTTTTTTATTTAATGATATTGATCTTTTCAATAAATAAATAAATAAATAAAATGTGACTCGCCTTTTCGTTTCTTCATAATATCCGAAAGCATACCAAGTGTGATGATGCAAAATATGGATTCGCCGGAATTATATGTAACTTCAAATTTTATTTTATAAATGTGGGTGTGTGTTAAAATAAGATCATATTTCCTCAAGGTTAATGCAATAAACTCTATTCTATTAACAGCTTTAGGATTAACTAACCAGCATTGAGTCGCAACTTAATGGTCAAATTCATGAAAATTTACCATACATAAGAATCATCAATCAATTGCCGCATAATATCTGAGGCACCTAATATAAACAAGGGAAAATGAAGGATATAGGAGAAAAGATATTTATGAAAAAATACTATAAAAATTGTAATTATTTAGAAATACTAATTGCAAAATATAAAATTAAAAATATTAAAATACCCCTAACAAAATCTTCTGCATTCCCTCTTACATTCTATTTTTAAAGTTAATACAAAATTCTAAGTTTTACTGAATTAAACAACAGTTTTCTCAATTTTTATTTTTTATGACTTCCACATATATCTCTCTGGAAAAAAATTACACATTCTTCAATTTTTTCAAAATTATAACGTTTTTAAAATCAACAGAAATTTTAATTAAAACTAGAATTATATAATTTTAATAAAAATCAATTTATTTTATAATTTAAAATTTATGCAAGAAATTTTATATGATTTATTTTTTTTAGAAGAAATTTATGTCAGTTACAAAATTATTTAATGTTAATAAAATTACAAAAAATATAAGTAATCTAGTATATCCTGAACAATATGAAATGAGTTTAGCTTTTATTTTTTATAAAATGATCGTAATGGATAATAATGTTGATAATATAAATCAAGTAACTTGATGATATAAGTAATCTATTATATATGCTGTTTTAGTTTTAATTTTAGTTATTTTTTAATTATACATACAAGAGATAATATATAAAGTTTGGTTAGGGACAATTTAATGATTTTGAATTTATATTAGGATATTTAGTCCTTCTAAGTAATTACAATTTTTATGATCCTTTATAATAAATATTATTTTCTCTAGGTCTTTTATTTTAATTTTCTCTATAAATAAAATATAGAAATAAAATGGAAATTAAAAAGTTGTTATAAATAGACAATAATTAGGGTTTTTTTTAAAAGATACTATTAAACATTAAATAATCATAAATTACTACGAAAATATTTTATAAATAAAACTATATCAAAATTTTTGCCTTATTTGTCCCTCTCGATTTTTTTGTAACTATTTGAGATTTAGTACTATTCATTAATGATTAATTTCAATTTAAGTATTATCTAGTTTAAAAATATAACGTATCTCTCATAATATGGCTTTTCATATCAATAAATTTAAAACCTAATCATTTACTTAAGCAATATTGAGTTTTTCTTTTTCTTTTTTTCCCCTTTTTTTTGCTAAGTATAAGTATCCTCCAAGTGATCATATTCGAGGTACTGTTGAGACACTTAATGGCCCATTTCGTTCATGGAATCGAAGGTAATATAATGAAATATAATTCAATGTAATGTAATGATGATTATATAAATCTGTTTGGTTTTCCATTAAGAAAGTATGATGCATATGTATGAAAACGTTTACTTGGATTACATTGAATATGAGAATCTATAGAAATAATAAAGCAAGAGATAAAATTATCATTGTCTACACATATATGTATAATGTATATGTTGAGTTCAAGATAATTTTTCATTTAGTGTGGTGTACATGTTGGGTTCACAATAATTTTTTAATATTTAATATGAAAATATTATGCGTCAATGTTTGTTCATGATAATTTTTTAATATTTAATGATGGGAATATTATTTAATGAGAATATTTAATATTTTTAATGGTGGAATATATATTTTTTAATTTTTAATATTTAATGGTGGTAATTATTTAATATTTAACAATATTTATAGGTGGGCATTTTGGTCAATATCAAAAATTATAATAACAATAGTGTCTTTTTCATTTAATTACATTATGTTTGTATCCCTATTTATCAGTTATAACACTATTATCCGCTTTACATTATATAAGCTCAATCAAACATTATAATCTTGCATAAAAATTATATGTAATCCTCTCCTATGAAATCAAACCAAACTTTGTAGGGGCACCTCTCCAAGCAATATTGAGTTGATATTAATTAGCTTGTTTGTTTCAGCGTTCAAATGACTTATAAGTGATTATGCACGTAAGTCGAGATAACACTCGTATAATATATTTACCTTGTATACTATAAATCATGATTAAAAAAATATTTTTAAAGACTCCAATCACTATTCCAAACGAACATATTAAGTTATTTTTAGAAAAATTGAGCTTTTTGTTTGTATAAAAATTAGGCCCCCAATAAAAAATAAAATTGGGAGCCTTGTTTCTGAATAGAGGATATCAGAAGGCCAATAACTATTTTGGGTTGGGAGTGACCAATTACTTGGGCCTCTTTGTGATATTCTGGCCCAATATAAATGTAAAGCCATCATCTCTTCCACAAAAACCCTAGTCGCATCCCATTTTCATGCCAGCGTCACTCTGCGCCTCTAGCCGCTAGGTTTTCCGCATCTGCTCTCTCTACTCTCCCTGGTAGAATTCCACCATGGTTGCCGCCAAGAAGACGGCAAGTTTCTCCCTCTCCGTTTACTTCCATTCATGCTCGACTTGCATTGATTCTTTGTTCGCATTTGAAACTTCGTCTCTGATTTAGGATTTTTCGTTGTTGGTTTTTTAAATGTCTGATCTTAACCTCTATACAACCTATAAGCTGATGGCTTCTTTGTCTCTCTCTTTTACAGAAGAAGACTCATGAGAGCATTAACAACAGGCTCGCTCTTGTCATGAAGAGCGGGAAGTATACCCTGGGTTACAAGACGGTCCTCAAATCCCTCAGGAACTCTAAAGGTCTGAGTTCTAATCAGAAGCTTTCTATGATCCGTTGTTCTTTTGGCATTCACTAACATTGGATTAAGTAGTTGTAATGTTGATTTTTTTTTATTAATGGCGATTTAGCCTGTTGTTATCGATGTGCTTGATACGAAAATTGTCCTTTTAGGTTTTGGAATCTGGTTTGCTGGGGGATCTTAAAAGCTAAGTGATGGATGCATAGTGAAATTTCTAATTGTATTCGCTGCTGTAGAATTGTTTCCGGCGATCTTCCTTTTAGATTAAAATGAATTCATATACAAACCATGAAGGGGTAGAACATTGAATTTGAGATGATCGATGCCATAAGATTATAACCAAAGTTTTACTGTGGTGGATGTTGCTGTTGTTATGAGTATTTTGCTACATATATATTCAATCTATGTATGAATAATTGAACATTGTCTTTAATTTTCTTCACTTGGCAGGAAAACTTATAATCATTGCCAACAATTGTCCGCCTCTGAGAAAGTCAGAAATCGAGTACTATGCCATGTTGGCAAAAGTTGGGGTTCACCATTACAATGGAAGTGAGTTCTCAATTGCATTTTTTTAACTCATAATTGTCGGTAAATGTGATGTGTTTCGATGGTGCATGGTTTTGCCTGTTTGGTAGTACTTGTCTTTAGTTCTGGGTGTTAGTGGTCATTTGATAATCTGTAGAACCATTAATTATAGATATGCATGAAGTAATAGCCACATTACTGAGCTTTTGAAAGAAGAGCTCATTCAACTGGGCCCTGTAGTTGTTTTATTTTTCTTTTTGTCTGCACTGTTAACTTTGTGGTTTAACATGTCTTTGGGCTCACAATTATGCTTTTGGCATCAAAATCACTGTGCTTTTGCTCCAAGTTCACATGACGATCCAGCTTGAGCATGCTGACTCAAAAATAGATGGCTGTTCTTATTTCTGCTACTCCATGGGATAGTAAAAAATTTTCATATTCCCTTGTGAATTCTCATGCCCTTGAATCACTGTGCTTTTGCTCCAAGTTCACACGACGATCCAGCTTGAGCATGCTGACTCAAAAATAGATGGCTGTTCTTATTTCTGCCACTCCATGGGATAGTAAAAAAATTTCATATTCCCTTGTGAATTCTCATGCCCTTGCACAGTGATTCAAAAAGGCCATCTTGAATGTATTGTGTGAAATAAGAATAGATACATAATTCAGGGTTCTCTCAGTCGAAAGGATACTCTCCTTTTCCTCTTTCTCATTATCTTCTCATAATCCCATCTCCCCTCTTAAATCATGAAATGGATGATTTAGATTTAATATTTTATAAAATTATTATTATTATATTATATAAATTTATTATTATTTTTGTATTGCAGTTATGAACTGTATAGATCCGATTTTTATGAGTTTAAATTTAATAATTTATGTTTATAGTAATAATTACAAAAGATTGAATCTCAACCATTTATTTATTTTTATCTAATGGTGGATATGAAATTATGAGAAGAAACTGAGAAAGAGGGAAGTGAGAGAAACTCAACCCGTTTAGGATCTCTTCTCGAATGAGTAGATGACAAGGTGTCTCCCAAGTAGAGATAAAAAAAGAGGGAGTGAATGAAAAAGTGGAGCGTAATTCCCTATTTAGTTTTACGTCTCATATCATATTCTCTTCACTTGAAAAGCAATTTACTGTCTGTTGAATTGAGGGGATTCAAATTCTTCAGACTTGAGGTCTTCTGATCTGTGTGGTGTCAAATGTTTTGATATGATATCTAGTGTCCAAGGACACAAGTATGATTGATTTTGTCCTAGTACAACATCTCTAATGAAGGTTTTTCTGTTTGTAATAGACAACGTGGATTTGGGAACTGCATGCGGCAAATACTTCAGAGTGTGCTGCCTCAGCATTATTGATCCTGGTACCTTAAGTTGTCTAGATCTAACATCAATCTGATGAAGTTGAAGTTCTGGTTTTTTGGAGGCCTTAATTGTTTGATATTTGTGTTCTGCAGGTGATTCGGACATTATTAAGACGATGCCCAGTGAGCATTAAGTGATGGTTGTTTTTATTGGGTGCGGGTACTAAAGTTGAGTGCAAGTCAAGAGTAGAAATTTCCGAGTTTTTATGTATTAATTTTGTTTACATATTGAAGTTTCGTTGTTTGGATACACTGCTATATATGGCAACGAAGTGACTCTTGTTAGCAGGTTGAATTTGTGGTTTCAGTTCCTTTTTTCTTCTGGGAAATTGATATAATTAGCTTTTTTGGCATCACTTTTATGAATCGGGCTTATTATATAAGCCCGATTAACGTAAATCGAGATAAATCTCCTCCACATATTTATCTCGTAGACCGTAAAAGCACCTCGTAGACCGTAAAAGTTACTTCGTATTCCGTGAATTATAATTCATAAGCACTTATAGAATTTTCATAAGTTAATCCAAACAAGATGACTGCGTAATTTGAACCATTGTTTTATCCCGTTTTAACATAATTTTTCAATTAATCCTTCTTCATATATTCGGTCCATTGTAAGAGGCAACTGCAACATAAAATAGTAAGATTAGTTCTCATAATTACGAAGCTTGTGAATTATGAATACGCTGTTTTCAATGTATTATTATATTGAAAATTAACTTGTTAATTTGTGGAAAATGATACGAAGGTAACCAAGATGAGCAAGAAGACCGGGAATATTCCGCAGATGATTTGTGTAAATGGTTTTTGAGAAAACATTTATTTTGAAGGTTTTCTTGATATGTTTTTGAGAATATAGATGGGTTGAACCCAACAATGTAGGGACGCAAAGAAAAAAAAAATTGTAAGGTATTGGATGCTTGGAGTAACTTTTACAGAACATGTGGCTGACCAAATCTGGGTAAGTTTGACCCCTCCTTTTGGTACTTCCCCAAGTCTATTAACAAGCGGTTGAGGTTCAAATTCAATTTTTAATCTGAATTAAGAGCCAACTGAATTTTATTTTGAGAAAATAACAATAAAATACTATTTGAATTTAAAATCCTAAATAACTGATTTTTTTTATAAAATGAGTTGTTAATTTTTATATTTTTACAGTTAATCCCTATAAGATTGTGGATAATAAGACTAATTTAAAATTTAAGTACTATTTTTTTTTCTTTTTTCCAATTATTTTTACTTCAATTCTATTCTCTTGTGTACCCTTTAGTTGACCTTTTCCCCTTTATTAAACAAGCGACGGCTTCTGAAGGCCCCAAATAAAGTGGTAAACAAACAAGCCAACCCACCCTAGTGAAAGCAAGCATCCTTCAAATATGCTTATTTTCACTCTTCTTTGATCTCACTTCTTCTATGCTGAAAATCTCCCTGCTCGAATTTCCCATTATGCCCTCGTCCACATGCCCATATCCCACATACGCTCCATTCCCTTCTGCCACAACCACTGAAGTGGGAAATCTTTCTAAATCAAGGCTGATTTTGTCAAACACCACTCCCTCAGTCCAAGCATCTTGACTCCTCAAATACCACAGCTTATTCACAGGCGACACCACCAAAACGACGCCGTCACTTCGCAACGCGATATCGTCCGCTCCCATCAAGTCCTCGTTCAGTTGCACCAGCGTCGCCGTGCCGTCGTTTGCATCAACCTTGAACATCTTGCCCGTATTGGATTGCACCACCAGGAGATACCCCTTGCTGACGTAAGCGATCCCATTCAGGCCGCAGTAACTATACGATGTGTCGCGGTCCACGGGATGAGATGTGTACTGCGTAGACCTCGAGAATATCGACGCTTCTCCTTCGTTGTTCACTTTCCATATGTAGCTCCCAGCAGAGTTGGTGACATAGGCGTTCCCCTCGTCGTCTACAGCGACGTCGTTTGCGATCGGACGATTGGATCCGCCGTCGTCGGAGTCGGTGGTGGGGAGGACGGAGAGGAAGAGCCGTTGCCGAGTACATTGAATGGAGGAAGAGGCTTCATGGCGTGGACGACGGCGAGGAGGCGTCTGTTGACGGAATCCACCGAAAGACCTCCGAAGGAGACGTTTTCGGGGATGGAAGAGTCGAAGATGAAGGTTTGGGCAATGCCGGCGTCACTGACGGCTACGATCGTCCGTTGACGGAGGGATCCTACGAAGAATTGCTGAGTCAGTGAATCCCAAGCAAGGCCTTCTGGGTAGAGATTTGGAAATCGGAAATGGATTTTGTGGGGCTTTACATCAAAAAGAAGAGAAGTAGCCAATAATGAGATGCCGAAGATGAGGAAGAATATAGAGGATCGATTTGGCGATGAGATTAACATGGCAAGTTTGAGGTAAATGCGAGATCTATCAGTGTTATGGAGGTCGTTGTTGGTTTGTTGCATTTCAATTCATAGAGTTTGTTGGAGAATTTTATATGTGAAATTAGACTTCAGGGTCGTAGTCGTAGATATGGTTTCTTGTCAAACAGGCTTCAGTTTTGGTTTCTTGTCGAGCAGGTTCCAGTTCAGGGTTTTCTTACCTCATAATTTTATTCAGAAACATTACTTTTTTCGTAACTGGCTTTTTTTTTTTCTTTTTCCATTCGCCGCTACCGTGGTCTTTTTTCCTCTTTCAACTATTAATACTCCATATTTAATATGTTATAAAATATTGATTATAATTAAAAAAAAGAGTGGAAAGAAAATATTAAATATCGACTCTTAGATTTTAATTCAATAATTAAAAAAAAAACAAAGACTGTAAGAAGAGAGCAGGAAAAGAAAATAGGAGAAGTCATACACACATATGAGTCACCATGCAATAACTTTTAAAAGAGATAAGTGAGCCATAGGTCTATGTGACGGACACAGAAGTCTACCACACCTTTTGCCTAACATGAACATGTGTTGATGAAGGATACAAAAATTGTCCTCTATACGGGAGGAATTTACCTAGCTAATTAGAGTCTGTTTGAATTAGTATATGAAAGTTCTATAAGTGTTTATGAATTCTGATTCATGGAATATGAAGTAACTTTTACGGTCTACGAGGTAGTTTTTACGATCTACGAGGTAGTTTTTACGATCTACGAGGTGCTTTTACGGTCTACGGGGTATTTTTACTGTCTACGAGATAAATATGTGGAAGAAATTTATCTCGATTTATGTAAATTGAGTTTATATAATAAACTGAATTCATAAAAACAATATCAAACAAGCTCTTAATCAGAAGGGTAAGGACTTCTTTCTGACTATGATTAAACAAAAACCTACTAATAGAGGTGTTCATTCACGTCCCAGCTGTTCCATTTTAATCCCGGTCATTTTTCCCATCCCAAAAAAATTTAGAAAAAACAAATTTATTATCAAGATGGAACATGACGCAAGATAGGCTTTATTCCGTCTTAACTTTTTATCTCATCCCGAAATCATGTTTCATTAGTTTAATATATGTAATTTACCTAATATTGTTCTTACCATAATATCTAATATTTTATGAAAGATATAACTAATATATTTTTTAAATAGATATTAATTATATAAAAAGATATGACTATATTGGTTATATCTTTAATATAAAATACTATAAATATTTGAGAAAACTCTCATAGTCACTAACGCGAGTGTCACCGTCTTTGTTCACTTTGGTCTCTCTGGGTCTCTCTTCCACTTACTCGTCTAATTCTTTACAAAATACTCATTTTGATCCTAAATATAAGATATAGTTAACTTTTTTTTAGAGAGATTAAGGAAAGTAAATAAGTTACTTAATCATATCGTATGTTGTATATCCTTAGGTTATATATTAGTTTATAAGTTAGGTAAAATAATTTAGAAAAAAAGTGACAAATATAAATATTTTAAAGTAATTTAATTAATTTTTTTAATATATCCAAAGAATTCAACTCTGCCTTAAATTTTATACCAAAGGGAAGGGAGTACTATAGATGTTTATGATCATCGCTCTTATTAAGTTTAAGTTTTAATTACTTTATTTTTTATTATGCTTTCGGTCTTAAAATGATAAAAGAAGATGATTACATATTTGTATTATATATTTTCAATCATCTAGATTCAATGTCCAACTCATACTCATACATCTTAGTTTTTACAAATTCAGAAAAGGGGAAAAAGTGATGGTCCAGATCCTTATATATATATATATATATATATATATATATATATGGTTCCCATCCCAATCCCGATTTTATCCTGATCCTGACAAGAATGGGATAGGACACGGAGCAATTTTGTTGTCCTGTACCTTTTTCAAGATGGGACTCAGAATAGGTCTGACCTGTTTCAGTCCTGTCCTGTGAACACCCTACCTGCTAATTTCTATAGACAATTAATCTAGTATAATCTACTATATCTATGAAGGGATGATCGCTGAGGTATCCTCTAATAATCAAGTTAATTGCCTTTAGAGTCAGAATAAATGACTAGATTCCCTGTACCTTTAGACCAACATAACCAGATGTCGTTTATGGTCCAATCAATTCTGCAATAATTAGTGGAGGAACTGATTTGAGTTTATAGTTACAACCACAACCCCTATTGCATTGTTTAGAACTAATCATTCTACTTCAGTTTGATATGTCCTCCTTGAAGGTTGCCTGCGTAAGTACTCACTCGAGGTTTTTCGGTCAAAAATATAATTCCTTTTGATACTTTAGTACAAGAGGTTCTCATTTCTCTAAATAAATATGCTTTCTTACATTCGAATTTATTTTCTCTTCTTTTTAAGAGTAGAGTTATTTACTATCTTAACTAATAACCTATTGGTACTCATAATTGAGTTTGATATATCCTTCTTGAAGAAAAACAATGTCTGGAGTGAGTAAAAGAGATTTCTCTTATTATGTGGTTGTATTTTTCTTCCTTGTTGTTAAGATATTATTACATCTTAATATCAATATTAAATATTAATATAAGATATAATAATATCTTTAACACTTGTCTCATCTCATTTTCCGCCTTCCTGAAACTCATAGTTACTTCATCAACCTCGTTTCTTTTTCATCCATTCATATCTGATATTTCTTCCAAATCCGATCGAAGCTATATTGATTCATCAAAGAATGAAATTATTTATTTATTTTTTAATCTCAGTGTTGGTAGTAAGCTAGAAAGTTGTTGAAACTCAACTTTGTAATTCTTCCCTAGTACTTTTAACATGTAAAATCGTGAATATTTTTAAAATTAAAGTTGGTGAAATTCCTTACCCCTCAGTAATTCTTCCCTAGAAAGTTGAATAGTAGGTTTGCCAGTTGCCACTACTCAACTCAATAAACTAATTCCGTAACATTTGTTATTTTATTATGTGATGTAGAGGCTGTTTGGATGAGTTTTTGTGAATCGGGTTTATTATATAAACATGATTTACGTAAATTGAGATAAATCTTCTCCACATATTTATCTCGTAGACCGTAAAAGATACCTCGTACACCGTAAAAGTTACTTCGTATTCCGTGAATTATAATTCATAAGCATTTATAGAGCTTCTATAAGCTAATCCAAACAGCCTCGTAGTCCATCGTGTATCACTTGTGACTATAGAGAACCAATTTATTATAATCAGTCATGACCCCTGTTTTTACCTAATTTTTGTTCCATGACATGTGCAATGAGAATCATAGTCCTAATTACTTTTATTAACACTGCAGCGTAATAGTTTGTATTTAAGATTAATTAATTGCATAGCCATGTTATTAGGGGATAAAATCAATATACATTGCTGACTTTTGTTGCTTGGACTTAAAAAATTGTTACTTGTATTCATCATACATCTTTAGCACGTACCCTATGAAATCGCATAGAAGATGGACAAATGATAGGGGATTTTTGACATAATTAATTTGTTATATGATGTTTGAGAATATGTTTATTTCAAAGTTTATTTTTTTTGTTAATACAATGTTTGATTCTTAAAGTTTACCCTCATTTTGGTTTTAGTCCATCAAGTTTCTTTCCGTGTAAAACATTTGTTCATATAATTTTAATAAAACCTTAACCGTATTAAATATGATGATGTGATACTAACACTGTCAATTATGTGGATGTGGCTCGATAACTGGACAAGCTGACTATTATTCTTAGGGTTTATGTGGCTAAATGATAAAAAAAAATTTTGTCTTCCACCAGTCCAAGCTGATTTTCCTTTTTTTTTTCTCTAAAATTTTATCACTTAGCCACATAATCCCTAAGAATAACAGCCAGCTTGCTCATTTATCAAGACACCTCAGTATAATTGACAATGTTAGTATCATATTATCATATTTAACATTGTTAAGGTTCTTTTTAAATTATAGGAATTAACGTTTTAGACGAAGAGAAATTTAAGGGACCAAAACCTCTTATTTAAAACTATAAAGATTAAAATCAAAATAAAAATAAATTATAAAGATCAAATATTATATTAACTGTTATTTTTTTGTTTTGAATGATTAGATGTGATTAAATCCAAATAGATACTCAATGAAAAAGACCGTTAGTTTTAGACTTTCCACACGTATATTTGGCACTTGAAAAAACTTACGTTATATATTCACCACTAATTTTTTCCATAGAAGTACGTGATATAAACCCCATGAATTAAAGAAGTCTCTTCAGTTTGGGGTACCCTCCACTCGGGTGTTGGCAGGACTTTAAAAGCTGGAAACACAACTCACTCTTGGTGGCATCTGTGATCTCCTCTTAATGACCCCCTTATTCACCTCGTCGACCGAAACTTATACCTCCTTGATCCTTGTACAAAAGTTAAGGATTGAGAAAATAACAATAAAGTTTCGATTAAAAAAAAATAATATTAAAATAATTTCATGATTTATCAATAACTGTTTTTTTATTTGTTAATGACTGTCTTTTTACTTATCATTGATAAATTATGAGACTTTACTGATATTATTTTTATTATTTGAAACTTTAATGTCATTTTTTATTATTTGGAACCTTAATGTCATTATTTTGTGCTAGCAAATGATAGATGGGATCCATCCAAATGGGGAGAATTCCTTCCACAATGAGTGGTCAACATTGTTACTCAAGTAAATCCCTCAAGTGTACATCTTTTGCCAGAAGAATGCTTCGGATGGAAATTTCAGTCTTCAAGCTGTGTACAAAATGATTACTATCCAGGGGGGAACAAAATGACATGATACAATGGAAGAGAGTGTGGAAATTGCTAATGCCCGGAAAAAGTAAAATTCTTCCTATAGTAAGTTATTTATGAGAGACTTCTTATAAATTCACTCAAAACAAAGAGAGGACTCAAACAATGTAGAATGCTCGTTTGAGTGTGAAAGAGAGGACAGCACCTTACACATTTTTCATGATTGTGAGATTGCTAGAAATAAAGTCGGGAAATCAGGTCGAGCTCGTCGGGTCAGCCTTTTAAGTCCTTTTAAATCACGGGCCAGGTTTGAAAAATGAAGTTTCAAAAGGAAGTCGGGTCTAAAAAGACCAGCCCTGGAGGGCCGGTCCGTTAGACCCTTTAGCTTTGTTTTTTATTTTTATTTTATTATCCTTCCTACTCATGCCCTTGCTGACTCCTCCCTAAAAACCTTAAAAATTGTAAACTTTACATATGATGGTAATTTACTAATTCTTGATATTTTTACTCCTTAAACAGAGTCTATTACTTAAAGTGAAGTACAATCAAAATTCCTTGAAATTGATGATAGTAGCGAAGAAGATGAAAACGATAGTTTTTATAATCATGTTGCTTAGAGTGTTTAGCCTTTTGCTTTTTTATACTTTGTATGAAACTATGAATTACTTATACACAATATTTTTTACCTTTGATTATTAATTAATAACTGTATTTATTTTATTGTATGAGGTGTGTAGAAGTATAATTAAATTTTGTGAAAATGACTTCTGACCCTACGGGCCAGTCCTGACCCTAATGCTTTCGGGCCGGGCTTTGAAAAACAGCAATTTTTCTTTCCCCGAGCCCTGTAGGGCCTACCTTTTTAGACTCTGACCCGTCAAGGGCCGGCCCTGATTCCCATCTCTAACTAAAAATGTGTGGTTATAATTTGTTACTCCAAACTCTCACTCTCAGATTTAGTTTTTTCTGCTTTGATTTGTAAGTCTGGCTAGGGGAGAATATGGTTCATAACATGGGCTATAACTGGTTCGGTAGATGGCCTTGGCTCAAAACATTCAGTCTCGTATGTTGGATATTGTGGAAAAACAGATGGAGGGCAATGGTGCTCAGGCCAAGATTGTAATTAATAGACTGGATTTAGCTTCAGGCTTTTACTTGTTAATTTCCAAGTTTAGCTTGCCCCTTTTATTCCAACAAAAAAATATATATACATATCTACATGAAATTTTGGGTTGTTCAAATGAACCCATCACATAAAATATTTTTTTCACACTATAATTCGCACACCTATTGAAGGTTCAAACTTTTAATCTCACATTTAAAAAAAAAATTAAGGGAAATATGGAAGGTTCAAATTCATAATCCCACATTTTGTGGGGCAAAATTAAGGGAGAAGTTTGGTGTCATCTAAGTTACAAAACTCCAATCATCACATAAAGTACTAATGAGATGGATAATACGACAGCCTCAAACGGGAGATTAATGCTCTAGCTCGAGCATTTTACACATCTATGTAACTTTAATAAAAACCTCTGACTTGGGCATTCTTTTTAAGTTTGACCCCTCCTTTGATATTTCTAGAAGTCTAAAACTATTTATTTATTGAATTCTACTTGTTTTATGCTGATTTAGTTGACCTTTTCCTCTTTATTAACAAGCCACAACTTCTGAAGCCTCCAAACAAAGAGTAATGCCAAACCCATCCCAATCAAAACAAGCATCCTCCAAGTTTGACTATTTTCACTTTCACTCTTCTTTGATCTCACTTCTTCAATGCTAAAAATCTCCCTCCCTGAAATTCCCATCATGCCCTCCTCCACATGCCCATATACCACATACGTCCTATTCCCTCCCCCCACAACCAGTGAAGTTGGAAACCTTTCAAGATCAAGGTCAATTTCGTCAAATGGAACCCCCTCACCCCAACCATCTTCACTCCTCAAATACCACAGCTTATTCACAGGCGACACAACCAAAACGAAACCGTCACTTCGCAAAACGATGTCGTCCGCCACCATCAGATCCTCCTTCAGCTTCACCAACCTCGCCGCCCCGTCGTTTGCATCAACCTTGAACATCTTGCCCGTATTGGATTGCACTACCAAGAAATACCCCTTGCTGACGTAAGCGATCCCGTTGAGGCCGCAGTAACTATGCGGTGCGTCGCGGTCCACCGGATGCGCCGTGAACTGCGGCGACCTCGAGAATATCGATGCCTCTCCTCCGTAGTTCACCTTCCAGATGTAGTTCCCTCCGGAGTTCGTGACGTAAGCGTTCCCCTCGTCGTCCACCGCGACGGCGTTTGCAGTCGGACGACCGGATCCGCTGCCGTCGTCGGGGAGGACGGAGAGGAAGATTCGTTGCCGGGAAGTTAGGTCGTAAGCGGCGAGGGCATTGAACGGAGGGAGAGGCTCCATGGCGTGGACGGCGGCGAGGAGGCGTCTGTTGAGTGAATCCACTGTAAGACCCAAGAAAGTGACGTTTTCGGGGAGGGAAGAGTCGAAGATGAAGGTTTCGGCGACGCCGGCGTCGGTAACGGCGGCGATGATGCGTTGACGGAGGGATCCTACGAAGAATTGGTGGGTGAGTGGGTCCCAAGCAAGGCCTTCAGGGTAGAGATTTGGGAAGCGGAAATGGATCTTGTGGGGCTTTGGACGTAAGAGAAAGGAAGTAGGGAAGAATAATGAGAGCCCAAAGACGAGGAGGAGGAAGATGATGAAAGTGATGATTGACATGGACATGGTGGGTTTGATTTGAACTTGGAAGTGAATGTGTGTTGAGGAGGTCACTTGGCCAGTTGGTTTGTTCGCTGAAGAAGAATTTATAAAGGAAATTCGGGGGTGGTAGAGAGTTTCTTGTCAAAGAGGCTTCAGTTTTATGGTTTCGTATCAAGATTGTTCTCCTACTTGTTTCTTGTCTAGCAATTTTGGTAAAATCAATAATTATAATTTTATCTCATATTTTTAAATAAATTATTTAATTATAATATATGTTATATAATCTTTTTAAAAAATTTATGATTATTATTAAATTATAGATAATCGCTAGTTATGGGTATGTGATTCAAAATTACCAGGACATGTATGCAGACTGCAGACAATTCCTCTTTCAATTTGATAAAGGGGCTTAGCTCTTTCACTACGTGTGTGTTTGGATTAGTTTTTGAGAATAGCTTTTACGACTTACGAAGTAAATTTGTGATAGGAGTTTTATTTCGATTTACGCAAACCATGGTTTGGAGAGTTTCCAAACACACACTAAGTTATAGGGTTACTTACTTGACCTAAAAAGAGCTTGGAATTGTAACTTTAGGGACGACATCATGCTCATATGAGGCTTTGCACTTAATTCAAAATGTGATCACTGCTGCATGAAGAGTAGATCGAGATAAAAGCGATGCTTCAACTTTTTTTTTTTGGTCAATGACAAAGACAAGCTTAACGCTTGAAATATAAAAGACAGGAAATTACACTTCCCCTATATATTGATAGATCTAGTTGGTTTAGATTATTTTATGGAAGCTCCATAAGTGCTTATAAATCGTGATTCACGGAATACGAAGTAACTTTTACAGTTTACGAAGTTGTTTTTACGGTCTACGAGGTAAATATGTGGAGGAGATTTATCTCGATTTATGGAAATCGGGCTTATAAAATAAGCCCGATTACAAATAAAGTTTACAAACATGCTACTAAAAGAAATATATCTCTGTTATGAATAGTGACTTTTGGTACCAGGAGTACTTGACTCCCGACCTTATGAGTTTCCTTTGTTGGTATGTTTGCATATTCTATAGCTTCTCTGTAATAATAGAACAGTTCAGTGGTCCAACTATCATACGTGAGATCTCATGTTTCTTCAATCTGAGCTTGATAAGGGTGACAGCGCTACTATCCTGAATAGCATGTTAATAACTAATTTGAAAGTTGAACTCAATTAGATTGACAAGGACAATATGTTATAGCTAATTTGCTAGTGAAAAATGCTCGGAGTGGGCCTATTGGCCTTCATGTTTTAGGACCTGTTGACCCAAATGGCTTAGCGCCTGTGGATAATGATATTTAGATCTATTTATCTTTTTTTTTTAAAAAAATTTGATGTATAAAAAAATGTCAGTTTAAACTAGTTTAGAGAAAAATAATAAATATAAGAGATATATAATATAAAAAATATTTTATATTTAGAATCAAAATTTACTTTTAAACTAATTTTTATATTTAGGATTGGAGTTGTTATGTCTTGCAACCACCTCCTCACCATAACATACAAGAGATATTAAATTTGTTTAAAAACTGAAAAAAAAAATTGAGTCATATTTAAAATAATAAATTATATTTTGGGGAAGTGAAAAAGAAAAATTTTAGCCATTACTCATAAGAAAAATTAGAAAAAAGCCCCGTTGATAGTATTAATGGTTAATTAAAGGATCAAAATTTTCCGAATATGATATTTTCTTGTGTATAAAAAGTTAGGAAAAATAATTTTTTTTCTTTTATAACTTTGACTCGTTTATAATTTACTTTTTTAAATATGACTTGGTGCAACTCAATCTTGTATTTTTGACTTATTTACATTTCAATCCATACTCTTTTCCTAATTTATAAGAGTTTTCTGAGGCAACTTAGTAAAACACATTCTTAATATTAAAAACTGATCATGTAAAAAAACACAATATTAATATGAGAATTTAGTCATTCTGGGCTTGAGATTTGGTGTTAGGCTAACTTCACCTTACGTTAAAGAGAATAAGAATACTGAAACTATGTTCACCGCTATAATCACATAGGCCTATCTCTATTTGGGTCTCCTGGATCACACCCTACTCTTAATTTGGCAATTTCCGTCGTAAAGTCCGCGTAACAAGCTATATAAACCCCTCTCGCCTTTCCTCACCATCTCATGCCAAGTGAATGTTTGTGTAATTTTGAAATTATGGTTTCAGAATTTTTTTTTCTTCATGGTGAAACTTCTCTTACATACTTACCTCATAAATTATAAATAGAACAAGATTAAAGGTATGGAATTGGCATGTACAATGCTTGTACGTAATAATACATATAGCTCGTTTTGATTAACTTATAGAAGCTCCATAAGTGTTTATAAATCGTAATTCACGGAATACGAAGTAACTTTTACGGTCTACGAAGTAGCTTTTACGATCTACGAGGTAAATATGTAGAGAAGATTTATATCGATTTATGTAAGTCGGGCTTATTATATAAGCCCGATTGATAAAAGCTTGACCAAACGAGCTATAACAACTTTCAATTTCAATTCCTATATATCTCTCCATTTTCTCAATCAAAATCATGTCTTCTTCCCCCAATGAGGAGCCTAGCTAGGTGCCCCAGTATGTAATTATGAATATGTTGGCGGGAGTTCCTAGATTGTCACGTAACTTAGTGAATCTTTCAACTCCTCCTAGTACTATGCATGTCCTATTAGCGGGAGTGTCTGTAAATGATAAAGTTGATTTGAATCGTGCCTGAAGATACTGTCTTTAAGAGTTATTCTGCAACTACTAGCAAATAAGAAGCGATACTCCTTAAAATTAAATGAACATTTCTTATAAAACTGGGTGAGCAGAACTATAAAAAATAATAAAACTCAAGTATAAGAATATGTCAGAAGAGAAAGAGAGATGATTGAGAGTTCAAGAGCAAGGTGTGCCTGAAGCCCTGAACCTCTTACAGGAGAAAGAATAAAAGACGTTGGGCTGCTCAATAAATCTTGTATATGCCATTAAACCTTCATAAAGCCATGAACGTTTTTGAACGTTGGAGTGCAACAAAGTTTTAAAAGGAATTTGCTCCATGCGTTATAAACATACTTCAAAACCATTAACCTATAATAATAAAATATAAATAAATCGGTTTCTAAAGTCATAAAGAGGGGTCTTATAAAACACCCAATCCACTTTTAACTTGTATGTAAGGGAAATTGCAAGATTTCCATGTGGCCCATTATTATGCAAGTTCACTCCTTCTATTAGCCCTACACAATCACAAGTAAAGTGGGACTTGTTTCATATAACACATCCATTCATTATTTCCAACAATCCCTCACATATGTCAAAAAGAACACCTTAGTTGAGTTACACACATGAATATATCCATTGTCTCTTGTGGTCTTTTGAACTATGAACTAAACCTAGACTGATAACACTTAGTACACAGAGTTGTCATTGAAGCATGCTTCTATGAACCAACAACTCCTGGGTGTGTACTAGAGGCATTAAGAGTTAGATTATACCCCACATTTCCATTGTTAACATCGGTTTTGCTCGTTAAAATGACCATGCGCGTGCCTGGTTCATAACGAATACTCTAGAGATTTCACCACGATTTCATAAGAGTAGCCCTACTTCGCATTCTTAGAGGTGATTTCATGAAATGTTCCTGCAATGAGCAGACCATCTCGTAGGATTTTGAAATCATTAAGAGATTTCGTTTAACATTACCAAAATGCATTCTAGCACTTTCTTGTACCATAGGAAGGGACTAACAAATTACTTAGTGCTAGCACAACCAACGAACTATTTGTTTTTACCCATATGAATTTTCTTCATGGAATCACCAATGACAAAGGTTGGGTTAGCCATCGCTATTAATTTTGAATTGGCTTCAATCCCATTCCTCTCGGTGTTTCAATAATTATTCTCTTCTCTAGGGGTTTTGTTAATAGATCTATTGGTCCACTTTGACCTTACAAAATCGATTAAGATGACTCTACAATTCTTAAGCATTCTTATTCACAATATATCTCAAACGATTTTCACTTGTATCATTGCCCTTTCTACAATGGTAATGCTATTTAGCAATCACAACTCATCGGCATAAAATGTAGGTTTTCCACAAAATATCTGCAAAGAAGTTTTCAACAACTTAACCTCCAATTTAAGCCAATTCAGAGTAATAAGCTCAGACTCACATAATAATATATTTTGGTCACTAGTGGATTTTCTCACATAAAATTAAAATTTAGTCAACATTCGTGTATCTCAATACAAAGGAAATCCACAATACATGATACCAATATTTATGGTATCCCTCAAATATTTCATTTCTCCTATGTATAGTTTATTTCCCTCTTTGGGCTGTATATTTATATATGTTCAACACTACTACAAAAAGTACTTTTAACATCACTAATTAACGTCCGTTTTTAAAAAACAGACGTTAAAAAAATAGGCGGTGGCATTTTTGAAATTTTGGCTTGACTTTCAACGACCGTTTTCAAAAAACAGTCGTTGAAAGTTAAACTTATATATTAATATTCTCAACCCATTCCTGTTTCAATCCAAATTGTATCTCCGCTTCTAGTCGCAAGTCACACAGCCACCGTCGTCAGTTCCTCCCTTTGGTTCCTGGTAATTAAATTATTCCCTGTAACTTTCTTTTTTGACTTAAAAATTTTAACATCTTTCTGCTTCCTTGTAATAAAACCTTCTCTTCACTTGTTTTGCGATCGACACCTCTCATTCTCAAGGTTTATAAATTCAAACCCAGCTCCACCTACTTTTTTTTTTCTTATGTGTAGTTGAAGTTTGTTATGCTTTTTCCTCCTCTTTTGTTTTCTTTTTTGTCTGATCTCCACCTTCTCTTATTCTTCTTCTCTCTTGGTAATTTCTGGGCACTCAAGTAGTCCGGGTATTGAATACCCAGAACAGGTTCTAGCCTAAAAGTTCTTCTCTCATCTATCTATTACCTTCTTCCTTTAATTTTCCTCATTAGTTTCATAATTTCTTTTGCAGGCTTCCTCATATGTGAGTGAAATCATCAAATTGAAGCATATGTGAGTGAGTGGCGAGTTGTTTGTACCGACGTGGAACACATCATCGTTCTTCCTGTGACAATGAAACTTATACAGGGAACTATGTGATTTGATAACTATTGCCCTGGTCATAATGAAACTTATAAAATACGAAAATGCTTGTCAGACTCTCTTCCCAAAACATGAAAAGCAAATGTCCCATTCAAATATAACTTTTAAATTTTCCCGCTGCCAAATTTGAAAAAAAAAGACTTACTACGACTGTTTTTTCAAAAACAGTCGTTGTAAGTCTCTTACAAAGATTATTTTAAAACGATCGTTTATTTTAAGACTTTCAACGACACTCACATACATGACCCTATGAAAACGGTCGTCTCAAGGGGGAAAAATGGTCGTTAAAAGTGTCTTCTGTAGTAGTGCAATTTCCATATAGCAGAAGCTATATATGTCACAAGGATCAACATCCTTTAATGCAACAATTTCTCAACAATTTGTGCATATCCAGATTGAGCTACAAAGTTGCTTCAAAAACTATTCTAGCATCATAAAAAAAAAAAATCTGCATCTTTAAAAGAAGCATATTTTATAAGGTATCCCACTAGACACCCCACACTTTTAAATAGCTCAATCGTCTTTCATAACCTTCAATATCAATTTTAATTTCACAAAGTATCACAAAATCTTAAATCCTTAGTTTGTTACCATTGACATAAAGAAAATAAACTGGTCCATTCAATATATTCTCTAACATTGTCATGTACAGTAGCGACAAATTATTATATATATTTAGCACATCCTCAATAGGAATGAATATATAAGCTTCAAATTAACTGCCACGCAAGTAGTTTGAAACATGATGATTCTCTTATTATGAGGTTGCCATATTACCGTTGAGGAAACCTTGAGGATATTACCGTTGCCATAAAAATAAATTGAGAAGGAAACGTTGAGCCTACAAATTATTAAAAGCAATTGAATATATGACATTAGACCAACCCACTTCTCAGATAAAATTGGCTAGACATATTCTTCCTAACGTGAAACTGTAATAATATTTTTAAATATCTCGATTTCAAAAATAAAAACGATCACAAGAGAAACCAAGTACAAAATGTGCACGCAAGTTACGATTAAACACATTAAGCTTCACCAAGTAACTGATGCCACATATTATAACTTCTTTAGAACCGTTTCACATAATTCGTTTTCCCACAGTTCCTCAATTAATAATATGTGAAATATAATTATATTTAAAACCCACAAAGACCCAAACACGTGGCATTTATGATGTGGCAGAAATGAAGGCATAAGTCATAACCAATAAAGAGCGCGCACAACGACAAGGAATAATATTGATTTAATTATGACATAACTGTTTGGACAAAATTATTCATAACATATTTGTTATGTCATAATCAGAGAAATGGTCAGTCACTAGTTGTTGGAATATTTTAAAATAAAGAGATGTGTTTGTTAAAAAATCATGTTTTTATAAATTAAAGAATTTATATGAATGGTGTGTAGGGAGTTATAATAATAAATGTCATTAAGGTCGTGTCTCTTTAAAACCTTATGTAAAGGTGTGGTAACTACTATTTAGTAAAAATCATGTTGGTTTTTCAAGAAGACCCTATATACTATAAAAGTGTAACTCTTCATAGAAGAGCTATTTTAAATAATCATTGGTTATTGAAATTATATTAATTCATGAATCTAACATGTAGTTATGACTTTTAATTAAAGATGTATTGCTTTAAGAGGCATAAGTTCATGGTCTGTAAATACTTTACACCATCACCTCATTTGTGACATATGATATAATGTTAGAAATCACATAATAATATAGATCAAACTCATTGCCTTTGTCTTTAAGAACACACAAAGATAAAATTAAATTATCATTTTATAAAAGTCATTGTTGTCTTGCTTAAGTATTGAAAGTGAAATCCATATCAAGGGTTTTTGTTGTATCCCGCAAGAAATTCGTTCGTAAATCCAAATTGCACCCTATAAGATAGAAATAGGTGGGGGCAAATTAAACCTAAAAGAAAGTACTACCCATACCTTAAAGACATTGTGCATTAATTACTTTCTTCTTCATCTCTTATTCTTATTCTTGTACATGGTCATACCACAATATACCAAACTCATACCTTGATAGCATTCAGAGTAAATTAAAAATGTTAACACGCACGCACAAATTCATGGGCAGTACGTAGTTTTACCGCCATTTAACTTTCTGACAGTCATCGTTTATAGCTACCGTAAAGAATTATCATATCAAGCAGCTTTTGTTAATTATATGATCAATACCTACGTTTAACTTTAACTGATGCAATTTAGGTGAATAGCAATTAAGACATTTATAATGATAGTTAATTACCTCATTCAAATTGACTAATCAGAAAACAGCCAATGCTCCCCTTCACCTGCACTAGCCCTTGTTTAAAACCTTTACTCTCATGTACATCTCCACACCTTAGTATGTTCTCGCAACTTGAGCTAAGTGTCTTATTTCGTTAGCTAACTGTCTTAACTCATTTGTTATCACTGTGTCTCACAGCCAGTCAGAAAAAGACATGACAGTTATCTTTTATCTTCATTTTCTTTTAGAGCTCTCTTTCATTAGAATTTGTGGGTTCTTTGTCTAATCAAAGTTTAGTAATGACGAGAGGTAATTCTTATAAGTCTTCCGCTTTTGATGTAGGAAAATTCATACACTCTAATTTATGTATTCATGAGTTTTGTCCAGCATTGCTGAGATGCCCTACAGTGGGATTGCAAGATCTCAAGCTGAATTTATAAGGCTTCCACAGCATAAGGCTTAGTGGTGGAGGAAATCGTTGGATCGTAAGGGACTTCCTATTTGGCTAAAAAAATTTACCATCCTTCCTCTTCATTTTTCCTTCCTGTTTACAGATGTATGGGGAATTTGTAATCATTTATCGATTTCATCTTTTCTGCATTTATATGCAAACTACGACTCTTCTCTCTAGCTTGTCGAAAAAATCATAGAGAGAAAGAAGCAAAGTAGGTAGGGGCATTCGAAAGTAGAGCAAGGTGCTTATATGGTTAATAAGTGTGATGCTTTGTTTTGAACAAGAGCCTTCAAGGCCTCAAAGTTCAAGCCATTCATTAACCTCGCCATCCTCAAAAACTAGCGTCAAGTTCGCTTCAAACAAGCCCGTTCTGATGTTCTCTAGCTTCTGCAATTGGGTTACCGTGAATATGCTCTACTTTGTGTAATATCCTTAAATCTCTATTTTGTCTCTCAAATCCTATGAACAAAATGATATGTTCTGAAGAATGGGTTGTGTTTTGACAGGCCAAGCATGTGGTGAAGGAGCAAAACTTGTTGGATGAAGGGTCCTTGAATCTCTTTGTGGAAAGGGTTTATCTCATTGAGGAAGAAAGGTTCGATGAGTTCATTTGTGAGTTCATTGAGAAATTTGAAGGAGGCAACATCTAGTTTTAATGGAGGAGAGATGGGTTGGTGTCGGGAATCAAGAGAAACACAGTGGCTGATATGTGTACATAATCATGGGGCCCATAATCTAAAACAGACGGACGTTAGCCAACTTAACCACCCTGGCATTTTTGTATCTTTTTATAGGTAATTTTGCACTCAAGGTTTGTATATGGTGTCACGACACATATGACAAATGTAAATGTATATTTTTGCCCCTTCGTCTTATAATAAAATAATAAAAATATAAAAATGAAAATAATTTAATTTAATTATATTTTAAATATAAATGATTCAAATTAAATCCATTAACATTTATAATTTATCATATCCAAAAAAGAAATTTCTATTAAGTTCATATATAAAGCCATTAAATTTGACCAAAACGAATAATTAACACGAGTTTAATAATGAGTTGATATAATTTTATAAGCTAAAAACGTACCCGTGAATCTAATCGAGTTTACAAACAAGTATGATTTTATAAGATAAAAACGTAAAACCGATAAACTTATAGAATCATTCAACTCACGTTCGACAATAATAACAAACACTTTCATAACAAAATTAGACCTTAAGGGTCTGTTTGGTTCAACAAAGGGGTAGGGAGGGGAGGGGATGTGAGGGATTTTAATATTACCTTATTTGGAATGATAAGAGGGGAAGGAAGGAGATAAATTTTAATGTTACCTTATTTGGTTTATAAGGGAGGTAAGGGAAAATATTTTTACATGGATAAATTTGCCTTATTTTATTTAAGTTGTTTTTGTAAAACTTGTAGAAAGTTTAAATCATGTAAAAATGTTGTATATATTTTTAAAACACACACACACACACATTAAGAGTACATAAAACTTAAAATTTAACCATAAAATATTTTTTAAAAAAGCAAGGAAAACGCTAGTGTGGTTAGGGGTGTTTTCGGGATTGGACGGGATCGGGAAATGTCATTCCCGATCTCGATCCCGAAAAGGGTTTGGGAATGAAAATCATTCCCGATCCCGATCCCCTTCATTTTTTAAAAAAAAATCTTATTTTAATTTTTTTTGTTTCTTTTAGTCTAGAACAAATACATAATTTATTTAATATCATATTGTACCAAATTAGTTCAACATAAATATATAATTAGTTCAATACATACTTAAAATTGTCGATTCAGCTACAAAAAGCACAATGACAAGAACACAAAATTAGAATTATTTAATAAATAATAAATGACATTAACCAAAAAAATTATAAGAATAGATATTACTTTGAGGGTATTAGGAATTTTCAAATTTTATTTATATTTGATCTTATCTTCTTAAATATTTTTGTTATAAAAATATAAATATATGTATATTTTCGGGTTCGGGAAATCCCATTCCCGATCCTGATTCCAACAAAATTTTCCCATTCTAAAAATTTTGAAATGAAAAAATCCCGTCCTGATTTGCTCGGGATCGGGACGGGAAGACCAGGACGGGAAATTGATGCATATCCCTAAGTATGGTGAAGAAAGGTAGTGTGGGAATACCAATAACTTTCATGAGCAAAAAGGTCGCATCAATGTAAAATATTACACCTACCCTCCAAATCCCTAAATTTAGAGGGGAGGGTTATGAGGGGAGGGAAGGGAAATGTTCAAAAAAATTCCCCTCCCCTCCTAAAGAATTCGTAGTGCCAAATAAGAGAAGGAGAGCAAAATCCCTCATCTCACTCTCATTCCCCTCCCCTCCCCTCAAACCAAACAGACCCTAATGCCCCGTTTGGTACATTGGAATTGAACTTGGAGAAGTGAAAGTTGAATCATAAAATTAGATTGTTTGATAGACTATAATTCACTTCCATGGAAATCACTTCCTTGGGTAGACCCATGGAATTGAGGATAGTTCCATGGAAGTGGAAAATTTTGACCATTATACCCTTACACATTTTATCAATTGACAACTTTGCTTACATGACCTTACATCTTTCTTCACTCCCCAACTTGACAGCCCCCTCTCCTCTCTTACGGTGACGGCGACGTACAACAACAGCGAGGCAACAGTAAGGTACAATGATGGCGAGGTATAGTGACGGCAAGCCACAATGACGATAAACCGTTGTCACTCCCTGACTTGATAGCCCCCTTCCCTCTCTTACGGCGACAATGCGACGAGGTACAACATTTGATTTCATTTTATGGTTCTTGTTTTTCAACGGGGTGTTCGATTTCATTTTTTCTAGTTTGATCTCTTATTTTTTAGCATAACATTTGATTAATCTTCTTTTTGGTTTTCGATTTCTCTTGACCGTTGACCCTTCCCTTCTCATGCGACGATGCTTGACCGGCGACCCTCCCTCTCTCATGCGATGGTTCTTAACTGGCGACCCTCTCCCTCTTGTCTTTGTCCACGATTCATTGTTACTGAGATTGATTTTTTTAAAAAATATTTTGTTCTAGATTTCATTGTTACTTCGATTGATTGTTATTTAGATATATTGTTACTAAGATAGAGTGCTTATGGGTTAGGTTATATATATATGACCGTGTTTCCTAATTTCCCGACATAGGTTGCCTTCTCCGATGGAAAGCCATGACTTCAGTGATGATGAACAGTGATTTTATGATGGTAGTTATGGCTTAATGACGTTGAACATATTTTGATGTATGTGGTTTGGACTAATATTTTATTTTTGGATAAGAATATATCAATCTTTTTATATTATAAATACATATACTGAATTAAAATAATTCTCCACTTCTATTATTATACCAAACACACTAAGATCCAATTCAACTTCTAATTTTATTTTCGATTCTACTTTCACCTCCAATTATACCAAATAGGGGACATGCTTATTATGGGTTTATCGGAGTCAAAGGACGGGTCATGACTCATGAGTACGAGAGACGCAGTCGCGTCGTATACTCATTTACGAAAAACGCTTTTGAAAATCCCAAATCAGTTCGTAATTCCAAATTTTCCCCTCTTTCCTTTTCATTTAGTCCCTCCCGCCAATCCTCCATTGAAGGAGGGAACAGTGAGCGTTAAAATTTCAAGACCGATATAAATTTGAAATTTCACATATTCTGTCTCCATCTTTCCCGGTAAGAAAGAGCGATACGCGTCTGAATCCCGAATTTGTGGGAGAGATCTCCTACCTTGCTTTTCTTTTCCAGTTTGACCATTCTTACTGGTCCGTGAAACCTTTGGGGCTTTTCTCTTCAGGCTCTTGTTGTATCGTCATGGAAGTCTTACCTCCGCAGCAGTTGAAAGAGACCAACCAGGTGAAGAAGCGAACTCAGTGCCCAGGAATTCGAGTCATTGGTAGCCGAATCTATGATTCGGAAAAAGGGGTCTGCTGTCACCAGGTATATTGGTTGAAGATTTGTTGCTTTCCAATTTTCTTTTCTTGGTTCTTTAATGTTCTTGTAGTTGTAAGTATGGTTAGGTTTCTGTCTAATTATGGAAATGGGTATATTTAGTTGTAGTTTTCAAGTTCATTTTCATGATACGTTATTTGTATTCCATGTTGAAGTGCCGTCAAAAAACCAGGGATTTTTCTGCTTCGTGTAAGAATTTGAAAGGGGATAAGCTTTGTACCATTAAGTTTTGCCACAAATGCCTCCTGAACAGGTTAGCTTCGATGGTGATATAAAACGTGTGTTTTCAGAAATCTTTTTTCATAAGAGTGCGAAGGTAAATCACTTTATATAACCTTCCAAGCTGAGTATCTAGGCTTGTGCTGAATTAGATATGGAGAGAAAGCAGAAGAGGTGGATGTGTTGAACGATTGGAAATGTCCTAGGTGCCGAGGCATCTGCAATTGCAGCCAATGCATGTAAGATATTGGTGATGTGAAATGTCCTGTTGCATTTTTCTCCTTTGGCAAATAGATTTTCAATTGCTTGAATTCCATAATTTATGGCTTGGAAAATTTTGAGAGAAGAGTGATATTCCAGGAAAAGAAGGGGCCATCAACCTACTGGTCAATTAGTGAGAGCAGCCAAAGCATCAGGTTTTTCCTCTGTGTCAGAAATGCTTGACGCTAAAGGTCCAAGTAATATAGACAATATTCAAAACGTTGCTGTTTCACCTATGAAGGCTGTTTCTCCCAAAAATGTGTGCTATTGTTCATCTCATTACTCTTACCAACTGTGGTGCAGTTACCAAAGCTATGTACTTAATGGTTCATTGAGCCCCTCGTCGCTCATTTATTTCATACTTATTGCAGGATCTAATGATTGATCTTAATATTTCAAATTCTGATATGGAGGTTGAGATTAGTGCTGTTTCATCTAAAATGCCAGGTGGCTCAGACAAGGTTTGATGGCTATTCTCTGTCTTAATTTTTCATAGATAGATCATAGACTTAAAAGCTTGTATCCTTTACTGCATATTTGGGTTGATTTTTTATATTTTTTATGGGGTTCTGTAGGAGCTTGTGCTTGCTCTGTCAGCGAAGCATGGCAAGGAAAACTCTCAGAAGGCATTGCTTAACTCTAAGGAAAAACCTAAAAAAACAAAGCGGGAAGGGCTAAAGGAAATACGTAATGGCAGCAGAGTAGATGATGCTTGCCAAAATAGGAGCAGGAAAAGGGTTAAAATTGGTAATGAAGTTCCATTTGAGGAAACAAAACAAAACGCAAGTGGTGATATCATTCAAGCAAGGAAGAAACAAAACAAAATGCAGCAGAAAATGAAGGTTTCCAGGACTTCAAATGATGTCTCCTTAAATTCTGATGAGAAAGAAGAAACAAATAAACAAAATTGCGAAGACATTGCCAATCCTGAGAATAGAGAAATGAACAATGTCATTTCTTTGCCATTGGGCTCTGTTTTAACAGGTATACTGGACCTTGAATTCCCACCTGAAGATATTGGTCACGCATTGCAGTTTTTGGAGTTTTGCACCGCCTTTGAGAAGGTATATCCTGTGTTTGATTCGGTTAACTTTGGGATAGATGGTACTTGTTGCCTGTATGATTGCAACGTAACAAAATATATCTTATAGGTAGTTCATGAATGAAATATAAACTGTTAGATAGTTCTTTCAATTCTCTACCCTTATGATACCAAATTGGGACAATTTCCTATGATTAATTAGATAGTTTGTAAGTCAAATGTCAAGTTTATCTTTTGATGGATGATCCTCAAAAATGCTGAAAGCATTTAAATCACATTCCTGTCCAACACATTTGTTGAATTTTCGATTTGTAAGTAGTAGAAAATTAATGCAGTACTTGATTCTCAATATGTAATTATGTTATTTTGAAGAAATAATTTCTGTTTGGCGTATTAATTATGCTGACTGTTTTGAATATTTCCTGTGGCCTACCATCAGATTATTGATATGAAGAAAGGAGAAGCTGAAGCCATACTAGAAGAATTAATATGTATACAAAATGCTCCCAGTAGATCCAAGACGTTAGCAGTTCAGTTCTATAACAGATTGTTGACAATAATACTAAGTGAATCAGAAGATGGGTATGGCTTTATTTTGGAAAGTCCTACTCTCTTATTTACTTGGATGACGTTTGACCATCTCAGTCTCTTTGTTGTAGGTCTCCTTCCTTAAAATCGTTGAGCGGAAGACATTCATGGTGGGAAGCTGTAAGAAATATAATATCTGAATCTGATATTGTACCAAAAGAATTGCAGCTAGATGGTCTTGAAGAAGGAATCGATGGCTATTATAATTTGAATTTATCAAACAAGCTTAAATTATTGAATTTTCTTTGCGATGAAGCTTTGGACACAGAGTAAGTAACAAGGAAAAAACCTCTGAGGCAACTATGTTATGATTTTATTTTGCGGCCTCTCTTTTCTCCCTTTGTCCTTCTTATTGTCTTGATTTTCTTTGGAGTTATTTGTAATTCACAAAATCTGTCCAGGACTGTAAGGAGTTTTATTGATGAGCAACAATCAAAATTTACTGAAAGTGCAAAAGAAGCAAAGATAAAAGTTGCTGCAGCCATGGAAAAGGTAGTGCCATATGCGATTGGACATCTTTTGTAGATGTATAAGACTTTTTTTTTAAAGTTGCCTTCATAATTTGTGGATTTATCTTATCTGCAGGAAAGAAGTCTTAAGCAAAAAATGAAGGATGATGTGGCAAAAGCCATTATTGCAAAAAATGGTGCTCCCCTTACAATTTCAGAGCATGAAAGTCTTGTTAGAGAGATAAAAAGTGAGGCAGCTCGTGCTCATGCTAAGATGCTTGAAGCAAAGGGCCTGGTTCCTAAAAGTAAGCTGTGTTTCTCGAGAGTTTGTGTTCATACCATTTTGCAAAGTTCATGCCCACCCAAAGATCTCATTCTTCCATCTCTGGTCAAAGTTTGTGTGCGTGTGCTTGGTTCCAGAATTTTAAGATTATCTAAGTTACAATACAGTAATAACTAATGCAAACAAATAAGAAAAATCTAGATGCTTACACGTTTAGCATAAACTAATGATGTGTGACAAACATCTATTGGCCTCCCATCATACAATCTTATTCTTCAATTCACAACTAGTATTTTCCTTAAATAGTTTTTTGTTTTTTCCAAATAAAAAGATTGGTCTTGAATAAGTAGTTTCCAAATGATTTTCAGTTGATTGAGACATGAAAAATGATTTACTATGAGTTTTCTCGGATTTTCTGTATTCTTATTGGAAATGTAATTTAAACATAAACCCTATTTTAACCATCCATAGTGGGGGCAAATTTAGTAAGTTGGCAAAGTGCTTAAAAGAGGCAAAAAGAGAAAAATGCATGTAAATAAAACTTCTCTCCGTCCATAATTTTATTGTAATGAGTGATTGTTTTGACTGTGACTACACAGCTAAACAGAGATCTGATGCTGTCAGAACTGAGCCTGTGCTACTGGATAGTTGTGGCCGGGCATTTTGGAGATTAAAATGTTATACTGCTGAATATGCTGTTTTATTGCAAGGTAATTTTTTTGATTTGTGTGGTTAAATTATGTGTATAAACCATTAATGATTTGGCGTCAAGCAAAATTTTAAGAGATTTTGGCATGCACAGAAATCAAATTTCAGGATGCAGCAGCAGCAGCAGCAGATGAAAGGTGGTTTGTTTATGGCACTGAACAGAAACGTGATATTGAGGAGTACATTTCTTCAAGGTGAGCTCATTTACTTTTCAAAGTAAAAATTGTCCTATATGACAAGCCGAGCATTAATATATATGATTTTTGTCATTGGTTGTAGGGCCAAAAGACCTAGAATTTGAGACTTTTGTTGCACTCTTCCAAGTGAAAGAAGTGAAGCAAATATGCAGGTTTTTTGCATGGTTGGTAATACTCTGATCACAATTTTGATGTTCACCGTATTTGCTTCTTGTTCAAAGTACATATCCATCTGGCAAAAGGTTGAACTAGCACTGCTTGCTAGTCACTGATAACAGGATAATTGCATCATTTGTGGATTAGCTTGGATATAAAAAAATTGTTGGCAAAAAAAGGATATAATGAAATTGAATCACAGGTTGATTTTCTATTTCCTTCCTTACTAGATGTCCCCAAAGGGACTTCCATTTACATTTCTTGAGGATATGGACTTTCTCCATATTTTTTCTCAATATTTCTCTGTACATAATTTCTTTTGTTTATTTAATTGTCCATTGGGTTTAATGATAGCTAATCGTGGCATTAAACTAAACACATTATTTATTTGCGACCATAAAGAAGTATTATGATCTTGTTTTCATGGGAATTCAAGTGATAATAATAAAAGCATAGTCATTAAATCAAATGGACAATTAGACCATGTATGGAGATGATCTGAATTTATGAGGGATGCTAAGCTTAATTTTTGGAGAATGTTTTTTTTTTCTTCCTTTGCCAATGTGTATGAATTGATCGGATAGACTAAGCTTAGGATAGAGCCGATATCATGATCTAAGTGATGATTCTTGAATTTATTGTTCTTGATAATTGCGGATACTGATGCTAAGTTGTTTTTTTTCCTCCAGTGGAGCGAGAAGCCAGGAAGATAGTGAAGATATTGTTTGTCATCTATATCAGTGTAAGATTTCAGTTAATGATAGAAACATGAACTACAGGTGTGTAGGTGTATGTTTTGCAATGTAATTTACAAGCTAGTGTTTGTAATATCAACCTGTGATTATATGTAATTGTAGGCATCAAATGGATAATTCTTTGTATCTGCTTGAATCTATATGACTAGATATACATCTCATATTTTGTATGAAGTTTAAGGAACGAGTCGCACAATAGTTTGATATTATATTATATATGATATAATGATTGATTGATGTTTCTGAATTTGCCAATGATCAATACTTGCATTAATAACTTTTATTTTGCGAGATCAAGAATACTTGGAATATCATGTCAATATTGATGGAGACGTTTTGTTGTATTAGAAAAATTTGTAAGTTTTAATTCTAAAATTTTTTCATATTTTGAAAAGTTTGAGCAAATTAAGGATTTCGTTCCTTTTATTTAAATTTTGTCTTTATTAAAGAAAGTCTTCTTGTAATGCCTTAAAATCTTGTTTCAAGATTATTTAACCACAGAAAGACAGTATCAATTGACCTAAACTCTAATTCTCTATCTATAATGCATGCATTCTGATATAAGTTGGTAAAAAAAATAGTGAAATCTCGCAAAAATACATTTGACCACTGTTGTTATTTATAATTTTTTGTTTAACTATTCACTACACCTAATTAGTTAGTCACTATAACAGATTAGCAATTAGCAACCATTTTTTTTTTAATAAACTCGGTAATGGTTATGACATTCGTGCACCATTTTAAAACCTTTATGTGCATTTTTATACCATTTTTTTAATTGACATGTTTGCTAAACAGTCTTAATATGCTAATTTAATGGCAGCGATATGTTTACACTATTTTGGAATCTTTATATATACTCTTGTGCCAAAGAAAACTGTACCTTGTTAAGTGCGTATGGGAGAATACTTCATGAGTAGATTTTTATCTTAATCTGAGAGTGAGAACCCAGATTGACACGAACACTAGACATGAGCTAAAATTTAAGCCCAAAGAGTTCCAAGTACTTATCTGTCAGGCCTAACTCAAACTCAACACACTCTTATTCTTCTTCACTAGACAGGACTTGTTTGTTAGGGGTCACCTACAAATCTTCACCACTGAAATAGGTCACTCATTAATAATCTATCAACCAGTTGATGGAAAAGAAAACTATGACCAGAGGGATTTTGTTACACAGATATATTATATTTGTAGCTTTCTATTATTATGAGAACATGTTGCCTGTGTTTCTTCCGGGAAAACTAGGAATTTTTGTTCCTTTAATTTATCACACTAACCGACCAGTGTCAGTTTTGTTAATCTTTATGATATTCATATATTATTCAGTTGTGTACTCCAACACTACCAACATTTGAAACGAATAAAAAAGAAAACACACACACACATTTATTTATTTATAAGTGAATAAGATATAATAGGATTTGCTTAAATTTGCACCCAACCTGATTTGAGAGAGGGGTGTCTCCATTTATCTTCCTCTCTATTTCCTTTCCATTTTCTATTCCTACTACCCGATTAACTTCTAATGGTTGGGATCAAACATTTTATAACAATATATTATAATTTCAATTGTCCGGTATTTAATTTTTTTTAAATTTTTTTTAGAATTTTATATTAATAAACCTAAAATATTCAATTTCTCACTTATTTGACCCCGATTTAGCTCCGTTTTGATTCCGATCTGAGCTACTAACTTTTAACTAAATATTTCGACCAGTACTGTACCCAGTTCGGGTTGAGAACGTTGCTCTTGACAGACTTGAACTGTGATAACTAGGGAAATTGCATTTGAAATTTTACGTGTATCTGATGTGTATATTAACTGTGACAACTAAGTTGGTCCTCATGACAAAGTTTACCTCTAATAACCACAATTCATTAATAATATTAACTCGTCAGTTATTCATAAATATCATTAATTGAATTTGAAATTTTACGTGTATCTGATGTGTATTTCAGATGTAATTCATTGTATTTGATGCATTTATAATGGGTTTGAAATTTGACGCCTATTTAACTCATATCAGGTGTAATTCATTGCATCTGATAAATGCATCAATTCAATATATTTAGATGAATTAGAAATTTTACGTATCAGGTTTAGTTCATTGTGTTTGATGTATTCATTCAATATATTCGCATGGATTTGAAATTTGAGGCCTATCTAATGCGTATAAGGTGTAATTCATTGCATCTAATACGTTCATTCAATGTATTCATATGAATTTGAAATTTTCAAGGAACAAAAAACCGGACTGGGCAATAAACCGGTCACAGTACTGGTTCAAGGGTCAATGGTTTAACCGGGGTTGGACCGGTGGTCGAACCGGTCATATTAAAATATTACAATTTATTAGTATCAATATATATATTAATATATTTTTAAATTTTCATAGATAAAAATAAAGATCTTTAAACAAAAAATACTTAAAATCTATTAGTATTAGTTATGGTGCCTATATTTATGTAATGACATCTCCTTTTCTATAATTAATTAATTATTATATCCTCTCAAAATCTTTTTTTTTAGATTTGTTCTTTCTTTATCTACTTTTCTCTTCATCTTGGTCTTCAAACTTTCATTTTTCCCTCAAAAATAATGGAAAATAATAGTTAGAGGAATAAAAAAAATATATATTTTTTTAAAAAGGGCAAACCGGTTGAACCACCGGTTCAACTGGTTCACCGATTTTTTTCACCACCCGGACTGGATCACCGGCAGGTCACCGGTCAGACCGGTTGAACCAGCCGATCCGGTCCTTTTTTTTTCATTAGAAATTTTACATGTATTTGGCACATATCAGCCATCGCATGTAGTTCATTGTATTTGGCGTGCTCATTCAATATATTCAAATGAATTTTGAATTTAATATGTATTTGATGCATATCAGGTCTATTTAATTATTGTATTTGACATGCTTATTTGTTATATTCAACGAATTTAAAATTTTGCGGCTATTTTATGCAAACTAGATCTAATTCATTGTATTTAGTGGTTTATTCTTATATTTAAAGCGTCATAGTTCTCAACCTCTCAATCACCAAGTTATCATTTTCTTTTTGCATAATGTATCTGAGACAAATGAATCGGTCCATGTAAAAAAAAAAACTTAGTGTATATATAAATGAAGAAATTGAGAATAAGATTGATATGATTTAAAAAGCAAAAAAAGAGAGGGAGATATCAAATACTATCATATCACATCCAAAGGCAAAAACAAAAAAAATTGAATCACGTGAAGCCCAAGCTGTCACCCCTTAAGTTTCACCACAACCAAACAAACTTAAACCACATAATTCAATCTTCTCTCTCTCTCTCACTATCTCTATTAACCTAAACAACTTGAAACTAATTAATAATAACTCCTCATCTTTTTGCTTTCTCTATCTATCTATCTATCTTTCTCATCATAAGGCACAAAAAGAGAGATCGAGAGAACCTCTTGATGACATACATTTTGGTCATTTTTTTCAACAAGCTAAGGTTTAAAATGATGATGAGTAGTGGCTGGGGAAGACATTGTTATGATATTTTCTAGGGTTTTCTGTCTTTTGATTATTTCTGGTGAGGAATCGAGTGGTCATGCATGTCCAAGGGAAGCAGCCACCACCTTGTTGTTGCCTTCTTTTGTTGCAAACTTGCTCTTCTTCCTTATTTTCTTCATCTATGACTGTCACTTTGACTGTCTTTTTCTCTTCTCTTTCTTTCTCTTTCTCTTCTTCCACCTGCATGCATCCATTCACACATTTACATCTTTGTCATTATCTTCAATTTGAATTCAACTTCACACAAGAACAATTCTTTAGTCTCAGTTTTTACTCACATCCCATTTCAAAAATCATATATCCCCATTGTTTCTTTCTTCCTTTTTTCTTTTTGGTTACGATGGAACTACCAGTATCCAGATATACTATCATAAGATCAAACTCAATACCTTTAATTAAAGGATCAAGGTACCTACCACCTTGACCAACTCCACGTTGGTTGTTCCTTTTGATTTGTTGCTAACTAGTATGTGAAATCTACCATTTAACTAGAGCCTTATTAATTCTCAAGCTTTTGTAATTTTAGTATAATATAGAAACAAACTGCCCGGTGTCTCTTGTCACATTAGATTTTGACTAATTCAATCAAATTGAGTGGTTGAGTATATTGAATGTACAAAAATAGCTATAATAGAGTTTTTGTTATTTGTATTAATATCTACTCTAAGAGGAATGTTCTATACATGTGCTAACAATATAATAACTATAATGTTTTAGTTTATGCTCCTATCAATTGTTATCTATATATACAGTCTAAAAATAAAGAGTAGGTAGTTTTGTTGAACATATAATGTATAAACTTGAACCTAAGTCATTAGGTTGAACATGGAACTTAATTTTTATGGGGTCAAACTCAAATGAGCAAAGTGTATTAATTCTTAAAATTTTGATCACTCTCTTGTATTCAATTAATTAATAGTGTTGATAAAGCTTACATACACAGCTCACATCGAAATCAACACAAGAGCATGGACCATCATCAGTGATTGTCTTATCCTTTTCAACTTTGGTATTTGGAATTTTGGACCCAATTACAAAGAGGCCAAAATCAGATAAATATCCTAAAATTACCATATAACATGCATATGCATGAAACACACAGAAATGAAAAGGAAGTCTATGCTAAATAATTACATTCACCTGCCTATATCCTAAAATTATAAAACCTACCCTCACATATTTCATCATTTTAAAAAATATTAGATTTTAATTCAGTTGAGTCTATCAAATTTATAATTTTTCCCCTAACTCTATATTGATTATGCATATTAAAGGTAATTTTCAAGAAGAGAGTAATTTCAAATGCGAAATCAACATACAATTTTTTTTTTACAAATTACTAAATTAACTAATTTTTAATTTCTATAAATTATTTATTCATCCTTTGGATTGATGTCAAATTCTAAGTAAATATAAACACAGATATAACCCAAACTCCAATGAAGGGAGTACATGAGATATGCATGTGAATGAAGTCAGTAAAATGGTGAAGAAGAAGCAATAATTGAGAAAAGGTCTTAGTAAAATATTCCAAAAGAAGAAAACAGTAGAAGGACATTGTGTAGGCCTTTTCACTTGTACGCTCAAATACATACGCATGTACTTTCATTTCAGACACATGAGACAACACCAAAGATAAATTATATATACTGTCTTAGAAATTAAAATTATATATGTACCATTTCATTTTCATCACTATATATATATATATATATATATATATATATATATATATATAAAGTATAAACTAGTCAAAAGCTAGGAGCATGCTTGCTTTATCCTTAATACTTCATGAACAGAGAAATTATCAGTCTCAAACAGTTTTTGAATTTGTTGGGATTCTGCAAACTTCCATTACTGACATATGAAAGAAGAGAAAACTTCCATGGCCGATTAATAATATATAGTTCTATGTACATCGATGTGACTATTTCAGGGGAACGGATGATTTGAATTTTGAGATTTTAATTTAGATTTTCTATTATCATAAAAATAAATTAGGAGAAAATAATATAATTGGAAGAGACACGCATGATAAAATTATATACTAGTATATGCGTAATTTTATTCTTTTATTTCATTTGGTCCATCACGCATGGATTGATTTTAATTTGCCCATTTTACATGCATAGATCACTTAAAAAATTGTAATAAATATTTAAGAAATTATATTCAAGTTCTTTAAGAGTTAAATTGGGTCTCATGTATTCTAAAAATCTAAAAAAAGGTTGTGCAGTGGATTGTTATTGTAAACATATAAATCTAAATATATGTATTTCAACCAAGGTTATTATTTAGTAATAAGGGATTAAGTATCTTATAACACAGTCTCAGCTTTCACTCTTATCATATAAAAAAAATAATGTTATGACTAAGGAGCGAGAGCTTTCCTTATATTGAGACTCGACTCAATTCTTCCGGCCTTAATTAGTTATAAGCCAAAAAATTGTTTTACAATTTTAAAGAAAATTAGTTATTCTTTTTCATTATATTTAAAATTGGTTTTTCCTCTAATGCACTTGTTAGTAATGATGATCATTTATATTACAACAATTCCAACTATCTAAAATGTTAAAATAGATAGTATTTTTAACACACTAAAATGTTTTTTTAACACCACCCAATATCTAGCATCCATCACCCTAAAATACAAAACTTCAATCTATTTTATTTCCTAAATCTATTTTTTTTTACAAACTATCTCTACTAATTACACATATTAAATGAGAGTTCTATCAACAAGACAATTTTAATGCAAATGATTAAAATAGATATCCTAAAAAATCAAAAAAAATTTTAACAAATAAGTAACTTATCTAATTTTTTTAATATCAGTAAATTAATTAGTTATTAAATTTTTTACATTTATAGTAATAGATGGACTAATCTTGTGAGTAGAAGATGAAGAATAGCACTGTAGTAGTATAAATTTAAGGAAAGAGAGACGGAGACAAGAGGGGGCCATGTGCACATGTAAAAGAGAGGGACCAATATATTTGTGTGTCTGCAAGTACCACATTTTGGAAGGCAACAATCTCTCACTTATTACTCTCTCCTCTTCTCATTTTGGACTCTGTGTGTGTGTGTGGAAATGCAAACACTACTCAGTCATTACTTGCTTCCTTTTTCTTAATTTATCTTTTTCCTCCCTCCTTCTTCCTTCAATCTCACCCACACAAGTTAAATTTTGTATTTCATTTTTTTTGGATGCTTCCTCACATATGGTTCAAATTCAAAACTTGCCCATTTTTCAAAATTTATGTTTCATTATATTTCTCCAATAATAATCAAACTATACTATCTTGCATTTATGGCAAAGACAGACATCTTTCCTCCAACACACATGAAATTTCGGTTCAAGATTCCCTCACTCTCAGCCAATCAACAGTTACTGCTCTTCTAGTCCTATATATAAAGTATACAGGGAAGAAAACTTTTGGTCTTGTTCATGGGGCTAGGAGAGAAATTTTTTATATGGATCCATAATTTTACTATTAATTTAATATATATTAAATAGGGATAAAATTATAAAATTATTGAATTTTATGGTATAATTAATAAAGTTTAAGATTTTTCTTTGTCTGTGTGAAATATGCTGAAAGTGCCTTATAAATAGGATTAAAGAAGTAATTCACACATGTTAGTGAGTACTTCCTCTGGTCCTTATTATAAAACATCATCTAACAATTCTCACAAACCAATAAAAATAGTTAACAACATGAGGATTGTCATTAACAACCCCTTGGGATCATTTCTTCATATTTTCATTTGCTTGGGACCTTATTGTAATTTTTCCTAAACTCTAATATCATACTCCCTCCTGTCCTATTTATAAGAAATTTTCTCTTTGATGGGGCTAGTCCTTTTTATAAGCAACTTTCACTTTGTATATGAAAATATAAACTCATTTTTCCTATTTTACCTTTATTAAATACATATTATTTATAATTAATTATCACACACACCAAGAGTTATATTCAGGAGAGAGAGAGAAAACTTACTAAGTGAATGAAGTCAACAAAGCATTGAGAAACATATTTTATTATCTCTCATATTTTTTTATACATTCTCTCTCTATTTTCATAAATAGGGGCATATATGGAAAAAAAATATAGAATTTTTGACATACTTAATACTTTTAACTACTAGTTCGTTTTGCGCAATTAAGGAGAAAGTTGCTTATAAATAGGACCGGAGGGAATATTAATTATTACTCTCTCCCACTACCCTTATTAAATGTTGCCATTCATGGACCAAAGTAATTAATGCTTTTTTGGAAACAAGTAAGTGTTTTATAAAAAGAATCAAGAACACTTATTAGTTAGCATCTTATAATAAGCATCCGAGAGAGTAACATTTAACTCATTAAATCTGCCTAAAATTCACAAAATTTTTCAACTTTACTCCTATCAAGTTTTGAACGCCATAGAAAAATACAAGAGTCAAATTTAAATATTAATTATTCTGTATGTGAGTTATATTATAAACTAATGAATTCATTTAGAAGGTGCCATCATGTAATAGAGACCGGAGGGGGTAGTTAGCAATAATGATGTTGTATGTTTCAGAAACCAAAAAATCTCAATTATGAAAACGATTATATATAATTAAAACACCACATCCACACATACCTGATCATCTTCGTCCTCGGATTTGGTCTTATAATTAGAAACAGGTGATGATGAATCTCCAACTCTCTTGATTGATCTCTCCATAATAGAAGGTGTTGAAGTTGCACTTGGACTACTGCTTGATGAACTCAAATATGGTGTACTCTGAGTTCCCACATCTCTTGTCCTTATTCCCTCCTCCTTCTTCTCTGCACATATATATGTGTGTGTGTGTTATAAAACAAGTGAAGAGATTGAATGAGGAAGTAAAAGTGTTATATATATATATATATATAATGATGATGATGATGAACCTGGTGGAATAATGGGGAATTGCAGGGTGAGATCTTGTGAAGAAGATGAAAGGGGCTTGTTATTATTTGAAGAAGAAGAAAAAACAAGAGGAGCAGACATGGTGATTCTGTTGGAGGAAGAAGAAGAGTAATATCTGAAGGATTTTGCAGTGATTAGAGATTTTGAAGACAAACATTCCAAAGGGACTTTCCCAGAAAGTGGATTGCATATATATTTCTCAGCTTCATCCCACTTTGAGTTCAAAGCTAAGCCTTCTGATGTTGGAGATGAACACTCCCATGTATGATACCCTGACCTTGCTTGCAATGCTACAAAAAATTAATTTTAATTAATTAATAATTATTTGAATAAAAACTTGTTAACAAATTAAACACATTATTTAATTATATTAATTATTACCTTTGAGAGCAGTGGAGAAACAATAGGTGGAGGGGTCGATTATTTCATCTGTTGGAAAAGAGAATTAAGAAAGAGGGGAAGAGAATATGTGTGTGTGTGTGTGTCTGTGTGTGTGTGTGTGTCTATACCTTTGAAAGCATAGCCTGGAGAAGAAGCAGTGCTGGAGATGGTGAAGTTGGAAGAAGGGAAGAACCTTCTGGACATGGTGTTGTGGCGAGAGATACGAGGCTTGTTGTTGTTGAAGAAGAAGTCTGAGTCGTCGTCTCGGAGCCTTGAAGACTCCATTGTTGGAGCTTGGAAGGTTGAAGAAGAAGAAGGAGAAGGAGAATGAAATTAGAACAAAGAGAAAGTGAAAGTGGTCTAAAGTAAGGGGAGAGGCATGCCTCACTCTTCTGCAAAGTTGTGTGTGTGTGTGTTCAAAGTTGGTCCTGTTTTTGTCTTTTTGAATATCCTTCATCCTCATTATATTCAATCTTATAGGACATTAAAGTTGCATCATCATCATCATCAAGTTATTTATATTAACTTCCAATTTGTATATTAAAAAAAATTTTCGTTTAAATTAATCTTAATTACATTCATATAATCTAACCCACTTTAATCTTAATTATTCAAAACGGGTTTTGGTGCCCATCGCTATAACAATATATGCAATATTCTAATGCTGTTTCAATGAGTTCAGATTTAAAATTTTTAATTAATATAAAAGAAAATCATATTTTGAAAAATTGAGAATTAAGAAATTATCTTTGATTATTTTAGAATTTGTACCCATTAAAATAATTTTTTTTAAAAAAAATACAAGTAAAAAAATTAATTTAAATCATTCAATTTAGATATGGACAGTGCATCGTGATGATCCGTTTAGCATTGAAACTCATATCTATCACTCAAGAGTTTATGTATTCAAAATTGATTGTGATGTATAATCTCTTTACTACTGTTTGTGTCCTTGTTATAAGGCTTGAATTAATAAGTGTACGTATTTTAAAAAAAGCATTAAATATTTTTTTATGTATGTCTATAATTAATAAGGGCAATGGATGAGAGTGATAATTAGTATGATATTAAAGTTGAATGTAATTAATAGTGGTAATATTGGAAATTATTTAAATTTTAGGACAAATTTAATGACTTTAACTGTTTTTATTGGTTTATGAGAATTATTAGTTAGAGCCTTATAATAAGGACAAGAGGGAGTATTATTGAAAAAAAGGGTAAAATTTACCCAAAAACATATTATTTACTCCTTCCGGTCCTTTTTATAAGTAACTTTTATTCTTATTGTGTAAAACGAACTAGTGGTTAATATTAGTTAAAAATAATAAATATGTCAAAAATGTTATATTTCTTCCAAATATGCCCCTATTATGAAATGAGCATAAGAGAGAGAATGAATAATAAATATAAGAGAGTGTAAGTATAAAATATTAGAGAGAGTGTGTAATAAATGATTAAATGAAAGAGAATTAGTGGTGAATGTAAGACAATTAATATAAAAATATGTATTTAATAAAGATAGAAAAGCAAAAAAGTAGTTTAAATTTTGAGATAAAAAAGAAAATTACTTATAAAAAAAGATCAGCACTAAAAAAAAAGTTATTTATAAAAATGATGGGAAGGAATATAAATTATGAATAATTGCTCCTCATATTTTAGCTCCTAAACAAACACAACTCACATATATTCTTGTTTAAATATTAAAGGAAATGATTTAATTAGGAGTTCAAATTAGAATAGTGTTGACACATAAAGGGGACCATCTAAATCTTTTCAAGATTCGCCTGTGCTCAACTGTAAAAATTGTTTCAACTTTTTAAGTTCTTTCCTTGAAAATTTATAAAGCTTAAAAAATCATTGCATGTATATATTTCTCTCATATTGTTGTTCCTTTTATTCCAAATATTTTCTACACTTACTTTTCATTTATTTATTTATTTTTATTTAAACGAAATTTGAAGCAATTAGATATAGACAGATGTAGTGGGCCCCCAAACACATGGAATTTCCTTATATCATCAGTCAAAGGCCACTTCACTTTAAATGATAGAATCAATATATTATTTTCATTTGAGGGGGAAAAAAGTTTAGCTTGGTTTGTTTTGGGTGAAATACTTATATATTCTTAGAGTGCCAATCCATTTATATTCTATTTAATTAAATAATTTCACATGTCAACCAACCAATTTTCACTAATTTCTTGTTTTAAAAAATAAAATACCTAAGGTTTCCTAATTTCCTAACCTACCCTATGTTAACTCTTTCTCGGTCTCTCGCTTCCGTTTCAGACACCCTCTCTCTCCCTCCCTGCATCTCCATCTACGGCATTTCTTCAAGTAACCAGAAAAGATAAAGGTGCACCGGAGAAGAAAGCTCCATGGTTTACTCATCCCAATGACAATGGTAGGTTGGGCATCCTCCATCACCATCGCCATAGATATGGATATGTTTGGCAGTACCATTGGGGGGTCCAATCGCACGATTAGACCCTAATAAGTCCGATTGTGAAACTGTTGGCTTTTTTTTATTGTTTAGTAGTACAACATAAGAAAAGAGTTTTGTTTTTTAAGCAGCTTTTATCATAAGCCATAAATACGTGATATAGGATATGTTTGGCTGGTGCGATTGGACCCTAATAAGTCCGATTGTGAAGTTGTTGGCTTTTTTTTATTGTTTGATAGTGCAACATAAGAAAAGAGCTTTGTTTTTTAAGCAGCTTTTATCATAAGCCATAAATAAGAGTTTTTGAGGTTGTTTGGATTAGCTTATGGAAGCTCCATAAATGCTTATGAATTGTGATTTACGGATTACGAAGTAACTTTTACTGTCTATTAGGTAGTTTTTACGGTCTATGAGGTACTTTTACGATCTACGAAATAAATATGTTGAGAAAATTTATTTCGATTTATGTGAATCGAGCTTATATAATAAACCCGATCTAAAAAAGCTGTCCCAAACAGCCTCTTTTACAATTGGCTTATAAAATTAGTCTGAAATTGTTATCATTAAAAGCATAATATTTGTGTCCCATCAACCCATAATTTATTAATCTCTCGCTCTCTTCTCCATCGAATCTCTTCTTTGCTCGCCCTCTCCGATCTGTCTTCCTTCTCTCGGCTGCCACATGTGCTTGAACCTGAGGAGAAACGCTCCTCCGGCGACCAACAATACTGCTCCTCCACCGTCCACCCCGGCCTCGCCTCAGCCAGCTACACCCTCCGCTCCACCATTCTCCTCCTCCAGCGGCCCCAATTACACCTTCTCTGAGCCCTCCTTCTCTTTCCCCTCCATCAACCTCACCACCATCGGAATCTTCGGCGTTGCCTCCTCCACCGTCCACTCCTAACACTCCATCGAGTCTGCCAAGTCGAAGCTCGCCGCCTCCTCGGTCGGGCTCAAATTTGCCTTCGACTCCGAATTGAAGTCCGCCACCACCGTCATCAAAATCGTTGCCGTCGTCTTCATCATCGTCTTCATCGAGTGGTATATCAACTGGGGTTGTTGTCGACATTGCCGTTGGGGCTATTGCGGTTCTTCTTGTTTTCAGTATTCTCTGCATTTGCCGTAGGGAGAGAAAGAGAAGATGTGATGAGCAGGAAGAGAAAGAGAATACGTGATTAATTAAATATTTTCTAAGTTTTAATTTAATTTCTCTTTTACCGTTATTATAAAAGTCACTTATACTACTGCTAATCAAATAAATTTCACTTTCAGAGAAGCCACTTATACAACCGCTAATTCAAATATAAATTACATCATCCAATCTGACTTTTACCCAAAAGTAAGATTGTAAGAGTCAGATTCTAAAAAAGCCACTTTTACAATCACTATTATAGTGTCTGTTTGGGAACATAGTGAAAAAGTGACTTTTGTAGAAGCCAAATAGAAAAAAAGTTATATTGTTAATGTGATTTGTGTTTGGATTGACAGTAGAAGAAGTGACTTTTTTTTTTTTAAATCAAGTGAAAAAAAGCCAGAAGCTACTTCAATAAGCTTCTAAAAAAAGTAGTTTTTTTTTTCTAAAAGCCCAGTGAAAGCTAATGTGTTCACAAACGTGTCCGTAGATGTCAAATGTGCATTTACCCTCTAAATAAACTTTTTCCCCTTCTAAATGAGATCCCAAACAGGCCCATAAACAAACCTATAATCACTATCACCATATATATTAGCTTTAATCTAAATAAATGAAGAATACTATATAGCTTTGAAGCAGAGCCCCATGGACGTCCCCAAAGTTTTTCATAGTACAGAGTAAAGGACATGCATAGCAGAGAAAAGAATGAGAAGAGAATTGAGAGTCTTTCTCATATGATGTTGTTAACATCTCCATCACCATCACAGAAGAAAAAGAGGTGAGATGAAGGACACCATAGGCTTTGACATTGCTTCCTTCCCTAGCCATGGAAGAAACGCTGTTGATGGGGGAAAGTCTAGGTCCAAATGTAGAGAGAGGTGGGAGAGTATGAGAAAGAATAAAGAGAGGGGTAGCAGGGGAAATTATTAGGAACCTAGGTATTTTATTTTTTAAGAACTATAAATTAGTAAAAACTAGTAAGTTGTTACATGGATTGAAATAATATGATTTGGGGAATTGTTATTGGACTAAGTATAAATAAGTTGGCACTCTGAAAGTATGTAAGTATTTTTCTTATTTTAAAAGCTTTTTAAAAAAAAATTATAAATATCTTTACAGATCATCCCCAACAAGATCCTCATACCAACAGTAAGTCTCATTTTTACTAGTCATACTTTTATTTGTTATCTCATCTCTGTTGAAAAAAAGGGCTAATATTTGTTGTTGCAATCAATGTGATATATACATTTATATACACAATCTCTGTTATAAGGCATGTCTAACTATTTTCCTATAGTCAAAGAAAGAGAGGTAATTAAGTAATTAACTTTGTTTGAAAATAAAATAAAATTCTTATTTTACCCAAGTTTAAATAGAAATTTTTTATATTTATTATTTTTTAAAGTTAATGACTTAAATAGAGGTAATATGGAGACAATTTCATTAATATCTCATTAAGTGATATGATATATTGTCTCCACTAACCTGAAGAAGGGAGTCTCCGCTTTCTCTCCACTTAATTTCTCTACCATTGAATTGGTTTTTAATGGTTGAGATTTATTAAAAAAATTATTATCATTTAATATTTAATATTACAATATTTTTAATATAGTATAAAATCTCAACTATTAAAAATTAATCCAATAATAAATAAATTAAATAGCAAGGAAGTGAAGAAATAGGTTAGTGGAAACACTCATTTCTCCCACTAACCTCTTTGCATCAAATTTTTTCACCATTAGAGTTTCTTTTAATGGTTAAAATTTATTCTATGAAAATAATATTATCATTTAATATTTAATATTACAATACTATTTTTAATATACTATAAAATCTCAACTATTAAAAACAAATTTAGTGGTGAAGAAATTAAGTAGAGAGGAAGTGGAGAGGAGGGTTAGTGGATACACTTCTTTCCCATGAATGTCTTATATTTTATAATAAATACTCTCTTATCCTTTTTATAAGAGCCCAAAATTAAAATTATCTTGATTATTTTTATAAGAGTCCGACAAGAGTTAATGGACATTTAATGAGTTTTTTTTTCATTTTTACCCCTCATTTTTTTATACTACGTTCTCTTCCATAATTTCTATTATTATTATTATTATTATTATTATTATTATTTATTGTTTATGGCCACAAGCAGTCTTTGAGTAATTGATACCCACACAAAAGATGAGCTGAGTTATATTATTTATTGTTCATGAATATTGCACCTTCTTTTACTTTTATATGATAGAATTTTCATAACAAAATATATTACATTATAATTATTTGTAGGGGAAGAAGAGAAGAGGTATAAGTGGGTGTGGGTTCTCTCATAATCCTTTATCTTATTTTCTTCTTAGAATCTCATTTCGACCCTAAGGTTAAAGAAATAAATTGTTCAAATTACATATTTTATATAACTATTATTTCAAGCTGTTAAAATCTGATCTACATAATTTATAACTATAACATAAACAAAATTTTAAGAAATTAAATTATAAAATACTATAGTAATTGTTTTAGAAAACATTAAATCTAAACGATTCATTTTCGATCTGAGAATGAAGATGAGATTCTAAAAAAAATGAGAAAAAAAAAAGATTACGAGAATATCATTTTTCAGTGGGGTCAAAAATGTAATTGTGACTCATGAATATTTTTGTTTTAGTAATAAATTATACACACACACATTCATATTATCTATATAGTTTTTCACATGTAAAATTTTCTTAAAAATCTAAAACATTTGTATTACATATCATCAAGTTAAACAATATAATACAAATTTATATGAAGTAAATAGTTTTAGGATGATCCATGATGTATAAAGAAGTGTAATTTTTTTAATTTAAGTTTGAATGTCTAAAATCGGGTTAAATAAGTAAAAAATTTAAAGATAGTGTCAATTCAAATAAGAAAGTTCCTTGTTTCACCTCCCTATGTTCTTATATTAGTTGTTGTCCCCATTATACATACTTTATATATAGTTTTGGTATATGCAACACGAACAGTATTTTTTTTTTTCAATACCTATTAAGGCGTCTCTTTTAGCACACAATCATAAATTTTTTTCATATTAATAAAAATCATATGTTAGTCTTTCTCTTTGTTTTGGTACATTTCCATTAACCCTTTTATATATACATCACTTTTGTTGACTATCTTCATATAAATCTAAATTAATTATCAGAAATATAAACCTACATTTTTTTACATGTGTTAAAAGTAGAAGAAAAAGTCATTGATATTAAACAAACGATATTCCAATTATTTGTGATAATGAGAGAGGGAGAGGTTTGACATTGATAGCTCATTCTTTTTTGTAGTGTTGCTTCTAAAAAGGGTAGCAATAGACTTTACTTTTGCCTCTCGTTCAACCTTTTTTGTTCAAACATATTTTAAACCAACTTCCATATTATTTGTGATTTTATGTTATCAATAATAATATAGATTTTGTTTGGAAAAAATAATATGGATTTTCTTAAATAATTTTTTAATCTAATAAGCAAAAACAAATATGCATTTGGTACTGTAAATTTACATGTAGTTTTAGTTTAGTCGCTTAAATTTATAAAATATTTTTTAGTTCCTTAATCTTAACACATTAATTTTAGATATCATATAATTATAAAAATATTACATGAGTTTAATACTTTAATTAGTTAAAACAAGTTGTTGGCCAAAAAAAAAAAAAATTCAAACAAGGGATCAATCTGTCTGACTAATGTTCATAGATGGGGTGAAAAAATCTGACATTTTTATTTAAAAAAGTCAAGTTTAAATGAATCGAGTGGTATATATATATAACTTCACGTGCATTCAAAAATTTGATAATATGGTCAAACCAAACAAGGTCAATTTTGTCCACAAAACTTCACTTTTATAAAACAGCAATATATTATTCTCTCTAGTGTGTGTTTGAATTAGTTTCTGAGAATAGCTTTTACGATTTATGAGGTAAGTATGTGAGAAGAATTTTATCTCGATTTACATAAATCATGGTTTAAAACCATGGTTTGTATGCTTTCCAAACACACACTAAATAGATCCTATTAAAAAAATTAAATTAAATTTGTTGAAGGTATATCATTTTCAATGAAAGCGACATAGTTAAATTAAAGAGATAAAATTTTAAACTTGTGATTGTGACAACAGCATTTCTCCATCTGAAAAAGCTCACGAGAAAAGCCTCGGTAAAGTTATCAAACTCATTTTATCTCTATATAAATTTATAAAATAAAATTCACAGTAAAACTTGAGCTAAGAGCTTTCACTGGCGGGATGAAATTTTTTGAGAAAATTACTGTACACTCCCAAATAAACAATTTAGTAACCAATAAATACAATGTGTGGGAAATTATAATAGCTTTCATGTTGCTCATTTATTATAAGATTTTTAAATAATTAGATTGTTTAAGTGGACTGCACAATAATGCTTCCAAATTTAATCTATAATATAAGTAACTTGAAGAGTAAAAGCTTATTTTCAATTTTTTCCTAGTATTAATAATGTTTAAATGCGACTTCTCATATTTTTTCTCCCCTTCAAAATCTCATTTAATATGGGTAAAATTATAATTTTTTTCAATTTAAAACATATTTAGTATTTAGTTATGATAAGATGGTTAATAGTCACTTTTATATATATGTGTAGAAGGGGAGATTATATATATATATATATAAAAGTTGACATAGCACAAAATTTGTAGATTACCAAAAATAAAATGAATTTCTAGAAATAATGTGATAGAGATATAAAGAGAGTGTGTTGGTTAGTTACACGTATTTCTTTTACATCTCTTAGATATGCAATATGTATTTCAAAAGTATTTAATCAAATTTAATGGGATATTAAGACTTCTGGCTCCTTAAATTTGTTTCAAATATCGATTTAGTTTTTGAAGTTTGATTAATTTGATCTCATTGGATTAATAATTTCTGTCTTCAACCTAATGAAGAGTTGTCATTCTGAATTAAAGATTATACAGTATACACCACATAAATATCTAGCATTATATGTCTTCAAACTATAAGGATTAATTACGTATGATTATGGCTGGCAAAAAAAATATGTATGATAATAAAATTTTAGGAGTTTTATTGATAAAATTAAATTTTAGGGACCAAATCGATGACTAGGACAAATTTAAAAGATTAAAAACTAGATTATCCCAAATTTAAATGATATAAGCTTCATTTTTATTATTGCTATAGCTTGACAAAAATAGTTTATATTAAGTATTAGTATGCATCCTTCCAAAAAAGATTAATTGGTATTTTATTAATTTTATATCATGTAAATATTTTTACATTACATAAAAAAATACAAAATAATGATATATAATTCTTTTATTTTATAAAAGAACAAATGTATTCAAATTTAACTAAAAAGATACTCTATTAATTTTTAATGTAAGACATAATTAACTAATTTAAATAAATTATAAATAGGTATAAAGATGTGAAGAAAAGGAGAGGATGATTATAATGCTCGTGTGGCATAACAGGTGGGTTAATATGTGGCATTACTATCCTACGTGGCTGAACCACCTCAATACAAGTGGATCAACTAATTGTTAATCGTCTAACTCTGTTAAATTGGTAAAATTTGACCTGAACAATTTATTCATGTAGACTATTATTATGAAGTAATTTTTTTCACGTTAACATTCCAGATAGAATTTTAGCAATTTAATTTTCTTTTATTTTTATCCAAAATAATAATTATAATAATATCTATTTTTATAGAATGCTAAATCTGAATCATTGAATTTTTGATCCAATGGATAATAAAGAATAGATGAGGATAATGATGGGGAAAATGAGGGGAAAGATAAGGGAGAATATCATTTTCCATTGTATTATAGGCTTTTTAAGTGATCATGAAACAAGTAAAAAACATGTTAGGCTTACAAGCCTATTTAGGTTCACGTTTAAAAAGTTCGTTTACCGAAGTCGAAACAAAATCCCTCTCACATATTTATCTTATAAATTATAAATTATATTAAAAAAGTAATTTCTACCGTTAACTCAAGCAAATATTATCAAAACAACTCAGAGACTTAAACATGAAACAAACGATATGAAATGCTACAAACGGACAAAATAATATGTTTTGTTCTATTGTCCGTGAAAAACAATAGAACAAAGCATACAAACGAACTTGAAAACACATAAACTGAAAATGGAGTAACCTTAAACTGAATATAACAACCATGACATGTATAATACAGATTAAAATCTGAGTGAGTGTTTTGAAGAATCTTTGTTGATAGGAAGGTGAAAGTAGAAGTCACATGTTCGTGGGAATGTGTGAAGGAAAAGAGGGATGGGGTCCTCATATTATGGAAGTAGATGGGTCCCACTTACTGTACCTCATATCATCATATCTTAGCTCTCATCTTTGTCTCATCTCTCTCATATGTTTATCTCATTATCTCACTTTCATTGACCTCTATTTTTCTTTTCTGTGTTTTCCCCTAAATTTACCCACTCTCTTCAAATTTTAACAAGTATTAGAAAGCTAAGTCCCTCCTTCAATCTAAATAATAAATATAAATATGGATACAATTTAATTATTTTATTTTTCACATTTAATATTTTTTTCTTATATCGTCCTTATTAATTTCACAATTCTCTTCTTTAGCTTAGTCTTTCACAATTAGTATCCTCACAAAAAAAAGTGTATTTTTAGAAAAATGACACATAAATTTATATAACAATCATAAATGGTTAACTTAACTGATTTTTCAATATTTATGAATTAATTAACTAAATCTTATATTTAAGATTTGAGAGAGTATTATAAAAAAAAAAGTTGATTTTGTTGGCCGAAAGATATCAACATGCTTGAAACAAAACTATTCAATATTATCAGCATTGCATTTAGATATTAAAAATGATTATTCTACTATAATATTTTTCATCTATAAAATTGTTTCCTTAACCTCACTTAAATTAAGAAGAATAAATAATTTAACCAAGACAAGCGTATTAATGTGATTTTTTCTTTGATTTTTTCCGTCACTCGAATGTCTCTTCCCGTAATGCACAACATCACAAAAAAATCCAACTAAAAAACATGATTTTGTTGGAGACCAAAATATGGAGTACAAGAGGAGTTGGTAAGACATATCCCCAATATTTATCAATTTTCCCATATTACAAGAGTAGAACCTAACATGAGTAGTCAATAGTCACCCCAAACCGGCAAACCGAATAGCTTCCACAGGAATTGCCCATTCATCTAATTAGATTTGAGTTTGAGTCATCAGTGCTGGATACGTATCAAATTGATTCATCACATGTCTAGGGTAAAGTGAGGACTGAAGATTATGATTCTACCGGTCGAAGTCGAAGTTGGCATAAATAATCCGTTCCTAGGTTTGATCCTAGAGAACAGAAGGTGTAAGGATTTTAGTTGGGAGCTCTCTCCCCCGCGGTCCCCTCAAAAGAGGTTTTAAATCGTTCGGGCCTATTTGATTGGAGACGCCTAGACTAGTTGATTTACGGACACACCGGATCCGAGGTCTAGATATACTAGGAACCGGTGTGCATATGAGGCTAAAGGTCCGCATATCAAAAAAAGATTATAATTCTATTAACATTGAAAGCGTAGTATAAGGTTTGACACCTTCATAGAAGGATATGATAAACCTGACTGTTGTTTGGGCCACCATAACTTGTTATCTAATGAAATGGATTCTCTATTTCCCACTTGCCAAGTAATATGATAGGTTATTAATGAACTTGCTTTAATGATTTGTTTCCAAACAGGCGCACTATTGTAAGCAGGCTTAAAAATAAAATCCTTAACTATCATGCAAATACTTTTGCAACATGATCTTACTCAGCAGTGAATTCTGAATAGATGCTATTCTCCACATGTGTTTAGCCAAGAGAGCATCATTAAAGACTTCCAAATGGATAATTTGAAGTCCCCCAAAGATTATTTGGCAAACACAATCAAGAAATGCGTTTTATGGGATTCGGAAGAAACTCCCCAGAAGAAATTTGACATTTTCTTCATAGCACTCTGATGATAGAGATACTATGGAAACTTCATACACAAGAACGGGTAGACCAACAAAGGAATAAGATAATTTTTTTATCAACCCCAGGCATCCCGCTTGAGAGAGATGATGATTTTTCTAGCCTGCCAATCTTTTGTCAATTTTTTGCATTACCTTCCCAAATTTTCTTTTCTCCGATCTCTAGTCATCAATGTATATATGTTAGAGTTGATAATATGCGTTTAGAGTGTGGGCCAAACCCGCCCAACTTGATAAAATGGGTAGTTTGGATTCTGTAAAAGTGGTACCATTTGGGAGCGATTCTTTTAAGCTCGAACTCATATAGGCCCAACCCGCGGTGAGTTGGACTAATTGGTTGGCGGGTTATCCCATATTTTTTTTAAAATGTAACCCAAAGGCCCAAATCAGTCTCAGGCTCTCAGTCTCACCTAGCCTATTGTCAGAATTAGTGTCACAGGTCATTCCTCAGTCTTAGAGACTCAATACTCTCAGACCTCAGTCTCTCACAGTCTCACCCTCACTTAGTCACGACTCACATCTCATTGTTATTTACTCATTTATTTAAAATTAGCATAATATTATCTTTCACTTTGTTTTATTATATGTGGTCGTAGCAGATTTACCTGTGGAAAAACAAAGTGATCAAGCTCAAGAAAATCTTAGAGCTTCACATCATGCTTCAAATTCGAACATAATTAATATAAACTAATTATTGATTATTTTTAAGTTCTACTTATGGCTTTTAGATTTATATTTATTTTGTCATGTGTGGACTTATGATGTATTTTTAATTTTTTATGGTTTTGGTTTTTAGAAAAAACAATTTTAGTATATTGTTTAAATTTTTTTTTTGAAAAATGCATAATAAAAAAATTTTAAAAAAATAATATTGGTTGGGCGGGCCAACCCGCAAACTCAAAGGTTATGGGTTGGGTTGGCTAAATGCCGACCCATATTGATGCGATCATTTTAAGCCCGAACCCATATAATTCTAACCCATAACGGGTTAGCTCGAACTCGGTGGTCCGGACCATATTACCACCTCTAGTGTATGAACCCAGATATTTCCTCATGGAGAGTGAAAACGAGTCTCCAGAATCTTTGCCAACTTTCTCTTCAATCCATGAGAGACTGAAGGGCTTCATACAAGATTGGATTTTTGATAATTAACATGTTGACCTGCAATTGTAGAATACCTCATGAGAATCGCTTTAACAATACGACTATCTTCCTCCATGGCCCGAAAAAAGAGCAGAGTATCATCAGCATAAATTAGATGAGTTGTAGGGACAGAGCCACACGAAATATGAATGCCCTCCCACCAGTGAAATCTCTCCGCCTGATGTAAACAATGGGAAAGAGGGTCACCTTATCTTAATCCCTGAGATGGTTTAAATAAAGCACTAGGAGACCCATTGACAATTACTTTATATGACACAGTGATAATGCATTGCATGACCAAGTTGATCTACCAAATGACGTAGAAGGGAAAAGGCCATGAAACTTTATCACATGTCTTAAGCTATATCGAGCTTGATCGCACACTACCCAACCTTATTTTTTTTTCATCTGTTTTATCTTAGCCATGCATTCCAACGCCAGAATAATGTCACAGATTAGTCTTCCTTTCAGAAAAGTATTTGATTTCGTGTATTAAATCTCCGAGAATGCTCATGGTGGTCTGTATCAGCTAATGAGACCACTCTTGCGAATAATTTTAAACATCAAATTTTTTGCTATAGTGAGGAAGAGGATCACAAATTTAGCCTGCTGCCGGAAGAGTAATGTTCGACTAGACACAAATGGATCAGTCAATCAACAGTACATTGTAGTATATGGAGGACTGATTTGAGACGATAGGGGCACCTGGATCCTAGGCTTTCAGAGGAGATTAGGTTTTGTTCCTTATACCATTGTGGAACTTTTTACTTTGTTAACGGGTCTTCAATTAAGTAAACAATATGATTTCTCCAAAGTTATTGCGTACACAGATTCCCTTGAGATGTATAACTTGGTTATGAAGGACGGAGGACTTCATCATCCACTTAGATCAGAGATTAATGCAGTTCGGGATTTTGACATTAAACTTCGTTATATATCACGAATTGCAATCAGGTGTGCTGACTATTTAACAAGAAAAACCCAGCACTTAGTTCAAAATCAGGTAGTATTATCAGTTCCCTATTTTAGATGTATTCCTTTATTGATGGAACATCTTACTCGTGTATCTTGATGTTTAATATTTTCTAATATTATATAATATCCAAACTTACTTGGCCCAAAAAAAAAATATCTCCGAGAATGCTTTTCAAACGATTACATACAATCTTGGAAATTAACTTGTAGGTCACATTATTGCAGAGGCTAATTGGACGAAAATCTTCAAAAGTATTTGGACTTTGACACTTGGCCACCAAAACCATGAATGATCCATTTCCAGATACAAGGAAATCGGAAATGCACTAATGACCAGTTTCTTGCATTAATAATCATATCATAGACACTTCAATTTTCTTTCCCTCTTGAGACATTTTATTTAAAATCTGAATTCTTGATGATTTCACTTGTATCTTTCTCAGTTTTTCTCTTCTCAATTCCCAGCATTTCAACTGCAACTACACTGCCAAAGAAGAAACCTGTAGTTCTATAAAGCTTCAAAATGAGATCAGTTTACCGGAAGAGTTTGGTAATCAACATAAAACCAGCTTCATTATTATCCAGCTACAAGTAATTATCAACCAAACTTCAGGAAAAAGGAAAAAGAAAAATCATAATGCTCCGGAGACCAAAAAAAAAAATAAAATAAAAATAAAGGCGCCTACAATCACCAAATACAAAGACTCTTTGGAAACAGAAATCAACCCAGATGGCCAAAGATTTGATATGAGCCTTATCTGATGGACTCTGTTCAGTACTCTGGCAGACAACCAATAACTTCAGCCAACATCCATACAAAAATGGGCTAACTGTAAACAGTTTGACATGTTACAGGCATGTAGTCCTAGTCCTGCAGGTTACCATAACAGGACTTCATTTCAAGACACGTGGCCCCCACCGACCTGTCCGTGAGCTGTTGAATGACTCCGAGCTCCCCAACTCAGAACTCCACATGTATCTAAACCAGTTCCAGGGTTTTGTCGAATCAAAAAAGAGAACAAAAACAAATTAGCTGGGTTGACAATGCCGCAGCAAAACTGTGTAACTTTACATGACAAGAATTTTATGATTCTTCGTATCTTTCTTTGGATGTTCAAATTTTCAGCCAAGATATTTTCTTTTGGTAATCATGCCTCATTATATTTTGGCCCCCCAGAAAAAACCAAACTTGAGGACTGCTAAATGCACAACTTATCCATATACCTTCATGAACTCCAGTATTTTGAGGATGCACTGTTAGTTGAGGCAACTAGAGTTCCTGACTCAATAATTCAGTGGCATGCAGTTATGTTAATCAAATAAACCATAATAGCAAGTTCAGTACAGAAATAAACTTGTCACAATTAAAAAGTACTTACAATGGAAGATAGAATTTTCCCAGCAGAAACCAACTTAAGTTGGCATTAGATTGTAATTAGAGCCAGGAATATTGATTTCCTACAAAACAAGTTTTTGTCAAAACTCCATATCGGTACGACTCAGTTCACAGACTTCAAGGGACTGATTGGCCAAAAAGGTAAAAACTAGGTAATTGTGATTGCTTACCAATGAAAAATATAGAAATGCCAAGCAACTTCAGGAAATCGCATATGCATATAAGCTTCCTGTTAATGTGAGACAAAGTTTACAGCCGGTAAGCAATAGGAAATGTCCAAGCACTAAAAGTAGTAATCAAAACTCAGGATCAGTTGTAAATTGTTATGCTTAATGATATGAAACTAGAAGGAACACCAATTATGGCATATCAAAGCAAGAAAAATCAAGATAATTTTCCAATTGTTCGTATGTCAAACACTTGAATGTCCCAAATATAATATCTTTTCTTTCAAAAGGAATTGCTCATTACACCCAAGATGCACAAGGAGAATTTGGTGTTAAACTTAACTGTGACAAGCCATCAGAAATTGTATTGGAATGTCAAAGGAGAGAGAAGAAAAATCGCAAGAATTCCATTGGAAGAGAACATCAATCAATCAAATGATAATTTCAAAGAAATATAAATGTTTACCCTGTCCAACGAACAAAATAGCATTTGAAGCTAGAGAAATGACATCTTGGATCCTTTCGCCGGAGAAAATAACTTGAACAACTGAGAGAAAGCAGGAATAGTCTAAATTACTTAGGGAAGCATATAGATAAAGAAATCAACAAAGGGTGTTCTATAATTACTTTACTAATTTTGTTTGAAAGGAGGACAAATAAGATAAGTCGCAAACACCTATCTGATTATGGGAGGGGTAGGTGGTAACTATATGAGCTCAAAGATTCAAAAGCCTTGAACTCCCATATGATGATAAAAATTCAAATATAGAGAAAATATTAAATGAAATTATAGTAGAACACTAGAGCTTCATTTGCAAGAAAAAGCACACTTGAATCAAAGCAAACTGTGAGTATTTTCTATTCATTCAGCTGTAAGAAACGAGAAAAAAAATTAGATATTTATTTCTATGAATTTAGTGAATATCTTGTATAGAAGTTAAGAAACTGATGATGCAGAACAGGAAACCATGAACCAAGAAAATATAAAAAAAAAAAAAAACCTTCAATTCCGAATTACAAATCCAAACACCAAAGTAATGGAATTACCTGGGAGATGTGGTAGCTTGCCATCCCCATCATTTCCATCAGTTGCATTTAAAGCATTTTCCATGTCAATTGCCAACACATGCACAGTATTATGTCCATCTGATATCCAGACAGTCTGGGAAACTGCAAGATTAAAACAGTAGTAGCATAAAGAAACATAAAGTTAAACAGAGACATGGTTTGCTAGAAGGGCATATATCTCGCATAACAAAAAACCTTGATGCTTATTATTTAAAAAAAAAATAGCAATCTGAATTCATATACTTCCAACCATAACTCGTGTATCGATTAGATTTGCATCAATATCTACCAAATATCCCTCCTTAATAAAAAAACAACTAAAAACAAATAGTTACATAGACCAATTAACTCCGAATGGACATGGGCATGTCATCTTATATTCATGATATTGTAGACCCATTTACGGGGGTCTCCCTTCGTTCTTCACTCACCCTAATTCTGGAAGTCTTGCACGGAAATATGCATCCTCCCAAAGGGAAGGATTAGTAGATAAAGTAATATTAATGTAGAAAGAAAATAAAATAATATTATTTCATATGGTATGGTCTTACCAAAGAATGCATTTTAGTCAGACTTCCTATAGATGCTTTTAAATGAAATGCAAAACCAATTTTTTAGCAGCTTCTACATTCAGTTGCCACCAACTTTTCCCTATTCTTTCTTGATGTTTAAATATTATATCATTCTTTTTTTAAAACTAATTATAGTTTTGCCAGTAAGACATCCTTTATATACTTGTCAAAAAACTTTCATCTATCTCTAAAATAACATGCTGTGAAAGAAATTACTTTAAAAATAGAGACTATGTCAGACTCATAATCATTAAACTGTAGAACAGTGATTTAAAAGGATACTTAGTTCAGTTAACTTCCAATTCTTTCCAGTAAGGCATTTTTAAAATCCAAATAATTGAATGAATGAGAAATACTGTCACATTTCATGTATAGTCGGTTGTTCAAATGATTGAAAGATGGCCATACTTGTGCATGTTTAGTCGAAGGATTACAATGCAATTTTCTTAGCCCAGAAACAATCATCCCATGTTTTGCCAAGATCTAAATGCTTTAACTAAGAAACAATCTACAAATCAAAAAACAAATGTAGAAAATGAGGGAATAAATATCCTTACTCATGGAGACATCTGGAAGAATAGCCATATTCTGCACTTTCATTGTGCATGGCAACTGCCTCATATGACCAGTAATATTTTCTCCCATAACAGAATTAGAAAGACATAGCAAGTGTAAATCTCCAGCTGAGTCTAAGACCAGAAACTTCCTTTGGGACAGAGCCTGAATGGAAACTACTTTTGTAGACATCGACACCTTGGCCGAGGATTTTGTTTCCACATCATATCTCTTCAATGCCACAAAACAGGCACCTCCATCTCTGTCATCTCGTCTAAACTTTGCATTCATCTGCTTCACTAAAAGAAAAACAACAAATATTAGATGCAAGAAATGAAGAATAGTGGAAACAGTTTCCAATGCAACTTGGAAAAATGTAATCAGGTATGAGATTCCTACAGATCTACTCCATGACAAATCACTAAAATTAAGGCCACAGGAAAGGTGATATTGATGCTGCAAGCTAAGACTACATTTGTAAGACAATAATTCAAGATTGAGGCCACAAGGCAGGTGTCTTGTTAATTTTTTGTTATATACAACAAGAGGAAACTTGATGTTACTAAACAAACAACAGCACCTTGCATTGCAACTGGTTAAAGAGAATAACAAGAGAACTACTTGTTGGCAGAAATTACACATGGAAAAAGTTCAACAGGTTAGTGCTATTCCAAAGGGGGGAAAAACTACACTATCTATCCACTAGTATCAACCATCAATTAGCATTAACTACAGCAGGACAATGGCATAATGATAGTTGAAAAACAGAAAAAATCAATCCATTCAGAACCCATGTTTACAATCACATCACATATTCTTACAAGGAGATTTCTAAGTCATAAAACAGCGTTAGAGTTTCATGTATAAGTTATGATCCTTGATATTTTTTATGGTTTTAAACTGTGTTTTTACTCTGATCTAGATGAATATGACTCCTGGGACATACATAATAGACAAAAAGAATACAGTCCACGATGAAAATAATGATTGCAAAGGACAGATTACGCAAAAGACTTGAAGATTAAGAAGCAGGATAGTGTTGAATGAAGTGATCTCTCATTGTAGACCATTGGGTATGCACAATTGCAGATGCACTCAATTTATATTACCCTGGTCTGTATGGAAGTAGCTGCCACTCATAATTGGTATGAGACACGACCAAAGATTGTTTCATTTAATCCAATATTCTCATAAAATATTCATCATTATGAATGCACTTCCACAACCTTCTGAAAAATCCCTTCCATCCTGGTGGTGACAAATAACAATAACTTCCTGCTAATCCAAAATTACCTTGAATATTTTCACACACGGGCATACCTTAGACTTTCAGATACATATGCCAACACAAGAGGTATATAACAGCAACCATCACATGTTAAGATTGCAAATTTCATATAAATTGTTAGTATGAGACAAGATCATAAGCCCTCACTTGATCTACAAAATCATAAGTGGCCATGAACAAAATTATAGTCAGGGGAAAGAAAGCTCCCAAAAACATAAAAGTGAACAAAAAATAAAATAATAACTTCAAGCTTTTAATAAGACGCTACCATTGAGACCATTGTTTTTACTAGTCTTGCAGCATAGCAAACCACAAGTAACTAACAGAAACCATAGAAAATAAGCAAACAAGCAAAACACGACGTTCCGACCTGAAAATAATGTGGGTATGTATCCTCACTTCATCTGAAGCACTGCAGTAATTTGTAAAATGATACAAAACAATAAGTGCTCAACTCTCAGAAAGCAATGTAATTGTAAACCTTTTTCCAGTCAATGAAATTCACAATCAAATCCCTTGTCTTTCAATCAATCCTTCAATACCTCATGAAAGTTCAAGAATGATTGCTTTTAAGCACACATAACCAGACAAATGACAACAATTCAACAAACATCTCAGAATGTTACCAAGAATAAGAGCATTTTTGTATGCTTTCCACGAATAAAACCTTTTAAAAAAATTGAAATTTGCAGGGAAAATTAAGTAAGGTAACATCAATAATTTCATAAACACTCACCAGGTACGCGATGTTTTCCGACTTTCCACTCCACATCGCCATTGCAGGTTACCTCCGAAAGCCCCTCAGTACTCTGACTCTTACTTCCTCGATCTCTAGCCCCATGTTTCCTGTAATCATTACCAATGACTCCATTTGGGAGAGAAGATCCTCGACTATCTGACTTCAAATTCTTCGCTTTGTTATCTCGCCCTTTTACCAGTCGCCTGAGATTGAAAACCCTAACTCCATTTTCTTCCCCTAAAAGCAGGAACCCAAACGAAATGCTGAGAGACCAAATAGGCTTAGAACACTCAAGCACAGCGCACCCCATTAATTTCACTACGACACCATCATCATCACCTTCATCGCCACCTTCCATCTTGGCCCCAAACACCCAAATTTTCGAGCTTGAGACAGAGTACATCGCGAAGTAGTTAATGGACCCAGCTAGTTTAATTGAAACCCCGTGCTTTACGTTGACCAAGACCCCCAAATTCGACTGAAATCGGAGGTCTTTCTGGGAGCAAACAACTCGGGCTTTCGCAAAAACCTTGCTTTTCCGCAATATGTAAAACCGGAGAAGAATCTCAGAGCCAGCTTTGTAGGGACCAGACACAATGAAGAGGACCCGAGGGGCAGAATTAGGGTTTGAACTCTGAAGGAGAAGGAATGAGGAGGATGAAGAAGGGGAAGGAATTAACGTATGCAGAGAAGGAAAGGAGGAGGAGGAAGAAAGAGGAGAAGAAGAAGGATAGAGAGAGAAGGAAGAGTCAGAGTGCATGAGAGCAAGAGAGAGCGAACTGGGTTCAAAGAGAACGGAGGTTATGTGAGGAGAGAAGAGGCAAGGATTAGGGAGGGTGAGCTTGGAAGCTTGGACAACAACCATTAGAAGGAGAGATGTGAATCAGTAATCACTGGAATATCTGCGAGAGAAGGCATTGATTTGCCTGTGAGAAGAGAACGAGGTTGAAGAAGGCGAGGAACATTATTATTGTGATGGTCTATTTGGTGCTCTTCCTTCCAAATTTGTTCACGTTCTGGTCTCGGGAGATCCAAGATTGAATTTTTAATAATAATAATAATAATCTTCTTAATAGTTTGAACGAGGGTTAATATAATATTTTATAACCCAATTCATTTTAATTTTAATTTTAATTTTAATTTTAATTTTAATTCATATAATTTTAAATTACAAATTTTAATCATCAAATTTTATTCCGCATACAATATTAGTCCTGTAGTTCAATAGATATCTCAATATAAAATTGACGATGCTAAATTGCCTGTGTTTCTAATGCCAGACATAACATAACTTACTTGTCACTAAACATTTATTTTGTTGATATAGGGTGTGTTTGGATGAGCTTATTTTTTTTACTTTAAGGGCTTATAGCAAGGTATAAACTCAATTCAATTGGAGAGATAAATTATTAGGTGTTTAGGTGAGTTTTTAAATTAAGAGCTTACAAGAAAAAAAACCATTTTTTATTTAAGCTGAAATACATAGTTTTTGGCTTAAATTAAGAACTTATAAGAAATTCTCAAACTGATATAGACTTTACGGATGTAGAAAATGAGAATACAGTTAATGTAGATAATAATCAAGATCAAGAGCCATCGTCAACAAATGATCCTTGGACATCTTCAACCTAAATAAATCATATTCGTAACACCATCAGGAACCTAATTGTACGAGACATTTGATCTAATTAGTTATGTTATATTTGATTGTATCAACAACTTTAATTTTGTATCATTTCTAATTTATTTGCATTTTTATTGCAATTTATTCTATTTTACCATTGTCAAATGTGATTAAATATATTTTTTCATTTTTCATATATTTTACAATTTTTTATTTTAAATATCATAAAAGTCACTTATGTAAAAGCTAAACCAAACACATTTCACTTTTATAAAAACACTTATTCAATCGCCAATCCAAACATAAATAACTTACATAATTTAATTTTTACCGAATCTAACTTATCCATAAGTCACTTTTCTTACCGTTCATCCAAACACACCCATAACATGTTGGCTAGGTAACCTTACTCAACATGTTATTTTATTTTTTAAAAAAATGCTACCATTTTCTCCGTGAAATCAAGGCCCTCTCACTAATGCTAGAAAAGGACGAAAGTAGAGAGGCGACTTAGCTACGAGTTCCATACATGTCGAGAATGGGACATTGTTGTAATATGTCTTTCCCCCTCTGCCCTGACTCAAATCACCATCACCTGAATGTTTTCTCCCTTTTCATACATGAAGCAAAGAAATGGAAATTACTGGGGATAGCGTTCTGGTACGTCCTGAATTTGGAAGTAGTGTGGATCTAGTTAGACCTGGTAGATCAGAAAGTCATAGAAAACTAATAAAACCCATGTTAGAATTGAGTGGAAAGGAATTGGGTGGGTTTCTATTACCTCCCAAACTTAACTTTTAACATAATAATTGACGTTTTGTTTCTAAAGTTTAGTATTAAACCAAACACAGGTTCAAATCTCACTTCTATAGAAAAATTCAAGAACGAATCTTCTTTAAGAGGAAGGGAATGAGACATCTTAGGTCTGGAAGGGGGTGATGATCAGGTTCATGGGTCCGATTTGAATTGAAAATAATTGAGTTAAGTCTCTACTATCAACTTAAGCTTTTAGCATAATGGTTGACACTTTGTTTTTAAGGTTGTGGAATAGTTTCAAGAGTCTCATCTGAGTTGGAAAAAATTAGGGTGGGATTTTGCTACTAGCTTAAACTTTTAGCATAATTGTTGGCACTTCATTTTTAAGCTTCCCCTCTAGAGCTAAGACATATCATTCCCTCTCTCTTAAAGAAGGTCTCATTGAACCTTTTCATGAAAGTGGGATTTGGTCCCGTGCTAACTCTAATATTAAACATTAGAAACAAAAAGCTAAAAACTTAAGCTGGTAGTAGACGCACACCCCAAAGTAAATAGAAACCTTCTCTTTTTAAGTATATGAAATAAATAAGCAAGATTTGCTCTAAATATCACTCATTTAGGAGAATAAGCTTTTGTCTAGGGATCAAATATGTTGCTGCTAAAAAAGGAATGGTTTGAAAGCAATCAAGTATAGATCTTGAACATCATGATCTAAGATTAAAGTGGTTTATTTTACTTGTATTTCATCCAAAAGTACATGATTTAGCATAAACCATTGTACTGACGAACAAGTAATGAGGTTGGCCGGCTCAATATCGTAAATCATATTAGAAAAAATAGCTTCTACAATTAATTCAAACAGACACTTATTAATCTCAATGATTGACTTCTTAATGAGCTATTTACATTTATCTTTGCTTTTAAGTGCCATTGTTTATATTAAGAAAGATCTTGTGCTTTGCAATCTAAACAGTGATATGGTGAAGAAAGATAGAGTATATATAGAAAGTGCTTCCACTCTCTTAGCTCACCACCAAGTTCTTGTAGACTGCTTGATTGGCTCTGTTTTAGTTAATTCCTACCTAGGAAATGACAAAGCGAGAGCCAAATATGCTAAACTTGGGTATGTTTTAGGATTCAAATATTGGAGGAAAGGGATTGCGATGAAGGTGGTGAAGAAGGTAAGGAAAGGACGTTCGGTGATTTTCCTGATCCAGAAAGGCTTAAGGCTCTCACTGTGTTGAGAATGACATTCATGCATGTTAGGTTTTTAGGTTCGAGTCCATCTTTGATGGGCCAAACTATTTGTTCTGAAAAAATCCGAATAAAATGAATGAGAGAACAAATAAACAATTAGTGCTGATAGAATCACATTTATGTGTGATTAGTCAACCAAATTAGTATTTATGTTGATTTAGAGGAGGAGCCTTTTGATTGACAAGAGTATCCTCTTGATTGAAGAATCAATAAGGAGTTATTGTCATGTTAAATGCAGTTTCGTGGGCAAGCAGGAGTAGCTCTTTGAGACTCTATAAATAGATGCCTCTACCAATCATTGTAACTCACCCAAAGCAATTGAATCTTCTTGCGCTCTCTCTTCTCATCTTCCATATTTCTTTTATTCTAGTGCACTATTGTGCAAACTCGGTTAGGCCCTTGTCGTCTAATCCATTGCGTGAGCTCCGCTTTCGGATTCAACTCAACTTGGTACGCTCCCTATCTCTCTCTATATTTTCCTTAAGTGCGAAATGACATTTTTTTATTAAAATCATATATCCAGTCAGTATACTCGTGAACATGTCATGTCAGTAAAATAGACAGTGTTTATGACATAAAAGTAAACTTAACACCGTTGACTTTAGATCTAGGTCTTATTAAACTACTAGGACTAACATTGTAAACAAGATAAAACTTGAGAAACTAAAACTTATGATTTGAAATTATAAAGCCCAAAACCAAAATTAAAGACAAACTATAAGGACCAAATATTATATTAACACTTTAAATGACAAAACAAATATTGGATTAGTAGATAAGTGTTGGAGATCTAAACGGGACAAATAATGCTAAATACATTATGATAAATATTTTTTTGTAAATACTTTTAGGATGCACCTCTTGCATTTTTCTTTTTAATGCCAAAAATTGTTGGGTGATATATATATATATATTTTTTCCAAAAATCCCACTAAATGCTCAACTCGGATTTAGTTTAGCTAATATTAATGATACTCTATTATATATTATATAATATTTTGTCAAAAATTTGAATTTTTATACAGGTGGTTATTAAATATTTTTTTTATTTTAAGCGAATATTTAGAGTTTAATTAAATATTAATGAGATGAGAGAAAAAATTGGGCTTAAGAAAATTTAATTTTTATTTTATTTCCTCTTGAGTAAATTTGTTTAAATAAAAATTAGGAAATTAAAATGGTAGTTTTGTTATTATGTTTTATTTTAATTAATGAGGGACAAAGCCATGATGTAAACAAAACTCTAATTACTTACTATCTTTCCATCATATAGCCATTTGCCCTTCATCTCCTCAGCTGTCCCACTCAGTGTCTGTCTAGGTTGGCGGTAGAAACTGTTTTTCTTACGTGATTTACGGTGTACGAGGTAAATATGTGAGATGATTTTTGTCTTGACTTGCGTGAACGTGATTCTCCAACGCTAACCCAAACATGCCCCCTATCTTCTTCACAAGTCTGAACCAACTTTGTTGACATATCCCTCTAAACTTATATGTCTCTGACCAAATTAGAGCTGCGCACACTTTTTGATATTAGACTGACTTATTGAAGAAGAGAATCCTCTATTTTGTCTTAGAGTCTCTCATCGACTCCTCCCATTTTCTTCTTCTTATTCTCCTTCCTTCCTTTCTCTCAGCATCCCTTTGAATTGATTTTTTGTAACCCACAAAACCCAACGGTTTTCCCGGGTAAGGACTGATTTTCACTAGTTCAGACAAGTCATTCTAGGCTGTTGTTTTCTCGAGTCAAGCACTCAACTAGACCAGACAAGTGGCCGATTCACTCCGATTCACTGGTTTTGGTCTAAACCGGCCAGTCCATTCCGTTTTAACGTGTATTTTTTAAAACACATTAATCATCTTCCTTAATTTCCTTATTCACTCTCCTCCGATTATTGTTGAGTGAGCATTAATATGGATAAGTTAAGAAAAAATTGACGAATATAAAAAATATTCCTTATATTTATAATCAAATCAACTCTCCAAATATATCTTGTATTAAGTATCGGAGAGAGTAAGTAATGGCCCCAAATCCCCTTCACAATTTTCAGCAACTTAAGGAGTTTAAAACCACTAACTTAGTGCTAATTTCTAAAATTGATACCCTCACTTGTTCGAAATTTATATCTGAGTGATGTAATTTGAGATATATAGTCATTGAAATTCTTGCAAACAGACTAGGGGCTTGTTTGGTAATGAGGGGAGAGAAAAGTTTTATAAGTTGAATTTAAAAAGAATAGAAACATGGGGTTAAGATTTTTTAAATAATTTTTTATACTCTTTTATCTTACATATACTTTTTATTAAAATTTTATAATCCCACTTCTTTAATTTATTTAAATTTAACTCAATTTTTTTCCCCATCCCCTCCTTGTAACAAATAGCCACTGAACATTGTAATCTTCTTTATATACACACACATATATTGGAAGTAGAGCTAGAGCATTGGTTAATGTATTGTTGGTTCAATGAGCTATTCATTTCATGAGACTTGTGAAGAGAATCTATTGAATATTGGACTAAATATGCACTTTACATGGATAACAATGACAGAAGACTGAGACCTTTAAAGAGGAATTAGACAAGTTGACCATTTGGATTTGAAGGGTCTATGACATATTGGCATGCCTTTGATCCGATAAAGCAACTCTATAATCCACGGCACGCACAACAAAATCAGAGTATGCATTTCATTAGTTCATACAGCAAATAAAGAGAGCAAGAGAATTGAGTTTCTGCATAATGGAAGAGTGTAGACAATTAAGAGTTGATTTCAAGTGTAGGCAAAAGCTAAACCAATCCATCGTCCGCCTCCCATATGATGCAACTTGCATTGTGGATCTTCCTTTTCAAATAAAGGGATATATTGTAGTACGAGGGTTAATTCTAGTGGAAGAAACAAATCTCTCACAATATTACGAACCAATGTTCGAATCTTTGTTAGGAGAGATGCCCTCATTTAGTGTTCAATAGTACCATGGATAGGAGTGTCTTTGATGGAAGAATATTTGTGCCTAGCAAAAAAAAGGGATATATTGCATATGCTTGCCATATAGTCTGCTTTAATTTTTTATTTTTGCCCCTCTAGTAAATGGGTTTATTCCTAATTAGTGATAGATTAGATGAGAAATATTTACATACTCTAGAAGTGACATGTCATCTGAATTCTGTCTAATGAAAAACATAACATCTCATATTATTTTAATCCTAGTTGGCAGATGAATCATATGAAAAATCAATTTTTTCTTGTTTTTAAGAAAAAAATCTTAACTCTTAGAAAAGAAAAACTGAAGCAAATGATCAACCAACATTTTTCTTAAAAATGAGATAAAATTTGAATTTTTTAAATGAGTCATTGACCAACTATGATTAAAATGATATGAAATATTATATTTTCATTAGACAGAGTTCAGATGACGCGATACTCTAAAAGTATGTAAGTATTTCTCTATATTAGACATAACCTAACATATACCTATATCTTTTGTTGTATGTATAGGAAGATCCGAACAACTTATTCTTCTCAAATATGAAACCCTCCAAAGCTCACCAATAGAAGAACTTCTTTATCTCATCTTTTCGTTGTTGTTGATGACTTGATCCTCTTCTTAAATGAACCAGCTGGAGTTGTGAAATATGTGATTAATTAGTCATTATTGTTATGCTTTCATATACATGTGCACAAATTTGAAAGCTTGGCTGAGATAGATGCCTCAAAATGAAGCCCAATTGTTAAGCTCATAAATGTTGGTTCCTCAATCTGGACTAAGAACGAGCGATGAGACTCTTCTTCTTCTTCTTCTTTCTTTTGTTTGTGGCAAATGATTTGATACTGATAAGTTCTTGAAGGAAAATTAATGAAACACTTCATAACATAAGTGATGAATAGAGAATGTTTGAGTTATCGACGTAGAAGATCAGAGTTACGTATTCATATATATGAAAAAAGCCCCAAGGCAACCGAATAGGAAAAGAAGTTCCGATGTAACATGATTTTTCTATAAAAATTCAATTAAAGTAATACCTCAGTAGCAAATGTATCCCGGACAAAAGCAATGCCCCCAACCTTTTACCTTTTAAGTATTTATTTGGAATAGTAACTTGAATCTTAAAAAATAATTTTTTAATCATAATTTACTATATACGAGATAAATATGTGAGAATAATTTTATCTTAACTTATATAAATAAACATTTTTACAAATTTCAAAAAATATCCCAACTAAATTATGCCAATTGAGAGAGAAGTAATGAATAATAATAGTAAATTGTGATTGACTTATCATTGCAAAATCATGAATAATCAATATCAACAACAACATTATTATTATTATTATTATTATTATTATTATTATTATTATTATAAGAGAGTCAAAGAGGTATCACATTCAGATTTGAGAGGCAAAGGTTGAAAGAAGGAAAAGCATGTATAGCTGGACTAAGCTACGCGTGTAGTCACTGGTTTGCTCAACAGAAGCACCGTCACGTCGTCACCTAATCCTGCAATTTCATCTACTCCAAACGAGTCGTTTACTCGTTTTGCATTAAATGTAATTTCACTCGTCTTTCATTCAAATTCAAGTCTTCCCACTACTTGCATGCTTAATATAAGCCATATTCTAAAATGTTTATATATTAGCAAAATTTCATTGAGTCTTTGGATATGATATAATTTCAGTCAATCTCTAAAATTGTATGAAAGTTTATTGTATTCTTTTGGGTCAAGATGAAATTAAGTTTTAGAGTGAAAAGACAATGTTGCCTTTATTTTATTTGTTTTATAAATATTTATATTTGTTTTGTAAATAATCAAAATGTTTTTAATTCCTTATGTTCTTTTGAATCCCTTTATTTACCTTATAAATATCTTTATTTGTCTTGTAAATGTCCATATTTATCTTATGAATTTTTATATTTATCTTATAAATGGCCAAAATATTTTTAATTCCCTAGATTCTTTCAAATTCCTTTAATTATTTATCTTGTAAATATTTTTATTTGTCTTGTAAATGCCTTTATTTATCTTGTAAATGCTTTTCTAAAAAAAAAATAAAAGAAGGATATTATTGGTTTTTTCACTCACAAAACTTAATTTCATTTTGACCAATACAGGTGCAGTGTAATTTCAGAAAGTTTTAGGGGTTAACTGAAATTATGTCACATTCTTAGAGCTTAATGAAATTTTCCCATAAATATAAGTCACTTTAGGAAAAAAAATAGATAAATTTTTTTTAGTAATATATATAAGCAATCTTTTAACCTGATGTGAGATTCCTAGTTAACACAATACTTAATCATAAATTAATTATTCAAACAATTAAGCACCTTGCTTATGGATTTTTTAAAACATGAGGTTGCCTTATAATATCTATGAGTTATTTCCATCATTGAGTGAGGAATGAAAAACAAATATTAAAAATACACCAGTATAGGACTATTTATAATTTATAATTTATTTAATAAAAAAACACGTGGAAAATCCCTTGCTTTCTCATTGACAGCATGTAGGCACTGAAGTGTGTAGTTACTTGGAACCTCCCTTTCTCGTACTTGCTCCGGTCGTCATCGCATATATAAATATGCCAATCATCTTCACTACTTCCTCACTCTCTCCTCCTTCAATGGATCAACCACTCGCCGCCGCCACTCCGGCAACCTACCGCGGTGTTCGCATGCGAAAATGGGGCAAATGGGTGTCCGAAATCCGCGAGCCCGGCAAGAAAACCCGGATATGGTTAGGGAGCTACGACATGCCGGAGATGGCTGCAGCTGCATACGACGTCGCAGCTTTACATTTTCGGGGCCAAGCCGCTCGGCTTAACTTCCCGGAGCTCATCGGCAGGCTGCCCCGGCCGGCAACCTCCCGAGCTGAGGATGTGCAGCTGGCAGCACAGCAAGCAGCATTGAAGTTAAAGAGACCGGTGATCAGAGGGCCGTCGGAGTCAGGCGGTGGTACTACGCGTACGGTGGAGGCACCGCCGGTGACGGTGGGGCTGTCGCCGAGCCAAATTCAGGCTATAAATGAGTCACCATTGGATTCACCAAAGATGTGGATGCAAATGGCTGCTGAAGCTGCTCTCATGGTAGGGTTTGATGTAATGTGTGACGACCATGATGAATTAGAAGAAACGCAATATCATGAATCTATATGGGACTTCTAATAATTAAGCTTTTTGTAATTTAATTATTTGATCAATCAGAGTCAATATTGTACACAACATATATATATATATATAATTGGTATTGATGATTTAAGGGGGCAAAACAATTTGTCTATATGGTACTCAACCCCCCCCGATGGCGGTGCTTAATGTAATAACGTTAGGACTAAATATAAAGTCTATTTTATATTTTTATCCTTTTTTTATATTAACGGTATTGATATTCCTCAATATGTAGCATGTAGCTAGGAGATGGAGTAAATGAATTAAAGAAGATGATTACAGTTTTTTACATATCATATTAACTAATTAAACTAACATCATTAATCTATTCATATTAAATGTCCCATTTTTTCCTCTCTTTAGCAATTCCTCTTGTCCTAAATGTATGAGTTAGTTGATAAGTTTGTTTTGATCTTAATTAAATGTAAAATCTCAACCTATTTTATTTTTTAAAATTCATAAATTGCTTTCAAATTATCCTTATTGATTGCATATGTTGAAAATATTTTTGTGGATGACAATAATGATCAAAGAGGGTATTTTTGGGGATCCTGACATATTTATTATAAATAATTAACTTGATGAATTTCTTGATATCTTTAGATCAATTAATTATCATATTCTCTCTCTCTCTCTCTCTCTCTAACACAGGGGAAGAACTGAAGAAGAGCAATTGGATTATCTGAGACAAGATAGAAAGATGGAAGTGTCAAACTTTTGACTACGGCTCAACTTATCCAATAATTCTGCAGATAAGATAACAGTCCTTTTTTTTATCTTTTTATATTTAAATATAAATATATATATATATATATATATAATATTTAATTTACATTACATTATAATTATAATTATAATTATAAATAATATAATTTTAAAAGTTTTTGTACAATATAGATACGAACAACATGTCTGGTTTAACTGGAAACATACAAACCATGTGACATCTAGACATAATATCGTTTGGGGTTTAACATTTGCATTTTAGTCAAATATATTTCAGAATCTGTTTCGTTATATTTAAAATTTATAAATTACACTCGATCTCCTAAACCAAAAGGCTGAGAAAGGTATAAAATTTAGAAATTAATTGCATAATTATACTTGGCCAAAAAATTGCATAATTATACGTCTTTTTGAAGGAGTAATAATTCTAAGACGTTTTATTTTTCTCAAATAAAGAAAGATGTTGGCCTGCAAATTTTATCTATTTTTCGTTTTCCATGAGGGTTTCATTATATTCCCGGCCTCCAAAGGAATACAGAGTATTAAAATATTAACATGTTTCAACAATGCAAAATACACCACGTAAAAGAACAAAAAAACATTACAAAATACTTTAATTTTGTATTTCTTGAGCTTGAATTAATGCCAATGAGTTGGAAAACAATAAAAAGAATTAATGCTATTAAATTTGAAAAGAAAATATTGATGTTATGTATGACACTCTTGGGTAACATTATCTCATAAATATAATTAAATACATAATGATATGACAGTAAAATATTCAATTTATTCATGTATATATATATCAAGCTTTTTTTCTTTGGTAGGAATTATCATGCATATTTTTCTAAGTTAGTTAAGTTTTTTGGAATTTAAACAGATAATCATTTTTCATATAAACTACGTAAATAAATTTTAAATTTATTTACTTATCTATTTTTTTTTCATGAATTATGAATTTTATCCCAACCAAAGTCTATTTGGACCTACAAGTAAAGACTTTGGAGATACTTGATATAAGAGAATTTATTATTGAAAGGCCTACCAAGGAGGTTAAAGAATCTTGTTTTGAAAAAGCAAAGCACACGCCTTTTACTTCATGGCATGACCTTTTCATTTGTTATAAATTTGGGGAACATTTGCATGAGAAATGGCTGAGCAATTCAAATAAAACCTACTTGTTATAATTGCCTCTGCAAGCTCAAAACTGAATTGTTAATGCTCTTTCAAGATTAATACTACATTCAGATTGAAAATAGTATAAAATATAAAACCTAAGGCTCACTTATCTCTGTTTGTCACATTTCGTAAAATTCTCTATTAAAAAAGAACGTGATAAAAATTATTTGAAACAATTTTACCACGGACAAAAGAAGACAGTTGAAAATATTAGTGAGGAGGTCCTTTAAAAAAAAAGATAGAAAACAAGAAAAAAAACTTAATAAAATTATTAAATAAGATCTTTCAGTTAACAATTTATCTAAAAATTTAATTGATGATAAATCACTTTTGTCATAAGATCCAAGTCGTCCCTAACAATTTTTGATTCCATTCCCTTTCCAAGCCATTCCTTTTCCACAAAGCAAATGAGGCCTTAGTATACGTTTTCGAGAAATTAACTTTCAAAAAGCTTACATGTGATTTGTTTGTTTGACTTCTTATTTTGAATAAGTTGAAATTAAAATTAAAGACATCAATACCTTTTTTATTTTATAACGTTATGATTTGCCAATTTATTTGTCATAGGGATAATCTCTAAAAGAAGGGCCGGACAGTGCTATAAGATATCACTACAAGAACTTAGCAACTCTGTTGTGAGTAATGGGGAATCACACTATAGGGTGAACTCGTGAAATTTGATTACTAAGTATAACATCTGAATGAGTAGACAACTGTGCTAAAAAGGAAAATCATAAACCCCTCGAAACTAGAATAGTCAGTTGTTCAAATACCTGAAGATAGAATCCAAAAAATACGCCAGATACCCATTGATGTTGTCAATAACAAATAACACTTGAATCCATTTTTACTCACATATTTATAATATTTTCCCAAACTGTCCCTATAGATTCCAAATATAATAAAGGGAGTTTCCATCGATGAGAATAATGATTAATTTGGTATTTTAAGAAAATAACATATGTTTGTTACAAATAACTAACTCAACAAATTTTCTTTATATTTATAAATCAGTTATCTAGCTTCTACGTTTACTACCGAAGGAGAATATGCCAAGGAATTAGGAACTTGGTCGTGGTTGAAAAATTTCATCAAAAAAGTTGGCGAGTGGATGCCTAACAACCATGTCACTGGTAAAGACGATGAAAGAGTCACCGGTAAAATTTTCTAGTGAAAACAACTGTACACGTTGCATCAGAGCCTACTATAACGGAATAACCTATAGAACTAAACTTTTCTTTCATGAAGGAAAAGGAAAAACAATTGGTTCATCGATAAGCTAGAAAGTTGAAAACAAGTCCAAGATATTAATTTCTAGGTAATTTTCTGGAGAATATGAAATAAAGCAATTTAGTTTCCTTCTCTTCCTATGAAGGGAACTCAAGGCCTATCTATTTACTAGTAGTTCATATATTGGATCAGAATGGAATGTTGATTGCCATGAATTTGTTTAGTACAATATTGAGAGTCTGTTTCTGAAGGAATTAAACACATTTTGTCATGCATTAAGAACTGAGCCATGTTGTTTATGACCTACAAATAATACAATTAGTCATAGATATATTAATAACATGACAATCCTAACAGTTTTAAGTAACCCTGCAAATAAGGTGGTCAAAATTTTTATTTTTTCGTTGCTTTTTATGAAGTATGTAATGAAAGCATACAAACATAAAAAGCAACAAAAGAAGAAAACATTTTAAAAACAACCACAATGACGACATGGCAGAGAATCCATTTCACGAAAGAGTGACAAGGGAAAGAAAGACTAACAAATACTCCTCCAGTCCTTAATATAAGAGTATAAGACATATTTAAGAAGTCGATATTGGTCTTAAATATAAGACATAGTTTTCATATTTATCAATCTTTTCCTAATTTACTCCTATCGATGCTCCCTCAACAATAATCGAGGAAGAGAGGAGAGAGAATTAAGGAAGGTAACTAGGGTGTTTTAGAAAATACATATCATATTATCTATTCTTCAATCAAATCAAATTAGGTAAATATAGAAGTATTCACAATAAAGAGGTCTCCTGGTCACCTTGCAAAACAAACTCAGTTTGGTTCATTTCGATTTGGGTTCAATATTAATCAGCAAAGTCTATCCATTTTTATTCCGCATTCTACCTTGATTTGGATTCGGTGAAGACCTATGCACTAAAAGCACAAGCCCGCCAAGCCAGTCGGCTTAATATTCAAGAGATAATAACAAGAAATTCTTAAGAAAATTCAATCTACAAGAGATAGATAAATCAAGTCAATCACGAATAAACTTGAAAACATGTCAGAACCAAGTCCAAACAAATAGATCTGAATCTTCTAAACTTCTCATGAGAATGAACATCATGAATTTCAGAAAAATAAAAATGCTACATATGAGGACAGCTAATTATCTTGTTTTTTACATCTGAGTCCCAAATTAATTGTGTTCTGAAATGGTCCAAATTTTCAAGAGCTACTGTTCTAAATATACAAACATGTTCCTTTCATATGCTTGATATGGTTTGCATCTTTTCTGTAAATCAAATATTTTGACAAGAATATGTATTGGGAAAAAAAAAAGAAAAAAAAAAGATATTTTGACTTGATAGTATTTCTCCCGTTAACCAAGCTGTAAAACCAATCCAGAAAACCATGCTTACCTTAATATTTTTCAGGGTCTTCCAAGCACAACCTACACAACCATCATGATGAAAAGTATGGCCAATAGCTCCTCTAAGTTTCAAGGTGGCTTCTTGTCACACCACATTCACTCACCATGTTCAAAGAAAATGCAAAATCATGCTTCCAGATCACTTCCAGCTTCAATTACTATCATAATAAAACAAACTTCAAAGGAAGATGTGGAACTCTAATGATGTTAGTAGTCCTTAATTATTGATGACAGAAGACAATGGCAGTTGTATGTTAATAGCCGCAGCAACTGAAGCAAAAATAGGAAAAGTTAGTAGTTTTTAATAGAACTTTTCCAGCTGAAACAATGGAGCTGTAACCATGTAACCATAAACTTTCTTTCAACTCCTATAGGATGCAAATTAAATTTCTGTAGGAGGTGCTGATAAGTCACTATTACATATGTAATTGCTCATCACTGTTAATCCTGTTATATTAAATATCAGTAGCTCACATGGTCCTCCCACAATTGGTAACTTAAAAGGGGGATAAATGCAAATACACCCCTCCAACTTTAGCCTTCAGGTTGTTTTCAAACACTTTTTTCATAGGGGGATAAATGTAAACGCACCCGTTCGACTTTAGGTTGCTTGCAAACACCTCTTTTCAGCCTGAAAAACTGAAAATTAGGCCATTAAAGGAGCTGTTGCAAAGGTAGGTAGACAAAACAGCATAAAGGAGATCGGAAAGAAATCAACCTCATTACCAGCAGTCAGTATTGGAACTGAAAAGCACAAGTGTAATTAACTGGTCAAAATTTGCCCACTTGAGGCTTACAAGGGAAATGCTGAGCATTTAGCAAAACCGCCACAAAATTCAGCATTTGCATTTACTTCTCTATAATGCTCCAGTATCTATTCATTAATTCTGACTGCACTGCTTTTGTGTTTGACTTCTCAAGACGCTTACTTACTGACATGCAAACCTGAAAATTAGGTTTAAGGCCCATATCCATCATCTCATGCAGAATCTTTGAGGCCATCAGTACGTTGCCTTTCTTCAAATGAAGGGCAGCAAGCAAACTGTAGTTTGCATTGCTTGAATACCTCTGCTTTGTAACAGAATCAACCACAAACTTGTGAGCTTCCTCATATTTTTTAGATCTGAAGTAAGCCTTAATTATTGCAGCATTAGATGCAATACAAGGTTCAATACCCCTCCCAATCATTCTATCAAGAAATTCCAATACTAAATCAAAATGGCCACGTTTACATAGGTAGTTAATAAATATATCACATGTACTTGCATCTGGTAAACCATAGTCCTTTTCTATAGCTTCAAGCATTTGGGCAGCTTCAGCAAATCTTTCATTTGTGCATAAACAACTCATCACCATATTATAACTAGTTATATTTGGAGCACAACCGCTTTGCTTCATCTCTTTTAACAATTTCCCTGCCCTTTCACAATCCCTTCTTCTACAAAACTCCCTAATCAGGACATTATAATGATTTACCTTCCTCCCTGCAGTCACTATCACAAACTCAGCCATATCAAATGAACCAGAAACACAAAAAATTTCTATCAATGACCAGACACCTGAAGTTTGACATGATCCTCCAACCTCATTTAGCACAGACATTACTTTCTTTGTAGATTTCATTAGAGAATCCTTGGGCAAACTTGAATCTAGCAAGAACCCAAATGCTTTTTGTTCCAAGCGCACACATTTCAGGTTAAATTCTTTCAACATGAGAACCATTGCCTCATAATTTTCCAATCGCCCACAATTATCAATAACCAGGCTACATACATGCGAATCATGACCAAATTCAGGATGTGAAGCCCTAAGCCAATCAAAGAATCGCGATGCAGACACCTTTTCAAGAGACAATATCTGAAAAATTTTCACACATGACGGTATAGATAAAGTCACATTCTTCCCATTCAACTTGGATCTCAAATCATTCTCGCCCCTTCTCAACAAGTCAATGATTTCAGAGACTTGCTTGGCAGTTGCAAACGGTGTACGCTGATCAAAAGAAGCAGAGTACGACCTAAAATGCCTAGAAACATGAAGCCTATACAAATCAATCATCAAGTATATGCCTCCACCGTCAATTTGTAAGGAAGATGAAGGACTAACAAACTGGTATTTGGTTGTGAAAACTGAGGAATTCAGAGAGGTCGAAGAGTGAAAGAGGCTGAATCTGATGTATAAACTTGAAGGGGGTCTTGTCGTAGGTAATGTAGTGGAAAAGATTGGTGGCAATAAGGAGTGATAGAATAGAAATTTAGTGGAGAAATATTTGAAGGAGTACCTGACAGTGTTGCAGAAGTTTCGGACTTCCATACGAACTTTTAAGTTCGCATTTACCTCAAAACCCTAATTAAACCCACCAAGTCTCCCAATTTTATCGTCACCTTTGTTCCATTTTTCTCTTCGCACATAAGTTTTTCACTTCTCTTCAGTTTCATGTCAGAGTGAAAATTGCTTTTCTGTAAGCCTATTATCATCCCTTCACCGGTTTCAGCTGCTATTGCTCCTCGTCCTCCTTCACTCTTCTTCACCATTATTTCCCCTATTTTCCTTGAAAATTGCTATAAAATACTTTATTAGGATGATATTTGTTGAATGGAACATGAGATAGTGAGGTTCTTAACTATCAATAAGAGTGAAAGATAAAAATGCCCTTAATGAGAAAATATGAGACAGACGATTAAGAACAGAATAAATGAATGACATCGAATAACTCAAGCTTTCTTCTCCTCTCTTGCGCGGTGGTATGCATCCTCCCTTCCGGCCGTCGATCACTATAGATTTTGCCGAAGGTCCAATGTATTAGTAAAGACTAAGGATGTGAGTTGTGTCAAGGCCTTCTTGATAATTCAATATTTGGTGAAGGTGATGATTTGTATATTCCTTTTTGACCTAGGTATTTTCATTGCTGTGTGTGAGTGAGTAAGGAAGTAATAAATATAATTGTGGCTTTATTAGCTTTTTTGATTTTCTCTAATATCATCAAGTTTTCGTTTAATTTATAGAAGATACATTTTTATCCATTGTTGATTTGTTTATAGAGTAGTATATACTATTCTTATGTTTACAAAACCTAATTGAGCTCACATTCTGACTATATGAGATATTGATTAGTTTATTATAGGTCAAACATATTATAAATTTCATTTTATATTACATTAAAGGTATATTATTGCAGGTCTATATTTAGTGTGATGAATAGAGCACCGAAAAAAATTTATTGCTTCTTCCACATAGGTGGGAAGATTGTCACTGATTATAGAAGGACTCAATATGTTGATGGGAGAGCAAATGGAAGAATAGTAAGAGAAGGAATGTCACCTAATGAGCTTAGAAGAACAATATGTTCATGTCTTGGTATTCAAGGTAAAGCATTTCAGCTAAGGTGTACACTATCAACTTTAGATGAAAACACTATTGTAGACATAGAGGATGATGAATGAGTGAAACAAATAGTACAATTTAATGACAAATGTGCACATTTGTATATAGTTGAAGATGCTAGTGAGTTGATAGATGAAGAACAACCCATGATAATTTCACAAAGGTAAATTACATGAATATTTACAAGTGTTTTGAAGTGGTAAGGAAGAACGAGTTATTAATTGACAATAAATTTTGATGCAGGTTGGAGACCTTGGAAGGATCATACGGGTTATGTATTGTTGAATCATCATCAAGTAGGATATTACAAGATATCATATGTAATTCAGAGTGCACCTGCACCTATCCCTGAGTATGGTGTTGAGAAGTGGAAGGAATTGCTTTCAAGTCCTTATAAGAGCTTTAAAAATGCTGTTGAATTCAAAGAATCATTGTATAAGTATAGTTTGACATAAAAATTTGCATACAAATTTGTAAGGAATTATACAAGTAAGATGCAATGAAAAAAAACCGGACCGGACCGGCCGGTTCAACCGGTCCGACCGGTGATCCGATCCTGGTGGTGAAAAAATCGGTGAACCGGTCAAAACCGGTGGTTTGATTGGTTCACCCGGTTTGCCCTTTTTTTAAAAAATATTTTTTTTATTCCTTTAACTACTATTTTGCATTATTTTTTAGGGAAAAATGAAAGTTTAAAGACCAAGATGAAGAGAAAAGTAGGTAAAGAAAGAACAAATCTAAAAAAAAAAAGATTTTGAGAGGATATAATAATTAATTAATTATAGGAAAGGATATGTCATTACATAAATATAGGCACCATAACTAATACTAATAGATTTTAAGCATTTTTTGTCTAAAGATCTTTATTTTTATCTATGGAAATTTTAAAATATATTAATATATATATTGACATTAATAAATTGTAATATTTTAATATGACCGGTTCGACCACCGGTCCGACCCCGGTTGAACCATTGACCCTTGAACCAGTACAGTGACCGGTTCATTGCCCGGTCCGATTTTTGGTTCCTTGGTAAGATGATAGTGAGGTGTAAGGTGGATAGTTGTCCATGAAAAATTACTGCATATCAAATGGGGAGGAAGAGTCAAGCTTCTTATGTGTGCATATTTTTGTAGGAAAGCATAATCACTTAGCACAAGATAATTTGATCATACATCGCAAATTGATCTCCAGCTTGACTGCTTCCATAATCAAAGATGGATTAAGGGGTTGTTTAAATAAACCACCTCATGAGATAAAGCGTGAGGTTTATAGGGAATATGGTTTATCAATATCTTATGATCAAGCGTGAAATGTAAGATCCTCTCTTACTTCCATAATATTAACTGTTATCTCTCAAAGACTAATCACAATAGAGATAAAATCTCACAAACTATTAAATATTATAATATTCAATCCATGATACAATAATCCAAAGTATGCAAACAAATCAGAGTTTACAGGATGTAGGCCCTATGAGTGGCAATATACATCAATTCAACACATAATAAACCACAAGATGCCATAGAGATATATCTATGCCTCAGGAGCTCCTCCCGACATTCCAGCACGGAAACTATCACCTGAAAAATGTTAAATCGACGGAGTGAGACAAAAGCCTCAGTAACCAGCTTTCCAACTCATTACACATGCTGACATGTATTCATGAGGTGCCAAGTGGAACACTTTATATAATAAAATATTAAAAATCTAATATCATTGTTTTGTACACAAATCTCATATCAGAAATTATAATATTATATCTCAAATCTCATATCATAATTCCCAAGTGCCTCCCATCAATCCAACCGGACCGCCTTATTTCCGCCGACTAGACCCATGGGCTAAGTTAATATCCATGTTATTGGCCACTCAAAGAGCTCTCCGGTCACATGATGATGATTTGCCAAAATCCACAGAGTATGTTTCTAGACCATGGGTCTTTCCCCTCATTGAACTAGTGGGGTGTCGCAGTCCCTCATTGAACTGGTGGGACACTAGAAAGCCAACCATTGTGCACCAATGGAGGCTATACCACGTGGTAAAAATAACTTTCTTCATCTCAACCCAAACCAAACAACCCAATATGTATCAATAAATAGCTCAATAGGAATTTTCTCAAGATTTCCATACACATGAAGATATTCAAAATATACAAATACATCTTATAATTTAAATCACAAGGTTCTACAAAGCAAGTGTATAACAAAATATTCCTCAATATTACTCATTGAAATAATTTATAAATATCCATATATGATTTTCAATCTCATAATCATTTTACAAATACTCACAAACACACATAATAAGTGGAAAATGGTTACCTCTCGCCAAAGCTAATTATTATCACACTGTTCCAAATTCAAGAGCTCAAACACACGTCAAAATTGTTAGAACTAGCTGACACCCAAGAGGGGGGGTGAATTGGGTGTGTGATAATAAATTACGATCTTTTTAAAATCTTTTCGTAACTTATCAAATCAATACATGCGGAAGTATAGAAACATAAGTTGATATGTAAATCATATATGCTGAATATGTAAAAGCTTAAGGAAGAGAATATGCAAACTGTGATTTATCCTGGTTCGGTCCAATCCACGATGACCTACGTTCAGTCCCCAGGCTCCTCCTGAGATTTCCAATCAACTATCTTCTTGTTTATCCGGGCACAAGAAAAGCCTCTACAAATCTCTTACAAAGATACTCCCCCTTACTTACTGTAAGGTTTACACTCTCTTATGGTAAGTTGAGCAAAGCAATTCAAAAGACCTTTCTCTCCTGCTTACCCGTGCAAGTCTTACGAGCAGCAACGTTCTCTCCTGCTTATACCACTGTAAGTCTTACGAGCAGCAACGTTCTCTACTGCTTACACCTTGTAAGTCTTATAGGCAGAAAGTACTACTAGCAATTCTCTCTACAACTTTCCCGTAAGGTACTCAGCCCTCTCAAGGTCCCTCTACCTTGAGTTCAATACAGAAGTATAGATGATGTGTTTACAGACTCTCTCACAGAGTAGATAAATCCTCACTGAAGTACAATACAAAATATTCCCTCTCAAATGTACATATGATATGTAAACAGATAAGAACAGAGAGTATATGAGGTGAACGACTTATGATATCAGCATGTTGGCAGTTGGGTTCTCATTGCTCATGTGTTTGGTTACTGTCGTATCATCTCTTCTTTCCTTGTTTGAATACATTGGTTTATATAGAAGATGGTTGAGACCCGTTGGAAGTATTCAAACATTCTGCCCGTTGGAATCTGATCGTGCTTCTGACAGATAACTCATACCGTTGCTTTCTGTTTGCACGTTCTTGGTTGTTCATTTAATTCTGTTGTTGCCCATGATTAGTTGTCAGATAGGTCTTTAAACATTGATCTGTTGATAGCATCTCAACATACCCGTTGGAGTCGCACTGCTTGTTCTGACAGATTTCCACTTCAGAAAACTAGCCGTTATCAGTGGGCGCTCGGCTTCTCGTGAAGTGGTTTTTCCTCTCTCTATGGTCTCTTCATTGTTCTTTCTGTAACAATACATCAAATATCAATACAATGAAGTGTTAATCATAAATATGTTGGATCATGGACCAAATACAGGATTTCCGCTTTCTGGGTTGCATCACTTCGAGTGACGATGCTTGCCGTGAGTCACCTTCAGACTTGAAGTTTTAACCCAAACGCTTGAGCCCCTATTTCACACTTGAAATAAGTATCAATCAATGTCTAAGAATGATAGCAAGTGAAAACACAAAGATTGCATAACATATGAACCCATTCGGATTGATCGTTGTATTCCATTTTGCTTCGTCAACATAAGAACTCAAGTTCCTCATACCAGACTTAAGTGCACAGAGAAACTTTAATATCTCCGGATGGCTTCTATCATAAACTTCCAGAGTGTATTGAATTCCACTGGTGGTGATGAACCAAAAGGACCATATCACAAGAATGAAGACTTGGAGTAATTAAGAGATGGAGGTGCATTGGTCTAGCAACACTGATAGAATCAAACGCATTACTTGAGCTATTGGTTTAATAAACATTGGTGCATATGGGCTTTCACTGGAGATGCATTAAAGCTTACTGAAGGTGATTTGATTCAGCATCCACTGGAGGTGATATGGGATATTGGAGTTGCACTGGACTGCTAACACTGGAAGTGATCTGCAGAAGATTTCATATCACTCGAGTGAATTCCATATCACTGGAGGTGATATTGAGAACAGTGAAAAATTCCTCCGGTGAATTCTGCGCCACTGGAAGTGATATGTGAAATAAGCCATATCACTCGAGTGAATTCTGGAATCACTCGAGTGATCTTCAATATCACTCGAGTGATTAACAATCACTCGAGTGATCTGTTGTTCAGATCACTTTAGTTCTTTCTTTCGTTTCCAATTCTTCAGCAAGCAGGGGTAAATTTCCAGATGACATAACTCTTCGAATATGGCTCCAAAATTGCTTCATTATATATCAATGGAAAGCTCTTAAAGTCTACTTTCATATGACACTGGTTTCAGCTCAATAGGATCAGTGTTTTGAGAGTTATAGCCAAAATACCAAGACTGTTCCAGAAAGTGACGCTGACATGAAGGTCCAATTCGAACACTTGTATCTCCCTCATCTGAGCTCCTTTGATGTTGGTTCTGGTGTCCAAATGACGCATTGGGAGTCTAGTTTTATATGCAATTGGTTTGGTCTCATTTGGAGTTGTATTGTGAGAGATATGATCAAATAACCAGACCTCGCTCAGCTGGACGAAGAACAGAGTCTGAAAAACTGCATATCACTCGAGTGATTTGCTGAATCACTCGAGTGATTTCGTTTTTTTAATGAATCACTCGAGTGATTCCTCAAATCACTCGAGTGATTTGTTAAAAATCACTCTGCTACAGTTCCAAACAGTGCCAAACAGTGCCAATTGCTACAGTAACCGTATTGCTACAGTACCCACTGCTACAGTACCCATAAAAACTTGAATCTTCATATTTTTCATTAATCCTTGCAAGTTCCTTATTCCTTAATTTCTTTCTTCCATTGCTTGACTAATCTACAATATATGCAACATCAAATAGTTAGTCAATGTATTAGAAAATTATACTATGCAAGCTTCTTATGCTTAATATTTGACATCTATATTTGTCATCATCAAAACTAATCATATCTAACAAAAATCAATCTATCACAATCAATTTACTACCCGTTAATAATTTTCCAAAAGTCAAAATTATAAATTATTTACAAATTCTAATAATAATATACTATAAAAAATGAAAATAACAATTTAGGGTTTAAATTATAAAATAACAGTTTAGTCCTCTGAATTTCATAAATGACAGTATAATCCTTGAATTTCATAAATAACAGTTTAGTCCTTCAGATTTTAAAACTATACCAACTAAAATTTCAATAATATCTCCATTAACCCAAACAAATTATTTAATCTAAATTTAATTGGTTTAAAAATCTAAAATAACATTATTTATAAGTTGATTATATAGAAAATTCATTATAAAATCTTATATCAACTAAATAAAAAAAATAAACCGATTAAAATTAACTATTAGTTATCATCTATATTCTTATAGTCATATACTGACAAAACTCAAACTTGTCCAAAATTCTAATCCTAAAATATTCTCTAATTAGTACAAAATTAATATCATAAGAAAGAGAAAATTATTTAGAAAATATTTCATAAAAGAAGTTTTATAATTAGAAGAGATTATGAGTACCTTATTAATCCCTGAAAAAATAAAAATACTCATATCAGAGCATTTCCTGTCACCTTACTGCACAACACTTCACGCAGATTTGTTGCGTGAAGTGTGTGAGGAGGGGGTATTTATACCCCCTCTTGCCTCCATTTATAATTTATTATTATTATTTTATTTTAAACATGTGACACCGTAAGGTGCCACACTCTTTGTCAAATGTGGGGGTGTGTGTATATATATATATATAATATTTTAATATTATATTATAAAATAATATTATATTATATTATAAAATAATATATATTTTTAATTATTATTATTATTTTTGTTAGTCCTAAAAATTACCTACTAAAAATGATAATTTTCTCTAAATTATAATTATATCTCAAAAATAAAAAAATGAGGATGTTATGTAACATCCTTATTTAAAAGAAATAATATATAATTAATATATTATATTATTATAATATAAAGTATAATATTATACACACACACACACACATATATAAAGGCTGCACCTTAAAAGATTAGGGGTTGGCTGCCAACCCCTAATCATTAAAAAAATTATTATAATGTGGTAGGTGGAGGGGTATATATACCCCTCCCATTTATCCATTTCATCACACGATGAAGTGGAGTTTATTTTGAAAAGAAGTAGGTTACGAGTTAGCTTTTGCAGTTTTAGAGAGATCAATAAGGTACATAAATTCTCTTCTAATTATAAAAATTTCTTCAAGAAAAATGTTCTAAATAATTTTCTCTTTCTTATGATAGTAATTTTTTGTTGATTAGAGAAGATTTTAAGATTAGGATTTTGGACAAGATTGGGTTTTGTCAATATAAGACTATAAAAATATTGAGGAGAATTTATAGTTAATTTTGATCGGTTTACTTTTGTTATTTAATGGTTATAAGATTTTATAATGAATTTTTATATATAACTTATATATAAATAATTCTATATTAGACTTTTTAATTGATTAAATTTAGAATAAATAATTTATTTGAATTATTGGAGAGTTTATTGTAATTCTAATCGGTTTAGTTTTGTAGATTTTGTATTATAAAAATTATATGTCATAATTTGATATTAGAAATTAAAGTTTGATATGATTTTAATATATGTGGAGATGTTAATATTATTTAACAATTAGGTTATGCTCATATAAGTTAGAAGAGAGGTTTAATTAATCTAGGATATTGATATTAAGGTAATTAGATATTTACTATCAATAATGATTTTAGTGAGTAAAATAGAGTTAATGAAATGTTAGAAAATTTTATTGAGGAATAGATCAATTATTGTTATTTTTCTAAAAAGAATTAAGTGAGTTAATTATGGGGATTAGTTTAGTTAGCAAGTATTATTAATTTTATTAACCTATAATTATATATTTATTGTAGAGTGAATTTGGCTTGTTGAACTTGAATTCTCTCTAGTTGTCAAGAACTCGAGGTAACCACTTTTCAATTTATCTTGTATGCTTGTTGATGTGATTATAAGCATATGTTGGTATTTTTAATTGCTATAAATATCTTTATACATGAAATTGTACAATCATAGTATGAACTATGTTTTCAGTAAACTTTAGTTAAGTGAGCCTGAATGATTTGGAATGATTGATGATTTATAGTAATGATTATGATATATATATATGAGAATAAATTATTGATGATGGTGATGTTGAGATGTTGAATGTGATGAGATGTGATTGGAGGAGATTTGGTTGTTTTATACCACGTGGTATAGCCGCCACTATGTGCACAGTGGATGACTTTGACATTGTCAGGGCCCTTGGTACCACCCTTTTCCTTTGGCCGGGATAAGGGTCAGTTCAAGGGACATGTGACACCTTTCCTTATTCAACAGAAAGGGAACACATGGTCTAATATGAGCTCTGTAGCCTTTGGCCGGGGTACACCTCATTATCAGTGAGCTTGATGCAGTTTTGTTAAAGAAACTAAACATGTTATGTGATGTAGCCCATGGGTTCTGTCAGCGGTTAAGGAGGTTATAAGGATGGTTGAGGGAGTACATGTTAATTTGTTCTTTTGAAATAATAATGTTTATTTGAAAGACTATATTTTATATCATTTATATTGCCCGCTTAACTATCTTGTAATCATTCCCTGCATACCTGTTAAAATAGAAGTGGTTATTGGGTCTATATGACTCATCCCGTCAATTTATTATTTTTAGGCGAAAGTCCAAACGGTGGTGCCAAAGGGGAAGCGAACGAGGCTTGATTTGATATCAAATTGTATGTCTCGTTTAGTTTTATGAGTATAATGTATATTACCAAACTTAAGGGCAATTTGGCCAATCATGGTATATATAGAATATTTTGCATAGTGGGATTTGTATTGTGGACGGAGCTCATTTGATATGATATTTATATAATATTATTTAATATTTTGATAAAATGGTGGATTTTGTGGTAATTTAAGGAGGATGTTACATGTTACATGAAAAGGTAAAGAGAAAGCACTAGTAGAGATACAAGAAACACATGAGTAATCATACATGTTGATTCCTTGGTGTTGAAGTATACTAATTGAAGTAGACCCGAAGACAGTGGCGAAATAAGAAGTGTATGCTGACCATACGTTTAATAGGTTATTCATCGCATATGGATGTTCCGTCGAAAGATTCTTGAGAGGATGCATACCAATTCTATATGTTGATCACCTCAGTAGGCCGTATCGTGGGACTATGTTATCTACGTCAGCGCTTAATGCTAATAATCAGCTATACCCTATTTCTTATGCCATTGTGGGTGGGGAGACCAATGATGATTAGACATGGTTTATGCAAAATATGAAAGACATTTTAAACCCTCTTGAAGTGGTGATTGTATCAGATAGACATAATGCAATAATACATGCTATTCGATATGTTTTGGGGAGTGAGAGGCATACCTATTGCTATAGGCATGTAAAAGAAAACTTTGACTCAGAGTATTCAAAGGTTTATGGAGGCCTGAGAAGAAATACATCAATCAAGAAGGATGATGCTTTGAAGATACTAGATAAGATTGCATATGCTAGAGTTGATTGTGACTTCAAAAGAGCTTTAGCCAATATGTGATGTTTTAACTGTGAATTGTTAACATGGCTTGAAGAGCATGGTGATATTAACCATTAGGCATTGTCACGATTCTCATTCAAAAGGTGGGATAATATAACCACTAATTTGGCTGAGTTATATAATGCATGGCTTGTGAAAGAGAGGAAATATCATGTGTTGACATTGATAAATGAGCATAGATAGAAGCTAGCGAAAAAACTATTAGCTAGCAAGAATGCAATAAGCTTGTGGAAAAATGGAGTGGGACCTAATATAGAAGCAAAGTTAAAGGAGAATGTGTTGTGTAGTGTAAGGATGTAGGTTTTGCAATATTCTTCATACACATTTGAAATGCAAATTGGGGAAGTTCGTGTTACTGTAAATCTTGTATTGAGAGAATGTGCTTGCAAGGGTTGGCAAATGTCTGATATACCATGTTCACATGCATTAAACATGTGAATGGTAATGATTACCGATATGTGGAAGAATGTCACTTAAGTACAACACAAGAGAAAATATATAATAGAACAATAACACCAATTAATACACATGATATACCAAAGTTAAAAGAGTTACTAGGGGTGAGCATTAAGTTTTCGGTTCAATTTTTTGGTAAAAACCAAAAAACTGAAATATATGAATTCTTCAAACTGAACCGAAACCAAATAGAAGAGAATAACTTAACTGAAATAACCAAAATAATTCAGTTTGGTTTCAGTTTTTATTGATAAAACCGAAATTTTTTTTACCTTCATGATTAATTATAATATCTGAATTTTCAACAAGAAAAATTTAATATAAATTATAAATCGAATAGCCTCAACAAGATTTAAACAAAGATGATACAAAATATAAATATATGATCAATATGATATTGACACTTAATTAAATATGAAAAAAAATTATATAGTGTATTTTTTTTATGTTTTTTCGGTTATTCAGTTAAAACCAATTTTTTTAAAAAAACTGAACCGAACCAAAACACCGAAAAAAGCTAAAAAAAAAAGAACCAAACATAAACTGAAACACCGAAAAAACTGAAGTTGATTCGATTCAGTTCAGTCTTCGTTTTATTTTACTCACCCCTATGAGTTGCGATTTAGTAATTATCAGAATGAGATCTTCTTGTGGCCTTTAACCACAAGTCGTCGCCCTGGGAGACCACGCATAAGTAGATGAGAATCTCAATTATAGGACAAGAATGTGTATAAATGTTCAAGGTACCATCAGGAAGGGTATACTCGACAAAGGTGCAAGAACTCAAATCCTTATTGACCTCACATTCTTCAAGTATACCAATTCAATACATCATTGACCAGTTAATTAGGGAGTGACTGACTTTTTTTTTGTTTATAGCCTTTTGTAGCCCCTCATGGATTTTGGAATTAGGGGCAGAATGTAGTGGTTAATGCATTTTATGAATGCTCACCCAATTTATTTTTTGTTATAATTAGGTTCCATATGCGTTATTTTTTCTTGTAATTGTAAATGTGAAAGTTTCATATATTAGCACCATATGTTGTGCTTACTCATGTTAAGAAAAAGATGGTTAAATATTGTTGTAATTGTAAATGTGACAGTTTCATATTGTCAATCTGTTAATGCTCAACATCTTTTGATCATTTGTTCATTCAGCATTTACAATAGTTCATTTGTGTAGGTTTTAATAATGTTTGCATACTTAGGAAGATATTTTGCACGTAGGGAAGATTGTTTGAACACATGAAAAGATCTTTTGCACCTATGAAGACTTCTTGTATATAAGGGAAGATCTCCTGCACCTAAGGAAGATATTATGAGCATATAGGAGGATCTTTTGTACATAATTATATTATACTAGGGAAGACTTGTTGAACCCAAGGGAAGATATTTTACACCTAGGGAAGGTATTTTGAACACATGGGATGATTAGTTCCACCTTGGAAGACTTCTTACACATACGGGAAGATCTTCTTGTAATATCTCAAATTTCAGTTACCAAAATTCCTCTATACCTTAGTAGTATTAAAGGAATAAAATGGTGAATTAAAAAGCATATTAAGAGATACAACAAGGAAATTAAAGGTCAAACACAACATAGTTATTTGGTACATAAGTTAAAGATGTTGCCGGTAAGTTTCTCTGCGAGGCAGTCATGTTGTGAAATATTTTTAAATAGGAAAATGATGTCCAAAAATTATGAAACTTTTCAAAATGAAATTAGACATGATAAGATTTAATTTTATATGTCATATGGAATTTTTTTAGTTATACACAAGGAGATATGAATTTTTGAAGTTAGCTTAGGAAAACCAGCATTTTTCAGTGGCAGCATTCAAAGATAAAAATTCTGGAAATAATAAGCTTCCAATTGGCCAAAGGTTATATTTTTTTTCTAAAACTAGACTCAATAAGGGTCACATAGCCTTGGAACTATTCCAATTGAATATCTATACAATTAGATATGAATTTGCAAAATTTGACGAAAAATCTGCCAATTTTTCTGCATATGAGAAAATGCAAGGGTAAAATGGTCATTTTGATCACATAAATAAATTCGAAAGTTTTCTATATAGTAAGAGGGAATGGACAGTTGGAAGAACCTTATGGAATAACATGTGAAATATCAAGGAAAAATATCAATGAATAAAGAAGTATAAAAATTATGACATGTTAAAATTAGAAATAAAATATTATTAAAAAGGAACACCTAAGCATATGTCTAGAGCTCTCTTCTTTTCTCTATAATAAAGGTCATTTGCATGTTCAAAAGAAGAGGAAAATGATAGAAAAGAGTTTGGGTAAAGGGAAGAGCAAGAGGAGAAGAAAGAGATCCAAGAGCAAGCATTAGGTAAGTAGGTATAAATTTATACTTATTCATGTCTTCTAGCTTGTGAAATTCTTCCTTAACCTACATACTATCTTGGATTAGCTTTCTAATCAGCAAAAACATAAGGAAAGAAGGAAGGAGGAGTCGGTCTCAAGGAGAAGAAAGAGGAGAAGCAAGGTAAGTTGTTGAAACTTTAGAATTCTTGATGAAAATTGAGTTGTGGTAAATCTATGACTGGAAATGTTGTTATTTGTTATGGTTTTTGTTATTTGGGATGTCTAATTTCTAAAGAAAAATAATGCCCAAATTTCCATTGATTATGCTAAATTGGAGATTAGAAGGTTAAACAAGTGATTATAAGTGAAAAGAAAGTATTTGGTTGATTTTTTTTGACCTGGGTAATAGCTTTTCCATTAAGATAACTAGAAACAAACATCATAAGGAAAGATACATGGCTATCGTAGTAGGAAATCCATGAAAGCCAACACTAGAAAAAAACATATAACATCAAAAACAAACAACACTAAAGCATTTAAACATAAATCAGTACAGCAGCTTGCAAGCTAGCCAATTCCTTCCGGTTCTTGTTCCTTGCTGATGTCTCCACCCCTCGATAATAAGACCCCGGCTCCAACTTTATCACGCGATAGGATAGACATCATAGGAGGTGCTGGTGTAGCCACCCACCCCGTAGAGTACACTTCCTTGCGACAATATACTGCTAGATGATCTGCAACACTGTTCCCTTCTCGAACCGTGAAAGAGAACTCTAAATTCAAATGTGATTTAGCTAGCTCTAAAGTCTCCTCAAGGTAATGACATCCTCTCCAATCACCATAAGAGACATCCCCTGATGATAAGCATCTAATTAGATTCTGGTTATCAGACTCAATCATCACCTTAGGAATGTTCAGATCCACACTCAGGATAATAGCCTTCCTTACTGCTAACATCTCTGTAACAAAAGGACTATCAGTGTGGCACAACTCACCAAAGCCCCAAATGAAGTTTCCCAGTTGATTTCGACAGACCAAACCAAGAGCTGCTGGTGTGTCTACCCATAGATAAGAGCCATCACAATTACTTTTAACCCAGTGTTCTGGTGGAGCTACCCATCTGATATCAAACTTACTTTGGGTCTTTGGACAATTATGTGATTGTTCCTGAGCACTATGGAGGAATTCACCAGCAACCCTGGAAGCCTGAAAAATGACTGAATGTGGTCTAGGTTCTATATGCTGAAAGACCACTTCATTTATATCTTTCCAGATATACCATAACATCCATATTATCATCGTGATACTATCTCCTTGAACATCTTCAGATTCACCCAGCAGTCGTACAAGCCAGTTCACAAACGACCTAACATCACTCTTATCTACCCGCATGGACAAGGAACTTCCAAACCATACACATCTCACCCAAGGGCATAGAAAAAAAATGTTCAAGGGTCTCCAGTTCAACCATACACAAGTGTTTGGTTGATTGAAATAAAGAAAATCTCATTTTTCTTAATTTTTATGGAATTTTGTCCAGCAGCTGTTTGGCAGTGTTTGGAATGGATTTTGGTGTTTTTGATTATTCTATTGAATTTAGAAGGCAAAATTATATAGGGTTCATGTAAATTGTGAAGCATGAAAAGCCCTAGAATGTGAAATGACGATTTTGCCCTTAAAACCCCAAGTTTGGGCTGCCAAGGGAAAATCTATAATTTGAGCTGGAATTTGCCTAATTTGAGGTCAAAATGGATTTTACATGCAAAATTACGTAGGATTAGCCTAGTTCATAATTTTTGGAAAAGTACAGAAATACCAGATAAAAAGGGAATTGGACAGGGTTCCCAAGGGCAATTTGGTAAATATGAGATTTTAAGCTAAGATAATCAACTTGTAAATTCAAGAATAAAGTATAAATGAGTAGTAACTCATTTCAATTACTTTAAAAATTTTAGGATTTGATAATTACTCGAGCCTAACAGAAAGTTAAAGACTGATAATAGCTAGGCTTTGGAAAAGAGTCTAGGTAGTAACTCTATCTCTCATATTCTATGTGAATATTAATATGCATTATTTGCCATGTTCTGTATAATGTGTTGCATTTTTGGTGGATGAGCTTATGTGGTGTTGATACCCATAGGATGTAATTATAAGTATACTGTATGCAGGATGATTACAATATGGTGGATATGACCATAATTATGTTGTGTGCTGGATGGTCATTGTGATGAAATTTATGATATGTGCAAGATGATCATGATATGATATGATGTGTGATCATAAGTATGCTGTGTGCAGGATGATCACTGTATGGTTGTTATTTATTCAAGTTAGGAACAGATGATCATTTTGATCCCGGGAAAAATCAACATTTGGTTTCCTGAGCATTGTCTGACATGTGCTGGTATTTTGATTGCTGCATCATGATAAATGCTGCATTGCATGTTTATTATTCATATTTTATATGATTGATATTTTGTTACTACTGAGATTCGTATAAATCTCACCCTTTCCAAAATTTCAAAATTTATTCAGCAAGTGGAAACGGCTCAGTGGACAACGTAATGGATATCGGCAGCTAAAGGTTCAGTGAAGATCAATGAATTTTTAGTTGATTATCTATTAGTTGTGCTTTGTAACTAGAATTAGTATTGTAAATTGTACATATCATGTGGGATCTTTTTGTAATGTAATCTTGAATTTTATATCAGTATATTGTACTATTTATGTATGCCTATTGAACTGCGCGTTAATACTATGATAAATGTAAAAATGATGAGGGGTTTGAAACTTCTCCACCTAGGGAAGATATTGTGAACACTTGGGAAGATCTTTTGCACATAGCTATATTGCACTAAGGAAGACTTCTTTCACATAAGAGAAAATCTTTAGCATATAGGCCAGATATTCGAAAGAAATGATTGCGTAATTACAGTATTTATTTTGGGATCTGTATATTTTGTGGTAAATGCGTTGAGTATTGTCCAACAATTTTTTTATAAATGACTGAACAATATGAACTTTCTCAACTTATGATTGTCACGAATTGAATTTAATTATACTGAGAAAGTTAGATAATATGACATGCATTTTTTTAAAAAACCTAGTTATCTTCCTTAATTTAATTAGGTTGTTTATCAATGATTAAAGAATATGAACTTTCGACTTATGATCGTCACAAATTAAATTATAATCAAATAGCTTAGGGCCGTTTACTAATGTCAGTACTTGACGATTATACAATTCGAACAATTCAATTCAAATATTTTGAACACAGAGAAAGATCTTTCGCACATAGTTATATTGCACTAGAGAAGACTTCTTGAATCCAATGGAAGATCTTTTGCACTTAGGGAAGATATTTTGAACATAGGGAAATATCTTTCGCACTTAGTTATATTGCATTAGGGAAGACTTCTTCAACCCAAGGGAAGATCTTTTGAATACATGGAAAGATTATTGCACTAGGGAAGACTTCTTGCACACAAGGGAAGATCTCTTACATATAGGGAAGATATTTTGAACACACAGGAAGACATTTGCACTTAGGGAAGATCTTTTGAATATAAGGGAAGATCTTTCGCACATAGTTATATTACACTAGGGAAGACTTGTTGAACGTATGAGAAAATCTTTTGAACACAGGAAAAAATTATTATACTAGGGAAGACTTCTTGCATGTAAGGGAAGATCTCTTGCACCTAAGGAAGATCTTTTGAACACGCGGGAAGATATTTGCACACAGGGAAGACTTCTTGAACCCAAGGGAACATATTTTTCACCTAAGGAAGATCCTTTGAACGTAGGGGAAGATCTTTCGCATATAGTTATATTGCACTAGCGAAGACTTGTTAAACCCAAGGAAAGATCTCTTGCATCTAGGGAAGATCTTTTAAACACAGTGGAAGATATATTACATTAGGGAAGACTTCTTACACATAAGGGAAGATATTTGCACATAAAGAAGATATTTGCACACAGGGAAGACTTATTGAACCCAAGGTAAGATATTTTACACTTAGGGAAGATATTTTGAACATAAGGGAAGATCTTTCGCACATAATTATATTGTACTAGGGAAGACTTGTTGAACCCAAGAGAAGATCTCTTGCACCTAGGGAAGATCTTTTGAACACAGGGAAATATTATTGCACTAGGAAAGACTTATTACATAATATGGAAGATCTCTTACACATATGGAAAATATTTTGAACATAAGGAAAGATTTTTTCACACAGGGAAGACTTATTAAACCTAAGGGAAAATCTTTTGCAACTAGAAAGACTTCTTGAACACAGGGAAGAGTGTTTACACATGGGGCATTTTTGCACACAACGAATATCAGTTCAACCTCACGTAATATGCAAAAGAACTACTTGTATACTGAAGTTGAATATAAATAGCCTAGCCTCGTTTCATTTGAAACCAAAACGATCATTTGTAAAATTTTAAAGGATGTAAATGTTATGTACATTACAAAAAGTGACTGAAAAACTTGAATATGTACATCATAAATGTAATAAAAAATACTATGTCTTCTTCTTCGTAGCTTTCCAACCTTTAATACAATCCATGACCACATCCCCATGTTTATTCTTCCCATAGGTCACTAAACACCAAACCACATCCACCACCCTTTTTTGATACATGTCTTCCTACAAAAACAAGTTCCTAGTCAAATCTAGTGATATTGTAACATTTAATATACCAATATACTCACATTAGGCATTGTGAAACCATTCCACTCGAGCTTTCTAATATTTTCCTAGCTTTACAACTAAGAGATGACATACATTCCACTATCCCATCTAGAAAAAAAGGACATAGCAAAACATTAATAAGTCATCGAAACATGCATAAATTAATTAGTGTCAAATACTTCAACAAACTCACCCTATTTTTTGCTGTTGAACAAGATCAAATCTAAAATTAAGGTCAGGCTTGTATCCATAAAGATCATGATTCAGGTGTGTAAGTAATTCACCAAAATGTTTACTCTGTCAAAATGTATAGTATAATGACCATAAGTTTGTGGTTGACATTGAAACAATTGGAAGTTTTAAAGGATGAATGTTTCAATACCACTTTGTGTCCTATCTCCCTCTTTGCATAAAGTACGGTTTGCCCACTTGGAGTATTGTAGTTGGGCAACAATGAATTAGTAAATAGATGGTTAAATCTTTCTTCATAAACACATAACAAAACTAATGATGATCATGGACCATAAGAGGGAACATAAAATCACAATCTGAGATATTGTATCCTAATTTGTTAGAGTCAATGAATCTTGCATGATTCTCAACCTTTCAATTATCAATATCCTCTAACATGCGATCCTGTGTAAAGTAAATGACATTGTCACAAATTAGTCATGTAACAAAGAATAGAAGAAATTATGAATGAGTTAGACTAACTATGAAAATCGGCTAAAATATATGACGTCTAACATATCCTGTATCACTCTTCTTTTGTTCATCAGCCAAAATATTATAAATCAGTGTTACAACCTGCAATGCTATTTGGTTAGTACTCTCATGTGGAGTGTAAGTTAATATGAATATAATTGAAGTATAGTAATTATTTAAGAAATCATAACTTACACATTCGCTTATCCATCCCCTACGATTCAAACAACACAACTCAGTCTTTCGCACAAAGAATTCATAAATTTCTACATATATCTCTTAACCAACCAGTGGGTTAGTATAATGGTACGGTGTCTCCCGTCTCCCACTCAGGGTCCCTAGCGATGCCGAACTAAGCCACCCTACCTCACTGAGGTCTTTTCCAAGCCAGGCACTATCCACCCCCTGTAGATTTAATACGTCTCCACAGGACTCGAAGGCACGACCTAGGGGTAAGTACAAACCTTATGAGTCAACTGGTAGCCCCTTACACCGCATGGCCCAAGTGGTTATCAGGTGATTCATAAGGCCCGTACTTACCCCCAGGTCGTGCCTTCGAGCCCTGGGGAGGCGTATTAAATCTATAGGGAGTGGATAATTCCTGGCTGGGAAAATACCTCAGTGAGGTGGGGTGACTCAGTCCGGCACCGCTAGGGACCTCTAGTGGGAGACAGGAGACGTCATGCCGTTACATAAAAAGGCACAGCGCAAGTGGTTATCAGGTGACTTATAAGGCTCGTACTTACCCCCAGGTCGTACCTTCGAGCCCTGGGGAGGCGTATTAAATCCACAGGGGGGTGGACAGTTCCTGGCTGGGAAAAGACCTCAGTAAGGTGGGGTGACTCAGTCCGGCACTGCTAGGGACCCTGAGTGGGTGACGGGAGACGCCGTGCCATTATAGTTAGTCCTACGTGTGTAGTATTCATACAATCACTCCTTTGCATTTGGCCTTTATGCCTTCTCTATTTCTGATAGGAATGGTGAATGTATTGTAGGTCTTATTATCCTCTAAAACCTTCTCAAAGGCACCCTATCCTCAAAATTAACATTGGTAACTTCCTCCACACCTTCACATTGATATACCTAAAATGATACAATTGACAATGAATGTGATTCATGTGCCTCATAATTGTTGTCTTCCTTACCTTTCCTTTTATCTTGATTATTGCTTCATTCATCGCCATCAACATGAACTTACACACGGTTCACACTTTTATTCTCTTCATTACCTTTCCTTTTTCATTGACTATTGCTTCTTTCCTTACGAATAGCTTCAACTTGGACATGGCTTTCACTTTTGTTCTCATCCATAACAATGTTCACCTTAACCTCATGATCCTTTCGAATATGTTGCTTTATTTTTGTTTCCATCTTTAACAACTCTGTTGCAACACTTTGAGCGACCTTTCCCATAACCCGACGATACATCTATCTAGTTTTCTGCATCAATCACATATATAAGTTTTTATACTATAAAACCAATACAACTGCAACCACAATCACAAATTTTTTGCTTACCGATTCTTTGTGTTAGATATGATTAGTTTTTATGATGTCAAATATAGATATAAGATATTAAGAGCAAAACGTTTGCTTAATATATTAATCTCTTTATATTAACTAACTACTATATTTAATGTTGTATATCTTATAGATTAGTCAAACAAAGAAAGAAAGAGATTAGAGAAAGAAGAGCTTGAAGGAACTAATGAGAATATCAAGATTCAAGCTCCTAGAAGAAATACCATATGATTCTATGTTCAGAAGGGAATTCAGAAGTCACTGTAGTGATTGGCACTATTTGGACTGTTTGGTACTGTAGAGGAGACACTGTAGGCGCAGGCACTGTAGCATCCGAGGAACTGTAGCACTCGAGTTTGAATAGTAGAACTCGAGTTCTGGGCACTATAGCACTCGAGTTCAAGGAGTTCTTCATGCGAGTTCTTGGCAGAAATGACTTCCGGATGATTCTCAAGTTTTACACTCGAGTTAGCTATGTAAAACTCGAGTTTGCACTGTTCATAACTACAAATATGGGCTAGAACTCGAGTTTGGGGATCAGAACTCAAGTTCAGTATGAATAAAAGTATACTTTGTTCATCATTGTTTTAGTTCAGTTTGAGCGAGCTTCAATAATTCAACTATATCTCTCAAACCACAACTCTGATTGAGATGAAACCAGTGGCATATGAAACTAAACTCAAAATGCGTCCTTTAACATCAGAATCAACATTAAATAATCTTAGATGAGGCATATATGGATGTTTGAAGTTGAAATTCAAATCACCCTCATATTCAGGAACAATTTTCGTATTTTGGACATATCTCTCAAACTACACGTCCAAATGAGTTCAAACCGGTGCCATTTAAAAGTAGACTCAAAAATATTTCCATGGATATATAATATGTCAATTGTGGAGTTATATTCAATGCGATATGACTTCTGGAAGTTGATGCTCAAAAATACATATGCTGTCTACACTCATCGGATCATAACTTGGAGAATACAATGAGTTTAGAGCTGATTCCTTTTGCATTGGAATATAGATGATGATAGCTCTCTAATGATCAATTATTTATCATACTTAAAGTCAAAAATGAGTTGATCATATTTTGAGTCCACTATTCACACACCCGCAAGATGTTCCAGATGCACTTGAGTCCTGAGAGTTTTGGAATGAGAGTTTGTTCCAGAGACTTCGCAATATCAGCTGATATGAAGTGCACTTGAGTTTGAGGATGACAACTCGAGTTCTATGAAGCAATACACTCGAGTCATGAAAGTTCTGACATAAGAGTTCATTCTCGACAGTCTTGCAGTCTGAAGAAAACGTGGCACACTCGAGTTCCTTGGCATGCACTCGAGTTCTCAATCAATAATGCACACGAAATTAGCAACGCACTCGAGTTCCCATTTATGCACTCAAGTTCTCCATCTTGCTGCACTCAAATTTAGAGAGTGAAAGACAAGAGAGTTTATTCCAGAGACGACCAAATCCTGAAGAGATCACGATGCACTCGAGTTCGTCAGCTAGCACTCGAGTTCTGAGTCATGTTGCACTCGAGTTCCAGAAGTGCACTCTTGCGAGTTCATGGCTGAGACTACCTGGAGACGTGGAAACATTACTATGCACTTGAGTTATATAGTGTGAACTCGAGTTTGGCAGACGCTGAAGTAAGAATGTATCCGAATATGCTTAAACGTCATTTAACATTTATTTCAAGTGAAAAACAGGAGATCAAACGTTTGGGTTGCATCTTCAAGTTTAGAGATTACTCATGGCATTCATCGTCATGAAAAGTGATGAGACCCAGAAAGAGGAAATCTAGTCTTTGGCCAATGATTCAACATATTTATGATTAACACTTCATTGTATTGATATTTGATGTATTGTTACAAAAAGAACAATGAAGAGACCATGGAGAGAGGAAAAACCATGTTTGGAGAAGTGGAGAGTCCACTGACAACGGCTAGTTTTTTCAAACGTGAAAAAGGTCAAAAAAACAATGCAATTCTAACGGAAATGATGAAATGCTATCAACAAATCAAGATTTAGCAACAACAAATCATGGGCAACAAGAGTATTCAATAAACTATTCAACGAACGTGCCAAACGGAAAGAAAGTAAAGTCAAAGCATTTGTGAGAGATCAACAGAAAATGCTGAAGAATCTATCAGAGCACATGATGGGCTTCAAAGGGCAAATATTCAAATACATGCAACAGTCAAATAAAGTAATAACGGACAAATGCTTACAACGGCTATCTTAACTCAGCTATAAATAGAAGAGGTTTCAAACAGAGACAGCAGGGAACAGAACGACGATACCAACATGTTGTTATCATGAGACATCCATCTTAAGTTCTCTCTGCTCTTATCTGTTTATACTATCATGTACATTTGAGAGTGAATACTTGTATTGTACTACAGTGAGAATTTATCCACTCTATGAGAGAGCCTATAAACACTTCATCTATATGTTTGTATTGATCTCAAGGTAAAGGGACCTTAAGAGGGTTGAATTCCTTACGGGAAAGCTGTTATCGGTTAGACTTTCTGCTCGTAAGACTTACAAAGTGCAAGCAGTAGAGAACGTTACTGCTCATAAGACTTACACGGGTAAGCAGGAGAGAAAGGTCTTTGGGATTGCTTTACTCAACTTACCGTAAGAGAGTGTAAACCTTACAGTGTGTAAGGGGGAGTAACTTTATAAGAGATTTGTAGCAGCTGTTCTTGTGCCCGATTAAACAAGAAGATAGTAGATTGGAAATCTCAGGAGGAGCCTGAGGACTGGACGTAGGTCATCGTGGATTGGACCGAACCAGAATAAATCATAGTTTGCATATTCTCTTCCTTAAGCTTTTACATTTCCAGCATATAAGATTTATATAACTGCTTATGATTTTATACTTCCATATATATTAATTTGATGAGTTGCGAAAAGATTTTAAAATATCATACTTTATTATCGTACACCCAATTCACCCCCCTTTTGGATGTCAGCCGGTCTAACACTTTGTACATATGACTTCTAATTTTTTATCAAAGCCAATTTCTTTAGTCTTGGCCTTCAAACTTCCATCATTTCTCACAAAGTTTGCAACCACAAATTGTTTTAGTGATGATCGTGTTTGCAGCTCCCCTTCTATGATTGAAGAAGGACATCTTATGCGATATCTATCCTCCTTAGCCTTTTGTGAATGCTTACTCTTTTCTTCCTTTGACAGTTTATCCATGCCTTCCTTGCTTCTTTGTCTGCGTCTTGTATTGTGTTGTGTTTTCCTTTCCTTATTTTATCAAAGCAGTATTCTCGCTTAAACAATTGTGCTCCATTCAACCTTGGCTTCCCACCTTTCCTTCCTATTCTTTTGACCATGCCTTCTTACAAATTTTTACACTGTTAAAATATAAATATATAGACGATATCATTGCAAATATTTATAAAGTATCAAAGCAATGTAAAATAAGCACAGTATAACTATAAAGAATAATGTTTCTTAAGCTTTATGTCATTTATGAATTTTGTACTTTGTACGGTTTTAAAATTGACAAAGGGCCCTTTCCTATATAATGTAATGTATTATTAAGGTCATTATTTGTATACTTAAATTCGTTGATAAGCTATATTCTCAGTATCAACAAAATCCATACAAGTTTATTGTTTGATTTATAGCTACTGTTTCCACTTTATCTTATGCAAACTATCATGATTTGATGGGCATTCCAATATATTATGCTCCCTTCTTTATGTTCAGGTAAATAGATTAAACAGTGAGAGCTTTTATCAAGGTGTACGATTGCTTATGGTAATCTGTAAAGTGCTCTACAAATATTGTAAAGACAACAAAGTACATCTTCATGGAGGAAATTTCACTTTGTCATATGACACTAATATCCCTCACCAGGTAAAAATTCAAACAAATGGTAATAAAAATTGCTTATTACATGATTAAGTACCTCATTAAGTTCATTTACTTTTACTATGTTCACTCTTGTTAAGTTTCTTAATGGTTCTTACTCAGTCCAAATGGAATGCATACTAAGAAGGACATAACCAAATTTATAATACAACTCCTTCATACTATGAAAGACAGAACCACATTGTCCGAACTAACCATCTGATTATATGGATCTACTTATATTTATGAATCACAGTGGCTCTAGCATGGAAATCATAGGTCAAAATACTATAAAAGATAGAACAACATAGCCTTTGCATATGTTCGTTTAGTACATACTACTAAAGTATTTCTAATAGGCCCCAAACATGAAGTTGTTCTATAAAGTTTCATTTTTCACAATAATTACTTTGAGCGTAGTAATAAAGAAGGCAATGCTTTAGTTTTCTTCCTCTTTAATGAAAGGAGCACATAGAATATACCCAATTGATCAAATCAACATATGCAATACAACAAAGGAGAAACAAAGTTAAATATGAACAGAATAGCCAAAACCTAAGTTTAAATCCTTATGGTATTTGAGCCTTTATTGGTATGGGTATATGACGGAGTTTAATCCTTCTAGCTCTCCATTCTTGTAATGAGAACTATGTTTTAGCGTAGAGGGTGTGTTAAAGGTATGAATAAAACCAATGAGATGCTTTTATTTAATAAGTTGAAATATGAAATCTAATGAAACTAGCTTCTATTATAATTTAAATGTCATATGCACCATTTAGGTGGTCCTTTCAAAGTTCGCAATGTAACATAGTCATTTAATTTCTCTTTAAGGTGCCACCAGTTAAACTCTTGGGACCTTTGGAGCAAAGAAGTACATATGAGGGTATAAACCAGCAGTTATCTGTTGAGGAATCTATATTACAATATCTTGATATGGCAATTTCACAGGTAAAGTTACTGAGAACTGAAATACATAACAACTGGCACGAGCTAAGATAACCAAGTTCAGAATTTGAAAAAGAATATCATGTTAAATCATACCACTCTTCACAATAATCTACATATCACCAAATAGTATTTCCCGCCATTATATCAACAACGGAAATCACATATAAAGGTCACCCTTATTATGATATGCTATGCAGGTACTAGTTAACTAAACTCGAAACTAATGAAAGAAATATATGAGTATACGTCTATAATCATAGGGACCAAAGTGAATGTATGGCCTTCAAATAAGAACACTTTTTCCAGAAAGAATCCTTTACACCACCGCCATATATTTAACTTCTGTTTGTAAACATGCATAAAGATGAGGAATTAAGAAAATCAAAAACTAACCAGTATGATTAATACTGCTTGTCTTTCTTTTGTAGAACGTCCTAGTCAACTGTAATATTTTGTGTTGACTTTTTGTTTTAATAATTTATTTAAAACTTGACGTGAAATCTTGAGATTGAATTTATAGCATCCTATCAATAACTTGCACAAATGCATGCAAAAGAAAAGTACTCTATTTACTCAAGATTATTTTGAGACAATTATTAGAGAATCCTGCTAAAAGTTAGCCTAATAAAACCAAAACCAAATTGAATAAGAGACTTGTAATAACTTAGATAATTGGTTTTTCAACCAACAAAAATAATTTATAGAGCAGGAAGAGATGCAAACTACTGCATGGAAAACCTATAAGAAGTAAGTTCATGGAGGAAAATCCTCAAAACGCTCATACCATACACATCAAGTGAAGGAACAAGACAACAAAGGACAACCCTGTACTTCACATATAAAGTTAAGAAGTAAGAGACTAATCAGGAGCTCGTGAATATCTAACATATTTTCTTAAGAATACAAACCAAACACAAATCTAAACCATAGACAAAAGATTGGCTTCTATTTGTTCTTCATTTTTCATTATGGAAACCTGTGTACTTTCTAGATGTCTAAAATTCTATCCAGGCAACACATAATATTAATGTATGTTTATGTCTCTAGCCTCTGAATGCTCCCTCGCATTTCTAAGTATGTAACATTTCTAAGGAATAAAGAAAAAAATATGTCTTGTATACAAACTAAGTCTGGTCAGGTGAGAATTTTTTGCTCTTCTGAAGTGTTCCAACCAAATCTACATGAAATAGGCAATCCAAGTTCCAACATTACCTTACCATTTTCTCATTCCATCAGTCATTGATTTTATTAAATGTAATTGCTTATCTACATCCTAATCTTTTAGCCTTTACATTAAAGACAACACAAAGCTTCATACCTTCATTGCTGTTGAAGCCTTTGCAAATAGGCCACGATCCGTCGCACCCTCAAATAGAGCATAATTCGGCACCAATGCAAAGACCTAGTCGCTTCATCACCGCCGTAAAGACCAAGAGAGTTTATCACAGCTCAGAGACCCAGACTCCACCACCATAGCAAAGACCTAAGACTTAATTGTTGCTACAAAGATCCACACTCTGCTACAATAGCACAAACCCAGACTCCGCCGCCGCCGTAAAGACCCAACACTTCATCGTCATTGCAAACACCTACTCTCGTTCGCTTCTGTCGATCTCCTCCTCCTCCTTTCACTCTTCAAGTTAGCGGGGTATTGCTTTGAGGAAAATTTAATTCCTTCTTTATTCACTTATTCAATAAAGGCAAGGTGATCATTTTACTTATTGTTTTATTTCTGTTCAAAGACCTCAGTACCTAAGGTCCTATTTGGAAAATATCTTCCTAATGAGGTCTTTTAGGGAAATTATCCCTTCTTTTTAATAATGATGATGATGATGATGATTTTTTTAGTTGCACCATTATGTACTACATGATTATAAAAAATTTATTAAATTACATTAAATTTTTTTAAACACTTTACTTTCATTCATTAAATTCTATATTTTTCTCATTAAAAATTGTTTTAAATTTTAGGGAAAAAGATGTTTAAATACCATTTCAACTTCCAAAACCTACAAAAGTGTATTAAAATTTATAAAGGACAGAGAAGGATTGGAGTAGAAATCTAGGTTTTTCATACTTTTGCTTGAAGGAACCATGTCCAGTCTTCAGTTGTCTTTACCTTGGCAATAATGATGGCAAACGACAACAATTCATTGTTTGCATCAAAGGCAGAAGCTGATAACAGAGTTCCCTTATATGGTCTACTTAAATGGCTCCAAAAATATACAATATAGGTCTGGTACTAGCAGTGAACCTTTCTATACAACAACTATATGCTATAAATACTCACTTAAAGATGTTGCTTCCACTAACTACCCATCAACTACCCATTCAGTCTTGTCATCAGTTTCCTTTAACTTATCACATATCCATGATATTAACATATATATTTGTTTAGGTCTACCATGAATTTCCACCATTTCCTTTTCCTTTGCCCTATATGTTTGCTTATATGTCAATTCCCTACTATAATCTCTTGTTAAACTCTTCCTTATTTCATTTGGATGCTTGTTTGTGTGATTTCTAACCTCTTCAATAATAATTGATGATGTCAACCTAGCACTTTGAGCGTGTGTCACTTGAAGAGTGTCTTGGGATGTATGAACATGTTCTTTGGTGTATCTTATCACACGTAGGAAATGAGTGCTCTTCCCAATTACCCTCGCAACTATCTTCCATGGACATTCTGATGGTGATGACATTGTTGTTACATCATAGAGTCTAGTGTTATATATACCCCATTTGGTACACTGAAATTGATTTTGATAGAAATGAAAATAGATATGGAAATGGACATGTAAATAAGATTTAAAAGTATGTTTGATATATCATGGAAATGAGGCCTTATTTCTATGTTAAAAGACCAAAATGCCCTTCTAAATTAAAAAAAACCATCAGAGACACAAAACCTTCATCTCCTCCGTATAAAGCTATGAAGGTCAAGATTTCAACAAATCTATGAAGTTAAGCATACTATCTGGCATCATCTAGCATAAAGCTTGATTTTGACAACTGAAGTTGACAACTTCATTGACTTTGGTTGTATGCTGGTTCGTCTCCTCCGCATAAAGCTTATTATTTCACCAACAAAGTTGAATGCTTTAGCAAGTTCTTAGCTTTGGGTTGTACAGATCCATGGTAGGGAAAATGATCTTAACCTTTAATCGATTTTGCCATTGAAGCTAGATACTTGAAGCTTTGATTGTTCAATCGTCGAACTCAGGCATTTCTCAAGGTTGAAATAGAGATGATAGGGTTGCATGGTTGAAGATGAAGAAATAGAGAAGATAAAGGTTGACGTCCCAAGGTTGCTACTCTCTGCCACCGGCGGCGGCAACGGATTTGCAAGCACAAGCCACCAGAGGATTTCACTGAGTGAAAGACTGAGGTCGATAGGGTGAAAATCGAAAGGGTAGAAGCCAAGGTTGAAGATGGAATTTAGCACATGGAATTCAATTTCATCTCTTTCGATGGATATGGAAATGGAATTTTTTTCAAATTCCATGCTACCAAACATGCTTAGAGCATGGAAATAGGTTCCATTTCCATGTAGACAATTCCATCGTACCAAACGGGGCCTTTGTTATATAGTGTTTTGTGTTCACTATTTTGTTGTATATATATGACTAACATTATCCATTTATGTATGAACATATTGTTAGTATGAATGATATGCTCTTATGACTTGTGTTTCTCTCTTATGTTATATATTCATACTGTGGACAATTCAATATTTCTATCCAAAAAAATTTTCTAGAAACTTGCTTTCAAAATAGATAAGTTTTGTCATCATCAAAATGGGGGAGAATATTAGATTTCATGTTTTAATGATAACAAATCTTAGAAAGGTTTTGCAAAGGATTTGAAAGATGAACAAAGTATTTTGAACAAGAAAAGATCACTATTTTGCAAAAATTGTTGGATCACTCGAGTAACCACTTGAGTGATATGATTTCATCACTGCAAGTGATCACTTGAAGTAGAAAAACATATCACTTGAGTGATGTGATAAATCCTAGCTAAACTATCATGGTGAAATAGTTTTACAAAAGAAGATCACTCGTGTAATCAATTAAGTGATCATAACCAAATCACCATAGTGAATCATCCAGTGATCAATATTGCAAAAATTTTCAAAGAGAAAATCACTTAAGTGACTACTCGAGTAATGTTCCAAGCTCACTTGAGTGATATGTTAAATCTCATTACTAGCATACCACTCAAGTGATTTCTTCCAGTGATGTTGCTTTGAAGTATTTTGAAGAAAATGTTACTCGAGTAATGACTTGAGATCACTTGAGTGATGAGACAAAGAGTATCACTAGCACATCACTACAGTGATCCTAGAAGTATTCTGAAATCTAAAAAATTTTCTAAATAGGAAATCACTCGAGTGACCACTCAAGTGATGTGTTGAAACAACATCACTAGCAAAACTCTTTAGTGATATGATCAAGTGATATGCTTTTCTAAAAATTCATAGGAAATAAGATCACTTGAGTGAACATTCGAGTGACCCTGTAATTCTTCATTACTAGCTGATCACTCAAGTTATATATCAAGTGACCTGAAACAAGATCACTCATGTGATCCTATTTTGTACATCACTAGCACATTACTCCAGTAACCTATTCAGTACTTTGTAAGATTTTCAAACTGCTAAGAGAAGATCACTCTAGTGATGCTTTCCTAGAAAATAGAGCATCGCCTTGAAACTTTTAAAATCATTGTAATGATTGTGTAACTTGTTCTTATTGCTTCTAATCACTCTAACTCTTCATTATATATTAGTGCTTAAATATTTTTCAGGTGATCAAATAAGGATTAACACATAAATTGAAAAAAGCATTTTTGTGTTAGAAGCATTAAATGCAAAGGACATTCAAATGACAAGCATTCTCTGCTCTAACGGCCAATTCCCTAGACACAAAAGAATTTTCAGAGACTTCAACGGCTATAACGAGGATCAAGGAAACTCAAATAGATACATTCCATAAGACAATGGTCATTAATTCACTCTTCTTATAAATACCCAGAGCATTGAAGACGAAAAAATGAACTTTTACAAAAAAAACTTAATATTACATTTATTGTAAAGTCTTAAGCTCTTAAATTCGAGTTTGTACTTTAGTGATCATGTATCTATTCTTGTAAGAGACATTTATTATTGTTCTTTGAAAAATAACTTGCTTGTATTGAGGCACCAAAAGCCCAACGAATCTTAGAGAATAGTGGAAATCTCAAATGGCTTTTGAGGACTGGACGTAGGTCAAATGGTCTGAAAAGAACCAATATATATCTCATGTATTTATTTTTTATGACATTTCTTCAACTTTATTCTATTTCTTTAAGGTTTACATTAAATCTTGAGTTTTTAATTATCAACCAATTCAGCCCCTCTTGGGTGAAAGTCTTGTTCTAACATTTGATATCAAAGCTAAGTCTTCTTGTTTCAAGCTTTACAACCTAAGAAGGATCCAATGATAAGTATGGGTGAATGAATACTTTTTGATAGGGCTTCAAGAACAAGATCACCAAGATTATATGGGGGAATGTATTTCCTTTTGGAAGGCCAAATTCAAAGTATTCATGATCGCAAACGAATATGGTCTTTGGCAAGTTATTCAAGATGGATAGTATGTTTCTATGAAGAAAGTAGAAGAAAGAATGGTTCCAAAAACACCTGCGGAATTTGATGACAATGACAAGAAGCTGGTGACCCTCAATAGCAAAGCCATTATGATGATTCAAAGTGCTTTAAGCCAGAAGGAGTATTTCAGAATATGCACTCTTCCTTCAGCCAAAGATATGTGGGAAGCCTTGAATATTGCTCATAAAGGAACTTACGAAATCAAAGAAAATAAAGTCAATACTCTTATCACCAAGAATGATCTTTTTTGTATGAAATCTGGAAAAAGTATAGTTGAGTATGAACTCAGATATACACATATAATCAACCAACTCACTGTACTGGGAAAGACCTACGATCAAAATTCTCAAGTGAGAAAAATCCTCAATATTCTCTCTAAGGAATGGGAAGCCAAGGCCACGACAAAAGAAGAAGGTAAAGGAGAATCAATAAGATCTGTTGCAGCTCTATTTGGAAGCCTTTCCGAATATGAAGGAAAGCTAAAATTCAAAAGAGAGCTAGAAGAGATAGATGATAAGAAAAAGAAATGAGTAGCTCTTAATGTGATCAAAGAAAAAGAACTAAAGGAAACAAAGGAGGAAGATGATGAACTTGGAATAATTGTGAGAAGATTCAAAAAGTTTTACAAAAAAAGATTAAGGGTTCAAGAAGTTCTTTCTACAAAGAAGGCTCTAGTAGTAGAAAAGAAGAAAAAGACCATATCATATGCATCGAATGTGATAAACTTAGACCTATCAAATTTGAATGTCGTATTTATCCCCAACACTCCATAATGAAGGTTGTCTTGTTTACATAAAGCCCTAACTTTTTTTCTACTAACACCTTCAAACCCATTGAACCACACCTAAAACCCAACAACATGAATAATGGGAAGAAGATGGTAATGGTCCGATTAATGTGAAAAAAGATCATGCTTGTTGAAAAATTACTTAAACTTTCCACTTTTCTTAGCTTTCCTTTCTCCAACGTCGATAAGCTCTCTCCTTCGTCACCTTCACTTCAGAGCATGGCAACACTCCTTTTATGAAAAAGGAGAGTTTAACTCATAATTTTATATTAAAAGGGGCATTTTGGTCTTTAAGCCAAAACATGAAAAACTCATATTCTTACCACATCCCTTCTTTGTCCTTCGCAAGTTTTAATAGATTTTTTGTTTTGTTTTGGAAGTTGAAGTGACATTTAAATGTTTTTTCCCTAAATTTTTAAGTTCTAATAAAAAAATTATTAATGGTTTATTTTAGTTTAATAATCTAAATAAAAATTTGTTAATATTATATAGGCTAAAGTGTACTTTTAGTCCTTTAAGTTTTACATGAGGTATATTTTTGGTTCCATAGCTTTATAAAATATAATTTTGGTCATATATTTCTAGCACAGTTAATATTGCTAACGAAAAATGTTGACGTAGCAAATTCAAGTAATGATTGTGCATCTGACAAAGCATATTTAATTTTTAATTTTTAATTTTTAATTTTTTAATATAATATATTTAGATTATTAAACTAAAATAAAATGGAAAATCGGAACAAATGAAATCGAGGTTTTACTATTTAAATTATTAAACTAAATTTTTAATAAACTAATATATTTAGATTATTAAACAATAATTTTTTAAGACAATCAAGATTTTGATATTAACTGTTTCATTAGACTTTTAGATATTTTTAATTTACACATATTTTAAATTTAAGATTGATATCACTTTATTACACAGTCATCACTTAAATTTACACAATCATTATCTTAATTTGTTGCGTCAGCATTTTTCATTAGCAACATTAACAGTATTGGAATTATAGAACAAAAAGTATATTTTATAAAGTTAAGAGATTAAATGTATACCTCGTATAAACTTAAAGGACTAAAAGTATGATTTCAATTATTATATATTGTCCTCTATTTTAGACTAAATAATACTTCTAAAAATTAATCTATGTTTTAGATAAGAGAAAATAATTTTCAATTCAACTTATGGTTTCTACTCTCACAAGATTCATTCTATTCTTTTCTTTACCCAACTTTTGTCATGAAAACAAATCACAAGTTTTACCCTTATTTAACCAAAAAATTCCTTTTAAAAAAAAATAAACTTGACAATATATTTTCAAAACAGAAATTTTTTTTTTTTGCTCCACAGGGGGTATTCACCAAAGCGAGCCTGATAACTAATTCCTCAAGTACTATCGGACTCAAGATGAGGATGACCCTCCCAAACGAATTTTCTCCATACACGTTGTTCTAAGGATCAAATATGGGACTAGAGCGCTTAAAGAAACGCAAGTTCCTTACCACTTAATCTAACCCGCGTTGGTTTATTTATTTATTTAATGAAACAATGCATTTAAGATCCATCTGGAGTTGGGCTGATTGGGCTTTAGAAGTTTCCCATAACAAATTTCAGGCCCATGAGGTCTAAAAGGCCTCAACGGAACGTACTTTACCTCTTCTCTTGGGGTATAAAATTTATATTTAATCTTTTTTTAAAAAAAAACTAAAGGGACAAACACTAGTAATCTAAAGTTCAATTGTATACAGCTGAAGAATAATTGTTCCAACTAAAAATTGAGTTTCATGTTTCATATATTATGATGTGATACTGAGATAATTGTAAGCATATTATGATATTTTTATCAATCATTTATAGACATAAACTTATAATTATAATTGTACAGTATAAAAAAACAAATTCCATACTGTTTCGTCAATTATACAATATATATAAAACAATTTCTAGACTGTTTCGTCAATTTTCACCCCATCAACATCCATGACCACGTATCCTAATCTCATTGGAACCGAAGATATTTGAAAATAATAATAATAATCATGATGTAATATCAATATTCATATTAGTGTCTATTTGGTCTATTAAGGATATTCCTAGGGACAAACAGATATTTTTGCCAAGAAAATGAAATGAAAAATATTGATTATGTTATGATTTTTCAAATCATTTATGAAATAAATAATATTATTAATAAAGGGGTTAATGTAAAAAATACTTATAAACTTTTAATCAAAGTACACCCAACACTATATACTTTTAAAAGATGTAAAAATATCCATAAATATTTAAAATATAAGTAAACATATTTGTACATCAAATTTAACTTAACATTATTATTTTTTTATAGTGGAGTACACACTTTTTTTACACATACATATGTCATAGTGGTAGTCTATATTTAATAGTGCTGATATTTTGACTCATGTTTTAAATGTTGATGGGAAATTTTTTCACCACAAAAAAATATAGGGTAAAGGTGCAGTTATGGCCCTGAACTATTTTCAGATGTGTAATTTAGACTCTGAACTATTTTTTGGTGTAATTTTGACTTGAAGAAATAAAATTGGAGCAATTATGGACTTCAACTAACGAAAGTGAAACATCCGTTTGCCATGTCATCATTTTGTTTGGGGAAAATAACCATTTTGCCCTTTCAATTTTGTGAAATTTTGTAATTTTGCCCTTAACAATTGTGTGACACTTTTAAATTAATAAATGATCTCCAAAAATTTTGAAATTTTCCAAAATAAAAGTAGACATGATAAGCTTTAATTTGATAGGTCATATGAAATTTTATTTGGTCAAAATGACCATTTTTCCCTTACAATTTTCGCAATACTTAAAAAATTGGCGAATTTGTCACCAAACTTTAAAAATTCATATATAATTGTATAGATATCCAATTGGGATGGTTGCAAAGCCTATGTAACCCTTATTAAGTCTAGTTTTATGAAAAAAAAAATATAACCTTTAGCCAATAGGAACCTCAACATTCACAGAATTTTTATTTTTGAAGTCTGTTCCAGAAAAAAGTTAAATTCGCTAGGAAAAATTCAAAAATTTATTTCTCCTTGTATACAAGTTAAAGTTTGCCCAGCGAATTTAACGTTTTTCTGGAGCAGACTTCAAAAATAACAATTCTGGGAATGTTGAGGTTCCTATTGGCTAAATGTTATATTTTTTTCCATAAAATTAGACTTAATACGAGTCACATAGGCTTTAGAATCACCCCAATTGGATATCTATACAATTATATATGAATTTTTAAAATTTGGTGATAAATCAGCCAATTTTTCAATTATTGCGAAAATTGTAAGGGCAAAATGGTCATTTTGAGAAAATTAAATTCTATATGACCTATCAAATTAAATCTTATCATGTCTACTTTTATTTTGAAAAGTTTCAAAATTTTTGGAGATAATTTACTAATTTAAAAGTGTCACATAATTGTTAAGGCAAAATTGCAAAATTTTACAAAATTGTAAGGGCAAAATGGTTATTTTTTCTAAATAAAATGATGACGTGGCACGTTAGTTGAAGTCCGCAATTGCTCTAATTTTATTACTTCATGGTCAAAATTGTACCTAAAAATAGTTCAAGTCAAAATTACACCTCTAAAAATAATTTAATGTCATAACTACACATTTACCCAAAAATATATTACACTTTTAATTAAATCTTATGAATAATTTTATACCTTTAACCTTTAATAAAAATATAGTGCGATTCAGTGGCCGACAACTCATCTGGGCTGTTTGATTTTTGATGGAGCTATTAAAATGTTGGTGACAGATGGATACAGTATATAGCAAATATTACGTCCTAGGGCTCCGGTTGCCTAATAATTATGATTAAAGATTTAAAATTTTATAATTATTTTCAAAATGTACAGAATTTAGTTTTTCAGGGTAAAACACATATATTAATTTTTTTCGTGTTGCAGTTATTTTGTATTGCCCTTAGTTTTCCTTCTCATATAATATTTTGAAGTGTTGCTGTCAAAGTTTCCTCAAACTAACATTGTTTTCTTGGAAATGTAGCAAAAATGTTATAGACATCCATATTACATTAATTTGTTATTAAAGTATTTTATGTTTTTTGCTGAGGAACTTACAGCAATTACTCATAAAAACAATATATTTATCGTTATTTTTATGTTTATTCAAGCTATATTATTTTAAAAGTTATCAATGAAAGAATATAGGGAAACCTCTTTTAAAATTTAAAATAATCATAATTATATATTATTAATATTTAATATATTGAGTTAAGAAATAAATTTTAGATAAAAATTTTAAAACAATAAATTTTTTAATAACAATAATCATAAATTTGAATTAATAAATAAAATGTTAAGAAAATAATCTTGTAAAATTAATATAATATATTCAAATAAAAATAATAAAATTATTTATATTGTCGGCACCCAAGTCAAAACGTGATGAGGTTGTCCAAGGCACTGTTTGACAGAATCAAAGATGAAAGGATATAAGTGTGATGGGTGTTTGGAAAATCCACGAGAGTCCTCCAAATTCTAATTTTTTTAATTATAATTTATGATATAGGAGAAAAATTTTATCTTAATTTTATATTAGTGGGCACAACAATATATTTTGACTAAAATTAATTTTTCTGGATTATTATTTATAAAATTGATTTATAACAATTGATTATGAGAAGCTTATCCTTTCAGTAGTTTATGACTAGGCTAAGGTTTTAGCTACAAAAAAAAATATTTTAGTACTAAGAGAAGTACAAAATCAATGTTTTACAGCATATAATTGATTATCAATTCAATATAAACATGCACTAATTATAAGAGTCAAAATCATTCGTTTTCATAAGAAATACCCAAATATCTTTATATATGTCAAAATTAATTATGAATTCAAAATAACTTTATTTTTTTAAATACCAAAACAGTCTTTGTCAATGAATAAAAAATCGGACCGGACCGTCCAGTTGAACCGGTGAACCGGTTAGTTGTCCAGTCTGGTTTAATCATTGAACTGTGAACCAGTTTGAACCGGGAAAATCGGTTGTTTAACTAGTTAGACCAGTTATATTTTTTTATCTTTTTTTTTATGAAATACATTTTTTGTTATTCTTCTAACTATTATCCCACGCTATTTTTTAGGAGAAAATGAAAGGTTGAAGACCAAGATGAAGAGAAAAGTAGGTAAAGAAAAAACAAATTTATAAAAGAAGAAGAAGATAATGAAAAAAAATATTTAAAAAGATATAATAATTATAGAAAATGATATATCATTATATAAGTATAGGCATCATAACTAATACTAATAGATTTTAAGCATTTTTTTAAAGATTTTCATTTTTATCTATAAAAGTTTAAAAATATATTAATATATATACTGTCACTAATAAATTTTAATATAACCGGTCCGACCACCGGTTAGACCCCGATTGACCCATTGATCATTGAACATGTATCGTGACCGGTTCATTGCTCAGTCCAATTTTTTGTTCCTTAGTCCTTAAAAGCCAAAATTAATTATAAACTAAGAAATTTTATTATCTCGTAAAAAATTGATTTAGGCATGTAAAAATATGAGGAAAACGCAGAAAAAAATAAATAAATAAGAAAACTTGTAAGTACTTTAAAAAATAATTGGTGAAAAGCTTGTATTAAAAAATTTTAGGGAAAATTACTGACATGTCCCAAGGATCTAAAAAAATCACACAACAGTCCTAATCCAAATTCATCTACCAAAAAGGTCCCTAGGGACTGAAATGTGATTAATTAAGAATGTGAAATTACCTTATTGCCCCCAATGAATAAAAATGGAGAGGAGTGGCAGAGGAGTTGGTGTGCGTTTATTCTGAAAAAATTGAAGAAAGTTACGGTGGTGTGATCAACTTTGTAGGTCCAATGTGGAAGAAAAATAAATGTCGTTTCTAGGCAAGGCTGAGAGTTTGCAGCTTTTATCCATTGTCTTAAGGCTAAACATTGATTTCTTTTTTTTTTTTTTTGTATGTTCGTTGTATTCAGATTCAATGGTTGTTCAAAGGTTAGAGTTTGGGGTCATTAGAAAACTATTTACTCTGTCCTAGGTAAGTAGAGCTAAGGTTTTACTAAAAATATCATCTTGACCATTAAAGTTCATATTTCATTGTGTTTGGGTAGGGTTAATACATTTCTGCTCTGTTTTTTGACATGGTAACAGAAAGATTTCTCTGTTCTAAGTGGGAATGGATGAATGTGATGAATCTTTGTTTGCTTAAAAATGTTGATATAAGATTTAAAAAAAAGTGTTGTGAATACGTGCATTTATAGTTGTTAATATGGTTGTTGCAATTATTAATACAAAGTATATGTTTGGATAGGGTTAGTAAATTTATGCTCTGTTTTTTAGCATGGTAACAGAGGGATTGCTCTATTTTAAGTGGGAATAGATGAATGTGATGAAGGTTTATTTGCTTAAAAATTCTTATGTAAGATAAAAAAAAGTGTTGTCAATACATGCATTTGTAATTGTTAATATGGTTGTTGCAGTTATTAATACGAAGTATATGTTTGGGTGGGGTTAGTAAATTTATGCTCTGTTTTTGGGCATAGTAACTGAGGGATTTCTCTGTTTTAAGTGGGAATGGTTGAATGTGATGAATGTTTGTTTGCTTATAAAATGTTGATATGATCTAAAAAAAAGTGTTGTTAATACGTGATGTTGTAGTTGTTAATATTGTTGTTGGAGTTGTTAATACAAAGTGTATGTTACAGATTGTCATGAAAGATGGCAAGTACTTCAAGGATGAATCTATCTTTTTTCTTTCATGTGGGGGGTTTAAATGGTGGCGAAGATGAAATGCAATATGTTGGTGGTTTGATAAGAATAAAATGCATGAAGGTGGAAATTGTCACTCACTCAAACAACTTAATATTTGGATGTTATATAACATTTGGATATGATATGATATTCAGTTGTGAAAGTACGCTCGTGAGTTTCCAAAATAGGCACAAACAATTATTACAATTTCTAATATGCAGTTATGATAGGCTGGACGTGAAATTTCTAAACTCCTCTAGGGAGGAAATTAGCTTGTCAAAACAACTCATGCAGTTGTAAAAATATGCATTACGACTTGTGAAAACAAGCGTAAGCTCTTGTCAAAATTAGCAAATTTGAAGTTTCAAAATTTCTTTAGGGACGAAAATCGAGTTGTTAAGATAACTCATCCACTTGTCAAAGTAAGCATAATCACTTGTAAAAAAAAATGAATATACATTTGTCAAATTTGGAAAGTTAGGACTTTTGAAATTTTTAAAGTCCTCTGGGTATAAAAATACAGTTATCAAAATGACTTATGCACTTGTCAAAATTACCACAATAAGTTGTTAAAATCCTGATAAGCAGTTGTGAAAGTTGGGCCTTGTGAAATTTTTAAAGTCCTTCTGGTATGAACATGCAATTGTGAAAATCACTCATACACTTGTCAAAATTGCTCCAATAAGTTGTTAAAATTCTGATAAGTAGTTATCAAAGTTGATACTTGTAAAATTTCTAAATTCTTCCAGGTATGAAAATGCAGTTGTCAAAATGACTAATGCACCTGTAAAAATAAGCACAAGCAGTTGTTAAAATTCTGAAAAGAAGTTGTAAATTACTAAGGTCAACATAGTCATTTCACATTCCCATTTAATCACATTTCAATTCTTAGGGATCTTGTTGGTGAAGGAATTTGGATTGAGACTTTTTTATAATTTTTTTAGATCTTTAGAACCTTTCAATCATTTTCCCAAAATTTTATTGGTTTGGAGGATAAATTGAAATATCAATATTATCTGTATATGAAATCTTATACAATACATAGTTTGTGTGTAAAAACATATTTAATTTACTCCAACCAATAAAATCTCTCAACGGGATTATCTTAAATTCTATTTTTAATTTTAAATATATGATTCAATTGATTTTTTTAGAAGATTAAAAAAATAATTAAATTATAATATATGATATAATTAAATAACTTATTTAATTTTTTTATTTTTAAAAAATAATTAAAATTTATATTTAATATCAGAGAGATAGTAATTATCAGTTAATATGTCTTGAGGCGTTTGTCACCCTTCATTAATTGTCGTCTGTCGCATCTCTCAAAAGTTGGAACCACACACACCCCACAATCATGTCCTCCCTACGCTTTTTCTTTCACTTCTCTCTCCTTTTCCCACATCCTTCTGTTCTTGATTTTAATTTTCTGAAAGAAAAAGAAAAAATTATATTTAGGTCTCAAATAAAAAAATATATAAAAAATAATCCTTTAAAATCTCAAAATTATATTTAAATTCTGTAAAATTTAAATATAATAAATTTTAATTGTCAAATACTTAAAGATTTATTAATAGACTCCTATGGACTTATCAATATACACATCGACTTATTAATGGATGCTTATGGACTTATCAGTGTAACGCTCATAAATTTGTTAGTTGACACCTTTAAACTTGTCAGTAAACACCCATAGACTTAGTGGGATAACTTCCAATCAATGACAATTTCTACTTAACAGATAATAATTTTGACTTTATGGGATAATATCAACGACTAAAGTAGTGATAACTTATTTCACACTATGGCAAAAAAAAAAAAAAAGATAACTTATTTCACAGCATATCAAGTGAGTATTTTTCATGAATAAAAAATTGGATCGGATCGGCTGGTTCGAGTAGTTGAACGGTGATCGATCGGTGGTCCGGTCCAGTTCATATATTAGACCGGTGAACTGGTCGAACCGGTAAAAACCGGTGGTTCGATCGGTTTACTTTTTATTTATTTATAAAATATATTTTTTTATTCCTCTAACTACTATTTCGCATTATATTTGAAGGAAAAATGAAAGTTTAAAGACAAAGATGAAGAGAAAATTAGATAAAGAAAGAACAAATTAAAAAAAAGAAGATTTTGAGGGATATAATAATTAATTAATTATAGAAAATGAGATATCATTGTATAAGTATAGGCACCATAACTAATACTAATAGATTTTAAGCATTTTTTTTCTAAAGATCTTCATTTTTATCTATAGGAATTTTAAAATATATTAATATATATATTGCCACTAATAAATTATAATATTTTAATATGACAGGTCCGACCATCAATTAGACCCAATTAACCCATTGACCTTTAAACCTGTATCGTGACCGGTTCATTGCCCAATCCGATTTTTTATTCCTCGAGTATTTCTCTCTTCTTTTGCATAGGATTAGTAAGGTAAAATCACAACAAAATTTAATCCCCAAGAAGTACTTCGAGCTTCACGGTGGTTTTTTTTTTTTTTTGGACTGATTGAGCTTCACGGTGATGACTGATTACTGGTTATAACATTTTATAGCCTTGATTGGGAATTCACTTATTTCAAGGAAAATTTTATGAGGTTAAGTATGTGTATGCATACACATTTTTAATATATATTATTAATGGGCTAAATTTATGTATTATTATAGTTAACTAGTTTAAAAGGAAAAAGTTTTATAATCTTAAAAAAGAGACCAAAATTTCATGGTAAAAAGATAAAGAAAAAGACATGATCCTGTATTGTATTTTAAAAAGAGACCAATAAACCTATCACGACATCTTCTATTTATTATATCTTGTTTTAAACAAAATCTTGTTATATATATATATATATATATATATATATATATATATATATTTCTAGATAGGTACGGTAAGATAGTTACACCGTGAACTAAAAACTTATTCATAAACTTATATCTTTTAATTGATTTATGATCTTTTAATTCAAGAGAAATAATTGATCATGGTTGGGAAGTTATAATATATCAATTTTGTTAAATTCTAAATTTCAATAATAAGTGAGAAGTTAAAAAAATTTATGCCAGTAAGGGGGTCATTGGTTTTTTTGGGGTTGATTTATGAAAATTTGCAATACCCTTTTTTTCAACGGGCATAAAGTCATGATTTTTTATTATATTTAAATTTTTTATTTAAAAAAATGATAGGAAGCCATAATTTATGATAAAATTTTCTATCATTGTCTTTTGATTTCAGATAAATTTAAAATTTAATATTTAAAGTTATGAACTTACACTAGTGCAAAAAGCGTATTTTAGACCTGCACAATTAGACCAGTTATTGCGGATAAGGTTTAAAAGAAAAACACGGTGGCAATTTTGTAATTAAATGAAAATTTTAAGACCGGTTCTATAGAAAACCGGTCTAAATGTCTAAATGATGTATTTAGACCGGTTTTTTTATAAAACCAGTCTCAAAAGTAAAATAATTAAAATAAAAAAAATCACTTTATTTTTAAGACCGGTTGTTTTTAATAACCGGTCTTAAAAAAACCCAGTCCACGCCTTTTTTTTGTAAGTTTTTGTTGCTGCTCTTTCTTCTCCTTCGTCTTGGTGTGCGTCTGTGGCTATCGGAATGCATTCTTTTTCTTCCTTCTTGTTTGCTATCAGTGGTTTGGTAGTTAAATATGTATGGGCAATTCGTCGAAGCCCTAATTAATTTCTTGCAGCAGGTATTTTTCTGTGAACCCTTTGTTTTCACGATTTCCCAATTTCTCTGATTCCGATATCGTCATTCCTCAATTTCATCGCATTTGTCTGTCTGTCTTTCTTCTTCTTTGATGTCTGTGGTTTTTTGTGAATAAATTTGCATGAGGCTTGGTTTATTTGGCTATATTCATTCTTAATCCCATCCGTGATAAATCTTGAATTTAATTTCAAGGCTTGTAAGGTTTTAAGCGTATTAATATAGCATATCAAGTACATATTTTCCCATAGAAATCATTTGTATACAATATCATGGTTACTGTCGTTCTCTACTTGATGGTATGTATGTGTTGATATGGGTATATGTGGTCCTTTGTAGAACAATTCTATTGTTTCATATCAACACACACAAAAGATTGGTGCTATTGTTTGATCTTTCTATATTATTTTTATAGAAACAGAGTAGGAAGATAGGTAGAAGGAGAGAGAAGTAGTGAGACAGAGAAGAACAGAGAGATTCGAGAGAAATAGAGAGAGCAAAAGGGACTCAAGGCTGCTGAATTATGCTTTTGATTAATGACAAAATCAACAATGTACATATGATCTTAAATGTCATATATATATATATATATATATATATATATATATATATATAGAGAGAGAGAGAGAGAGCTTATGTAATTAGGGGGTCAGGGCCATAGAACCGTTCCCTCAATCCTAATGACTAGTCATATTCAAATTAACTAAGGGATACAATTAAGACACTGTTTGGCTAATGCCTTTCTAATATAGATAATGCTACTTGCACTTTAACATTCCTCCTTTCATAACTAATTTACCTAACCATATCATTAAGGATTAGAATAAGCATTCCACTCCACTAAGAAGTCTGACAATGAAATGAGTAGTAGAAGATAAAGGTAACCAAATAAAATTGAGAGATACAAGAGTGGGAATATTTGAAATTATGATTGGTGAGTTATTTGTTTTTTTTTCTTCGTGGTCTTTTTTTTTGTAGTTATGACTGCTCGTTACTTGTTTCTTGTTCCAAGCATATATTGCTTTTTTTATGCCTATAGTAAATTGCTTCTAGTATCATGCTAAAATTTTGTGATAGTGTATCAATGTGATGATTACAAATTTAAAGGGAAAGTCTAATTCTAAAATTCTAAGTCTATTAGGCTAGTCTAAACGAAGTTGAACTATTTATATCCGACAAGCAATTTTGAAAAGTTGCATTTGGTTATTGCTGTGTAGTTTTCGCAATCTTCAAAGCCTTTGTTCCCGCGTGCAGTCGTCCCCATCATATGAAGCTGATATTTGCTGTGTAGTTTCCGGTCTTCATATATAGCATTTCTTCGAGTGATTGACAGGTAATTTAATTAGTCTTTGCCATTACATAATTGAAGTAATGCCTATGACATAATGGTTTACAATTGAATGAATATTTATAGTTTTGTATGCTTTATTTCTTTATTTAGCTATATCTTCAAATCATATCTCTCATCTTTTTTTTTGTTTTTAGGTTCTAGTTCTTCATGTTGTTTTGTAAGTGGTGGAGTAGGTTTTTTTTTCAAACATAAATATGAAATGAAATCAACTCATTGGTGGCCAATGTACTCCTTTTAGTCTATAGTATAAGTTACTTAGAAAGAAATTAATGCTTATTTGTCTCTGTATATTTCTCTTTCTCCTTTCGTACCTGATTTAACATGGTTAAAATTAGAAAATTTGGTCATTATGTAGTACTTAAACTAGGTAGCTTGATGAGTGTAATGATTTCATGCTCTCATCATACTCCTTTCTTTTATAGGGGAAAAAATATACAAAAAATATGTTGAAATATATGGATCGTAGTTGGGTAAACACTAAATGGATGAGTGTCGAATATGATAATAGGGTGAGGGGTTTTTTAGAATTTTTTAGAAGAAATGCGGATAATGACAGTAGGATGTTCTACTGCCCTTGTGTAGTATGTTTGAATGAGAAGCGCCTAAGTGTTGCAGACATATATACAAATTTAATTTGTGAAGGATTTGTAAGACTTATACAATATGAGTATGGCACGGTAAACAATTAGAAATGCCAAGCGCATCTCAATAAGGGGGAGTGACCTTTGATGATAATGACACAGAGCTGGATGATCGGATAGAGGATATTATTCGTGATGTAGGAGAAGAGGCTTTTGAGCTATCATATGCATATGATAATATGTGCAGTGATGCTGAAAAGCCACTGTACTCGAGGTGCACAAAATACCAATTGTTGAAAGCTGTATTGAAATTGGTAAGCTTGAAAGCACGGCATAGATGAAGCCACAAGATTTTTTCAGAAACGCTTGAGGCCTTTAAGGACATGCTTCCAGATGATAATGTGCTGCTTTGGCGATACTATGATGCTAAGAAAATACTGTGTCTACTAGGGATGAAGTATAAAAAGATCCATACATGCCCTAATGATTGCATATTGTACAGAAAAGAGCATGAAGAGAAGCAACAGTGTCTGATATGTGAAACCCCTAGGTACAAATCAAATAAGGCCCCTACAAAAGTTTTGTGGTATATTCCAATCATACCAAGGTTTAAACGCATGTTTGCTAATGAAATAGATGCCAAAAATTTGAGATGGCATGCGGATGAGAGGATTTTTTATGGAAAGCTTCGACATCTCCCTGATTTTTCTCAATGGAAGAAAATTGATCAATTATTTCCTAACTTCGGCGAAGAGCCTAGGAACCTTAGGCTTGGCCTTAGCATGGATGGCATAAATCCTTACGGTAGCCTAAGCAATATACATAGCTCATGGCCTGTTCAGTTGGTAATTTACAACTTATCTCCTTTGTTATGTATGAACTAAAAGTACATCATATTGTCTATGTTAATTTCGAGACCAAAACAACCTGAAAATGACATAGATGTTTACTTAGAACCCTTGATCGAAGACTTGAAAGAGTTGTGGGATGAAGGTGTCGATGTTTTTGACCCGAACAAGAAGGAGATGTTTAAAATGAGAGCCATGATCTTTTGTACTATAAATGACTTCCCTGCATATGGAAACTTGTTAAGATATAGCGTTAAAGGCCACAAAGCATGTCCGATTTGTGAAGAAGGCACATGCTACCATCAACTTCAACATAGAAGAAAGACTGTTTATCTTGGCCATAGGAGATTCCTTATATAGGGCCACCCATATCGCAGATTAAAGAAAGCCTTTTTTGGTGGTCAAGAGTTTGAAGATGCTCCAGAAGCATTGACTGGGAAGAAAGTGTATGAAAAGGTGAAAAATATCAATGTTATCTTTGGTAAGACTTCAAAGAGTCGAAATGAAAAAAAATATATGGAAAAAGAGGTCTGTCTTCTTTGACCTTCCATATTGGCGCAATCTTGATGTGAGACACTGTATTGATTTCATGCATGTGGAGAAAAAACATGTGTGATAGTATTGTTGAGACACTACTCAAAATACAAGGTAGTTTTAAGGATGACGTTAAGGCAAAATTAGATTTGCAAGAAATAGGAATACGAGAAGACTTACATCCGAGGCCATATGGTAAGAGAACTTTTTGTCCTCCAACTTCTCATACTTTGTCTAAGAATGAGAAAAGAAGTTTTTGCAATTGTTTACATGGCATCAAAGTTCCCTCAGGGTATTCTTCAAATTTTAAGAAGCTTGTGTCGATGAAAGATTTGAAGTTAGTAGGGCTGAAGTCTCATGATTGTCATGTCTTGATGCAACACTACTCCCAATAGCTATTCGAGACATTACCGAATATGATCTTCAACACATATTGACTAGACTTTGTTTCTTCTTTAATGCTATTTGTAGTAAAGTTATTGAGACGGAAAGATTAGATGAATTAGAAAATGAAGGATACTTGATCTTGTGCCAGCTTGAGAAGCTTTTTCTTCCTTCCTTTCTTCACATCATGGTACATATAATTGTTCATCTAGTGAGGGAGATAAAATTGTGTGGGCCTATCTATTTTCGATAGATGTACCCAAATGAAAGAACTATGAAAATCCTAAAAGGATATGTGAAGAACCCTAACCGGCCTAAAGCATCTATTGTTCAGAAATATGTTTCTGAAGAAGTCATGAAATTCTGTCAACATTATTTGTCAAATGTAGGACATATTGGGCTTCCTAAACGTCATGATGAAGAAAGGGGTAGGCGCGGGGCTACAGTAAAGAGTATAGATCATGATGAATTACAACAAGTTCACTTGTACATCTTGAATAATGTTGATAAAGTTCAAGATTACATGAATGCTCATAAATAAATTGTACGAAAAGCAAATAGTTGAATGACTGAACAAAGGTTAATTAAGGAGCATATCAGAACTTTTGCACATTAGTTCAAACACAAGGTTAACGGAGAAGAATGTGTTTCTGATACAATTAAATGGCTAACACGTGGTCCTGAGGTTGATGTCATAAGTTGGACTTCATTTGTGATCAATGATTATACCTTTTACATGAAGTCCCTAGATGATAGGAGCACCATCCAAAACAATGGTGTTATGTTAATTGCTGAATCTATGCACTTCTCTAGTTCAAGGATAATAACACTAAATTGGTTGTCATACCTTATTATGGGGTTATAAAGGAGATTTGGGTGGTTGACTATGTTAAAATTAAATTTTTCATTTTCAAATGCAAGTGGGTTGATGTCAATAATGGTGTGAAGATCAATCAGTTAGGATTTACATTAGTAGATCTGAACAGTAAAAGTTTTGGAGGTGAACCTTTCATTATGCCAGATCAGGCGAAACAAGTGTTCTATATTACCGATCAGGAAAACAAAATGTGGTATGTAGCTCTCCAAGGAAAAAGGGTTGTTGTTATTGATGTGGAAAGTCGTTCAACTTACGATCTTCTTGAAACTCTTTTTTCTAGGGGTCTTCTAGAATTGAACAAAGAAGATGAAACATATAATGAACATGGCATAAGAAATGATCATCATGAAGGGATATGGGAGGATATCCCTTTATAAAACTACTTTGAAAGTTAGCTAGCTAAAATAATTATCATTATGAATTCTATCTTAATTATGTATCTAGTTATTTTATAGATATAGTCTGTTTAGTTTACTAACTTAACTATTTGTCTTAACAGGATAATGAATGATTTGAGGCATCCTAGTGCAAAGGCTCTAGAGCCACCCAGTGCTCATCAAAGTAAGCCAACTAGTATTAGTCAGAGCGAACCTAACAATGCTCCAAGTCAGGGTCGTACTGAGCCGAGTAACCAGTCTATAAGGAGGGGTAGATGTGGCACACGGTTGAGAGACATTTCCCTCATTTAAACTGCCGGGGAGAAGATTCCGATTGATTTTGATAAATATTGGAAACCAATCGGGCATAATGCCAGCAGATATAGGAGTTTTGTCGGCCTCCTCGTACAGAATAAACCTAGCATATTGATAGAGGAGTGGAGAAATGTCGATAAAAAAGTTAAGCAGCATATTTGGGACACTATTCAGGTATAAAGTTCTCTTCTGCATGTAATAATTATCAAGTTTGTCATAAATTTGTTACTAACCTTGTCAATACACGCATAACAGCTCACTTACAATGTCCCTCAGAGTAAAATCTTGTACAATAAGACTATGACGTATTGTTGTGAGCGTTGGAGGAAGTTCAAGACGAATATTGCTAACAATTACGTACATATCGAGGTGGAAGCTAGTAAGCCTCGCCCTACTCCGTGCAGCAAGTATTCATATATCAATGAAGTGACCTTGCACGAGTTTTTGAGGCTTCAGACTACTCCAAAGGCTTTGGTGAGTTAACTTATTTTGTATTTATTTACTTATCAATCATTTATTTACTAATTGTAACCTTTTTTTGTTCCAATTTTTTATTCTCAGGTAAGAAGGAAAAAAGCACAAGAGAATGGTAGGAAGAATGATTGCCCCCATACAATGCCTCGTTGGAGATATGCAAAGGCCGAAAAGGACTTGTTGGTGGCCAAACGGAAGAGATTAGAAGAAGTATCTCAATCCGATCCTTCTGTTCTTCTTTCTCCACCATCTCCGCTACGACACAAAGAATTGTGGTTGCATGCTCGCCGAAAGAGTAGTGGGTCTTATACGAGTGAACAGTCTCGTATAGTCGGTGAAAAAATTGTAAGTATCATTGTTGTGATTAACTATTCAGTAAACATGTTTCATTACTCATGTGTGTTATATGTATATCTGACAGGAGGAACTTCAAAAAAAGGCAATCTGAGGGATCCTTTAATTCGAAGGGGAGGAATGATATCCTCACGGTTGCTACTAGAAAACGTGAGCATCCAGGCCGTGTCAGGGGAGTTGGAGGAATGGTGGGTATAAAGGATTACTTTGGAGCCCCCTTACGCTATTCCTCAAACGTGGTGACTAGAGATAAACTGAAGCATATGTTGGCCACTGGGAGAGTAGAAGTAAGGGCCGAGGCAAAAGCATCATTTGATGTATTATTGGATGACCGGTTGAGCAAGATGAAGGAGGAAGTGTATGCCATGGTGAGCACGAGACAAGATACTGGTCCTCCCTAAGCACAATCGCTTGATCGAAATAAGCAGAGCACTAAAGGGAGTTGATGCAATATTAGGCAGTCATCAGAGGGTCCTGGACAACAAATTGATTAGCCTTGTGACATTTTTGTCGAGGATCCTCTGAGACGGTTAGTTGCACGGGGGAGTGTGCACAACCTGGGATCAACTGTTCATCATCAACAAATGACAGATGATCAAGTCAGAGTGTTAGTTGAAGAGGTTATCATTACAGACGCACATGTCCCTATCCCTTCTGATGAGGTCAAGATTGTGAGCGATGCCCTAGGTACTTTCATATCATGGCCAAAAAACATTATTTTTACTCGAGCTGAGGAATCCCCAATCAGAGCCCCAAGTCTAGCTCCCATCACTCATAAAGTTTCACAGCCTCCATTAAATGTCATGCAGCAAGTGATTCTGATGGCATATGGTATATCTTTCCTAACTAGAAATTGGCCTATGGATTCAGTTGTTGGCAAGTCAGGGGCGGCATGCTATCTTGAGAGGGACGATTTAATGTCCCTGGTCACTCCTAGACAACATCTTACGATTGCGATTGTCCAACTATTTTTAATGTAAGTATCTTCAATTGGGAGTAAATATTTTAAAAATTACGCCGTTTAACTTTAATTTGTGTGCTTGCATTATTGTAGATACATGAATCGTAGGTTGGTCTTCTCTGACAAGAGCGATAAATTTGAATTCGTATGCCCAGTTCAAGTCCAAGAGAAAGGGACCATTGATGCTATCAAACATAGATACTTATCAGAGAGGCTTAGTGAAACAGAAACTAACTGTTTCTTGACTCCGTATGTGCATGGGTAAGTTACACAGTCATCCTTCTATCCTCCGTATGTGCATAGATACTTATCCGTATATTTTCTTAACATTCATCTCTTTTTTTAAGGGATCATTGGCAATTGGTTCTTCTATGCAAGGCTATTTATACAGTCATCCTCCTATGCTCCCTCCACTTGAAACCAGGGAGTAACTTGAAGAAGACCGTGAACTCGTAAGTTTTCTTGCATTATTACCTTTTGTGTGCAAAATAAGTAATCTTTGTGATTTTGATGATAGGACTTTGCGGACATTCCTACACAAAAAGTGTGGTAAGCATGTTCGTGACCTAAAAGACCCTATATGGATCACCCCAAAGGTTAGTACATATTTGTTTTCTTTAAGATGTGTTCCATAAGCTATGCTTGCTTTGATGATGTCATGCTGCTTTTCAGAGCTATAAGCAACCACCCAGTTCCAACTTATGTGGTTTTTATATTTTGAAGCAAATTTACAATATTATCAGCTTAGGCACGACTGATTTTACCGAAGAGGTAATAAATATATATTTCAAAAATTTTGTATTACTTTATTGTTTTTATGTTAGTAAGTTAACTTTTTGTCTAGCTTTGAGATTACATGCAGATGTTTGATCTTGTCGATCCTTTTCCTGAAGAAGATATAGATTTCATCCACAATTGTTGTGCCGAATTCATCTATGAGCTTTTACAAGAATAGTAAGTTTTTTAATCCAATGTTGTTCTAATAATACTTATGATTTTCATGTCTAACTTTATTTATATCTCTGCGTAGGAAAATTTATAGGATATAGGTGATACTGGCTAGTTGCTGATATATGCATGAGATGTGATTGACTTTATTACTTCTTCTTATCACTAGTTGAACTACTGCATTCTCTGTATTTTCTAAAAAAGTATTATTGAAGAGTTGAAACCTTGTTCATTTATTTGTGGATTTTATTTTCAAATATCATGGTTGCCATTAATAAATGATTGAGGAGAAAATTTATGCTTGCGTGTTGAGTTTCTATATGATACAATTGCTAAATTCATTGACGTTACTCTTGGCTAGCATATACTCCTGTCATTGCCGTCATTGTTACAAAATTATGTAGCAGTACTATATTGAAATTTCTGAACCTTTTCCTTGGTTATTACTAGATGTTGCACTACTAGGTGACTAAAGTTAGAGAGAATTCTAAAGTGAATTATAATGTTTTAAAACTACTATCACGTGCTATGATTGACTGATGAAATCGTGTATGATTGAACCTCATAAATTTGCTTAGAATCTATCCCAAATTCTTATGATTTACACTTAATTAATGTCATATTTAGTGAACATTAATCTCAGATCATGTTTGTGCACTTTCAAACTTTTGCATGTGTGAGCCATCCTAGCTGAATTTAATGATAACTTATGATTTAATCTACCATAAATAGTTGTTGTCATAATCTGTGGAATTTACTGTCATCATAAGAATGTTGATTGTTTGCAGGATGAATTATGTCGAAATGGCTTAATGGCCTGGGTAAATTTAACAATCAATCAAGTAATTTAAAAAAAAATGATACTTTTTATACCAGTTATAGAAAAAACCAGTCTAAAAAGTCTTACCAATGAAGTAATAAAACGAGACTTGTTAAAGGTGAGACTTTTAAGACTGTTTCTTTAATAACCGGTCTAAAAATAACTTTTTAGACTGGTTATAAAAAAAACATGTCCAAAAAATCACATTTTTTTTAATTACAGGTCTAAAAGTTGAGACTTTTTAGACTGGTTATATAAAAATCGGTCTTAAAAGTCTTACTTTTTAGACCGATTAATAAATAGGTCTAAAAAATGATATACTTTTTAGACCGTCTGGATCAAGACCTCTAAATAACCGGTCTAAAAAGTCATTTTTAATCGGTCTTAAAAATGATTTTTGTAGTAGTATTATAATTACAACATTTAGATTTCTGGATTCACATTGTTGGTGAAAAAAAATTCTAGATCTAAATCTTTATTGATTTTTTGAACTATACTTTCTCTAATTTTTATTTTTAATCCAGCCTCATCATTATTCATAAATAATAAAAATTTTAAAAATTTTTGATTATGTCTATAAATAAAATAAATGCACCCAAAGTAGCCTGAGAATACTTTAGTCAAATAGGATAAAGAAAAAATTTACTACATTCATATTAAATATATATTTGAAAGTTTTCAATTTTCCTATGTATTTAGTTTTAAAAAAAAGGATTAAAAAGATTTATAATAAATAATTAATATAATATCTTATAATTATCAAAATTCTTCCTTCAAATAGCATGAGTAAGTTAGTAAGATATTAATCTAAATACTATAAATTCCTTCGCTCATTAGCTTATTAGAAGATAATTGATGTGGGAAATAGATTTTATAAAAAAAAAAGATTTAATATTTTTAATTTGGATAGCTCTCAACAAAATAGAGGGATGGGTATATTCCTAATTGATTTAAAAATATTTTACACAAATAATCAAGTAGTCATGATACTCCTAAAAATTGTTAACTAACCGGAAAAAAGAGGGAATTTCAAATTAAAAATATATAAACATTTTGTAACTATAAAATCTTAAATAAAGTATTTTATGAAATATAAAGATTTTATATTTTGAAATTGTATAACTCCTATAAAATAGATACATAAGCCGATTCCTTCCGGACTGATTTAAAAAAAATTGAAACCATTAAATCTCAAATAAAGTCTTTTAGGAACCCTAATGTATTTGGCCTTGTTGATGAATGTCACATGGTAGTGGTCCATAAGCACCTTGCATCCCAATTGACATTAAAATTAGGAATCACCCAACGTTTGCATAGTGTTACACCTTATCACACAGTGAACCAAATGAGCAGGATATATATATTTGTGTAAGAGAAACTAATATGGTAACAACACAATTGGTATGAGATCATGCAAAACGATAAGGTAAACAAAAATATTTCTGAAACAAAGAGGATCATTTGCATTGAGGCATCATCACAAGCAACCTTATATCCAGATATCATAAAGTTATGTTAGTCGAATGAATGCAACAATAATACTTTGAGTTGATTACCAACTCCATGATAGAGGATATGGGGAGACTAATGGCATTGAGGCGGAGAACATGGGAGATGAAGAGTGTAGTGAGAGAAATCCACTCAAAAAATATTTTATGAAATATAAAAATAATTTTTAATTTCTAAAAAGCATTAGTAGTGAGATAAAGGTGCAACTTGATAAGATTTCAAAATATTTTGAAACTGTCTTTTCATTATCTCTTTATTTTTAATATATTTATTTTAAAAATATTTTTTTAAGATTTTAAAACATTTTGCAATTTTCAATTATATCCCGAATATCTCTCTTTATTTTTTGAGCATGTTTTATTTTCTATCATTATTTTAGTTGTTATGTTATTCATGGCAGAAGAAGAAGGGTGTAAGAGGAGAGACTCTCAACATAAAATATTTTATTTTATATTTTAATATTTGAAAATTTCATGCAATTTGTAATTATCTCCAGGATATCTCTCTTTATATGTTGAGAATATTTTATTTTTTCTCTTTATTTTAATTGTTATGATATTTATAATAAGAGGAGAGTGTGCTAGATGGCAGGAGAAAGGACTCTCCTTTTATATAATCAATATAAAGATAGATAGATTAAAAAAAATCTTCTAACATGATTTTTTATTCTTGTTAGAGATTTAAAATCATGGGTATTTATACTTGGTCAATTTTTTTCAATTACATTACGTGCTTGTTTGGGAAATCTAGAAAAGCACTCTTTAAACATTTTTTTTCATAAATCGAGACAAAACTACTCTTATATACTTATTACAAAACTTGTTAAAACACTTCTAAAAAAATAAAACAAACAAGCACAAAACTTGCTTACCACGAAAATTGAAATGAATAACACTAACATGGTTCGTGAATAAACATTTTTGTTCAATACTCCTTTCTTTCTAAATATAAAATCTATTTTAATAGTGGGATTTTGATCCTAAATATAAATTATTTTTTTATGTTATCTCTTATATTTATTATTTTTTATTAAATTAATTTATCTAACTTATAAATGATATATAATTTAATTTAATATTATATATAAATATTTTAAAAAAATTATATCACATACGTTATGATTAAATAATTTATTTAATTTTTTTACCCTGCCCAATAGGGCTTACATAATGCACAAAACGAGTATATTGCTTGATGGATGATGACTTGACTAATTTCCTATAAACATTATATAAGGGACATATAAAATGATCAAAAGAGTTTGCACGTACATAGTTTCAAATAATGGGAAATAATAGTAGTAATTTTATTTTAGTTTTATATATTGACATGCATATGTATCTGTATGTATTTTGCAAATTTTTTTCTTTAGTCGAATCATATGTTCTACAAAATTTAAGGAGTTACTTTTAATATTAATAACTTTTAAATAATATAAATACTTACAAATTTAATTTTATATCAATATTTATAAATTTGAATTAAATTAGATATGTGTAAAAATTATAAATTTATATTTGCAACTCTTTATCTCCTTATATAGACATCCATGTATATTATTTATTCATGTCTATTTATGAACTAAATCTCTAATCCCGTGTATGATATGATAATTCATGTTCATTCGGAGTAATTTGTATAATCAATAACTCATGAATGATGTAAATTCCTATATGTAATTTATACGATACATGAAAAATATTTTGATTTGATATATTCTATTTCCATGGACCTCTATATTTTTGTCCTTTTATTTTCTTTTTCGTTTTCTCATATTAATTGAATATTATTCATAAGTATTAAATTCATATATGAACTATTTTCTTCTAAAAACTAATTTCAAGTATGTAACACTCATGTTATGAAAAAAGTAGTTAACACTCATGCTACGAAAGTTTACAAGTGACTGTTTCTCTAACATTTGACGTCTTTAGGAATAAATTAATAATTTTTTAAATTGATCCTTATGAAGAATTTTGGGGAAAATGCGGGAAAATCTTCATTGTAATTTTATTGCTCTAATATTTGAAATTTAAGAAGTGAAGTGCCACTTATCTTCAATGGTGTGTATTGTATCTTTAACTACATATGTTCAAAACTGAATACATTTGTACATGGTAAAATATACACCTTCCACAAAGTTGAAAATGAGTTGCATCTACTTGGTTATTTTCAGGCAATAAATTTTATAATAAGGGATTTTGCGATAGTTTTATCAAGAGTTTTTTTCACATATATTAATTTTTCTTTTTCAATTTGAATCATTTTCAGCATAATGATAGCAGCTTTAGCTCTAGTGCCTATTTGGTATGAGAAGAATGGAGTGGGAGGAGATAAAAAAATTTAGTGAGTTTGATTTAAGAAATCAGAGAAATTGAACTAAAAGTTTTAAATTAATTTTTTTATTTTATCATACATATTTTTTAATTAAAATTTCATAACCCCATTTATCTATTTCTTTTAAATTGAACTCATAAAAAAATTTTCTCTCCTCTTCTTCTCTTTAGTGCTCTCGTGCCAAACAAACCCTAGGGTCAATCGGAGCCAATTTGAGTGCTCTCCCCACTTTTGAAGAACACCCAAATTCATCATATTCCAACTATTCATATCTAATTTGGACAAAACATATTTAAAACTTTCAAGTGGCATTTTTTAATAAAAAATAATTTTTAAAAAAAGAAATTGTTAAAAAATTACTTTTATTTTATATTCTATAACAATTAAAATAACTTTTTGTAAAAAAAAATAAAAAAGTAAATCTAGACTATCTACCTGGATGATTCAGAACTGATGAATTTGGGTGCTCATTAATCAGCACTATCAAACGGGTCCCGCGGGGTCCTAACTAGCCACTGTTTTTGTCCTGAGAATTGGACCCCACAGAGCCCGAACTATCTTTTGTTGCCTATAAGAAAGCAGCTGAAAACACTTTGGAGAGCTCGAAGAGTTGTGTGAGTGTGAGAGATATCTAAAAGAGAGATGATGAGCACAAGTAATAGTAATGAATCCATGAGAGCTTCAACCATCAACAAGAAGAAGAAGAAGAAGAAGATGGCTTGCTTCCCAAAGTTTCGACGCTTTCTCTCTCACCAGAAAGCAAAGCTCTACATTATCAAAACTTGTCTTCTTTTACTTCTCTCCCCAGACCCTTCCTAATTTTCTTCTCTCTCTCTCTCTCTCTCTCTATATATATATATATATCCAAGTGAGTGTGTGTGTATATCAATAGATCACCCTAGCTAGCTGAGGGTTTTTTATCTTTATGTTGCTCAAATTTAATATCAATATATATGGGGAGGGGTGGGTGCTGCCCCAAAAAAAATCCCCTTTTTTTTCTGAATATTTTTTTGTTAGATTTTATATAAAAAAAATTAAAAATAATGTCATTTTTTACTCAAAAAATATCAAAATATCACCTATGTAAAAACGAAATACAAAAAATATATTTGGGAAGGGGTATATTTTGATTTTTTCATTGTGAATATATCTATAGAGAGAGAGAGGGAGGGGGGCAGAGAGAGAGTAGAGGAAGAAGCATATATAAAAAAACTGTTTGCTGTTTCATTCACGGTGGCTTTTTAATTTCTCTGTCCATGCAAGACAAGAAAGCTTTGACGCTGCCTTTTTTTCCTACCACTCTCTCTCTCTCTCTCTAGCTACACAAACATATATGGTATTGAACTTGAGCAACAGAAATTGTTGAACTATGGGAGATGCACGCTTGGTGTGGGTGCTAATGGAAATAACACAAAATATAGGGCTAGAGATTGTTATATGCCCACTTTGCTTAAACTGCATGAGCAAAGCATTTATCTTATATTTAGATGGAGAAAAGAGTGAGGGGAAAATAAGAAAAATGAATACTAGAAAGAAAAACTTCTACCAATAGTAAAAAAAAGAAAATTACTATTTTTAGGAATTTTCCCTCTTAGTTTTCTTTGCCCCTAATTTTTTCTCCATATCCAAACATAGGTTAAGGCTTGTGGGTTTTTTTTTTTTTTTTTTGGAAGTACCATGAGTCAGTTTTATGAGTGCACATGTGTAACCCAATAGTTAAGTGTCGAAACTCCATATATAAATATATAATTTTCTCAATTTTGAGGATGGTGTGCTTCTCCTCTTATCTGTGTGTGTATTTTCTGTACGTATTTAATATCCAAGTCTATTACTGTGTGTATTTCGCTAATAAACTCACAAAAATAACAAAGCAGGAGGCTCAGATGAAGTATACACAAGTCTGGGATTTTGGTCTTTTGCTTGATTTAGCCATTGAGTAAACCCCTAATAATAATACACACACATATTAGAGAGATTGAAGAAACAAGTGTGTGTGTGTGTAGCTACTGTTTTTTTTTCCCTCCAATTCTCCATGGCTGTGTTCTGTACATGCAAATTAAACTAGTGTTTCTATAATAATAATATTATTCTCTGTTAATATATATATTTGTCTCCCGCATATTTGACTACTTGCCTATCAGTATATATTGTTTAACTTATCAGTATAATCGTTGTTAATAATACATATATTTGTGCCACACAGAAAATTCTATACATTTTTTTTTGCCATAATTCGCATACCCATTATATTGATGAAGTGTTTGAACTCAAAATCTCTTGCTTGGTGATATTGGGATACACTAGACTCAATGAATTGCTAATGAATTATTTTTGCATAAGAGAGTGGGCAATTGAGTTTCATATTTTATGTATATATATAATTTAAAATAAAGATATTTTTTTAATTTCCAACTTAAAAAAATAATATTTTTCTATTTAATAATCATTAAATCAAAATTTTAAATCCTGATCATTGGAACTATATTTCAATGGTCCATTTCTTTATGTTTTTTTTTAAATGTATAAAATTTATTAGAAATCATACTATTCATCAATCACATGGATACTACTATTCAAGATACATTAAACATCCTCCAAATAGGTACGTAGCTCCACATATGATTAAACTTTGTGCAAAAGTCTGTTTAATTAGCTATAATTAATTTTGTTTCTTTGAAATAAATATTAAGTTATAATTGCGTAGTATACCACAAATAAATAAAAATAACCCACACCAATCCTAGGCATTAGTTGCTGCTTCCTTATTGAAAAATAATTCAAATAGAAAAATATTAATTAATAACTCAATTGATTTATTCTAGCAAGCACTCTATAATACATATTAGAGGGAGTATATGGAAATGTGAAATTTTTCACAACATACGTTACATTTAAAACGTAAATAGTATAAGTTTTGGGAAAGTTGCCCAACTTCTCCAAAAAAAAAAAACTTGGATAAAAAAGGAAGTTATACGTATTTTATGTTAATGTTCCGAAATTATATTCTCAATTAAATTCCCTAATCTGAAAAAAAAAATCCATTTTTGAATTATAAAATCAAGTCCATTGGGTTGAGGCTCTTCATTAATAATTAATTAATTAACTGACTAAAATTTCAAGAGAGATAGAGACGGGCCCTTGCATTGGAGGAGAAGTGGATGGTTCTTAGACTAAACTCAAATATAGAAGCCTTATCCGATATGGTACTACATCCATGTGGGCCACTTCGCCACCATTTCTAGTTTCATGTGAAACTTAATATCATTCAAAATAAAAATAAAAAAGGGAAAATTTCAAAAAAATACATTTAAAAATGGAAAAAGATAAATCAATACAGCGAATTTATCAAATCTCAAATTAATCAGGTGTTAGGACGACGAGGAATCTGAGATTTTAAAATTTCAACGAAAAGATAATTTTTCCCTTCAGCTCTCCCTCCTTCTTAACTCAGAATAACAACACCGAGCTCTTGATTAAAACACTGTAATCTAAAATATGATGTTGTTAATATAGAGACCGGTATTGTTTTTGGCCCCTAAAACTTGTGAATTTCAAATTTATCTCTGGAGTTGTTAATAAAAAAGACGGTGTTGTTAATCAAGAGTCCGGTATTGTTATTCCGAGCTGAGAGAGAGGAAGAATTGAAAGGGAAAATTTTTTTTCGCCAAAATTTTAAAATCCTAGATTCCTCGTCAGTACTAACACCTGACTGATTTGGGATTTGGCAAATTCGCTATACTAATTTGTCATTTCCCATTTTTTTGTTGCATTTTTTTAGAATTTTCCCAAAAAAAAAGTTATAGGTTACTGGCTAATTTGAATTTAAGTTGGGTTAAATTTATTTTTGAAGAAGTTTTCTATCATGTTTTTTTAATCTAAAATCTTATTAAAATATATATAATTCCTTACAATTTACAACTCATTCGATTGCCATATAACTTTAATTAATAATAAGTTCGAAAATAAAAATTACAAATATTTGATTTGAAAGCATGCATGATAGTACTCCAATCCTAAATATATGATCTCAATAATTAATTTATAGACATTAAGAGAATAATTAAGTTAATTATTTATAAAAAAATATTTGTTAATTTCCCTAAAAATATCCCAAATTAATCATTTGCATTGAATATTACCTTATTGATGGAAACATCTTAATAAAAACAATCAATAAGGATATTTTAGAGAAAAATTATAAATTTGGGAGGTAGAGTGATTTAAGATCTCATATTTAGGATCAAAACAAAGTTCTCAACTACTTTATATATTTAGGATAAAGGGGAATAATTTATAGGGACCAAGATGATGATGATGAATAATGTAACAATTAACAGTGATAAATAAAAGGGTTTTATGGACAATAAAACTTTTAGTCGATCTTTTCGTACCCCTTCTATATGAGAAGGGCCGGCCGACCACACTTTACCCTTATTTAATAAGGGGAAGAGAATGTATGGGCAATGAATAATAGAAGGGACACCACATTAAACTCAAGAATTCAGTTTATAGATCTTTTCACTTTATTATAAATTTATTATTAAGCTTAATTTTATTGGAAATGAGACTTTTTACCTCATTTCAACTTCACTGACACTTAAACATCCTAACAATACATGTTAGTATATGTGTTTTTAGCCTTTTACTTGGTTTATCCATGGAGAAAACATTTACATAGAGGAGGAAGCAAAAAAATTAAACCTAGAAGAATTTATAAATTATTAATTTGAAAGTGTGGATATATAGAAGGGAAGAATGAAAGAATGAAAGGAGCATCGAAGATACTAGTCTGATTTTATATAGGGATTGCCAGATTGTACTGTTTCGTAGCTCAAGAGACAACTTAACTATAGCTACTTATCTTACAAAACTATTTAGGTTATGGTGCAGATTTAACAATAATATTTTATTAAAAAATATTTTATTAAAGATGTGTCTACTATCTAACACAATAAAATTTTGTTGGGTGAAAAATTACATATAAAAAATTTAAAAGGGGGCAAAAATTACATTTGGGATGAGAGGAAGAGAAGAAAGAGAAAGAGGAAGGTGACGGTGAGAGTGTTGACGGAGACAAGGGGGAGAACATTTTACCTGGCTTCATGGGCCCCACAAGTTTAAAGTGACAGACGTTATGTATAATTAACGGTTTTGTTATAATTGTTTTCTTTTAAATTGTTCATATGGAATTTTACACCTAAGAATATTTTCTTATGCCAGACACACCTTTAGGAAAATATTGTTGTTAAATTTATACGAAACTATTTTATAGTTTGTTTAATTATTTTTGTATCATTGATCAACTTCCACCCCAATTTTCTTAGAGTGGATCTTGATGAGAAAGATTAAATTCTTGTACTTTGGTTTGTGATTAGTAATGTACTCTGATATTTATTAAAAAAATAAAAATTGCATTTCAGTAAGAGAAAATATAACAAAATGGTTATTTGAAATCTCAAAATTGTATTGAAGTTCAATGAGATTTTTTTACAATAAATTTTAATCGTCAAATATTCATAGACTTATCATTGTAAACTTTCATGAACTTGTCAATGAAATTGAAGTTTATTGTAAAAAAAATCTTACAGGATTTAAATATAATTTTAACATTTTAAGGGATATTTTTATCATTTTTTTTGGGATCTAAATATAATTTTTTTTAAAAAAAAAAAGAAAGAAAGGAACAAGCAGAGTGAACAGAAAAAGTGTCTGTGTAGAGAATATTGGAGAGGCCCCCAAAGAGCAAAGAAGCTGCCAAACCAAAAGGCCCTCACTTCAAGTATCTTTCATCTCCTTTTTTTTCTCTCCAGTAATTCCTTCCAATTTTGGTTACCTTTTGCTTTCTTTTTTGAAAAATAGCAATTCTCTTGTTTATTTGATATGATCATTTGTCGTTTTCTATGTAATTAAATTAAGAGGCAAATCCCTCAAGAGCCGGCTCTGGCCCCACTCCTCACAAGCCTGACATTACATTACACAAGACGGGTCGGGTACCGTTAAACCATAATTTATTGGAGGACTTCAATTCAGGAAGCCCAATTGTTGAATTTACCCACTTTTGTTGCAGAGTGATTTAAATGAAAAAAATCTGCTAAAATACTTGTGATCCGAAAGTACATCATAGGGTAAAAAGCGAAGTTTTATTGTATGGCTATAAGATATTTGATACTATATATATATATAGTGAATATAATGTTGGGTTTTGAAGAGAAAATAAGAGTATAAAGTAAAGGGGCTGAGTTATGAGTATTGAGTATTGAGATGAACATACGGTCATAAAGAAAAGATAAGATTCATAATAAACATATATGAAAAAGAGCTGAAATAGCATGTATTAAATAAAAAAAATGTATAAAATTGTATGAGGTGGTTCAGATATGTATAAAGAAGGCTATTTGGCATGCTGGTGAGAAGGGTAGATGAAGGAGTATTTGAAATCCTCTAAAATGAGATAGAAGAAGATTAAAAAGAATACTCGATAAAGTTATTAAGTGGGTCAAACGGGATCTCTTAGTTAACAATTTATCCAAATTTAATTTGGATATTGTTAGAGGACAATATTGTTTTACGGTTTGTGTAGCTGACCAGACTTAATGAGATAAGGCTTATTGTTGTTGTAAAAGAATAAATTTTAAATTCAAACTGAATAGTAAGTGTATTGAATTTAGATTGGAAACAATCAAAATTAATGGAAGAATCCTAAATTTCTCTTGCTACCAGAATCCCAAGTGAATTTCATTAATTGAGCAGGGAATTGAATAGAACTGTGGAGATTTTTCATTAAAGTTGTTAATTTTGGCTACTATTGTTGAGTCTTTTTCTATTCGGGTACATATTATTACTATCTGTTTATGTGGTTTAGCTGGCTCTTGATGCTTTTTGTCTCCAGATATTTTCCATGACTTTGATGTTTCAACCAGTTTGTATGCTTCGGCTCATGATTTTGATCATTAAAAAAATAATAGAGTACTCTGTTTTTTTATCCAATATGCAAAAGAACAGTTGTTAATTGTCACTACTTTTTTCTTCTGAACAAGTTAGATTATACTAACAATAAAATATTGTCCAATGTTAAATGTAAAAGTTACTTGAGGGATTTGTAATTTGTTTTGTTATTAAATGTAAGACCTAAATTTATGAAAAAAAGATTAAAAAAATATCATTTAAATTTTAAAATTATAAATCAGTGATTTTCTAAAAAATTAAGTTATTAATTATTATACTCTTTTTGTCAATCACAATACTTTTATAGTCAATAAAACCAATTTGGAATTTTAAAGTTTAAGTGATATTTTTTTGTCTTTTTCTCTAAATTTATTTATAGTCAATAATCCCAATACTCTTATAGTCAATAAAAAAACAATGGATTAACGACAAAATTGTATGATTCCGTCATCAAATAAACTGTCACTAATCAAATTCTGTCGCTAGTTAACTTTTTTTTTTATATAAGAGCTAGTTGAGGGTTAAATTTAAACCTTAATATAATTCTTCAATCCACCTTATTTCTTATATTTATCATTTTCTCTAAATTATCCCTATTATTGCACATATGTTTAGAAGGTTTGCATCAAATGGGTAATTTCAATACAAACGACTTAATATGGTATTTTAGGGAAACTAACACATATTTTAAACAAATAAATTTAACTAATTTTTTTAATTTATCCAAATTAGTTAAGTATATCTTATATTGATGAACAGTAATAGTATCATTATTAGAGACATAAAACCTAAAACTAGGAAAAAGTTTAAGCATGGAATTGATGCTTGTTACATGTATTTTGTAAGCAAGCTGGATTGATGAACTTCTCTTCACTTTTCAGGCAATGAATTCTCAGTTGCTTGGCATGAGTGTTATAATAATCTTCTTGGTAATTATCCAAAATCTCACAGATTTTCTGGACTCCATTCTTTTTAAAATCCAAATATCACGTTTTTTTTTTAAATATATGCATGGTAATAATCTGCGTAGCTTTGGTTTGAATGCCAATGCCTTTGATTGGAGAAATTAGATTATCATACTAACAGGCATTATTCCTAATGCAAGGGACTTCGGGGACATAAGTATGGAGTCTTAAGTCTGTGTGAATGCATAAAACTTAAGGTAATTAAATCCGAACTGGTCACTGAACTGATCAAAATATTGGGTCAAGGGTCAGTGGGTCAGACTGGAGTCAAACTGATCTTACCCGAGGCTAAACCGGTGATAAATTGAAGATTTTAGGATTATTAATATAAAATTTTAAAGAAAATATCAGCCGATTGACTAGTTTCCAGTCTAGACCAGCCAGTCCGATCCAAGTTTGAAAACACTAAAAAAAATCTCTGAGAGAACTACCCCAAATTAAGTCAGAAAATGCTCAGATCTGACATAATCAGATATCTATACCGAGAAACCTGACTACCGGTGTAGAGATTAGACACAAATGCGGAAGAAGCCAAGTGACCACTCTAGATTGCTCAAACAATGATGAGAGAATACAGGCATGCGAATAGAGGTGGAAATATGTCAGGTCAGGGCAGGTTTGTGCCTTAACAAGCCTGGCCTGTTAAGGTACTAGATGGCCTGAGCCTGGCCTGTGGCCTGTAACATGCCTTTTTTTGGGCCTAAGCCTGGCCTGTATATAGGTCTGGCCTGTTAAGGAGGCCTGTAATTAAAAAAAAATTAAACAGGCTAACAGGCCACAGGCTTCACAACAGGCCTGCTTTAAACAAGCCGAAAACAGGCCTATTTCAAATAGGCCAAAAACAGGTCCAATTACATAAATTAATGATCAACTTGAGATGAAAATTATAGGATTTAGGGTTAGGATGTGAGGTGTGTGGGAATTTTTGTTTTAAATACGTTACAGGCTCAGGCTGGCCTGACAGGTCTAATAGGCATGTCAGTAAGCCTGAGCCTGACCTTTTTAAAAAAACGGGCCTTGAAGCAGGCTTGTGCCTAGCCTTTTAGCCTGACAGGCCAGGCCACCTGACCTGTTTCCATCCCTACATGCGAAACATGTGACATTCTTTAAAAAAAATTTAAAAAAATTAAATTGTAATTAATAAAATAATAATTTATTAAAAAAATAATATAATATAATAATATTATATAATATAATATAATAATATTATATTATATAATATATATATATATATATATATATATATATATATAAAGGTAGGCGCCGAAATCAGCGCCTACCATTGACAAAAGGGGAAAACCCCTTTTGTCAAATATGTATATATGTATATGTGTTGCAAGTGAAGTGTTTCAGGAAAAAAAAAGAGAGTGAGGTTCTGATAAGGGTATTTTCAGTTCTTCGGGGATTAATAAGGTACACAAACTCTCTTTTAATCATAAAGTTTCTTTTATGAAAAATGTTCTAAATAATTTTCTCTTTCATATGATAGTAATTTTATGCTAGTTAGAGAATATTTTGGGGATATGATTTTAGGCAAGTTTTGAGTTTTATCAATATAAGACTGTAGAAATGTAGAGGATAATTAATAGTTTATTTTAATCGGTTTAGATTTATTATTTAGTGGTCATGTGATTTTATAATTAATTTCTTTTATAAATAGGGTTTAAATTAATCCCTATAGGGTGTTTTTACCGATAAAAATTAGTTTAATTATTTTATTTGGATTATTGGAGGTATTATTGAGGTTTTAATCGGTTTATTTTTGTTGGATCTGAGTTATGTGAAAAATATAAATTAGGACTTAATATTTGAATTATAATTTGATATGATTTTAATTATGGGGATATTTGAGGAATTTTTTAATAATTATATTATATCCATATAAATTTTGAAAAAGAGATTTAATTATTGAGGAAGTTGGTATTAGAGATTTTGTAATTATTGGTATATTAAAGGTTATTTAAGGATTTTTTTAAGGAAATTGGAATAAATGAGGATAATAGTTGTAGAGAAAATTGGGTTGTAGGAGTTAAATTATGTAAATTAATTATTTTATTTTTATTTTTGGTTAATTGGTATCTACATTAATAATGTAGATTTTTCTTGTGATCGGTGATTGCACGGGTTTTACTATCCAAATTAAGATTAAGCTTGGAATCAAGGTAACTGGGGTTAATTTATTTTATATGCTTGTTTTGGAATGTAAGGTATTTTATAAACCTTACTTTTATCTATATTACTTGTATGTGTTTCGTAAGATTATATTTATGTTTGAATATGAATTTATTTCAGTGAAGCAGTGTATTTTTCAAATTATTATTGAATTGTTACTGTTATGGTGGATATGTTGTTTGAGATAAATGTTGTATAAGAATTTAGAATTTATTGTAATTGTTTTTTAAAGCTGTATTAATTTATTATTTTTATATTACGGGATATGTTGGGTTGTGTGGAAGAGATATGGTGAATTGTGTGCCCATCGGCTCTCTCAATCCTGGCCCGGATTTTGGAGCTGAGTGTTTGGGCGGACACCTCCCTGTTACGGTATATTGGTGGTGGCATGGGAGGGGGCAGTATTCTTGATGTGACTAGCTAACCTTTGGCCGGGTATACTAGCATTGATAGGCTGTACCAGTCCAGAGGAGATAAGGAGGAGCAGGATGGATGAGTTGGGATTGTTTTATTGATTATATCATGTTAAATGTTAAATTATGAGAATATTATTATTATTATTATTATTATGTCAGTTAAACATGTTTCTCTGACTTACAATCTTTTCCTGCATATTTTATAAATTTATTTTGGTTACTGAGACTTTATGTCTCACCCCGTCATTATAAATAATTTTTCAGGCGATACCTCTAATCTGGATAGAGGCCAAGGGAAGCAACCAGAGGCATAGACTTTGAGAATCTTGTAGGCCTCTTTTGGTATTGGTGTTGTATTAATTTCTATATTGCCATTATAGGGCCCACATGTTTTTAAAATGCCATATTTACTGTTTGGATATCTATGTTGGAAATCAGTTTGTGACCCATGGGTTAATTGTGATGTGATATCAGAATAATAAATTTATCTGCAGTGAGTTTGTGGGAGAGTTTGTGCCCTAAACTCCGATATGTTGTGGAAGAGTTTGTGGGCGAGTTTGTGTCCTGAACTCTGATATGTATTGGATTGAACTATGATATGTAAAAAAAAAATTATCACTGATTTTGTATAAATGTGGATAATTGTTGTTTGTGAGAAAGGGTCGTTACAAAACATAAGGCCTTTGTAATACTACATTGATCAAAAAGATGATTTAGGGTCTCTTTGTTCTGGGCAGGCCTAAAGGACAATTTTTAGAGCATTTCAAATGATATTGCTTCAGAAGGATTTCTTCAATGAGAAGAGATTGATGAATGAGTTGAAGCATATCCTTTCAAAGCCATCTCTAGCTCTATATATGCCGTCTTTGAGCTTAGAGCTTAGAGCTTAGAGACAGATGGAGAGCTTAGAGCTGCATGCAAGTACTGTAATAATGATTACGCTTGTGATCCAGTTAAGTGTGGTACAACTTCTTTGAAAAGACACTTAAAAAAATGTCAAAAAATCCACATAGGGCTGCTGAAATATCAAAACAGTCCATGTTGAATTATGTATCACAAAGTGGACAAGGTGGAATCTTAGCACCTCACATGTTCAATCAAAAACGTTGTCGTAGGGCTCTAGCAGAGTTCATCATATGTTATGAGATTCCGTTTAGATTGGTTGAAAAGCAAGGTTTTAAATCGTTTGTTAAAGAGTTAGAGCCAAGATTTCAAATCCCTTCTAGACATACAGTTGCTAGGGATTGTTGGCAATTGTATCTTAGTGAAATGAGGATCTTGAAGAATCAATTGAAGCAGTGTACTAGTCGTATTTGCCTCACTACAGACTGTTGGACGTCAGTTCAAAACTTCAACTACTTGTGTCTCACAGCTCATTTTATTGACAAAGATTGGAAGTTGCACAAAAGGATTCTTAATTTCTGTTTGATTGAGAATCATAGGGGTGATACAATTGGAAAGACTATTGAGAGGTGCATATCAGAATGAGGCATACAAAATGTGTTCACCATCACAGTTGATAATGCAACATCTAATGACACAGCCTTGTCATATCTCAAAAAACGACTTATGAATTGGAAGGGTCTTGTTTGTGGTGGTGATTTTCTTCAACTACGGTGTTCTGCACATATTCTCAATTTGATTGTGTCTGATGGCTTGAAGGAATTGAAAGATGCCTTTGAATCATTTCAAAATGCTATAAGGTATGTTCGTTCTTCCCCTGCCTGGCTCAAAAAATTTAAGGACTTATGTGAATTGGAAATGTTGGATGCTCAAAATACGTGTGTCTTAGATGTTAGCACTAGATGGAATTCTACATATTTAATGTTGGATGTAGCTTTGAAATTCCAAAAGGCATTTGAGAGATTAGGGGATGAAGATAGAGATTATGTGGCATACTTTAAGGCAAATGGCCCTCCTAGCAAAGAAGCTTGGAATAAGGCAAATGTCTTTCTTAGATTCTTGAAAGTGTTTTATGATGTTACCTTGCAATTTTCTAGCTCGCTCATAGTTACTGCAAACTTATGTTTCCATCAAATTGCATTGATTCAAGAGTTGTTGGATGAGACTATTGTATCCGAGGACCCTCTTCTTAGGGAGATGTCCTCAAGCATGAAGGTGAAGTTTGATAAATATTGGGGGGCGACAGAAAATATGAATCCTTTATTGATTATTGCTGTGATTCTTGATCCTCGATACAAGCTTGCCTACATCAATGATGTATTTGAGCAACTTTTTCCTGATTATCAACTTTGTATGTCCATGAAAAACAAGGCAAGAAACACTTTATATCGCATGTTTGAAGAGTATTCTGCAAAGATTGGTGTTGAAACAGGCAGGTCTCATAGTGCTAACACTTTAAACTCTTTGACTTCTGGTAGTGTCAACACTTTGAATTCTTTTGAGAGTGTCATTACTTCCACTGCAATTGTCGGTAAAAAAGGCCCTGGTCGTAGATGGTTGGCATCCCAGAAAGAAAAGATCTCATCAGTAGACCCTCAATCTGAATTGGATAGATATCTTTCAGCTAATGCAGCTGAAGACACTCCTATTGATGATGATGATTTTGACATATTGACATGGTGGAAGGTTAATTCAACCAAGTACAGAGTGCTTGCTATGTAGCACGTGATCTATTAGCTATACCAGTATCTACAGTTGCTTCTGAAGCAGCTTTTAGCACTGGAGGACGTGTTGTTGATGATTATAGGAGTAATCTCTCTCCTAAAATGACTGAAGCACTCATTTGTACCCAAAATTGGTTGCTTACTAAGCAATCTATCTCAGAATTGGCTACTATGATGACTGAATATGACAACTTTCAAGAGACTGATAATGTTGTTAATATTCCAGGTAATATTTTTAATTCTATGCTTATTATTCAAGTTTATATATTTCATTATTACTAATTTCTTAACACATACAATTTGTTTTTTTTAGATGGATTAAGTATCATTGAAGGTGGAGGAGACAAATGAAGAATAATGGATGCTCAACAAAAAGAAATTAGATCTCAATCATTTGTTTTCCACTTGTGTGTAATGTGATAGACTTGTTACTTGTTATGTTTAATTTATTGTTATGGATTGTTAGGTTATGGATTATATTAAACTAACTTGAATGTTGTTGCTTTTTATTGTTATTGAATGTTGTTGCTTTTTATTGTTGTTGAATGTTGTTGGAGACTATTATGGATTTATCATTAGGTTTTAATATTTTGTGATGAGTTTTATATGATTATATGTATTGTTATGGTTAGGTTTAAATATTGCTTCTTAAATCAAGCAAAAATTAGGGGGGGAATACTTAAAGGGACCTGGATTGCCTGGACTGGTCCAGGCAGTCCACTGGACCGGTCTGGTCCAGCCCGAGTTCGGGCTGGTGCTGGACCAGACCGGACCTCGGGCTGACTTGTCCAGCCCGAGGTATTTTTCAGACCAGACCTCGGGTTGAGGCCAAACCCGATCTGGTCTGGTCCATGATCAACCCTACTTCCCATGTAAGTTTATCTACATAACTAATCTGATTGGGTAATATTTGATCAACACTCACGTTTGAGACATGTTGCTCTTTGTTTTTCTATAAGGTTATCTGATTGGCTAATATTTAAGTATTGTTGGATCCAATTGAAGATAATTCTTCCAAAGATATTTTCTGTATTCACACTGATCCGAACTTGAAACCTCGTCGATGAAAAACTCCTTATTATCTTTATCATTGTTAAAATAATGTGATTTGAATGGATATTTTGGTTCACAATACAATGCCTTCCATTTTAAATATATGAGTGAAAACTAATGGCCTTATAATTTACCTGTAAGTGGGAGGTTGCGGGTTCAAACCCATTTGTAACTTTAAACCATTAGCGCCTACCCCTCTTATTCAATATATATATATATATATATATATATATATATATATATATATATATGAGCCATACAAAGTTTATTTTAATTATAAATATAATAACTCAGTTTACTCTGCCTCTCAAATTTATAATTTTTTTTCCTAAAGTATATCTATTAATTGTATATAATAAGGGGTTTCTATCCGTACAATTTGAAATTTAAATGCCTTATTTATAGCTAAGACTCTTGAATTTATAATTATTTGAATTGATATTTGCTAACTCATTTTTCAAGAAAACTTTTGTTAGAGACCTGATTGTTATTAAATCAATCTTTAACAACCTAACTGGCATTCGCTTTTTTCTTTAATTATCTCCCAATTATCAATTTGAGGGGGGAAATTAGAATGTTCATAGGTCAAAGATCCCTTCATCCCTGGTTTTTTTTTTTTTTTTTGAAAAAAAAAACCCCAAAACATCAATTCATATGAAGACACCCAATGGATAACATTCGATATATTGACCCAACCTAATTTGGTGTAATCGGCTGTTTAATACTTTTATTTAATTTCTGCGGATCTTGGCCCAACCCAAAATGGTTGGGCGAGACCGAGTTTATTTCAGATTGTGTACTATAATTGGCAATGCACATATTTTGGCAAATATGTTTTAATTTCTTTTAACAAAATGTTGTGGATAAAATGATTATGGAAAAAATGAATTTAAAATTTATTATTCCATGAATATTAAAAAAATATATAAAAAATAATTTTTTATTATTTTAAAACTTAACACAATTTACATTCTCAAAAAATTAAATGACACCTTATTTTATTCCACAACTTTTTACTGGTGAAATTTAAAATTGGGAGAATTCCAAAAAAATACCATTTAAACTTCAAAATCTCAAATATGTGATTTAACAATAAAATGATTTGTTAATTGCATTATCATTCTTGTTAATCTCATTAACGAATTTGTTAACGGGATTTTAAAGTTTAAAAAGTATTTTTTTGGTATTCTCCCTTTAAAATTTAGATAACTATTTTATTCCACAATTTTTTACTGTTTCAATTTAAAGAATAATATTTATGTGACAGGACCTTAAAATATGTAATTGTTTAGAAGGGTCAAATAAAAAAAATATAAATTAGAAAAATACTAAGTTACCTTTACTTAAACCTCCTATATTCTCTCACCACATCCTATAATTTTCCTATTATTTCATGAAATAATCATGATTTATTCAAAATAATTCAATATCATTTTAATTTTAATTTTAAAAAATAATTATAAATAATTAAATTTTAAAAAAAATTAATTAATTTGTTTTTTATAATTTTTAATCAATAAAATTTTTTTTAGGATTTTCTGAATAATGGTCTATCACAATCATAGGGTTGAAATGTATTTTTGTTTATTTATTAATTTGGGTAGTTGTCACAAAGTTGGGTTATTTTATCAATATTTATTTTTGTTTATTTATTAAGCGAATAATGAGTTCATCACAAAGTTCTTGACCCTTGTTAATATGCATTCTTTTAGTATTTCATACTTTTGGCCATGTTAATCCCAAATATTAAGTACAAATTAAATACTAGTTAATATAATTAAAAATTTTAAAAAAGGAATATAATAATTAATAATACATAACTTATAAAAATAAAAAAAATCTTAGCAATTTTTTATATCAAGACTTGATATATTCATGTCACTAAAAAATATCAGTTTTTTTTTAGTCTATAACATTTTTTTGTACAATCTTGATGTGATTTTTATTAGTTGAGTGAGTATCAAATTAAACAAGAAGAATATAATAAGATACGATAAATATAGATAATAATTTTGTGTGAGAACAATATATAAGGAGTGGAATTATAATGGTTGGAAAAAAAACATGGGCATGAAATAAATAAACAAAAATATGGCTAAACTTTATGGCACATAGGCTCATTATTCAATTAAAAATGATGAAAAATAAATTAATTAATCTTTGACTGTTCGTTGTGAATTTAATTAATTTATTTAATTATAATTAGTTCCTTAATCTAAAATTTGAATTAGTTTAAATTATTTCAAATAAATATTGGTTATCCCATGAAATAATGAGAAAATTATAGGATGTGGTGTGAAAAAATATAGGAGGTTTAGTTAAGGGTAATTTAGTATTTTTTGAAATTATATCTTATTATTTAGTCCTTCTAAATAAGTACAACTTTTAAGTCCTCTCAACTACATATTATTTCTACTCGGTCATTCTCTCTAATTTTCCTTATTTTATAATATATTTTCCTATATATATTAAAAATTTAAATAACAAATTTTATTTAAAAATTTATTACCTTGTACACATTGTATTCTAGGATTTATTGCTCCATAGAATCATTGAATTATAAATTAACTTAGGATTAGGAGGTGTGATAAATAAAAAATTATAAAAATATTATATTTATAATATAAAATCATTTAATTCTAATAAAAAATTCAAAATTAATGAATAATTAAGTTTGTTGGATATTTTATATTACTCTCTTATATCTTCATGATAAGACATTTTCTAGAAGAAAATATACTTTCAAGAAGAAAGAGACTGTATTCACTTAAAAACTTACTTATAAAAAAATGTTTTTGTCTACAATATAAGTTATTTGAAAAAATAGTTAATGTTTATTTGTTAGATTGACCATGTAACTGATATTCAAATATGAATTTTTTTTATTCTTTTATCTCATTAAAAATCTAATTTAATATGGGTAAAATTAGGAGAAATTTTTTTAATTTAAAACATATTTAACATTTTATGGTTTTGGTATATTGATTGAAGTGACTTATATTTAGGAACTAGGGAGAGTACTACTTATTATAACTCACCAAGTGGGTCATTAATCACATTTTTTTCAATATTACTGCTATTTAAAATTTGATTAATTACCATTTTTTTGACAACTTGGATATAGGTAAATTTAGAATTTTATTTTATTTAAAAAAATTAATGACTTAACTGATTTAATATTTTTTGGGAAAATCCCTTATAAAGCTACCTAAAATTGGAAAATTCTAAATTAGGTTGGTAAACTCAAAAAATATTTAATTGTGTCATTAACCTAATTTAGGAGTTTAAAATATGGATAAAATAATTTTAATACCCTCTCATAATCTCCTCCCCCTCTTGAAAGAGTTGTACTGCTCTATGATTTTATTTATTTATATATCAACATTAATGTAGGATAAAATAAAATATGATTCATTAAATTAAAGGAAATTTTTATGTCCTAAAAGGATAATAAAAATAAATTTAAAAAAAAGTATAAAGCTTAAGACATGCCATGACAATATGGTTGATATCAATTAAATGATCTTAAATAAATTAATGATATTAATGATACAAAACAAAAATAATAAATGTGAGTTTTTTTTAGAAAATATAATGTAGTTAATTTTATCAAGTGAGACAAAAAAAGATAAATCATAACAAATACAAACTTAAGTTTGTAAAAATCAATTGATATAAAAATCACTTTTACCAATGTTAATTTTAACAAACTCTGGATAATGTTCCCTAACACATAAATGCGAGTTTATTTTAAATAATTTGGTTAAGATTTAAATTTTTTAATTTTTCCATTTTTAAATATAAATTATTGATATAAATTATTTATTTTTAAGGATATTTTAGATAAATGATATTAAATACACCTAAAATTTCATAAAATGTTTTACACATTAAAATTTAGAAATTTTTAAAAAAACTGTGTATATGAAACTAATATAGTAAAATTTATATTCACTATATTTATTAAGAAAATATTTTTTTATAGTGACAAATATTATAATTTTCTTGAAAAAAATTGTTCATGTTAATAAAATGAAATTCTTGTTTAAAACTATCCTATGTTTTTGTTGTTACAATGATAGTTAATATATTTTTTGACCAGAAAATAATCGTTAATAAATTTAAATTATAGATGAATTAAATTTATTTTATTAAATATTAATGTTGATATATATATATATATATATATATATAGAGAGAGAGAGAGAGAGAAACCATAAATTACAAAGTAATGAAATTCATAAAAAATTCTTTAGTTTAGTGGTATTAGATGTGCTCTTTGTGGCACTAGGTTTGATCCACACTTTTCAAGCCATGTGTTTGATGTCTAAATTCAACAAGAGTAATGAAGCTCTTTAAAGAGGAGAAAGGAGAGTACATTTTACCCACATTTTGAAATCTTAAATTAGATTAATGACTCAATCATGAATTTGTTGAATTTACCATACTAATTTAAAATTTTCCTATTTTAAGTAACTTTATATATGAGACTTCCCCTTTTCTTAGTTTTGGTGAGTTAGTTAAAGTTGTCTCTTAACAAAAAAGAAATATATTTGAATATTGATTACTAAATTTTACTAATAATTATATGCATAAAAACTAAGGTTATTAAATTTGGACTGGCTACTGAACTAATTGAGATACTGAGTTAAAGTGAGTCAAATCGAAGTCAAATCAGAATTAACCAGGGCCAAACCGGTAAGGAAATGAAGATTTCAAGGTTATTAATATGAAATTATGAAAATAATTAAATTAAATTTAAAAAAAATTAAAAATAAATAGTGAACAGATTTAATGGTTCACCCGGATCAGGTAACTGACCTGTCGTCAGATTTCACGTGAACCAACTGATCCGATCCTGATTCAAAAACCTAATAAAACCAGAGTTATTAAACCCGAACCGGACCGGCCGGTCTGGCCCGGAAACCGACGACTCGGGTAGGAAACCGGTCCGGTCCGGGTAGTGAACCGGTCTGTTTTTTTTATATAAAATCAATTTTTTTATAATTTTATATTAATAAGCCTGAAATCTTCATTTTCTCACCGGTTTGGTCTTGAGTTAGCTTTAGTTTGATTTCGGTCTGACCCACTAATCTTTAATCTAATACCCTAACTGATTCACTGACCGATCTTAATTTAATAACATTGGATAAAGGTGAGGGTTGTGTTGTCACCTTTGACAAGATAGATATGAAGTCCACGTGTTCTAAAAGATAGTTGGACAGATAGTATTATTTAAAAGTATGAGCTGTTCGATCGTTCAATAGTTTGTTCTTAATGCAATGGATTATTACACACATACGCACATGCCTGTGTAATATTCAGTTTCAGTGGGTGTGTGGAATAGGTATAAATTTTTAAAAATATTTTTTAATTATGATTTATGGTATACAAGATAAGTATATGAGAATAGTTTTTTCTCCACTTATATGAATCGTTCTTATAAAATAATTTTAAACTATCCCAAACAAATTATAAATTTATTTGAAATAGTGATTGAAAGCTTTAAAAGCAACTTTTCAATAATGATTTACAATATACAGGTAAGTATATAAGAAGATTTTTATCTCAATCTACATAAAATTATAAGCTTATGAAAAACTATTCCAAACATAACAATTGTTTCTCCTAAAATAAAACAACTTGTTTTTTTTTAAAAAAAATTCCAACAAAGTAACTTTTTTCAATTAAACCTTATATAGAACGATTCAATTATTACTGTCTCATCATCGAAAGGAATTTTAGCCCAATAAGGAAAAAAAAATTTCAAAATGAGGGTACAATTGTACATGACTATTAGAAACCATTCACTCTCATCTCTTTTTTTTTTCCCCTTCATAAAAGTAATATTGTTTTGAAATACTTTAATTAAGAGCCTTCCTTCAAAAAAAAAAAACCTGTCATTTTTTGGGGAAGAGGAGGAGAGCACTAAAAAAATATATTTGAGCCTAATTTAGGGGAGGAGAGTCCTTAAAATATTTTAAAGCCAAACAGGGAAGGAAGCAACTCTTTTTTACTTTCCTTTATTTCTAAAAATTCCGTACCAAACATAGTATAAATGACTAAAACCCTTATAATCTAGTGGAGAAATAATAGTAAAAGTAAGAAACCAATTAATTAATTAATTAGCATTGAGAGAGTGTGTGTGTGTTATATATATAGTAACATAGGGATGAGACCGAACGAGGAATGGTGGATATATCTAAAATATCTAAAGAAGGATGTCATTTTCTCAAGAGTTCCTTTATTTTAACAATGTGGTTCGTAGTTTGTTCCGTGGCCGACAACTCATTTGGGGTGTTTGTTCCCCCATTAGTGTTGGTGCCAGATGGATACAATCATACAACCCATTCCAAAAGTCACTATTGTCCTAATTGCCTCATAATTTCATAAGGGGCTGGGCAAAATAGTTTGGTTATATATTGGAAGTCCCCCCCCCCCCATCCAACAACACTTCATTATGGATTAGTTATTTTCATTATTCAATTTGTGAGTTTTTTCTGAATCAACATTTTCATATATTTAAAAAAGAGATCATGCGCTAGTTATTATTCTTATTATCCATTTTATCAAAATCATTATAGATTTTATCATTTCCATTACTAATTTTATTAATGACATTATATTTTCATTTATGTCACACACACATGTATATGTATATATATATCAAAAGAATTTGATGGCCACTAGGACAGCAAACCCTTGATCTCACCCTAGTCCCTTTTGAAACATTTTTTTTTTAAAAAAAATTCCCTCTCCTCAAAAAACATCAACTGTTGGAACTTCGGCCGTTGGGGGGTCTTAACTGTCGACAATGATGCTCCGATGAGAGGCCTTTTTTATTTTTTAATCAAAAAATAAAATAATAAAAATATCAATACTTTAAAATATCAATTTGATATCTGTCACCTTTAAATTACTTTAAAATGGTAAAAGACTTTCAGGTTTTATAAGTTTGTATACAGTATTTAAATGACACTTTTTCATATAATTTTTAATTATTTATATATATATATAAAATAGGGCAAAGGTGCAAAAATGCCCTTATATTTTTGTCATATGAGCACCCAGCACCTAATCTTTTTTTTAGAAGCATAAATACCCACCGATAGTATAAAAGGGGGCTGAAATGTTTGTTCCGTTAATTTGCATTGATTCTGTTAGTTGCATTTGCGTGGGACCCACTTACTTTAATATCTAGCTGGACATTGACTCCAATTCTAATTCTTATGTGTTGGAACGTGCATGTGGCAGGTAAAAAAAAAAAAAAAGTGTGCACTCCCTCTTCCTCCATTAATTAAGCTGAATTTTTTTTAAACCAACAACTCGCATCTGTAATTTTTTTTTGCGTAAATTTGTGTGCAAGTTTTGGCATATATTAACCTGCAAATTTTCTAAAACCTTAATGATAATTGATTGATATTGAATAACATGTACTAAAATAAGGCTTTTTGTTTAAAGAAAAAAAACACAACAACATATATGGCTTAAAATTAAGGATGTGTACAATATTTCATGGCATTCATAGTCTAGAGAAATAAGACCTGTTAACAAAATAATTCTAGAGAGCTATGACAATAATGAGTTGAATGTTGTGATTTTGCCACACAAAAGATAACAAAAGGCATTTAATAGTAAGTTGTGAAATATAAAGGTTGTTATTAAGCCACAACTTTACAAAATACTAATGCTAATTCTTAGATAATAATGTAGAAATAAAGCCTATATATCAGTGTTCTTGGAGGTGGCCTTAGTCTTTGAAATCATGCTTTGTCTTTGTGCTAGCAGTTGAGAAGTGGTAACACAAGGTTTGCCTTTCCACTTGAGACCAGGTGGCTTCACAGGGAGTTGAGAAGGCTGTGGGTTGAATTGAATAAGTCTTGAACCCTCTTGTACGGTTGAAGTTGAACATGCACTCTTAAACTTTCTTAATTGCTTCTCATTTGGTATTGGAAATTTCTTTTCAGGGTCAGCATAATTTATCATATATTCTTGAGCATTACCCTCCTGAATAATCACCTGTGATGTTAGTCCAGGCTGCAGACAAACATATTATTGTCATACTATCATTTAAAGTATAACATTAAAAGAGAAATGAGTAGTAAAAAAAAACTAACATTGTACACAATCCTTCCTGTACTGTCATCAATCGTAATACCCATTCCGGACTGAACTTTAGACTTACAAATACGTGTCCCTCCTTTAGTGTTAGGGATATGAGCACGAGTGGTTGTAGTTGAATTATCCTTTGGAAGTGATGGTTGTGTTAGACTTGATTGGGAGGGAAGTTGTGGTGGATTTGGTGACAATTGAGAAGGAAGTAGTGGCTGATTTACAGATGATTGAGATGATACTTGTGGCGAACTCTTTTTCCTTGCAGGTGTCGGGGTACTTGAAGATTGTTCCTAATCATCAAATAATTATCATGTCAGTATTCATATTAATATGACAAATGCACTCTACTAAAATGCCACAATTTATTACCTCTTTACATGTGGTTCGATTATGACCCTCCTTTTTGCAGTATGTGCATCGATGAATGGCACCTTTTGTAGTTAATTTATCCTGTTCAGGTGGTCTGACTTGTCCAAGTTGATGATTGTCAACTTGTCCCCTATTCTGAATAGCTACACCTTTCCTCCTCCTCCTTTCAGATTCTTCAGTCCTAATTCTTTTCTTCCTCGGCCTTCCAGGTAATGTACACTCTGGGGGAGGTTGTATTGGCAAGAATTTATCTATGTTCCAGAATTGCTTCCCTCGCACAGGTTGCAATTTCATCCTATAGCTAGTAATATATGTCTCCTTGTGGTAGTAACGAGAGATCTTTGTCATGGGATCTATATTAGCATGGTACATAGCACAAATTGCATGTTGGCATGGGATTCCAGTTAAATCCCATGCTCGACAAGTACACATATAACTAATTAAGCTAATTTTATGTCTATCTTGTCCTTCACATACCTCATATCCCTGATCCCCATTGAAGTAAACTCTACAACTCACAGCTAATTCTCTGTTGGCCTCAAACAAATCCATGCATCTTGGGCTATAGTCAGTTTTCCAGCTTTTTATGTTGTTCTCACTAGCTGCCCACTTAGCCATCATCTTCAACCGTATACCATCAAACATTCTAATTATTGGAAGAAACCTATACTCATCTATCCAATTGTTCAAACTTTCACTAATGTTGTTATCTACAGCCCAAGACTTGCTTCTAGTTGTAAAGTAGGCTCTTACCCATGTTTTTTTATCGTAAGTAATTGCTGCCTCAGCTGCTGCAGAACTAAGAGCTGTGAGACTCTTCATGTTGTCTATGAATTCTTCTTCGAACGTGCTCCATGCACAGGAAAAAAATTTCTTTTTCAGTACATTTCCCCTCCAAACTTTGCTCCAGTTTGCGTAGATATGTCGTGCACAAAACCGATGCTCTGCATGTGGAAGAACCTCGGTGATAGCATAAGCCAAACCCTATTAAGGTCATACTAGTTAGTCAATTTCTTATAACAACTTAAGTGAAAACAAAACATATACTTTATTTACCTTCTGCATGTCAGACATTAAAGTCACCATGGCACCAAAACCAAGATCTAATGAGCTCCTAAGCCACTCGAGAAACCAACACCATTGGACAGCATTTTCTTTTTGGGTCAAACCAAATGCCAACGGGTACAATGAGTCGTTGGAATCAACACCCACAGCAGTCAACAAAATTCCTTTCACTTTACCTTTCAAGAAAGTCCCATCTACTCCAATAAAAGGTCTACAACCCTCTTTCCAGCCGACCTGCATCAAAACAGTAGTTAAAGAACTAATTATCAAATCAGTGGTAAACAAAATGAAATATAGGTAGTTGAAACATACCTTTACTGCATTAAAACAGACATACAGCCTTCGGAAGACTCTTACTCCTTGCTCCAATGCATCGTTGCTTAACTCTAGACTAACATCAGAACCAGGATTTGAAATGCGTAATTCATTGCAGTAAGCCTCCAAGTTTGTAAACTCATCTTTGAAGCTCCCTTCCATGTCTTGCATAATCTTTCTTTTTGCCCTCTTGCATTTGTGTATGCTGACATTAACTTTCATGTCACGCTCCACCTCATTTTTCATCTCACTAATTTTAAATTGAGGACACTCTTGAACTTTAACCTTAAATTGTTCAGACAGCCACTTCACAGAAGCTCTAGGGTTCTTAAAGACCCTTACACATCTATGCTCTTCCAATACAGTCTTAATCATGAACCCTACTTGGACCCCATACGTTGAAGCATACACCTTAAAAGGGCAGCCCTCTTGACATACAACTTTTAAGACCTTTTTATCACTTTTTGCAACTCTTAGCTTAACCCCATGTGTTATTGCATACCTGTCAAAGGCCTTCTTCAACTCCTCCTTGTTCTCAAAGTTCATACCAGACATAAAGAATGGACTTGCAGCTGAGCCCACTAACTTTTCACCCCCTCTCACTTCTTCCATTAGACCATCATCTAAGTAAGGGCCTATCTCATCATCATCATGGTCACTTCCCTCATCATCCGCCACTACCATCTTATCATCAAAATTACCTATTACTATCGCATTATCATCAATGTCCTCAAGTCCCCCACCTTCATCTGTATCTATGTCTTCAATAACCTCATGTTCAACTGTAATAGTATCTTCATTGTGGCCAACCCCTTTATCCCTTTCATTTTCCTCTCCCTCACAGACACCACCACTACCATCCATTTTTCCCACTTCGTTCACAGAGTAAACAAAACAGATTAAGGAACAGTAGGGATTAAATCACAGAGCTATAAATCACAGCAATCACATGGCTTCTCATGGATTAAATCATTGTGTTATAAATCACAACAATCACGGCAATGAAGAACGAGTAGGGACAACTCTTTTCGAATCTAGAAGAAGACTTGAGGAATCAAATAGGTTACTGTTTGGAACCTACACATTTAGCATTGTTCAACATATACTCACCGACGGACTTCGGGTGGCTGGTTAGAGCAAGCTCACATCTCGTCACAGATCATCGCCGTCGGACTTGGGCCGGCTGGTTAGAGCACGCTCGCATCTCACCATATATCGTCGTCGTCGGACTTGGGGAGGATGGTTACTGCACGCTCGCGTCACAGATCGTCGGCGTCACAGATCGTCGGCGTCACAGATCGTCGCCGTCGCATCTCGTCACCACGCTCGCGTCTCTTCGCAACTCGCTGTCGGACTTGTAGTTGTTGGTCTCGTCGCATCTCGTCACCACGCCGGCATCTCGTCGCAACTCCCGTCGAGCTTGGGGTTGCTGGTTAAGGCACGTCCCCAATTTGAATCAGCTGGCTAGGGCTTGTTTTTAGAAGCTCAAATGTCCAGGATTTCAGATGCTGCCCGTATGCTTCAATGCTTCATTGATTCATTGCGCCAACTCAGCATCAATCCTTGCCAACTCATCGTCCAGCTGGTGCCTATTTGGGTCAAACTGTTTAAGTTAACAGTCAACATTTATACAGGATAATTTAGCCCCTTTTTTAAGTATTGATGGGTAAATCTGCTCCTAAAAAAAAGATTAGGTGCTGGGTGCTCATATGGTAAAAATGCAAGGGCATTTTTGCACCTTTGCCCTATAAAATATGTAAAAATATCAAAATAGCCATGTTGGCAAAAAAAATCCCGCTGACAAAAGGATTGCTTCGAAGGTCTAGAAGCTACCGAGAAAATCATGAAACAGAATAAAAAAACCATAGGCAAGAACCACTAGAACATGGTAAGAAGGAGCAAACGAAACAAGAACGAAGAAGATAAAGAAGATTTGATGTCGAAGGGCCTCCGTCGCAGATCTAAAGAGGGAGAAGGAGAAGACCGGATGTTCGTCGTCCTCCGCCGTAGATCTACAGTCGAAGTGTTGTCCTCCATCAGCTTTGCCATCGTCCTCCTTCATTAGCGTCGGATCTGAGTTCGATTTTAGTAAAAGAGGACGAAAGAGGTTTGCATCGCCCGAAAAAAAAGAGGATAAGAGGAGAAAAATGAGCACGAGATTGAAGGGAGGCGGACGTCGGAGGGGGAGGCGGTGAATGCTAGAGGTGGATGCCGGTGGGGCTTACTGGTCGGAGAGGGAGGTCGGTCAGAGGGAGAAGAGGACAAAATATGGTTATAAATTGTTGTGGGCAAGATTGTCAATTTATAAAATAATTGTGGGAACACCGGTCATCAAATATGAGTTTCAAAATCCGATTTAAAAATTATAAGGGATGATGAAAAAAACGTGACCCATCCTTCTTTTTATATAACTAATTTAAGACCTGTGTAAATGTGCGGGCACACAAGTTTTAGATTAAAAGACAAGTTTTAGATTAAAAGATGTAGTATGTTAGTAATTTAGTATTTTATATATAAAATAATAAATTTAAATATAATATCTATTTATATAATTTAAGGTAAAATGTTGTAAAAAACTTCTTTGTAAACTATATTAGAAGTCTGATTTATCAATTTCCTTTTTTCATCTAAAATAAGAATCTTCAATCATTCTTTTCGTTTCACACATGAGGTTGCAACATATAACTGACAATGTGTGAAGACTGGATGTAGTACATATAATTCAACATTAAGCAAGCTCTAACCTTTACTCTTATTAATTGTTATGGAAAATGCAAGCATAACTGGAAATTGTCGCCTGCACAAGGTATATGGCAAGGTCGAATTTGAAGGTGTGATGGTGATTCGTGGATTAAGCACATATGTTGAGGGATTGTCTGTAGATATATTGTTAGCTTCAATGACATGTTTTTCTAATATTGCGACAATTAATCGAGTTCCATTGCATAGTCCAATGTATTTATCGATGTTCCTCATTAATATAATGGGGGCACCCACCTTCAGTCGGAGCTCATGGTTTAGAAAACCTGACATAGAGATTGAGTTCAATAACTCAATTGAGTGCATATCTGCAATAGAACTAAGGGCACCATCCTGTTTGGATACGCTATCAGCACTTAAATAAATCTTTTCTTAACCAGGAAGCTTCTAAAGCACTACATCATTGACTTCATCTACTACAGATAATGTAGATGTCAAAATGGCTATATCACTGAAGTACGACTTATCATGTAAGTGAAGTAGTAAATCCAGATAAGTAGAATGTATAATGCACTCCAATGCATTTGTGGTGGGTTGTAACAGGAACTCATTAGGGATGGTGATTAAATCATCGGTATCATCTTCTGTTGGCATACTACCATCACCAACCGCAGGAATCCACTTTGCAAATTCAGTAAGCTCTATAGCAGGACTCATAGATCCAACTGTCAACAAATGCATGTTCTGTGTCAACATAAAGACTTTGCAATATTTCCACAAATATGAGGTATTAATAGATGTGAACACAATATCTTCATGCATACCCCTTGACATGTTTGGATTAGCTTATGGAAACTCAATAAGTGCTTATAAATCGTGATTCACGGAATACGAAGTAACTTTTACGGTTTACGAAGTTGCTTTTACGGTCTACGAGGTAAATATGTGGAGGAGATTTATCTCGATTTATGTAAATCGGGCTTATAAAATAAGCCCGATTACAAATAGAGTTTCCAAACATGCAAATTAATCTCCTCCAAGTACTACAATTTTACCACCAAACGGCTTATCTCCTGCACCATTCACATATCGATCAGTTATATCTCGTAATGCTTTGTTAAGTGCTTCAAAACAATACTTATTAGACATTGGTGCCTCATTCCATATAATCAAAGAGGTATGTAGTAGAAGTACTGCTAGATGTGTCTCTTGCTTAATATTGCAAACAAAATATTTGTTAATAGAAAGAGGAATAACAAATTGAGAGTGAGCTATTTTGTCCTTAGGAGAAGGGATGCTATACAACTGCTGGTAACATTAAGTATGATTTTTACCCTCAACTGTTAATAAAGTTGATAATGTTTTTTCCATAAATATGTTTTCCCACTACCACTATATCCATAAAGGAAGAAAAAACCTCCTGCACAATCATTAACACTTATAGTTATGTTGTCAAAAATGGACTTTTGCTCCGATGTGAGGTTGGTTCTAAATGTGTCTAATAGGGACAACTATAGCTGGTGCGGTGTGAACTCCTCCCTTTCATTTTTTTTTTTGCTATTTATTTTTTCAACTTTCAATGCCTTGAAAGTTGTAGAATCGGTGGATATGTAGATGTGGGGCATATTTTTACTATGCGAGAAGCACAAACTTCATATGTTATTATTGTTTAACATATTTTAAGTATATAAAATTATAGATGACTAAATTTATTATTTATTTAAATAAAAATTTCCTTTTTCATCTATCTTCAAAGTAGTGTCATCAAATTCATCACAATGTTATATTTAACTACTTATATTAACATGTTATTTTATATATGTGTGTGTATGCAATTACCTTTTTTGTGAAACTTATATTTAATTATCAACTATCAGGAGGAAAGCTTAAAACTTTTAAATTTAAATTCAAAAATAGCGTTTAAGGATTAACTATCAAGAGGAAATCTTAAAATTTTCACAATTATTTATTCTTAAATAAGGAAATGTGTTAGTTCCTCAATTTTCTCTTAGCTAGTTTAATCTTAAATTCAAAAATTATGTTAATAACATGTTTTACATAAATTGATGATATCTTAATTTAATCTATTATATTCTTAAATTAGGAGATTTGTTAGTTTAATTTGTATTCTTAAATGAGGAAATCAATTGGTTCCTTGATTTTCTCTTAGATAATTTAAATTTAAATGTGGAAATTAAATTAAATTAAAATTCAAAATAGCATTAACCAATAAAAAAGTGAAAGTTTTTTAGTAGGTAATACTGAAACGTGGGTATTGGTATTATGGTAGTTATTATCGGGAGGAATTTTTAAAATTTTTAGGGAGAGTTGTAAGGATAAGGTGGCGCGTTGTGGTACCTACTTTCAGCCCTACTTTTAAAAATATAATAGATTAATAGATTCCTTTGACCATCTTATTTTATTAAAATAATGTGATTATGTGAACCTTATTAGAAGATAATATGTAATATATAAATACTTTTATAAGCATTATTTAAGATTTGAGCATGCAATAAAAATAATAAATCTCAATACCCATCTCATCCAAACTTTTTGAGGAATTACAATGAAGTTTTAAATAAATAAATAATTTAATTATAAAAAAATCTTAAGATAAATGATATGTTGTCATTCATTATTCTCTAATTTATTATTGGTTACTCTTTCCTTGTCATTAATAGTTATTAATAATTAAGTTTTTTTCCTTATCACCTCAATGAAATTCCTTAAAGCAAATGAAAGCAAATGGTTCATTTATATAAAAAAAGCCCATTTGGCATGGTTCATGGTGTTTGGGAATACATTGAAAGCAAATGGACTATACTTATAAAAGTAGTTTTTTTTTTTAAAGCTGGGGGAGTGAGCTTCTCAAAATTCTCTGAAACAAAAGCCCATTAAATTTCAACCGTTGTGCACATTTCATGAACAAAATGTGTCTTCTTGGCAATATTACTATCTATTGATAATGGTTATATTGATGGCGATTTAAAAAAAAAAAAACAGAGAGACGTGTCGTATTGAGTTCATGTTCTATTGGGAGAATTTCTATCATTAAGAAAAATAATAAATCCCATACAATTCATTTTTCAAAAAATCTTAAAGGTATACTTGAATTCAAGGAATAAAGCAAAATTGAAAGAATACTAATGGAATAACAATTTTTTTCCGTCTTGAAATGTTCCAGGGTAATAAATTTATTCTTTTTAAGCCACATTATGCACTAAAAAACTTTTAACAAAATTCTGACTATAATAATTTGTTGTTGGAACTATTAATAATAGGCATCTCAATAATTCTTTCAAAATATTCTAAACTAAAAGAACTTAATTATATGAAAACTCTAATCTTATATTATACAAAAGGAAAAGTGATAAAATTAATTACAATTCCCTACCCCCCAAATATTTAAGTACAATTTACTCGTAATATTTCGTATATAATTCATAAGATTTCACACAGCCAAGCATGACATAAATCACAAACTATATTGAACATAAGTTGCTTGAATATACAACAATCACTCTTACTTACAAACAAGAGTTCAATCTCTAACATAAAAAGTACCTTTTACAAGGGTTTTTCTTATAGAAGCAACTCTGAAATCAGCTTCACCTCTGTATAGATTAACTCCAGTTTTAATTTACAAACAGTAATTAGACTTCCAAGTCAACCTGAAGAAAGGCAGCCACTATAGTATAATAGTAATATAGATGATCCAGTTGATGTAGCATCGACATCAACTATTCGTAGATTATCTTCAACACATATGAATCATGTTCGTGATATGATCATAGACGAACTTGTTAGGGTTGTTAGGGGTAGATAATCTAATTATGATTCACTTCATGTATGACATTCTGATTGAAATATATACTTATTTTTTTTAAATTAAGTGTTTTAGTGTATTTTTCTTCTTTTTCAATAATTATTGAACTTTTTTATTTTAAAAAAAATTATTTAAATTATTTAACATCAATTATAACAATTTATACACAAACAATATATATGTAGTATTCAACAAGATTAATGCTATTTTCAGTCATTTATCATCTAAACGAACTTTTCAAACGTCAATCCAAACAGGTTCAACTTAAAAAAAAAAGTCACTTATCACACCGTCAATTCAAACACAAATCACATTTTCAATTGAGCTTCTATAAAAGCCCCATTAAAAATAATCATTTATCTACCGAGTTTCCAAACAAGCACGTTATTACATGAAAAGAAGTTGAGTGGGGTCTCAAACGAATCCGTCCTTACACACACACATTAAACAGATAAGGAAACTTGGCTAAGGAATTTATCACCTTATCCGTATATTTTTTACCTTTATACTCCCTTTAGTCTTAAACATGAGTTAGCTTTTGTCCATAAATATTAGATAACCTCAATTAACTTTATCCCACTAATTTATAATTCTTTTGTTGAACAATCCTACTCATAATTATATATATTATAAATAAATAATTTAATTAATTTTTAATATTTATAAATTAATTATCTGCTTCTTATATTTATAACCGTGGCCAACAGGAGAATTATGTACTACTGTCAGAGAGGCCTTCCAAAAGTGGAAGGACGCCCCCATCAATTAATTCCTCTGTGCTTTCTCATTCAACTTCCTCTTTCATTATTTTTTTTTGGTTGTCCGGAAAATGTCTTGTTCCAGATTTTAATTCTTTAGGCACTAAGATATTTATGTGACAAAAAAGCAGTACTGTCAAAATCGGACTGGACCGGTTGATCTGGACTGAAAACCGACCGATCTACTAGTAGATTGGTCCATTTTAGTGAACCGGTCTAGGTCGATTTTTTTATTTTTTTTAAATCGATTTTATTTTTATTTTTATTTTTTAGAATTTTATATTAATAATTTTAAAATCTTTAATTTCTCACCCATTCAACTTCAGGCTAGCTCTGGTTCAATCCACTGATCCTTAACTTAGTACCCGACCAATTCAGTGACCAGTCTGGATTTAATTATCTTTTAAAAAAGCCGTTTTCCCATGTGATACAAGAAATAATATTTGGGAAAATTACAATAAGGTCACAAGCAAATAAAAATATGAAAAAATGGTCTTAAGGGGTTGTTAATGACGATCTTCATGTTGTTAATGGAGGATCCTTATGTTGTCATTAACAACCCCTTAAGACAATTTCTTTATATTTTCATTTGTTTGAGACTTTATTATAATTTTTTCATAATATATATATATATATATATATATATATATATATATATAATCATTTTAAAAGATAAACATACACAAAGTTTAATAGAATATGATAAAATAACTTTCTCGGCCTTTTGGCTAAGATCGAGTGTAAAATATGATAAAAAATTATTTTCATCATCACTAATGAACCAAGTGATTGATTCAAGTATAATACAATAAGTTTTATCTCAGGATTAATTAAATATGATAATTGATAAAAATTTAATGATAATAATATTAATACTATTTAACAATTGGATTGTGTTGTTATCCACTTCTATATATTTAATTTTAAAAATAATTGAAGAAAATTTTTCCATTAAAAATTTTATTGGTGGGAAAGATATATATAAATTAAAGTGGCGGTATGTATAAAATTTTCCTTATCATGCAACTCTCACGGATAAAATTTCTAATAAGAAAAATTTACCCCAATTGTCACTTAATTTTTTTATTTTTTAAATTTATTATGAAAATTAAGAAAGTGCGTCCTTAATATTTGCTCCATTTAGTGTTTGTTTGGGATAGCGGTTGGAAGCTCCATAAATACTTTTCAATCATGATTCACAGAATATAAAGTAAGTTAAATAGTGAGGGTTATCTCAATTTATCCGTTCAAACCCATAAATACTTTTCAATCGTGATAATAAGTTTCACAAACAAGCTTTAGTGTTATGCACAATCATAAGCATGGGTCCCACTGGGAGCTTTATAAGAAGGAGGGAGAGAGATGGTCAGCGTTCAAAGCAAATCCCAGTTCATGAAACTTGAAACCTCATAGAGGCCGGCTTTGTGTGAGATCGATCGATACGTATAGCTCTCAATCTGATACTATAATAATACGTAAAGGAGATCACAGAGAAGATAATCAACGGAGAAGATGATGATGATGAACACAACAAGAGCTAATAATGAATCCTCCATGACAGCTTCAAACAAGAAGAAGAAGAAGAAGCTGGTAAGCTTCCAGAAGCTTCGACGCTTTCTCTCCCAGCAGAAAGCTAAACTCTACATTATCAAAGCCTGTCTTCTTATGCTTCTTTCCCCTGACCCTTCCTAATAACTCTCTCTCTCTCTCTCTCTCTCTCTCTATATATATATATATATATATATATATATATGTTCACTGAGAGCATGTAGATGTGTTCAAATGTGCTCCAAGCTAAGCTTGGATCATTTTGCCTTTTAGTTTGTGTTTGGAAAACTGTTGGTTAAGGATTATGTGAAAGCTGTTTTTCTAAGGGGTTTTTAAATGGAAAAATTGTTTTAATAAAAATTCACCATTGAAAAATTTATTATCGAAAGTACATGAAATTTATTTAAAAACTCAAGTTTATTGGGAGGGAGCAATTGATTTTCAACGGATACAACTCTTTTTCAATTATATATGCAACTATCTTTATCTATGTGCAAAAATTTTCTATTTACATAATTAAAGATAAGTTGCATACAGATAAAGAAGAGTTATTGTACCCATCAATAATGAGTTTCATATGTTTTATTTCATAGGCAAAAATTAAAGATGCTTGCAAATAGCTGAAAAAAAAAAGTTGCATGCGCTTAAGGACATGAGTTTTTAAACAAATTCCATGTATCTTTAGGTAACAAATTTTTAACTGCGAATTTTTTAGAAATTTTCCTTTTTCAAATATAATCTTAGTATCCATTTGGTTTTAAATTTTAGAATGAACTTTTTGTAATTTTCAAAAACAAAACTGTTTTTATATTACATGTTTTGACTAGCAAAGATCAACGGTTTCGAAACACAATTTCTTTTTGTTCATGCTGGTTTGTGGCTTTATACTTTAGTCTCTGTCCATTGCACAAAAAGTTGAAGTCATGGATTGTATTATATATATATATATATATATATATATATATATATATATATATATATATATAAAGGAAATAATTTAGTACTCCTTCTTCCAATTTGATGATGCAAGGTAGAATTTCATAGTTACTTTGTATATTCCTTTAATATATTGTCTTAATTCTCTTGCTCTCAAATCTCAATTAGATTGGTTATTTACAACACTATTTATTAACCAAAAAAAAAAAGTTCTGTAGCTAGTCTATGAGTTAATTTAGGAGTTTATTTTGATTTTAAATATAATAGCTCAAATTTACTTTATCTCTTAAATTTATAATTTTTTTTCTAAATTATCCATATAAATTGCACTTATTAAAGAGTTTTCATCAAGGGTTTTTTCTAATGCAAATGTTTAAAGAGTATTTTAGGAAAATCAACTCAAATTTCTTATAAATAACAAATTTAACCAAGTTTTTGATAACCCTTTATAAATTAGTTATCAAATTCTTATATTTGGGACTTGAAAAATAACTCGTTCTAATATTTTGTATTTGTTTGCATGCGATAAATTATATCGTTGTTCTGTTTGAATAATGCAAAAATGGCTCTACGGTGACTTGTATGTTCTACTGGACTACATAGAACAAAATTTATTTTTCATGACTTGTAGATAGTTTAATTTCATATAAATTTTGTTGGCAAAAAATTGGAAAAAGTCTCATATTGAAAATTTTGCTGAGAAGAATTTCTTAAATTTTCATATACAAAAAGTATGGTTACTTTGCAAATTATATACACAAAGAGTTCCTGTATTCTAATTTATATCATGTCATTCTCATCAATAAAATTTTTAATTAAGATTTTTTTTAAAAAAATTTATTGAATATATAGACATATATATGCTGGACAATATTGGACAAGTCAAAGTTTCCTTGAATTGAATGTTTCATCCTGTATTCTAATTTATATCATGTCATTCTCATACTTTTTTTTTTTCATTCTTTTGATCGAAGGAACTCACTCATACACCAATCGTGTTAGAGTTGAATTCACAATTTCACACTTAAAAAAAGTTAAAAGGTTTGCTTAGTGTCATTGGACGATAAAGCCCCAACAAGTAAATATTACTAGTTATTATGTTGTAAAATAAATTTTTTATTTTAAAATTAAATTGTAAAATCTATGCGAACTAAATTGTATACTAAACCATCAAATTTAATCAAATAATTCGTATTGATCTAAATTAAAACAGAAAAGAAAGAAAAAAATGACCAACAAGCATTAATTCTAATAAAAGTGGCTTTAACGGTTTAAACATGAGGTATCGTGTTTGTATATGTGTAAATGTAAAGAATGACTTTAAAAAAAATTACTCTCAATTGATTTTTACAATACTCAAATATAACCCAACCAAATAGTGATTGAAAAAAAAAAAAAAAGATAAACATGCAGTGAAGTTGGATTATTTGCCGACTAAGACACATTTATATGACCTTATCCTATACATACACACTGTTTAATCACTATTTAATCACTAGTCTCCTGTACTGAAATTTGACTTCAAAAGCATTGGCCAAAAAAGTAACTGTTAATAAAATCTTAGTATATTAATATTCAATCAAGAGGTTTTGGTTTTTTAAGGATAAATTATTCATATTTTTATTTAATAATAGAGATCAATATTTTAAATAAAATGGAGTTTGAGGAATCAAAATCTTTTAGTTTAAATTTGAGAGATCAAAATCAAAATGACACTAAATTTGAAGGAGCAAAAATTGTATTAACGTTTAAATATAATAGTCCTCTGAGATCTCTTTAATTATATTATAAAATATAAATTAAAATAAGTAATAGTTAATTAAATAAAGTAAAATAACTACTATAAATAATAGAAATTATTTTTTTTAGACAATAACCTTATAGCCTAATGATATGAAGTTTCTCTATTAATAAGAGATTATAGGTTCAATCTCACTTGTAATCTCAATCTCTTAGGGCATCCCCTCTACTAAAAACAACAAATGTTTTTGTTTGGCCTAATTAATTAAAAACTAATTGATGCATAGCATGCTGTTGTTATATAACCTTTTATCATTTTTTATAGAATGCCCATGACATTAATTTATTGGTGACAGACAAGGCAGAGAGAAAAGACACATCACACCTATATATAATAGAAATTATTTAAAATATGTTCAGTGATGATTGTTTAATTAAATACTATTAATATTAAATTTAAAATATATGTAAATTGAAATATATTTAAAAGTCTAATGAAACAGTCAATATCAAAACATCGTTTATATAAAAACAAATTAGTTTAATAATCTAAATATATTATAGCAAAACCTCGATTTTATTTACAACAATTTGTCAATTTATTTTCTTTTAGTAATCAAAATATATTATATTAAAAAATTAAAAACTAAATATGTTTTATTAGCTGTATAGTGATTATTTGAGTTTGTTGTATTAACATTTTTCATTAATAACATTAACAATATTAAAAATATAAGATCAAAAATATATTTTATAAAATTAAGAGAATAAAAATAGATCTCATATAAAACTTAAATGACTAAAAATATATTTTACCTTATAATTTTATGGATAACGCAATGGGGTATAATTTCCATGCATGTGTGTGTGATAATATAACTTTCAAGTCATAGTCAAGGGTCACTTTATATATGTCGGTAAATGATAGAGAGCAAAAATCTGACCATACATGACAGTGCATAATGAACATGATCCAACGTTGTTGTCCTAGGTACTAAGCCTAATGCAATGGCAATAAAATGTTGTATAGTGAAAAAGAGATAAGTAGTGAGCTTTTTCTACAATGATCAGATAGCTCAATGAGCCACCCAAAGGAACACAAAAGGCCCTTAAAGGCCCCTCCTCTTACCTTTTGGGTCCCGTTTTGATGTTTTTATGCTTAAAGTGCCTTCTCCTGTTCGTTTCATTTAATTCTATCATTTGTCGTTTTAGAAAAAAATAAAATAAAGTAAATTATTTTGTGTAAATTCTTTTAATTTTGCTTCATTTTAAATTATGTCCTTGCAATTTTTTTTTCCTTTTATTAGGTCCTTATAATTTCCTCAATTATAAGTATTATTGGTTTCTATATTTATGATTTGCTAATTTGTAAGAAAAATTATGTTAGTAGCTGAAGACATGCCTCTTACTTAATGTTTAAAAAACTGGACTGAGTATTGATTCAGTTTAAATAGTGGTTCAATAATTAATAGTCTAGACTAAGATTAACTTGGGTCAGACTAGTGATAATTTAATTACAATAGGTAAAAATATTCATATTTCACTATATAGAAACCTAATTTAAATTAAATGTATTCATTATTAATAAATGAAGTTATAAAAAATTATTACTTGTAAACTGGCCACATGTCCTCTCTTGTTGAACTCTCATGATGTAATATATATATATAAACAAATTATTGAATTACCAGTTAATTTTCTATACTACTTTAGACATTTGTCATGCATTATGCAGATTTTGATGCATAAAAAAAAATTTATTTATCGCTTGTAATAGCACATTATCTCTCTATATTTATAGAGGATATATATCAATAAATTGAAAAATTAAAGGGAAGTGGACCTTGAGCAGGAAAAACAAAACATAATATATAGTGGAAGTTTGTAGCCATTCCATCAAAGTTTTTAATTTGATCTATTAATTTGTGTTGAGCATATCCTACTCCACTGCATGTTTGGTGGAGCTTTTGAAAAGCTGATAAATATTTATATACGTAAGTTGAGACAATACTCCTATCATATATTTATTTAATAATTCATAAATTATGATTGAAAAGTTGTTTTGGAAGACTTCAATCACTGTTCCAAACGAGTATATATATATATATATATATATATATATATATATATATATATATATATATATATATATGTAGGTTAGCTCTTGATGCTTTCTATTGAGATATTTTCTCATATTTTGATTTTTCAAATACTTTTTGAATTTTGGCTCTTCATGTTGACCATTAATAACGATACTATTTTTTTAATCCAATGCAGAAAGAATAGTTATTAATTGTCATTATATGTGAACATCTAATATTAAATACAATGCATATACGACATTTATTTGGTACGTTGCATTATTACTAATTATTGAAACACTCCTCGTTATATGTTTTTTTATATTATTATCGGTATTAGATTGGGAGTTCGTAACTTCATTTTCCAATATAAATAACTTTTTTAGGATTTAAATTCAAAACCTAAAAAATCTAACAGAGCCTTATATTATTAAATTAGCTCTATATTGATACCCCTGCTTATATACTTATATTTTGTGCATTCTTTTAACTTTCTGTTCGGCCAAAGTTTTTTTTTATTTATAATTTTCTCATATTTCCGCTTGCACAATGCACAGTATACAAGTATAACATGTTATAACAGGATCAATTTAGATTGCTCAATAGTAATTTCCAAAACATCATCTCAAAAGGGAAAATCAACAAATGAGATTATTTTTCTGAAGAAAAGTTTTTCATTTCTTATAATTTTATTTTATGTTTGTCATGTCATATGAGTTTACATGATATATATACAGAAGCCATCGCGCTCGGTGTTTAAATTATTTAATGATAAAACTTACTCTTTTCTATCCGTAATATAAGACGTATTTGATGAATTGATTTTGATTTTAAATATGTGACATATTTTTTTATATTTATCAATCTTTTTTTAATTTACCTTTATTGATTCTTCATCAACAAAAGTTAAGAAGGAAATGAAATAAAGGAACTAAGGAAGATGATTAGGGTATTTTAAAAAATATGTGTCAGATTAACTAACTTAATTAACTTCTTTAATATAACCAAATTATGTAAATATATCTTATATTAAATACCGGATGAAGTACTTTATTTTATTTTGATATTTATAGGGTGAATATAGTTGGAGATAGTTAAAACCATAATTAATAGAAAGGGAGACAAACTCGCATATTTTATTTTTAATTATAATGGACTCCCAAATCCTATTGGGCTTAGCCCAATGAATATAAATTGGGAAGAAGAGAGTCCGAACATGAATGGGTTTCAGCTTAGAAAATGAAGGGATTTATTAGAATAGAATTTTGCACATATTGAAAAATGTATAAAACTACCAACAAGTTGTTATTTGACATGGTAAATGGCCACACACTAATAGGAAGAAGGACATAAGTGCGAATCTTAAAAAATTCACTTGTTGAGAAAAATGAAAACTTTGTATTCTAAATTTTGAAAGGAACTTTTTCAAATCCAAAATGATTTGGGAATACTTTTAATCAAATAAAAAATATATATAAAAATGAAAATACTGACACGATTATAATAATTGTGCAATCTGATTGGATATCCATGTAAGAGCGCTAAGTGATTGGATGTCCATGTAAGAGCGCTAAGTTATTTGCTTCTTGGCTCGTTTGTATTAGATCATTGAAGCTTCATAAGTGCTTATAAATCATGATTCACGGAATACGAAGTAACTTTTACGGTTTATGAGGTAGTTTTTACGATTTACGAGATGTTTTCACGGTCTATGAGGTAAATATGTGGAAAAAGATTTATCTCGATTTACATAAATCGAACTTATAAAATAAGCCCGATTATAGATTGAATTTCCAAACATGCTGATCAAAGCTGACTATTTGATTGTTTCAGATTTGAAACTGGAAGTATTTCTGTCAGAAGCGTTTTGGTATTTACATGGACTCACATTCAAGACCCCATGTTTAAGTAACCAATATTTTTAAAATTGTTATAATTATCTCTTATCTAATTAATCTTTAGGCGGCCGGGCTTTTTTGGCCCAAGGACACCAAGCAAACCATAAGTATTCGTTAGGCAACATCAAAAAGGATTTTTTTAAATATATTTTTTAAAATTGAGATAACACTCTTCTTTCATATTAATTTTGAAAACTGAAAAAGCATTTTTAAAAAATTAAGATAAATAAACACTAATTTTTTTAGGTGTGAAATTGCGAGTTCGACCCTTCATGAATAACATTGAATAAAAGACACATAATTAAATGAGGGCCAATACATTCTTAATGGGGAAAATCGTTGAAAACACATAATTAAATGAGGACCAATACAATCTGAAATTACGTTGAAGATCCAAAATATGAATGTGGAACATAATGAGGGAATTGAAAATTTGAAATATCAAAAAAAGGTTGTCATTTTCTCAAGAGAGTTCCTTTTAATTAATATCATTGTTTAGTGTTTGTGCAGTGGCCGATAACGCATTTGGATTGTTTATCACTTTAACTCTTAAGTTTTTTTATGCACAAATCTTAATATAAAATTGTTCATTAAGCAAAAATGTTTTCTAAATTAATACCAATACTAAGATTATTTATATATTTCTAGATCAAAATAACTAAAATTAAAATAAAAACAATTTATATATAATCCAACCTTAAACCCTCATTTAATCTGATAAACCAAATATCCTATTTAATTTAAATAATATGATTATTTAAATAATTATCTAAAGAGAGATAATAAAGGATGATGAAAACTACACGATCAAACCAAAATTTCAAACTCAATATTGAAATTTAAGGCCTTTTATTAGTTGGATGCAATGCAAGCATGGTAACGATAATCAGGAGTTTATAACCAAAGTATATATCTGGTACTTTTGTTTGGCTTTTATATAAATCCATGAGAATCATGATTGTGTTTGTTAGGTTCTTGTAACATAGCCAACTAATATCTGAATTTTTATTGAGAGAGATATTTATATTCAATATATAATAATGAAAAAAATAGATTTATAAGAAAACTCCTGTGGTCGTCCATGATTACCATCCTCAAATTTATTACCCTTCTTTTTCAGTGAAATGAAAAACCGGAGTAGACTGGTTGACTCAACTTAAAACCTAGCAACTTGGTCACATGCTAGCTAGTTAGAACAATAACCTAAAATAAAATAAAAAATGATATAGTGTGACTCGGAATTAACTAAGGCAGTTTGCTGAGTCATCCATTTTAATGACTGATCCAATCTTCAATACCTCCTAACCGGCCTCCCCAACCTTATGGACTTCATCTCCAACCCCTCTTATCTATGTGGGGAATGGTGACCTTGTCTTGAACACACATGCGCGCACAATGTAACATCCTAAAATTTAATATAAGGATTAATTTATAGAAATTAGATAGTAAGTCAAATTATGGAATTTATGAAATTTAAGGAAACTTAAATTAGATAAAGGAAAAAAAATTAAGGCCTAGTGTGTGTAATCAATATGATAAAAATATACTTATATGTATATATATAAACTTGGCAGCACACTAATTATTAAACACTCATCCTTCTTTTTATTTGGACACTTGGAGGCTTCTTGAACGTACACACACATGCACTTAGAATTAGACACACACACCCACACTTGTTCATTTTATGAGAACACACGTACAGCTGCTACTTTCTTCGATCATTAGTCAACACGTTTGCCATACATATACTCACACATGCACCCTTCTTTACGTAAAAACACACAATCATGACACTTGGAAATCCACACCATCACATGCATCCTTTATTTAATCAAACACCCACTTCCTTCAGCTCTTCATTTTTCGATTAGCAGCTGGAGAAAACAGAAAAGAGAACACAGAAAAATAGAAAAGAGAAAGAGAGAGACGTGAGTGAGAACTGAATATTTTCATTGGAAACAAGCAAGAAGGAAGATTGGATTGCCACAAGCAACCATATATTCTGATATAGGTGAGTTCCATTCATCCTTATCTTCCATTTCCATTAGATTAGAGGCTGTTTTCAGTGGTTTTGAGTTGCTGCAAGTAAGGAACTTCATCGGAAAATTTCTACCACCGATCAGTTTTAAAAATCAGTGATTGTTTATCCATTTTGGGTGATATTTTGGATCTCTTTACTTCTGTAATCAAGCCCCCAAACACAAGAAACATGTGTAGGAGTATGTAAAGTCAAAATATTTGAGATTAGAGTACAAAACCATGGCTACATGTGAGTTTTCTCAACTCAGTTTTGCTCGCTGGAAAATAGAGTTTCTGCCGGAAAGTTACAGAAGCTATAGTAAAGGCTATAGATGAAGTTTTGGTTTGATTCTTTTTGGTATAGAAATTTCAAGATGTGTAGTAGGCAATAGAATCAAGAAGAGCACGATTTGGAGTGAAAATGAATGAGTTATTGAATTTTGAAGTTAGACTATCAAAACTAACGTTTTTAAGAGTCAGTACATTTCGTGTAACATTTTGACCAACCAAATCATATCAAATATTATAAAATTGTAAAGAAAGATAGTAGACATCCTAATATTTAAAATGAGTCATAGAATGCATCATTTGGATGTCTGTAGAGGGAGTTATGATTTTTGAAAGTAAGGTTCAGAAACAGGTGCAATCTGGAAATCCATATTCTGGCAGTTTATGAACCTTTGTAGACGTTGAGTCGATGAAACCGCTACAAAGGGCAATGACACATAACTTTGTAGTGATTACGAAAATGAAACCATGACCAATTTCAAAATAAAAGATTTCAAAAATAGCCGATGGTCATGAACATTTATACCGGTTATAGGAGGTAATTGCAATAAAGTGTCGTGAATATTTGTAGTGATTTTTTCAACTGTAACTACTACAAAGTGCTCATGACACTTTGTAGGGGTTTTTCCATATAACCGCTACAAAGTTTCTTGCACATTGGTAACGGTTTATTAAAGGAAATGGCTACAAATTGAAATATAGCCAAAGGTCATGAATATTTGTAATAGTTTTTTTGGACATAACCGCTACAAGGTGTTACACATTTAAAATTTAAATTTCATATCCCGCATATGGTCATGAAAGTTTGTAGTGGTAATTTAAAATAAAACCGCTACAAAGTTACACTTAGTAGTGGTTATGGTAGCGGTTTTAAAACTGCTACAAATTGTTAAACGTTGGAGGATTTGAATATAAGCTTCCAGGAACCTATCATTCTCTATTCACTCATCTTTGTTGCTAAATTTTTTCACTAGCTATGCATAAGTCATGGATCAGGTTGCCATACATTCCCTTATCTTCCCTTATCAATTTATATAAAAAAGCATGAAGAGAAGCAGCAGTGTCCAATATGTGAACCCCAAGGTACAAATCAAATAAATCCCCTACAAAAGTGTTGTGGTATCTTCCAATAATACCAAAGTTCAAGCACTTGTTTGCTAATAAAAATGATGCAAAAATTTTGAGATGGTATGCGGATGAGAAGATTCCCGATAAAAAGCTTTGACATTTGGTTGATTCTTCTCAATGGAAGAAAATTGATCAATTATTTCCTAATTTCGGCGAAGAACCTAGGAACCTTAGGCTTGACCTTAGCACGGATGGCATAAATCTTTATGGTAGCCTAAGCAGTATACATAGTTCATGGCCTGTTCTATTAGTAATTTACAAGTTATCTCCTTTGTCATGCATGAAACGAAAGTACATCATGTTGTCTATGTTGATTTCGGGACTAAAACAAGCTAAAAATGACATAGATGTTTACCTAGAATCCTTGATCGAAGACTTGAAAGAGTTTTAGGATGAAGGCGTTGATGCTTTTTATGCGAACAATAAGGAAATTTTTAAAATACGAGCCATACTTTTTTGTACTATAAATGACTTCCCTGCATATAGAAACTTGTCAGGATATAGTGTTAAAGGCCATAAAGCATGTCCGATTTGTGAAGAAGACACATGTTACCATCAACTTCAACATGGAAGAAAGACCATTTATCTTGGCCATAGGAGATTTCTGAGACGGGGCCACCCATATCATAGATTAAATAAATTTTTTTTGGTGGCCAAGAGTTTGAAGATGCTCCGGAGGCATTGACTGGGGAGAAATTTTATGAAAATGTGAAAAATATCAATGTTATATTTGGTAAGACTACAAAGAGTAAAAGTGAAAAAAATATGAAAAAAGAGGTATGTCTTCTTCGATCTTTCATATTGGCTCAATCTTGATGTGAGACACTGTATTGATTTCATACATGTGGAGAAAAACGTATGTGATAATATTGTTGGGATACTGCTCAACATACAAGGTAGCTCTAAGGATGGCGTGAATGTAAGACTAGATTTGCAAAAAAATGAGAATATGAGAAGACTTGTATCTAAGGCTATATGGTAAGAGGAATTTTTGTCCTCCAGCTTCTCATACTTTGTCTAAGAGTGAGAAAAGAAGTTTTTGTGAGTGTTTACATGGCATCAAAGTTCCCTCAGGGTATTTTTCAAATTTTAAGAACCTTGTGTCGATGAAAGGCTTGAAGTTAGTAGGGCTAAAGTTTCATGATTGTCATGTTTTAATGCAACAACTACTCCCAATAGCTATTCGAGGTATTGTCGAATATGATCTTCAACATATATTGACTAGACTTTGTTTCTTCTTTAATTCTATTTGTAGTAAAGTCATTGAGATAGAAAGATTGGATGAATTATAAAATGAAGGATATATGATCTTGTGGTAACTTGAGAAGCTTCTTCCTCCTTTTTTTTTTTTGACATCATGGTATATCTAATTGTTCATCTAGTGAGGGAGATAAAGTTGTGTGGCCCTATCTATTTCCAATAAATATACCCAATTGAAAGAACTATGAAAATCCTAAAAGGGTATGTGAAGAACCCTAACTAGCCTGAAGCATCTATTGTTCAAAAATATGTTTCTGAAGAAGACATGGAATTTTTTCAACATTATTTGTCAAATGTAGGACATATTGGGCTTCCTAAACGTCATGATGAAGAAGGGCTAAACACAGGGCTACAGTAAAGAGTGTGAATCCTGATAAATTGCAACAAGTCCACTTGGACATCTTAAATAATGTTGATGAAGTTCAAGATTACATTAATGCTCATAAAGAAATTGTACGGAAAGAAAATAGTCGAATGAGTGAACAAAGGTTGGGAGTATAACAGAACTTTTGCACATTAGTTCAAACAAAAGGTTGGCGGAGAAGAATGTGTTTCTGATACAATTAAATGGTTAGCACGTGATCCTAAGGTTGATGTCATAAGTTGAACTTCATTTATGATCAATGGTTATACCTTTTACATGAAGTCCCTAGATGATAAGAGCACTGTCTAGAACATGGGTGTTATGTTAGTGGTTGAATCTATGCATTTCTCTAGTTCGAAAGATAAGAACCTTAAATTGACAACTATACTTTATTATGAGATTATGGAAGAGATTTGGATGGTTGACTATATTAAAATTAAATTTTCTATTTTTAAATGCAAGTGGATTGATGTCAATAATAGTGTGAAGATCGATCAGTTAGGATTTACATTAGTAGATCTGAATAGTAGAAATTTTGGAGATAAACCTTTTATTATGGCAAATCAGGCTAAATAAGTGTTATATATTACCGATCAAGCAATTAAAATATGGTCTGTAGATCTTTAAGGAAAAATGATTATTGATATTGATAAGGAAAATCATTCAGATTATGATCTTCTTGAGACTCCTTTTTTCAGGGGTCTACCAGAATTGAACGAAGAAGATGAAGCAGTTAATAAACAAGGCACAAGAAATGATCATCATGAAGGGATATGGGAGGATATCTTTTTATAAAACTACTTTAAAAGTTAGCTAGCTAAAGTAATTATCATTATGAATTATATCCTAATTATGTATATAGTTATTTTATAGATATAGTATTTTCATGTTATAATTTAAGGATTTATCTTTTTTTTTTTGCTGTCTTAATAGGAAAATGAAGGATCTGAGGCGTCCTAGTGTAGAAACTCCGGAACTACTTAGTGTTCATCAAAGCGAGCTAGCTAGTGCTCATCAAAGTGAGCCAACTAGTGTTAAAAAGAGCGAGCATAGCAATGCTCCAAGCCAAAATCAAAGTGAGCCCAGTAACCAGTCTGTACGGAGGGGTAGAAAAGACACAATGTTGAGAGACATTGCCTTAAGTCAGAGTTCTGGGCAAAAGATACTGATTGAGTTTGATAGATATTGGAAACCAATCAAGCTTAATGTAAGTCGATATAGGAGTTTTGTCGGCCTCCTTGCATGCAATAAGCCTAGCATCTTGATAGATGAGTGGAGAAATATCGATGAACGTGTGAAGCAATATATTTGGGATACTATCCTTGTATAAAATTCTCTTTTGTATGTAACGATTATCAAATTTTCTACTAACTTCTTCAATGCATACATTACAGCTCACTTACGACGTTCCTCAGAGTGACATCTTGTACAAAAAGACAATAACGTATTGTTGTGAATGCTGGAGGAAGTTTAAGACAAATCTAGCTAACAATTACGTGTATATTGAGGTGAATGATGGTGAGCCTCGTCTTAATCTGTGCAGCAAGTATTCCTATATTGATGAAGCTACTTGGCAAGAATTTTTTAGGCTTCGGACTACTCCAGAAGCTTTGGTGAGTTGACTTATTTTACATTTTATTTACTTATCAATTGTCTTTATTTATTGTAACATTTTTTTTAATTTCTTATTCATAGGTAAAAAGGAAAAAAGCACAATAGAGTGGTAGAAATGATGATTGCCCTCATACAATATCTCGTGGAGGTTATGCAAAGGCTGAAAAAGACTTGTTGACTGTCAAACGAAAGAGATTGGAAGAAGTAGCTCAATTCGATTCTTCTGTTCTTCTTTCTACACTATCTCCGAAACGTCGCGAAGAAAAATGGTTATTTGCTCACTAAAAGAGGAGTGGGTCTTATACGAGTGAACAATCTTGTATAGTAGGTGAAAAAATTGTAAGTATCATTGTCTTTATTAATTATTTAGTAAATATGTTTCATTACTTATGTTTGTTATCTGTATCTTACAAGAGGAACATAAAAAAAACAAGCCGGGGGATCTTTTAGGTCGGAGGGGAGGAATGATATCTTGACTGTTGCTACTGGAAAACATGAGCATTCAGGCCGTGTCAGGGGAGTTAGAAGAGGGATAGGCATAAGGGATTACTTTGGAGCACCCTTACGTCTTTCCTCAAGTGTGGTGACTAGGGAGGAGATGGAGCATATGTTGGCCACTGTAAGGACGGAAGCAAGGGCCGAGGCAAAAGCATCATTTAATACACGATTAGAAGCTCGGTTGAGCAAGGTAAAAGAGGAAATATGATGATTGTAAGCATAAGACAAGATACCAGTACCCCCCAAGCACAATCCCTTGCACCTAATAAGCAAAGCACTAAAGAGAATTGTTGCAATATTGGGCAGTCATCAGAGGGTCCTGGAAAAGAAATTGCTGAGCCTTGTAACCTTTTTGTCGAGGATCCTTTGAGATGATTAGTTGCACGGGGGAGTGTGCACAACCTGTGATCAACTATCCATCACCAACAAATGAAAGATGATTAAGTCAGAGTGTCAGTTGAAGAGGTGATCATTGCAGATGCACATGTCCCTATCCCTTTTGATGATTTGAAGGTTGTGAATGATGTCCTGAGTACTTTCATCTTATGGGCAAAGAACCTCGTTTCTATTCGAGCTGAGGAAACCCCAATCACAGCCCTAAGTGTAGCTCCCTTCACTCAAGAATTTCATAGCCTCCATTGAATGTCATGCAACAAGTCATTATGATGGCATATGATACATCTTTTCAAACAAGAGATTGGCTTATGGATTTATCTGTTGGCAAGTCAGGGGGTGATATGCTATCTTGAGAGGGATGATTTAATGTCCCTGGTAGCTCCTAGACAACATCTTACGGTTGTGATTGTCAAACTATTTTTAACTTAAGTATCTTCTTCAATTAGAAGTAAATATTTTAAAAATTACGCCGTTATACTTTGATTTGTGTGCTTGCATTATTGTAGGTATATGAATCGTAGGTTAGTTTCCTCTAGTAAAAGTGATAAATTTGGATTCCTATGCCCTGTTTAAATCTAAAAGAAAGGGACCACTACTGCTATCAGACATACATACTTATCAAAGAAGCTTAGTAAAACCGCAACCGAGTGTTTCTTGGCTCCATATGTACATGGGTAAGAAAAAAATTTATATTTCATAATATATATAATGCTTTATGTTTTCTTAATATTCGTCTCTTTTTCTCAGTGATCATTGGCAGTTGGTTCTTTTATGAAAGAAGAGTTATACTGTCATCCTCTTATGCTCCCTCCACTACAAACCAGGGAATGAATTGAAGAAGATCATGAACTTATAAATTTTCTTGCATTACCTTTTGTTGGAAGTTTATGGAATTTGTACAAAATAAGTAACCTTTGTGATTTTGATGATAAGGCTATGCGGACATTCCTACACGCTGTTTGTGGTAAGCATGTTCGTGAGTTAAAAGAACATACATGGATCATCCCAAAGGTTAGTACATATTGTTAAAACCGGCTGATACCCAAGAGGGGGTGAATTAGGTGTATGATAAGATAGTAAGAACTTTAAAATTCTTTTTACATCTTAGTGAAAGAAACAAATATGAAAGTAATGAATCATAAGTCAAAAATCAGTTATTTAAATCATATATGCTAGAAATTTGAATTTCAGACAGCCTTTCGTAGTAGACCAGTTGGTTGTCGTGGTAGGTGGCCGATATTCGGTGTGCAATGATGATATTTCCACAATTGAATTTTATATTTGAATATGTGATTTGAATGTTTAATCTCTTGTTTCACACTTGAAATATATGTTAGACAATATTTAGGTATAGTAATAAGTGAAAATATAATGAATAAATAACATTTAACCATGTTTGGATTACTCTCAGTAACTCTGTAATTCATTCTGCTTCAATAACTGATAAACTTGAGTTTTTACTGTAAACTCGAGTTCTCACAAAATTTGCATGTCTGAGCAGTAGTAATCTTCAAGTGTTTCTTTGGAGAATTTTTATTCAAACTTGAGTTCTCAATCCAAACTCGAGTTTGTTGTATGAACTTTCAAGTTATTTTGAAGTTTTGAAGTACAAACTCGAGTTCTTACCCATAACTCGAGTTACTTGTCAGATTTTTCAAAGTCTCAACTCGAGTTCTCATCAGAAACTCGAGTTCTAGTGTTGTCAGCACTACTTCAGTTTGTCTCTACCAAGAACTCGTGAGAGTTAAGTATCCAAACTTGAGTTCTGTTATGAGCATAACTAGAGTTCAGGTAGCAAACTCGAGTTTTAAACTTTGTCACCTTAGTATCATATGTCTCTGCCAAAAGCTCATGGAAGTTAGATTTACAAAATTGAGTTCTCTTCACGCCAGAACTCGAGTTTTAACCTAAAACTCGAGTTCATCAGAAAGCTTCATTTTCTGACTAAGCTTCTGTATGAAACTTGTGAGAGTTAATTTGCCAACTCGAGTTCCCTTCACACTATAACTCGAGTTTTATTTCCAAACTCGAGTTCTTCAGGAAATTCAAGTTTTTGAAAAAGTCTCTGGATAAAACTTGAGGGAGTTGACTTACAAACTCGAGTTCCCTTTAGATCACAACTTGAGTTTTTATCTAAAACTCGAGTTCTTGTGATAGTTCCAGTTTCTGGATTAGCTTCTGTATAAAACTTTCGAGAGTTAAGTAGCCAATTCGAGTTCTGATGGCAAACTCGAGTTTTCATCCTGATCACCTTAACTGCATAAGTCTCGGCCAGAAACTCTCAGGAGTGAACTTCCATGACTCGAGTTCTCCTCTAAAACTCGAGTGCATCAGATTGATACACTTTTTGCAGTATCCATAACTCGAATGTTAGACATAACTTGCAAGAGTTAGCATGAACTTTCATACCAGAACTCGAGTTCTTCAATGAAACTTGAGTTCTTCACCAAAACTCAAGTGCATCAAATAATATGCAGCAACATGAACTTGTCAGTTTAATAACAAATTTAACTCAATGTTCTTGATTAAACTTTGATATTCCTTTACAAAACAATTCATTAATATTTTTTTATAATCAAAATATAGATTCTAACACATTTGTTTGCTTTAAGAATGTGTTTAATAAGCTATGCTTTATACTTGTTTTAATGATGTCATGTTCTTTTTCAGAGCCGTAGGCAACCATCAGGGTCCAGCTTATGTGGTTTGTATGTTTTGAGACATATTTATAATATTATCACCTTAGGCATGACTGAATTTATTGAAGCGATAAATGTATATTTCAAAAATTTTGTTTTACTTTTATTGTTTTTAAGTTAGCAAGTTAATGTTTTGTCTAGCTTTGGTGTTACAGATGTTTGATCTTACTGATCCCTTTCCTGAAGAAGATATTGATTTCATCCACAAATATATTGCTGAATTCATCTATGAGCTTTTACAAGAATAATGAGTTTTTGAATCCAATGTTGTTCTAATAGGTATTGCTTCTGCTGTGATTTTTGAACTTTTTGCTGTCACAAGTTCCATTTCAATGTATGAATTATAAAGTGTTGTTGTAATTGCAATTACATGTTGTGTACTAGATTACTGTTTGCTGATGATCTGCGTAGGACAACTTGTGGTTTTCATATCTAACTGGGTTTATGTCTCTGAGTGGGACAATTTATGGGATATGGGTGATACATGTATGATGTTGATACATGCACGAGATTTAAAAGATTGACCTCTGTACTTTTTTTCCCTTTGTTTTTCTGTAAAATTGAGGAATTTTCTGTATATACTGAGAAATTTATCTTCCCTCTGCTTTTCTTCAAAACTTATGGAATTGAAAGTGCACAAAATTGAGATTTTACTGCTGTCAAATGCTTGAATTGAGAGGATAAATTGTGGTCATTGTTATCTCGGCAGGGGAATAAAAATGTGTACCAGCATACTTTAATTTTCTGATTGTGTGTAATAATGTGTTGATTTTTAATGATTTATTGTTGTTGCTTCTGTTTTAAAATGCTTGATAATTTTTTTGATTGCATTCAAGGTGTTTGTTGTGTAAGAGAAGAGTTTATTTAAATGTCGTTGAAATGGTTTGCTGTGTAAAGCTAATTTTTAAGAAAAATATTTTTAAAAAATGAAAACTTTTTAGACCGGTTGTGGATACAACCGTTTAAAAAATCATACTTTTTAGAACCGGTCTAAAAAGTATGACTTTTTAAACCCGTTGTATTGACAACCGGTCTAAAAAGTAACAGAATTTTGAGACTAACTGTTTCAAGATCTCATTCAAAATTAATCTAAAAATTCATTTTTCTTTGATGTAAAAAGTGAATTTTCAAATAGTGATATGTGATCAATTGTAAATATGAGATGTTTGAAAAATCATGGAGAACCTGTTATAACATTAATCAATTGACTTGCTAAAAATTTGATTCAACTTGACATAATGTGCTTACGTCAGCATAAGCAGTCTACTTACTACTTATGCATGATATATAAAAGTATATATTACAAGTGGAACATATTGATGGAATTGAAAATTTGAAATATCTAAAGAAGGTTGTCATTTTCTCAAGAGTTCCTTTTAATCAACATCGTTTAATGGCCGACAACGCATTTGGATTATTATTATTTATTTATTTTTGCCTTCAATGGTATATCATTTTAACTCTCAAGTTTTTTCTGCACAAATCTTAATATAAATTTATTCATTAAGCAAAAATGTTTTCTAATTTAATAGCAATACTAAGATTATTTATAGATTTCTAGATCAAAATAACTAAAATAAAAATAAAAACAATTTATATGTAATCTAACCTTAAACCCTAATTTAATCTGATAACCCAAATATCCTATATAATTTAAATAATATATTTATTTAATTAAATATCTAAAGAAAGATGATAAAGGATGATGAAAACTACACAATCAAACCAAATTTTCAGACTCAATATTGAAATTTAAGGCGTTTTATTAGTTGGATGCAATGCAAGCATGGTAACGATAATCAGGAGTTTATAACCAAATTGTATGTCTGGGTACTTTGGTTTGACTTCTATATAAATCCATGAGAATCATGATTGTGCTTGTTAGGGTCTTATAGAGTAGTGAGCTAATATCTGAATTTTTATTAAGAGAGATGTTAATTTACATTTAATATTTAAATAGTAAAAATATATATTCATAAGAAAACCCCTGTTGTCCATGGTTACCATCCTCAAATTTGCAACATTACCCTATAAGATTGGAGTAGACTGGTTGAGTAAGCTCAGAGCCTAGCAACCTGGTCACGTGACTAGCTAGTTCGAACAAGAATCTAATTCAAGAAAAAAAAATGATATCCAGTGACTCAAAATTAACTCAGGCTAACTTGCTAAGTCATCCATTTTAATATATGATCTGATTTTCAGTACCTCCTCTGACTGGCCATCCAACCTTGTGGAACTTCATCTACAAACCCTAAGATCTAATGACCTCATCTCTAACCCACCTTTCTTGTACGTGGTGACCTGGTCTTGAACACACACGCGCACAACACCATCATTTCATTTCTACTTCATCTTCCTCGTGTTCTGTCTGTACGGACAAGGACCCATTCCGGATATTAAATAATCTAAAGATACTCATGTCCTCCACAAAACAACTTTTTTAAATCCTAGGATATTCATGTTTATCCGGGAAAAGAAAAGCATTTTCCCCGTGTGGTATAAGAAATAAAGCCCAAACCCTAAAACTCGATAAAATGTTGCGGGGTTGATAATATAAATTTTGATTCTTATATTTTGCCTTCATTTTAGTTTTGGTCTCTATAGTTTTAAATCATAGATTTTGGTCCATCAAGGGGCCAAATGATCTAGATCCTTGTTAAATTACAGGAACCAACGTTTTAAACAGAAAGAAACTTAAAAGATCAAAACCTATAGTTTGAAATTATATAGATTAAAACTAAAATAAGAACAACCTATAAAGATCAAACATTATATTATATTTACCCAACTTTGTAAATTGCAGTTTATACAAATTTCATAAAACATAAAGATGGATAATTTTAAAATTATTTAATCATCACTTTGCATTTTTATATCTAATATTTTCCATTTTTTTTAAAAAAAAATATATATATAGGGTTTTAAAATAATTTAAAAGTCCGTAGTTTAAAATTCTCCTTCAACTAGCTAGTTATTTAACAATCATATGTGTGGCCTGTATATAAGAAGGATTGGAATCGAGATCGTCACAGAGCTCAAAACCAATCCACAGTTCAAACTTGAAAGGAATTTGGGTGTGTCTGTGTGTACTACACTGTACGTACGTAGCTCACAACAGAAGATCAATGAAGAAGGAGAAGAAGGTAAGCTTCCAGAAGCTTCGACGCTTTCTCCTCCACCAGAAAGCTAAACTCTACATCATCAAAACCTGCGTTCTTCTGCTTCTTTCTCCCGACCCTTCCTAATTCTCTCTCTCTATATATGTATATGTATGTATATGTGTATGTATATATTCACCTTGAGCCTTTATGTTTGAGTTGGTTCAATGCAATTTCTTGTATATATATGAAACTTTGTATTACTTGGGAGTTAGTAGAGGGTTTACTTTAACTTAAATTTAAGATATTGATCTACTCTATTTTCTAAGTTTATAAATTTTTTTTCCCTTTCAGACTGTTCCAATTTTAATTGTATATGTTAAGGGGCTTTTTTCTTTTTTAATTAAGGGAGTAGATTTCCATACAAATTATTAAAATGGGTCTGTACTTTAGGAACAAATACACGTTTTTTTTAAATAACTAATTTTATTAACCTCAATAAAATTAATTATCTAACTTATATATTTAGTATCAGACGCAGGAGTACGCGTGCGATTTAATTCAATTCTCTTCATATATGAGTAGTAGTATTGAAGGGAGCTCAAATTTTGATTAGTTGCGCTTTAGAGAGAGAGAGAGAGATAGTTTAAAGTCTTAACATCACAAATTCACTGTGGGAGCTTCGAAGGGTGGGCCAATCCTTTTATTATTATAAATTTGAGTATCCTAGCTTTTCATAATCCATTATGTTAAATTAGATGCCATTAAAGTTGATTTACTTAAGGAGAGGATATATAAGATAAACCTTCAAATTTTGTAAAAATTAAATCAATATGTTTAAGATATAAATATTTACTGATTTCATATCCATTTACATGGAGTTCGAGATTTTTTTGGCCATCAGTTTCAGATTTTTTTGGGGTCAAACTATGAGTTCCTGATTAATACTATTACCATAAATATATAATATTATTGACAAATTATTTTAGGGTTAAAGGCCATTTTTTCTCTGAAAGTATTGTCTCAGGGACAATTTTATCCTGGAAGTTTTGTCTAGGGCAATTTTACCCTGACTGTTATCTCAGTTAAGTTTGATCGTTAGTTGACCAAATTTCGGGACAAATTTACTCCTAAGTGAAAACTTCCAGGACAAATTTATTCCTAAGTTGAAACTTCCAAGGCAATTTTGTCGTTCATGTCATTTTTGTTAAGATGCAAATTTTCCTGGAAAGTTTTCACTTTGGAGCAAATATTTGCCTTTAAATTTGGTCAAGTAACAATCAAACTTAACTGAGATAACGGTCATGGCGAAATTGCCTCACATTTGAAACTTCCAATGCAAAATTGCCCCATATAAAACTTATGGAGCAAATTTCCCCTAATGCAATACTTTCACAGCAAAAAAGGCATTTAACCCAATATTTTAAGAGAAAAAGACACTTAAATACTACTTGAACTTTAAAATCCCAAATTGATTTTGTTGATAATAAGAGTATAGTAATTAATAACTCAAATTTTTGGGAAATCACTTATTTGAGATTTTGAAATTCAAGTAGTATTTAAATATCTTTTCCCCTTATTTTAATACACAAAATTTATACTCTTAAGTAAATAGACATTAAAAAAAGAGAAAAATGTATTAGAAATGACAAAGGGACAAATCAGTATTTCCAATATATCAAATCCCATATCAGTACAGCAATATGAATCTAGGATTATGAAATCTTTGAAAAAGACACACTTGCCCTTGATTTGCTTCAATCACCTGTCACCTTCTTCACTTCATCTTCTCCTCTCTCTCACCTCAAGAAATTCTTCTGTGCATTGGAGCCTCCATTGGGGCTAGACCTATGAAGTGTTCATGTTTTGAAAAATGATGATGGAGTCGTTAATTTAAATTTTTATATTGTTAATCTATATACCGATGTTGTTATTGACTCCTGAAATTTATGACCTAAAAATTATATCTGGAAAAGAAGAAGTTACGAAAAAGGATGATGTAATCGTTAATTTAAATTCTCATGTTGTTAATCTCTATACTGATGTTGTTATTGTCCACTGAAAATCATATCTGAAAAAAAAGTTGTGAAAAATGATGAGGAAGTCATTAATTTAAATTCTCATGTTGTTATCTATATATTAATGTTGTTATTAACCCCTAAAACTTATGATTTGAAAATTATACATAAATAAAAAGTTGTGAAAACAGCTGGCCAAACTTGGTTAAGGTGCCAATCACTTCTTGTTGGCAATTCTTCTCATTAGTCGGAACTTAGTGGGTGGGCTTTTAGTCTAATTGTTTGCCACGTTATATTTGTCCCATTTGCTGGCATACTAAAGTTGAAAAAGTTGTTGCCATATTGAGAAATTTACATGTATTGAGTGTTTGAATGACTATAATCAAATAGGGAATGTAAAATGGGACAACTTTAGTATGGCAGCAAATTCCTCAACTTTAGTCATTCAAACAATCAATATATGTAAATTTCTCAATATGGAAGCAAATTCCTTAACCTTAATATGCCAGCAATTCCTTAAATAGATCAAGTATGTAGGCTTTTAGATTAGGCCTTATGAAAATGAACTCAGCCTATTTACCTAAATAGGTATGACTTGTTTATTTAAATAGGTCTAACTTGAACTTGAATTTGAATTATTTACTAAATAGGTTAGATTAGGCTTTATATAGGTAGGTCGTAACCCCCTATTAGGAGTCTGGCCTATTTTCATCTCTACTTTTGGCATATTTAAATTTTGAGTATTAATTAAAGATATTTTTTGTAAAAATAATTAATACTGTAGAAAAATTAAATGTAATCTTACATAAAGAAATAAAATAAAGTGCTCAAAATTGTTTTCTATATACTTTATTCCCTCCTATTTCTACAATAAGGCACCTCCAATCTCTTGATGAGAACCAAGGAGATGTGAGTTGTGACAATCATTAAATTTTGTTTGAAAATTAAAAAAATCTAAATTTATTCATATTTAAAACAATATATTATGATGACCCAATATAATGAATACCTCATTTGGTGGCTTATAATAAAAATTAAAGACCCTTCATTCTTTATAGGATGTGAAGGAATATGTGTGGACGTGTGTGTGTGTGTGTTTTTTTTTTTTTGCCAATATATATGTGTATATGTATATTGATGTATAAACTAATATTATTTGCAAGTCATAGTCAACGACTCACTTTCAAATGTGTTAATCATAGGGAGCATAAAGCGTTAAATCTCGCTATATAAAATTACGCTTTATGCAGTGTTATCAACAACAACAACAAAAAATTTTATGCTTTTTGCATGCTTCACGAGATATGTTGATCTTTTCCTAGTATATGGCAATAATTGCGTTACTATATATATATATATATATAAGATGTGGATGTACATAAATCCAACTTCTTAGGATTCTTTTTCTTCTTCTAAATGTCCTAAACTCTATAACCTTCCCATAACTGGAGAGGATTTTCTTATAGTTAATGTCATTTACTACAAGAAATAGATTTTTCTTTAGTAATTTTTTCAAAAATGTATTTTTCTATTGAAGGTAATTTTGTTTAGGCATTATTAGGCATGAGGTGAAGCATTTCTCTCTTGAAAATTTCACCATGTTATGAGAAGCTAAACTCTTTTATTATACTTAACCTCTATCATTTATCTAAACACATATATTTGAAGATGAGACTTCCAGCTTAGACTAAAGGTTTGTTTTATTTTTTTCCTTGACCATTAGGATAAAGGGAAAATGGTTAAAAAATATCATTTAAGTAAATTAATTGCTAAATGGTACCAATGTGTAAGCAAGCATCCATTATGTGCAATCAGCATCCATATGTGTAAAAAGCATCCCTGCGAAAGTGCAAACACCATCCCTTGTGTGCAACATATCATTCGCTCGTGTGCAACATACCACCCACCGTGTGCAATGGTAGCAATGAGCAATTAATTTGCTTGCAAGGTTTTTTTTAGTAATTATCCCTAGGACAAATGGTTGTTTGATTTGAAAGGAGCGGATGGAAAGAAAGGATATAAGATTACTTTATTTGGTTTGATTAAAGAAGAGAGGAAGGGAATGATTTTTAATGATCCCTTGTTTGGATCAATAGGGGGAAGGGAGGGTGACAATAATTAATTTACCACTATACCCTCATATGTTAGGTTATAAAAATTAATTTACACTTTAATTTATATTATGTTATTTAATGAAATTTTAGTCCTAACATATTAGGGAAAATCCTTAATAAAGAACTTTTAAAATGCTAAAAGACAAAAATGTATTTTGAATATTTATAATCTCAAAGATATGTTAGGCTCAATTTGTCTTTTTTGAAATTAAAAGGAAAAGACCAATTTGTCCTTATATTTTTTATTTAAAAAAATTACCCCCACTGCCAGAGCCACCGATTGTCAGAGCTCCGATGGGAATATTCCAACAAAATATTCTCAAACCCCTACCACTTTGTTTGCACAAAATATTGGTGATCATTAGGCCACCAATGCCATTCAATATAAATAATATAAGCGCACACACACACACACATATACATATATATATATATATATATATATATATATATATATATATATATATATATAAACCTTTGATATTTAATCCATGCCCATTGATAAGTTTAAATAAGGAATTCACAACTTTCATTTTTTCACTAAAAAACCTTTGATATTTAATCCATGTCAATTGATAAGTTTAAATAATGAATTCACAACTTTCATTTTTTCACTAAAAAATTCACTTACTCTCTCAGGCTATTCACAAGTTTAGATAAGGATTTTACAAGTTCAGATAAGAAATTGATAAGTTTAGATAAGAAATTCACAACTTTCAGTTTTTAAGTAAAAAATTTACTTACTCTCTTAAGTCATTCACAAGTTCAAATAAAAAATTCACAAGTTCAAATAAGGAATTGAGAAGTTCAGATAAGAAATTCACAAGTTTAGATAAGGAATTTGCAACTTTCCTTTTTTAAGTAAAAAATTCACTTACTCACTTAAATCATTCACAAATTCAGATAAAGAATTCACAAGTTCAAATAAGGACTGTAACTTCGATACCCGCGTTCCAACTTGATTTCTGGCGCCAACTATCATTAACTTTTCCCACAATACTTAGCCATCTCAATTTCCAAATATAAACAACATAATCCGGATTCCTTGTATTTGTTGTCTCCACATATCATATAAATTTCAGAAAAGACATACAAGATAAATTCTGAAAAATATATACACACAAAATTAGAATGAAGAACGATGTGGCTTAGTTGTTTACATAATTTGTGCCTTTTTTTTGGAAGAACAAAATCACCTCATTTCTCTTTCAAATTAAATGCTATGATCCTTTTTTTTTAATATTTTAGAGAATCAAAATAAAATCAGAATTTTGCCTTATATTAATTTGTTGACATACCTTTGTTTTTAGGGTTTAGATTTTTTTTTTAAGTTGTAAATTCATCATCTAAATTTATGAATTCTTTATCTAAATTTGTAAATGTCCCGAGAGAGTAAGTGAATTTTTTACTTAAACAAAAGTTGCGAATTCTTTATCTAAACTTCTCAATTCCTTATATGAACTTGTGAATAGCCTGAAAGAGTAAGTGAATTTTTTACTTAAAATATGAAAGTTGTGAATTTATTATATAAACTTGTCAATTTCTTATATAAACTTTTTAATGAGATTGAGTTAAAGATCAAAGGGGTGTGTGTGTATTATTTATATTGAATGGCATTGGTTGCACAATGGTCACAAACATTTTGTGCAAACTGAGAATATTTATTTCCAAGGGAATATTCCCACTGGAGCTTCAGCTGCCTCCTGGGGTAATTTTTTTAAATAAAAAAAATGTAAGGGCATATTGGTCCTTTCATTTTAATTTCAAAAAAAAAAATAAATTGAGTCTAACATCTCTCTGAGATTATGAATATTTGAAACACATTTTTATATTTTAGCATTTTTAAATTTTTTTACTAGGATTTTCCCACCATATTAATAAGTGTATAAAAAAATTGGAATGATAATTTTCTTATTTATGATTAATATAATAATATATTCTTAAAAAATTAAATTAGCAAATTGAAATCTTGTTCTCTTCGTGCTCATACCAATTTTAATATATATTTTAATTAATAAAATAATATAGTTGAAAAAATCTAATAGCATAGATTCACCATCTAATTAACTTGATGAAACATAAAGCTGGAAGGAAATAAACCATATGGCAAGATGCGCCAACAGTAGGGCAGAAAAGGAGATTGCGCGACCAACTTCAAGGACAACGGACGGACCACCACCATTAATCCTCTTCCATTCTCTCCGCCCCAAAACCATTAGCTTCAACTCCTCCGCCTGTGCTCTTCTTCCCTTCCATTCCCTCACTTCCAACCAAACACACCTTAAAAATTTGTTTGGTACAAAAAATTTAGAAGGGAGGGGAGGGGAGGAAAAAAAATTTTGAGTTAATTTTTCTTTAAAAAATTGAGAAGTAGGGTTACAAAATTTTAATAAAGAAAAAATATAATTTAAAAGAGTAAGTAAAATCAATTAAAAACTTTTAACCTCACTTTTCTCATTTTTTAAAATCTAATTCAAATTTTTTTTCCTCCACTCACTTTCTCTCCCCTCTCCTCATATCAAACAAGCCCTAAGCATCTCCACTTCGTTTCATTTGATGCTATCACTTGTCATATATACACATTAAAATAAGAGGAAATAAAATTAAAAAAAAATATTTTTATTGGTAGAAAATTTGTTTTGCATATTTTTAATAATAATAATAATAATAGTAATAATAAATATATTGCACATCTTTATCAAAAAGGGGAAAAATCCTTTTTCTCTTTTATATTGTGAAGCACATAATTTTGGTGCAATAAAAAGAAACAGAAAAGGGAAGTGGGTTTCACGTTTATTCAGCATTAGTCCAAGGCTCCAAGCCACCCATCTTTATAGTTTATAGCGTGTTAATAATATAAGTGAATTTTATGTAAATAAAAAACAAATAATTAAAATATTGTAAGAATTTTAATGTTATGTGGTATTAGAAAAACCATATAAACAATTATTGGGGAGATATGAGTAAAAGCTACTTAAAAATTGAAAAAATATTTTTAAAAGACAGTTGAATTATTTAACAAATTTTAAATTAGATTAAACGACAAATTCCTAATTTCTCTTGCTCATTCCTCCCATCCACCAATTTGCTGATCATCTCACCCTATTCCTCCTCCTCTCTATGCCTTTGCGTCGATGGTCTTTGTACTTATGATTTATGGTGTATGAGGTAAGTATGTGAGAGAAGTTTTATCTCGACTTATATTAATGTGTTTATTCAACGCTAACTCAAATAGCCATTTGTCTATTCTCTTTATCTTTATCATCCCTCCCTTTCTGCTTTGCTTTTACATATCCATTCTCCTATTGTGTTACTTTATCATCTATCAAGCCCTTGGATCAGCATAAATGGGGTTTTGTTTTTGCCAAACTCAGATAAGGGTTTACTATTCATACAAAGACATCAAATAGTGACAGATCCTAAGAGATATATAATGTTTCTATCCCAGCTGAGGACCCCATCTTCCATAAAGTTTGAAACTGCAATACGCTTTTAGCTGGTGGGTGATGGCCTTTCCATTAGATTAATTAATCTTCCATAAAGTTATCCACAAGAAAATGCTCACACTGATGGGAATTCATGCAGTAGTTCAAGACTATTATTTAACTCTTTTAGTTCAGTATCCGATTGAATTAATAGTAGAAACTGCTTTTATAACATAATTTATGATGTACAAAGTAAGTATGTGAGATAAGTTTTGTCTCGACTTGCATAAACGTGTTCTGTAAACGCCAACTCAAACAAGCCATATTAATGGTTGACAAATCTAGGAGCAAAAATTCATAATGTCTATTTTTGCACCCCAAAATAGTTAGTTGTGTTGGGAAGGGATAGGGTTTTTCAGAGGGGAAATAGGGTTTTTGTTTTGTTTTGTTAGAGACTAATTTTTTATTTTCATATTATAGTTTATATATATATATAGAGACTATGATGCAGAAAATACAAAACAAAATAGCGGAAGTACGGCCATTCCATAAGTTGTTAATTCGGGTTATCAATTTGTGTCTAGTTGCCTATTCTGCTACGTATATTAATCTTACATAAAGAAATTAAATAAAGTGCTCAAAATTGTTTTCTATATACTTTATTCCCTCTTATTTCTATAATAAGGAATCTACAATCTCCTGATGAGAACTAAGGGGATGTGAGGTGTGACAATCATTAAATTTTGTTTGAAAATAAAAAAAAATCTAAATTTAATTCATATTTAAACAAATATATTACATCTTGAGGAAAAAAAAGGTTCATCATATCAAAATTTAAATAAGGACCCAATATAATGAGTACCTTACTTGATGGCTTATAATAAAGATTAAGAACCCTTCATTCTTTATATTATGTGAAGGAATATTGTGTGGGTGTGCTTTTTTTTTTTTTTTTTTTTTGCCAACATATATGTGTATTGATGTGTAAACTAATATTATTTGCAAGTTGCAGTCAACGACTCACTTTCAAATATGTTAATCATAGGGAGCATAAAGCGTTAAATCTTGCTATATATATAAAATTATGCTTTATGCATGCTTCACGTGATATATTGATCTTTTCCTAGTATATGGTAATAATTGCGTTAGTTATACGCACACACACATACATATATTGTTGTATATAAGATGTGGATGTCCATAAATCCAAATTTTTAGGATTCTTTTTTCTCTAAATGTCCTAAACTCTATAACCTTCCAATGAATGACTTGAGAGGATTTTCTTATAGTTAATGTCATTTACTATAAGAAATAGATTTTTCTTTTGTAATTTTTTCAAAAATATATTTTCCTTTAGTATTTTTATATTGAAGGTAATTTTATTTGAAGCATTATTATACATTAGGTGAAGCATTTCTCTCTTGAAAATTTGACCATATTATGAGAAGCTAAACTTTTTAATTATAGTCAACCTCTATCATTTACCTAAACATATATATCTGGAGATGAGACTTCAACCTTAGACTAAAGGTTTGTTTTTTACCCCCTTGACCATCAGACTAAGGGCTTGTTAGGTTTGAAGGGAGGAATGGAAGAAAAGAGTATGAGATTATTTTATTTGGTTTGATTAAAGAGGAGAGGAAGGGAAGGATTTTTAATAGTTCATTTTTTGGATCAAGAGGTGGAAGGGAGGGTGATAGTGACTATACCCTTATATGTTAGGTTATAAAAATAAATTTACACTTTAGTTTATATTATATATTTAATGAAAATTTAGTCTTAACATATTAGGGAAAATCCCTAATAAAGACCTTTAAAAATGCCAAAAGATAAAAAAAAAGGTTTCAAATATTCATAATCCTAGAGAGATGTTAGGCTCAATTTGTCTTTTTTAAAAAATTAAAAGGAAAAGACTAATTTTGTCCTTACATTTTTTTTATTTTAAAAAAAGTACCCTCATCGGCAGGAATATTCCAACAAAATATTCCCAAACCCCCACCACTTTGTTTGTACAAAATGTTAGTGACCATTAAGCCACCAATCACATTCAATATAAATAACGCAAACAATATATATATATATATATATATATATATATAATATATATATATATAGGCTAAATTATACAAAACTCCCTGAACTTTAGGTCCGTTGCATATAACCCCCTGACATTTCAAAGTTTAAATTTAACCCCCTGACTTTTTTATTTCTTAACCATGAATCTTCTGCTGTTAAGTGACTGTTATCTTTTTAACAGAAATTGCCATGTCAGATTATGAGATGACACGTGGCATCCTATATAGCATTTTGTGTAAATTACTAATTTCATAAAATCTCCCTTTAACTTTGAACAGTTGCAGATAACCACTTAAACTTTGATTATGTACAAATAACCCCCTTGACATTTCAAAATTTAAATTTTAACTCTCTCAAAATTTTGATTTGTAATAAATAAACCACATATTGTTACTTTAATCATTTTTATAAATTTATAAATTTTTTACTATTATTTTTCAATTAAAATATTTTTCTTGTATGGAAAAAATCAGAAGAATAATATTTAAAAAATATAAAATAAAAATTCATCATTTATATAACATTTACTTATTTTCTTGTGTTAATTGAGTATTGATAATATAAAAGTGTCATCGTTTGTGTTAAATATATTCTTGGGATAATTGAGCATTGATAGTTTAAAGATTACATTTTTGTTAAAAGATAGCTCTTGCCCTCATTAATTTTTTTATTAGTAATGCATTTTTTTAAAAATTAGAAGTTCAACGCTTATTTTGTATTTTTCTAAGTATTATTCTTTTAGTTTTTATTATACAAAAGAACTATTTTAATTAATAAATAATAGTAAAAACTTCAATAAATTTATTAAAATGATAGAAAGTAACTATATGTCGTTTAATATTATAAATCAAAATTTTAAGAGAATTAAATTTAAATTTTGAAATGTCAGGTGCTATTTGTAAATGATGAAAATTCAGGGGGTTATTTGTAATTGTTCAAAGTTAAGGGGGTTTTATGAAATTAGTAATTTACATAGGATGCCATGTGTCACTCCATAACCTAACGTGATAATTTCTGTTAAAAAGATAATGGTCACTTAATGGCAGTGGGTTAATAGTTAAAAAATAAAAGGTCGGAGGATTAGATTTAAATTTTGAAATGTCAAGGGGTTATATGCAACTGGCCTAAAGTTTCGGAGGGTTTTGTATAATTTAGCTACACACACACACACTTCCTGTCCTTTCATTTCTCCCTCTTCCCTTCTGTCCCTCAGGGCCCTCCCCCATCTTGGTATCAGAGCTAGAAGGTGAAGTAGAGATGTTTTGATTAGATCTGGATCTGTTTTATGTCTTCAAAAATTTTATTAGCATGTTAATATGATTTAAAGATCTGTATTCGATAGCAAGGACTTTTAGTCCATCTGTATATGGTTCTTACTTATCATGCATGAGCCGTTGGTGGGGAATTTTTAAGGTTGTAAGTCCCGAGGTGCTGTGGCAAGCGATTGGTCCCCAAAGTAGTGTATGATAAGTATAGATATTATGTACAATACTGGCTAGAATCAGATCTGAAGAATCATAGTAATGTCTTAATAAAATATTTTGAACCATAAAACTGATAAAGTTTTAATGATTACACCACTATGGATCCAGATGGTAATGATATCAAGGCAATGGAGATTCATATCTGAATTTTTCTCGCTTTTACTTTATGCTCTTTTAATTTTCAGCTTTTATATTTCAGTTTTTACATTCAGCTTTTTATCTTCCAGTCCTTTATTTCCAGCTCTTTACAGCTTTCCTTTAAATTTCCGTACTTTCCATTCTGCCATTTAAATTTTACAATTTAAATTATGTCTTCCATTCTCCTCTCTTTTTCTTTTTCTTCTCGTCATACCTCTAGTTCTTCTTCTACTCCTTCAAACTCTACGCCAAACGATGAGGAATCTAATTCTTCAACAAAAAGTAAAATTTTCAAACAATAAATTGTTTTTGAAAATATAAACCAACACGTCGACAACTGGACTTTGCCAGAAGTCGCATCAAACTTACTTTACCAAATTCCTAATAAGAAATGGTTCACAAAGTCTGATTACATAATCAGAACTGTTGAAGAATCAATTCCTATTATATGTGAAAACAAGGATTTTTTCCTTCTTTCCAAACAATCCATTGAAAAACATAAAAAAGAATACAACTATATTCACATAGGATGTGTTCAAGTTGCCATTAAACCACTTATTAGAAAAGGCCTAGATGTAGGATGTTTAGTTTGTCTTCAAGACGCTAGACATTATACATTAGCGGACTCTATTAGCAACTGCAAAAATGCGTCTAAATAATGGACCCGTTTACTTTAATTGCTTTCCAGATAGGACGATAGGTCTTAATGATGAAAACATCCTTGATGCTCTTAAACTTAGAATCCAAATCTGTGGATTAAACATGAAACCAGAATCTATACCTGCTACTCTAATATATAGAGTGCAGTACAAGGTCTTAAATTCAAACGCAACTTTTGCTCAAATTCTTCCTGAAAAGGAACAAACAACTATTTTCTTAACTGATTTTACAAGAGTAAACGTTTCCATACCCAGGACCATTATATGGAAAGATGTTACTCTACCTGATGAATGGATTATGGAGAAGGCTACTACGCCTGTTCCTAATCTAGTTCCGCAGATTAGTAGAGTCATCCAAACTAGTGATGGTACTGTCTTTTGATAGATCAAACTCACAAACATATGGATCTCAACCTTCAATCTATGAAGATTGTAGATCAATGGGAAGTCAATCTTCTAGAAGATCTTGCTCTTCCTTACCTAAACCACCATCTATCATATACATACCACCACAACCAACTGCACCATCCACATCCCAAACTTATGTAAACATAATTCCTAAACCTGATTCAACAAATGTTTCAGTTTCTGGAATTGATAATTCTTTAAATGTTCCCCATCTTAATTATGAAAGAGAAGAAGACTTAAGATCTATTGAGTCCCCTGATTTTTCACAATTAGGTGAACCTAAAGAAATAAACGTTTTAGAAAATAATTTTCAAATAAACAAAATTGCTTTGCAAGAGGAATTTTATTCTAAAAAATTTTCTCTTTAGAGAACATGGTTTTTAAACAATTTTAAAGGACTTGAAAGAAAATCTATTCAAGAAAAATTTTATAAATTTCTTGAACTGATACAAATGAATATTTCATTTTTTGATTAGTTTGATGCTTATGCACAAGATCAAAAATTAAATTATCCATTTTTTCAAGATATTAAAGTCCTTAAAAAAGATTGGAAAACCTCTGAAGAAGGAATAATTTTCTCTGAATTTCCTCCTGTTAAAAATATTCAAGTTCCTAGAAGAGTTGATGATAAGGATCAACCCATCTGGGCAACTCCTTTTAGATTTAAACATACTTCTCAAAAAGTAAATTCTGCTGATATAAAAGGTATTGTTGAACAAAACAATTATACCAATTTATATCTTCAGATTCTAGGCGAACATTTAACAAAACAATCTGTTCCTGAAACAAAACCAGAAACAGAACTTAAACCTGAAATTCAAACACCTTTATTTAAACCATATGAATTTTCTCCTCAACAGAAAATGGATTTACAAAATAAAACTAAATCCAACATTTTGGAACAAATTCAACAAAAAATGTCCAAATTACAAACCCAACAAATAAGACTAAGGCAACTCACTATCCCTGAAACGCCTCAGTCTCAAATCTCCAAACCAAAGGATGAAAATTCTCCAAAATCTGGGGATATTCATAACCTTGAAAAAGATTTACAAACTTCCCAAACCTCTGAAACTGAATCTAACGATTCTCAAATTCAAATTAACCAACAACACTGGAGAAAACCAACTAAACTCTATTACCATAGAGCTAGCCCTCCAGATATTCTGGTTGAAGAAAGAATTAACCAAAATTTCAAATCTTTTAGTGCTGACAATATTTATGAATGGAATATTGATGGCCAAAATGAAACAAACATTCTTCAAATTCTTCAATACATGACAATGCTAAGCAATGCTTATCAAACTCAACATGATTATACAGATGAAGAAATTACTAATCTTTTAGTATCTGGTTTTACTGGACAACTAAAAGGTTGGTGGGATTTTTATCTTTCAACTGAAGATAAAAACATGATTTATTCATCCATTAAAACCCAATCAGATGGAACACCCATTACCCATAATGGCCAACCTATTCCTGATTCCACAAACCATTTAATTTTTACAATTGTTAAATATTTTATTGGCGATCCTTTTTTATGGCAAGATAGATCAGCTAATCTTCTTTCAAATCTTAAGTGTGCAACACTATTTGATTTTAGATAGTATAAGGACACGTTCCTTAGTCGAGTTCTCACTAGGGAAGATTCAAACCAGCCATTTTGGAAAGAAAAATTCTTAGCCGGATTACCAACAGCTCTTGGTAATAAGGTTAGAGAAAAACTTAGAAATATCAATGATGACAAAATCCCTTATGAGTATTTGACTTATGGACAATTGATTTCTTATGTCCAAAGAACTGCTCTTAAGATTTGTCAAGATGACAAACTTCAACATCAGCTTGCCAAAGAAAAGGCGTCTGAGAAAAGAGAATTGGGTACTTTTTGTGAACAGTTTGGGCTTCCTAACTGTAAACAGACTAAGCCCAAAAAGAAAACCCATCATAAACCTTACCACAAAAAACACAAAAACATTTACCAAAAATACAAACACGATGCACCTCCCCAAAAACTTAAGTATGAATTTAGTGCCAAACCAAAATACGATTTTCAAAAGAATGAGAAAGTTACATGTTTTAAATGTGGTAAACAAGGCCATATTTCGAAATATTGTAGTCTTACAAGAAAACTTAGGAAATTTAAAAAATTAAACAATATTGAAGAATCTGTTCTTGAACAAATAAACAATTTGTTAATTGAAACTTCTTCTGATTCTGAATCTGAAAAGTCAAACTCTTCTGAAGATTTAAATGAAATTCAAGAGAATGATTTTGAAAAATCGTCTTCAGAGATTAATGTTATCACGAAGGAACATGATCTTCTTCTTGATATCATTACAAAACTTCCAGATTCTGATAAAGGAGAATATCTTTTAAAATTTAAAGATATTTTCACTGAAACACCTAGCTCTTCTAGGCCAAAACCTCAAACTAAACAAATATGATCTTACCCAAACTCTTGAAAAATTTAAACATATTCCAAAACAAGCAACTCTTTCTGATCTTCAGAGAGAAGTTAATAACATTAAAGAAGAAATTAAATTCATTAAACTTCAACAAGAAACACATGCTGAAGCCATATCCCAAATCCAAGATATGCAATTAGCATCCCCACAAACTCAAACAAACTATGTTTCAGAAACCAATCAAGATAATGATATTTCTGAACCATTTTTAAATTTGATTTCAAAAGTCTTATTTCAAAAATTCCATATACATGCAAAAATCATTATTAATGATAAATTTGTATTGGAACAAACTGTTTTGTTTGACACGGGATCAGACGCTAATTGTTTTAGAGAATGTCTCATTCCTACAAAATACTTTGAAAAAAACTACTGAACGATTTAATGGTGTTAATAAAACACGAGTAGATGTTCAGTATAAAGTTTCAAATGTTGTCATTGAAAACAAAGGATTTAAAGTTAAAACCCCATTCATATTAATCAAAGTTATGGGATCTGAAATAATTCTTGGTGCACCATTTGCCCAATTATTATTCCCATATATGACTGATGAGGATAGGATTTCAAAACAACATCTGGGTGAGAAAATATTGTTTCCTTTCACTCAAAAACCCATAATCAAATATTTAAATCCTCTTCTTTCAAAACAACAACAATTAAACTTTTTGAAGGAAGACATTTCTCTTAAACGAGAACAATTGTGTCAAAAAAAATCCAAAACAAAATCCAAAATTGTTTTGAGAATATTCACAAAACAATTTGCTCAGACTTACCAAATGTTTTTTGGAACTGTAAACAACATGTTGTTGATCTACCTTATGAAAATGAATTTTCTGAAAAGAAAATCCCAACTAAGGCTAGACCAATTCAAATGAATCCAGAACTTCTTGAAACTTGTAAAAAAGAAATTCAGGATTTATTAAATAAAAAATTAATTCGTAAATCTAGAAGTCCATGGTCTTGTGCTGCTTTTTATGTTAATAAAAACGCAGAAATAGAACGTGGTGCTCCTAGGCTTGTGACTAATTACAAACCTTTAAACGAAGCTTTACAATGGATCAGGTATCCAATTCCAAACAAATGTGATCTATTAAAACGTTTGTATTCTGCAAAAATCTTTTCAAAATTCGACATGAAATCTAGATTTTGGCAAATACAAATTTCAGAAAAGGATAGGTATAAAACTGCTTTTACTGTCCCATTTGGTCAGTACGAGTGGAACGTTATACCTTTTGGATTAAAAAATGCTCCCTCTGAAGTCTAGAGAATCATGAACGAAATCTTCAATGATAATAGTCAGTTCATCATTGTTTATATTGATGATGTATTGATCTATTCTCATTCTATTGAAGAACATTTTAAACATGTTTTTAAATTTATTAGAATTTCATAAACAAATGGTTTAGTAGTTTATAAACCTAAAATTAGTTTATTTCAAACTAAGGTTAGATTTCTTGGACATTGGATATACCAAGGATCCATAACCCCAATTGAAAGAGAAATTCAATTTGCTGATAAATTTCCCGATCAAATCATTAATAAAACTCAACTTCAAAGATTTTTGGGATGTTTAAACTATGTTGCGGATTTTATTCATCGTCTAAGCAACTTCATTAAACCGCTTCATCAGCGTCTCAAAACTAATCCTCCTCCTTGGACAGATGAACACTCCAATATTGTAAAGCAGATAAAATCTCAGGTTAAGGAACTTCCTTATCTTAACCTTCCTAATCCTTATGCTTTCAAAATTGTTGAAACTGATGCCTCTGACATAGGTTATGGTAGCATTCTTAAACAAAAAATTGATGGAAAAGAGAAAATCATTTCTTTTACATCAAAACATTGGAATACTTCTCAGCAGAATTATTCCACTATCAAAAAAGAAATTTTGCAATTGTTTTATGCATTTCCAAATTTCAATCTAATATTTTAAACCAAAGATTTTTAGTCCGTATTGATTGCAAATTTGCCAAAGATGTTTTGCAAAAGGATGTTAAAAATCTTGCATCAAAACAAATTTTTTCCAGATGGCAAACTATTTTAAGTGCTTTTGATTTTGATATAGAATTTATCAAAGGTACTTTAAACTCTCTCCCAGACTTTCTCACCCGTGAGTTTCTTCAGGGTAGGTAGTATTGAGAGAAGCCCAAAAGCCCAATGCCTCCTAAAGGTTCGAAACAGAAAGATCCGGGAAAAAACCCGAAAGAAAGCCCAAGCTCAAACACTCAAACCCAGGGATCCAAACAGTTAATCGGGGCCCAATCTCAAACATTTTCCTTGGAGCAATTGCAATTGATTCTCCAAACATTGCAAGCTTCTCAACAGGAGAATCAAACTATGGGTTCATCCCAGGAAGGATCATACAAACCTTCCACAAGTAAAAAGAAACAAACTTGAGCATCTAGAAAGGAAATTCTGGATTCCTATGCTCAAAACAAACTCCCAGAACAAACTTGGAGCCAAACTTTAGCAAAAAAGGATGAGAAAACTCTCGCCCTTGCTGAATTGGTTCCTAAACAAATAATCTCTAAACAAGATTAGGATCGTCTAAACCAAGTGCCTTCTGCACTGACGATCGGGTCTTCCCAAAAACAACCAATAGCCTCAACCAGTTCTTCATTGGTAACTATTGGTAAAAAACAAACAAATCTTGAAACTCCTTACATCCCAAAGGAGAATCAAGTTAAAAATATTGTGCAAATTGAGCCGAAATTCTTCTATCCGACTCCAAACCAAGTGGCCTTAAATGTTTTCCCTTCAGGATGGCATTTTAGACCACATGATTTAAGAAAAACAAGAAAGTATTATGAGTTCATTCTGGTACATTCTGAGTCTGTTTTCATTGATAGGAAAGTAGACAAAAAAGATAATACCCTAATAACTTATTCTACTTTATAAATTTTAAAAGTCCTCACTCCTACCCAATAGGGACAAGATTTACACAAATACAAACATTTTGGGGTAGAATTTGATCCTCCAGGATATAATTACTGGGATTATGTGGAAGCATGGTACAATGTATTATGGGATCAAAATAAACTTTTCAAACATACTTGGTCTATTTATTTTAAAACCAAAACCGAGTATCAATTCCCTCAGTGGGTTGTTCATTGGTGGAATTTCTTTGGTCCTATACCAAAGATCCTTCCCCCAAGTGTTCAACAGGCTCTTGAGGTCTTTAAACAAAAATTTAACTCAGATGGAGATCATTTTCCAATTGATCTTCATTATTTTTCAAAATTATATGGTGTCTGGATATTTTCTTGGCAATACAGATTTTCCCAAATAAATCCAGGATCAACTATGCTACCTATTTTACAAAGAATTCCTTTTGTAAGATGGTGGGCACAGTTCACTTTAAACAGAATTGATTCTAATGCTGTGGATAGATGGTTCAAATCTAATCCTCACTTTCTTTGCAAAACTGAGCAAAGTAAGTTTTTGAACCAACGATCCAGAATCCAAGCTACTTTGGCCTCAACTTCGTCCAAAGAAGACTTGGTAAAGCAAATGGTTTCAATCCTTCAACTCCTCCAGAAGGACTCCCAAACGGCCTCATCAAGCCACCAACCCTCCTCTTCAACACCTTCAGTTCATGACGAAGATGAAGAAGAAGAAGAAGAATTTTTTGTAAATTTAGATGAAAATTAGAATTTTTCCTTGTAATTCTATTTTCATCACTGTAAACAAATGCACTGTAACATCACTGTACACTGTAGCGCTAAACTGTAGTGTAGATAGGTACTGTGCACTTAAAACTGGAACTGTTCAAACAGTACCAGTCACCCTTAAACAGTAGCCAAACTCTTCTATATAAGTGAAGCTAACCTCACTTGTTTAAAAAAGAGTTCGGATACCCTCTCTCTCTAAACTCTGAACCCCTCTCTCCTCCATCCTCTCTCTGTGTGAACCTCTTCCTCCTTCTTCCTTCAACCCTTCTTCCATCCTTCTATACCCCTTTCACTTGTAAGTACTTTTATGTATTAATAAAAGTATTGTATTCTCTTATGTATTTTATTTAAGTATTTTATTAAATATTTTCTGTCATCATATCCTTACCTCCTCTGGAGAATTAAGTAAGGCAGATTTAATGACTCTTTGTTCCGGTGTTAAACATAGCGTTTAACGATACCGTCTTAGGTCATTCGCCCCTTGTTCTCACAGACACCCCCCTTTCATGCATTTTATTTTTTGTTTTTAATTTATGCCTTTAATTATGTAAGCAGTCCGTCTGCTTCTCTATTTCCTGTCCTTTCATTTCTCCCTCTTCCCTTCTAACCTTTAATCTTTAATCTAAGCCCATTAACAAATTTAGATAAGAAATTCGCAAATTTTTGTTTTTTAAGTGAAAAATTCATTTACTCTCTTAAGCCATTCATAAGTTCAGATAATAAATTGACAAGTTTAGATAAGAAACTCGCAACTTTCATTTTCTAAGTAAGAAATTCACTTACTCTCTTAGGTCATTCATAAGTTTATATAAGGAATTCACAAGTTTAAATAAGGACTACGAATTTGACGTCTATGTTCCGACTTGATTTTTGGCGCTAGCTATCATCCACAACCTTCCCCACAATACTAAGCCATCCCAATTCCCAAATATAAATAACATAATCTTTATATTTTTCTATATAAAAAGCCTTCAAATATATACAAGTATTTAGTGTATATTTGCTTAAAGTCAAAACTTATCATTAATCCACTTGTTTCTTTTAGCACGCACATAAATAGTCGAATTCTGTGTATTTATTGTTTGCACATATCAGATAAATTTCAGAAAAGACATGCAAGATAAATTCCAGAACATACACACACACAAAATTAGAATGAAAAATGATGTGGCTTAGCTGTTTACATAATTCTTGCCCCTTTTTTGGGGGGAAAATCACCCCATTACTCTTTCAAATTAAATTCTCTAATCCTTTTTTTAATATTTTAGATAATCAAAATAAAATCATAATTTTTCCTTGTATTAATTCATTGACATACATTTGCTTTTAGGGTTTAGGTTTTTTTAAGTTGTAAATTCCTTATCTAAACTTGTAAATTCTTTATTTAAACTTGTGAACAGTCTGAGAGAGTAAGTGAATTTTTAACTTAAACAAAAGTTACAAATTCTTTATCTGAACTTCTCAATTCCTTATCTGAACTTATGAATTTCTTATTTGAACTTATGAATAGCCTAAGAGAGTAAGTAAATTTTTTACTTAAAAAGCGAAAGTTACGAATTCATTATCTAAACTTTTCAATTTCTTATATAAACTTGTTAATGTGCTTGTGTTAAAAATCAAAGGTTAATATGTGTGTGTGTGTGTGTGTGTGTGTGTGTGTTTGTTTACATTATGAATATTGAATGGCATTGGTGGCCTAATGGGCACCATCATTTTGTGCAAACAAAGTGGTGGGAATTAAACCCCAACCCCACGACTTTGGGAATATTCTGCTGGATCAGAGCTTCAACCGTCGGCGCCATGGGCAGCGGTTCGTGGGGTTAATTTTTTTTAATAAAAAAATGTAAGGATAAATTAGTCTTTTCTTTTTAATTTCAAAAAAGACAAATAGAGCCAAACATTTCTCTGGAATTATAAATATTTGAAACATATTTTTGTCTTTTAACATTTTTAAAAGGGAAATTTCATTTGAATCCAGCTAAAATACTAAAATCCAAATTCAGACTTACACTTTTGACAAATTATTAATCAGGCCAAGAGGCCTTATTAGGGATTTTTAAATATTGTTAAAAGATGAAAATGTTCCTATGTAGTTAAAAAATTAAAAATAGGTGTAGGCCTAATTTTGTTTTAATTGTTCTAAAAAATTTAATTGAGATTTTTCCTTCTTTAAACATTACGAGAGTAGTCTAAAAACCAAAAAAGAAAAAAGAAAATCAAGATTAAATGTATAATTTTGTAAATCATGTTGGGTTGATCCATTCGTCTTCAATTTTACTTTTCAAGATTTATTCAATATCAAATTTTCATTGTATAAATAAAAAAGAACCAAAAAGCTGATGCAAAGTCTACAATTTCCGTGATCACTCCACTGGGCTGAAAATTCACGATGGTTAGTACAGATGCAAATCATCATATGCTATTATTATCTTAAAGATTACGCTTTCAATTTTTAATCAAAACAATGATAAGTGAATGAATTGAAACTTGAATAAGTGATTATTGTATATCTATAAGAATACTACATAAAAGAGTATTGTTTCTTTGTTCAATGAATTCTCCTTCCGCTAAAAGTATAACGAGCCCCGGCCCCTATTCCTGGAGAAAAATTGAAGATGAATTAATCAGCATGAATGTGATTTGCGAAATCATAAAATTAATTAAAACATATATCAGAAAATTCCATAAATCTTTGATTCGTTATTATGTATTATTTTATCTTGATTTTTCAATTGTTTTATTGGAAAAAATCCTAATTAGACTTAGTTGAAATAATCATTGCACTATATTCAATTTTCTTTTTTAACTATAAATGGGCATTCTGGTATTTTAACAATATCCGATAATACCTAATTAGGCCTCTTAGCCTGATTAAGAATTTGTTGAAAGTGTAAGCCCAAATTTAAATTTCGGTATTTCAATTAGATTTTATTAAGATTCTCCCTTTTTAAAGTTCTTTACTAGGGATTTTCCCAACATATTGATATGTATATAAAAAAACTAGAATGATAATTTTCTTATTTATAATTAATATAATAATATATTATTAAAAAATTAAATTAACAAATTTTATTTTAAAAATGAAATCTTGTTCTCTTCCCGCTCATACCAGCTTTAATATATATTTTAATTAATAAAATAATATAGTTGAAAAAAATCTAATAGCATAGATCCACCATCTAATTAACGCAATGAAACATAAAGCTGGAGGGAAATAAACCATGCGGCACGATGCAACAATGATAGATTGCGTGTTTGGATTGTCCATGGAGAAATAATTTTTTTTTTTAATCTAGCTTTTGCATAAGTCAGATTATAAATGTGATATATGTTTGGATTGGAGGTAATAGAAGTGACTTTTTTTAAACTTTAAATCTGTTTGAATTAACGTTTGAGTGCGTGTTTGGATTAACAACGGTAGAGTGCGTGTTTAGATTGGCGATAGAGAAGTAGTTTTTTTTTCAATCTGGCTTTTGTAGAAGTCAGATTGTAAATGTGATTTATGTTTGGATTAGCGGTAGCAGAAGTGACTATTTTTTAAACTTTGAATCTGTTTGGATTAACGTTTGAAAAGTTCGTTTAGATGGAAAATGACTGAAAAGGGCATGAACTTTTTTAAATATTACATATATATTGTTTGTATATATTGTTATAACTGATGTAAAAAAATGTAAACAAAATTTTATAAAATAAAAAAATCAATTATTATCGAAAAAGAAGAAAAATATACTAATATACTTAATTAAAAATGGATAAATATATATTTCAATTAGAATGACATATATGAAGTGAATCATTATTGTAGCTCAGCTAATTTTAATACTAATAGTTCCTTTGTTGGGAAAAAAATTTAACTATTTTTTATCAATAAAAAATGTTTAAATAAGAATTTTTTGTTTCACAGATTTTCTCCCTAAAATCCTTGTGATTAACAAATGGTAAATTGTGGGTCAGATTTGTCAGCATCAACGTGGGTAGATTATTTTCCAAAAAAAATTGTAGGGGGAGAGTGATAACTATTGTAGGCACTTGCAGTCTTTTTTTTGTTTTCAGCTACTGTAAGAGAGCATGGTGGGAAAAGAAGTAGAGAAGGTGAGCTTCTTTTAAAAACAACTTCTCCCATAAAAGCTCAGCCAAAAATAAAGTGATCCCAAACACTCAAAACACCTGTTACCGTGCTTTTTTTAGGTCCAACCGTGATTGCAAACAGACCCATAGTAGAAAAGGAGATTCCGCGACCAACTTCAAGGACAGCGAACACATGGCCACCATTCCTCTTCCATTCTCTCTGCCCCGAAATTGTCAGCTTCAACTCTTCTCCCACCACCACCACTGGCCCCCCCCCCAAAATCTCCTCCTCCTCCTCCTCCAATTCCGTCATCACCTCGCCACCAATGACTTATTCAAGCTAATGAAAAGACTCGTTGCCTCCTCATCATTATGAGAGGAGCAAAATGTGGGGTTATGAGGGGAGGGGAGGCTAGATTTTGGCTCCCTCCTCCAAAATTTTAAATTAAATGAGGTGAAGGATCATTTTTTCTTTCTTTACATCCCCTCACCTCCAACCAAACATACCCTTAAAGGTTTGTTTGCTACAAAGGATTTCGAGGGGAGAAAAAAAATTTTGAGTTAATTTTAAAAAAAATTGAAAAGTGAGGTTACATAATTTTAATAAAAAAAAATGTAAGTTAAAAGAGTTAGTAAAATCAATTAAAAACTTTTAATCTCACTTCTCTCTTTTTTAAAATCTAATTCAAAAACAATTTTCTCTCCTCACTTTCCCTTCCCTCTCTTCAAACCAAACAAGCCATAATTATCTTCGTTTCATTTCATTTGATGCTATCACTTGTCATATATACACATTAATAATAAGAGTAATAATAAATATCGCACATCTTTATCAAAAAGGGGGGAAAATCATTTTTCTCTGTTATATTGTGAAGCACTTAATTTTGGTGCAATAAAAAGAAACGGAAAAGGGAGGTGGGTTTCACGTTTATAACATGACAAATGCCGACTCAATCAAAATATCAGCATTAGTTCAAGCCACCCATCTTTATGGTTTATAGCGTGTTAATAATACAAGTGAATTATATGTAAATACAAAACAAATAATTAAAATATTGTAAGAATTTTAATGTTTTGTGGTATTAGAAAAACCACATAAAAAATTATAGGAGAGATGTGAGTAAAAGCTAATTAAAAATTGAATTTTTTTTAAAAGACAGTTAAATTATCTAAATTTTAAAAATTTAAAAAAGGTCTTAGGATCTGTCATTATATATCTCTCAGATAAATAGTGACAGATCCTAAGAGATATATAATGTTTCTATCCCAGCCGAGGACCCAATCTTGCATAAAGTTTGAAACTGCAATACGCTTTCAGCTGGTGGGTGATGGCCTTTCCATTAGATTAATTAATCTTCCATAAAGTTAGAGACTATTTTTTATGTTTCATATTATAAATTTTATATGTGTGTGTATATTTCAATTAAAAATTATATCTCACTACAACCAACCTACTAAATAACACAGGGGTATTAAGGTACATTGATAAAATTTTATTATCCAAATTTAGGCCGTATGACCTAATTATGGATTTGATAAATTTAGCAACCAAAATTAGAATTTGGGTATTTTAAGTAGCTTTTAAAAGGATTTTCTTTTACAAATTTTAAGTTCTCATAAAATTATAAAAATTGTAAAAAATACTAAACTTTTTAGTTAATTTTGTTATGGTTAGACATATTTTTTCGTGTACTACCCATAATTTGATTAAAAAAAATTGTTATTTATAACTTTAAAATTGTGCACTTCTATCATCTCTCTGCTACAACATGGACTTTTTTTTTCTTTTTTTTTTTACGTGTGTTCCAAAAGGTTTTCCACCAGAAAGACTTAGATAAATATGATGTAATAACTATGTTTATCTATATATGTTTAAAACAGATGTAGATAAAACTATCTACATCTGTATATACACAACAAAACATAGATAATGGTGTATCTACATCTATTTTAAAAATAAAACAGATGGAAATACTCAAATATCTACACATGTTTTACAGACTATATATATAAACTGATATATATATATGAAGCAGAAAATGCAAGACAAAATAGCGGAATTACGGCCATTCCATAAGTTGTTAGTTCGGGTTATTAATGTGTGTCTGGTTGCCTGTTCTGCTACATATATTAATCCTTTTTTTTTTCCGCCAGCACACAACTTAATCTGTTTATGTGATGGGTTCACTCTTGATGTTGGGGAAAAGATAAGGGAAAATTTTTTTAAAAATACTTTTTAAATTTTAAAATCCCATTGACAAAGTCGTTAATGGGATTAACAAGAATAGTAATGTAATTAACAAATCATTTTATTGTTAAATCACCTATTTGAGATTTTGAAGTTTAAATGATATTTTTTTTAGAATTTTCCCAAAGATAAATCTACCTCAATTTTTAAAATTTAGAAAAATCTCTTAACACATGTAAATGACAGAAAGGGGATGAGCTAGAAATCTGGACTTTTTATGTTTGGGAGAAAAGACCAAAAAGCCTCATTTACTCAATTCTTTTACACATATTATCAGTACTTATTGATTTTATTAAAATCATTACTCTTTTAATCAATCTCATTACTCAATTGGTCATAAGCCAAAATTATTGATTTTGTAAAAATTATTACAGATTTCATCAACATCATTATTCATTTCGTCAATTAATTACTCAATTGGTTACAACCTAAAACTCTTTATCAATCATTCTATATATATTGTCAATACTTACGAATTTTATCAAAATCATTACTCTTTTAGTCAATCTCATTACTCAATTGGTCACAATCCAAAATTATTGATTTTGTTAAAATTATTACAGATTTCGTCAACACCACAATTTGTTTCGTTAATCACATTACTCTATTGGTCACAACCCAAAACTATTTGTTAATCCTTTTACACATATTGTCAGTACTTATTGATTTTGTCAAAATCATTACTCTTTTAAGTCAATCCTCTAAGAAGTAATTCAATTTCAAAACCAAATACCAAAAAGATATTTTTCTGCTTTCAGAGAACCAAATACAAAAACCACCGACAAAAATTCCAAAGAACCAAATACCAAAACCTGCAGAAAGGGGAAAAACAATGAATCCTTTTACTTATTGTATTTAAAAGCCCAGATTTTTTTATCAATTGACACAGGTGTACCGATGGACCTGAATGTTTTGACAGAGGAAAAGGGAGAAGAATCATTATCCATATTGGCAATCTTGTTAGCAGAGTTCAAGCAACGCTCGGTATGAATATCATCTTCGATTTGTTGTTGTGTCCGACGGTTAATGTTAAATCTCTCGGAGTTGGCGTTGTTCCACCGAGAGAACCGAACCTCCGTCTGCAGCTGTTGCTGTTGGAGTTGGGAAGAATTGGGGTTGAGGTCTAGCGCCAAGAAAGGGTATTGGATTGCCAACTTCCACCATCCAAAGGGGCCGTTGCCGCCGTTGTTCCGTTTCGAAGATGAAGAGGAGAGAAGGACGAAGAGGATGAAGAGAGAGAAGAAAGTGAGAAATATAAAGAAGAGAGAGGAGGACATTTTTGTCTTTTTCATTTAAACTTTTATATTATAGATTCTTACCAGATGACCTCTATGTCATTTGCAGTGTTAATACATTTTTGGGTTTTAGAAGTTTAGATGGTACCTATATATCTTTTTCTCTCTTGATCTTTTCTGCATTTTTTTTGACCAGCCGTATGTTTTCTGCTTTGCCTCCAGATATTTTCCCTGATGTGATGTTTCAGACGGGTTTTGAATTTTGGCTCTTCATCATTAGATAATAACACTATATTTTTCTAATCCGACGCAAAAAATAAGGTTGTTAATTAGTTGTTATTATATGTGTGAATAAACACACGTAGCAAATATAAATTGATGATATTCTACACTATACATAAATATCAAATTATTCATTCCTCGTGTGTTTGTGCAATGTATACAGCACATAATTTTATACAGTGATGGTTGTTTGAATTAGCTTTTTTTTTTAAGTTTTGATAAAAATAGCTTTATTTTAAATAATTCTGTGTGTTGTGCCAGATAATTATACGAGGAAAAGTTTTATCTTATATAAAGAACAAAAACACATTTTTGGTAAACTAATCCTATGTTCTTAGATGATAAGAATAAGATACCACTCCGATTCTTATAATAAGTCAATTTCAACTGATTCTCATAAATTAAAAAATGACAGTTTAGTAATTAAAGATGTTAAATTGGTAAGATTTTAAAAAATTACTTTTATTAAATTGATAATGCTAACCTCCTCCCTCCTCTTTCTTTATATTTTTTATGACTATCTGATTAGGTCAAATTTAAACATTAATTATTAAGTCCAATTGAGAGCAGATTTCCCCAAAATATTTTCTACATCCACACATATCAAACTTAATAATTTATTCTTAAGAGACAATAAAGCTTTTTACTAAGACCAATGCCCATGATCCCCTCTTTCTCTCATTATCTATTTTCATTTTGTGAAAAGAAACCACCCCTCAAGACACACTAGCTAAAACCATTGGGAACAATACAAGGACATTGCATTAGGACACACATCTCCCTAGGGGGATTAACAATAGGATGATATATGTTTAGCTTTAATGATATTTAATAAGATTAAAATTGAAAAATAGTTATCAATAATGTTTTTTTTCCCTTAGCGCTTGTGGCGCTGGGGTCTAGTTGTCGAGAGAGGCCTCAAGCATGCCGTCTGTAACAACCCTTTCTCACAAACAACAATTATCCACATTTATACAAAATCAGTGATAATTTTTTTTTCCAATACATATCAGAGTTCAAGACACAAACTCTTCCACAACATATCGGAGTTTAGGCACAAATTCGCCCACAAACTCACTACAGATAAATTTATTATTTTATAATTACAATTTAATTTCTTTTTTTTTTTTAGAATGTCACACCGTCACCCTCCCCGCTAGATATTTCTTCCAACCGGTTCTCGCATGGTCATCAATAACATTAGTAACCTTCTGAGTTACTTATATTTTGAACCAATTTTTTTTTCTAGAAATGATTTGTTATAGAGACCGAAGTCATAGATGTTAATTATTCAAGCTTAATATATATAAAAAGTATTACATCAACATAAAGTTTGTTTAATAATATAAGGCCTTGTTAAATTTTTTTGGGTCTCAAGTTCGAGTGTCAAATGAGACACTTGTGTAGGGATGAACAGCCACGAACCCTTAATTGGATGCCGGATGATAATATACAAAATGTTATAATAAAATGAATTTTAGATGTTATCCTAGCCAAATAAAACATGACTTGTGAATAATGTGTTTTACTTTATATTTTATACATTGAATATAGATGGAGATATTTCAAAAAAAAAATAGTAAATAAATAAAGGAGAATAACTCGCATATTTTATTTTATTATTATCAGAATCTCTTCCATATTTCATAGGCGCTCCAAATGTTATTGGGCCTAGCCCAATAAGTATACATTTATTGTAGCTGGGCCATAATAGAAGCAGGGCTTTGTTGTAAACCACATCCTGTCGTCCCTCATGAGAGTCATGATATCATAAACTAATGTTCAAATTTTCATTGAGAAAATGTGTCTATATGTGTCTTCAGTAGTAGACCGATACATGTAATTAAAAAGATAATATCTTATTTTAAATAATGTATAAAAAAATAAATAACATAACAAAATGCAACGTAACTAAAATCTCAAATCATAGCGAAAGAAATGGAGATAGAACTGTTCTTAGTTAAAAAAAAACTGATTTTCTTGCATAATCCAATCAACTCTGCCTTCTTTTGTTTTAGAATACTTTTGGCGTACAGACGTATTATACATGCACAGCTCTATTCTTAGATTCTTATCCATTAAAGTATAATTCTAAGGTTATAAAGAAGTAAAGATTACAAAATATAATTTTGGCATGTTATAAGGCATTAACCATGATAAATTCCTTTCAAATCACTCATTAAGCAAGTCATAGAGCATATATATGACATAAATGTTAAAAAACTGTGTTTCTGTATGCACGTAACCTCCTCAAATTTTAAACTATTTATAGATAAATAATGAACAAAACTAATAACATACGAGTTATCTACATAAATATAGAAGTTAAGGGAGATTTATTGTGAAATTTCAGAGGTTAAGAAGATCATTTAGATATGACATATTGTTCAGGGAGATTTTGTCTTAATTTTTAACTTGGTTTACAAGTAATATAATTGTTTCTTTTTGGCTAAGTAAATGTGTGAAAGAACAAAACAAAAGAAGGATTCGAATATCCTAATGCAGGGGCTCCATATGCCATTATCTGGGTTGTTCATGATTCTCATAAAAAGATATTGCCACCATTTCAAAAGAAAAGACAACAACAAAAACAAACACAAAATACATAAATTTGTTTGAAGTGAACCCTTCATAAGTATGTTCAAGTTTTTCAAAGAAAGAGAGAAAGTAATCGAGAATGGGTAATAATCTCCGTTGTTAATTGCAGTCAAATTAAATTTAAATACCTATACAAACAAATTAGTTTTAAGGAAAATTACATTCAGGTTCTGTCTAAAAGAAAAAATGAAAATTTATTTTATAGAGTTGTTAATTGCATCCTTAAATTTGTTAATTCACACCTTTAGAGTTATTAATAAAACTATTTTTTTATTTTTTATTTTAAACAGAAACTGAATATAATTCTCTCAAATTTTAAATACCTTCAAGTATAGTAGGTATTACTGCTATTGGGCTAGTTTACTGTTGATAAAGATATATTACCGGCCTGAACTTTCAAAAACTGTTGTAAAAGCATTTAAAGATTAAGACATATGATGTGATAGAAAAGATAATTGTATTAGCAATAAAATTTGAATTCAATCTGATTTGTATTTCTAATAATTGAACCTTCATTCGTTGGCCGTAATAATATTATTAGTTTTTCCCCCCTTCACGGTCACTAATATGAAAGTAAAAGTTAATTAATTTAAGGGTTGACGTTAGGGAAAATCCCTTATAAATAACTAGGAAAACACTAAAATTAGAATGGTGACGAATACCAGAAGTGTTAGAACTTTATTTATTTTTTTTAAAATTAAAAAATGACATAAATACGTTTATATATATAAAAAAAGTAACAACCACCGTCCGGCTATAAGCAACATAGCCTTGCTAGCGTTGGAGCTTCAGTGGCTGGCACCCTCAGTACTAGTGAGAATAATTATTTGGCAAAGTGGTGGGGTGGGACTTGATCCCCCACCACTTATTTGTAAAAACATTGCTAGTCATAAAATATAAAATAAATAAATAAATAAGTTAACTTTTTATCTTTAACTTAAACTTATTTCCAACTTTTATTAAGGCATTCCCTACATTTCATCATGGATTAATAACTTCTTTTTTATCAAGTAACATATCTATGTTATCGGGTTATTCACAACTTTTATTAAAGCATCTATACATTTCATTAGGTATTAACAATTTTTTTATTATCAAATAACGAATTAATACTATCAGGTCATTCACAACTTTTATTAAGACATCCTTACATTTTATTAGGTATTAAGAACTTTTGTTTACCAAATAACGAATTAATATTATCAGGTTATTCACAATTTTTATTAAGGCATTCCCTACATTTCATTAGGTATTAACAACTTTTGTTTATTAAATAACAAATCAACACTATTAAGCCATTCACAACTTTTGTCACGACATTCTTAACATTTCATTAGTTATTATCAACTTTCGTTTACTAAGCAACAAATCTATACTTTTAATATACATTAACAAGTAACAAATCTATACTATCAATATTCATTAGATATTAACAACTATCAGGTCATTAAAACATTCCATACATTTCATTAGGTTTTATTAACTTTCGTTTACTAAATAATAAATCTACACTTAAAGTTCATTTACAAATTTTATTAAGACATTTCTCACATTTTATTAGGTTTCACCAACTTTGGTTTATGAAATGTTAAATCCATACTTTCATTTTATTCATACACTTTATTAACAAATCCTCACATTTCATGAAGAATAAAGTATGAGGACGGAGAACAATAAAAAGTAAAAGGACTACAACCAAAAATCCTTGCATGGAGTGGGTGTAACAATCAGGGTTTTCAAACTCGAACTGAACCCGCTAGACTCGAACTGGACCCGCTAGTCCGGAATAAAAAGTGGCTGGTAAATTGGTTTGTTTGGTATTTTTTTTTAAAAAAATCATTTTTTAATTTTATATTAATAATTTTTAACAGTTTAATCTTAATTTAACTTCGATTTAACTCTCATTCAATTCATTGTCCTTTAACCTAATACTTGACTGATTCATTGCCAATTCGCTTCAGGTAATAATCTTAATTTATTTAATTAATGAATAGTAAATTAATAATTTGATTCAATGATTTTCTTATGGCTGCGGCTTGGGCAGCACGGCCGTGATTGCTTTTCCTCTCTTTCCACTTTCATTTCCACCATTGAACTCCGCGTAGCGAATCGATCCCAAGTCCCAACCCTTCCATCTCAATCCTCAAAACCCTTCTTCCTCGGATTTTCCCCAGAAAATTTGAAAAACCAGTTTCCTTCTTCAAATTCTCCTCCGTCTCAAACCCACTCCATGCACAAACCTCAATTCCAATCTCAATAACAGTTGCTCTAACCACTACCTCTTACTTCACTTTCAACCCTAAGCTCTTCCTTCATCCATGGACTCTCGCCGAGCTCCTCGCGCTGTAATTGACCCCAAGGTACGCCATGTAGGGTTCTTCGCTCCCGGAGCTCCGCCTGAACGCTCTCACTCGAGTCCACCCGACCCGGCTTTCCCCAAATCTTCTCCTCTGGTTTCCGATATCTCTCCCTCCGGCAATTCCCTGTCACCGGTCATGATCCCGCCGCCGCGTCATTTGTCGGACAATTTGCTTCTTCACACCCGTCCGGCTGCATTTCCGGCGGCTTCCCCTCTCCGGGGAGATTCCATTACTGCCGGTAGCTATAACTCTTCATCCGACTTTTTCCCCGCTCCCATGTCTCCAACCCCGTCCTCTTACTCGAATAAGGTGGTCGGTGAAGGAGATTTGTTTGATGGGATTGCATCGCCGGGTCGTGGAATTAGGGGCAATGCTGCGAAAGTGGCTTCTTCGTTTCCTCGTGGAGGTTTTGACTTGACAGCAATGAGAGCTAATAGTGTGCCGGCTAGTGAATTGACCACAGTCTCGGTTGTGAACTACCCTCTTGTAATTGCGGGTGGGTTTACTTTCTTACTTGCATCTTTGTGGATTTTTAATAGAAGCGCTATCTCTTGTATTGATTGACAGCGTTATCCAAGCAGTCTATTTGAACTTTATTCTGAGTAGTTTAAAGTTTGAAACTGCAATCACTCTTATGTCTGCTTATGGGATGCTCTTTTCTTAGAGGGGAAGGTAGTTTCAATTTATGGTCTATCCAATAAAAAGTTGTTTAATGAGTATAGGAAAAGAAAGGAATCGATTGACTTCGTTACTTTGACTAATGTGATACAGTTAGTGGACTGACAAGAAGCAGGTTTATGATAATTAAATCTGGAATCCACTTAGATTCCTTTCCCGAGTGCTATCGTGATAATGGAATCAGAAGACACATATATTCAATAGTTTGAAATTGACATTGGTGCTTTGTTTTGGGTTTAGCACCACCAATTGAATTGTCACTAGTTAAGTTCTGGTTGATTGCAGGAGTTTTTGGCAGTGCATTTGTGCTCCTTAAACATGGCCGCCGTGACATGCATTTTTTCTTTTATAGTCGTATGTTTAAGCAGATTGACTGCTTTTCTTGAGTGAATGGCTTGTAGCTCGTGAGTAAATAGCACTGAAGGTCATATGCTATCTGTTCTATAATACCCTCATTATGAACATTAAGGGGGAACTTCTTGATCTTTATAGAAAGGATGCATTTAATAGTATTGGTAATGATTTGGAGATGATAGCAATTAGTACATTGTGGTTTCATTAAATATGTGCTGTTTGGATTTGTTAAAATTAAGCCAAAGCTTGATTTGAAACCTTTTATGATTTAATCAAAGAGATGTGCAATATTTGCTGAAAAAATTTATCTTCTCAAACTAACTCTAAACAAGGCATTTTTGCAGTGTTTTATCTTTGGTAGATTAATGTTGTATATGGCATGCTTTGGTCTAATGGCGTTGCTTCTTGCAATTGTATGCTGTCATTTTTCTTAATGAACCCATTTTTTCTATTCTTAAATTGAATGAACTCTATAATTCAAAAATAACACGTGGGATTGATCTTTTTCAATCCTTTTTTTGATCCCTGGGACTCCAAATTGCACGCTTTCCTTCTATGCCTTGCTGAGAAGTTCACATCTCACCTCTTACGGCTAAAGCCCAGAAGTTATATATGGCTAGGATTGGAGCAGTGGTTTCCTTTTGAATCACGTGTATCTTTCACCAATTATGATGTTAGTGTCTTTGGACTGTCTTCTTTTGGTGTTGACTTTACTATTGTAAAGTTAGATCATTTGAAAAATAGTTGCTGAATTGGTCTGATTTGTTCGTTTTAAACACGTGAAATTCCATCACATGAATACAATATTTTCTCTCCATGTATCAACCTTTAGATGGAGTCTTGCACATTCAGAAATTCTCTGTAGTTTAGGAATTGAAGCATTTTTTAATTTTTAACCTCTTTCCTGCCACCTTGGTCAATTCCTATTAGAAAAAGATAAAGCAGACAAAGGAGGAGGATTGACTGTAGATGCAAAAGAACAGCCTTCAAGTTCAAAACCACAGAAGGAAAAACTCACTAAAGCTGAAAGACGTGCTATTCAAGAAGCTCAACGAGCTGCAAAGGCTGCTGCTAAAGGTTTGTTAACATAGTCTTGATTTCCTGTTAACTGGGCTTTTTATATGGTCAGTCCAAGTTGCAGCCTTTTATTTTAAGGTTTTGTTGTGTGGATTTAGCACATGTCTGTGGGTATGATATTGTTCAGTTATGCCTGCTGCTGACCTGTTTTCAGCTTTAGTCTCAAACCCGCCTTGCATCAATTTTTGCCCTTTCTAATGGTTTTAGCATGCTTAAATTTTGGAAGTTAAATGTGCTAGCATGAGGATTTTTTTCTAATAGATCAATCCTGACCCTAACAATTGTTATGCTAATCGATATAATGTGTTAGCTGAAGGAGGCAAGGCATCTGGAACCGCAACATCAGCAAATGCAAGACCTGCTAAAGCTTCAAAGCCTTCTCAAAAGATTGATAATGCTTCAGTTGCTGCCAGTGAGAAAAAGGGATGTGATCGCCCATCAGAAAAAGATAGAAAGAAAGATGTTCCTCAACCACGCATGCAGTATGATGATAAGAATCGAGTGGAGAAAGCTAAACGTCGTGCTGTGGTAAAACAGACTGAAGCTAGGAACAGAGTTGAGTTGTTCAGGCATTTGCCTCAATATGAACATGGAAGCCAGTTGCCAGATCTTGTGGCAAAGTTTTTTCAACTTGATCCCATGCATCCTGCTGTTTATAAGGTATCTATTGTTGCAATTTATATTTGTTATGTGGTCCCAAAGTTTATCATTGCGTAGTGCTTGACTCTTTGTTTTGTGGCGAAGAATCTTTTTCATTGCCTTTGTTTGTTTTAGTCGTGGCAAATGAGGGTTTCTGGAGCTTCTCTTGAACCCTCTCTGGCATATGCTGTATCCTCCTCTAGAAGTAGAGGTAGTTTTTGGTTCACACTCAACTTTCCTTTTAGGATTAAGATGATTGCTCTTAAAATGTTTTTCTTACCTTGAAAATAGTCATGGCCAGATTCAATTAATCTTCCCTCTATCTAAATGTTGAGTTACATGATACTTGACAAAGGAAAGCTTTATGTACCGCATAATAATAGTGCTTAGTATTTATTATGCTTGATGATTTATAATAGAGGTTATATTTAGATCTCATGGATTATACTATGGATGGTATGCAGTGTTACTGTCATCTCTTGGGCTGCTTGGTATGTAGAATGAAATTTAACGAAAAGTGAGGTTAGATGGAAAAAAGTGATTTTATAGACAAGTAAAATCCCTAGCGTTCCCTAGTAAGTAAATAATAAAAAAGGTGTTTATTATTAAGCAATAATTATGAGGATATAAACATATCATGCATCTTGTTTTTTGTGTAATGCAAAGGAAATGCCTTTTCTGGGGTGCAATCGAAGCCTAGGTGTCTAGTACTAACAACAACAAAGCCTTTATCCCACTAGATGGGGTCGGCTACATGGATTGCACAACGCCATTATGCTCTGTCAAAAACCATAGATTTCAATATATTATTAATTAGAAGGTCTCTCTCTATGACCTTATTGAGCGTTCGTTTTGGCCTTCCTCGACCTCGTCTAATAGGACTCCATCCTGCTTGATCCACCCTTCTCACCGGAGCACTTAAAGGCTTACGCTGAACATGTCCAAACCACCTCAAACGATTTTTTACCATTTTTTCTTCAATAGGAGCCACTTCCACTCGTTCACGTATATGAGTATTATGAATCTTGTCTTTTCTTGTATGGCCACTCATCCATCTCAACATTCTCATCTCCACGACACTCATTTTATGCTCATGTTGTCTAGTACTAACAAAAGGGGGCTAAATGGATTAGATACCGAGAAGTGGAAGACAGACCAATTATGAAATAATATACGTTAGTTATATGGATTTTCCTTTTATTTTCATAGACCTCTCTTGAAATAAAAAGTTTCTCTGGACTTTACTCTAATTTTATTTATTTATTAGAAGTTAGAACACCCTTTAATAACTTAAACACCTTTTTTTTTCCAATTTAAGTTTGTCGAATTATTTAATAAAAAATTAAAATTGAACTAAAGTTTATATTTGAAAAATAGAGGCAGTATGTAATTTCAGCTAAATTTAGATGTTCATGTGACTAGGGTTAACGGGTACTGCAAGGATATAAAATTGCATGCAATTCAATACAAACACAAAAAGCGTACTGGGGAACTTATTTTAATTCTGTGTTCCCCTGTACTTAAATTTAATTTTTAAAGGATGCATACATCTCTCTCTCTCTCTATATATATATATATATATGGGAGCCTTGTGCAATGGGCTTTCCTTTTTAGATATGTAATTATGTACATATAGGGGAACTTATTTAAGTTATAAACATGCTGAAAGAGATTGATAAAATTCTCAACCTGTTTGAAGCAGTTATCAAGTCTCTGGGTTATATCAGCATGGAGAGAAGAAGGTAGGATGCCTTCTAGTAGCTATTGATTTATTGGAGTATGTACGGAATGTCATTAACAAAACTGAGTAGTTATTTCTGAATGTTTTTTGAACTTTTGGCTAAAAAATGAACTTGGATCTCATATTGCATTATTTGTAGCATTTAATTGTTTTACATAAATTACCTGCAGCTTAATAAGTCATGTTAAATAACTTCAAAACGATGTAGAAAATTATCTTTTTCAGCTGTAATAGATGTTAAAATACTCAATGCAAGTATGATCAGAATTTTAGGATATGTTTAATTATCATTTGTATTTTAGACCTCGATACTGATACATTATCTTATCTCCGTAACCTTATATGGTGGATATCAGGTGGGCTTGCGGTATCTGTCTGGTGATATATCTGGTGGCAATGCTCGATGTATTGCAATGCTTCAAGCATTTCAAGAAGTCATCAAAGACTACAGAGTTCCCCCCAAGAAAGCTCTGGCGAGAGACCTAACAGCAAAAATAAGTAGTTATGTTTCATTTCTTATCGAGTGCCGGCCTCTGTCAATCAGTATGGGAAATGCGGTTAGATTTCTTAAGAGTCGAATTGCTAAGCTTCCTTTGACTCTGTTAGAGGGAGAAGCCAAAGCATCTCTTCAATCAGATATTGATCGTTTTATAAACGAGAAGATTATCCTTGCCAACAAGGTGATAACCAAACATGCTGTCACAAAAATAAGAGACGGTGATGTCCTCCTTACTTATGGGTCATCATCTGCAGTTGAGATGATATTGTTACATGCTCATGAATTAGGAAAACAGTTTCGTGTCATAGTAGTTGACTCTCGTCCAAAGCTTAGTGGGCAGCTCTTACTTAGTCGGCTGGTGGCCAAAGGTCTTAGCTGCACATATACACATATAAATGCTGTTTCCTACATAATGCATGAAGTTACTCGAGTTTTCTTGGGCGCTTCATCAGTATTGTCTAATGGTACAGTTTACTCTAGAGTTGGGACTGCATGTGTTGCAATGGTTGCTCATGCATTCCGCGTGCCTGTCTTGGTGTGTTGCGAGGCTTATAAATTTCATGAAAGGGTGCAGCTTGATTCAATATGCTCAAATGAACTTGGTATGTCTATTTACAACTCTCCATTGGGATTTATATTTTTTTCCTTTGGGTGTGGGAAGTTTAACATTCCTATAAAACGTTCTTGCAGGTGATCCAGACGTCATTTCAAAGGTTCAGGGTAGAGAGGATGTCAACTGCTTGGATGGTTGGGCCAACGTGGATAATCTGCAACTTCTAAATCTCATGTAAGAATTTTATGTCATCAAGTATAATACAACACCAAAATTGTCATTTTCCTATGCTGACCTTGCATTTCTTAATTTTTCTCAGTTATGATGCCACTCCTTCGGATTATGTTTCGATGATAGTCACCGATTATGGCATGGTAAGTGCTGGACTAAAGAACACACATAAGCATGCACGCACGCACATTTGCTGTTGAAGATAGATGCCCCCAGACTACTGATCCTGGCCCCTTTATATAAGTTATTGCATCATTATGTCAAATTGATAATGAGCAGCAGGAAGTTTGGATATTGAAGAACCCAAACACTAAAATAGAATGAAACAACCATGTTAAACATTAAAATTATCTTCATTTTCATTTAAATATAAGGAACTTATAAATGTAAGAGGGAAAAAAAAAAAAAAAAAGAGGGGAGGGCTAGAAACACCATTCCACCCCCCTCCCCTTCTCGCGCACACAGACACACACACAAGCAAATGCATCATCTCAAGGACCATTATTGTTTTTCATATTTATGGTATGAATACGATGACTTGTTCATTTTTTGCAGGTCCCGCCCACAAGTGTACCAGTAATTGTGAGAGAATATAGGAGAGAACAATTATGGATATAAATGATAAAATGTGGATCATCTCAATTTTGTATACGTGCCAAATCCCAATTTAGCGGCCGGGGTGAAAATAAGACTGGAGAAGTTTGCTGTGATGCATCTTTTTGGTATTGCCTTTTTTCTTTTTGTGCCATCTGGGAAATGGGAATAATGTGTGTAGTGGGCCATTTTGATCTTGTGAAATTTTTGGACTTTTGGCTGTATTGGTCTGCCTCAGGGAAGAGTGCGAAATTTCGCCTCTCCAGGCATTGCTTATCCCATTCATTCTCACATGCAACAGAGAATTGCTTATCCCATGCATTATCACATGTAACAGTCTCTGTTCTAGATTTCTTCAATTTCAGTCACAATTTTGGGTTATGTTAATGTCTTTTACTTTTGTTAGCCCATTTCTCTGGTAATTATTTTTTGGTTACATTACATTTTATACTTTATTGCCTTGTTATTTACAATTTTGGGTTAATGCATGTCATTTATTTTTGGTGGTTTATGTTTTGACATGAAGTGAAATGTCATTGGTGAGTAATATTTTTAGCGTCATTAATATAATGATTGTTCATATTGCTTAAAATATAGAATGACCATTTTCATCTCATAATCTCGGTATCTGTATTCTATTTTTTGAAGTCATGAATAATTTTTCTTTGCCAACAGAACTCATGAATAATTTTTCTTTGCCAACAGAAGTCATGAATAACATAGTTAATTTTAAGGCTCATGAAAATATATATGGAGTCCACTTTAGGCTCTAAGTTTCGCGGAAATCATGAGCTTGTAATCTAATTATTACTAACCATGTTTAAAATGCATGCCACCAAATTTTTTTTTTAAAATTTCTTACAATTATTTTCCCGATTTCATTTAAAAAAAATACTTTCTCAAAGATACATAATGTGCAAATGGCCTTCGTGATATACAATTACCTTTGTAATATGCAATATTGAAATATCGTTGTCTTTTTACTTGTAATATGCAATATAAACTAATATGTAATTGCTTTCTCGAAGATGCAATTAACTAAAATTTATATGCATGTGGCCTCTCCGAATATGCAATTTCCTTCCCAAAGATGCAATTAACTTCAATAATGTGCAAGTGACCTCCTCAAATATGTAATTAACTTGCCTTAACCAATATGTAATTTAACTTCCCCAAGATGCAATTAGCTTCCACTATGTGCAAGTGACATCTCCAAATATAATGCAATTACATTCTTGAAGATGTAATTAGCTTTTATAATGTACAAGTGGCCTTTCGGAATATGCTATGGGAAAATTTTAGTTAGCTCCGTTAGTAGAAAATTAATTTCAGTCAATCCCCACTTTCTAAAATTTTAGTGCACTCCATGATCAAAATGAAATTAATTTTTGTAGGTGAAAAGACAATTATGCTCTTACTTTATGTCTTGTAAATTGTCTTATTTGTCTTGTGAATTTCCATATTTTTCTTATAAATAGCCAAAATGCTTTTAATTCCCTATATTCTTTTGAATCATTTTATTTGTCTTGTAAATATCTTTATTTGTCTTGTAAATGTCCATATTTGTCTTGTGAATTTCCATATTTATCTTATAAATGGCAAAAATGTTTTTCACTCCCAAGATTCTTTTGAATTCCTTTATTTATTTTGTAAATGCCCTTATTTGTCTTGTAAATAAAGTAAGGGCATTATTGTTTTTTTATCTACAAAAATTAATTTCATTTTGATTATGAGATACAGTGAAATTTCATAAAGTTTTAGAAGTTAACTGAAATTAATTTGCTACAAGGGGGCTAACTGAAATTTTCCCATATGCTATTTGGCATGTTTGTTTGGGCGTTTAGCCCTTATATAAGCCCAATTGGATTACAAAAAGCCTGATTCGCACTGTATAAGTGTTTGTTTTAACGTTGAGCCCACTGAGCTTAGGGAAGGAAAAGCTGCTTATTTCAAAAGCTGCCTCCAATAGCTTTAGGTTGGAATTTATTACCGTTATCTCATTAATAAATGCTGCTCAGAACTTTCTCTCTCTCTCTCTCTCTCTCTCTCGTTGCATCTTCGTTCTCATCTGGCCGTGTTGCATCTTTGTTCTCATCTGGCCGTGTTGCGTCCTCGGCTCTTCCTTCCCTGCTTTTCCGTCGGTGGGCGTCCATAACAGGTAAGTGCCGGCTTTCCTTTCATTGATCTATGTTCCTCTGTTGTCTTCTTCGCCGGCCATGTCCATGGCAGAAGAAGAAATTGAAAAATTTTCGGCCATGAAGTTGTTGGTTTTCTGTCGGCCGCCATTTAAATGGCTTGCAGGGTTTAGATCCTTAGTTATCTTCAGTCGCCAGGTGTGGGTATTGGTCGGCGTCGTCGGTGACGGTTCTTTGAGGGCCTGGAGGGTGTTTAGCGGTTGTCGCCTATCGGGTTTCAGCGCCGACGGTAGAAAGGAGGCCGATCTGTTCCTGCTGGCGTTTTCCCGGTCACATTGCTCTTGGCCTTGTAGATCCTAGTCTCTCATCCCTCTTCCTGTGGTCTCTTGCTTGTCGACACACTACTCTGCTTCTCAGTGAGGTGTGGTTTTCAAATAGTTCCAATACTGTTCTGACGAGGATGAGCATGTGTTTGCAGGCATGTTAGCCATGTGTTGCTCTGTTTCTGGTGGTGTGTTTGGAGTCGCATATGTTGCCCTGTTTCTTTCGGTGTGTTATTCTCGGTGTGTGTTTTGTGTTGCTCTGTTTGTTTGTGTTGATTGATCAGTGAAATGGGATTTTGATCATGGAATGAAATGGGACCTGAGGTCTGTTTGTTTGTGTTGTTTGTGTTATTCTCGATTGTGAATGGGTATTAAAATGAGATGGGCAGTGTCTGCAGCTCAGTTTTAGCTAATGAAATGCATCTCCATATAAAAGAATGATACACTCTGTCTAATCTCTTCTGGTGCATGTTTTAGTTTCATTAACTTTATTAGCATCTTCTTCGTTTATGCATGCAATTAATTGTCCCGGATGGTTTAGGAGACCAGAAGAGTGAGAAAATGAAGCACATAGCAGTGTCTCCCATGTGTTTGTTATTGTAATGGATTGAGTTTTATGAGGAAAAATACTCTTTTTTGACTTAAATAAATAAAAGTTTAGATGAGGTAGGCTTAGGCTCATGAGAATAAGACAATTTATAGTTCATAAGATTGATATGTGCTTGGTTGAAGTGTATATGGAGTTATGAAACATTGCAAATTGAAGGGTAATAAATTTATTTAGGATATCATCCATAAGTAACACTCATAGGTTTCAGCTAATATATTGATATTTATGGCTAAGACTGCGTAATACAAAATATATGATTGGAAGGGGTATGTTCATTTTATTTTCCTGGATCTTTTGTACCTTTTTTGTTCATAATTTAGGAAACATTAATAGAGTAGGTGTGATACTTTGTCATAGCAAAAAATGGATAACAAAGCAGTCTGGGATGACGAGACTATTGGAATTTTCATCCACGCATGCCTTGATCAAGTTTATAAAAAAGAACGGACTGGGTTGGCATTTACGAAAGAAGGGTGGAAGAACATAGTCTCAACGTTCAATGAGAAGACGGGTAAATCATATAACCGGAAACAGTTAAAGAATAGATTAAACATATTAAAGAAGGATTTCAAGCTCTGGGATTCGTTATTGAAAGAGACTGGTGTGGGCTTTGACCCCGCAAACAATAAGGTCACAGCAACCGACGCTTGGTGGACTGAGAAATTACAGGTCCGAACTGACTATAATTACTTGATTTTATTCATAACAACATGATATGTTTGTTGACTAAAGTGTTGCTTTTTAATTAAAAAATTGATTTCGCTTAGTTGGATGCATGCAGGTTAAGTCAGGGTACAAGAAATTTATGCGATCAGGCCTCAAGTTTGGAAGAGAACTAAGAATTATATTTAAGGATGTTATGGCCATTGGAGATTATATGTTCTCACCCTGTTCGACACAACCTCAGACCAATCAGGAAGAGGGGAACGGTGTGTACAGACCTGCGGTGGATGAAGAAGAAGGCTCTGGTGACAGCGAGGACGAGCATTTCGGTGTTGACCCAACCTTAGTACAGGAGTCACAAATGAAATGGTCAGCATCAAGTTAGCCACATCAACACCATCAAACACTGGTCCCAGTGCATCTGCGTTCCTACAGAAACGGAAGAGAGGTGAAGGGTCTAGTAAGAGCAAAAAACAAAAAGTGCCGGCCGTGCACAAAATAGCTGATGCTATTAGTGCTATTGCTAATGTGAATGTGGATAGAGTAGCGGCCTTAACATAGACTGACGAGACTAGCATCGGAGAGGTTATGAAATATCTAATGTCCTTTGATGAATTCAAGCGTGACAGAGCATTTGGAGTCTGGTGTATGAAGGCTCTGGAGAGCAAGGCACGTCGGGAATTTTTCGTGACACTGAAAGGAGACCCTGATTACTTGTTTGAGTGGCCGCATTATATCATACAGGAGCAGTAGCACCAATTGTACTTGATGTGTGGATGATTGACTTAAGACGATCTTCGTTTTTCTTTTTTTTGATATTTCGGCTTAATTGACTTGTCATTTAGAACGGTTTGATGTAGTTGCTATTTGTATGGTAATATTATGCTTCTTAATTATCCTGCTCACACCTCAATTTAACCACAATCATAGGTACGTCAATGGCTAATCGTAACAACCAAAGCAGGTTGCAAGGGATGGAGGAAGACGAAGATTATGACGATGCTTCAATTCTTGATGCTGATCTATCTGTGTATGCACAATTATGCGCATTGCTTTGTCAATATTTTGAACCATACGTTTGTAGACAACCGCGTAGAACAAGTATGCAAACATGTCACCACTGGGTGCAACAAATATTGACAAGTGAAAGTTCAGAGTGTCACAAAATTTTTAGAATGGAAAAGCATGTATTTTACAACTTATGCAATAAGTTGGGTGAGCATAGGTTAAGATAATCTAGGAATGTAGGTGTCGAAGAAATGGTTGCAATATTTTTACTCACTATCGGACATGGAGTAGGAAATAGGTTGGCACAACAAATATTTCAACATTTAGGTGAAACTATTAGTAGGCTTCTTCACATAGTTTTGGATGCGTGCCTTAATCTTGCAACAGAAATTATTAGGCCGCTTGATCCCGAATTTCGTGAATGTCATCCAAAAATAAGGAACGATAACCGATATTACCCATATTTCGAGAACGCCATTGGTGCTATAGATGATACTCACATCAGGTGTGTGATAACTGGACCGGGCCGAGATAGATTTATTGGGAAAAAGGGATATCCCACGCAGAATGTTATGACTGTTTGTGATTGGGATATGTGCTTTACGTTTGTGTTAGCAGGATGGGAAGGTTCAGCACACGATGCTCGTGTGTTTGACTCTGCTCTATCAAATCCAGCCATGAATTTCCCACGTCTACCACAAGGTGTGTTTTTATATACTTTAATTACATTTTTTGTCTTTATTTCACTGTGAAAATAATCTCACATTTACAATGATTTTAACACATGTTAGGCAAATATTATTTAGTCGATTCTGGCTACCCTACATCAGTTGGGTTTCTTGGTCCATACAGATGTGAACGTTACCACCTCCCAGAATTCAGGAATCAAAGGGAGTTTCAGAATCCTAACGAGGCCTTCAATTTTTATCATTCAAGTCTGAGGTGCACAATAGAAAGAACTTTTGGAGTATGGAAAAATAGGTTCGAAATCTTACAAAAAATGCGCAAGTACAGCTTCCAGACGCAAGTCCGCATTGTTTGTGCCATAATAGCTATACATAATTTCATTAGAAGAAATTCTCAAACTAATGAGGACTTTAGAATTGCAGAAAATGAGAATTTAGTTGATGAAGATAATAGTCAAGCCACTGTCGACAAATAATCATCGGACATCAACAACTCAGATGAATCATGTTCGTGACACTATTAGGGACCGAATCGTACGAGACCTGAGATCTAATTAGTTCTGTTATATTTTACTGTATCAAAAACTTTAACTTTGTATCATTTCTAATTTATTGGCATTTTTATTATAATTTGATTATGTATTATCATTGTCAAAGTTTATTAAATCACTTTCAATAAATTTTACAATTTTTTCTCTTAAATATCACAAAAGTCACTTATGAAAAGTTAAACCAAACACTCTTCATTTTCATAAAAAGCACTTATTCAATTGTTAATTCAAACACAAATCACTTACACAATCTGACTTTTACCCAAAGCCACTTTTTAAATAAGCCACTTTTCCACCACTCATCCAAACACACCCATTATCTTAGGTGTAAGTAGCTTCTACGATATACAAATGACCTTCCCCGATATATAACTACCTTCCTTAATATGCAATATGAAGTTACTATCTACAGCCCTATATATAAGATATAGTTGGCTTTTTTTTTAGAGATTAAAAAAGTTAAATAAGTTATTTAATCATATCATATATTATATAATAGTTTATAAGCAAGAAAAATTAATTTGAAGAAAAAACGATAAACATAAATACTTTAAAATAATTTAATTAGTCTCCTTATCTTTCAAAAAAATCAACTGAATATTATATTTAGGATCGGAGAGAATATGAACATGAGAATAGGCTAGACCCTTCTCAAGTGACCTAAAGTCTATAGCCTGGGTAGGGGCATGGTCTTTCTCCCATCACCCTTATTTACGTATAAGGGCCTCATACATTTCCATGATCTCAGGTCTCAAACTCTAAATAAATTTTTAATGGGGGCTTTATCGCCAATTTTCCCAATATATATATAATTATTATAGGGTACGCAAACTATATAAACTTGATAAAAAAATGTCAGTGGACGTTGGCCTGAAAAAATTCACTATATAAACTATATAGGGTCTCAAATAATATTATTATTTGGCGCTTAAAATAGATTATATTCACTAAATTCGCTAACGGAGGTTCAAAAAAAAATGTCAGTGGACGTTGGCCTGAAAAAATTCACTAATGAACACCCGCACACTGCATGTTTCACTAGTAGCAACCTGGGCACGGGTTACATTAACAGAGTTTAAAAAGAAGACACCTTATAATTGATGAATAAATTAAAACCATTCCTATAAACTAAGCATAGACAATGTCTATTAGTATTAGACATCTTGGAAGGCGTTATATTTTTAACAGAAACTCACAAATCAGTCAGACCAAGTGGTAAACAAATCAATATGGGGAAAACAAGAAAAGAAAAGGAAAATAAATCTTGCATAGTCAAACTCGTTGGCGAATGGAGAGAAGAAAAAAAAAAACAAAAAGATTAATCCATTTGTACAAGTAACCCAAACAAGCCTTTGTGTATATATAAATAAATTAATTCATTGATGCACCATGTGAGCTGTGTGGCAGAAACTACACACAAATGGTAATCTTACACAACTTTTGAGTTTGATAAAGCAGTTTGGTCATATTTATTTCCTCACGAGGTATTAGCTTTTTCATTAGATGGCGCAACAGTTCCAAGAATAACAAGGCCACCTAAAATGATAATCAATATGCCCAAGGAATTGACCAACATTGCTTCACTGGAATAACGTGATATTACCTTGTTTGTTTGGAGGAATGTAGCTTTTTCTAAAATACCAGTAGTTGCTGCAGCTATAGCCAGGGCATATATGTAGATTCCAAAGAAGACATGCCAGGGCAATAGGGTTGCTCTGCTATTTCTAGACCCTCCTGGGTACCAAAAAGTATAAAACCCAGAAGCCCACTGCGAAAAGTTACAGTGAGAAGTCGGACAAATACCGTAACCGAATCAAGGTTCTATAGAGTAGAACATAGGAAGCAATGGAGATGATCAGAATAATGAATGCACCTGAATGGAGAATAGGAGAAGGCAAGCTAAACCCAACCATGAATGCAGGCTGTAGAAGTTGTCGATGCCCTTATCATTGTGAAACTTCCAAGCAGCCCAGAGACCAATCAAGCTTAAAATGAAAGAAAGAAATTGTAATGTGAGATGAACTACTTTCTTAAAGCTTTTTGTTCCTGGAATCGTTTTATAAGCAAGCATCCCTGCACAATGCCATAAATATATAAAAAAAAATGTTATTGGGAAGGAATAACGACTTCGAAACAATCTAATAATGAGTTATTGAGGGAATCAGTAAATAGAATTTAGGCAGAAAGCAGTTAACTCACTAGTTGACAGTATGGTCAGCTATGATCATACCAGAAGGACCATAAAAAGTTAAGAAGCACAGATGTTGGATACAAATATGAAATGACAGAATAAGAGTTCAAATTAAAGTGTCGCACAGTGTCTAATACAAGTGCTACACCTGTATCAGATACTATACAAATCCCTCTTTTAAGTACTTGTTTCACGACAATCCATCCCATATCTGCTACATAACAATTCACCCAAATCTAGTTTTGTTACTTCTGATTGAAAGAGCAGCAAATTGCTTATCAGTTTTCCTAATCATGCAGCATTAGTGGAGATAGAACAATCTAACCATGCCATTTCAGATCTTCTATTACCTGTCCATGTCGAAAGTTAAGAGGTGACAGATATTGCAAACTATATAAGATCCTATTAAATTTTTGGGGTGGGGTCAAAGACTGGTGACTAGTCATTCCAGCAGCCAATTTCTATCACTAAATACAATAAATCTTCAAAAGGTAAAGTGATTGGAAAATCAAAACGGATTAAAGACATCACACATCATCAAAAAAACAATTCATGAGTTTAATCATTAATGAACTCCTTATCTCTTGACTGGTATGATGCGTATTGATTAAATTACACCAGTTGAATCTTTTATCGGATAGGATCCAATAATGCATGTTATTAACAGTGCAGTGAGATGAAAAGGTTTAGGCATCATAGCATGTTACATCCTTATGAACCATGGCCATACAATTACAGTCAGAAGATATGGTTACATCTTGCAAGACCGTTTGCATATCATGATATAATCAACTGTTGAATGAGTCAGATGATACGAAAAGGGTCACTAGTTGTTTTGTGGCAAAGAAGGATCCTGAACTGAGTCAAGCTTCATCTAAAAGTTAGAAAAATAACCACATGCGTCCATTTAGCAATATAGACACTTGGCATAGATTGAAGCATAAGCAATAATGAGATAAAGTTTAGGGAAAGCTGATATATTTTGCTAAGAAAATTAGGGAATTCACACGAGGAAAAAAATTTAAGATGTAGAATCCCGTTGCAGTACCCAAAAAGCTTCATAAAAGTTACAAATTAAACATGCAAGGATGACAAGCTTGAAAAGAAAAAGATATACTCCTCTGGTCCTATTTACAAGGCACTTATAACATATTTCACTCGAAACCAAAAAATAACCCCTAAAACTCATTACAAATTTAATAACTTTCCAATGGTACCCATATTTAATAACTGAGAAGTACAAGAAAATAACAGCCTGCAGAACTATAAATTAAGGATAAAATTGTACATTCATATAATAAATTTAATAAGGTGACTTGTACTAAGGACAAAACAAAACACTCTCTCTGCCTGATACATAGGACTAGAGGAGTTTTTTTTTTTTTTTTTTGGGGGGGGGGGGCGGTCGTCGTGGTTGAAAAATTAACCAGAGAATGAAACATTGTGAGCTTATCAAATACTATAACTGTTAATCAATAGCTGTATCATATTTCAGTCTTACAGTAAGTTCAGGGCCTTCAATTTTTTTCATCTTCCCTATTTATTTCCCAGAATTTCCATTATGTTGACCACTCATGTTTCATCTTACCAAAGATAATGTAATTGAATCTAATCAAATTTTAAAATTCTCCAGTGGGCAACAGGTTTGAAATTGGTGGAACAAACAATCTTTCCAGACTGACAATGAAAATTTGCACAAAAATGCTGATATGCTGGCAACACATTATTTCCACTTTCTCCCTTCCAAAGAAAAGAAAGAAAGATCATTTACCTTCTCCATTGATTAGAATAAGTCCAACCACCATCAACACCGGATGCACCTAAAGAGGACATGATAAGAAACCAAAGATCAAATCATCAAATGTCTATGCGCGCATATCTTGTGTAAATAACTAACTTACAATATTCGATAGAGTGCACAAAAAGATACAGTCAAACTGAAAAACTGCGCAGAAGCGTTTTACAATAAAGATCTCTATGGCTCTTATGAATTCCTGTCTAATTACTCAAACAAAGTCACACAATCCCTCAGAAAATCTCAACAAGTTAAGTGGAATAAAGTAGTGTAATCAGGAGCCGCTTATTCATTCCATTGTGACATTCTTGAAAGCAAAGAAAATACATTCCACATTGTTTCCTCTTGACGCGACTAAGTAATAATCACATGGCGAAAAGGTCCCATCGAAGTCAAACATCTCCTTCAAGTTCCACGGACGCACACAAGAGGATCAATTACAAAGAAACAGACAAGGACCAAAATTCAGTTGACAGAGTCAATGAAGATGGGATCAAAGACCACAAGTTATGAACTCACAGCCAACGCCCTACTTGAATGAGCTCAATCAGGCAAGTCGAACACCAAAAAAGACTTCAAACACGTAAACTCACTCAAGACAAGAAAAAACAATTTTCCCTCAACGTAATACTGGATTCGATTTCCTAAGGAAAAATGGACTCGAAGAGCTTGGAAAGACGGAAGTAAAGAGCAAAAAGAGTAAAAAAATTACATTAAAAATAAGATCCTTGTTGTCGGAAACGAGAGCGAGGCCTCCTCTGAAACGCTGTGCCCAGACGAAGAGAAGAAGCGTAACCAGAATACCGACCAGCCTCACCGTCAGGAAGATCGGGAACCTCACCACCGGAGGAGAAGCCATTTCCGACTTCTTCAACGTGCACGGGGAGAGAGAGAGAGAGAGAGAGAGTAGGCGACTATTTTCTTTTCAACGACTAATATGGGGTGTGACTTGTCAGGTTTTGTAGGGAAGATAGTAAAAGAGAAAAAGGGACACATAAGCATATCAATGTTACTTGCTTCAGTTGAACATCCACGGAAAGAATAGCTTCAACGTGCTTTTATACTGCGGCTTGTTTGGATTACTCTCCGATTCATATCAATTTTTTTGGAATCAAATTTTAAACTCCTGTGGAATAAATAACTTGAATATATTAAATATGCACAACGATTATTTCATGGTTGAAAGTAAAATTAAGGATAAATGTCAGACTCCTCCCAATTAAATTTATTTGTATATTATTTTTGAGCAAATGATTTCTTTTTTTCCAAGAGATAATAATGAATAATATAACCCATGAATTATTATTTTTTATTTATCACTTTAATTTCATGTAATATATTTTTTTCTTAGACGCATTTAACAACTTTAATACTTGGCAGCTTCAACATTAATGTATTACTATAAAAGATAAAACTTATAAAAAGTGCGTCATTTATGTGTTACACCTCATTTTTCAATCTCTATATAAAGTAAGGCCTTGTATCTACTCCTCTACTTATAATCAAATTTAAATTTGTCATTAAAGTCAATATATAATTAAAGGTTAAAGTGTTGTAATTTAGATTCTTTCTTATTTCGTGCATGATTTTGTATAAAGAATAAAAATCATATAAAAATCATATTTATAAGATTTACTTTCTTTACTTATTCTGTTTTTGCTCCATGTAAAAGAATAATATCATGCTGGTGCTAAATAATAAAATAGAAAAAATTTTCCCCAAATGTTACAAGAGCACCATTTGGTCAAGTTATAATAAAAAAATAAGGCATCTCGATCGTTCATTTTTTCCATACATACATACATACATATTTGTGTGTGTGGCAAATTTAACAAGCTTGTTTGAAGTTGAAAATAAAATAAAAAAATCTATTATAATTAAATTGGTCTAATAATTATACCTTTCCTAGAAAGAAAAACGTATTTCCCTATGCAGGAGATAACTAATTCATGAGGCAAACCAAAACCTTTCCAAGAATAATAAAAGAAAAACCTTTCCAGGTAGAAGACAACTAAATGAGAAATCTATCATTGCAAATCTCATTTATCCCTTTTCTTTTTTTTATAAAGAAATATTGATCAAGGGTTTTTCCCCAACTAATTAAAACCGGAGTAAAGCCTGCCAGTAAATCGATTCAGTCCAGCCATCAACCCATTTCACCTTTTTAATAAAAAAAATAAATCATTTTTTTTATTTTCTTTAAAATTTTATATTAATAACCCAGAAATCTTCACTTTCTCATAGATTTGACTTTAGGTTAGCTCTAATTTAACTTCAACTCACTAACCCTTAACCCAATACTTCGACCGATTCAATGACCGGTCCAAGTTTAATAACAACTTTAATTTTTCTAATGGGTTTTCTTTTGTTCCAGCAAGTTCACTCCCAGAAATTCAAACTTGTGTAAGGAGGAAGCGGAGTACCACCTCAATCAACAGTTTCATGTTCATTTATCCATTTTTTGTTTTTGTCTATTAGTTTATTTATTTGTTTTTTTATCTGGCCCCTTGTAGCACGAGGGCAATATTAAAGGCTACTTGCTTCCTCCGTTATAAATTCTACATTTGGATTCATTTAATAGTGAAATTTCCACAATTTATTTTTTAAGAAAATTATTTTGACACTAGTTTTGCGAAGGCATGCCAAACCAATTACAAGTGGAAATATATAACTACTATAACTAGTTGAAGAAAAGGTTAAAATTAAACAAAAGTATAATATAACTAGTTGCCTCTACATGTGCTTGAAATGAAAAATGAACTCATGCAAGTCCCAAAAACATTTTCAAAACAAACATACAATTTACTCATAAAAATATGGGCAAACACGCACAACTGAATTGAAGAAATTCAATTGTTCCAAACACTATCTCATATAGATATGTATATTCCCTAAATGTAGAGAGTGATATAAAAACAAAACCAGAGTAAGCATTCATTTACCTCCTAAACACACTAAGTTTGTTGGATGCAACACCAAGGCGGCATTCACTTGACAGAAACAGAAGAGCTAAAAAATTTCTAACGTTAACCAAATTCCAAAACATCACATAATATCAAATGACAAGTAACAGCATTTCAAATGTCACGAACTTTTATATCTGAATATCTTGCACCAAGAACTATAAGAAAGTACTAATACTAACAGCGTGTTTGGTTTCACGCACTAAATTTCTTTCTAATGTCAAATTTCCGATGGACTCATTGACTCTCAAGAGCCAACTATCGTAAACAAGCTGCAACTGATGACACCTATTAATGTTATAATCAAACACCTTTTTTTTGGGGGGGGGGGTTGTTTAGCAAAGATGCTTCAAGATTTCATAATGGAGCTAACGACAAAAAAAATATGTGGTCAGTCAAATATCACATTATCATTTGAGTAGGCCAAAGCCTAAAACCTGCCAACTTCTTTAGAACTCTGTACAGACCCTAATCCTAATTGGCAAGGGTTAGATGTAGCTTTCAACTTATAATAGACGAAAATGTATCATCACAAACTACCGTTAATACCACATTTACCTCCAACTGCGATAGTGGCGGCCTTCTGATATATCCTTCATTCGAGAACGACCAGGGTCTCTGTTATTCAGGCTTTCAGTCCTGTGGTTAGGCCTGTCTAAATCATAATCACGAGGTGAAAGAAGCCGCTCTGTGTGTGAATAGTGTGAGTAGTGAAAGGAGCTAAAGGAATCAGGGTTAGAGCGTCCTTCATCATGCAAAGGACTTCTCCGACTTCTGTCTAATAGGGACCTCCCATAGGAAGGGCTTCCTGTATTGTACTCGTCATCATACTTACTGTACCTTGGATGAAAACTATAGGTGGATGAGCCATATCCCGGGTCCCCTGGAGGACCGTCATCCCTTAAATCCATTGATGACCTTCGCTCTCGATAAGGTCCTCTGCTAACATCATCAGTACTATAGTTTGATGATCTGTGCTGAGGCCGGTTTCTGAGAGTATCTGAGCTTGAAGGTCCAGCAGCCCATAATCTTTCATCTGCATTTTCTGGAATGGGTGCATTAATTCCTGGAAATTTAACAGTCCTTTTGCTCTTTGAATTTGAATAATCTGCCTCCATAATTTCCCCATCCTCCTGTTCTCCGATTTCTTCTTCACCATATATGGTAATGCCTGATGGCTGATCCTCATCATCCACGTCTAAAATTCCAGAACATAAATTAGGAGTATACCTTTGACAACTTAAAAAGGTAAATTGCAGACAGGAGGATTAGGTTTATATAAGAACCCATGAAATACAAATTTAGCCTTCGAAGACTAATAGATGGAATTCTACTAAATGCGTTTTAATTCACCTAAATATCCAGGTGGGTATCCAATTTCTCGCATTCTGTTAAGCCAAGGAGGCGGATCAAGTTCCTGCATAAAAGGAAAAGGAAATCTCTAATCTCACAAACAAACTTAAAGAATTCCGCCACAACCTCAAAAGTTTCCATCCTACAGTCGCACATCAAAAACAAAACTAGAAGAGCTATAAAAGCAATTTCCATCTGATCTTCCAAAACCAAAGGAGAATCAGAAAACAAAAGGACAACATTGCAGCTTATTGTTAGAACCCTCAAGCCAACTGCAACTAGTAAAATGACACAAAAAACCATTGAGAGGGCCACTCGATGCCAATGTCATCTTTGAAAGATCAAAACGGGATTACACTTGAAACATATCTGTCAAAAATCAAAACATCATTTTTCAAAATCAACTGCTCTTACCCCCAAACCCAAGAGTTGACGTGTTTCGGCATCAAGAGCACCTGGCCTCAAACCATCATATTTTCCAGCAGGAGAATCCTGATAATATCGAGTTGGGTTCCGGGAAGTAGAATTCTGGTTCTTCTTAGACTTGTGTTGCTTACGAGCAACATTGACAGCAGCATTATCACGGGGCCGTGGGCATTCTCTCAAAGAATGATCATAGGCACCACAATTGAAACACCGGGGAGCATTGTCAACGATCTCATGACCCCTTTAAATTTTGAACAAATCAGATAAAATAAGGAAATTTCCTTTTTTTCCCCAGAAACAGGAAATCCATTTTGAAAGAATATAATAAATACTTGATTAACTGACAGTAGATACAATAATGAAAATTGAAAGGGCACAACCTTCACAATAAGCAACAAATCAAGGAAAAACATTATAAGTGTAAATAAAACACAAGGTCGAGGTAATCCTATCCTATTATAAGAGGACCTAGAGAAGAGTTCATAAACCTCTAATTTCCAAGCTTGGCGCTCACTTTTCTTACCACTATCCTGAAACTTTCATGCTGGGTTAATTGTTGGAATTTTTTGTTAACATAGACATTATCCTCAAACACTAGAGGCTTTTCATTTGATAATGTACAAAGGGTTTGGAAGGAAACATCCATATGGGTATGGCACTTTTATGTTGAGGAGAGTACCACCAGCAACCTTTTGAGAAGTACCCAAAAAAGACACACTAGACAGATTTTGAGCCAAGTTCCTTCCAAGTTAGGAAACGATATGAACATATGCAACACACCCGAATAACTTTAGCTGAAGGTAAGAGATTATGTGTGTTTTGAGGACAAAATCTAGAAGTTATTGTTTATGTTCATTTAAATGACCTAGCAATTTTAAGGAGTCAATTTTCTTTGGTTATACCATTTTGCTGAGTGTAGACATAAGAACTTTGATGAAAAGTATCTCTTCAAGGAACAGCACAACACTTCATCTAAAATAACAAAAAGTAAGAGTATAGCACATACCCCTCAACATTACTTGAACCATCCGCTGAAGTCAAACCTAAAGCATATCCACGATCATACAAAGGCACAGAATTACCATCTACAGGAGCGAAACACTTATTCTGCTCCTTTGATGTCTGGTTATCCATCCAAAATGACTGCAATAAAAAAGGAGAGGAAATAATATATCTGAAATTGATAACAATGAACTTACAGGATATAAAGTCCGGCCACAGTGAATCTTAAATCCTCATGATGCAACAGAGAAAAGCCAGGAGTACATGGCAAAAGGCATAATCAATACAAAAATTAAAAAAACAGGAAAACTAAAAAATGCTAGAACAACATTAAAGGACTATGCACTTAATTTTTTAAAAGCAAAACTCCTCATAAAATATGAGAGGCTAATTCATGATATTAATCATATAACAGCTTGATTTCAGTGGTACTCCTCCAGTCCTAATTATATAAGTTAGTTAGTGAGTTAGTTTTGGTCCTAAATATAAGGCCTTGATCCATTTGATCTCTCATATCTACCATTTTCTCCCAAACTAATTTATTTAATCTATAATCTGATATATAGTCTAATGTTACACATGGGTATTTTAAGGACATCATGTACATTTGTCAGAATGAAATAATTTATTTAGCTTCCTTAATCTACCCAAATTAATTATGTAGCTCTTTTATATTAAGGACTTGAGAAGTATTAATAAGCACTAAAAAGGATTTCAACCAATAAACATTCATATTCTATATTTGAGCATATTTTATTTGGTTTTCAAGCAATTTGAGCATATTTTAGGTTTCTATGGAATTGATTAATTTTTGAAGACCACGGGAAACCAACTAGCAAAGCTTTCCCTTTAAAGCACAAGCCCTTCTAAATTAAATGGAAAAAAAAAAATCAAGAGTAAAAACAAGAAGAAATGATAAAAACCAATGACCCCATAGCCTGTATCTAGATACGTTTTTCCACACACCGCACAAAGTCTGAGGAATGAGCCACACTATTCATGGCTTTTGAAAAGTGTGGCTTGCTATAATTTGATATGTCACATAATTAACTGACGCTTCAATACTCATATTTGAATTCCATATCCCATTACAAATATTGTTGGCCAAAAAAGTAAGCAATTCTAAGCAGCTAGGCAGGGCATTCCAAAGGCAACAAGCAGGATATTTGTCACTGATCAAAAAAGAAAGGTCACAAGAAGCCCTTTGCCGGTTTTTTTTTTTTGGGGTGGGGAGCCACTGGGAGATCAATAAAATACAAGACAGCAGCAACTTGGCTTTTTAAATAAAGCTCGCAAAGATATATTATCTCGTAAAACATGCAATTCATCGACTGGATGTTGCAAGAGGATTTTCTAATCTGCAAGCTTACTTATGAATCATGCTCATTAGCATAAAGCAGACATGTCAAACTTTTGATAAGAAAATTCAAGAAATATGGCTTTAGTGAAGTCAAAACAAACGGGAACAAGCACATGCTGCTGCAAATGTAGAGCCAACTACAATTGAAGATGACAGGTAAGGCCTATTCAGGGAACAACATTAAGAATATGACAACGGAAAAAAACCAAACAATCCAAAATCAACTCAAAAAACACCACTGAGGCCTCTCAAACAGCAGATTTGCAAATTCACCTATGCATACTCATGAAACTCACCACTGCAGATGCCTTTTCCAAGCCAATCTTTAGAGCAGGAAAGAATGTCTCCTCACCACATTCTAACACTTCATCAGAATCCTGAACAGAGAGACACATTGTAAGCTTCTAATAATTCTTTAGAAAACCTGAATAGGAAGAACTGTATTTGTTAACAGCATAATATATGACTCAAAATAGCATTGTTTACAAGAACTTTCACTTATAAGCTCCAGAAAAAGAGAACTTCAAGGAAAATCTATGCAAGAATTTAACAAGATGTTTTCAATCAAAAAGCAGAAATCTAAACCTAGCAGAAAAATAATTTATTTTCTGATAAAAGAAGACATATCAGGAAACGATGGAAGATAATGACAAAAGGACAGGACCAGAGGAAGAAATACAATCCAAGTAAAAGATAAGGGGGGAAAAGTCAAGCACATCAATTCAGCAGAGCTAGCCAGTCAAACCTAATGTCCAACAAAGAAATCTCTCTGAAATAACCATCAGCTGAGCATCGGTATGAGACTAAGAATACAGTTTCTGCAGCAGATAACTACTACACAAGAAAATAAAATAATAGCTTCTCATATCCCTACCAGTACACCAAATATTAGGATCCTCCCATTTCTAGATCATAGAATTTGTTGAACAGGTCAGTTGTTACTGAACTATCAGACCCATACGTAAATCCAATTATAAACTTTTGGCCAAGTAGTCTTTTCTGATTTTTCAACATCCAAGACCACTTCAGGTTAAAGTTGAACCATGAAGAAGGAAGAACTCATCTCCTAGATTCCAAAGCCAATCTTTAGTTAGATTATTGCATTTCATTAGGGGTTTGTATCTGAAGACCAACACATATTGATCATCACCCCTATGTAAAACTATTAACTGAAATCAAAACAAGCTTCAAGCTTGATTTTTGAAAGCCCTGTCACCAGAAGAGGTCCTACAGTTTCAAAAGATGTGTAAGACTGAATTTGAATTGGTTCATGTTTAATGAACATAATCACTGTTTGAATAACTGCTCAATATCAGCACATGTACAAACTCCAAGTTCATATCATTCATTACTCCTTTGAGGCTTTGACTAAAAAAGCCCATATTCCCCTTTTCTTCTATGTTTTCTTGTTTGGCTACTTACTCTCATCCTCTGGTTAATCATAATTGTTAGCATCATTCTTCTTCTTCCTTAAAAGAGAACACCAATTATCTATACCTTGGATGAAGACCCATGCTGAGCATGCCATTCTGACCATTGCTGTAGCAATCCCTCGAGCTTTTGTCTACTAGCTCTGTAAAGAGAACACAAAATATCAAAATATTAACATTGTATATATGAATATTAACCAACAAAACTAAGAAGCATCATCATATTTTTTGTCAGAAAAAGTTATTATAGACATTTTTTCTTACTATTCTCCTAACTTTTTCATCCCTCCCACCACTGATTAAAATAACTCACTGTAAACTAGGCTACGTTCCACTCTTGTATAGGCAAAAACATGATTCATGTCCCATTGGAGTTTTACTGAACTTTACTTAACAGTTCAAAGAAAAGAATAACACTATCACTAACCTTGTTAAGGAATTATAAACAACATGCACTGAAGGTTGGTGTTCATCAATAGTGACTCGGGCTCTTTTAGCACCCACTTGAGCTGTGTATCATAAAGGAGAACACTGAGACCATATAATGTTTTAGTTGAAGACTTGGACATGTATGAATGTGAACAAATGCATCAAGTTTTGAGAAGGTTAAGACAGAAAAACTACATATACAGTGATGAGTTTAATAAAATTTTAAACAATAAAAAAATAATTTAGAAGATATCACACAAAATATTATTTGAAACCAAATTTACCATTACAATGGTACAAGTAAAACTTAGAAGAACAACTTCTCTTTTTCAAAAGGGAAAAAAACTGAACTTGTCTACCAAGTATATAATCACAATTTACAAATATCTTGAATGACTCCTCCCACAAAGAAATCAAATCTATAATCTTGCGCTTTATCAAATGAATCCTATTTGAGGCTCATACCCTATCCCACTAAAACTAAAAGTATTTCTTATGCGGAATTTTTTTTCCCCTTTTTTTGTTATTACAGTCAGTGTAGAGTGTTTAGGATTTCAATTCCTAAGTGCTTCAAGAAGAAATTGAATCCTGGTTGCTAAAGAGAAATAGTATCCTATCTGACCAACAAGTTGGCCCCTTTGAATATATGCAGGACTTTCTACACAGAAGAAATCAGTTTGCAACCTTTTAAGTAATACAAGCTTGAAGAAAGTACACAAAACAACAATCCTAAGATGCCAAAGTCAGTAAAGGATACAACTTCTATAATTGCTTCTATTGGGAGTTCCATCCCTGGGAGATTGGCAACCATTCTCTGCAATTGATCCTGAGTTTGAACATTTCTGTTCTTCAGAGACCATAACAGCTTCAGTCAACTCAAAATTCACCAGCAAGGTAGATTGACCATCTTTTAAATCCTTGTCAAGTTTCGCTTCTGGAAGGCAATGGCCACCGTCAAGCTGAATGAAATTCTCAGTCTGGCACAATTTTCCATTTTCCATCTCGTTGTCTTCATCCAAAATATCACCAGGTCGAGTGCCCGCATCACTAAACTTTTCTTTGTTCTCATGCTCACAGCTAGTATTAATTGATACAGGAAGGCTAACAGTATCTTCAGTTTCCATTAGCGAGTGATTGTCAGCATAATCTTTGTGTTCTACACTTTCCCCACTTAGCATGTCTTCTTTACTCCCAGAATTGTTAGGTTGAACATCAACATTACTATACCTAGATTGAGTTTCGCTCTTATCACTTTCAGAAACAGAATCAACTACGGCTGGAAGTTTATTTGAATCCTCATCTTCCATATCTAACAGATGTAAGAACACTATTAGATAGCAACTTCACCAGGAAAACCACAGAAACAGTTTTAATAGCAACTTTGGCAGGAGATACGCAGTAAGGGACAGCAAAAGATGACCAACTTTTAGTGAAATGAGACTAAAAAATCAACGGGAAAAGATATCTCCAGCAAATAAAAAAAAAAACAAGATTGCGAAAATAAATGTAAAATATCGAGAAAAAAGCTAAAGATGCTCGCTCAGCATGATTAAACTCAAAATTTGGGCAATATATATTTAATTATTTGAAATATTCCACAACTTCAAACTTCAAAAGCAAACGTGAAAATCTATTTGTTTCATTGAGAGAAGTAAGATCCCGGATGTTGATGCTATCAAAGAAACCAGAAAACACACCATTTAAATCAATTATTTGATCTAAAGATGCATGTAAGCTACATTATAAAGAACAAACCAGCAATGTGAGCGTCGCATGAATTGTGCAATTCAATAAATTAAAACTAAAAACTGTCAGTAAGATCCACAAGATCCACCAAGAAATAAAACACTCACAACAGGAAAATTGAAGAGGAGAAACAAAAATATAATAATAAATGGTAGAGTAAGATATAAGAAGAGCGGAGCAATAGCAGAACTATCAAATGAGCACGTCTAATAGCCAATACTAAGCTCAATTATCAGCAAATCATAGAAAAACTAAGAAAACAAGTATGGTTAATCATAATCTAATCCTTAAGGTACCGCATATCAGCACCCATAGCACAGTGAGTATAGTAAAAGAAAGCGAATAAGTAATCGAGAGAGAAAAAAACCAACCTCTAACGGAATCGACTAATCGCTACAGGTTGCTCCGGCGTCCTCTGATACGCCGGGAATTGCTCGGCACAGAAATGGAGACAGAAGCCCGAGAAGCAAAAACCCTAGACGGAATCCCGTTAGTCCACCTGGTTTCTTTTGGGTGTCAAACCAAAATGCGTTGCGTGGCGTTATCACTGTTAAATTTTCTCAGATCACCATCAAGATCCTGAGCCGCAAGCGCTATATTTTTTAAACGTTGATAATTTAGAATTAATACTCATCATTATCCCTGATATAAAAACTAGACAAAATAATTACTTTGCTCTAAGATTTCAATCCACATTGTTTTTCAAATTTTTAATTTTTTTTTAAAATATCTCTACTAATTATATATATTAAGAAGTTTTTATCAAGAATAGTTTCAATCATTACTATTAAATTCGAGTTTACTATTTTTAACTTACAAATTCGAGTCGAGTTACTGGTAAATTCGGGACCATTGTAAATTTAATTAAACTCGTGAGTTTAACAAATTTGATTCTAATGCATATAATTAAAAACAGTATTTTAAGGAAACAAACCATCATTTATTACTGATCATCGTACTTATATCAAATTCCTTATATTTATTATATTAAGTTTTTTAATTATATATGATCATGTGTCATGTCTTTTTATGTGAGTTTATAATTAAATGGTAATATTTTAAAAATATAACACATGACATCTATGATGGAAAAACTTTATATAATATATACAAAAAACTAGACATAAGTATATTTCAGTTACAAATAACTAATTTCACAATTTTTTTAATATATCTAAATTAACTACATCAAGTTCTAAGCGGAAATGTTTGGAAAAATATTTTGAGGGAAAATTAAAAAATACCCCGAATATGGAAATGTCAATTCAAGATCTTAAAATAGTCTAATCATTATAAAATCCTTAAACACTAGTTTGAGATTAAATTTTGAGGCGAAATGCAATTAATTTCACAAGGACAATAAGGCCATTTCAAGAAAAAAATCGAAATAATTCTTAAAAACTTGGGTTAAGTGGTAAAAATGCATATATGCTTTTTCTAAAGGGGTATTCAGTACCAGATATTTTTATTAGATGCAAAAATACCCATGAATGTCGTTAAATGATACTAACGTCCGTTATTTGGGATTCACAGTATTATTTTTAAGGTGTAAAAATACTCATAAACTTTGTTTTTAGGTGCAAAAATGCCCATGAACTTTTCAAAATGGAACAAAAATGCTCATAAACATTTTAATTATATATATATATATATATATATATATATATATATATATATAAGCATGACTAAGTTATTACATTGCCCAAAATATTTTATCTACATCATGAGAGTTGTAATTACATATTTTTTAAAAAATAATAATTATTTTGAAACTGCTTTATTTACATAGATATTTTTGTTATTAAGTTTGATCAATGCTTTTAATTACTAAAAAAAATTACAAATTTTTTTTTACCAGTAAAAAAAAATATGTAATTACAACTCTCGTGATGTAGATAAAATATTTTGGGCAATGTAATAACTTAGTCACGCTTAATTACAACTTGTCTAATATTGCCCAAAATATTTTATCTAAAAAATTAAATACATACATACATACATATATACATACATATATATATATATATATATATATATATATATAATAAAATGTTCATGAGCATTTTTGCCCCATTTTAAGAAGTTCATGGGTATTTTTGTACCTTAAAAAATAGTATTGTGGATCCCACATGACAGACGTTAATGTCATTTAACGACGTGGGTATTTTTGCCTCCTTTTAAAAAATTCATAGACATTTTTGCACTCAATAAAAATATTTGATACTGGATGCCCTTTTGAAAAAAAACATATGAACATTTTTACTCCCTAACCCTAAAAACTTTATATAAAATAAAGCGATTTTGAGTGACTATTATATAATTATAATCTCTTCATCTATTCACCCCAAAATGAAGCTTGAGGTGTCAGCCCCCAAAAAAAAAAACTTGAGTTTGCTTATTGGCATCCGTGCGATCTCCGGGTTTTGCGGCAAGGATTTGATGCAGGGTCATCTTACCTTCTGCATTTTTCATTGAGTGGGAATCAAGGTCGGCCTGACCCAGAAAAAAAAAATTGTTGTTTTTTAAAGTTTGGTCCGAGAGTATCATGATCAAGATCGGCCCGCAGGTCCAGAAGTTATTTTCACAAGATTTAACTATACATTTACACACCTCATGTAATAAAATAAATACAGTTACTAATTCATAATCAAATGTAAAAAATATTGTGTACAAGTAATTTATAGTCTCATACAAAGTATAAGAAGGCAAAAAACTAAACACTCTAAGCAACATGATTATGATAACTATTATTTTCATCTTCTTCGCTACTATCATCAATTTCAAGAAATTTTGATTGTACTTCACTTTAAGTAGTAGAATCTGCTTAAGGGATAAAAATATCAAGAATTAGTAAATTATCATCATATGTAAATTTAACAATTTTAAGGTTCTTAAGGAAGAGTCAGCAATGGTATGAGTAGAAGGGGCAGTGAAATTAAAACAAAAAATAAAACTAAAGGGCCTAACGAGCCGGCCCTCAGCATTGCAAGGCCAACCCTACAGGACCTTCGGCCCTCCAGGACTAGCCCTTTTAAGTCCGATTTTTTTTTAAAGCTCCATTTTTTAAGTCTAACATGTGATTTAAAAGGACTTAAAAAGATATGAATTTCCCTGCTCTAATTTTCCATCATTACTGCAATTCTGCCCAAACATCACTGGCCTTCTGGATTCTTGATGCAATGCCCACGTCATGCTCGTTTCTGAGAAAATGTCCTATGTGTTTGGGGGAGCCCTAATTTTAGCTCACCCCCAAATTGGGATTTTATAAGGGAAGTCTTTTTCCCCCCCTACTTTATCCTTACAATTTTTGTGATTATTTATTAATGCTTAAAAAAAAGTAAAAACAAACTCATCACTTTTTATAGACATGGAGGGCAAATAAAAATAAAAAATTATTGGCTATATTGCTGACATGATTTTTATTATATAAATTCTAACGAGAAAAGAAATAAAAATAAAGTAATAAACCTCTCACTCGTTATATAGGAAATTAATTTAAAATTTCGCTCATTCTCATCTTTTCTCCCCCTTTCTCTCTCATTCCTAATTATAATACTGCAACATAATAAGAGTTTATCATCTATTCCATAATAAAAGTTCCTTCCTTCTCATCATCAGCAAGAAACTCTTAAACCATGAAGCAAACAAACAAGAGTTAATCATCTATTCATCTCAGCTATATTATCTGTTATTGTATCCGCCAGCTTCTACGATGCTCTCAGCACAAAGCAAAACACAGCCTATGAAGATATAACCAAATAATAGGTACATTCACAGCTTCTATCCAATCCAAGCAGCAAGGGGCATTTGGATCCACCACAATCACAGTATCAACATATAGCAAGCTAACTCAAGCATATATATACGCATGTTTCCAGTATCAAAGTACATGCACATACCTTGTTACGTTTGGTACATGAAAAAGTCCTTTCTAGAAAGGGAAGGGAAAAGAAAAGTTAGACTTGTGCGTTAGGTATAAAATGAGAATGAGAATGGGTTTTCAAGAAAGCCCCTTTTCCATTACTTATTCTTTTTTTGAATTTAGATGGCAGGCATATTACCTGAGGTAAGGATTGAACCCCAGACCTGATGCCACAAGAGACACATCTTGTAGCACTAGATAGTGTTTTTGGTTTTTCCATCACTTATTCTCATTCCCATTTTATACCAAACACACAAATCTAACTTTTCCTCTCCATTCCCTTTCTAAAAAGGACTTTTCCCTATACCAAATGTAGCAAAATGGTTTCAGAAGCATAACAAAAACCTTTACACTGCACATAACCATTCACGGAATCACTTTCCAAGCCTCAGCGCAAAAATGAGATACTCAACATCAATAGCTCAAGATCAACATAAACCAGAGTAGAATAAATGAGGAATAGAACCTACAGAGACTAACCACTCAAATTCATAACAGCAGTTCATCTCGGCTAATTGACACGAATGAACTAAGTATACAGATGGAATTGGTTAACAACTCCTTCCACATTTAAAAATGCCCTATCACGACCACCTATATAAATCTCAATAACACAGAATTGATTAAAAAAAATCTAGGCAAATAGAACTGATAGAAAGAGTTTTCTGAATAGACAAATGCACCAATAATCGAACAAGCATACAAACTCTACACTTCCAATTTCAAATTAGAAACCTGCCCACCAATGAAGAAGACAGCAAATTTAACAGAAGTAGTTAGCTACAAAAACTATCAATTCAAATAGATAGCTATGAACAAAAGCTTGTAGCTGGGGCAATACTAGTTATTTGTTCAGTTTAATATTGCAGACTAACATTCCACCCATAGTGTTTTGGTCCTCTACAGACATAATCTTAGGGAGACTTTGCCACGTCTCACTTCTTATGTAATAGCTGTCAGCACATGACATATGCAACCAATGATAATATATAGTAGTATTATAGATTCTTTAAGTGAATATAAAATGAGATCTATAAAACACGGAAAATCTATCCTTCGAACAATCTTTTTCATTATACTTCCTGCAGCATGGTCTTCACATTCTCAACCACAACATCATAGTTATTTCCTACATAAAAGCCACAGATGAATAGTATAAAACTTTATTCTCTTTTGGCACAAGAAATCTTAAGAAATTTATCAGCACTCAAACATGGCCTAGTTTTAATATCTTTCAACTTTCATAATTTATGGAGCATATGGAAGTCACTGGAGCATTATCAAATCATCCGAGTAAAGCCTCAGCGTCACTGCTAGAAATAATCACAAATACAATCAAACATCCAGAACTAGCCCATTAACTTTTCCAATCATTTCCAGATAAGATTAAGACGAACCCAAATACCACCGCTTCAAGCCGAACGAGAGGGAATCATCCCAGTCTGTCTCGCATATGCGAAAATCCCACCAGCCTCAATGACAGGTCCAGCATCTCCAATGGGCTTCAACTTGTACTCTTTTCCAGTCGAATGATTGATCAATCGGCTCTCGCCAAGCTCAACTGTAACAGCATCGCCTGTTTTACACTCCTCGCATATTCTCACCTCCGATTCCAACGGGTAAACTTCACCTGTGGCCACCGAATTTCTGAAAAATATCCGCGCATAAGACTCAGCCACCACAGCAGCTACACCGGAGGCGCCCAGCGCCACCGGAGCATGCTCGCGAGACGAGCCGCAACCGAAGTTGGATCCAGCAATGACGATCGAATACTTGGTTTTCATCTCGTTGGGCTCTATAAATCGAGTGGTGTAAGATGCGGGTAAGCCAATAAGAGCATATGACCCAAGCTGTTCATACTCGTCGGGTTTAGAAGGAACTAGGGTTAAATACTCAGCGGGAATTATCTGGTCAGTGTCGATATTGTCACCGACGACGTAGCAGAGGCCATGGAAGGTTGTGGAATTGGCGGCAGAGGAATGGATAGAGGAAGGAGAAGCGCTCGCACGTGAGACCAACGAAGCGGTTCGTGGAGCGAGACCTTGGGTGTGGCTGGTAAGGGGCTTCGCTGCGATCGAAGTGATGGGTAATCTAATCAAATGAAGACCAGACGAAGGTGAAGGGGAAAATAAGAGTTTGGAAGAAAAAGCGCGGGTAAGGTTGTGAGATACAGTTACAGAGGTCGCCATTGTCGAAATCAGGGGGGTGGGAGCTGGACTGTAACTAGTTTACGAGTGGGAGTTAACTCGTTAAATGGGGTGAAACGAGGGCCGGCTGTAATTTGGGGACACAGGCGTCAAATTAATCGAGGATGTTTGTAATAGGAGTTAGAGACTCACAATCTTGTTTTTTAGTCGTGATTTATGATATACGAGGTAGCTTTTATAATCTATGAAGTAAATATGTAAAGAAGTTTTATCTCGATTTACGTAAATCAGACTTATACTCAACCAAACATCTTTTGGCGATGGATGCTTGCCAAGTGCATGGAGAGGATTGGAGAGGAAGGCTTCTTTTTTTACTTTCTCCAGTTTAGATACAAGACACAGTTTAGAAAACAAAGTACGGAGTACTACTCATGTCTTTGATTTATAAACAAAACAAACACTTTTATTATCTCCAATACTTTGAACCGATGGGAGTATTTTGTTTGGGTGCATTGTAATGCTCCTTCTGATCATTATATGACACACACAGACAAACATATGAAGATACAAATTTTCGAGTAGGCGTATATAATCTTATTTTATAAGATGCACTTAAAAAATATCTGAAATTTTAAATAACATTTTCTATTTTTTCCCGGTTAATTGCTTATTACTCCTATATCAGTACATTAATTATCTCTGCACATATTTTTTCATATTCATTCTCTCTTTCATTAATTCTTTATCTCTCTCTATAAATAACAATATTCTTAAAAATATATTTTTTTTTACATCTTTAATAAATTTTAATTAAATTTTTATCAACATAATTCAGCTTTTCATTGTTTTTGGGTTGAATCCATGTAATATTCCCTAATTAATAATTAGAGACTAATCTTCTTAAGATATAAAAATTACTGAAGTGGGTTTTGCTTCTCCCAACAAAATTTTTTTCATTCACACAGCCTACTTCAAACTTAAAATATCATGTTTAAAGAATCCAGTTATCTATCAATTGTATCAAATTTTTTTCTTGGTGCCAATTGTGCCAAGCTTTGTTGATAAAGATCAACTTTTCATTAAAACAGAAAAATGAGATACAAGAAATAATAAAAAAAGTTCTGAAAATAAAAAGATCGGAAGAAAAAGAATACGCAGCCCATTACCAGAAATTTAAAAGAAAAAAACAGACAACCCCACATAAAGAAAACAAACACAAATAAGCCTAGCACAATCTATAAAAACTCCGGCCCAATGGAACACACAGATCAGTAGTGAAGCTCACGGCCAATGCTGCAAAACTAGGAAGCCTTACAAAACAGGGGTTTGAGTTTAATAAAAAAGGTTAATCCCTCATAACTTGACGAATTAAGATTCGAGTCACCGTTAGGAGCGATGTCCATATTTAGTGTCTGATAATGCTTTTAATTGGATTACCTCCAATAAAAAAATACATATGCTGAGCAAAAAAAAAGAGACTTCAGCAAAGTTGGATGAAACAAAGGGAGATTGAGCCCAAGGATTGAAGATGGTGATGTTTTGGCTGGTCTCCTTGCCTCCAATAGATCATTAGAAGATATTCTATTTCGATTTTAATATAAGACATATTTATCTAATTTGATTAAATTAAGAAAGTTGATTAAGTTAATTAATATGCATGACATGTATTTTCAAAAGCACTCTAGTCATCTTCCTTAATTTTTTTCATTTACTTTCCTTCTTGATTATGGTTGATGAATCATTAATAAGAGTAAATTAAGAAAAGATTGATAAAATTAACTCCTAAAATATATATTATATTAAGGACCGGCGGAGTGCCGATTACATGGTTTATAGAAAAGTCTTAATTTTGATAATTTATTTTGAGTATTATAGTGCCTTGAACAATTATATTGAAGGTTCTCATAGGTTTATATAAATTTGTGATTGGGATATAAAATGGGATAAAAAAATTTATTAAAATTAAAGTATATGATTAAATAATTAAAATAGTGACAATAATTTAGTTTAAATATATTTCAAATCCAAATAATTAAAATTAAATACATCAATGTTCATAATTTACCATATTCAATATAAACATTTTTTTATATGAAATTGATATATAAAATCATTAGGTGTAATGAAATTAAAAAATAATAATTATAAATTCAACAAAAACAATCAAATGTTGAATTATTATCACTTCCATCATTTTCAAATTCTTTTCTTGCGCCGTTACAATAATTTTCCCCAATGGCATCAACATTCAAATTATCATCTCTCATTTTCCCCAATGGCATCCTCTTCATTTTGTATAATTATTACATAAACATTTGAATGGATCAGGCTGATGTTTTATAGAATTATTATAAAATTTTTAAATTATAAAAAAATAATTAATTAAATTCAAAGGGCTAAATTTTGATATAATTCATTTATTACTACAATAAAAAAATAAAAAATATTTTATATAAAATCAAATCTAGATCATTTAAATGTTAATTTTATAGCTAGAAAATGAACAGGATGGCAAGGAAAATGGATATGTTCCTCCCTCCAATGACGTCAGCATCAAATATTAGATTAGTAATGTTCTTATATTAAGAGCGAGTTCATCATATGATTTTGTAAGCTAGCATTTGTTTAAGAAAAAGTTGACATAATTTTGTAAGGTGGAAACATAAAAGGTAAATTCAGTTATTCATCCCATGAATTTAACTAATTTTGCAACTAACCCGAGCACCATTTATAAATTAAAATTTGCAAAAATAATAAATTTGAGCTATTGCATTTACGACCAAAAACTCATTATTATTTCTTCCATTAAGTAGATGGAAGGAGCATATATAGAATAACAAACAGAAGAAGCAGATTGATCAATAAACAAGGTTTCTACTAGAGATACAATCACATTGGTGACTCCACAAACTCAACTCATATGACTCTTACATAAACCTTCATTCATTTATCACAAACCACACCTCCTGACCTATACCTGTAATTAGACTCAACCATTTTCAAACTTGAAGTATTCACAAACCCACAAACATAAACTTATATTTTAAATTAAACCAGACTCTCTCTCTCTCTCTCTGAGATACTATTAGACACTGCACAGTTCTCTCTGAAATTTGAATAAGCCTCAAGCTTGAGGGTCTCTAGTGTTTGCAGCAGCGGCACCACCACCTTTGTTATTAGCACCATTGCTATAATTAGGGTAGTGATGATCATCGAAGACCCAAAGGTCTTCGATGACCCAATCGGTGTCCTGATAATTATTATTCGCGGCGGCGAACTCCCACTCACGCCATGTCTCACAGCCGTCGTGCTTCCATTCTCCCCACCCTCCTCCGCCCACATTGTCGTCGTAGCCTCCCAAGAACTCCCTCGCCGCCACCGCTGTGTCCATCTTGTTGATGTCCTCTAATTCCCACATGTCACCATTAATGTCGCCGTCGTAGCGGCCACCGTCGTTGTTGTTGTTCTGTCCACCAACCTCTGCATTATTAAGAATCGCCACTTGATCAGCTGCTGCTGATGCATCGTCATGTTCTGTGTTTTTCATCACTTTCTCTTGCTCTGTCTGATCCATCTCTTCTTGCTCAAGCTTAACCTGCACGTCTGCCATTTTCAGAGCTAGAAAAAGAAGAAGAAGAAAGAATTGCTCTGGTGAAGTGGTGGCAGTGTGAGTGTGGGAAACTGTTAATATATACACACACATACACACATTACGCACCTTGTGACTTGTGAGCGTTACGTGCAAGTTCTTATACTTCATCACTTTTCTAAGGCTTGGGCTTTCTTCGCCATTTTCACGGGAAGGTTTTATGGTAATTTCCTCCACGATACAAGAGATTACGTGGGTATTCAAGTTTTCTTATGAAGTAGTACTTAATATTTGATATATTTAAAAAGCTGATATTATTCTTAATAAATATAAGACATAGATTTTTTTATCAATATTTTCCTAATGTAATTCTATTGGTACTCCTTCAATAATAATTAAAGATGAGAGAAAAGAAAAAAATGAATTAAGGGAGATAGTTAGAGTATTTTAGAAAATATATGTTATGTTAATTAATCTAACTAATTAATTTTTTTATTTTAATTAAATTAAATAAATATATTCTATATTAAGTACGTGAGATAATGCTTTTTTTTTTTTTTGCTGAAAAGAGATTTTCAAGAGAAGATGTGTGTGTATGAGAAGAACTGGTGGTAACTGAAGATAAATTGAAAAGAGAGAAGAAGATGTTTGGAAATTCTATTTATAATCGGGTTTATTTTATAAACCCGATTTATGTAAATCGAGATAAATCTTTTTTATATATTTATCTTGTAGATTATAAAAATAATCTCGTAAACTGTAAAAGTTACTTCATATTCTATAAATTATGATTTATAAGCACTTACAGAACTTCCATAAACTAATCCAAACGAGCTAATATAATGAGTTAACGTGGAAATTGCTTGTTGGAACCGTAGAGGGTGAGACATGGATAAACGGTGGGGCCCACGAACCGACTGAGAAAGTTAAGGTTAAAGGGAGTTAAATGTATATGTGGATCGGATTTGGAAGTCTGAACAGTAGTGTGTTCAACAATGTTGTGCGATGTGCGTGCAAAAACACACCCAAACGTAGCTGATGGATCATGTGTCTCTCTCACCCCCTTTTCCTTTTTGCTTTTACCCTATAATTGGATATAGAGAAAATTACGAGAAATAGAAAACTCTGATAAATAATAATTTTTTAGTATTTTTTTAAAGTTTTTCTCACTTTGATCTCTATCCAAATAGTGTTAATGACTGTTTTTGAGCAAGGGTGCTTTAAGGATTATTTTCTTTAAGTATTAATTCAAATATTAATTCATCGCTAGCCTCTTTTGCTAGATAAGTTGAGAAATGAGAATCTTGAAAGTAAGCAAGATTGAATTCAACTTACTGGGCTCAAATTGATTGCCTCCAAAGACTATTGCTTGAAACTTTGACCCCAGCTAAATTTTTGAATTAACGAAACTAAATGAGCTTATGGTTAGATAAGTGTTTGTTTGGGATCAGTTTTTAGATCCCAAAAATGCTTATTCAGGTAAAGTGAGTAAAACTTATCTTACATAATTATCTCATATATCATAAATCACGATTGAAAAGTTATTTTTAAAGACTCCAATTATTATTCCAAACGAATACTAGACATTTTCACGTGTTCAGTATGATACTACTTATAATTCAAAACATAAGTTATTTTCAATCACTTATAAAAACTAAAGAATAGTGGTTAACTTGTTAAATATATTTTAAATAAAAAAAATTTCACCAATTTTGCTCTTATTTAAATTTGTCTCACATTTCTCATTCTTCTGTATATTCAATGTGTACCACATATAAATTGGGATGAATTTTTTTTTTTAATAAAAGGTAGTTAATAGCTTTTCATATGACTTTTATTATGAATCAATGATTCTTCTTGAACAAATGATATATTTTTAGATAAAAGGAAGTATGTCTACCGTATTTGCTTTCACCTTTTTTTTACAGATAATTGTATTTAATTAGGGGTCAGGTTTCTCTTATCATAATTTTTTCACCATTCTTTATAATCTTTAAATCATGTAGATTCAATTAATCTAAAATGTCATAATATTACTTTGACTTTTATATCCTTTTTCCAATCAACGGTTTAAACAGGCTCATAAGAAATGATAAAATAGAGATGATGATAGGATCTACTTCCACTTAATTAGGCACCTAAAAGGGGTGTTAAAAAGTTTTAATGATGGCGTCCATAAGCCTGATAAAATGACGAGCCAACCAATCAGCAGGCTTATTTATCTCATTAAAAGCATGGTCTAAGATAACAACCTAATAACTCAAAATAAAAATATATTATCTCTTATATTTAATATAAAATCTTATTCATAATACAATTTTCACTATGAAAAATAATATTATATTAAATATTAGAGGTGATATGTAGATTTGTTGAAAGTGCTTATTATAAGCGGAGCGGATGATTAAGAGAATATTTATTTCATATAGTCTATGAACTTCTGCCAATAGTCATTGAAGAAAATCTTGTCACTTTCCCGTGTGATATACTTCCTCTAGCCTTGAATGTAAGATTTTTAGAGAAGGGTTAGATTCACTTTTGTTTTAAATATAAAATCTTATTCTATTTTATTTTTTAAATTTATATTTTTTTCTAAAGTATTCATATTAATCTCATTTAAGGGGGTACGGTTTTCATTAAGAAGTAGTTATCATACATATAATTAAAAAAAAAGATATTTTAAAAAAATCAATTCATAATTGTTAAAAATAGCTAACTTAAATTTTTTTTTAATATCCATAAATTAGTTATCTAACTTCTATATCAAAAAATAAAATGAGTAATATTTTGTAGCATAAACATTGTGTTTAGTGCATTATGGTCTCAAATAAAGCCTTCACAAAATTGAATATAGGATGAATTTGGGCTGATAGGTATAATTTTTAGGAAAAAGGAGATGAAATATAAAGATTAAATTTTAAATGAGGCAAAAATCCAGGAAATAAGTCTCACCAAGTCATATTTGAGAAATTTAAGTATAAATGGATTAAAAGTTGAAGAACTAAAAGATTTTTTTTAAAAAAATTTTATTGTATTTAGTAGGTTGCACCAAAAAAAAATAGTATTGCGTTGGGCCAACCGATTCAAGGCCCATATATAAGAAGAGTAAGAATTGAACTTTTTTGCCCATGAGTAATTGTGTTTAATTGGACGATTGGAAGACTAAAAAATGTTTATATGTACAAGTCAAGAGAACACTCATCTCATATACTTATTTCATGTATCATAAATCATGATTGAAAAGCTATTTTTAAATATTTTAATCACTATTCTAAAAAACACTAAGGATTGAATTCTGAGAGAATGACATTGGTGTATTTAGGACCCAAAAGCAAGATTGAGAGGGTAAAAGTAGGATTGAGAGCTTTTCATTTTTTATTTTATCCACATTTTGTAACTTATCACTTTTGGTTTCTGCTCATATAGTAGAGAGGGGTAAAAAAGAAAAGAAAAGAGAGGAGAGAGAATGTATATATGGTTGGCAAATCAAAAAAAGAAAAAGAAAAAAGAATGTATATATGGCATCGGGATCTAATTAAAGATGATAAATTTTTTTATTTCTTAATATATTATGTGATATTATTTTTTTTTGGTAAAAAATGTGAGAAATTTAACTGACAAGAAAAACTTGATAAATCTTTATACACAAACTACCTATAAATTTTTTACTCACAAAAGTTCTTTGATTTAGGTTCTTATCATTTAAATTTTTAATATATAATTATAATATATATGTATTATTTAATAAGATCAATCTCATTTTAAATAATTTTTCATATAAACTTGCTTTTCAATATTAATCATTTAAACAAGTTTTTAAAAGTTAGATTAAAAAAAAGTCACTTCTGTCATCACCAATCTAAATATAAATCACATTACATAATTTAATTTTTGACTAATTTTAAGTTTGTAAAAATCATATTAAAGAAAAGTCCCTTTTTCCCCATACAAGGACTGCTGGACTGGTAAAATATTGTAAATTTGTGAAATGGCAAAAAATATATAAAGATTGTGAATTTTTGAAATGGAAAAAAAAGATTGTGGTTGAAAAATAAAAAATAAAATCAATAAAAAAAATTCTTGGTAATCAGAGCTCAATTGTAAATATTGAAAAGTCTATTGCAAATTTGAATATATTATAAGGAAAAAGATAGAAAAATAATTTCAAAATTTTAAATCATGTTTGTTATCAAGGGTTGATATGACGAAACTTAGTAAGAAATTCACAATTTATTTTTAGGGAAACACCTAATTTAGAATTTTACAAATTCAAAGTTATTTTTCAATCTTTTTTCCTATATTATAAGTATGCAAGTTTTTTTTAATATTATCATCCAGTATTTGGTATTCAGTTTCGGGTTTGTGACTGCCCCTCTTAATACAAGTATGTTTTATAAAATTCAAACTCAAAATCTAAAAGGATCTAATGAGGCATTACATTGCTAAACCAAGCATATGTTAGTTATAAGTATGTAAGTTTATAAATATTGGAAGCTCATTTGTAAATATTAGAAAATCAAATATAAATATTAGGAGTTTAGTGTTAAAATCCTCATTATCTTATATACCGTAAATCACGATTGAAAAGCATTTTTGAAGATTTCAATTGCTATTTCAAATATCAACGTAATTGATGTCGGGGGCTATGCTTTTCTTTTTATTTTTCTGACTTGAGTTATTCTTAATGATCTTTTCATTACACAAAAATTCCTATGATTTAAGCTAAACATATTATATTTTATTATATATTAATATTAATGTGTATATATATACTTATTGTGTTGACAAAAAAAAATATACTGATTGAGAAACTAAGTTATAGAGCAATGAAACTTTAATTGAAAAAAATTAGAGCAATAAAACTTTTTCAAAAGAAGAGAAGAGACTAGAAGAGGGTAATAAAATCATTATACTCATATTTTAAAATTCTAAATAGCATCAATAACTCAATTAAGGATTTGATGAGTTTAATAATCTGATTTAGAATTTTTCTATTTCAGATAGTTTTATATGGGATCTTCCTTAAAACTTTTACAATTTAAAATCTATTTGCAATTAATCTTTTAAAATTTGTATCCGAACTTTCGAGATTTGGAACTAAACATGTGAGATCATTTTCATTTAGTTTTTATAATTTAACCCTTAGTCCACATCTATCATTTCTATTTTTAGTCCAGACACATTAAAGGTCACTCCTTATATTTTCTGCAATTATAAGGCAAAGCCACTCCATGTCTATATTTTTTGGCCAATTCAATGCATAAATAAAAATACATTTTCTTTTTTTTACCATCAATTAAAAGATATTTTCAACGCATAAATAATAAAAATGTTTTCATTATTTATCTATCACACCTAATAATGTCAATTTAGACCATTTACACCATCAATTTCTTTCTTATTCCATCGTTCAGGTACCCGATAGACAAAATAAAAGTTAATTATCTCCACTAATATTTACTACTTCCTATCTTCGGTTTTTTTTATAAACAATTTTTTTTAGTTGATTTTTTTATAAACAACTTTTTCTTCTTATCATACAAGTCAAACTATTTTTTTCTTTTATACCCTTATTAAATACACATATGTATATTTATTATCTCTTACTCACCACTAATTTTATTTGCTCTACTCATTTATTACCTATTCTCTTTCATATTTTATACTAATATTCTCTCATATTTGTTACTCATTTTCTCTCTTATGCTCTTTTTATAAATATGAGCATATTTGGAAGAAACATGACATTTATAACACATTTATTATTTTTAACTAATTTTAACCGCCATTTCATTTTGCATAATACAGATAAAAGTTACTTATAAAAAGGACCCAATGGAATATTAATTAAAGGACAAAATTTACCCCAATTTCTCGATATTCAGTTAATTTTTCTATTAACAAGTGCTACATGGAAAATAAGAGAATGTTTTGAATAGCGGTTGAAACTTCCAATCATGCTTTTTAATCGTGATTTATGGTATACGAGGTAGCTTTTACGGTCTACGAGGTAAATATGTGGAAGATTTTTATCTTGATTTACGTAAATCGAACTTATAAAATAAGTCAAGCTTAACCAAACACTACCTAAGTCATCACTTAACACCGTTGCTCTAAAAAACACTAATCTTCCTTGTCGCCAAACACTCATTTTTCCGTCTCAAGCTAGTCGAACACCGAGAAAACATGAAGAACTCTGAAAATGGCATGCTTTGAGATTCAGATGAGGGTGTTAGGTTGTTGTTGGTGTCAAAGGTGGAGTGATTCAAGAGATGTTTTGGGTCATGTGGGGGTAACACCAAAGAAGATTGAGCAGATATGAGTTCAATCTCCAAAGCTATAATTTTATGTGCTCATTTGAAATAGGGATTTGAGTATTTAAAATAATTTTTTAATTGTAATTTATAATGTACGAGGTAAATATGTGAGAAAAATGTTGTCTCGACTAACATATATAAACACTTATAAACTTTTCATATGTTTGGTGGTTGTGGAGAAAATTATGTTGGAATTTTGGGTGTAACTTCCATGAGTTATAAATAAGAAGTAGGTTGGAAGAGAAGAGAAAAAAGAAAGAAGAAAATAATGTGTGGATAAAAGTCTCATATTAGACAAATCAAGAAAAATAAGAGTGTATATAAGACTCAACTTCTCACCTCACAAATTCAAGAAGCTGTGTTGATCTTTGGTGTTTGGGTTGTGACGGGAGATAAAGATGGAGAAGAGTAATGGTATTAAGGGTGTGTTGGTTGGAGAAGAGGGATGGAAAATTTTGAATTAAATTCTCTTTTCTTTCTTTATTCTATATTAAGAATCTCTTTCTCTATTTTTTCTGATAAACTAAATAAGGTAACATATCCAGCTCTACCCTTAAATCAAACACCCCTAAGTGATGATTTGTTTAATTGATCCAAAATGACATCTGCTAATTGGAAAACTGGTGGGCCTTGGCATGAGATAATGAAGATAAGTTTTTGTCTTTAATTTAATTCCACTTGTCTTGGAAAAAGTTAAGCCAATCACATTTTGGCTTGTAAACAAATTCATGTCTTTAATTGATCCAAAATTACGTTTGTGAGTGAGAGAGAAATTAAAAGAATTAGAAATTGACAGAATGACAGGCCACAAAACAGCATCAGAAACCGCCACGAGAAGAATAGACCCCAAGAAAATGAAAGCACAAAATAAAGGGGATAAAGGACAAAAAATCCTAAATAAAAAAATAGTAGGGTTAATATAACTTTTGATCCCTAAAGTTTGGTTGGATTTTGGTTTTAGTCCCTTAAGTTTGAAACCAGTGGTTTTAGTCCCTGAAGTTTGGCTCGATTTTGGTTTTGTCCCTCAAGTTTGAAATTGATGGTTTTGATTCCTGAAGTTTTACCCGATTTTGGTTTTGGTCCCTAAATTTACTCCATTTTAGTTTTGGTTCTTCAAGTTTTAGGGTTATATATTAAATCCTTTTTAAACTTGAAGGACCAAAACCAAAATCGAGTCAAATTTTAGGGACCAAAACCACAGATTTCAAATTGAGGGACTAAAACCAAAATCAGGCCAAACTTCAGGGACCAAAACCACCAATTTCAAACTTGAGGGACTAAAATCAAAATCCAACCAAACTTTAAGGACTAAAAGTTATATTAACCCAAAATAGTATCAACAAAGTTCTATAATTTATTAATATCAAGTAAAATAAAGTTATAATTCATAAATTATAGATTTTATTATTATTATTATTTTAATTAAGACGTGACATCATTTTCTTAAAAACAAAAGAAAACGATGTTACCTCACGTCTAGAGTCCCTATTTGAAAATGAAGGACCATCCTCTCCCACGTATTAATTGCATACTCCCATGCCATTCATAACTCACTTTCAAACTTTTTTGAAAGAAAATATCTCGTATATTTATAAGAGTATGATAATTAAATTATAAAGTTTAAAAAAATAGTTAAAATTAGTTTAAAATAATAAGTATATTTTGAAATGAACTTTTTTTAAGTATACTCTTATTTATAAGGGGTATATAAGATAGAAAAATAGAGTAAACATAAATATCACCAATCCTTTAATTAATACAATATATATAATTAATGAGGGATATAAATGAAAAAACTTATTAAATATTGAGACAACTCTTGTCTGGCATTTATAAAAATGATTAAAATAATTCAAATTTTAGGCTCTTGTAAAAAAGATCGGGATGAGTAAAATTTTATTAAACCTATGTTCAAATTTAATAACTTTCAAACTTTGTTCTAATTTAATGTATATTTTATTTCAAGAGTGCAAAGTTTATACAATTATAAATAAAAGATAACATTGTACATTCATGTAAAAAAATTTAATAATTTGAGTTATAAATAAAAAAAGCTTCTCTATGCCTTATAAATAATTCTTGAGGAATGCATTACACACTTAATATCCACAAACTCTTAATGAAACAAATATGGCCTTTACAAATTGAAAGAAAAAAAAATCAACAAAATGTGCTAAGAACAAGAATAAATATTCCTCTGGATCTAGATAACTAATTTACTTTTTGTAGTCTCATATATATGACATTTTCTAGAAAGTGTTTCCGATCCTTTTTCATAAGGCATTTGACGGTTTAAGGAGAATTAAATATTTAGGGTATTGCTAAGCACACAAAGCACAACTAAAAGTTTAGAGGGGTATTGTTGACTGAGCACGATGCTCTTTTGACTATGACCAAGAAGAGGCCGTGATGCACCTGTTGTGGGATTGTATCAATGCAAGAGAATGATATATTTCAATAGTTAGTCTGAGCTTGTAAGAGAAATTTTATACTCTACAAGGTACAAAGTGGATTCAATAGAACCTCAAGCATGAAGTAGGCCGAGATTTCACTAAAACAATTAGTTAGCTACTCTCTTTAGATATGTTTGTTGAGATATATGGGTGGACATATGCAAGCAATTGTTTGGGGAGGACACGGTCTTAGACTACATAAATGGCCATTTTGGTTTGTTTCGGGGCAAGTTGGGACCAGGAGTTAACCTCTCATTGTTAATTCTATACACCTCAAAGCTATAGAGGTGGGATAAACAATATTCAACGACTAGGTTCTATCACTCTGGAGGTAGATGATTCAGTTTTAGACTCTGGATAGAGCGGATGCGGTGGTGCTATTCATGGGGAGGTTGTAAGATGGGTATGTGGCTACATGTGCAAACTCATTTCAATTCCTCCAGCAATTGCCAAAATCATCGCAGTCATACAAGGTCTACAATTATATTGGCACTGGGGTTATGGAAATGTGGTAGTGTTTACTGATTGTATTGAGGTTGCAAACTTGTTAACAAGGGGCTATGAGTATAATCACACCTTTCACGATATCATATATTATGCCTGATTATGATTGTCTAAGAATTGGTAGGTCATGCTCAATCATATTCATAAAGAATGTAATACTTTAGTGGATCACTGGGTAAAGTTAACTCATAATATTATATGGGTTTTGCTCTCCTTGATCATCCATCACTTTTCTATCAAGAGGCAGTTGTTGATAAAGGATGATCGGGTATTTTACGGGTTAGGTTGTAATGCTCTTTTGAGTTATTAATAGATTTCAAGTTTTCATTCAAAAAAATAATAAAAAAAAAAGAATTCAAAGTTCCATTTTTCATTTCAAGACTATGATAAGTCGAGTGTTTTTTCTTTTTCTTTTTTCATGTATATAAACTTGGAAAAATTACTAAAAATCTCAAATTACAAAATTTATTACTCAAAAATACCTAAGCACCCAAATTCTTGAACAATTACCACTTTTCTTCAACGGTGTGTAATACATCTTTAGTCATATGAAAATATCTTCTCTATACTTTTGAAATTTCACGATGAGAAAATTTTTAGTAATTTTTCTTATAAACTATTCCAATTCTATTAAATGAAACTATTATAAATTTATGAGTCATTCCTTAATTTTGACTCCAACTTATTCACTAATTTTGTTAAGTCATTCCTCATATTTAATTAAGTATTACCAATTTTCCTTTACTAAATAACAAACCCACATTTTTAAGTCAGTGACAAAAGTTGTTAAGTTATTCCTTACCTTTCACTAGGTATTACCAACTTTCATTTATCAAGTAATAAATCTACACTTTTAGGTCATTCTTAAGTCTTTTTACGGACATTACCAACATTTCATTGCAACCTCAACTACTCCTTCTAGTCTTTAATATATGACATATTTGAGAAATTGATTTTGATAATAAATATTAGACATATTTTTTATTTTTGTCATTTTTTTCTTCTAATTTACCCTATTGACACTTCCTCAACAATAATTAAGGAGGAGAGAGAATAAGGGAATTAAATATAATGATTAGGGTGTTTTATAAAATACATGTATATTAACTAATTTCTTTAATTTAATTAAATTAATTAAATATATCTTATATTAAAAATCAGAGCCAATAATGTATTTAATATTCCTAAATTAGTTATCCAACTTTTATTATAGGAAAAAAATAGAAAAAGATTTTGAATTTTTTAAATTAGATTTGTTACTAAGAATTGATAAGAAAATGATCAAACTTGATAAACAATTCTAAATTCATTTTTTTAAAAAAAAATACCTGACTTAAAATTTTACAAATTTAAAATCTTTTTTCCCTCTTTTTCCCATTATTATATTAATGACTATAGGATAAGGTATGCTAGAGATGATGTAATTGAAAAATAGTAAGAAAATAGCCCAAAGTCAGAGATAGAGATTTCTAGTGACCTCATCGAATGAAATGAGTACAAGTGTTTTATACTTTTCTTACATATTGCCCCTTGCATCACCAATTCCTATTGTCTTTTTCTTCCTCCTCTGGAAAACCTTCCAGCCACTGGTAATACAATCCAAAAACCTCACAATGCAAATGAGTTTTCACACGACGATCACAAATCCCTGCGTCCTCAATCATATATACATATATAGTATATATATATTTGAAATCGTGGTCCACTCAGATCTGAGGCAGACGCCATTATCTTCCTCCAGCTCATTTCTTTGCACTCGGTCAGATTTCCCTGATTCTTCGGATTTTCTCTCTCCTTGACCAGTCTTTCTAGCTTACAATAATAAACTAATAATCAAAGCCACATGGATTTGAAGGTCTCAAAGCTATACAGACGCCACCACTCCCTACTTTCTCATGGTAAAGTAATTATTATAATCCAAAAAAAAAAAAAAAAAGCGAAGCAATCAGGAATTTCTGCTTTGAATATTCTGTTCCCACCGTTACTTGCATTAGTCTTCCCTCGAGATGGCGGAAGAAATTTCCCGCATTGTTTCATTTTTCTTCTCTTCGTTTGGTGCTTGAATTTCAGTGTTTTCTTGGATGATGTGTAGAATTCAGGCCTAGTGTTTGTTTTCGAAATCGGAGGAAACGGGGAAAAGAATTGGCTCCGAGAATGAGGTTTTCTGGAGTTGACGATGAATTGCAGAAGATTTTGGATGCTAATATGGATGAAGTTCCCGAGAGAAGGCGCGCTCGCGAGGCCTTCAAGCATTTTCAGCTTGGGATTGACCATATCCTGTTTAAGGTATATGGTGTTTGATCAATTGATTTGTAGTAACTTGTTTTTGAATTGAGAGATACAGTATCTATCTGTTAAAGGATTGGTATGTTTTGTTTTTATATGTGAAATTGACAAATTAGTAAATTACATCATCAGCTTTGTGTTTGCGTGAGAAGTCCGTGAAGATTTACTATTTGTTTTTACTTTGCTTACCTTTCTGGGGGTTGCTATAGATTTTTTCTGTTTCTGGGTACACAGGATTCAGCGGACCATTGTGTTTTTTTTTTGGGGTTCTTTTCAACGTGGCTTTTCTTTAGTTCTGTGAGGACATTAATGATATCATATGTGGTAGTTGAGACTTTTGTAGTTTTGTTCTTCTGGTCATTATTGTCTGGGGTATAGTTTCAGGAGTATACTCTCCAGCGTTGGTTGATACATTTAAGATTTTAATTCTAACATCCTCTAAGGAGAAGTCAAATCTTGGTAATATGAAATACTGTACTAAATAACCTTTCCAACCCAGCTAACCCAAACTTATCTTCTATAATGACATAATCGTACATATTTGAAGAAATAAGAAAAGAGTGTAATTGTGTACGAGATTTGCTTCCCCTCTTTATACTAATTCTCTCATCCTCTCTCTCTCTCTAAACTGATTAAATAAAACTATTGAATGTACTATAATCACTTTTATGATTGTAGATAATCCTGATTATAAACTAAACCCTTTGGGGCAGTTGAAATCTTGGTTTTGGTTCTACCTAAACTACTTGGAGATTTCAAGTCTGCTATCGAACTTATTGGTTGTTCTCTTTTCATCTAATCCTTGAAGAATTCTTTGGTCTTTTACCTTGGGCACACTTTGTCTCCTTCTCCCTGTAAAATAAGCATAGTAATGTTCTATTTGCAATCTGATTGCTGATATACATATACATATATATTTAATTTCTCCTCATTCAAATCCATCAATTTGTAGCATTGACAATTCATCCCATGTGCCTTGAGCATTAGAGAAGCTTTATGTTGTTAAAACACTAATGCTCTTTCCTTTGCGTTTGATTGTGTTATGCAGACACCTTGTGATAGACTGAAAATGAAGGAGGTAAGAAACCTATGAACTGAAGCACTTGTAAATTTTAGTCATGTCATTACTTCGGAGTTTACTTGATTTGCAACTTGTAACTTCATCAATGTCTCCTTGGCATTATCCACTTCTGCCATCCCTTTGTCAGCTCCATTTTCAATACTCATTTACTACCATGCAATAAGTATATGTTGTCATTTTCCCCATTTAAGTCGTCATCGATTCAAATTTTGATTGAATTGAATTTTAAATTTTAGATGAAAATTCTTGTTTGACAAAATATAAATGGCAATGGTGAGCGATGATACCCTGATTTGGGTCTAACAATGCTCAGATCTAATCCAAAATATCGGATATAAGATATTGTACAATATATATACATATATATATCAATGGCAGCCGGCAGAATAATTATGTGCCATTATATCTTCCCTCCTTGTTTTAATTCTTCCGTGATTACAGTCATATGAGGTGAACTCAAGGGGTATTGAAATCTTTACCAAAAGCTGGCTTCCTGAAAAGTCTAAGCCCAAAGCCGCAGTGTTTTACTGTCATGGCTATGCAGACACTTGTACTTTCTTCTTTGAAGGCACGTGGTTGGCATTAAGAACTCAGTTACGAGTAATTTGATATAGTTACAAATGTTGATTATACCAACTTAGTCATGTTATGGATATATCTTCAGGAATAGCTAGAAAGCTGGTATCATCTGGATATGGAGTTTTTGCTATGGATTATCCAGGATTTGGTCTTTCAGAAGGTCTCCATTGCTACATTCCAAGTTTTGATACTCTTGTTGATGATGTGATTGAGCATTATTCCAAAGTCAAAGGTACCTAAACCACCATGAAACCTGTCTTAATGCTTATCAGCTGGTCATATTATGTATGAGAAAAGTTTTTGAGTTGCATGAATTTCATTAAGCGGGGTTAGCCAAGCCTATGACAGTGGAGGCATCACTAGAGCTACTACATCTGATTTCAAATTCCAATAAGAGCTGGATAAACCCAAAAAAAAAAAAAAGGATCCCTTGTCGTTCTCAGCACAGGCAAAGATTGTGTCATGTTGTTCAGTGCCCATTTGGACGCAGTTCAGGGATCTCGTGCTAATGAATATCTTATTTGGCTTGTGTAACTCTTTCACATTTTCCTGTTCAAAGTGATCTATGTGAAGTTAATACTGAGAAGTGAATGTTGGTAATAATGGAAATATAACACAAGGACTTGAGAACAGGAAAGGAAATGTTTTGATTGGTGAAAACCCTTTGTTATGAAAATACTAACATGTGTCATTATGCATTCAAAGAAGGGTCTGACTCTAATGTGTTCCTCTTTTCTAAAATACGATTCTTAGGCTAGAAATTAGAACTGTTGCTTCATCAAGGAAGGTATAATTTGCATGTAAACTGCACAATTTCATACACTACATTGCAAGCAACAAATTAGAACTGTGGATTTACCAAGGAAGGCATGTTTTTCATGTAAACAACAAAATTTCATTCATTATATTGCAAAAAACTTAATGTTGGGGAAGATAGGATACTGTTGATTTTAATATTCATGCAAACATCTCTGGATCCATGACAGAAAACCCCGAGATCCAATCTCTTCCATGCTTCCTCTTTGGACAGTCTATGGGTGGAGCTGTTGTCTTAAAGATGCACCTAAAACAACCCAAAGCATGGGATGGTGCCATTCTTGTTGCGCCAATGTGTAAAGTACATATCCTAAACCTGAACCAGCTTAAGGATGATATGTTTGAAGTATAGAGAATAAAGGAGAAGGGAGTGAACTTTTATTCTGAAAATTTTTGTCTTCACCTCTTCTATAATCCTCAATTCAAACATACTCTAAGAGTCTTAGCCTCAATTCAAAAGAGTTGTGGCATATGTTTCTTTGACCTCCTTTTGACTGTTAAGCTCTATGTAGATTGCGGATGACATGACTCCACCATGGTTGCTCACTCAGATCTTGATTGGTGTAGCTAATTTGCTTCCAAAGCATAAGTTAGTTCCGCAAAAAGATTTAGCTGAGGCTTCATTCAGAGAATTAAAGAAGAGGGAACTGGTTTGTGTTTTTTGTTTTTCACCTGAGTCGCTATTCTGTCTTCCAATTTGTGCATTACATTGACCTATAGGTGTCATGGCATTTTCCTCTTCCAGTTCTTTTCGTTCAGCTTAAAGTCTTTCTTTTTCTAGCAATCTGTGCTTGATATATTTCTATTGTTTCCTTGCAGACAGCCTATAATGTTATTGCTTACAAGGATAATCCCCGCTTAATGACTGCTCTAGAAATGCTTAGAACAACTCAAGAAATAGAACGGCGATTGAAAGAAGTATGCTGATTTCTGACCTTGACTATATCCTTTTTCAAAAAAGAACAATAAAATACACCTTAATGAACAATCAACCTACAACCTGCTCCCTAAACTGTTTTAGGAGATGCTTCAAATGCAATTTCCAGAAAAGATCCAATGTTTCTTATCTCTGTGAACCATTGCCACCTTGAGTTCTGTTTCTGTACAATTTATCATTCAACTGCTTCTGCTAGGGTTGATATTTTTTTCTCCCCCCCCCTAGAATTCTTATTTGGAGCATAAAATTATATCTGATTCTCCAAGAGGATTTAGTCCTACAAGAATAGAGCAATAAGATTTAATGGCATGACATTTATTGGTTGTGATTTGCAGGTTTCACTACCACTGTTAATCCTTCATGGGGAGGCTGATACTGTAACAGATCCTTCTGTAAGCAAACTGTTGCACAAGAAAGCAAGCAGTTCTGAGAAGAAGCTTAAGCTTTACAAGAATGCTTTCCATTCTCTTCTTGAGGGGGAGCCTGATGAATTAATACTTGAAGTTTTCAATGATATCATCGCTTGGCTTGATGACTACAGCTCAAATCAAAACACAATTCATCTTCCTCTTGATGAGTGAAGACTTTTGATCTGTATATCTTATTGGTGAGGATTATTCAGATTTTTTAGGGGAAGTCAGAGAGAAAGCTGTTATTGCTTCTTCAATAAGATGAGGTAGAGCATCCAATTTGGAAGTTACATTTGTTTATGACAATTTAAGTTATTTATCAGAGATCATGTCTATATATCAGCTCATGTTTGTATTTTTAAGAATAAAAAATGGAAGTGTAGGCAAGATAATAAATTTATTGTGTTTCACATGATGATGATTTGTTTGTATCACATTGTTTTATTAAATATATTGTTGGTTTTGATTCTTCTTGTTTGGATTAGTTTTTGGAGAATATTTTTACGATTTATGAGGTAAGTATGTGAGAGTAGTTTTGTTTCGACTTGATAAAAAAAAAGTTTCTAAAACCACGGTTTTAGTGGTTTCTAAACACTCATGTATGTCTACAGGAATTGGTTCAAGTAAACACCCTATAAGTACTATCATTAAGTAGTTATCTATGTCACTAAATGCATAAAAACAATCCATGTCATCATGCTAAATACACTATTACGTAATTTAATCATCACTTAATATTTCTAACCGTCTAATTCTTACGTTATTTAATCATCACACTAACATTCTTACTTTGATACGTGTTTGTTAGATGTTGTTGGACTTGTCAAAGCTGCATTTGGTATGACTGATGTACGTGTTGATGGAGAAACACTGTTCCAATTCAACTTTGAGATAATGGACGAGTGGTATGGGTTTAAAATACATTTCCTCACTCCAGACCTTAGAGGAATAATAAGTAACAGGCTGGAATTATAAAAAGGTTGTCATTAGCGGTAAATTGCGATTTGAAATCACTTTTTTCATTCCAGTGAATGCTAGATATATATTCGTCCTAACTTTTTTCATATATATATTCGGCACTGGATGAGGAAAAAAGTTGGGATATCAATTTATATTAAAGGGTGAAGTTGTAAAAATAATAATAATATTTTATACTTTGAGTATTCAATAGATTTGTTAAGTGAGAAAAAAAAGAATAAATAGTTTTTCAAAATCTTAAAATTGTCAAAAAAATCTGTAGGACTATATTATAATAAATTCTAATTATGAACTTGTTAATAGACGATCATGAACTTGTAAATAGGTGCCTTTGAATTTGTTAATATAAACCCTTAGGCTTGTTAATGATACGTCTATGACCTTGTTAGCTGACGTCTATAGGTTTGTCAGTAAAATTAGAATTTATTATAAAAAAGCTCCATAAAATTTTTTAACAATTTTAAAATTTTAATAAACTATTCATTTTTTAAATTTAAAATCTGAATGTAATTTTTCTAATTATCTTTAGTTGGAAAAGTAGTTATAACAGATTTAAAAGGAAGCAAAATTCGCACTTCCGTTAATTTGGACTAACGTTTATTTCTTCATTGCGTTGTGGGTCCCACAATGTATCCAGCTGGCTTGTGGTAGTTCAGACGTGGCAAAATGAGTCCCTTAAAATCTCTCGTCAAAATACTACTAAAATCTCTCCTTTTTTTTTTTTTTTAATCCCCATCTACTAGAAAAGACGAAGTTCAATCCCTTATCAAACATTCGATTCGATTGTGTAACGGATTCATACACAGCACCTTATGCGGTGATGCCAGATTCCTTTCCATTAGAGCAATCTTACCCAATGCCTCTGCCGCTGCCTTTCTGATCATCCAATCCTCATTACTTAGAAATTCAACACGATAAGGCACCGACCAATTCAACACTGCGTGATTCGACGCGCCACCAACACCTACAACACTCCCTATCAGCACCAACAACGCCGCCATCGCTTTGCTTCCGAACCAGCGATTTGGACAAGGAATGAATCTCTCACTCTCTCTGTGTTTGTCTTCTTGGTTTTTGCAAAAGCTGAATGAAGAAGAAAGATAAGAGAGCTGCGGAGGGAGAAGGAGAGAGTGATAGAGTATGAGTTGGGAGGATGGCATTGGTTAGATGTCTATTTTTACATCTAATAAAATTTTTTTTATTAAGTGCTTAAAGTATAAAATATTATTATTATTATTTTTTCACCTTACCTTAATTACAGCAGTGAGTAGATATGAACACACAGTGAAGAATCTGGGCTGTACAGCTGATAAAGTTTCATAACGTTTATGAAATATTATAATGTTTCTCCACAAAAAACTGATAAGCTGATTAGCTTTATCACTCTTCAATATTTTGAGGTATATAGAAATTCTAGCTGGCCCAGATTCAACTCTAATAAGTCAAACGTATCATGGAAGTAATTATCCATTAAATAGGAAGTAGTCTAGAGTTATGTGTAGATCAAGCATATATATGGAACAACCTTTTCTTTCTTTCTTTTGCATATTTAAATTATTTAACTTGTATGGTTTTTTAGTCCTACACTTTTTTTTAACGACAATATGAAATTTATCTTCCGTTTAGGTTCTCAGAGGTACCTGTTACGAAATAATTATTTCAATTCTAACTTCCCATGAGGATTAATATAAACGTAATAGTAATAGCAAAATAAGCCGTCCGCACTTTCTTTCTCATTTTTGTTTCTTGCCTTACTGTTTATAATAACAGTATCGGCTTACATTGAAAGTCGATACCTTTCTATTTGGCTTCGTACCATCCTTCCATCTAACAAGAGTGCATCTATTGTATATGTATAAAAAAATAGTGCATCTAAAAAGTTAGTCAATGCCTACTTTGTTCTACTTTTCCAACTTTCTGATACTTCGAAAAGTGGGTGAACCTAGAGACTTGCCAAGAACTTCCGCAAGTTAAATTCTGGTGTTTACTTCAGCACTCTGATCACGAGTACCTGACACTTAAAAAAGTAGGCAGCATGGAAGGGAGCTGATTACTTTAAAACTTCTGCAAGTTCTCAACTTTCGCCAAGGATTTTGTCATGAAATCGTGAGAGTTTATTTTTAAATTTGAGTGTAAAAGTATTCAGAATTTAAGTTCTAACACCAAAACTTTTAGACAGAAACTCTCAAAGAAAAACTTTCAAGACTCGAGTTCTTTTCAGGTCAGAACTCGAGTGCTTTAACTTAATATCACTTCTTGCAATGTACACAATTCAATGTGCACTACTTGTAGGAATTAATAATTAATATATTATGAGAGATTTTTTGAGTTATTAGTTCTAATTATATGGATTAGTTGTAAATATATTAGATTATATTTTATTAGGTCAAAATTTATTTCCATTAAACTCTCAATTACCTTGATTAGTGTGTATATACATTCAATACTCGGATCAATAAATAATCAGCTTGGTTATTCATAACCAAGCTATAAATCTCCTACATGGTATCAAAGCTTCTTAGGAGTTAGAGAGAGAAAAAAAAGAAAGGGTAAGGGATGTATTCGGGTACAGAGAGAAACATACTCGGGTACCTGTGAGGATAGAGACGTATTGGGTATTGTGAGATACACGAGTACTCGAGTACCTATGAGGAAGTACTAGGGTACCTGTACATAAGGGAGAACTCAAACACGAGCAACTGAGAGAGAGAGAGAGAGAGAGACTATTTAGACTCATGTGCAAAAGTGTCCAGAACTCGAGTTATCCCGGCATTTCAAGTTTTCTACATTAGTCTTTGGTTAGAACTTACGGGAGTTCATTTATGGACTTGAGTTTTCCTTTCACCAGAACTTGAGTTTTTCACCCAAACTTAAGTTCTTCCCATTTTGCAACCTTCTAAGTATTTCTCTGGATAAGACTTACGGAAATGCAAAACCAAACTTAAGTTACATTATGACCAGAACTCGAGTTTTAACACCAAACTTGAGTTTTCCAGCAACTTTATCATTATGACCAAATCTCTGGATGAGAACTTGCGGAAGTGTAAATCCACACTCGAGTTCATTCTTCATCAGAACTAGAGTTTTACTTTTAAATTCGAGTTCTCCAAGTGCTACAGGATTATGAACAAGTCTCTAGATAAAACTCTCAAGAGTGCAAATGCAAACTCGAGTGCAATTTGAACCAAAACTCGAGTTGTGTCCCAAAACTCGAATTCACATTACAACTTCAATTTCTGGCTCAGCTTATGTGTAAAACTTGCAAGAGTTAAGAATCAGACTCAAGTTTCCTTCAGACAAAAACTCGATTTTTATTCCAAAACTCAAGTTCTCCAGTCAGTGCAATATTCTAGTTAAGTTTTTGGAACAAACTCGCGAAAGTTAACTAGCAAACTCAAGTGCATTTTTGTCTAAAACTCGAGTTCTTATTGAAAACTCGAGTTTCCTGCCTGATTTTCATTACACTAAAACTCTCGAGTAGAAAATCTCAAAGCAAAACTTCCAGCACTCGAGTTCTCTTTAGGTCAGAACTCGAGTGCTTCAGCTTAAGATCACTTCCTGCAATGTGCACAACTCAATGTGCATCACTTGTAGGAATTAATAATTAATATATTATGAGTCAATATATTAGGAGAGATTTTCTAAATTATTAGTTTTAATTATATGGGTTAGTTGTAAATATATTAGATTAGATTTTATTAGGTTAGATTTTATTTCCATTAAAATCTCAACTACCTTGATTAGTGTGTGTGTATATTCAGTACTTTGATCAATGAATAATCATCTTGGTGACTCATAATCAAGCTCTAAATATCCTACATGGTATCAGATCTTCTCAGGAGTTAGAGAAAAAGAAAAAAAAAAGAAAGGGCGAGGGATGTATTCGGGTACAGAGAGAGACGTACTAGGTACTGTGAGATACATGAGTAATCGGGTACTTGTGAGGAAGTACTCGGGTACCTGTACACTAGGGAGAACTCAAACACGAGCGACTGAGAGAGAGAGGCTATTCGGACTGCCTCATGCTTCGTCACACCCGACTACGTTGTTACCCAGCTCGAGCGAGTTAGTAATTCTTCATGGTTTAACTAAGGAGATCTTTAATGCCTGTCTTTCTATGTGTACTGACTAATATTTTTTCCTTGATTTATGTCTAATGTAGCACAAGCTATACATCTATCATTTTGGTGTACCTTCTTAGCATTATGGCTATGGAAGTAAGTAGTGCAGATACTCCATGCTATAGTAGGTATGAACAGTATCATGATATCTTTTTTTACATCACTAGTCATTTATTTTTTACTAATAAATAGTTCAGACCACAGTTACAATTTTTAAAATGCTTAAATGCTTAATGCCTACTGCCTAATGCCTAAGAAAGTAATAAACTTAAGTGTATCTCATAAATCAAGCCCTATGTTGGATCTAGGTCTTCTATATAAGCTAGATAAGTTGGGTGTTACCTGCATATCAATATGTTTGGCGTATGTTAGCATAGTTAGCAGACTCATTATCCTCAATGGTGGGTAGGAAGTGTTCAATGATTGAAGAAATTGATGATAGCACTGATATATGGAGGATTATTGTGCGAGTGCTGAGGAAGTGGAATAACTATTAGAAGGACTCTCTAATTGAGTTGTATGCTATTTGTTTGCTTCTGGTGGACCAAGAGGTTAGTTTAGTTCAATTATTTTGCATATCTTAGTTATGTTGTCTATTTTTTCCTTACAAGTTTGATGTTTTCCACCTTTGGTTAAAGGGTGATAAGATCTAAGCTTCAATTATGAACAAGTATATGTTCAAGCAGTAAGAGAAAGACCTGGTTAAAGGCCATTCTTACTTTATTGCAAATTTGGAGGTGATACCTAATGGGAAAGATTACAAGGCTGCTAAGCACAAGTTTAAGTTGCTATTTAATTCTGCTACTTATGTGAAAGAAAAGCCTGCTCCAATTCCATTTTATGTTTTTAGTTTTTTCCCTATTAGAGACATATTAACTCAAATTGTTTATAAGCATACAATGTATTTATTTAGTGAGTATAATTTTGTTATGAGTTGTTAATTTCACTTATTCCTTATTGAACGTATGCATTCTTTTTCAGATGTCATTGGCTTTGTCATAAGTATTAACCCTTTGGAAGAATATCATTCTGGAGCTGAGATTAAGAATAAGATTAGGCTGATATTAGGTGATGAGAGGTATACAGTTCATGTGTTCACTGTTTTGTCAAGGTTATACGAATTCTATATTATGAACAAACAATAATCTGTATTTTTACTAAGGAGAATACTATTCATATGGTTTTTTATGATAAGTATGCTTTGAATTTCTCTATGAACGATTTTAATGCTATTCCAAAGCCTATTGTCTTGGTTGCGTAGCTTGCAAGGATTGATTTTAATGAAATGGGTTAGTTTTATTGTTAGCATTCATGTCCTCTGTAGTTTTGCTTACTAAGGTTAAATGCTTAATAAATGAAGTTGTACATTTAATGTTTTAAGGTCAATTGAAGGTATGCAGTTCATTTCATGCCACGAAGATTCACTTGAATGGGAAGTTCTCAGAGGTTAAACAATTTATTGCAAGGTGTGTGCTACTTATTTCTGGAATATGACTTGACTGATACTGTATATCTATTTAGATTTAGTACTTACTTTCTCATTAATTTCCATCAGTGTTGAAAATTTTCCATCACCTACCATTAGCTTACTTACTCTAATTGTTGAGACACAAAAGTCTACTTCTACTGTTGAAAACATTCTCAAGAATACACCTAGAATTAAAGCATCTGAGATCCCTCATCAGGAAGTGGTGTGTTTAAAACTGAATTTTTTAGTAATTTTAATTTGTCAACTCATGTAAACTAACTCTCCCCACAATAGTGTGCAGGAGAAATATTTTGCTGTGTTGTGTGAGTTTAAGAAATTTGAAACTCGTCATGGATGGGTTTATGAGGGATGTTCAAGGTGTGACACTAAAACTAAAGTAACCAACGGTTTAGCTTCATGTGGCAGCAATTATTATAAGGGAAAAACATGCAATATCTAATTAAAGTATATTGATTAAGGATATATCTTTTATATACCATATGTTGTTATAGTAATTGTAAAAGGTATAGATCTCATAAACTTTCACTTTCTACAGGCTGAGACTTAATTACCTTATTGGTGATGATTCTAGAACTGCCTCGATAGTCCTTTTTGACAAGGATGCATATGAGCTAATGAAAAAAAGTATAGCTGAGCTAAAAGCTGATATTCCTGAGGTATCATTATAGTTTTCTCATATCAATAGCATGATTTTTTCATTCTTTTGGTAATGTTGATCATCTTCACTGCTAGGAGGCAATCTACTATGAGTTTCCAAGTGAAATTGATTACTTGATTGGCAAGAAAATGATTCTAAAGATGAAGTTGAACAAGTAGAAGAATGAGCACCTAAATTCAAGTGTATCAGTTGCAAGATATGCTAAGTGTGTTAATCTGATCGATGACTTTAATGAAGCTGCTTCTGGGGTTCAGTACTACTGAATTGACATATTTTTGCTTAGGTTGTTCAATACATTATAACATACTAATTGTTTTCTCATTTCGATATTTAATAGGTGGGACAACCAAGTGCATTATATAATGATGAGGAAGAGGATATCATTTTCATGAGGAATGCCACTGCTGAAGATAAGGGTTCAACATATGCTAAAGCATCTGTTATATTATTTGAAACCTTCCCTATTATTGAGCTTGATAAAGTTTCTATTATGATATCATGCCTGTTGTTCCTTCAAAGGGGAAGAGGAAGTTTTTTTTAAGAAACCTGCTGCTCATGGTTCAAAGACTGTTACATATGGACCTAGCTTTCTAGCAAAGTCATCCTCAAAGCCACTGAAGTCAATTAAGCAGGAAAAAAATTGAGTTGATTACTCTATTTCCTATAGTATTTTAGTACTTTTTTGGAATGGTGGTTATATTGGTCATCTTTTTTGTAGTTGTTTTAATATCATGTGTTGTCAGATGCTAATAGTTTAAAACGGTAGTTTCTTAGGAGAACAGTTGAATTTTTGTTCATGTAGTGGATGCTATAGCAACTATTGCTTGAATGTTTCTTTTTGTTAGTAATGTTATGAAGATCCAACCAAGAAATGCACATAAGGCCCCTTCTACATGCCCTTATATTTGTTAGTATTGAGTAAAAAATATATATGACAAAGCAATGCATTTTTAGCCAAATACTTATATTAGGACCGGTAAAGTTCATTTAAAAAAAATGCATTTATCTTTATTAGTATTGAGGAAAATGGAGATATGTACTAAGAATAGTCCAAGACTTGCATTACTGCTTACCTATGCATTTCCCATGAAAGAAGAAGGTTCTTCATGCCATAGAAAATACAGGGATGATGGTTAAAATATGATTATTACTAGTATGAATGAAGTTGCTTTGTTATGTAGTTAAAGCATATGATGCAATCATTATGGTTGCATATGTTCTTACTATATGCAGGTTTGGCAGTGTGGTTATTATGGTATATGCCTTTTCATGTTGATAGAAGGGGTTAACATCTGTTCAATTATTCTATAAGTTACATTCATTTTTACTTAATCATGATAAAAGGGATAATACCTGTATGAAGGAGGTTTAGGTAGTGATTGTGATCTATTCCATAATCATCTATGATGTATAAGCATATAAATTGGATACAACACATGAATATGAGAATTTTGTTGTGAACTAATTAGTATTAGAGAATATGAGTTCTAATATTTGAAATAGACAACAAAAAATAAGACAAGCACTATAATGTCAATACAAAAATCATGTGATGTATTTTAAACAATTCTGGTATCCGAATGACATCAATTTATGCCTTCTAAATTAAAAGATGTATACAGTTATATTCTGAACTTACTATTCAAATAGGTCTGTACTAGCTGTAGTCATAGTTGTTCTTCTAGCCTTTAATATCTAGGGAAAATCTGTAATCCAATTTCCAAATCTATGGCAACCACATTTTCTTAGATATCATGCTTTCCTTAGGTTAGTAACCTCAATGCAGTGTAGATTACATGTATATTTTGACAATAATAAATATATTTTGACAGTAAGAAAAAAGGTATATTTTGAGGATCTTAATGCCACATTTGCTGGAAATGTTGTGAGCCACCTGTATATTACATGTTAATGTTGCAAAATGTTAATGACCAATTGGTAACTAAGTTCATGCTTTGCCATTCATAAGAAGGACTTACTCATAACTTACGTCCTAGCATGGTGGACTACTCATGAAGTCTGAAACTATTTTCTTCCTATTGAATGTCTATCTTTCTTTTAAAGTGGTATGTCTATTTCATTTGGGGTAATCCTTCTATACTAGCAGGCATTCTTCAATGATGCATGATGAATTTCTTTGTTTGACTTTGTAATGTGTGGTAGTTCTTGTACTCCCATTGTGTAGTCATTCATTTCTTTACTATGTTTTTAAGGGGAAACCATTAATGTTTTCTCGGTTTCTTCATTCTTGCTGGACATGTTATGAGTTTTCTGTCTTATACATGTTGATGTTTCTACAATCTTCATGAGTAGAAATTAATCTCACGGTTAGTAAACGATGCATCATTATGGTCAAGTTAAAGATTCCCTGTGCCGCAGTAACATATTAGTTTACATGGCATCTGGGATTCCCAATTGAACCATACTCAACTATACAAATGTAGAGCATTGTCCTTATCATAACCATTATGCATCCAATTCATTATACATCCATTACTTAATGTATTTCAAGATCATGACTTAACTTTGTTTTTTTTATTGTGATTCTTCTGATTCTCAAGAAAATTGTTAGGTGGACAATACTAAATGATAAAAAATAATAGCATTCAAGTTTCAGATTTTATTCCTTTTCAAAGTAAAACGATACAACGAATCAATAACAACATGTTTTCACTCAATTCAATCTATTGTATTACAACTGACACAATCATGACATTTTCAACTATTGTGCTGTTATTCAGTGTGTCTCCTCATGTTAAACTCGTATGTTTCTTTGACTTGCATTAATTCTTTTGTCCTAGCAGGCATTTTGCAGGATTACATAAGTTAGCTTTTCATTTGACTAGGTAATGTATGGTAGCTATTGCCACTATGTAGTCATACATTTTTTATTCACGCTTTTTAAGTGACTGAATTAATGTTGTATTGGGTTCTATGTTTTCCGTCAAAGGTTTATTCAAGATGCCTTCAAAGAAAAGACAATGCTTCAATAATGGAGTAAAAGTTGACTATAAGGAACAAGCTAAGAGGAGTGTTTTTAAGGATATTACAAATGTTGTTAGTACTGAAAAGTCATCGTTTCAAGCTTTCAAAAGTCATGGTATGGCAATGCTCATCATGTTCTGTGTCAGGTTGAATAGCGGTTATAAATGTTATGTTACTTATTTCATGCATTCATGTAGGTGAGATGGACTTTAGGAACAATACTATTAGACGTCGAAGCAATATGTTTTGCTTAATAGAAATAGATTCTGACTATCATAGTACAATTCTGACTGGCTCATTAAGGAATGCTACCAAAATTTTTGATGCAAGCTTAGTTACGTGACCCTTGGAATTTAATTTTGAATCATCACTTGAAGGTAATGTACAGGTTTGGATGAACAACCATTCATAAAACATGTCCTCTTTCATGGTCCTGTTATTCAAAAGTTTCTGATGTCTTCAGTAAGCATTAATACTAACATATTGACGTAAAGGTTCAAGTCCACATGCCATTTCTCCTAGGACTTATTCATAATATACATCAACTGAACTTACTTTTGAAAGGAATTTATCCACAATAATAGAGCAACCATTGCCAATCTGTTAGCCTTTTCAAACATCTACAGGTAATGTCTATCTAACACTTGCAGGATTAATATGAACTCTGCTAATGATATTTTGTTCCTTCATATGAATTCCTTCCATTGTCTTTACGCCAATATTCATGAAAGTACCTTATCTTTATGCTTAGATCTTGACCAATATTACCAATATATTGACTTCTCATATAACGAACACTTATGTTCTGACAGTGAGGCCACTCAGAATGAGGCTAATTCAAATGAAGGTAGGCTATCTACACGTGATTTCACGTTTATATTAGATTTTAATGAAACTCTTACTTATATTTTTAGTTTTAGATTCAGATATTGAATATAGATTGACTAAAGTTGGTGTCACGGCAAAAAATACATATGAGGCAAGAAGGAGGAAGATACCACTAATTATTGGTACAACATTAATAAGTTCAGATTTTTAGTTTTGTCGGATCATTCATGTCAAGAATTTGCTTTCGCTCACATATGTTTCTAATGATGTAGAGTACGTTGATGAAGGAGATCCTACTTATAAGCATGAGATTTATGGTGCAAAGATGTGGTTTAATGGAAGGGTTTATAATCAGAAAACTTTAGCTGCACCTATTTTTTCAATGTGTTGCCATGAAGGAAAAGTTTGTCTCCCAAAAAACATTGTGCCTCCTACAGTGTTGAATGATCTATTCTTTGATAAAAAAGTCAGCTATGTCTAAGAATTTCTATGCAAATATTAGGAACTACAACAACATGTTCGCATTTACATCAATGGGTGGCAAAATCAATCATGCCAAAAACAATGGTTGTGGCCCTTACACATTTGTTCTCTCTGGACTTAATTACCATCACACAGGGAATCTTTTACCTGAACATAGAGCAAAACCTGTGTACTCGCAGCTATATATATATATATATGTATATATATATATATATGTATATATATATATATATATGACATTGACAATAAAGTTCAGAATAGGATTTCTGTAGTGAGGTACATATAGTACATGTTTTGACGTTAGGTTTAAGATGATTTTTTTGTGAGGATTAATACTGTATATCTAACGCATATGTATGCCTCTCATAACAGCAAACATTTAAAGGACTCCAGTATCGATCCAATAATTGTTAATCGGATTAAGAATGTGCTAGACGATTTTAATCCATTCATGAAACAATATCATATGGAGAGTTTAATGGTTAATAGTCCTCATTCTCATGGGTTGAAGTTACGTTTGATAAGCAATAGACAACATGATGGATGAACACATAACTTGCCCTCTGCTTTAGAAGTTGTAGCATTAATCGTGGGAGATATTGATATCAATTTTTAGCGTAGAGACATTATTTTTGAGGAGTTGTCTAGTACACCACAAACGTGCTACATGAGTTACATCTATCATATCTTCCATTGCAATACCCTCTTTTATTTCCCTATAGGGACAATGTACATTATTTTGAAGATGATCTTGATCCTAATAAAGCAAAGAAAAGAATATGAGAGAATACTTTGTATATAAGTTGATGGCTAGAGATGATGAAGTGTCAACTATTTTGCATGCTGGAAGACTTTTTCAACAATTTGAGGTTGATGCATACACAATGATTGAGGCTCAAAGATTGTTATGGGTTAGGACACATAAAAAAGAACTTCGTGCAGACATGTACCAAGGATTGTCTAATGCTTTGTTCAGTAAGGAGAGAAGTGCATCACCTATAGGCAAATGAATTATTCTTCCTTCTTCATTTACAGGTGGAGCACGGTACATGATCTAGGCTTATCAAGATGCCATGACAATATGTAGATTTGCTGGGTACCCAGATCTATTCATAACATTTACTTGCAACCTATCATGGCCTGAAATATCAAGATGCTGTGAAAGTGGTTCTCTAACTATTGCAAACAGGGTTGGTATCTTATCTCATATTTTTAGACTCAAATTGGGGGCTTTGATAAATGTTATTAAGAAAAAGAAGTTATTTGGAAATGTCCGTGCAAGTACTTATAGCTAGTGTTATTTGTGTCTTGACTCTTTAATAGTTTTTTTTATCTTTCAACTATAGTTTATGACATAATATAACTAACACCTTTTTTTTCCAACCGGATTTTCCAATCACAGAAGTTTATACAATTGAATTCTAAAAAAGAGGCCTGCCACATGCACACATCCTTATATAGCTTGCAGAATGTGACAGGATAAAAGATCCTGCTAATGTAGACAAAATTATATCTGCTGAGATCCCAGATGCAGAGTCCAATCCTCAGTTGTATGAGCTAGTGCAGAAATTCATGATGCATTCTCCCTATGGCCATCTAAATCTAAAAGCACAATGTATAGTGGATAAGAAATGCAAGAAGTTCTTCCCTAAGAAATTTAATCAAGAAAAAACTATTGACCAGGAAGGATTTAATACATATAGGAGAAGAGATGATGGCAGGTCTGTTGACATTAAAGACATTCTATTAGATAACAGGTTTGTGGTTCCATATAATCCTACGTTGTTGTCTATGTTTCATGCTCACATCATTGTTGAAAAATGCAATCAGTCTATTGCAATCAAGTACCTATTCAAGTATATTAGTCAAGGGAATGATCGTGTGATAGCCTCAATTTATGATACCGACCAAAGTGGGAATTCGCAGAGATCGTTGGATGAGATTCAACAGTATTATAATTTCTGTTATATATATGCATATGAGGTAGCATGTCATATATTTAGTTTTGATATCCATCATAGGTTCCCACCAGTGGAAATGTTAAGTTTCCATCTACCAGACCAATAAAGTGTCCTATATTCTAACACCGATGATGTGGCTGAGATTCTAGACAAGCCAATAGTGTGTGAGTTTATGTTTATTTCTTGGATGAAACAAAATAAAGATGATGATTTGGCAAAAACACTTTATTATTATGAATTTCCACAATATTATGTGTATAATCAGAGTAAGAGTATCTGGAAAAAAAGGAAAAGAAGATTTACAATTGGTCGACTTATGCTTCACCTTCATCAAGAGAATTATACTACCTCAGGATATTATTGACTAAAGTGAAAGGCCCTTCATCTTATGAATCTATTAGGACAGTTGACGGTGTCATATATCCTACATACCATACTGCATGTATTGTATTGGGATTGTTGATGACGGTGAATTTATTGCCGCTTTAAAGGAAGCTTCAGTGTGGGCAACTGGGTGGTCATTGCAAAGTATGTTTGTGAGTATGTCATTGTGCTATTGCCTAAGTCGGCTTGAGGTTGTTTGGAAGGAGACTTCTCAAATTCTATTTGAAGACTTATTATATATTCCATATTATGAACCTATGTCATCAAGTATGTTCATATTCCTTTTAGTTATCTCAGCATTTTTTTATAGCATGTTTTCTTAATTCTATGTTTTTACTTATGTAGGGATACTTATATCAGCATCAGAAAAAGAGCAAGCTGCTCTTATTAAGATCGAAATTCTATTGCAACAAAATGGCAAGAGTATTTCTGATTTTCCATAACTTCCACTACCTTCATCAAATAGTCATATCGATGTTGGTAATCATTTGATTCTTCAGGAATTAAATTATGACAAAGTTCAGCTAGGAAACTAGTCAGTTGAGATAATCAATTCATTAAATGCGGATCAGGAGGTTATTTATAATTTAGTCACGTCATTAGTAAACTCTTGTGTTGGTGGAATTTTCTTTGTGTATGGTTATGGAGGAATTAGGAAAACTTTTTTATGGAGTGCATTTACTTCATTACTTCGATCCCAAGGTGAAATTGTGCTTATTGTTGCGTCAAGCGGCATTGTAGCCACAATGCTATACTCTGGAAGGACATCTCATTTAAGGTTTGCGATACCAATTGCAGTTAACGAAGATTCAATATGCAATATTAAACAAAATTCTAGCTTGGCTGAGTTGATTAAGGCCACCAAATTGATTATATGGGATAAAGCACCAATGGTTCAACATTTTTCCATTGAAGCATTTAATAAGACTTTAAAGGATATTATGCATTGCAACAATCCATTCGGTTGAAAGGTTGTATTAATGGGAGGTGAATTTTGCTAACTGTTACTTGTTATTCCAAAGGCATCTAGAGCTACTACAGTTAATGCTTACATTTCTTTGTCATATTTATGGGATTCATTTACAATTTTCCATCTAACAAAAAATATGAGACTCTCATCTTTTTTGAATCAAGATAATCAGAAATTAGAAGTCTTCTCAAAATGGCTTCTAGATATAGGTGATGATAAATTAGGTTTGCCCCATGACGGAATTGCAAAGATTAAGATTCTGGAGGAATTCCTCATTCGTAACTTCGAAGATCCTATGCAGGCTATTATGTCTACCACATACCAAAGCTTGCTGGAAAATTTAAGTAACTCAGGTAAATGAATATGTGTGCTCTTTATTACTTGGTGAATTGATGGAGTATTATAGTTGTGATACTATTTTCAAGTCATCTCAAGAGGTTGATGGATTTGAAGATCTGTACACCATGTAGTTTTTTAATACAATTATTTGTTCAGGTCTGCCTATGCATAGTCTTATTCTCAAGGTTGGAGTACCTATAATGTTGTTAAGGAATATAGATCAAGCTGTTGGGTTATGCAATGAAACCAGGTTACGTGTCACACTTTTTGGAAAAAATGTTATTAAAGCAATAACATTAAATGGGTCAAACCTAAATCAAAAGTTTTAATTCATAGAATGGACATAAATCCTTCAGAAAATAGTCTTCCTTTTCAGATGAAGAGAAGGCAATTTCTTATTGCTTTGTCTTTTGCAATGACAATAAACAAGAGTCAAGGTCAATTATTACAAAATTTTGGGTTATATTTATCAAAGCCAGTGTTCACACATGGGCAATTATATGTTGCTTTATCAAGAGTTAACAATACTACAGATTTAAAGATTCTTATACAAGACGAGAGTAATTATAGAAAGAGTACAACTACCAATGTGGTTTAAAGGGAGATCTTTAGAAATGTTTAGCAACATATGTGAGATGTTGTCTGTTCAGCTTACATATAGGAATGTTTATGTACTATGATGGTAGCATTTTGATGTAATTATTATTATTATTTTTTGCCTTTGAGAGGAGGCAGAAGTTGCTAAACATATAAGAGCACAACTACTGATGTGGTTGTGGTTCATGTTGTTTTTTGGGTAGTCAGACAACTTTTATTTTTTGTTGGTTGATTTAAAATCCAATTATGTTCTTTATGTTCCATTGTGTTTTATTCAATTTCTTAAAAATTTGGATGAGTGGAAGGTGAGAATGTGCTTTCATATTATAGAATTATTGCACCCGTGCATTGCACGGGGGGAGATGGTGCTTGTTATCATATAAATATATCTTTAAATAAGGCATAAACTCACGAGTGTGATTGAAAAAGCAGAGTGGGAGTATTGTTGAGAAGCTATTAATAATAGCATTACTACTGAGATATCATGCAGTGTAGTTGTAACAGAGAGTGTTATTGAGAAATCAGCTAAAAGGGGATGAACTCATGCAACATACTCGTAGTAAACAGAGTTGACTTTTTTGTCTCTCTATTTAAGCGTTACCGAGGAAGATAACGTATGTATGCATGCATGCGACTGCTTCAAACACCTTTTCTGCCATAAAAACTCTTATGAGTCTACAAAATTATGGTGATTACCCTTTGAACCATTGATCAGGTAATTTAATTTGTACTCCCCAAAAAAGTCATAACACTTTTTTGCCTAAGAATAAAGGAAAAAGAAGAACAATACTTATATACTTTTCCCGCCAAAAGAATCCTTATTTAACTATTGTCATTCTAACATTATGTATTGGTCATACATACAATCGCTAAATAATGTACTCAAATCAATAATATTGAACAATTTCTAATGAAAATCCTGACCTCAATACATTTAGTAGGTTCACTGTATAAGGGGAAACAACAAAACTTCAGTACAATAGAAATTAGAAGAGCATAGAGTAAGAGCAAGAGAAGAGAAGAGAAATGAAGCTCAAAGGTATCTCAATCCTCCATTAATGGAGGATTGGAGCATTGCCCGATGAAGGGAAAGATGAAGCAACAGAGGAAGTGCCACGGGTATGGGGGAAATATATTAAGGGGGAGTGGGCCCTACTTTTGTTTTTTATTATTAATCTTTTCTTTTTCTCCTTTCCTTTCTTTTATTATCCCTTTTCTTTTGTTTTTTTGTTTTTTGTTTGCCAATTATTATCCCTTTTCTTCTTATTTTATTATTTTTTTTCTTTTCTTAATTACTCTTAGGTTCATATTTTAGCCTTAAGAAATATCACTAGATTAGTAGGAGTTGAGTTATCTATATTGTACAAAGTGATGATGCATTTATAGCTTGTGCATTTTGACTTAAGGTGTTACAAGTGACTAAGTTACCGTTGTTCAAAGTTGTGATATGACTAAGTTAGGTATGATATTCTTTTAGAATACATAAAGAGATTATCCCTAAAATATTTGAGAACATCATAAGTGACCGACTATCACAAGCATTTGAACATAATGGTAGTTGTTGTGAGTAACATCTATTATGAGAATGTGATTAGATTGTCCACATATCTCCAATATCTTCTTATTCCTTCTAGTTCAATTTCCAAGGTGTAAGCTTGCTTAAATGTGTGTACAAATTGGCAATGCCATTGCCAAGGAATTTTAGGAGGATTGTCAAGTATATTCTTGCTTGAATAATAACTGTAAAGCTACAAGTTATGTGGTACATTACCAAATGTATATTAAGATTCATACTAGGTATTGTAAAATGATTAGCTTGTTTAGTTTTGTAAGATGCGTTAACTATAAAAAGTTAACATTATGATACATCTTTACACTTACTGAACAAGTTGCATCATGGAAGGGTATAAAATTGCTAAGCAATCATTGATTGCTTAGTTTCACCATATATTACTTGACCTAATCATTCTTGAAGGCAAGTTACAAGATTTTCAATTAAGGAATTTCATTAGAGGTTTTAGAATTATTAAATTAATTCAAACCAATTAAGAGTGTTATATGACCATAGAGTCAATGGGTCATAAACATATAAAGCATAGATCATTTAATGAAGAGTATGTTATTAGAGGAATCAAAAGGATCAATTATCTGATCAGGGATAGATCACATTTAGTGATTTAAATGATGGATTATTTAAGTGATGAAATTCAAGTTGAAGTTTTTTGTCTCAATTTATGGTATTTAAATTATGAGATTTTGGCAAACATTTAAGTAAGAATCGAATAAACATTTCAGGTTTATTGATTAAGTTTTTGATCTATTAGCTAAAGGTACTACTTGTGATGCATGGAAGGTGATACTAAATCAAAGAGGACTTACCGCCCTGATTTATGTAATATTGCTTAAATGAACTTTCCTCCCCAAATAACATTAGGTTGTGGGCCGAGTGGGAGACTGCTAGATATTTTATTATTTATGATTACATATTTTATTATTCAATACAAATTATATCTTGATATTATCTTATCATTATTTTGGATAAAATATCTTTTGATTGTGGTTTGTATGTGATTTGGATAGAAATTTGGGTTAGGGTTACCTGCCTGGCTGGTAAGTTGTTATAAGTCTTGATGAGAGGTAATAAACAACGAATAACATAGGCCAAATCTTATATCAATAACGTTAAAATACACTTACTTATTCCTTAAGAGTTCCTTAACGAGTGACGGTTATTTCTAGATTATCGTTGTGCCTCATCTTCCTGTTAGAAGAATAACGAGTTATTTTATTCTAATCTCCTTTTCTCTTTTTCAGCTTTTAATAGTGTGAGATATAACGTACGAAGTTGCTTTGACTAAAAGTACTATTGATAAAGTCTTCCGCTACTATTCTTAATTTTAGAGTTTATATATTATGGATATAGAATTATTTTTGTATTTATTTCAACATGCCCGACTCCACATTTTATACACAGATGATGATGAAGAATCTATTCGTTTAGGTCAGTCAACGATAGCAAAGATACGTGTTATGTACATGAAAAGGTTTTGAGGAAGTGGATCTTACAGAGGAAGGAACCTCCTTATTATCCTTTCCTTTGTTCCTTGAAAGAGCACTTCTTATTTGTGATTATGTCTCAGAATTCATTAGCTTTGTTTTTTTTTTCCTTCATGAGGTAGCGTTTTGTCACGTCATGTTCTGCCACAATGGCATTAGTTTGTATTTCCTTCTGCTGTTTAGATTTAACCTTTGTGTGTCCACTTTTGCAGTTCACTCAATTTAAGCCATTGACTTGTCATTACTCATTACTCCCTGGGAACTCATTTGATTGAATCTGAGCTTTGTCTTCAACTAATTTTATTCGTCTTACATTACACAATGGATCCTGGCATCGTCACTATCATCTTGAAATGGAATAATAAACGGAATAAGCAATTATACTTTGGATTAGTTTTTGAAAAATAATTTTTACGATTTATGAGGTAAATCTGTAAGAAGATTTTTTTTCTTAATTTACGGAAATAGCTTTTGAAACTACGGTTTGAGACTTACCCAAACACTAACACTATTTTTAGGTGTAGAGAAAATTAGGGGGTAGAAAATAAAATTAATGATAATCTTATCACTCCTTGTGTTTGGTGGGAGGGACGAAGAAATGTACGAGCTGATGAGAGAAAATACATCATTTTAACTCTTTTAAAGTAATTTTCATGTAATGGTAGGAAAAATAATTTCAAATAAAAAATTATCTCCGTCGAATTAAATATCAAGTTCAAATTAAATAAAAATTATTTTTATATTTTAGGAGAAAACCATAATACCAAGCCAAATATATTTCCTTCAAAACAAAATAACCGTGAGGAGGCTAAAATAAAAACAAACATGTCCCAATGATAATAATATCTTTGGCTCGTGATTTATTATTTTTAAAATAAAAATTCTTTAAGAAACTCAAACTCTTTTTAATGCATTCGAATTTTATAATAATAATAATGTAAATTTAATAGGAATGAATATTATATAAAAATACTAACGGAAAAATGATTATGCTACGTATAATGTAAAGCATTTACCAGTGGGAAGCTCACATAAGCTGCCATGAAAGAGTTTCAGTTTAATTAATTCTAAATTTTAATCCATGTATAATTATAATTGCTCCATCTGGTATATTTTAAAATAATGGCATGTCACTACGTAATGAATTAAACAATATATGGTACATTCATTCACAGCAGATGAGAATTTTCAAGAAAATCTGTATGAAATACATGAGAGTAACATTTTTTTTACTTTTTTTAGAAAATAAAAAGGTGTAGACAATATTTAATGTAACTTTTATAAGAGATTAAGGAAGTTAAATAAGTTTCTTTTAAATATTTATACTTATTGTTTTTTTTCAAATTAATTTGCATGACTTATCAACTAATATATTATCTAATGATATAGAAAATATGATATGATTAAGTAACTTATTCAATTTATTTAATCTATCTAAAAAAATCAACTGAACTTATATTTATAACCTGAGAAAATTCTTAAAATGTTGTTGCATATTATTGTCAGGTTTGTAGGGTAGACTAGCCATCTATTTATCCGTATATTTTATTCCATATTTAATACATTATTATGGTATTCCTCAGTCCAAATTAATGTGCGATGTGGCAATCAAAACCTCTTGTCTCTCACATGAGTTCAATTAACCTACTCCACTTCACCAAAAACATGAGGCTATAGTCATCATGTGATCTTGTAGAACAAGAAAAAATCAAGGCTTTCTCAAAATGGTTACTAGAAGTAGGAGATGGAAAGATTGGTTTTCCACACGATGGTATAATAGACGTCACAATATCATCAGAGTTGTTGTTACATGATGATTCTAATGCAATAAAGTTCATAGTTGAGTCAATATACCCAGACTTAGTAGAACATGTTGCAAAGTATAATTACCTCATCAATAGGGCGATATTGACTCCTATGACTGACAACGATGACATGTTAAATGATTACATGTGCTCTTTGTTATTAGGTGAAGCGATAAAGTATTTCAGTTCTCATTCTATCAGTCAAACATATAATGCAAATGATAGCTTTAAAGATCTGTATGACACCAAATTTCTCAATTCAATTAGGTGTTTAGGAATGCCTCATCATAAGCTAATTCTCAAAGTTAGTGTACCAATTATGTTAATAAGGAACATTGACCTGGTAGCTGGCTTGTGCAATGGGACTAGGTTATAAATAACATATTTAGACAAAAATTTCATCAAATCAAATACGTTGAATGGAATTAGTGTTAGTGAAGAGATTCTGATTCATCGTATGGACATGAATATTTCTGAATCTAAAATCCCCTTCAACATGATGAGGAAGCAATTTCCAGTAATCACTTCATTTGCAATAACAATCAGCAAAAGCTAAGGTCAATCAATGTCCACTATTGAGTATACCTTCATAGTCTTGTATTCACACATTGTCAACTTTACGAGGCATTGTCTAGAGTTAAAAGTTTTAGTTCTTTGAAATTACTCATATTTGATGAAGATAAGAAATATATGAATCAGACTACTAATGTAGTATATAGAGAGGTCTCTTGGAACCTCACATCCGAATGAATTGTAACTTCATAGTTTGAGGACGTAATTAACTTCATCGATGGTTGAAGGGTGTGGCATTTTTTTTTGAATGTTAATGTCTAAGTTTATGCCAAATTGCTTATGGAGATTTTTTTTTCGGTGTTCAGAAATCATGAACCTATGCAATGTATGGGGTTGTTTATCTTAAAGTTGGTGACAATTCTTGCTAAAATTAATCTCCTATTCATGTTAGTGACAATTATGCTTTAATAGGTATTACGATACATACTTAAAGTTGAAGCATGCTAATAAAGAATATCAATCAGGCAGCCGATTTGTGTAATGGAATATAGTTGCAAATCACATATCTTGGTAAAAACTTCATCAAGGCAAAGACATTAAATGGAATAAGTGTAGGTGAAGAGATTTTGATCCATCGGAAGCAAAACTATCTTTCAATTTCATGAGAAGGCAATTCCCATTAATTATTTCTTTTGCAATGACAATAAACAAAAGCCAAGGTCAATCCATGTCCAATGGCTGTGTCTACCTACTGAGTTTGGTCTTCTCATATGATCAACTGTATGTGGCCCTTTCAAGGGTAAATAGTTATTATGGGTTGAAGTTGTTTATACTAGAGGAGCATAGGAAATGCATTAGCCACACAACTAATGTAGTGTATAGAGTGGTCCTTCAAAACCTTGCATCTCTGAGTTTTCCAATTGCAACTCTATTAATTTGATTTGTGAAATTTTAGTTAATTTAACTTTTGGAACATTCAATAAACTTTGACGATTAGTTTAACACTGACGAAAATTGACTGATCCGTGTAACGCACAGAGTTATTTATCTTGTTTGATCTTTATAGTTTGGGAACTATAATGTCCATTGGTTCTTAAATTGGATTAAGTCTTGATAAATAGACAAATTAAAATAATATTCCTTTTAATTGAGAAGATTAAATTGATTTTGATAAAATTAGGCGATGACAAATGTTTTTAGCATTATTTTAAAGCAAATTATAGAACCCACATTCATGAGAAAAAGCTATGAAAAACAACTTGTACATTTGGCTTAGTATATTCTTAGAAACAGGTCATATTGTTGATCTTTCAGTTGATAATCTATTTAAAGATTTGATTGTTGATAGAATACAATAGCGTTGTGCAATTCTAGTTATTGAATCCTCCTAATGAGACAATACTTTATTGTTGTAGAATGAACAATAGGCCGTGTTAAATGGCAATATTGAAATCTTGCTAATATTTAAAATGGTAGAATGACTATTTTTATTTAATGAATTAAGGGATCAAATTAAAATTTATTTAAAATTAAAAAATTTAAAATTTAATTTTTCATAAAAATAATAGCTTTCATATTTTAAACTCCATGATTCTTGCAAATATTACTTTTTAATACTGTTAATTAAACTAACAAAAGAAATAAACTCGCATTGTTTAATAAATCTACTCTTCCAAAAAATATTATTCAAGATTCTTCAAACCAAAATTATGATTTTAAATTGTAAAAATCGCTGAAAATCTTCCATTACAAAATGTATAGTTTGAAGGTATATGAAATATATTTAAGGATTAAGATACATTCCATCTTCAATAGGGGCAATTTTTCTTGAGATGTGTGTGATGTGATGAATTGTATTCTCTGGAGGGCCTGGATTCTTAGGTATCTTGAGGCAATAAATTTTTCAATTGAAAATTTTCACTAGTTTTTCCATTTAAATTCTTAAAAATTAATATGAAAACTGTAATAATAAGATAAAATTATAAATCAAACCATCTGCACTAGTATGTGGAGATCATCCAACAAAACTCTTTGCCATTGGAATATGGGATAAGGATAATGAGTCCATGTATTGTAGATCAAAAAAATGGCTCAACAAATAACCAATAAAATCAAATTCGCCTATTCTCAAGCATATTTATAATTTAATTTTGGTAATACTTATCTCTTAAATTAGAAATTTATTATTTTAACTTTATTTATTTAAAAAGATGAAAAAAGTAACATTTTTAGTTAAAGAGGCTTAAGACCTGTAAGTTTAAGTGCCATGTTTCATAATTGGGACATTTTACGAAAGTCAGGCCTAAACAGACTAACTTGTTTAGATCTAAGCCAGTGAAGAGCCGACCTTGCAGGGTCAAGCTAGCCCTTATTTCCCAGAATAATTAAGAAAACAATAATCACTCAATATAAAAAATTACAGGGACGTAATTAAAAATTAAGTAAAATGACAAGGACACAAATTTATTTTGAAAAGAGATAGGAAATGCTCCTTTTGGTCACATGATTGAGAAGTTGATTTTGATCTTAAATATAAGACATTTTTTATATTTATCAATCTTTTCTCATTTTTTCCTTATTGATGAGGAGAGAGAAAGAGAAAATTAATGAAAATGATTATGATATTTTAGAATATAAATATTAAATTAACTAATTTGACTAACTTGTTTCACACTTTCACCTAATCAAATTATATTAATATACATTTAGTAACTAGAGAGAGTAGGAATGAGAAAAGCCCCTTTTTCTATATAAAAAAACGGAAATTTTCATATAAATATCAAATGAACTTACAAAACCCCCAAAAGTCTGTTAACACTTCAAAATGACTTAAAGGTAATAAGTATTAAATTGAAATTTTAAAATGTTGACACTTTTACCATTTTACCCCTCAATTAAAAAAATAAAAAATAAAAGGTCCCTCGTCAGAAAACCACCGTTCGGCGTTAGATGGGACCCCCCGTCGGCTGAAGCTTTTTTAGAGGAGGTGGTTTTTTTTTAAAAAAAAGTTCCAAAGGGGGTAGGGGTGGAATCGAACCGACCTCACCCCCTTAACAAAAAAGCTTGGTGGCCGCTGGGCCACCAAACTCCTTTAACTAACACACACACACACACACAAATAAATATATGTATAACATAAATGAAGGTATAAAAATGTTAACAAAATCAATAATAGAAATGACAAAGCCTGTAATGATTTTGACAAAAACGATAATGAGAATGACAAGTAGCGCATGACCTCCTCACCAAATGTGTAAATGTGTTGGCTCAGAGGGGCTCTAACAAGCTCCTTTGACACACACACACCAACATTAATATATATATGTATAATATAAATGAAGGCATAAAAGCGTTAACAAAATTAGTAATGGTTATTAACAAGCCCGTAATGGTTTTGACAAAAACAATAATGGGAATGACAAGTAGCACATGACCTCCTTACCAAATGTGTGAAGGTGTTGACCTAGAGGGGGCTCTGACAAATTCACTAATTGGAACGACTAAACCCGTAATCGTTTTGTCAAAGTCCCCAATTGGGCCAACACCTTCATATATTTGGTGAGAAGGTCATGTGCTAGTTGTCATTCCCATTATTGATTTTGTCAAAACCATTACGAGTTTTGTCATTTCCATTACTGATTTTGTTAACATCATTATGCTTTCATTTATGTTATACACACACACACACATATATACACATATACATATACAGACACACACAGACATATTAATATGTGTGTGTGTATCAAAGGAGCTTGTTAGAGCCCCTCTGGGCTAACACCTTCACACATTTGGTGGGGAGGTCATGCGCTACTTGTCATTTCAATTATTGTTTTTGTTAAAACCATTAAGGGCTTTGTCATTTACATTACTGATTTTGTTAACACTTTTATGCCTTCATTTATGTTATACATATATTTATTAATGTATATACATATATTAAAAGAGATTAGTGGCCCAGTGGCCACCAAGCTTTTTTGTTAAGGGGGTGGAGTGGGTTCGATCTCACCATTTCCAAGATTTTTTGTTAAGGGGGTGGGGTCGGTTTGATCTCACCATTTCCCCCTTTGGAACTCTTTTGTTTTTTTATTAAAAAAACCCTTCCCCCAAAAAAGGTCCGACTATCAGAGCTCCAATGCCAAGGGGTTCTAGTCGCCGCCGGCCGGCAGTGGTTTCCGGTAAGGGGCCTTTTTATTTTTTTTAATTGAGGGGTAAGATGATAAAAGTGTCAATATTTTAAAATTTCAATTTACTATTCCCTCCGGTCCTATTTATAAGCAACTTTCTCTCTCATGGGGTTGGTCCCTTTTATAAGCAACTTTCACTTTGTGTTTAAAAATGTAAGCTCCTTTTTCATATTTTACCCTTATTAAATACATATTATTTATAATTAATTATCACACAAATCAAAAGTTATATTCAAAAGAGAGAGATAACTCATATATGAAAAAAACATGACATTTTTGACACACTTATTACTTTTAACTACCAGTTCGTTTTGCGCAATTAAAGAGAAAATTGTTTATAAATAGGATCGAAGGGAGTACCTATCAACTTTAAGTTATTTTGAAGTTTTAACATATTTTTGGGAGTTTTACAAGTTTGTTTGATATTTATATGAATTTTTTTTTAAAAAAAAGAGGTCAGATTTTCTTATGTTAAATTTTAAAGTCCCATTTTATTATTTTATTTTATTTTTTAAGTAGTAAGACGGAAATGCGGGTCCCATTTTATTACCTCCGATTTGATTCCCAGGCTTACAGCATTACCTCATTTTTAGGGATTCGCTTGTTTGTGGCACTCAAGCTTCACCGGAGACGGTCCTCTTCGCATCGGAAGCCAAAATGCTTTCTTCCTCTGCCGTAAGGTACTCCTTCTTCAATTTTCCTCTCTTTTCTACTTCGCACTTTCTTCATTCCCTTCCCTCAAATCCCAAAAGCATCAGTGAAGCTGTTACTTCACTCAGTAGCATCATCCACAAGCTTCCCCCACCATCTATTCGCCAAATTAATCAGCTTTTAGGATCCATTGCTTAGTCGAAACATTATGCCTCTGCCATCTCAATTTTTGCCCAAGCCGAGGTCAAGGGATTTGTGCCCGATTTGTCCACAATGAACATCTTGACCAATTGCCATTGCCATTTGGGTCAGATGGATTTTGCTTTCTCTATGTTGGGGAAAATTTTCAAGATGGGCTATCAACCAAGCACGATAACTTTGAATACGCTAGTAAAAGGACTCTGTTTTAATCAGAAGGTTGGCGAAGCTCTGGATTTCTTTGACGACATAATGGCCAAAGGTTTTCAGTTGAATGAAGTTACTTATGGCACGTTAATCAATGGGCTATATAAGATGGGGAAAACAACATCTGCCGTTAAATTGTTGCAAAAGATGGAAAAAGAGTTAGTCAAGGCAAATGTTGTTACGTACAACACAATCATTGATGCACTTTGTAAAGATGGACTTGTCAATGATGCGCACAAGTTGTATTTTGAAATGATTCATCGTGGGTATCTTCAGATGTTGTTACTTATAATATTCTAATACATGGCTTCTGTAGCATGGATCAGTGGCAACAACCAAATAAAGTACTTGGTGAAATGATATCGAAAGACGTTCACCTGGATGTTTATACTTTAACATCCTAGTTGATGCCTTATGTAAAGATGGAAGGATTATTGAAGCTCAAGCTGTATTCACTAGGATGGTGAAGAGTGATCAGAGACCTGATGTTTTTACGTATAATGCTTTAATGGATGGACATTGTCTGACTAATAATATCATTGAGACTAAGGAAGTTTTTAATACAACAACAACAAAGCCTTTATCCCACTAGGTGGGGTCGGCTACATGGATCGCACGACGCCATTGTGCTCTATCAAAGACCATAGATTTTGATATATTATTAATTAAAAGGTCTCTCTCAATGACCTCATTAAGCGTTCGTTTCGGTCTTCCTCGACCTCGTTTGACAGGACTCCATTCTGCTTGATCAACCCTTCTCACCGGAGCACTCAATGGCCTTCGCTGAACATGTCCAAACCATCTCAAACGATTTTCTACCATTTTTTCTTCAATAGGGGCCACTCCAACACGATCACGTATATGAGTGTTACGAATCTTGTCCTTTCTTGTATGGCCACACATCCATCTTAACATTCTCATCTCAGCTACCCCTATTTTATGTTCATGATATCCCTTTAAAGCCCAACATTCACTACCATATAGCATTGCTAGTCTTATAGCAGTGCGGTAGAATTTTCCTTTTACCTTATTAGGTACCTTACGATCACAAATAACTCCCGTAGCTTTTCTCCATTTATACCATCCGGCTTGAATTCTGTGATTGACGTCTCCATCCACCTCACCATCTTGTTGTATAATTGATCCCAAATATCTAAATTTAGTCACTTGCGGGATGACTTGCCCACCCAATTTAACTTCCACTTCACTTTGACTTTGTCTCTTATCAAATTTGCAATGCATATATTCAGTTTTGCTCCTACTAAGACGAAAACCTCTCAATTCCAAAGTCCGCCTCCATATCTCAAGTTTGGAGTTAATTTCTTCCCTAGATTCAGCCAACATCACTATATCATCTGCAAAAAGCATGCATTTAGGGATCTCCTCTTTTATAGGTTCAATTAGAACGTCTATCACTAGGTTAAACAAATAAGGACTTAAAGCTGATCCTTGATGTAGTCCAATCCTTATAGGGAAGTCCTTTGTAACACCTCCAGACGTTTTAACATTGGTTGTAACCCCCGCATACATATCTTGAATGGCTTTAATATATGCAATCCTCACCCCCTTCTTTTTCAAGGCTTTCCAAAGCACATCTCTTGACACCCGGTCATAAGCTTTCTCCAAATCAATGAAGACCATGTGTAAATCTCTTCCTTTACTCCTATACTTTTCCATTATCCCCCTTAATAAATAAATCGCTTCTGTTGTAGACCTTCCTGACATGAATCCAAATTGGTTTTCAGCAACATCAGTCTCCAACCTCAACCTATATTCAATCACTTTTTCCCACAATTTCATTGTATGGCTCATTAGCTTAATTCCTCTATAGTTTGCGCAATTCTGAATATCCCCTTTATTCTTATAAATAGGAACCAAAGTACTTTTCCTCCACTCGTCTGGCATTTTCTTGGTTCGTAAGATCTCATTAAATAATTTTGTGAGCCACGACACACCCTCCTCGCCCAAACATTTCCAAACTTCAATTGGAATACCATCAGGTCCGACAGCTTTACCAGTTTCCATCTTCTTAAGAGCTTCTTTAACCTCGCCAATTCGAATCCTGCGATAAAATGAAAAATTGAGGTCACCTTCTCGAGTTGTCAAATCTTCCAAGTCACAATGCGACCCTTCTCCACCATCATTAAACAACTTATAAAAGTAGGCTTCCCACCTATCCTTAATATCTCCATCAGTAACCAAAATTTTTCCTTCTTCATCCTTTATACACCTCACTTGGTCCAAGTCTCTTGATTTTCTCTCCTTGTTCTTTGCGATCTTGTAAATCTTACGCTCTCCTGCCTTTGTCCCTAACTCCTTATAAAACTCTTCATATGCTTTATTACGAGCTTCACTCACTGCCTTTTTAGTCTCTTTTTTAGCCATACGATATTTTTCCCAATTTTCAGCATTATTACATAAGTGTATGGCTTTAAAACAATCTTTCTTATGCTTGGTTTTCTCTTGAACATTCTCATCCCACCACCAAGTCTCCTTATCTTGCCGACCAAGATCTTTTGATTCTCCCAGACCTTTTTAGTTATAATATTTTGATCAATGGATACTTTAAAATGAAAATGGTGGATGAAGCCATGGATCTCTTCAAGGAGTTGTGTTATAGAAATTTGGTTCCTGATCCTGATATTGTAACTTATAATTCTGTTATTGATGGCTTGCTCAAATCACAAAGAATATCATGCACACAAGATATTATATATGAGATGCATGATAGGGGTCTTCTCCCTGACATAATCACTTACAATATCTTGTTAGATGCATATTGCTAAATGGGACATCTTGACAAGGCAATCACATTATTTAGGCAAATTGTCAATCAAGGATTTCAGCCTAACGTGAAGACCTACACTGTACTTATTGATGGTTTGTGCGAAGTTGGTAGAATAAATGATGTGTGGGAGATTTTTTGGTATCTTTTGGCCAAGGGTTATCATCTAAATGTGTATACATATACTGCTATGGTTCATAGATTTTGCAAACAGGGTTTGCTTAATGAAGCCGAGGCCTTACTTGATAGAATGGAAGAAAACAATTGCCTCCCTAATTCCACAACTGTAGAAATTATTATTCAGTGTGTTCTTGAAAACAATGAGAATGACAAGGCGGTTAAGATTCTCCGTAGAATGATTGATAAAGGCCTGTTGAAGAAATAAGACAAGGTGAGATACTGTAGCTCAAATTCACGTTCCACAGATATTCATGTTTAGCTAGCACGAGTGGTTAGCAAAGGCTTGTATATCTTGGAGTGAATTTTCACCATTAATTGACTGGTTTTACAAGCATATAGCCTAATGTATAATTGTTGTTGTGTTGAATTTTTTTCAGATGCCAGTTCAATATATAGAACAACTTGATGTTAATGTTAGTATTAGCCAAAATTGAAATTGTTCTTTGGTGGTTGCCTTATGATATTAAAAAGGGTTAAGTATGGTAATAAGTTCCTCGTAAAACTATATCATATACTGAAACCCATGCTTAGAATGAGTTTATAAGTCTGAATTTTAACCGTATGTGTACATAGGCTTATATCTAGTAACAAGTACGGCTAAGATGCTGAAATTTGCAAGAGGAGCAAATTTCTTGAGTTGTAAGGTGAAAATTTTCTGTAATGTGCCTAAGTCAGGGGGATGGAAAACAATGGGAGTCAGTAGAATGATGAATTTTAGCAAATTTCAAATGTGTGCAATTGTTTTGTAAGAATACAAGTGCTGGCTTTGCTTGCAACAGAATGTATGACTTGGAAAATTGTTTATGATAGCAAATCATTGTTGTGTTCCATGTTAATGCACTGTTTCCTTTATTAGATGAGAGCAAGAGAATGTCTGGCATGTAAGACCTCTGGTTTTGCATTCTCCCTTCTGTTTTGTTTTTGACTTCATCTGAAAAGTGGGTGGGAATAGCTTGTCTTTCATTGAAAAAGCAAGACATGCTTTGAATGTATTTTGAAAACTATGTCTTTAGTATAAATTTGTGCTGGAGGCAAGAACATGGATTGGAGGGTTTTGCTGATGGAAGTCCTCCTCCTAGTTTTCGTCTAGCTAAAGTTTCTTCTCTATCATTGATAGTGCAAGTTTGAATTTTATATGAGGATAAAAAGTGAGATTTTTAACCATGCTCGAGCTGTGCATTTGAGGGATAATATAAATATGAACAAACAATTAAACATCAAATCAAAGTATTGTGAGAAAATAGAAGATCAATCTGTAATGGTTCAACAAATATTTAGTACTTTGAGAAAGATTGAAGAAGAGGAGTGGATTGGGAGTTTCTTTTGAGCATCACCATTTAAGCATGTGATGCAATTTGTATGGTTCCAATAAATTTGAAAAGCAGTTAATAACTTTTTAATTGATTTTATCCATTTTTAATTACCAATTAGACACGCAATTGAAATTTCAATATTCCTAAATTTGACAAGTCATTAACAACTTTTCAATTGATTTTACTCATTCAGATTACCAATTGGACACGTTCAGGAAATTGCAAAGTCCTTAAACTTAACAAATCTTTAACAACTTTTTTCAATTGATTTTACCTATTTCGGATTACCAATTAGACACGTTATTGCAATTACAAAGTTCCTAAACTTCATAATCCATTAACAACTTTTTAATTGATTTTACCCCATTTTGGATTATCAATCAGACATATTATTGCAATTGTAAAGTTCCTAAATTTGATAAGCCATTAACAACTTTCCAATTGATTTTACCCATTTTGGATTATCAATTTTTCCGGTACTAATTAACTTCACATCTTTTGTAATCCTTGGGCCATTCTTTGTCATTTGGTCACTGAGCAACAAGAAACTTGATTTTTAATTGATCTTGCATCCTCGCCATGCTCACATAAATGTAAAACAATGTGTCCCTCCAATATTCTGCAAGTTTATACAAAAAGAAAAAAGAATTGAGTCGTCCAAATCTAAATTCCGGATCACTTGCATCACACAACAATTTGGAACTGAACTTCAACAATCAGTTAGAATTTCCCATCATATACAATAAAGAAATAAGGGAAAATCCAAATTAAAATTCTCCTTTTAAACTAGAGAGAAGGGTTATGATCTTTCAATAATATTCAGAAAATGTCTGATTAAGACTTCTGGCCTGACAAAGAATCAATTTGTTAAAATTATAAGGCCGATTTTGCCTTAAACTGTTACTGTTATTCCCCGTACGGTGAGTGAGACCTAACTCACTCGGAACCTAACTTGCTCCGTTTCGAGTTTCTTTCATCACGCTTCAGCTTCACACTCTTCAAGCTTCAGTTTGATTAATTCGGCGAAGTGAAGAAGCATTGAAGCATCGCAGATACTCCTCTTTCAATCTCATACATCGATCCCAATATGCTTTCTTCTGCTTCTGCAAGGTACTCCTCCTCCAAATTTTCTCTCTCTGCTACTTGTACCTTCTTTCTCTCTATCCCCTCTTCTCTCACTCTCAAATGTTTTCTTCATTCCCATTCCCCAAACCCCAACAGCCTCAATGACGCTGTTGCTTCTGTCAATCGCATGCTCTACATGCGTCCTCCACCATCTAGACGCCATATTAGTAGGATTTTAGGGTCTATGGTAAAGATGAAACATTATCCCCATGTAATCTCACTTCTTGCACAGGCCGGGATTAATGGCTTCACGCCAGATTTAATTAACCTGAACATCTTGATCAATTGCTACTGCCATGTTGGTCAGATGGATTTTGCCTTCTCTACGTTGGGAAAAATTTTCAAGATGGGTTATCAACCAGACACTGTAACTTTGAATACACTAATAAAAGGACTGTGCCTTAACCAAAATGTTGGCAAAGCTCTAGATTTCTATGATGACACGGCAAAAGGTTTTCAGTTAGATGAAGTTACTTATGGTACATTAATAAATGGGTTATGTAAGATAGGGAAAACAACATCTGCTCTTAAATTGCTTAAATTAATGGAAAGGCACAGTGTTAAGCCGAATATAGTTATGTACAGCACAATGATTGATGCACTTTGTAAAGATGGACTTGTCAATGATGCCCGCAATTTGTATCTTGAAATGATTGATCATGGGGTATCTCCAGATGTTGTTACTTATAGCTGTCTAATCCACGGTTATTGTTGCATGGATCAGTGGAAAGAAGCAAATCAGTTGCTCAGTGAAATGATATCGAAAGGCATCCACCCAAATGTTTGTACCTTTAACATCCTAGTTGATGCCTTATGTAAAGATGGAAGGATTATAGAAGCTCAAGCTGTATTTGCTAGGATGGTGAAGAGTGACCAGAGGCCTGATGTTGTTACCTACAGCTGTTTGATGGATGGACATTGTTTGTCTAATAATATCATTGAGGCCAAGGAAGTTTTGAATAGGATGATCAAAACTGGTTTGGAACCTGACCTTTATAGTTATAATATATTGATCGATGCATACTTTAAGATGAAAATGGTGGATGAAGCCATGGATCTCTTTAAGAAACTGCACTCCGATTTGGTTCCTGATGTTATAATTTATAGTTCTGTTATTGATGGCTTGCTTAAATCGCAAAGAATCTCATGCGCACAAGATATTATATATGAGATGCATGATAGGGGTCTTCACCCTAATATCATCACTTACAGTATGTTGTTAGACGCATTTTGCAAATGGGGACATCTTGACAAGGCAATCACATTATTTACGCAAATTGTCAATCAAGGATTTCAGCCTGATGTGAAGACCTACACTATACTTATTGATGGTTTGTGCAAAAGTGGTAGATTAAATGATGCGTGGGAGATTTTTCGGTATCTTTTGGCCAAGGGTTATCATCTAAATGTCCATACATATACTGCTATGGTTCATGGACTTTGCAAACAGGGTTTGCTTAATGAAGCCGAGGCCTTGCTTGATAGAATGGAAGAGAACAATTGCCTCCCTGATTCCATAACTTTTGAAATAATTATTCGATATCATCTTGACAATAATGACAGTGGCAAGGCAGTTAAGCTGCTCTGTAGAATGGCTGATGGAGGCCTGTTGAAGAAATAAAACAAGGTGAGATGCCGTAGCTCAAATTTAAGTTAGAATTATAATTATGAATAGCTAGCAGGAGTTGTTCGCACGGGCATGTGTAACTTGTAGTTAAGTTTTTCATTTAATTGAATGGTTTTGCTAGCATATAGTTTGATGTATGATCGTCATTGTTGTAATTTGTTTACAAGCATATTCAATATTGAGCAAACTTGAAGTTTACGCCGTCATGGCTTGTATCAGCCATAATTGAAGTTATACTTCAGTGTTTGCTCTATGATCTTAGAAGAGGGTTATTTAGGTAGCAATGATCTATTCCTTGGAAAACTATCTTATATTCTTCAATTTTAAACTTATGTGTACATAGGCTTATGATATTTAGTTAGAAATAAAGCTGAGATGTTGGGAATTGCTAGAGTAGGTTTCTGGAGTTTGAGGTGAAAATTCCTTGTAGTGGTGATAATAATAAAAGATTACAAACAATAACGTGGATAAGTTAGGGGAATTAAAAGCATTTTAGATGTTATTGTGGTTGACTTTTTGATAGGTTATGTATTGTTACTGTGTTATATAATCATAATGATAATAAACGACAGTCAGGGGAGTCTTGAGAGTCAGTTAGTCACAGATTTAGTTAGTTAGGTTTATAGCCATTGGAGTCACTGCTGATATATAGACGGCCCACTTGTAATTCAGATTGTGTGAATAATAATGTTGCATATCTAATCCCTCTGATTTCTCTGTATTCCTTCTGTTCTCCTCTCTGCCCTCTTAGTTCCCTCTATTTCTCTCTCTCTCTTTCCTCTGTTCGAATTACTATTCTGTAACACTATGTGGTCAAGTAGTGTCATAATACTCTGGTCCTTATTATAAGATTCACTTTGTAGTTTAATTTCTTGATTGAAATGGGTCTTATATTAAGGCCCAAAGGCAGTATGTTTTCCTTTATAAAAGAAATATGAAACATAGATAGTAGGATACTTCGCCATCCTAGTATTGTCTTACTTGACCTCTCACTGAAGGCCAAAGCATGTAGTAATACTAGTATTAGACATGAAAATATCTGTTTCTACGTTATGGTTTTAGTCTTTTAGCTGATTTAACTGTATTGTATGGCAAAGTTTGTTGCCATAACTTTGTTTTATGAATACAATCTACTGCATGAATTGATCAGCATTTCCTTGTGCAAGCATTACAAGATGTGTGCCATTCGTATTGTTTACAATATTTCATTGCTCATATAGAATGAAACATCCAACTGAGTGCTTGCATTTGTATACTTCATACTATGATAAATGAAAAGCAATCCAAAAAGTTGTTAGGAGTTTGTACAATTTTTTTTTTCTGCCCAATAGTGACATGACTCAACCATCGCTACTCACTCAAGTGCTTGATTGGTGTAGCCATTATTATTCTGCAACAGAACTTAGTTCCATATAAAAAATTCAGCAGAGATAGCATTTAGATGATTAAAGAAGAAGGCCTAGATTTTTTCCCCTTCTTGCCAAAGAAATTTTATTTACTGTATGGAAATCTACAAAAATAAAAAGGTAGTGCCTAAAGCAGGCTTCTCAGAGTGTCCACGTCAGCCTCTAATTTGGAATATTCTTGCTGGCATGTTTTCTATCTGCATGTCTGTTACAGTTATGCTCTCATTCCACCACGTTCAAGGGCAGTTTTTATCTTTTTGTCTACACGGTTATGTTCTCTGTCGACCACAGGGGCAGTTTTTATAAGATGGATACAAACTGATCAGGGGCTGGTAATATGCCCCCTGAATGTGCAGACCGAGAGCATTACTGTAACAACCTTAAAGTATGAACAAAGATACTTGGAAGTTAATGATGATGCGAGAAGACGCTCCATGCTAGGAAAGATAACGAAAGCGCATGGTAAATTAATACGCGGTTATAATTACTTGCATGTTCCCATAGAGAACTATGATATAAATACGCATTATCGGCAGATAAAAGTTGTATCTGTTTGCATGTTACTTATACATTAACACACTACTCATTATATGGAGATAATGATGGTGCCCGACCAAGTACTTGTATCTGTTTGCAAGCTATTTCTTTGTCAGTCATTTTTTTTTGGGGGACTTGGAGGTAGTTTCCTGAATAGCACGGCTATGCTCTCAGTCCACCAAGGGTGCAGTTTTTATCTTTCAGTCTGCATGCCATTTTTTTGTTAGTGTTTTTTTTTTTTGGGACTTGGAGGTAGTTTCCGGAGTGGTAGTTTCTGTGTTTCCCATGATATCGGTGGGGTATATGGAGGTGGAAGCAACTCTATATATAGAGTGGCTACTTCCCTGTTGCTGACTTTTTGTGTGTGTTATTTGGTTTCTGCCTGATTGTTATTCTGCCTTGCCTCATGGGTCCTTCTCTTACAATCAGCCCTTCATTGAAGAAGTTGTTCGCCAAGTAAGTCCATTCTCTTGGTGCAACTTTACCATTTGATTGTCTTTATTCTTACTTTTCCTGCATGTCTTTGGTTTTATTCATATTTTGGGTTTGCAACTGATTCCATGGTTAATAAAATCTCATCTTCACAATGTAAAAGCCCTTTTGAAAGGAAGTTTTCATAGTAACGACTGGATTTACCTAGTGATGAGTCCATGGAATCCGTATGAAAATTTTTAACAATGAAAACTGAATGCATGAAATATAGAACTAAGGCGTCATTACTATGAAAACTTTCTTTCAAAGATTCTCACAGTTCAGAAAGCTTAATGTGCACATTGCCATATGAAAAACAAAGCTTACAATGTTCACAGTTTTGATTGTTAAAATAGATTGTTATTTTTATTCTCCAAAATCGTCTTTCCCATTCAGTCTTGCTTTCTTGCTTCTTGATGCAGAACAGATTGCAGATTGCTTTAGTTTTTTGTGATATTATTTATCACTTGAAACAAGCATTATAAGCCTTTGATTTTGCATGAGGAATCGTGCAAGATATTTCAAGTATGTTGCACGAGGAATCAAAACATCATGTATCAAGTATTTCCAAAATTAAGATTTTTCAATATTTCTGCAATCAAAGAAAAGGCACGGCATGTGTTCTACATACTTTTCTTCTTGATGCAAAACATAATTAGCATTCTTTAATATAAAATTACTGGACATAAATAAGATTTCATCAACTGCATTGTTTTGTTTCATGTTGTTATCAGAAGCCTTTGGGCAGATATAAACCATTCAATATAATTTTGATTTTGTAATTTTATGGTATTGCATCTTGATGGTGCATCACTTGATTCTGTTTACTACTTGATTAGTACTTTTGTTGCACAGGTCCTCTATTGGCCATAGACCTATAATTTGGATATTTTAAGTTTGCCATGAGTCCAACCAAATAGGAACATAATGAGTCCATGAGCCCAACCAAATGGTAATAGACCTATGATTTTATTGCACGGGTCCTCTGTTGTTAATAGACCTATAATTTTATATGACATATTTATGTGTATTTAAAATTAAACATTTTTCATTCAGCCATTAAGTTAGGAGCTTAAATGAATAACCTATGCTATCTAGCCATTGTCAATATTCTATAATGACGGACTTGAAATGGATTCCATTTATTTTTTCACTAAAATCTCGTTTTCATATGTGGCAGGAGAAGTGATTGAGTTCATGCAACTTAGATGCCATAAGGTTCCTAAATATCTATCTTTTCTCGTTGGATTTTATTTTTCTTTTATATTAATATGTTCATGTTGTTGACCATTGTATCTCTTAACATTTTTATTTACATAATTTCCATCTAATTAACTATAAAAACTTTGGAGAGAGCTTAACTTCCCTCTTTCAAATTAAGAGTCAATAGCTAATGAAGAATGCAATTCAAATCCCAAACAACTTGAATGGTAGGATGTGTGATAGAGTAAATTAGCATAATATCTGCATGAGCGTCTTTCAATTTGCATGTTGGGCTTCCATATTAAGGTACTTAATCAGTGTAGTCAAAGGTTGCTTAGGCAAGGAATTAAACTTGGGCATTAAACTTACAGGTGCTTTGTTAAAGTCATTAATATTTTTATCCTTGTTTTAGAATTTGACTGAGATTTGTCTTTTTGAATGATGGGATCAATTGATTATCAGCTAAGCCTAATTCTTGTATGCTCGCTAGATTATCTATTTATATATTTAAATAATGATGAATGCTTTAATGTTTGTATTTTAATGTTTCTATTTTAAACAATCATAGCTCCTATCCAATTAGACCTGAAGTAATGATTTAATTAAATTGTTCCTCTAAGTTTAAAATTAAGATTAGAGAGGTAGTTGCGATTTTACAAATTTTTATAAAGGTTTTTATAAGTTTAGATGAGGTTTTCGCAATTTTTCATTAGAATTTCATAAGTTGCAAATCAAAATTCACAAAATTTTATAAGGCTTTTATAAGTTTGGATAAGGTTTTCACAAGTTGTCAAAAAAATTTCACAATTTCTTTAAAGAATTTTACCAGTTGTAAATTTGAATTCACAAGCTCTGGTAAGGTTTTCACAAGTTATTAAAATAATTTCATTGCTTTCTTAAAGAATTTCACAAGTTGCAAATTTTGATTCATAATATTTAATAAAAGTTTTACAAGTTCTGATTTAGCTATGGAACTATGAGAAAAATTTTGTTATCCATGATAGATTTTTAATTGAATAAGTTAACTCCTTTGTATCTTGGATAAGTGAGGAAATAAGATTTGTTATGTTAAATATTTGGAAATGTTTTATTATTCATGATAGCTTTTAATGATTTAGATTCAATCTTTTTTATTATGAATAATAATTGTTTTATAAGGAATGAATTTATTTTAGTATAACTATTAACAATTCAAATATCAATATTAATGACTTTTGCTTGCAAAATGCCAAAAAAAAAAAAAAAGACTTACCTGAGGTCTGGTGAAAGTTATTAGAAAATATGTAACAAATATCTCGTTTATAATTTTAACATCATTATTAACAATTTAAGTATTAATATTGATGGCTTTTGCTTAAAAAAAAAAGAGTTCTAGTAAAAGTTATTAGAAAATATTCAATAAATACCACATTTACTATTTTAATATCACTATTAAAAACTCAAGTATTTATATTGTCAACTTTTACTTAAGAAATTTAAAAGATATATATTAGGCCATTTTTTATAACTTTAGTGCCACTGGTCCCAACGTCAGAGCTTTAGTTGTCGGTCACTGACAAGGACATTGGAACTCTAGTGATAGGCCACCGGCAACAACATGCAAGTAATTTTAGGGATTTTTTTTAAAATAAAAAAATAACAGCATTTATATAATTTCATACATTTATCAACATTTTCAAAATTCTAAATAAGTCAATTTGGAATTATTGAAATCCATCACTATTATTTATCTTTTACATATTTTGAAAGTATTTTTTTTATCATTTTTCATTTTTTAAAATCCATTTATTCTTTTCTTTTTTTGTATTTGATACACACACATTTATAAACAACTATTTTTAAAACCCATATCAAATGATTTTTCTTAACAAACCCCATTTGCCATTTTGCCTACGTTCTCTTAAAGTCTAGATAATTAAGCTCTATTTGTGTATTTTACTTAAATAAATATTTCTATAATATATAAATAATTATAATATTTTAGGTGGGAAAATATTTTAAATACTTTTATTTAATCCCACCAAATCCTTATTAAATTCTTTCTATATTCAAATAACAGCATGGTAATTTCCAATTACCATAAAATAATTCCATTAAATTCAACTCAACATTAATAAATACATTAACTTCAAATTTTAACCATATTTTTATGTTAAACTATTCTCTTTATTTTATGCTTCTAAATTTTCTCTAAACCTCAAGTTACTTAATAAATTATATCCTAATAGTACTTAATTACTATAAATAAAAATTAGGATATTATATTTTGTCCATAAGGTAGATCAATGGCTACCCTTCCGATTAAAAATTTTTTAAAAAAATGCCACATTACCATATATGTGACATATCCCAATATAGCTTCCATAAATGTTAGAAGGTTTAATTAGAGAGGATGATTGGTGTTATTTTGTAAATTTAAATTGTGTAGTTTAAATTCAACTCATTCCCTTATAGTTTGTGTTGGCAAGTTAAATGCCTTAAGGAGTGTCAACTTGAGCGGGGGTGTTAGAAGGTTTTATTTTTTAGGATGATTAGTCTTAATCACCTAGTTATTAATGACCCTAAAGCTCTATATAAAGGGTATTAGTCCATAGGTTAAGAATGTGAAGGAATATTGATCCGCAATGTAAAAGGGATATGATAACGTGTATTTCTCTTTAAAGAGGAAAGTCTCTCTCAAGTACTTCCCTAAATGAAAATAGTTCATTTCTTTTAAGTGAGGGGTGATTAGTGGTAAATCCAAATGGGTTTCAAATGGATGTATGAGCATATTGCTTTTTTATGAATAGTACATAATTCTTCATTTTTCTCCATATATTATTTTCCAATCACTTTATTTAATAATAAAAGATCCAAGCCATCACTCCAACATAACTTGAATATAGCTGGTTCTTTTAGGTACTTGAATTTTTTCTATTTGTCCCGTCCATTCACAATTATTGTTCTTGTGAATGTGTTAGTAACTCTTAACCTCTAACAACCAAATTCAACGTTGTAAAAAAAATGAATTGGGAAGGGATTTGTGTTATGATTTTTAGAACTCCAAGCGTATGAGTGCAGATTTTTACTATATTCAAGGTAAGTAAAGCAATTTTTTTTATTGAAAAAGCAAACTTAATTTGAAAAAGCTCAAAATCTCATGGATTATGGTGCACTCAATTATGTTATGATGCATTATAAGCTTTTATGATGGATCATCTACAACAAACCATCGATGGTATATTATTGTTGTTGTTGTTATTGTCTTAATATACATACTAAACATATAGTAAATTTTATCTTATTTAACATATATCATATTTGGTTCACCTGCAGAACGCATAAACTTTGATATTCTAATTTAACAATTAAAAATAAGGTTAGAGTATATTTTTGGTTATTTATATTTGTTTCAAATAAAATTTTAATCCCTTAAATTTGTAAAGTACATTTTTAATCTCTAGATGTTAATATCATTAGTTTTATATAACAAAAAATACTGACTCATCAAACAAAAAATGATCACTATGCGACTCAATGCTTACATTTTAATGCTAATTGGCATACTAGTTGGAATAAAAGGAGGAAAAAAAAACTTCTAAAATTAAAAAAAGAGAGGAAAACCTAGTCACCCAATCTAAGAAATTGCCATTATCTCCGGTTACGGTTGATTTCTCTGCCATATGCTTCAAGGCACTCGTAGTCCCCAGGTTAATGTCCAAATCCACCTAAGAAGTATATGCAAAAAGAGTAATGTTCTTCTATTTTTTTTTATTTCAATGTGATCTTAAAAATTTTAAAATGTAGTAATTTGATCTTAATTGACTTTATTATGCTGACGTGGCATGTCCATGTGCATCCAACCCATTTTTTTCACACCTCACATTTACAAGGATGAAAAAAAAAAAGGAAAATGGCTGTGAGGTCCCAAGGGACCCAATTAATAGCAAAGAAGTCCCAAGTCAAATTGCTCATGCAGAAAAGTCCTAAGGGACTTTTTTGTTATTAATTTCCTATGTAAAAAGACCATCCTGCCCCCAAAGAATAAAATAAGAAAAACACACAGGAAATTGAAAACACAGAAAGAGAAAATGGAGAAAGAGTAGATGAACAGAAAGAAATGGATTTTTCTCGCCTCTCTTCACGCATCAAGCTGGGGTTTGCAGAAATTTTTTTACGTTCTTGAGTTTCAATGGCCATTGTTGGGTCTTCTTCTTCTTCTTCATCAAAACAATCCTGATTGTTTTGATGAATTGAAGTCAGACAGACCTAAGAAGGGTTGGAGACTCCTTACTGGAGACTTCGCTGAGCTCTGTGATCGATGTGGGTGACTAATTTACTATTTTGTTGACTCATACGGTGTGTTTTTTGGGGTTAAGTTTGGATTTTTGTTTTTTAAAATTTTATGTGATTCATTATGCACAAGATTGGGAATATTTGAGGTTTCTGGGTTTTAGTATCGCTTTTGTTAAGGCTTGCAGCTTCTCTATTTTGAAATTTTGCAGTTGAAATGGTTGTTATAGCATAAGTTTGCATTTTGCTTGTCTTGTATTGCGTATCACTTTTACTAGACGAGTGGAAAAATTGATTTTGTGGCTTTGTCATGAATGCGTGGGGTCTCATCTATTTTAGCGAATGTCCAGAATTTAAACATGAACCAAGTATGTCTATTATAGTTGTAAATATTTTAGACTAAAGATGCATTGTTGAATGAGAATTTGTTTAACAATTAGAATTTGTTTAACTGTCTAATAGTGATTTTTGAAACACCATGCTAATGGGGAACTAGATTGAAACCTTAGGTATAAAATGATTATTGTTTAGCATGTTGAAGTTGTATCTGATGTGATTGAGAGATTTTTGGAATATTATAAGTTGAATAAGAAGTCATGGATATGGGAATCTATTGTCGTTTGTTGTGAGAAATTAATGTCCATGCAAGTTTTTTGCTTACTTTAAGGGTTCTAAGTATCACGCTTGCAGAATTATCAATATCGCAGAATTGGTTGCGCAAAAATTTTGATGAACTAGAAGCAGCTTCGCTAAACTAATACTTTGTGTACGAACTCGTGGTTTTGGGTCAAGGATGAAGTAAAACTAGCATTTAGGAATTGATAGCTATAACATCCATACTATTTACTAATATCTAGGACTGATTTTGATGCTTGGCTATAGAGTATGTCTTTGTTCAGAAAACAAATACCAGAGCTCAGAAATTATTATTTCTTTGTCAGGTACAATGATGATGGTTTTGAGGTGGTAATGTATCCATAGTAAATGGTTTTCTGGCGTGATTGTTTCTTCTTAATTAATAGATATGTTAAAATGAACTTAATCTGATGTGAATTCCTGTATCTAGATTCAAATTGATTATTGGGAATAGATGCCATTGTTTTATGATTTCTGACCTAGTTTGATAAACTAATGGGTTTTGGGTCTTCTTGGGTAGAATTATCAAGCTTAAAGATAGAAGTAAATGGCTGGACCTAGGATTACTCATGCTACCTTGAAAGGGCCAAATGTTATGAAGGAGATATGTAATGGTTTCATACTTTCTCTTGCTGAGTTCTGGACTTTATTGTTGGCTTTGTTATTTCATTTCAGGATCTCTCCTTACCCTATTTCTCCCTCCCCGATCGAATGTTCTGCAGGAAAACCCAACAGAAGAGGATTTAGAGAGAGTTAGTCACAAGGTTTTTTTGATACAGAGATGGACGAGAAGCTTGCGGGTATATTTGAACTTGTTAGATCCCTAAAATTTCCATTAATGCGATTCAAAACCTGAGCTAGTCATTCTATATTATTTAGCAGGTTTTTGCATGCTTCTTTTGGTTAATTGTTGTGGAAATTTTGGGAATCAAATCACATATTAAGTGTTAGAAGGAAGTTTATGTATTAGTGAATCTAAGGCATCATACATGGTTGCTGTGAGTTCAAATTAGTCTGGATGATGGCTTGTTTCGTCTAGCATTGCTCTGTTATTGGTGAGAACACGTTGAAATAATAATTAAAAATTGTTGTTAATGCGTGCAGTTGTAGTTTTAAATATGACTGTTATAGTTGTTAGTACGATTCCTTATTTCTGAGAAATGTAATTGTAAACATAAATCAGTTCGTGAAGAGAAATGGCTTATGGTTTGTTTACAACTTCATGAGTAAGTTTTAACAACTTGGAAAGCTTCATTTACAACCTTTTCAGTTTCCATTTTTACCATCAGTTGAGTTAATCCGGAATTGGCGTATGCTGTGTTTACAACTTCCTGAGCGCGTTTTAACAACTGCGACAGCTTCATTTACAACCTTATAAGTTTAAATGTTTAAGATCACATAGACCAAGTGAGAAATGGCGTATGGTGTGTTTAAAACTTCATGAGTACGTTTTAACAACTTGTAAAGCTTCATTTACAACATTTTCAGTTTCCATGTTTACCATCAGTTGAGTTAATCCGGAATTGGCATATGTTGTGTTTACAACTTCCTGAGCGCGTTTTAACAACTATGACAGCTTCATTTACAACCTTATAAGTTTAAATGTTTAAGATCACATAGACCAAATGAGAAATGGCGTATGGTGTGTTTACAACTTCATGAGTACGTTTTAACAACTTTTAAAGCTTCATTTACAACCTTTTTCAGTTTCCATTTTTACCATCAGTTGAGTTAATCTAGAATTGGCGTATTCTGTGTTTACAACTTTCTGAGTGCGTTTTAACAACTGTGACAGCTTCATTTACAACCTTATAAGTATAAATGTTTAAGATCACATGGACCAAGTGAGAAATGGCGTATGGTGTGTTTACAACTTCATGAGTACATTTTAACAACTTGTAAATCTTCATTTACAACATTTTCAGTGTCCATTTTTACCATCAGTTGAGTTAATCTAGAATTGGCGTATTCTGTGTTTACAACTTTCTGAGCGCGTTTTAACAACTGAGACAGCTTCATTTACAACCTTATAAGTTTAAATGTTTAAGATCACATGGACCAAGTGAGAAATGGCGGATGGTGTGTTTACAACTTTATGAGTACATTTTAACAACTTGTAAAGCTTCATTTACAACCTTTTCAGTTTCCATTTTTACCATCAGTTGAGTTAATCTAGAATTGGCGTATTCTGTGTTTACAACTTTCTGAGCTCGTTTTAACAACTACAACAGCTTCATTTACAACCTTATAAGTTTAAATGTTTAAGATCACATGGACCAAGTGAGAAATGGCGTATGGTGTGTTTACAACTTTATGAGTACATTTTAACAACTTGTAAAGCTTTATTTACAACCTTTTCAGTTTCCATTTTTACCATCAGTTGAGTTAATCTAGAATTGGCGTATTCTTTGTTTACAACTTTCTGAGCACGTTTTAACAACTGCGACAGCTTCATTTACAACCTTATAAGTATAAATGTTTAAGATTACATGGACCAAGTGAGAAATGGCGTATGTTGTGTTTACAACTTTATGAGTACATTTTAACAACTTGTAAAGCTTTATTTACAACCTTTTCAGTTTCCATGTTTATCATCAGTTGAGTTAATCCGGAATTGGCGTGTGCTGTGTTTACAACTTCCTGAGCGCGTTTTAAAAACTGCGACAACTTCATTTACAACCTTATAAGTTTAAATGTTTAAGATCACATGGACCAAGTAAGAAATGGCGTATGGTGTGTTTACAACTTCATGAGTCCGTTATAACTACTTCGAAAGCTTTATTAACAACCTTTCAATTTCTATGGTTAACGTCAGATGAACTAAACCGAAATTGCCTTATGCTGTGTTTATAACGTCATTAGTACATTTTAACAACTTGTACAGCTTCATTTACAACCTTTTCGCTTTCCATATTGTAACATCAGATGAACTAATCTGGAATTGGCTTATTCTGTGTTTACAACTTCCTGAGTGCGGTTTAACAACTTTGGAAGCTTTATTTACAATCTTTTCAGTTTCCATGGTTAACATCAGATGAACTAATCTGGAATTGGCTTATGCTGTGTTTACAACTTCATGAGTCTGTTATAACTACTTCGAAAGCTTTATTAACAACCTTTTCAGTTTGCCATGGTTAACGTCAAATGAACTAATTAATAAGATGACATGAACCAAGTCACATGTATCGCTTATTCAGTACATTAAGATAAGATGAAGCAAGTCAGAAATGCTATTGTCATTTTTTTACAACTTGTTCAATTTGGTGTAATAACATTTTTGGTCACATTCACTTTCCATATTGTAACATCAGATGAACTAATCCGGAATTGGCTTATTCTGTGTTTACAACTGCCTGATGCGGTTTAACAACTTTGGAAGCTTTATTTACAACCTTTTCAGTTTCCATGGTTAACATCAGATGAACTAATCTGGAATTGGCTTATGCTGTGTTTACAACTTCATGAGTCCGTTATAACTACTTCGAAAGCTTTATTAACAACCTTTTCAGTTTGCCATGGTTAACGTCAGATGAACTAATCAATAAGATGACATGAACCAAGTCACATGTACAGCTTATTCAGTACATTAAGATGAGATGAAGCAAGTCAGAAATGCCATTGTCATTTTTTTACAACTTGTTCAATTTGGTGTAATAACATTTTTTGTCACATTCACAACATCATGCGTCTTCTTGGCCCATGGCGTCAGTTGACATGACATCAATCATATCACCAGCTTCTTTACAACATCTTCTGCATATCTTCTTGGCCCATGCCATCACCAGTTGTTCTTTACAACAGCTTGTGCATATTTTGACAGAAACTGACTCATACTTTGACAAGTCGTACTGCATATTTTCACAAACAGTTCAGTCTTATTAACAACAAGATTTGGGACAACTTATTGCATTTCATCTTCTCTACCATTTAAAAACTTCCCTCCCACATGAAAGAAACATACTAGATTTTCCCCCGAACAACTTCCCATCTTTTATGACAATATGAAACACAACCTGCGTATTAACAATTGCATCACGAATAATAACAACTACGAAAGATAATATTAACAACAATAATTTTATATCAACTCACGATTTTCTTATCACAAAAACCACCATCATATTCATTCAATCCTACCTAAAATTGATCAATTCCTCTGTTACATATCACAAAACCAGATCAATCCCTCAGTTATCTTTCTGAAACACAGCACATGTTCTGTAATAACAACAACAACAACTAAATTTACAACTCCTACAAAACATATTAACAAGAATATTTTTATTATCATTTCAACGTTTTCTGATGAATCAACCCCACCACATTCAACTATTTCAATTACAAACAACTCAAACCCTCTGTAACCAACTACAAAAACAGAGCACATTAACATCCTTATTATCCAACCATATTGAAAACCCCAACTTCAATGATGAAGTTCATATTTTTAGCAAAATTTTAGCATTACTAATATATCTCCTACCACATAGTTTACTATTCACCAAAAGCTCCAACCTTTGATTAACCAATATAAAATGAAAAAACAGAATTTATTCTTTTCAAAAATCATTCAATCGCATCAGATACAACTTCAACATGCTAAACAATAATCATTTTATACCTAAGTTTTCAATCTAGTTCCCCATTAGCATGGTGTTTCAAAAATCACTATGAGGCAGTTAAACAAATTCTAATTGTTAAACAAATTCTTATTCAACAATGCATCTTTAGTCTAAAATATTTACAACTATAATAGCCATACTTGGTTCATGTTTAAATTCTGAACTTCCGCTAAAATAGATGAGACCCCACGCATTCATGACAAAGCCACAAAATCAATTTTTCCACTTGTCTATTAAAAGTCATACGCAATACAAGACAAGCAAAATGCAAACTTATGCTATAACAACCATTTCAACTGCAAAATTACAAAATAGAGAAGTTGCAAGCCTTAACAAAAGCGATACCAAAACCCAGAAACCTCAAATATTCCCAATCTTGTGCATAGTGAATCACATAAAATTTTAAAAAACAAAAATCCAAACTTAACCCCAAAAAACACATTGTATGAATCAACAAAATAGTAAATTAGTCACCCACATCGATCACAGAGCTCAGCGAAGTCTCCAGTAAGGAGTCTCCAACCCTTCTTAGGTCTTTCTGACTTCAATTCTTTACAATCAGGATTGTTTTGATGAAGAAGAAGAAGAAGAAGACCCAACAATGGCCATTGAAACTCAAGAACGTAAAAAAATTTCTGCAGACCCCAACTTGATGCGTGAAGAGAGGCGAGAAAAATCCATTTCTCTTTCTGTTTATCTACTCTTTCTCCATTTTCTCTTTCTGTGTTTTCTCTTTCCTATATGTTTTTCTTATTTTATTTTTTGGAGGTAAGATGATCTTTTTACATAAGAAATTAATAGTAAAAAAGTCCTTGCATGAGCAATTTAAGTTGGGACTTCTTTGGGTGCTTTAAGCTCACAACCATTTTCCCAAAAAAAAAAAACGTATCCCTCGTCTTCTTCTTCCGTCCTCCCCAACCCCGACGGCGGCAGCGCCGAAGCAAAACTACAGCAAGATCGAAAAATTGTCGCTGGCCAATGAGAAAGTCAGAAAGTCCTAGCTCACTTGCTCAGTTTCTAGTTTTCATCACGCTTTGGCTTCACACTCTTCAAGCTTCAATTTGATTCATTCGGCGAAGTGAAGAAGCATTGAAGCATCGCAGATACCCCTCTTTCAATTTCATTCTTCCCAGTATGCTTTCTTCTGCTTCTGCAAGGTACTCCTTCTCCAAATTTCCTCTCTCTGCTACTTGTACCTTCTTTCTCTCTTTCCCTTCTTCTCTTACTCTCATATGTCATCTTCATTCCCATTTCCCAAATCCCAACAGCCTCAATGACGCTGTTGCTACAGTCAGTCGCATGCTAAACATGCGTCCCCTGCCATCCAGACGCCGTATCACTAAGATTTTAGGGTCTATAGTGAAGATGAAACATTATCCCCATGTTATCTCACTTCTCGCACAAGCCGAGACTAATGGCTTCACGCCAGATTTATTTGACCTGAACATCTTGATTAATTGCCACTGCCACGTTGGTCAGATGGATTTTGCCTTCTCTACATTGGGAAAAATTTTCAAGTTGGGTTATCAACCTGACACTGTAACTTTGACTACACTAATAAAAGGACTGTGCTTTAACCAAAATGTTGGCAAAGCCCTCGATTTCTATGATGACATAATGGCCAAAGGTTTCCAGTTAAATGGAGTCACTTATGGAACATTAATAAATGGGCTATGTAAGATGGGGAAAACAAGATCTGCGATTAAGTTGATGCATAATATGGGAAAAAAGTCAGTTAAGCCTAATGTCGTTGTCTACAGCACAATAATTGATGCCCTTTGTAAAGACGGACTTGTCAATGATGCACTCAACTTTTATTTTGAAATGATTGATCATGGGGTATCTCCAGATGTTGTTACTTATAGTAGTCTAATCCATGGCTTCTGTAGCATGGATCAGTGGGAAGAAGCAAATCAATTACTCAGTGAAATGATGTCGAAAGGCATCCACCCTAATGTTTGGACCTTTAACATCATAGTTGATGCGTTATGTAAAGATGGAAGGATAATAGAAGCTCAAGGTGTATTTGCTAGGATGTTTAAGAGTGATCAGAGACCTGATGTTGTTACCTACAATTGTTTGATGAATGTGCATTGTTTGTCTAATGATATCACTGAGGCTAAGGAAGTTTTTAATAGGATGATAAAAAATGGTTTGGCACCAGACCTTGGTTGCTATAATATTTTGATCAGTGCATACTTCAAGATGAACATGGTGGATGAAGCCATGGGCCTTTATAAGGAATTACATTCCAAAAAATTGGTTCCCAATGTTGTAACCTATAACTGTGTTATTGATGGCTTGCTCAAATCACAAAGAGTCTCATGCGTGCAAGATATTATTTATGAGATGAATGATAAGGGTCTTCACCCTAATATAATCACTTACAGTATGTTGTTAGATGCATTTTGCAAATGGGGACATCTTGACAAGGCAATCACATTATTTAGGCAAATTGTCAATCAAGGATTTCAACCTGACGTGAAGACCTACACTATACTTATTGATGGTTTGTGCAAAGGTGATAGATTAAATAATGCGTGGGAGATTTTTCGGTATCTTTTGGCCAAGGGTTATCATCTAGATGTTCATATATATACTGCTATGATTCTTGGATTTTGTAAACAGGGTTTGCTTAATGAAGCCAAGTCCTTGCTTGATAGAATGGAAGAGAACAATTGTCTCCCTGATTCCGTAACTGTCAATATCATTATTCGATTTCTTCTTGAAAACAATGACAATAACAAGGCGGTTAAGCTTCTCTGTGGAATGATTGATAGAGGCTTGTTGAAGAAATAAAACAAGGTGGGATACTGTAGCTCAAATTCTCGTTCCACGAATATTCATCTTTAGCTAGCACGAGTGGTTAGCAAAGGCTTGTACATCTTGGAGTGAATTTTCACAATTAAATGACTGGTTTTACAAGCCTAATGTATAGTTGTTGTTGTGTTGAATTTCTTTTTTTAGATGCCTGTTCAATATAGAACAACTTGATGTTCATGCTATTAGAACATGTATTAGCCAAAATTGAAATCGTTCTTTAGTGGTTGCCTTGTGATATTGAAAAGGGTTTAGTACAGCAATAAGTTCCTCGTAAAACTATATCATATATTGAAACCCGTGCTTATAATGAGTTTATAAGTCCGAATTTTAACCGTATGTGTACATAGGCTTATATCTGGTTACAAGTAAAGCTAAGATGCTGAAATTTGACAGAGGAGCAAATTTCTTGAGTTGTAAGGTGAAAATTTTCTGTAAAGTGCCTAAGTTAGGGGGATGGAAAACAGCAGCAGTCAGTAGGCTGATGAATTTTAGCTTATTTTGGGTGACTTTTTTAGAGGTTATGTACTGTTATATGTAGTCAAGTATCATATGATTCTGTCGGGATGATGGTATAGCCAAAATCGCTTGATGATGATTTTATAACATGATCGTATCAAGTATCCCTGTGAGTAATTTGTTTTGGCATGCAAGTTTAGCTAAGATATCAATAATAGCAAAAGCCTTATCCCATTAAGTGGTTACACGGATTTCTTGACACCATTGTGCTCGGTCTGAGACCAATTCTTTCCATAAGCCACTCAGTGAGATATTGTGCATTCCTAATATAATTTGATAATTGTGTTAGGCCACTTATTGACAAATAACTCTAGCAAATTTCAAATGTGTGCAATTGTTTTTTGTGAGAATATAAGTGCTGGCTTTACTTGCAACAGAATGTATGACTTGGAAAATTGTTTATGTTAGCAAATCATTGTTTTGTTCCATGTTGATGCACTGTTTCCTTTAGATGAGAGCAAGAGAATGTCCGGAATGCAAGACCTCTGGTTCTTCATTCTCCCTTCTATTTTGTTTCTGACTGCATTTGAAAAGTGGGTGGGAATAGCTTGTCTTTCATTGAAAAGGCAAGACATGCTTTGAATGTATTTTGAAAACTATATGTCTTCTTGAGTATAAATTTGTGCTGGAGACAAGAACATGGATTGGAGGGTTTTATTGATGGAGGTCCTCCTCCTAGTTTTCGTCTCCATCAGGAATAGCTGAAGTTTCTTCTCTATCATTGATAATGGAAGTTTGAATTTTATAAGAGGATGAATAGTGGGATTTTACATGCATATAGTGTGATGTATGATTGTCATTATGGTGAATTTCTTTACAATCGTATTCAATAGTGAACTAGCTTGAAGTTTATGCTATCATGTCTTGTATCAGCCAAAATTGAAATTATACTTTAGTGTTTGCTTTGTGATCTTATAAAAAGAGTTGTTTAGTGATCAAAGATCAATTCCTTGGAAAACTATCTCACATACTTGAATTTTAAACTTATGCGTACATAGGCTGCTGACATTTTGTTAGAAATAAAGATGAGATGTTGAAAATTGCTTGAGGAGTAGGTTTCTTAGAGTTTAAGGTGAAAATTCCCTGTAGTAATAACAATAGAACAAGGAATACATGGATAAGTAAAGGGATTGAAAAAGATTTTAGATTTTGTTATGGTTTACTTTTTGAGTGGTTATGTACTGTTACTATGCGGTCAAGCATCATATGTTTCCAATAGGAAGATGATACGGCCAAAACCACCCAATGATGATTGTGAAGTATGATTGTTTCAGGTATCACAGAAAGTAATTGGTTCTGGCATGGAAGTTTTAGCTGACATGTTGTGCATTCCTGAAAAGTAATTTGGTCATTGTGTTTGGCAAGTAATTAACTAATAATTCTTTCAAATTTCAAATATATGTAATTTTCTTTTGTGAGAAAATATGTTGGTTTGGCTTGCAACAGAATGTTTGGCCTTCTGAAAATTGTTTATGATGGGAAATTATTGTTTTGTTCCATGCTGATTCACTTCTTCCTTTCTATTTCCTTCCTTTTTTAGTGTGGAAAAGGCATGTTTTTGTTTGAGGAAGCAAGGTAGGCTGTGAAAGTATTATGTAAACTAAATGTCTGAGTTTAAAATTTTTTGATGGAGAAAAGATCATAGATTGTAATGTTTTGTTGCTGAAGATCCTCCTACAGTTTTTTTTTTCTTTTTCTTTATCAGAAATAGCTCAAGCTTCTTCTCTATCAATGATACTGGAATTTATAAGTTTAAAGAGGATGATAAAGTAATGTTTAAACCATGCTAGATCACTGCATTTGAGGGATATAATGAAATATGAAATATACATGGTAGAATAATTTAGCAATCCTAATTTTCTCTTAATTGACATCTCCCTAAAGACTAAAGCACATAGTACCAGTAGCATAGACTCTTGAAAATCCCTGTATCTATGATTTGTATTCTGCCTCCATGATTCTATATGCTGATTTTGTTCAATAAGTGGCTGTAACCTATTCTATACGAGCATCACCAAATGTGTCCCTTGCATATTGTTTGAAGTATTTCGTTCCTCAGTAGAATGAAACACAGTAATAGTAGTACTGATATATGATAATATCAGTTTCTAAGGTGAAAATTCCCTGTAGTACACTCAGCACAGCCACCTCACCATCTTGAGGCACGTCATAAATCCACGTCACTCGCTCCTTCTCTCTTCCTCACTCCTGTCCCTCCCTCTCGTCATCCCTACCTATTCAAGCTGCAGAATAGGCTGAGAAGCCCCTGCAGAATCCAAGGGAAGAATAAAAAAAATATCATTATATTAGTTAAATTCTCCATATTCTATTATTTAATCTGATCATTTGACAACTAATAAGGCCATAATAATTAAAAAAATTGATCTAGAGTTGAAAAATAGCATTTTATCATCATCATCATCATCTTTGTTATTATCTTTATACTGTATATTGTTAGGATTAGTATCACGATATATGCAGTTTAATTTCAACTAAAGATTTGATGCACATCTTATCAAAGAATAATTTCATTGTGGGGTAAAACAAAAACCGGGACTGGGATCTTAAGGGTGATCCCGGTTCTCATCCCGGTCCCAGACGGGATGGGGGATTCTTGGATCAAAATGTCTGGGACCGGGCTGGATGATCTGGATTGTAAAACATTGAACACCCCTTATGATTTGTATTATGCCTCCATAATTTGATATGCTGATTTTGTTCAATAAGTGGTTGTAACCTATTATATATGAGCATTACCAAATGTGTCCCTTACATGTCGTTTGAAGTACTTCATTCCTCAGTAGAATGTAGCATCCAACTGAGTGCTTGGGTTTTAAAGGATTTTTTCAAGTAGATCCTGTATCTAAAGAATTTGTGGTGCAAATTCGCTCCTAAAATATATACAATTTTTTAGCAATTTTTCCCTTAAAGTATTCCTTCAAAAGCAACCTTAACCTTTCTGAAAACTCTCAAAAAATCCGTTAAGTGAAAGTGCATCTTGATTGAGTACATTAAAATATTTTTTTAGTAACACTCAATTTCCTACATTAATGCTTTGGTGCAATGTTGCCTTTAGGGTATTTTTTTGAGTTAACTTTCTTTCTCTCTCTTGTTTCATATTTTCAATATTCATCTTCCTATATTCACTAGGCATCTTGAATGTTTTAGGGATTTTCTTCCATGTTTTCAGTATTGAAAATAATCAAAGGTTATACTTGAAAACATGGAAGATAAATCTAGAAAATATCAAAGATGAGTACTGGAAAAATTGGAAAATTGATTATTGAAAATGTTAATTATAAGTTTTAAAAATATAGAAGATGAGTATGACAAATATGTAAAATGAGTTATAAAAAAGTAACTCACTATATTAATTTAAGAAGGGGGAATGCACATGGAAAAATATTTTTAATGTGCTAGATAAACCTAGACCAAATATTAAAATGTATGCATATTATATTTTAATTAAAAATTATGAAATAGGGAAAATCCCAATAAAATACTCTCAAAACATTAAAAAGACAAATCAATGATTGTAATATACAAAATACCAAATCAATACATTCGTACTTATTTGAAATTTTGAAATAGACTTTAGTGCCCTTATTGTAGTATAGAACTCACTTTCTCCACCATTCTTCTCTCTCTTGGAACAATCTCACCAGCTCTATACCTGCAAATGGTTGCTAGACGAGAAGAAAAAGGTTGGACGAGATGCTTGATGGAGAAGAAGATAATGGCAATGATGAATGGCCGCCCCCCGGGGGGGTTTTGAATAGCTAGCAGTTGTTCGCATAGGTATGTGTATCTTGTAGTCAAGTTTTTAATTTAATTGGACGGTTTTGCAAGCATATAGTTTGATGTATGATCGTCATTGTTGTAATTTGTTTACAAGCATATTCAATATTGAACAAACTTGGAAGTTTATGCCATCATGGCTTGGATCAGCCAAAATTGAAGTTATACTTCAGTGTTTGCTGTATGATCTTTATAAAAGGTTATTTAGTGACCAATGATCAATTCATTGGAGAACTATCTCATATACTTGAATTTTAAACTTATGTGTCTCCATAGGCTGCCGATATTTAGTTAGAAATAAAACTGAGATGTTGAAAATTGCTTGAGATGTAGGTTTCTGGAGTTTAAGGTGAAAATTCCTTGTGACAATAGTAATAATAAAATATAACAGGAATAACATGGATAAGTTAGGGTAAGTAAAAGAATTTTAGATGTTATTGTGATTGACTTTGAGAGGTTATGTACTGTTACTATGTTTTATGTACTCATAATTATAATAAATGACAGTGAGGAGAGTCTTGAGAGCTAACTAGTCTAAGATTTAGTTAGCTAGCTAGGATTATAGTCATTGGTGTCACTGCCTATATATAGACCTACATGCCCACTTGTAATTCAGATTGTGTGAATAGTAAATTTGCCTATCCAGTCACTAATCCCTTCTGTTCTTCTCTCTGCCCTCTAAGTTCTCTCTCTTTCCTCGGTTTGAATTACTATTCTGTAACACTATGTGGTCAAGTAGCGTCATACTACTCTGGTCCTTAATATAAGATTCACTTTGTAGTTCAATTTCTTCATTGAAGTGCATCTTATATTAAGGACCGGAGGTAGTATGTTTTCCATTATAAAAGAAATATGAAACATACATAGTAGGATATTTAGCAATCCTAGTATTCTCTTAATTGACCTCTCACTGAAAGCTAAAGCAGTTAAAAATAGTAGTATTAGACATATGAAAATATCTGATTTTATGTTATAGTTTTCTGATTAACTAGGAGATTGGCGAGCATTCAGCTTGGGGATGCTTTTCGTCACTTTATCTTGCTGTGATATCAGCATTTATTTATTTGTTTAGGGTTAGCTGATTTGATTGGGTTGAATGGCAAAGTTTGTTACCTTATTTTCGTTTTATGAATACTCTACTGCATGAATTGATCAGCATTTCCTTATAGTTTGATGTATGATTGTCATTGTTGTATTTTGTTTACAAGCATATTCAATATTGTATGATCGTCACTTTATCTTGCAGTGATATACTTTATCTTGTGGTGATATACTTTAGTGCTTGCTTTATGGTCTGAAAAAAGGGTTGTTAGTGATCAACGATCAATTCCTTGGGAAACTATCTCATACTTGAATTTTAAACCTATGTGTACGAAGGCTGCTGAGATGTTGGAAATTGCAAGAGTAGGTTTCTGGAGTTTAAGGTGAAAATTTCTTGTAGTAGTGATAATAATAAAATAACAAGGAATAAAATGAACAAGTTAGGGAAATTAAAAGAATTTTATATGTTATCGTGGTTGACTTTTTGAGAGGTTATCTACTGTTTCTGTGTTATATAATCATAATGATGATAAATGAAATTTAGGAGAATCTTGAGAAGTAGTTAGTCTAAGATTTAGTTAGGATTATAGCCATTGGAGTCACTGCCTATATGGCTATGTATAGACCTATAAGCCTACTTGAGTACTTGTAATTCGGATTGTGTGAATAATAAAGTTGCCTATCCAGTCTCTAATCTCTGTTTTCTCTCCATCCCTTCTGTTCTTCTCTCTGCCCTCTAAGTTCCCCCTCCTTCTCTCTCTCTCTCTCTCTTTCCTCTGTTTGAATTACAATTCTGTAACACTATGTGGTCAAGTAGTGTCATACTATATCTGGTGTTTAATAAAAGATTCATTATGCGAGTATGTTTCCATTATAAAAGAAATATGAAACATGCATTTTAGGATTCTTAGCCATCCTTGTATTCTCTCAATTGACCTCTCACTGAAGGCTAAAGCATTTATTAAGCATTAGATATATGAAAATATCTGTTTCTATGTTATAGTTTTCCGATTTACTAGGAGAGTGGTCCGAGCATTCAGCTTGGGTATGGTTTTCGTCACTTTATCTTGCAGTGATATCAGCATTTATTTATCTGTTTAGTACAACCATTTTGACATGAAGCATGAGACAGCCGCACTTTTAGAGTCGCATGCAGAGCAATCATGTGACCAGTGGTTCCATCGCTATGACAAGGACCAGAACGGAGATTTACTGGAAGCCATGCGGTATTTCATTGAAGCTGCTGAAGTTCACTCTTCCATTGATACCGGCAATAAAACACGCAGGGCTTGTGCTCAGGTTTCCCTCTTATCCCTTCAAATCTGAATGCCAGATTTTCAGTGGCTTTATCTGTCAGAAACGAATGCTAGAAGAGCATTGGTCGAGCAATCTCAATTTCAGGAGGCTTTAAGTGTGGCTGAACCTTGTGGCCTTAACCAGCCGGGTGAGTGGGCATTGGTGCTCTGGAACCAGATGCTCAAACTCGAAGTAATGGAAGAGTTTGTTGCCGAATTTGTCGCTGTTTTACCTCTCCCGCCTTTGATGCTAATTGATTTAGCTAGATTCTATAGAGCTGAAAGTGGCTGCCAGAGGAGACCAATCTCAATTCTCAGTTTGGCTCACCGGAGGAGGGTTGCCTGCTGATTGGGCCAAGTATTTAGGAAGATCATTTAGGTGCTTACTAATGCGGACGAGGGATTTGAGGTTGTGGGTGCAGTTGAGTAATTTGGCAACTGGATTTGGTGATGTCATTAATGCAGGCATGAAGGAAATGGACAAGGTACCTGACAGTTCAGCGCCATTAGTGCTGAGGAAAGGTCATGGTGGAGCTTACTTTCCTTTAATGTGAATGGCAGATATTATGCTTAAACGTGAGGGTCAACTTTGTTCAAATTGAAAGTGGCTCCGGACTTTGACCTGCCGGCGTGAAGAGCAGAAAGAGATTTGTTATTGCAAGTTACAATGATGGGTTCTGATAGTTGTTTGGTTAGTTCATTGTTGATAATTTAGGAAGCTCTGAGTTTTTGGACCAAGCAAAATCCGCGTGGTTATCCATTAGGCCAATTATTTAGCTCAATTTTAGTTGTGGTTGATTTCTTCAGCTTTCTTTCTTTCTCCCTCTCGCTTTTTCATGAGTCGGGGGAGGGAAGTTTTACAAGATTAGTTTCTCTCTCTCGTTTGTTTTATTTTATTTTATTTTATTTTTTATCGATTGCTGTCAGTTTTTCGAGGCTAGGAGGAGAATCAGGAATGTCCCATTATTTCCTCCCTCTATTTTTCAATCCTCAGAGGTGTATAGTTGTTCCTGTACAAGACTCAATTTGTCATGTGTTATATAGCATGCATAACAGTTTTGGCTTGTAACTCATTCATTGGTTAAAAAAAAAAAATGTTTGTCGACGTAACGTCGTTTTATGAATACTCTACTGCATGGATTGTTAAGCATTTCCTTGTACAGGCATTACAAAATATGCCCCATTCGAATTGTTTAAAATATTAGGGGAATTACAATCAAGTTACAAGAAAGGGATTTAATTGTCAAGAAATTCCAATGACAAATGAGGAATATAAATTTATTGTCATTTCTTACATTGTCATTTGTCATTGTATACTCCTAAATTGTTGTTGAATTTTTATGTAATTAAATTTCTTCCTAGGGACCTCATTATAATTCCCCTTAAAATATTCCAATTCTCATTTAGAATGAAGCATGCAACTCAGAACTTGTATAAAACAAAGGGCGGTTTAATACATAAGGCTCCCAGTAGGTCAAGTCTGAGGATGAATAGATGTACGCATTCTTATCCTGGCAGTAAAGAGGTTATTTTTAGAATTTGAATTCATGACCTCTAGGTCACATAGCAACAGCATCATCACTGTATCCAGGTTCATCCTCCTAAATTTTTTCTTCCTGCCAAATAAATTTTATTTACCATATGGAAATTAAAACATATAAAGGTATTTACCCATAGGGATACTTGGTTGTGGTAGCAAATTTCTTTCCAATTTCAACCTCAGGTTTGTCTTTTGGTGTATTGGATAAAATAGAGTTAATATAATCTTTAGTCTTTCGAGTTTATTCTTATTTTGATTTTAGTCCCTAAAGTTTCAAATAAAAGGTTTCGGTCCCTTGGGTAAAATGGTCCAAATATTTATTTAATTATAGAGATCAATTTTTTAAGATGAATGAAATTTGATAGACCAAAATCTCTTATTTGAAACTTAAGGGACCAAAACTAAAGTGAGAGCAAGCTACATGAACCAAATATTATATTAACCTATATATATATATATATATATATATATATAAAAGAATAACTTTAACATTTTATAAAACTACTCACTTTTCGGTCTTATTTATAAGGGCTTGACAACCAAATTACACGGTTAAGAAAATGGTTAAAATTAATTAAGAATATTAAGTATATTTAAAATAAAACTTTGTTTTTCAAATATATCCCTATTTATGAAGGGGTAAATAAGAGAGAAAAATAAAGTATATATAAATATCATTAACATTTTAATTAATGTAATATATATAATTAATAAGGGATAAAAAAAACTCATTAAATGTTTAGAAAATTCTTACTGGGTATTTATAAAAAGGTCCGGAGGGAGTAATATTAAGATATTTTTTTAAAAATTAAATTGTTAAAATTTGACTAGAACAATTTACCATAATTTATCGTTGGAGTATCAAAGAATAGAAAAGTTTTGATTTATAGAATATTTTAGTAATAGCTTGAAATGTTAAATCTAAACCTTATTATTATTATTATTATTATTTTTTTTGCCATCAATAATAAATCTTATATGAAATATAAGACTCCAATTCATTTTATCTTTCAAAATTACAAAATTTTTAGGGATTTTATTTTGGTTATAAATATAAGATCTTAATATATTTTAACTCCCAAATTTATAAATTTTTCTCTAAATTATCCATATTGAATGTATATAGCAAGTGATTTTTAGACAACAGTAATTCCAATACAAATGATGATTGAGATGCTTCTCTCCTTTATTGTTTGCTGCCACCCTTTGCCTAAACACCGTTTTGATGTAAAATAATTGAGGTTGAACATCTTTTTTGGGATATCGTAGCATTAAGTATGTTGAATAAAAAATTAAGTGAATGTATAGCTACATGTAAAATGGTTTTCCATATATGTATATATATATAATATTAAAAATTATAATGGTATGCCATATATTACAAATGAATTATGTAAATTTGTAATGCTATTTTAACTTTTATGAAAAATAGGGAAAATAAGTGAAATTTTTTTTTTGAAATTACAAAATCTCAAATCACATTTGTTATTAAGAATTGATAAAGCAATAAGGAAATTTAAAAAGAAATTCACAATTTATTTAATGAAAAACACATTATTTAAAATTTTAAAGTTTTTTTTTCTGTCATTCTCTTAAAAAAATTATAAAGGCTAGAACATATATGTTTGTGGCTGGTTTTATTTATTTTTCCTTAATACACACACATATAAATACATATATATATGTGTATGTTTGTACTTCCTCTTATAAAATTAATTTTAATTCTAAATATAAGAATTGTATTTTATATTTATCAATATTTTTTTAATTTATCCTTTAATACTTCATTAATAATAAATAAAAAAAGATAATTATTATATTTTTTAAAATATATGATATTTTAATTAATTTTTTAATTAAATTAGATTAAATAAATATATTTTATAGTAATATCGTGAGAGAGTATTTTTTTTTTATATTTTAAGTTAAATATCAACCAAAATCTTAAAAAAAAAAAAAAAACAGAGAGAATCCCCACTGAAATTTTATCCGTACTGATTCCATGGCCTGTCTGAAATATCCCCCGATCGGGGGCGATAATAGAAAACGACGGCCTCAACGACGCTCCGGCTTCATCATCAGTTTCTGATTTCGTTCACCAAACTTCGGCTTCACACTCCCTTCAGTCTTCAATTTGGTTCCTTCGATGAAGTGAAGAAGCATTGAAGCGTCGCAGATACACTTCTTCCAATCTGATTGATCTCAATATGCTTTCTTCTGCTTCTGCAAGGTACTCCTTCTCCAAATTTCCTCTCTTTACTACTTGTTCCTTCTTTCTCTCTTCCCCTTCTTCCCTCTCTCTCAAATGTCATCTTCATTCCCATTCCCCAAATCCCAGCAGCCTCAAAAACGTTGTTACTTCACTCAATCGCATGTTAAACTTGCGTCCTCCACCATCCAGACGTCATATTAATAAGATTTTAGGGTCTATAGTGAAGATGAAACATTACCCCCATGTTATCTCACTCCTTGCACAAGCCGAGATTAATGGCTTCACGCCAGATTTATTTAACCTGAGCATGTTGATCAATTGCTACTGCCACGTTGGTCAGATGGATTTTGCCTTCTCTACGTTGGGAAAAATTTTCAAGATGGGTTATCAACCAGACACTGTAACTTTGACTACACTAGTAAAAGGACTGTGCTTTAACCAAAATGTTGGCAAAGCACTAGATTTCTGTGATGAAATATTGGCTAAAGGTTGTAGGTTGAACGAAGTCACTTATGCCACACTAATAAACGGGCTGTGTAAAATGGGGAAAACAAGATCTGCCATTAAGTTGTTGCAAATGATGAGGAAAAGGTTAGTAAAGCCTCATGTAGTTGTTTATAACATTATAATTGATGCCCTTTGTAAAGATGGACTTGTCAATGATGCTTGCAATTTGTATTTGGAAATGATTGGTCATGGGGTATCTCCAGATGTTGTTACTTATAACTGTCTAATCCACGGTTATTGTTGCATGGATCAGTGGGAAGAAGCAAATCAGCTGCTCAGTGAAATGATATCGAAAGGCATCCACCCAAATACTCGTACCTTTAACATCCTAGTTGATGCCTTATGTAAAGATGGAAGGATTACAGAAGCTCAAGCTGTATTTGGTAGGATGGTGAAGAGTGATCAGAGACCTAATGTTATTACCTACGGTTGCTTAATTGATGGACATTGTTTGACTAACAATATCATTGAGGCTAAGGAAGTTTTTAGTAGGATGATGAAAACTGGTTTGGAACCCGATCTTTGTAGTTATAATATTTTGATTGATGCATACTTTAAGATGAAAATGGTGGATGAAGCCATGGATCTCTTTAAGCAACTGTACTCCAAAAATTTGGTTCCTAATGTTATAACTTATAGTGCTGTTATTGATGGCTTGCTGAAATCACAAAGAATCTCATGGGCACAAGATATTATGTATGAGATGCATGATAGGGGTCTTCACCCTGATATCATCACTTACAGTATGTTGTTAGACGCATTTTGCAAATGGGGACATCTTGACAAGGCAATCACATTATTTAGGCAAATTGTCAATCAAGGATTTCAGCCTGACGTGAAGACCTACACTATACTTATTGATGGTTTGTGCAAAGGTGGTAGATTAAATGATGCTAGGAGGATTTTTCAGTATCTTTTGGCCAAAGGTTATCAACTAACTGTACATACATATACGGCTATGATTCATGGCTTTTGCAAACAGGGTTTGCTTGATGAAGCAAAGGCCTTGCTTGATAGAATGGAAGAGAACAATTGCCTCCCTGATTCCATAACTTTTGAAATAATTATTCGATATCATCTTGACAACAATGAGAGTGGCGATGCAGTTAAGCTGCTCTGTAGAATGGCTGATGGAGGCCTGTTGAAGAAATAAACAAAGGTGAGATGCCGTAGCTCAAATTTAAGTTAGAATTATAATTATGAATAGCTTGCAGGAGTTGTTTGCATAGGCATGTGTAACTTGTACTTAAGTTTTTCATTTAATTGAACGGTTTTGCAAGCATATAGTTTGATGTATGATTGTCATTGTTGTAATTTGTTTACAAGCATATTCAATATTGAGCAAACTTGGAAGTTTACACCATCATGGCTTGTATCAGCCAAAATTCAAGTTATACTTAAGTGCTTGCTCTATGATCTTAGAAGAGGGTTATTTAGGTAGCTATGATCTATTCCTTGGAAAACTATCTCATACACTTGAATTTTAAACTTGTGTGTACATAGGCTGCTGATATTTAGTTAGAAATAAAGCTGAGATGTTGGGAATTGCAAGAGTAGGTTTCTGGAGTTCGAGGTGAAAATTCCTTGTAGTGGTGATAATAATAAAAGATTACAAAGAATAACATGGATAAGTTAGGGGAATTAAAAGCATTTTAGATGTTATTGTGGTTGACTTTTTGACAGGTTATGTACTGTTACTGTGTTATATCATCATAATGATAATAAATGACGGTCAGGGGAGTCTTGAGAGTTAGTTAGTTAGGTTTATAGCCATTGGAGTCACTTCTTATATATAGACCTATATGCCCACTTGTAATTCAGGTTGTGTGAATAATAAAGTTGCATATCTAATCCCTCTGATTTCTCTGTACCCTTCTGTTCTCCTCTCTGCCCTCTAAGTACCCTCTATTTCTCTCTCTTTCCTTTGTTCGAATTACTATTTTGTAACACTATGTGGTCAAGTAGTGTCATATTACTCTGGTCCTTATTATAAAATTCACTTTGTTGTTTAATTTCTTCTTTGAAATGGGTCTTATATTAAGGACCAGAGGCAGTATGTTTTCCTTTATGAAAGAAATATGAAACATAGATAGTAGGATACTTCGCCATCCTAGTATTGTCTTACTTGACCTCTCACTGAAGGCTAAAACACGTAGTAATACTAGTATTAGACATATGAAAATATCTGTTTCTACGTTATGGTTTTAGTCTTTTAGCTGATTTAACTGTATTGAATGGCAAAGTTTATTGCCATAACTTTGTTTTATGAATACAATCTACTGCATGAATTGATCAGTATTTCCTTATGCAAGCATTACAAAATGTGTGCCATTTGTATTGTTTACAATATTTCATTGCTCATATAGAATGAAACATCCTACTGAGTGCTTGTATTTTTATACTTCATGCTATGATAAATGAAAAGCAATCCAAAAAGTTGTTCGGAATTTGTACATTTTTTTTTTCTGCCCAATGGTGACATGACTCAACCATGGCTGCTCACTCAGGTGCTTGATTGGTGTAGCCATTATTATTCTGCAACAGAACTTAGTTCCATATAAAAAATTCAGCAGAGATAGCATTTAGATGATTAAAGAAGAAGGCCTAGATTTTTTCCCCTTCTTGCCAAAGAAATTTTATTTACTGTATGGAAATCTACAAAAATAAAAAGGTAGTGCCTAAAGCAGGCTTCTCAGAGTGTCCACGTCAGCCTCTAATTTGGAATATTCTTGCTGGCATGTTTTCTATCTGCATGTCTGTTACAGTTATGCTCTCATTCCACCACGTTCAAGGGCAGTTTTTATCTTTTTGTCTACACGGTTATGTTCTCTGTCGACCACAGGGGCAGTTTTTATAAGATGGATACAAACTGATCAGGGGCTGGTAATATGCCCCCTGAATGTGCAGACCGAGAGCATTACGGTAACAACCTTAAAGTATGAACAAAGATACTTGGAAGTTAAGATGATGCGAGAAGAAACTCCATGCTAGGAAAGATAACGAAAGCACATAGTGAAATAAATTATTATGGTTATGGTCTCATTCGACCACGTTCAAGGGGCAGTTTTTATCTTTTTGTCTACATGGTTATGCTCTCAGTCCACTGCTGGGGCAGTTTTTATCTTTCAGTCTGCATGCCATTTCTTTGTCAGTTTTTATTTTTATTTTATTTTATTTTATTTTGGGACTTGGAGGTAGTTTCCAGAGTAGCAGTTTCTGTGTTGCCCATGATATGGGTGGGATGTGGAGGTGGAAGCAACTCTATATATAGAGAGAGTGGTTACTTCCCTGTTTCTAAATTTTTGTGTTATTTCGTTTCTGCCTGATTGTTCTTCTGCCTTGCCTCATGGCTCTTTCTCTTACAATCATCCATTCATTGAAGAAGTTGTTCGCCAAGTAAGTCCATGTTTCTCTTGGTGCAACTTTACCATTTTATTGTCTTTATTCTTACTTTTCCTGCATGTCTTTGTTCTTATTCACATTTTGGGTTTGCGACTGATTCCATGGTTAATAAAATCTCATCTTCACAATGTAAAAACCACTTTGAAAGATAGTTTTCATAGTAACGACAGGATTTACCTAAGGATGATTCCATGGAATCCATATGAAAATCTTTTTAACAATGAAAACTGAATGCATGAAATATAGAACTAAGGCGTCATTACTATGAAAACTTTCTTTCAAAGATTCTCACGGTTCAGAAAGCTTAATGTGCACATTACCATATGAAAAACAAAGCTTAACAATGTTCACAGTTTTGACCCCATGACATATAAATATAGATTGTTATTTTTATTCTCCAAAATCGTCTTTCCCATTCAGTCTTGCTTTCTTGCTTCTTGATGCAGAACAGATTGCAGATTGCTTTAGTTTGTTGAAATATTATTTATCACTTGAAACAAGCATTATAAGCCTTTGATTTTGCATGAGGAATTATGCAAGATATTTCAAGTATGTTGCACGAGGAATCAAAACATCATGTATCAAGTATTTCCAAAATTAAGATTTTCCAATATTTCTGCAATCAAAGAAAAGGCACAGCATGTGTTCTACATACTTTTCTTCTTGATACAAAACATAATTAGCATTCTTTAATATAAAATTACTGGACATAAATAAGATTTCATCAACTGCATTGTTCTGTTTCATGTTGTTATCAGAAGCCTTTGGACAGATATAAACTATTAAATATAATTTTGATTGTGTAATATTATGGCATTGCATCTTGATGGTGCATCACTTGATTCTGTTTACTACTTGGTTAGTAATTTTATTGCACGGGTCCTCTATTGGCAATAGACCTATAATTTGGATATTATAGGTACTTCATCCTTGAGTCCAATCAAATAGGAACAAAATGAGTCCATGAGCGCAACCAAATGGCAATAGACCTATGATTTTATTGCGCGGGTCCTCTGTTAGTAATAGACCTATAATTTTATATGACATATTTATGTGCATTTAAAATTAAGCATTTTTCATTTAGCTATTAAGTTAGGAGCTTAAATGCATGGTAAAAAAACCGGACCGGACTAGCTGGTCGGACCTGAAAACCGGTCAACTGGCCCTCATTTTGGTCCGGTTTAAGTGTTTAACCAGAGGAAGAGTCAACCCGGTGAAAACCGGTCACGACTCGGCCAATCTGTTGAGTTGGGCGGGTTGGAGAAATCAGAATTTTTTTTTAAAGACAAAACCCCAAAACCCCAAAAGGCGACGTTTTAGGGCTTTTGACGTGCCCGACCCGACCCATAGCGTTGCCCTAATGATTGATGAATTTCAGAATTTGGGGATCATGCTTCAAGCCTTCTGCACTCGAGCATCAACGGCGGAGCTGGAATCACTTGATTTTCTGAACTTTAGTCTGGTAAGCGGCCGTAACCATCCCTAAGCATCTGAAACTCTTCCTCTGTTCTCACTTCCCATCGTGACTGGTCAACGGCGAGCTTCTATACCGGCGAATTTGCTTTAAGAGTTGAAGTTGAAAACCTTGATTTTAAGAAGCTCCACGGCGACGGTGTTACTCATACTCCACCACGGCTAAGCTACTAGCTTGCTCGTTTTGTCCTTCACAATGAGGTATGTTGGCAATATTGTTACTTGTTTCTATACCGGTATACCCTGACGCAAAAATGCAAATCTACCATGTGGACTTGGAATTGCTTTGAAATTGGAATCTATCTTACTTGTTTCATTATTTCTACGGTTGTACCTGCTTGGCTGCGATTAATCAAGCTCTATACTTGTTTCTCTGATTGTTAGTTAATGCAATGAATAGAGTTTTTTTTTTTGGTAATTTTAATGGTCCTTATTGCGTCTTCTATGGATGATTCAACCTAAATTGATTATTTTTGCCTGTATAAGCTATTATCAGATGTCTTGAACAGCATCAAGATCTTATTTAATACCAAGTGAAGCACTTTCTATCTAGATTTAAGATTTTCATTCCTCTGGTAAAATTCACTAACAAGTATAACCCACATTAACTTTGTGTGAACACTTCAACGTCCTCTCACATTAATGAAGGTTTATATGTCTTATTAATATCTTGTTACTAATTTATTATCCATCCATATAATTATTTGTTACACATAATTATTTATATTAATTATTAGGTGACGAAGATGTGGACGTTCCTGATTCCCCCGGTTTTGAATGATGATATTATTACCACTTACCATTTCCCCAATCCACCTCCTAATGACTCATCTCCAATAGATCACCTTGATGAGTTGTAGAGTTTGATGATTAAAATTGCTATCTTTTGACTATTTTGACGTTGGTTCTTGGCTATGTTTTATGAATGATGATTGACATTGTTATGTTTTAATTATATCTTGATGTTAGTTATGGGTTTTGTTTGAATTTTGAAGAACTAACTTGATGTTAGTGATGACTTGTGAATTATGAATGATTATTATTTTGTTATTGTCAATTAAATTGTAACCCATTAATCTTTAAACATGTGCCGCGACCTGTTCATTGCCCGGTCCAATTTTTTGTTCCTTTCTTAAATGAATAACCTATGCGATCTAGCCATTGTCGTTGCCATTTATTTTTTCACTAAAATCTTGCTTTCATATGTGGCAGGAGAAGTGATTGAGTTTGTGCAACTTAGATGCCATAAGGTTCCTAAATATCTATCTTTTCCCGTTGGATTTTTTTTTATTTTTTATATTAACATGTTCATGCTGTTGACCATGATTTCTTATGTTCGGTTTTTATGGAAATTTGGAGAATAGGGAAGAAAAGAAAGAAGCTGGATGTAAAGAATGACATGCATTATCATCTTTTTTATCATCAGTCATAAGTTACAATTGCATCTCTTAATGTTTGTATTTACATGATTTCCATCTAATTAACTATAAAAGCTTTGGAGAGAGCTTAACTTCCCTCTTTCAAATTAAGAGTCAATAGCTAATGAAGAATGCAGTTCAAATCCCAAACAACTTGAATGGTAGGATGTGTTATAGATTAAATTAGCATAATATCTGCATAAGCGTCATTCAATTTGCATGTTGGGATTCCAACATTAAACTTAGGCATTAAACTTACAGGTGCTTTGTCAAAGTCATTAATATTTTCATCTTTGTGTTAGAATTTGACTTTTGACTGATTGTCTTTTCGAATGATGGGGTCAATTGATTATCAGATAGCCTGATTCTTATAGGCTCATTAGATTATCTATTTATCTATTTGAATAATGATGAATACTTTAATGTTTGTATTTTAAATCTGTGTTTGTATTTTAAACAAGCATAGCTCCTATTCAATTAAAATCTGTGGCAGAGGAGTTTTAGAAGGGAAGTTCAGAACACATTATGCTTAAGTTGGTTGAAGGAGTTGGACATATCCCTCAAGAAGACTGGTGAGTTACTTCAATATATATATATATAGTATATAAATATATTGTTTAGTCTCTCTAAAAAAATTAGGCTTTAATACACATGCATTATTGACAGGCCTAAGGAAGTTGTAGATATATACATCAAAATTTCATGTATCTTTATATCTTATACATAGTTAGAATTGTACCCATCTTAAAGTGGACATCAAAATATCCTGTTTCCTCCATGTGGAAAGTGGGATTAAAATTTGTGCTTATTTTAGTTGCCACATCATGCATTCTTAGGAATTTTTAACAGTTGTGCATTTATTTTTGAACATCAGATTTTATTCTGTGTAAAGTTGCCAAAATGTCCTCAAGAATTGTGCCTTATTTTATGATTTATGGCTTTTCAACACTCCTAAAAGATGCTGCCAAGCCGACTGGGACAAAGAGACTGTAGATATGTGTCTGTATGAATGTGTGCGCATACTATATAAAATCTAATTAGGTATTAGATCATTGTGGTGGTGGCAATCATCTTCAAAGTACCTAAATAGATATATCAAGCAATGGTAAATAATATAGTACCATTATTATTAAAAGTACCAAGGTAAGTATTTGTAGGATTTTTCCTTTATTTGTTATATCAAGGTAATTATGAAATCCTTTTCATATGTTTTACATCATAAAAGATTCAGTCTACTATTGCTTCATTTAATTTATTTTTACAAATTTGATCTACTATTGGTAGTGGAATTTGGTCAGTTACATTTATATTTTGTTCAATCCAGATTATGCCAGCCATGTTTGATGTTTGTTTACAGAGCTCCTGTTCTTGTAGAAGCTCAGAGGCAATAATAGTTGGAACTTGTAGTTTCAGAAAATAAAGATAAAGGCACTCATCCATGCATTATGTTTGGGATACTTGGATGTTGTGGCAACTTTCCTTCCACCTTCAACCTCGAGTTTGTCTTTTGGTGTATTGGATTTAAAAAAAAAATGGTGTAAATTTAACATTTTAGAAATTTATTATTAAGATATTTTATAATAAATAAATAAATAAATAATTTTAAATGGTTAAAATTTTACTTGAACAATTTAACGTTACAGTGTAAAAGAATAGGGGGAAAAATTAATTTATGAAATATTTTAATAATAACTTCTTAAAATGTTAAATCTAAACCCTTTTTTTTTGGCCATCAATGACACATCTCAAATGAAATATAAGAGCCCAATTTACTTTATCTTTTAAATTTAGAAATAATTTAGGGATTTTATTTTGGTTTTAAATAGAAAATCTCAATAACTTTAATATTTTAGAAAACTACCCCCTCTTGAGTTATATTTATAAGAGTTTTATAATTGAATTACAAGGTTTAAGAAAAAAGGTTAAAATTAGGTAAAAATAATAAGTATGTCTGAAATAAAATTTTTTTTCCAAGTATGTTTCTATTTATAAAGTATGTCTCTATTTATGAAGGGTAATTTATCGTTTCAATATCAAACAATAGAAAAATTTTAATTTATAAAATATTTTACCAATAACTTCTTGAAATATTAAATCTAAACCTTTTTTTTTTTTTGTCATCAATGACAAATATTATATGAAATATAAGGTCCCAATTCACCTCATCTTTCAAAGTTAGAAAATTTTTAGGGATTTTATTTTGATTATAAATATAAGATCTTAATATACTTTATCTCCTAAATTTATAACTTTTTTTCAAAATTATCCATATTAAGTCCACTTGGTAAGTGATTTTTAGACAAAACTAAATATGATTCAATTGCTTTTCTCCTTTATTATTTACTGCCACCTTGTCTAAACACCATTTTGGTTTAAAATAATTGAGTCTGAACATCTTTTTTGAGATATAGTAGCATTTAGTATGTTGAAGTTTTAGCCTTCTATATAAAGGAGGACAATAGGGGTTAATGATATTAATAGAGCAAAATTAAAAATTTTAATTGAGAGAGAAAAACATAAGTATTGAATAAAAAATAAAGTGAATGTATAGGTACATGTAAAATGGTTTTCCATATATATATATATATATATATATATAAAATATTAAAAATTATAATGGTATGTCCATATAATACAAATGAACTATGTAAACTTATAATGCTATTTTGACTTTCATGAAAAAAAGGAAAAATAATAGACAAAAATTTTAAAATTGTAAAATCTTAATTAGGTTTGTTAACAAGAATTAATAAAGCAATGATGAGATTTCAAAATCAATTCACAAATCATTATATGAGAAATACTTGATTTAAAATTTTATAATTTTTAAATTTTTTTTTCTATCTTTCTCTCAAAAAAAAGTATAAAGGTTAGAATATATATGTACGCGCGCACTTGTATTTGTTTTTCCCTAATAAATGTGTGTGTGTGTGAGTATTAAGAATTATAGTAATGTTTAGAATATACTTATGTATATGGGTATGTTTGGTACAATGGAATTGGAATTGAATTTTAATTTCATGCCTAAGTTTGTTTAGCATGATGGAATTGGAAATTTTTGCAATTCCATGCGGAAGCCAAATCTCCTCAATTCCATCAAATTGGCTTTCACCCAAAAAACAAAGATTTGCAATTCTATGTACCTAAATCCATTTTTGCCCTTCAACTTGTATGATTTTATCTAAGGTTATTAAACCCAGACTGGTTACTGAACCGGTCAGGGTATTAGGTGAAGGATTAGTAGGTCAGACCGGAGTCAAACCGGAGCTAAACCAGGGTAAAACCGGTGAGAAATTGAATATTTTAAGCTTATTAATATAATTTTTTTAAAAAATAAAAATAATTTTTTATATAAAAAAGACCTGAACCTGACTGGTCAATGGACCGGACTGGTTTTCCGGCCGGTTCCCAGGCTGGACCTGCCGGTCCAGTCCAGGTTTAATAACAATTGTTTTATCTCATCCTGCCTTCTTAAGTTGGTATATTGGTAATATTACATTTTAAATATAAATATTAAATAAAAATAATATTTGAATTCCATGTACATACCAAACACACTTTTAAACCCAATTTCCATTTCCATATCTATATCCATCAAAATCAATTTCAGTGTACCAAATGGGCCTTGTGTGTTTGTACTCTCCCTTACCTAACACAATAAAGTTGATTTTAATTTTAAATATAAGACATATATTTTATATTTTTCAATTTTTTTTAATTTATCATTAGTAATACTTCCTTAACAATAATAAAAAAAAATGAATAAATTGAAGAAGATGACTATAATAATTTTTAAAATACATAATATATTAACTAACTTAATTAATTTTTTAATTAAATTAAATTAAATAAATATATTTTATATTAAGACAGGCTAAGTATTTTCTCCCATTTTAAATTAAATATCAACCTAAATTTAAAAAAAAAAAAGGAGGAGAATCCCCACTGAATACTGATTCAATGGCTTGTGCGAATATCCCCCGATCGGAAGACGCAGGCTATAATAGAAAACGACGGCCTTAACGACGCTCCGGCTTCATCATCAGTTTCTGGTTTCTTTCATCAAACTTGGGCTTCAAACTCCCTTCAGCCTTCAATTTGGTTCATTCGGTGAAGTGAAGAAGCATTGAAGCATGGCAGATACTCTTCTTCCAATCTGATCGATCCCAATATGTTTTCTTCTGCTTCTGCAAGGTACTCCTTCTCCAAATTTCCTCTCTTTGCTACTGGTGCCTTCTTTCTCTCTTCCCCTTTCTCGCTTACTATCAAATGTTTTCTTCATTCCCATTTCCCAAATCCCAACAGCCTCAATGACGCTGTCGCTTCACTCAATCGCATGCTAAACATGCGTCCCCCACCATCCAGACGCCATATTAATAAGATTTTAGGGTCTGTAGTGAAGATGAAACATTATCCCCATGTTATCTCACCTCTTGCACAAGCCGAGATTAATGGCTTCACACCAGATTTAATTAACCTGAACATCTTGATCAATTGCTACGGCCACGTTGGTCAGATGGATTTAGCTTTCTCTACGTTGGGAAAAATTTTCAAGATGGGTTATCAACCAGACACTGTAACTTTGACTACACTAGTAAAAGGACTGTGCTTTAACCAAAATGTTGGCAAAGCTCTAGATTTCTATGATGAAATATTGGCTAAAGGTTGTAGGTTGAACGAAGTCACTTATGCCACACTAATAAACGGGCTGTGTAAAATGGGGAAAACAAGATCTGCCATTAAGTTGTTGCAAATGATGAGGAAAAGGTTAGTAAAGCCTCATGTAGTTGTTTATAACATTATAATTGATGCCCTTTGTAAAGATGGACTTGTCAATGATGCTTGCAATTTGTATTTGGAAATGATTGGTCATGGGGTATCTCCAGATGTTGTTACTTATAGCTGTCTAATCCACGGTTATTGCTGCATGGATCAATGGAAAGAAGCAAATCAGTTGCTCAGTGAAATGATATCGAAAGGCATCCACCCAAATGCTCGTACCTTTAACATCCTAGTTGATGGCTTATGTAAAGATGGAAGGATTATAGAAGCACAAGCTGTATTTGCTAGGATGTTAAAGAGTGATCAGAGGCCTGATGTTGTTACCTACAGCTGTTTGATGGATGGACATTGTTTGTCTAATAATATCATTGAGGCCAAGGAAGTTTTGAATAGGATGATCAAAACTGGTTTGGAACCTGACCTTTATAGTTATAATATTTTGATCGATGCATACTTTAAGATGAAAATGGTGGATGAAGCCATGGATCTCTTTAAGCAACTGCACTCCAATTTGGTTCCTAATGTTATAACTTATAGTTCTGTTATTGATGGCTTGCTTAAATCACAAAGAATCTCATGTGCGCAAGATATTATGTATGAGATGCATGATAGGGGTCTTCACCCTGATATCATCACTTACAGTATGTTGTTAGACGCATTTTGCAAATGGGGACATCTTGACAAGGCAATCACATTATTTAGGCAAATTGTCAATCAAGGATTTCAGCCTGACGTGAAGACCTACACTATACTTATTGATGGTTTGTGCAAAGGTGGTAGATTAGATGATGCGTGGGAGATTTTTCAGTATCTTTTGGCCAAGGGTTATCATCTAAATGTCCATACATATACTGCTATGGTTCATGGGTTTTGCAAACAGGGTTTGCTTGATGAAGCGAAGGCCCTGCTTGATAGAATGCAAGAGAACAATTGCTTCCCTAATTCCATAACTTTTGAAATAATTATTCGATATCATCTTGAAAACAATAAGAATGACAAGGAGGTTAAGCTTCTCTGTGGAATGATTGATAGAGGCTTGTTGAAGAAATAAAACAAGGTGAGATACTGTAGCTCAAATTCACGTTCCACGAATATTCATGTTTAGCTAGCATAAGTGGTTAGCAAAGGCTTGTACATCTTGGAGTGAATTTTCACAATTCATTGACTGGTCTTACAAGCCTATAGCCTAATGTATAATTGTTGTTGTGTTGAATGATTTTTAGATGCCCGTTCAATGTAGAACAACTTGATGTTCATGCTATTAGAGCCTGTATTAGTCAAAATTGAAATTGTTCTTTCGTGGTTGCCTTGTGATATTAAAAAGTGTTTATGGTAGCAAATCACTGTTTTGTTCCATGTTGATGCACTGTTTCCTTTAGATGAGAGCAAGAGAATGTCCCGCATGCAAGATCTCTGGTTTTTCATTCTCCCTTTTGTTTTGTTTCTGACTTTATCTGAAAAGTAGGTGGGAATAGCTTGTATTTCATTGAAAAAGCAAGACATGCTTTGAATGTATTTTGAAAACTATATGTCTTGAGGATAAATTTGTGCTGGAGACAAGAACATGGATTTGAGCGTTTTGTTGATGGAGGTCCTCCTCCTAGTTTTCGTTTCCATCAGGAACAACTAAAGTTTCTTCTCTATCATTGATAGTGGAAGTTTGAATTTTATAAGGGGATGAAAAATGGGATTTTTAACCATGCTCGAACTATGTATATGAAGGATAATATAAACAAATATGAAATGCATCATAGGCTTCCTAGTAATCCTAAGGTTCTCTTAATTCACTGTTTATTAGAGCTAAAGCACACAATAATAGTGATATAGACTATTGAAACTCTATTATGTTATGTTGATGACTTGTTTTGTATTGCCTTTTATGAGCCTTCACAGCTTTACTTTTCTGATTTACTAGGAGATAGGTCCATAGCAAGTTTGGGAATACTTTCCCCCTCTTTATCTCTCAATGGTTTCAGCATTTATTTATTACTTCCTCCAGATCTTAATCTAAGACATATCAACATTAGTAACTAACTCATTATGCACAACAAGCCCCATGAAGGTCTGGCACCTCTGTCAAGTGTAGTGCTTCTATATCCGCTACCAAATTGGGTCCCTATCATTATGTTATGTGCTGATTTCATTGTGAAAAATCCATTCTTATCACGACGCCACCCTACCTCTTGGGTTTCTGACTGTCTTCCCATTCATGTTTCCAACCATTCCTTATTCCTAACCAAGTGTTCTCTTAGTTTTTTCTTCTCTATCAGAAATAGTTCAACTTTCTTCTCTATCAGAAATAGTTCAACTTTCTTCTCTATCAATGATGTTGCAAGTTATAATTTTACAAGAGGATGGAAAAGTAATTTTCAATTATAGTGCCTTTTCTTTTCTTGCCCACTCAATTATGGTGCATTCGAGGCATATAATATATGAAATATGAAAAGATACGTAGGAGAATAATTAGCTATTAAAATTTTCTGCTTAATTCACCTGCCACCAAACACAAAAGGCTAAATAAAGCGCATAGTAGTAATAGACTATCGTATTAGTAATGACTCATGAAAAGTCATGTTTCTAACCAAAAGGGATTGGATTTGGAAATCATAACATGAAGAATTAAAGTTTAAATCTTTATTGAAAGAGATGCTAATTTATTATTTCTATGTTAATGGGCTTGTTTTATGATGTCTTCTTACTTATATGGGGTGCGGCTTGGGTGCTCATCATCCCAATCTATTATATTTGGACTATCTAGATTTGATTTAGACAATCTAAGTTTAATATTTTTTTTATATGATGATTTTTAAATAATTTTTTTTAAAAAATTGATAATTAAGATAATGTCTTTATTTTAAATTTTATTATACGCATTAGAATAATTTTTTTTAAAAAAATAAAGATGAAATAAATTAAATGTGGACTATTTAGATTTCTATATTAGGTTGGGGAGAGCACCCAAACCTTCTATCGGCTTTTACTGCTTTACTTTTCTACTCTCTCCAGTGCATATTAGTGTAGTCCCTGTTCTTTTGAAGCAGAATTAAAGATTTAGCAAAAGCAGTACTCAATAATTGAATCAAAACTATTATATTTTTCTTGCACGTATTTATATCCAAAAATCTTAAGTTAGTTTGTCACACCTTGAAAAATAAGACTGAGTAACAAAAATTGGGTTAAGGTGTAAAAATAGTAATGAATTATTTTCTAAAGTGCATCCAACACAACTAACTATTTTAGGGTGCAAAAATAGACATTATAAATTTTTAGGGTGCAAAAGTAGACATTATGAATTTTTTTTAGAGCAAAAATAACAATTTTTGCACCCCAAAATAAATAACGAAATTGCTATTTTTGCTCCAAAAAAATTTATAATATCTACTTTTGTACTCTAAAAAATTCATAATGTCTATTTTTACACCCTAAAATAGTTAGTTATATTGGGTACACTTTAAAAAATAGTTCTTTACTAAATCTGGACCTTACCCCAAAAAAATTTACACCATGCAATATTTGATATTACATTGTACAAAATAATGTTGGTATATATATGTATTGTACGATAATATTTATTGAATAACATGACACACACACATTGTTTTGCTATATTATATTTAGGAAAGAGAGCCTTTATTCAGTTTTAGGATTATAATTTTTTAATGAAAATGGGATTCAATTTTCTCAGTCTAGTTAATAGTAGATCAAGTAATTAACACCTATTCTTTTTTGCCAGCACTAGGGCATCTTTTGTGAATTTTAATTCTAGTCTTTTCCTTAGAACACATTTTCTTGTGCTAGTTAGGATATGACTGATTACCCAATGAGCTTTTCCAGCATAAACAACGCCTTCGTTTCAATGTAAAAATTAAATTAAATTATACACATCTTTCATAAACTTTATGTCATCTTTTCCGTCCTGTTTGAAATTTTATAATAAACCTCCTAAATTTTTATAATTATATTGATAATTCTCATGCTATTAATTTTGTTCACTACTTATTTGCATATACCATGGAGTTCAAGGGAATTATGTGTATAACTCAATGTTTGTGAGAAATATATAAAATAAATAAATTTTAAAAGATATACGGTTGATGATGGGAGGTTTTAGCTCCTCAAATTTCTTTTGGTATAAACGTTATTCTTTATAGTTCAATAATAATTTTAATCATTTTGTTCCTTGAGGGACAAAAACCTATCTTTTAAAATTATTGGGACCAAAACAAAATGAAGACATATTATGAGAATCAAATATTATATTAACTTCAAAACGTTAATTATACATTATTTAAAGTTCAGAAAAAGTTTTGTGTGTAAGTTTAAAAATTATAGAAAAACTCTCCCCCTATGAGATAGATCAACAACTACCCCTCCCATCCAAAAAAAAAAAAAAACATCATCCTCGTACCTGTGCAGCTTCCAATTTAGCTTTTGTAAATGTTAGAAGGTTTAATTTGTTATTAGTGTTGTTTTGTAAATTGAAATTGTGCAGTTTGATTCCTCACTCCCTTGTATTTTGTGTTGACAAGTTAAACACCTTAAGTTAATGAGTGTCAACTTGAAAGGGCATTAGAAGGTTTAATTAGTTAGGATGATAGTGCTAATCACTTGGTTATTAGATGACCCTAAAGCTCTACATAAAGGATCTTAGTTCATAGGTTAATTGTGTAAAAGGATATTGATCCCCACCAATGTAAAAAAGGAGATGGTAACTTGGATCTCTCCTTAAAGAGAAAATCTCTCACATATACTTCCCGAAGTGGAATTAGTTCATTATCCTTAAGCGAGGAATGATCAGTGGTAAACTTAAGTAGGTTCCAATGATTATATGATCATATTGTTTTTTTATGAATAATACATGACTCTTCATCTTTCTACATAATATTTTTTTTCTCCAATCACTTTGTTTAACAATAAAGGTCCCTACCATAGTAGGTTAGAAGTAACTGTTACACGACTCAACTCCAACATTACTTGAATATAGCTGGCTCTTTTAGCTGTTTGAATATTTGCGAACTGTTAGGGGCTGTTTGGTATGAGGGGAAATGAGGGAAAATAAAAATTTTGTGTTGAATTTAAAGAAATTGAAAAGTGAGGTTATTAAATTTTAATAAAGAAAAAAAAAATAACATAAAAAAGTACAAAAATTTAATTAAAATTTTTTGACCCCACAACTCTAATTTTATTAAATTCGACATATAAACATTTTCTTTTTTTTCCTCCCCTCCAAATCCCTCGTACCAAACAAACCCTTGAGTTCCATTCAGAGTTATTGTTTTGTGAATGTGCCAGTGACACTTGACCTCTTAGAGCCAAATTCAATGTTTACCAAAGAAAAAAAAAAGATTTAGGAAGGGTTTTGTGTTATGATTTTTTAAACTTCAAGATTGTGAGTGCAGATTTTTACTATATTCAAAATAAGTAATGGAAATTTTGTATTGTAAAAGCAAAGTCAATTCCAAAAAGCTCAAAATATCATGAATCATGGTGCCCTCCATTATATTATGATACATTATAAGCTTCTACCGCGGATCATCTACCACAAACATGAAGAGTTTATAGTGCATTGCATCATCATCATTAATCAGACCAAATATGACGTGCTAAACATATACTCACTTAGTTTTAAATATAAGATATAATTTTTATATTTGTCAATCCTTTTCCTAATTTAACCTCTATTGATACTCCCCAACAATAATTAAAGAGGAAGGGAAATAAGGGAATTAAAGAAGATAATTATAGTATTCTAAAAAATACATGTTATATTAACTAACTTAACTAACTTTATTAATTTAATCAAATTAATTAAATATGTCTTATATTAAGAAACAAAGAGAGTAATAAAATTTGTCTTATTTGACATATCATATTGTGCCCCCGGTTTTTTTTTATAAAGAACAATATCTCTTATAATGTAGTTCTTAATATGAGAAGCAAATATTTTTGTCTCAAATTTTAAACTTGTATTTTCATTTTTTTTTACCTCTATTAAATATATGTTACTTATTATCTTTATGTAATAAATATCTACCTAGTATCTCTCATATACTCTCTTTATAAATAAGTGTAAAGTTGAAAAGAAAAAAAAAATATCTTACACATTTTTTTTTGTTTTTAGTTAACATTTTGAACCGTATGATTTTGATGATCGTTCCTTATAAAAAATCTGAGTGAGTACCACATTTGATTCTCATATATGCTAATTAAAAAAATTATGTAAATTGGAAAACGAGTTTGATTCAAAAATTTAACATGATTACTTCATAAAAACACATGCCGTTCTTTATATGTTCAACGTCATATTATATCCTGTAGTAAAATTGAATAAATATAGAATTTTTAGCCAAAATCATAATGAGTATGTTTATAAATTTTTACCAAGAACTCTATATATTACAAATCACAAATATTAAAATGTATATATTTTTATAATTTAATCAAAATTTATAATGGTTAGAATATAATACATGTGGCTAGGGCCATAATAATAATAATAATAATAATATGTGTGTCTTTGTATTTTTTTTATATTTTAAATTTTAAGTTTAAATTAAATAGGAAAAATCACACCAAATCCTATTCCTAATAAAGAAAAATAATATTAGAAAAGTTTCAATTATTTTTTTAAAATTTTTTACGTGGAAAAAATCTAAGTTGGGATACATCGAGTCAACAAACGTTGACTGTTTGATTTATTAGCAAAGGGGCAATATCTCCCCCTTTTTAAAACTTTCGAAGTAATATTATCTACTCAAAAACTTCTAGACACTCCATATCCATCTGAAAAAAATTTTGGAGCATTTTTGCTCTCTAACCCATAAAAAAATGACCCAAAAAAATGATTATTAAGTAATGAAATGCTTGAAATATCCTAAAACTGACCCAACTCATGACCAAACTACCTTCATCGAATGAAGTCAGCCGATAAGAAAAACCCAACTCACTTTCTCAATTTCTAATTTCATTCATTGAGCTTCCGCTTCATACTCTCATAAGGCTTCAATTTGATTTATTCAGTGAAATGTAGAAGCATTGAAGCATTGGAAATCCTAATTTTCTCTTAATTGTCCTCTCCCTAAAGACTAAAGCATGTAGTGCTAATAGCACAGACTCATGAAAATCCCTGTTTCTATTATTTGTATTCTGCCTCCATGATTTGATATGCTGATTTTGTTCAATAAGTGGTTGTAACCTATTCTATGCAAGCATCACCAAACGTGTCCCTTACATGTTGTTGTTGTACATTTTTAGGGTCTTTTGTACTACTTTTAGTGGTTCTTTACAGTTATAGTTTTATTATGGGAAAATTAATCTTTTGGTCTTTATAGTTTTAATTTGATTATAACCCAGTCCATGCACTTTGAATTGATGTAACTTAGTCCTAACACTTTGAAAATGTGTGCCATTCTTATTGTTGAAAATATTTTATTCCTCATCTAAAATGAAGCATCCATCTCTATGCTTGTATGTGTGCTTCATACTAATGTTTTGATGAATAAAAAGCACTTTAAAAAGTTGTGAGCAGTTTGTACATCATTATTTTCTGATCTCTTAACTTACTGATTGGTTTAGGAAGTACTCTTCTAAAGCAAAACTTGGTTCCCTGCATGTAAGGGCCTATTTGGTTCAAATAATTAATGGAAATGGAAATGAATGAAAAGGAAAATATTTGAAAGGAAGGGAGAATATCTTACCTCGAATGTTTTTGGTTCGCACTGGAAAAGAAAATTGGTTTATTGGAAAATTTTTATTTGGTTGAAATAAAATGAGGAAGGAAAATATGCAAAAGACTATTTTACCCCTAAATATATTATAACATTTCCAAGCACTTTAAACACGCATCCTGGAGAACATTTCGACATCTTTATAAAGGGCAGAAAGAAGCTTGATCCCTTTCTGCGACAGACGGCAGGTGGCAATTGGAAGGCGGAAACCGGAGGGCCAATGGAGGACGATGGAGCAAGGGACGGTGGTTGGGGGAAAGGAAATGGCTGGCGACGTCATGAGTGGACCCTTGAAGCAGAGGACGTGCTAGTGGATGTACTGGTAAAGATGGCTCTCAGAGGCAACCAAATGGACGACACTGGGTTCAGACCTGGGTATTTGGTTTATCTGGAACTAAAGATAGAACAAAGGCTGTTGGGATGTGGGTTCAAAGGCAAGAATGATATCTTCCGTCGGGTGAAGCAGCTGAAGGCGGACTGGGTGACAGTATTCAATATGCTGTATGGGGCAGAAAGGCAGAATTTCAGGTGGGACTATAGCACATATTCAGTTATCGGCGATGATACTGCATGGGAAGCATATGTTGTGGTTAGATCCCTCATCTAACGTGCTGAGTTGGCTACTATGTATCGAATGTTGTCCGAAAATTTTCTTCTTAACTAAAATCTCTTGTTCATAAGTGAATCCTCAATCTGCCATTTTCAGGATGAAGCCGTTCAAACACTTCAAAAATTTGTGCATTATCTTTAACAAGAGAAGAATGGCGTGATAGAAGTGTAGTGGTGCGTGTGCTGGTTGTAGACAGAAAAGCTGGGGGTGCCTGTGGTGGTTGTGGGTACGGTATGTGTAATGTGTGAGTGATTGTATGTGTAATGTGGTGCATATGTGTGTAAGAGGGAACATCACAAACAAATAAGTGGGTGCATGCCCGCCTCGAGCCACAAGTGTTTTGAATGGTTAAGTCCGTATGCAATAAGGATAAGTTAACATTGTGTACCTTGTGGGCATATGGTGGTTAAGCAGTATTAGATGATGTATTTTAATTGTGAGTAATGAGCCCTATGCATCTAGTTCATACCCTTTGTGTACTCATGGATAATCATAGAAATAAGCAGTGGTGACCACAGTGTACTCATGAGAACGTAGCGGTCACGACACGTTGAAAATAAATGTTGTTCCCACAGCGTGCCCATAAGCATGTTATGGTTGTACTAGGTATGACATCGGCGTAACCATGGCATGTGCAACAACCATGCATCACCCACTTTTCACATCTATCGTCCGATGGTTAGCACTTACCCAGGCGTAATTTATGGAACATGCCGCTAACAAAAATGTAACGCATATGCAAATCATATCTAAATTAGAAACAAAAACTGACTTGTCTCTTGACATGAAGAAACATAAATACGTCCATGTTAAATCTTACATTGTAAGAAACTATAATCCACAGTTCAAAATTTACAAAAAACATCAACGTACCAGATAACGGAGCACTAATCACGGAGAGGAGGGAATGGTCTGGAAGGAGCAGCTAGTGGAGAGTACACGATCAATGCTATTGTCATTGTTGGTGCTGCACCCACAGGAGTAAAGGGACTTGCATCCGTTTGCACATAGGGCTCTGACGCAGTTGGATGACTGAGTTTCTCAACTATTTCCCGGGCCGGTTGTTGCACATGCTCAGTAGGGGTAGCCACTGGGTCAATAAAGTCGTGGGTAGCTTTAATGACATGGTCATATGAGGGCGAGACCTCCTCACTGGGTTCTATAGCAGGTGTAGTCAGTTCGTCCAAGCGAGGGGGCTGAACTTCAGCTTCGGTGTGAGGAACTTGAGATAAACCGACGGTGTCCTGCCTATGAGCATTGTCGTGTTTAGGTGCCCCCACAACAGCGTCAACCAGCTCTTGCAGCTTGAACTCGTACCTTTCCATGCGTGTATGAATGGACATTGTGACCTTGCTTAGACGCTCATCCTATACAGTTAAAGCGTCGATTACATTATTAGTTACTTTGAACACTTCGGTCACAACCACGTGGGTTTTGTTGAACACGTGGTCCTAAAATTTGGCAAATTGGTGGGCATACAATTGCTGTAAAGAGGCAGCCTGTGCGGCCTAAAAAGTACCAAGCTCCTGGGCAAGGATATCCTTCACAGCATCCGCCAAAATGGATGGGTCAGCAAAGGAACAGGTTCAAAAGGTGCCTCTGCCTTACCTTTACCCTTACCCTTGAACTTCTGAGACGATTGTTGAATAGAGGAAGCAGGCAACGTGATATAAAATCATCTTAAGTGGGACTTGTCGAACTCAGGGATGGTGTGAACTTGATCACCCTCTTCCATATAATGAATGTTATGAGTTGACAAAATGTATGACACCAGCTGAGGGTATAGAAGCGGAGTTTGAGTTGACTTCGAGTCAACCACCTTCTGCATCTCATCAAATATCATTACGCCCACGTCTCTCTTTTCCTTTGCCGCGATGGAGGCCAGTACAGGGTAGTCGTAGTCATTTATGTGGGAGTAGTTGAAGAACTTGTTAACTAGGCAATGAGAGTAAATGTAGTGAATCACCCTAATATCGTCTGGTAACTCAGTTGTCTTCAGCTTCAGCTACCTTGGATAGTCGTCCCTCCTACTCAACAATGGTGAATCCGATCTGGGGTCAAGAGCGAGGGCTGATGGCCGGCAAGGTCTTCAGTGACCATAGGAGAATTAATGTCCGCCGAAGTTAGCCTTTTCTTGGTCCTTTACACCATCGTTTCAAGGTACCTGCTCCTCAAAGAGCCACCGCTATATATAGAGAAAGACTCGAGGTTGCAATAAAAGAGCCTCACTACGTTAAGGTTGTAGCTTATTGACACTTTAAGCAAATTCTCAAACTGTTTAAGATACACACTTATGTTGTAGTCGGTAAAGGCCAACAATTTCGTCATATCCACAGACAGAACAGGGCAAAAAATACGATGGGCAAATTGAGTTTCATACTTATCTTTGTTAGTGCCCAAATCCAACAACGCCACCGCTGTTGGTACTACATGTGGAACTTCCAGATTCCCTCGGGGTTGGTCGGATTGATCGACATTGCCCTGATCAACGGGAGCCTCTACCACATCGATTGTCATCGGCACCTTAGTGACTGTCCTCTGGTGCCGAGCAGGAGGGTGACATTGTGATTGCCTCACTGGTTCAGTGCTGAAGCACCCCTTCTAGGAACGGGTGGCTGGAGTGCAGTGTTAACAGCTTTTTTGACCTTCGCTGATGCGGTGTCTTCATCAGAACTAATACTTATTGAAAATGCCTCTTTTTCTGAGTGGACAGTATGCTCCGTTGGCTTCCTCATAGGGGTGGCGAGCCTCTTCGACGTTTATTGACGAGGCTGGGCTGGGGTCAGCCCCAATTGCTTCCTCTTACTTTTGATAGAAACCACCGTCTTTGACGTCTCTTGCTTCTCTTGTACAGGTGTTGTACTGCCACGCTTTTCTATCCTCTTATCCTTCGCCTGGGTTTGCTTGGTTGCTTTCCCTTTTGTCATTTTGTCCTAGTTTTGTTTATATTTGGGGGTTAGGGTTTTCGATGATGGTGCTGCCGCGGAGATGAAGAGTTTCTTAGTTCCAATGTGACGAGCGTAATTTGAGGGATGCAATTGATGTCAATTTAAATGTGACTAGAGTTAATGGGACATGGATGGTTGGGCATTGATGGTTACCGGGTAGGCAAGATCACCCAATACTTCCCTTAACCACCATGTGTCACCACAAGGGTTGTAGTTAAGATACTGTGAATGGACCAAATCACCCATGGGCACCACACAACCAACCGATGAATATGAGACTGTTGTTGACATCGTATAGCTGGGAGCCTTAATGCGACGTCGTTTCCTCAGGTTAATCATATTTTTGAATTTCCAACCATCTCTGATAATTGGTCGGACGACGTCGTATGACACTTTTCGTTAGAGTGACAATTGGACCATGTCACTTAACCACTACTTAACTAAAGGCATTTTTTTGAAGCATTCCCCAAAAACCATGTAAGTACTCCTGGTTGGCCACAATGTCCCCTTAGATGAGTCCTATGTCTGCCCATATTTCATATCACAGTGTCAGATAGCCATATACTAGCAACATGTGGCAGTTATACTTCTTCCCGCTATTGGCACTGAGATGAGGTGGTTTTTATTTCCACTAATCCTCAGGTTAAATGCCGTAACCCATGGTTAGATAGCGGTTATTAATTATTGAATTTATATACTGGTCCGGACGTTTGAGTTGCTTCACACATTTTGTCCGATCATCTATTTTGTTTCTACTGCGTTGGACTTGCCTTTCATGGTTGGAAAGTATGACTTTCTTCACGAGGTTTCACCTTACTGTACATTTCAGAGGATATTAGTTAATTTGGACAGAGTGTATCCGTGGACTGATTATGATGTCGCAAACTATGATTGAAGGTGACCCAAAAAGGTCATCTTTATGGATGCCATGGTCTTTAATGAAATGGTACAAGTTGGTTGCAATTGTTATGTTTTGTTTTTTTTTCTCTATATTTTTTCATCTGATTATTTGATCATTTCCCTCAAGGAACAAAAAACCGGACCGGCCAATGAACCTGTCACAGCACTGGTTCAAGGGTCAGTGGTTCAACCGGGGTTAGACCGATGGTCGAACCGGTCATATTAAAATATTATAATTTAATTGACAATAACAAAATAATCATAATTCATAATTCATAATTTAAAAGTCATTACTAACAACAAGTTAGTTCTTCAAAGTTCAATCAAAATCCATAACTAATATCAAAATATAGTTAAAACATGACAATGTCAATTATCATTCATCAAACAACCAAGAGGTAACAATATCATCAAGCCTACAACTCATTAAGGGGATCTATTGGAGATGAGTCATTAAGAGGTGGATTGGGTAAAGGGTAAGAGGTAATAATATCATCAGGCAAAGCTGGGGGATCAGGAACGTCCATATCTTCGTCACCTACGCATATACACGACAATAATATCAATGATTATATGTAGCATATAATTATATGGATGAATAATAAATTAGTAAGAGAATATTAACAGCACGTATAAACCTTCATTAACCCTATCCATAGTAGATGAATGTGCAATGCCTTCACTACCAAGAAGTCCTTCAAGATTTTCTACATCTTCATTATTAAATTCTGAAATGGGATATTCTTCAGTCACCCAAAAATCCACCTCATCAATAGACTCATAGTCAATAGGATCATAGCTTGTCTGCTTTTTCCTTAATTCAGTCCTTAAAATGTCAATGACATATAATTTCAATTAAATATTTTAAATACACCCATTTTATAGTGAAGAACAACATTTTTCATAATATCTAAAGTTACATATGCTTTAATTGCAAGTTATAATTAGTGTAAACTAAATCATTCAGCCTTTGATGCTCCAATCTATTCATTCTTTTTGTATGGATACACTCAACCAGAAGAAGCAGATGTTTGGCTAAGAATACGAATTGCAACATGTTGCAATTCTGGTACTGAATAGCCATAACACATCCACCATTCATCTACAAAATAAAACATGTACAAAATATTAGTTGCAATCAATTAATATGTTAATTAAACCTTAAACAATAAAGATAAATACTTAGTTACTTACAAGGATCTAGTTTTTGAGATCCCTTTTTACATGTCTCTCGGCTGAAAGATTCTTTTCCTTCAAGATACAATGTGACTTGCTTCATTATCTTAAAGCAATCAATATTTTCATCTGAGTTAGACTCTACCACATCAATCAAAGCTTGCATTAGCCCTCCTTTATGAACAAAGTTTGGACCATATATGAATGCTAGGTTCAACAAATAGGAAGCTGCATGGAGATCAGTCTTCAAATATTTATCTCATCTCGTTTTAATGATACTTGTGTAAGGCTTATAGAGATCTTTATTCCTCTTGAACATCTCCTTAATTCTACTCTTAGCCCTTTGCATGCCTTCATAAACATATGGCAGTGAAGGCTTCTCATCTGAGTCAACAATTCTCAACAATTTTATTAGAGGAGTTACAATCTTTACAATTTGGTAGCATTCATTCCAAAACCGGCTATCTAATATGATTGCACTAAAAATTTTTTTGGGAGTAGTCCTAGATAGCTTATGGTCTACAAAGTGTTTATCAACAACAAGGGCTTGTAAGTCATGCTTGTGCATATATATGCTATGCAATGTAATAAAAGTAGTGGCAAATCTTGTAGCACCAGGACGCACAATTTCTTTCCAATTGGGCCTTTTCCTCAGCCAAGACAAGAATATCATGTGATTGTAAGCAAATACTGTTATCTTTGATGCCTTTACTGCAATGTCTGACACATGAGGCATGCTTGAAATGTCTTTCAATACAAGATTTAAACAATGAGCAGCACAAGGAGACCAATAAATATTTTTATATTTCTCCTTAATCAACCTTCCACATGCCACGTAATTGGCAGCATTGTCAGTCACCACATGAACAATATTGTTGCAACCGACCCACTCAATCACTTTAGAAAACAAAGTAAATAAAGTCTTTGCATCTTTGACTAAATCTGATGTATCAACAGACTTAACAAACACCATTCCATGGGTAGAGTAAACTAAAAAGTTTATCAAAGTCTGTTGCCTCACATCAGTCCATCCATCCTCCATAAGTGTGCAACTTTTTTTTTCTGCCATATCTCTCTATGCCCGTCAATGAGTAACTGACATTCTTTTTTCCATTCTCTCAACAAGTTGGTTTTAAAATCATAAGCACTAGGGGCTTTAAACCCAGGTCCTATAGAACACATTCCATTCACAGCTTTTTGAAATAAAGGGCACTCTAATGCTTTAAATGGAATGCAATTCACTATGGCCCATTCAACAATAAGCATCTTCACATTGTGTTGTGCTTCTTTCAATGCTAAGACACTCTTTATGGTTGGTTGAGCTCCAAAAGTTGTCCTAGGAGGAAAATATTTATATACTATACTAGGATGTTTCCTCTTCTTAGTTTCACTATTAACCTCCTCTTCTTCAACTCCCTCTTCTCTTATATCCTCAATTTCCTTTTTCTTTGCATGTTCTTTCAAAGACTCTGCCATTCGATGACGCACATCAGCTATAACTTTTTTACAAGAAGCAATTTGACCTACAACACCAGCCAGATGTTGCTTCAGCTTGTTTATGCCACCTCCTATATAGCTATTACCACAGTGAAGACATGTGTATACATTTTGTGTCCCTTATTTCTTGTAGGCAACATGTGCCCATGCTGGGTCAGTTTTGCCACGTAATGAGGTAGTGGAAGTAGGATTATCAATAGGATTAGAATTGACATTGGAAGATGGAGTAAGAGGGGTGACATTCTCATTTCCGGAACTCAACAAATCCATCCTTGGAGAAAGTAAATAGCAATAAAGAAATCAATTCAAATAAATAACCAAAAGAAAAGTGTGAAGAAGGACTCTGGTTTGAATTATTAAGGGAAGAAGATGCTTCACACTAAAGTTGAATTCATGGAGTTTTGCCTCATGAGGAGATAAATTCATGGAGATTAAACAACATGAACCAGACATGAATACTAAAATACTTTCATATTTCAAATACTCTTCCATTACACAAAAAAATCCTTCTAATTACACATATATTAAAACAAGAGAAAACTAGTCACATTATTGAATTGTCAACACACATATATATACATGTATGGAGGGTTCGTTAACTTTGGGATTTGAAGCTTCATCTTTTATACTCTAAAATATTACATTCTATATTTTAAAAGACCAGATCCAAGTGATAGCAATTGCAAACTATTGGGGCTTAGAAAAACATAAACGAATTTAATTTGTATTCTGAGCCAAAGGAACCCACAGTGTAATGAATCATTAGTGGACTGACTGGACTCTTTTGCATGTTGACGAGACAGAAAAAAAAATTAAAGGAGTCCATTTAAAATAAAAGCGTCCAATAAGTCAAAATGTAAATATAGGTTCAAGCAAAAACAAAACAGCTAAAGCGAACCAGTTAAACAATAATGAAATAAGGGGATATGAGCAATACGACAATATGAGCAGTTAAACAACAATGAAATCATAGATCATACTGAAAGAAGAAGGAAGATGATGATACACATGATGAAAGCCTGGTTCTTGTTCGACTTCACCGACTTCGCAGCTGGTTCTTGTTTTGGAGCTCCGGGATCGGAATCGCGAGCTGAAATTAGGGATCAGAACTGTGAACCTACTGGTTTCTGATTCACTAGCTTAGATTCAGTGAGCAATTTGATCTTTGATGTCTGACAAATGGGGGAGAGGGAGATCGATGACGCTGAGTGTTGACTCGCTGAGACGCTGAGACCTGAGACTGAGATGCTGAGTTCGTGAGCTGAGGGGAAATGCTGATGTGGTCGGGTCGGGTAGGGCATGGTTCGGGTTAGGTCGGACGTAGATCACCCGACCCAAAAGACCCAAAACGACGTTGTTTTGGGGCAAAGGAAAAAAAATATGCGACCCAGCCAACCCAAGTGACCCGCCGGGTTGGCTAAGTCGTGACTGGTTTGAGCGAGTCAACCCGGTCAAAACCGGGTTGACTAGCTAATTGCCGAACCAGACCGGGCTGATGGCCGGTCGACTGGTTTTTCGGTCCGATCGGCCGGTCTGGTCTGATTTTTTTATTATTGATTTCCCTCAAGAACAACCGCATCATCCTCAGGATGAAGGGGATACAAATGATTGAGTGCTTTGGTGAACACATTCGTCTAGGGAACATTATCAATGTTAGGGACTTTGTTGTTTGTTAAACCAGGGAGGGAGTTCACGAAAGGTTCCATCTTTTATTGCGGCTCATGAGTGTAGTTAACTACTTCACTGTAGAGGCTGCGGACCATTGTTTCCAATTTGTCAGCATTTAAGATATTAGTATGGGAATGGTGCAGGGGAAGAAAGTTATAGGTATTTTATTCACAATGTATGCATTAAATTTATGATTCTTGTATTGAAATGTTGTTATGATCCAGACGTTAAGGGGATATTGCATACCAAAGTCCTGCTGTCTTAGTCGTGGGATCATGATATTGTCAATTGGAAGTTTACATTCGTCGTTGAGGATGGGCAGTGAGATCTGATGTCCTTCACTATTTTTAATACACATATAAGTTTCACCATAACATTGTGTGCCTATTTTCTTTTCTACATATTCGCAGAACAAACTTGATTGAAGTTGTTCTGTATGGAGATGCAGCAGACGAAGCGTGGACTGGATTTCAGCCTCATGCGGACACACCAAATGTGGTTATGATTGTCCAATATTTGGTGGCTAAGCGAGACGGCCAACGTCCTTTCTTGGGGAACTACGGTCGGGCCACTAGGATGTTTGGGCATCCGAGAAGGTGAAAAGTTAGAGACTTGCTTAGTTTGTCTCTCACCTAGCTAAGGGGTTACATTATAGGGTGATAGTACTTCATGGACAAATATACTCGTGCATACATGAAATTGATGTATTTGTTAATGTCTTTTAGTTACAATATGATGGGTGTTAAATCATTTGACCATAAAGTGCCTTTAAACGTTGTTGTTCTTTATTCTCCTAACACATAACCATCACGTTCACATCGCTTTGCTTGTGGTTACGTAATAAGTGTTCAGCTGTAGTCCTGTTAACAAGTACCACATCACCTTTACTGGATTTCAGCCTTACCCACCACGTGACTAGTGTTCCGTTTACAATTAAGAATGTTATTCACGTTCCCGTAACCAGCATACACCCATGGGCGGCATTTTGTGTTAGTCGATATATGTTTACTCTGTTCGCCCCTGTTTCGTATAACCGAAACAGACCAAGTTCCTTCTCCATTATCTACAACACACACAGCTTCATACATGGCAGGGGACTTAACTAATATAATTGTGACTTACATGCATTACATTTTCAAACTATGAAGGTCCTGTCTTTGTCCAAATATACACACACCTTAACTTACATATGTACTTCGGGTTAGCTACATTACAATGCCAAAATGTGAAGGTGATGTCATTGGAAATACACCTTCAGATTGCATATAAAGACATAACCAAAACAAATATGGTGGGACTTTCCAAAACACAGCGGGGAGTCAAACTTTTGTCCATTTTCGTCTATTTGCGTAGTATGAATATAGAGAACAGTTTAAATCAGTTACCTCCCCTATTAAAGACCATCCACATTGGAATTTCTATTGTTTCTACTTCCCGAGCAAGATTTGGATCCATGCTGCCATAAAAGTGGAGGGAATCTTGTGAAACAAATTTAGCAGCTGAGATGATCTTACAATCTTGATGTTGGTGGCAGTGGCTAGGCTTGGAACATCCATCAAATGCATGAACAAGTTAGATTCTTTCTGTTCTATCTTCGCATGATGAGCTTCGCTGGACAATTGAGATCCTAGGTTGTCAGAAACTTAGATAATGGTTCGATTAAGGGACGACACAATTTCCCTGACCACCTCAGCCAGTAAGTCACAGTTTCCTGTTTTCCTGCGCTTTCTGGAAGTGGAAGAACCATCACCTTGACCTCCATGGGCAGTGTTAGCGGATTGTGTGATGTAAACCTTAATAGGGGTGGCGACGTTATCTAGGTTTATTGGCAACTCAGGTATTTCTTCTTCTTCTTCATGTATGTCTTCTTGCATTCCAAGTGGTGACCTACACCAATCACCGGCTGCCCCATCTTTTGACCAAGCGTAACACAGATCTTAGAAGTGGGGCAGACACTTGTTCCTGTACAAGGCCACCTTCTTGTAGACCTCAAAATAAACCTCGTATGAAGGAATACCAATTATTCATGCTAAAAAAATGTTAAAAAAATACTCCAAACTCACTAACTTCACATACTCATCCTATATAGCCTTGTCCGCTACCACGCATTGTCTATCTGGATCCCATCCAAATCCAGACGTGTTGGTTCCATACACCATATCATACACCACCTGCCACACGAGTTTTATCATCTTTATGCGTGATATGATATGAGGATTTCCCTTGATCTGGAAACCAGACGTGTTCTCCTCCATCATTGCTTCTTAAGTCTTAGTGCATCCAAGCCTGAACCCGTTATCGGCCATAAACTTTTGATCGGTTCGTAGTTGGACTGGGTAGTCTATAAGAAACTTGTCTTTATCAGGTATCCACATGTGGAACTTTGCCTTCTGAGAGTCTTCCATTACACCACTACACAAATGGAAATGCGTTACTACATGTTTCATGACATGTTCACATAGACAACATTTGAAGCCGCTCCACGTTAGGAAATTTTAAACACACATGGACAACATCTTTATTGCAGGGGAAACAAACTGTTTACAAACAGAATCACCACTATGTTTATGCATTAATACAATAATCCTAATTTTTATGACGAGCTACAAGCCAAATAAGCATTATATATCAGTGGCTAGGTTGTCCCTAAAATTATTCCAAGTAACTGAGGTTTCCAATGTTGAAATAGGAGGAATTTGTTGCATTAGGTTTAGGGATTCCAATGAATCCAGCTGTTCATCTAATGGGTTACACATGGTGGACCGCCAAATAAGGTTATGAAGGAGGCAACATACGACGATATATCTATTATGTATCTTCACCAGGTAGTATGAAGGGCTTCAGAGGATTACCCATCTTAACTTTAGAATACTAAAGCATTGTTCAATGATATTACACGCTGATGAATGTCACATGTTAAAGCACTCCTCCGGGGTTTGCGGTTGGTGGCCTTATGTCCACTCATTTAGGTAGTAACGCTGGCCTCGATACGGCGTAAGGAACCCATCACTGTTGGTGTAACCCATGTCCACTAAGTAGTAATTCCCTGCACATGAACAACGTTCAACAACTTAAGTCTAACTGAAGCTCCTTAACACTATAATGGAAAAATAAATTGGCCATTTGTTTGAAATGCACCAGTTGGAACTTTCAAATCATGTCTCATCCTGATGGCGTCCCTCAGCACCCTTCCATCTGCGGCTGATCCCTCCTATCCAAGCGATATATATATAAATTTTCCATCGGACAAGCATACTCCCAAGACATTAGTGGTTATATCCCCCTTTCTGTTCCTATATCGACCTTTGTGCTGGGTAGGCATCTGTACCCTTATATGTAGGACTGGTAATATGGGCCGAGCCCGTTAGCCCGTCAAAATAAATGAGCTCGGGTTGAGAAATTCGAGCTCGTTTAATATTTTTTTTTAATTTCATTTATTTTTCAGATAGTTAGATACTCAGATCTCAATGTTTTCATTTCTCAATGATATTGTGTTTAACTACTTCTTCATTTTTTTATTTGACACTTTTTTTTCATATTATATTTATTTATTTTACTATTATTAAATTTAAAAAATATGTATTTGTATGCTTTTTTGATGTGATTAAATGAAAAAAAAGAAAATAAGAATGAAATTGATTTCCTTGCATAAATGCATAAAAGAAAATAAGTATGATGTGAGTTAATGAAAGAGAAAGGGAGTGAAAATTTTAAAATAAATAAATAAATTTTAATTCAAAAAAAAAAAGACGGGCTCAGGCTGGCAAAATGCCAGCCTGTTTATATTCGGGTTAAATGGGCTGACCTAAACGGGCTAGCCTGTCGGGCTCGGGCTGGCCCGTTTACCAGCTCTACTTATATAAGTACCATCTAGCACACCCAGACACCCCTGCCATTAACAACACCTACATGACAACGGAATGCAAAATTGTAAAGGACATTGACATGAGCAAAGTCATGGGTCTTTACCTTAAACCATCTCCAGCGGTTGTCCATGCAGTCCTCTATAATAGGCTTTGCAATATTGAAAAGATGCTGATGCAGTTTAAGGGTGGCATTCAAGACGAGTTTGAAGTATCTGCTAATTGTTTCACCCGACCTTCTGAACTCAAATTGAACCACTCGGTTCTTCACATGATGTGCCAAAATATGCAAGAACATTGCAACTTGCTCATCAACTAACATGTTCCTCGTAGGTGTCAACCCTCCAATTGTGTCCAGCATGTGGCACAGGCTGTCAAATGTCGCCCTGTTCATCCTAATCTGGTTGAAACAACTTGCGTCGTTACTATATACCATTGCTCACAAGTTCACTCTCTTAGAATGGAAATCTAGCCTAAATGAGGTATAAGGGATTTCCCTGGAATGACCAGTATATACCGTTGCCACAAACATTGTGATAACCACTTTCCTTACAGCCAGCACAATAGCTAAACATCCCGCCAACACCTCAACTAAACACTTGTCCATTTCTCCCTCCGTCACCTACACAGTTACCCAGATACATACATGACAGACTAATATAGCAAGAACAGTCCAGTCGCATTAGAACAAAAATCACACCACATTGGACATGAGCTACCCATATCTCAACTATGGTCAAATCAGGATATTGTCACAAGTGTACCCATATGCAAGTGGTCGGTCGTTAGAGCTTCCCACGCAACAACGACATCTAACCTTATTCCCATGACATAACCATAAATCGCTTGCAGTTATCCTTGAGTACATCAGGCTCTATAACCACATGCGTTTGGCTAATGGTTACTAGTTGCCCATAAAATCTTTCTGTTAGCGTAACACACCTATCAGCAGCCTGTGGTCACTCCCACCATCGATCCTCTAAATTAACTGATGTACACCTCATGGTTACGGAGAAGTTCTATGTTAATCATCCCCCCAACTACACGATCGACCCCGCTTCTCAAATGTGCAATATCACATATTACACCAAGTTCACCACATGGGTATTTCATCATTACTGCTCATGGGATGAACTTGTCTCCCTGTCTTCCAGTTACCCTAAAAGGACCCTGGTCGGATTGACGTCCCGTAGCCATTTCTAAACTCAAAACAAGAAAAAGTCAACGTGAAGTGAACAACAAAATAGAAGATGCACGAAAGGACCAACCCACCTGATGTTGGGAATGTTCGTGTATTTACCTATGAAATGCAAGTCACCGTGTCCATTCATCAACTTTCGTCCTGTTTTTGTACCTCCATACGCGTTTACTCTGTTATAAAACTTATCCTATCTTTATACAAGCCACAGTCATGTTAGGGGCAAATGGGGCCTTTTCCCAATTTCCCCGCCGCTGCAAAATGTGTTCCCACCATTTTTTGTGGGAACTTCATTTCATCCATTCGCTTGAATTTTCACCCGCGCTCGAAATAGGTTTCCAACAGAAAATTCAAACCAAACGCATGTTGCTGTAAGAAAAGGTTGATTTTCCTTTTCCTTCCTCCTATTTTCCGCGAACCAAACAGGACCTAAAAGATTAAGCAAAGGCACCATTTAGATGATTGAAACAAAACTACTATGTTAATGCCTTATAATCTATTGGCATAGAAGCTCTTGTGTGGTAATTTTTATATCTAACTAAACATTTTGAAATAGTTATATAAATTAGAAAGAGTTTGATTTAAAAATTGCTCAAAAAAAATATGATCATTTCATATAAAAATATTGAAGTTCTTCGTATTCTGTTCTCAACTTCATATCATATCCTATAGTAAAAATGAATAAATATAGATTTTACCAAAATCTTAGTGCCTGTTTGGATTAGCGGTAGAATCTATTTTTCCAACATGATTTACAGTATATGGGTAAGTTTGTGAGAGGAGTTTTATCTCGACTTGTGTAAACGAGCTTTTCCACCATCATCCCAAACATGCCCTTAATATGCTCTAATTTTTGCCAAGAACTATACATTACTAACCCAAATATTAAAACTTGGCCAAAAAAAAACCAAAATATTAAAACATATATTATTATCATTTTAGTTAAAAGTTATAATGATTAAGACACACACACATGCAGACACATGCATGCTCTCTTGTGTTTGTTCATATATTTTAGATTTTATGTTTAAATTAGAAATTCCAACATATATAAATGACTAATGGGAAAAAGACAAAAAAATAACTTTGAAATTGTAAAATCTCAAATCAGATTTGTTACCAAGAATTGATAAGGAAATAATAGAATTTGATAAGCAATCCATAACTCATTTTTTGTAATGGCTCATGAAAAGCCTTGTGTTCTAACCAATGGGGGTTGGATTTAGAAATCATAACGTGACGAACCAATGTTTGAATCATCATTGAAAGAGGTCCTCATATTTAATACCTGACAGTGCCTCGAACATTATTGTGTTTAATAAGAAGATACTTAAAAAAAAAGAAGAAGCTTTATTTCTATGTTAATGGCGTGTTTTAGGCTGTCTTTTTACTTCTATGGGGTATAGCTTGGGTGCACATCATCCCAATCTATCATATTTGGACTATCTAGATTTGATCTGAAGGATCTAAGTTTAATACTTTTTTATATGATGATTTTTAAATAAATATTATTTTTTTGAAAAATTGATAATTAAGATAATATCTTTATTTTAAATTTTATACCCATTAGAATAATACTTTTAAGGAAATAAAGATGAAATAAATTAAATGTGAACAGTTTAGATTTCCATATTAGGTTGGGATGTTACCGGCTTTTATTGCTTTACTTTTCTACCCTCTTCAGTGCTTATTAAGTAGTCCCTGTTCTTTTGAAGCATAATTAAAGATTTAGCAAAAGCATTACTCAGTTAATTGAATCAAAACTACTATATTTTTCTTGCACATATTTATATCCTAAAATCTTAAGTTTAGTTTGTCACACCTTAAAGAATAAGACCTGATAAAAAAATTTTATACCATGCAATATTTGATATGACATCATACAAAATAGTGTTGTTATTTATATGTATTGTACGATAATATTTACTGAATAATATGGGTTAAAGCGCAATTTTAGTATGAAAGTTTTGTCCAATGGGTGTTTGGCACAAATAAGTTTTGGAATGAGCAAAAATAACAATGAATAATTAAAAAGAATGTAAATTTAACAAAACAGTTAAATTTTATTTAACGGCGTTAAATTATAAAAGAAGAAAACCCTTAACGGCATTAGGTCAAATTTAACGGTTTTGTTAAATTTATATTTTTTTAATTGTTCATTATTATATTTGTCTTTCTAAAACTTATCTGTGCCAAACGCCCGTGAGAAAAAAATTTATTACTAAAATTGTACCTTAACACCCCCTCTCTCTCTATATATATATACACAAAACCTTTATTCGGTTTTAGGATTATAAATTTTTAATCAAAATGAGATTCAATTTTCTCAATCTAGCTAATAGTAGATAAGTAGATCAAGCAATTAACACCTATTCTTTTTTGGCCAGCACTGTGGCATCTTTTATGAATTTTAATTTTATTTTTTTCTCTTTAGAATACATTTTTATGCTAGTTAGGATATGACTGATTTATTGACTGATCATCAGAAGAGATTTTCTAACACAAACAGCGCCTTCATTTCAATATAAAAATTGAATTAAATTATATACATCTTTCATGAACTTTAAGTAATCTTTTCCCTCATGTTTGAAATTTTAAAATGAACCTCCTAAATTTTTATAATTATATAGATAGTTTTTTATAAATCCCAAATTTTATATATTTTATCCCATCTTATTCATTTATTTTGGGGACTATTTTAGGTTAATTTAGATTTATTAGATAATATTCAGATTGTTAGCTAATTTTAAGAAATAATATTAATTTTAGGTTAATTTTTGTTTGCCTTTGGATTGTCAATTGAATTATTAATTGAGTTTTTATTATTAATTTAATTTTCAATTTGGTTTATCTTATTGATTGTTTAATTGGGTTGGTTAATTGTTTAGTTGTTCAATTGAACGATTGTAAACATGATTTTCAAAATTATTTTAAAATTAATTTTGATTCGCTTTTAATGAGTTTAATTAGCCACGCTTATTTCATTATGAGTTTTTTAGTGAATGAAGTGTTATTAAACTTTAGGATTTCCCATGTTTCAATTAAGTGATTAAATTTATCAATTCATTTCTTTTATCAATCTTCATTTGATCTAATTAATTAAAAAATTCATATAAATTCTTAGTTATTCTCTCCACCGTATTTGAAAAAAAACCTTTATTATATTTTCCTATTTGATTTTTTTAGATATTAGTTTATTTCTTTTACTTAGGATTTTAATTCCCCTTTTCATAAGAAAAACCCCCTAAAAAATTACATTTGCATTCATTTAGGTTAGTTTTATTATCATATAGGTTTTAAAGGCATTTTCATTTTTCATTTAGGTAGCAAAGTCTTGTATTTTAGTTTAGATCCATTCCATTACATTTTTTATCACCTAAATTCAATTCTACATAAAACTTATAAATTGCTCCTTGAGAGAATGACCTAGGTTGCCACTATATTACATTAGTAGGTTATCCTAGTTATTAATTGATTGCTTTATCTACAAGAACGACGTTAGTTCTCATGCTACTAATTTTGTTCACTGCTTGCTTGCATGTAGCATGGAGTTCAAGGGGAATAATGTGTATAACTCAAATTTTGTGAGAAATATATTAAAAATAAATTTAAAAAGATATATGATTGATGATGGGAGATTTTGGCTCCTCTAATTTCTTTTGATATAAAACATTACTCCCTATAGTTCAATAATAATTGATCATTTTTTCTTTTTGAGGGACAAAAGCCTTTCGTTTGAAACTTTAGAAATCAAAACAAAATGAAGGCAAATTATGATAAACCGACATTATATTAACTCAAAAAATTATTTATATATTATTTGAAGTTCAGAAGAGTTTTGTGTATAAGTTTGAAAATTATAGAAAAACTCTCCCTCTATGAGGTAGATCAGCAGCTACCCCTCTAATCCAAAAAAAAAATGCAAAATCCTGATACCTGTAGCAGCTTCCAATACAGCTTCCATAAATGTTAGAAGGTTTAATTAGTGAGGATGATTAGTGTTGTCTTGTAAATTGAAATTGTGCAATTTTATTCCTCACTTCGTTGTATTTTGCGTTGGCAAGTTAGACACCTTAAATTAAGGAGTGCAAACTTGCGCTGGGCGTTAGAAGGTTTAAGTAGTTAGGATGATAGTGGTAATCACTTAGTTATTAGATGACCCTAAAACTCTACATAAAGGGTCTTAGTCTATAGGTTAATTGTTTGAAGCGATATTGATCCCCACTAATGTAAAAGGGAGACGATAACTTAGATCTCTTTTTAAAGAGAGAAGTCTCTCCCAAGTACTTCCATAAGTGGAATTAGTTTATCGTCTTTAAGTGAGGGATGATCAGTGGTAAACTCTAGGTTCTAATGATTGTATGAGTAGATTGCTTTTTTATGAATAATAAATGATTCTTCATCTTTCTACATAATATTTTTCTCCAATCACTTTTTTTAACAATAAAAGATCCCAGCCATAGCAGGTTAGAAGCTACGCGACTCAACTCCAACATTACTTGAATATAGCTGGCTCTTTTAGCTATTTGAATATTTGCTAACTGTTAGAGGTTGTTTAGAGATATATTTTAATAAATTTGGGAAGTCATCAATACTGAATGACAAAAATTTTCTTGAGGTTTTAAGAGAAATTAATTTGTGTGCATTCTTTAAAAGATTTCAACTTAGAATATAAGCTTTTAAGTTTAGGAAAAAAAAATAATAATGGAAAGTTTTCTGAAAAGAAAAAAAATCAATTTATTATTATGATGATTATCATATATATATTGGTAATATGGGATGGATGTTACAACACTTTTGGCAATTGAGGATTGAAGACAAAGAAAAAGAAAAAAAAACAAAACTTATGTCACAAGTCAATATTGCAATAAAAGGAAGGAGGGAGAGCACTATCCACGAGCCATCTTCTTCACTACTGGATCGGATGAGTTGGAGGCTGCCATATATTATTCTAATTTTCTATCTCAACAATGAGATTCAATGTGTAATTCAAGCTCTCTGTTCTCCTTCTCAAATTATATCCCTAGGGGAGCTATTGCAGAGAGTGGGGTTCCAGTCTATTTCCTAATTTTCCTAATAATGATTGCTTTTGAATTTTTCTGTGCTGAGATGAGATTGATTTTGAACATGTGTGGGTAAATTTTTCATTGAATCCAAAAGAGCTATGAACTTGTTTGAGACTTAGAGATTGTTCCCACTAATTAGTTTTGTTTAATATCATTTTAATTTATTTAATCATACTTTTATTGTTTATTGCTTAGTGATTGGCCACCATTGAGTATGTTTTGGTGATTTGGGATTGACCTTAATGAAGGAAATCTTAAATTGACCATAGAATTAAATAATGTGGAATTAGATTTTAATCTAATTTTCATCTCAATATAGTAATATACCTAAAAGTCCTACATAATCAAATTAGAGTGAGCCCTATCTAAATTGTATCTTATTTAATTGTGAGATATTGCATAAGTAATTGAGGTAGTTATATAAACAAACAAACAGACATTTTTAGACATTAATACTCTAGATTAGCTAATTAAGTTAAGTTAAAATTATTTTATTGGGGATAAAATCTAAGAAATAAATAAGGGATTAGTGACTTTAGGTTATTCTTCTTGACATTAAAATTTGTTATTTGTGAAAAGTCTTGGTTATTATTAGTTTCTTTTGCTTATTTAATTTTTGTTCACTTATATTGAAAACAATTTTGATTTGTTCAGCTTAAATGAAACAAGGAAAATTAATGCCTAATCACTAGTTGAATTAAACTTTTGTTGGACAATCTTGATTTGCCACTTACTATTTTTCATAATATGTATACTTATGGTGCTTAATTATATTTTGGTAGCATTAATTTTTAAACTTCAAGAGAGTAAGTGCAAATTTTTACTATATTCAAAATAAATAATGAAATTTTTTTATGAAAAAGCAAAGTCAATTCCAAATGCTCAAAATCTCATAAATTATGGTGCCCTTAATTATATTATGATATATTATAAGATTCTACCACGTATCATCTACCACAAACATGAAGAGTTCATAGGGCATTGCATAATGATTATCATCATCAATCAGACCAAATATGATGTGCTAAACATATATACTCAGTTTTAAATATGAGATATAATTTTTATTTTTATCAATCTTTTCCTAATTTTACTCCTATTGATATTCTCCAACAATAATCAAAGAGGAGGGGAAATGAGGGAATTCAAGAAACTGACTAGATTGTTTAAAAAAATATGTACATGTTATACTAACTAACTTAACTGACTTTATTAATCTAATCGAATTAAGTAAATATTCTTATATTAAGGAATAGAAGAAGTAGTAAAATTGATCTTATTTGACATATAATCTTGTACCTTCTGGTTCTTTTTATAAGGAACAATATCTTTTATAGGGTAGTTCTTAATATGAGGAGCAAATATTTTTGTCTCAAATTTCAAACTTGTATTTTTATTTTTACCCTAATTTAATATATGTTACTCATTATTTCTCTAAAATAAATATCGACCCATTATCTCTCATATGCTTTCTTTATAAATAAGTGTATAGTTGAAAAGAAAAAATATATATATCTTACATTTTTTAGCTAACATTTTGAATTGCGTGATTTTGATGGTGATTCCTTATAAAAAAAATCCTAGTGAGCATCACATTTGATTCTCATATATGCTAATTAAACAATTTAAAATAATTATGTAAATTAGAAAACTATTCAAAAATTTAACATGATTTTTTCATAAAAACACATGCCATTTTTGTATTTTCAACGTCATATCATATCATATCCCGTAGTAAAATTGAATAAATATACAAGTTATAGCCAAAATCATAATGAATATGTTTAAAATTTTTACCAAGAACTATATATATTACAAATCCCAAATATTAAACTGCACATATCGTTATTTGTAATCAAAAGTTATAATGGTTAGAACATAATACATGTGGCTCTCGCTATATATATATATATATATATATATATATATATATATATATATATATATAATACATGTGTGTCTTTGTATCTGTTCTTATATTTTAAATTTTAATTTTAAATTAAATAAGTTAGAAATAATTGTATATATATATATATATATATATATATATATATATATATATATGTCTATGGTGTATTATAGAATAGTCTTATGAGGACAGATGGCATTGTTTGTTGACACATTCTATAAATAGAATAGGTATGGCCCAGAAGGATTGTTCTGGAGTTTGCCTAAATTCATTACATTTCAATTCTTGACTTTGTATCAAAGCCACTAAAGTCAGTAATGGCAACTTTTCCTGGGAACCCTAAGAGCCAACCAAACCCTGCCACCGCCGCTACCCTATCTGTAAACCCTAATACCTCTGTCACTCACTCTCCACTCATCTCTTCTTTACCCTTTCTTCAAAATTCCACCATCACCACTATTCTTCCACCATCACCATCTATCACCTCTGCCCCACCTGTCACCTCTGCTACCCACTTCATTTCTTCATCCTCCATTCCTCCTCTTTCATTTACTCCATACCTAGCCTCTTCTTCTCCTTTCATTCCATCTCCAACACCTGTTCCTGGCTATTACCCTTTTTCTGGTTCCTTTTCTGGTATTCATCAGTCACCGCAAGTCTTGACTCATCCAATTCCTCTTTTAAGCTCCCTCAACCAAGCAAATCCTATCAAGTTGGATGGCGATAACTTCCTCACTTGGGAATCGACGATTATGCCCATTATTAGAGGGCACTGATTAGATGGCCACATTCTTGGCACTAAGGCAGTACCACCAGAATATATTTTGGATGCCGATGAACAGGTTTGCCTAAATCCTGTTTACGATGAGTGACTTGTTACTAACTAGATCCTGCTTGGATGGTTGTTCGGCAAGATGACCATCGAAATAGCTTCTTAGATGACAACCTACAAAACCTCAACTACCTTATGGAAAGCCGTAACTGAATTTGTTGGTGTAAATACCAAATCTTGAGTTACTTTCCTCAAAAGAAAATTTCAATAGATGAAGAGGATTGTTTAATATGAGAGAGTATTTGACGAAAATGAAGTCCCTCTCTAATAATCTTACTATTGCTGGATGTCTGCTCTCTATCTCTGACTTGATTACTCAAACTCTTGCTGGACTTGATGCCGATTATACTCTGATTGTCGTCCTTCTTTCAGAAAAAGAAAACATGAGTTAGGCGGACCTTCAATCCAAACTTCTGACCTATGAGTATAGAATGGAATATCTTCAGGAATCCTCCATAACAAGCCTATCTACTGCCTTTACAAATTTATCCTTCCATCATCCAACTCCACCCAGACTAGACCCCCTCATTGGTATGGCAGGGGAGGTCGAAGAGGCAGAGCACGTGCTAACAGAGGCAATTTCAATAGCAGAGGTAATTCTTCTCAGCAAAGAACCAAGTTATGGTACCATCTGTGTGACAAACCAGGGCATGATGTGGCTGATTGATGGCATCATTTTGACAAGAATTTCAAGAGTCCTCATAGATCCAACAATGCCTCTGCTTACATAGTAACTCCTGAAATCACAACTGATCCAACAATGCCTCTGTAAATATGATTGGTGCTGGAAATGCTAAGTTGATGTGTGACAAAAACTCCAAATTAAAAACTCTCTGTATGAATAATATTCTTGTTGCACCTCAAATGGCTAAGAACTTGATTAGTGGCTTTAAGCTCACCAGTGATAATAATGATGTGTTTGTTGAAATTCACTCTCATGGATGTTTTGTAAAGGACAAGAGTAAGCATAAAGTCTTGCTCCAAGGGGTCACGATAAAAGGGTCTACTCCAGGTCTTTACCGAATTGACAATGAAGTTGTTCCTATAAAGAATGTTGATGCTGCTAGTTTTAATTCAGTTACAAATAAGTCTGAAAATTCTAGACATAGTCAATCTAATGTCGGTCTTTCTTGTTTAGTGTCCTGGCATTAAAGGCTTGGTCATCCAAGAAAATATGTCTTAAATAGAGTCCTTAAATGTTGTAATGTTTCCTCTAGTATTAATGAAGAACTTTCATTTTGTGATTCCTGCCAATTGGGAAAGTCACATAGACTTCCATTCATCTGTTGAGGCCCTCTCCAATAAAATCTATTGGTGGCTATCGATACTATATAAGTTTTCTAGATGATCATAGTAGGCACACATGGATTTATCCCTTGAAGACTAAGGGTGAGGCTCTATTTGCCTTTAAACACTTCAAAAATATGATTGAGAATTAGTTTGAAAGAAAAATCAAAATGCTCCATAGTGATTGGGGTGGTGAGTTTAGAAGTTTTCATGGTACTCTTGATGAAAATGGAATTATTTTCAGACATTCTTGTCCATATACATCTGCATAGAATGGTAGAGTAGAGCGTAAACATCGTCACATAGTTGAGACAGGTCTTACCCTTCTAGCTCAAGCTAAAATGCCTACATTTTATTAGTGGGAATCATTCTCTACTGTAGTCTATCTCATAAATAGGCTGCCTACTAGAGTTTTAAAGGACACTTTACCCTTTGAGGTGTTATACAAAAGAAAACCAGATTATAAACATTTCAAGATTTTTGGATGTGCATGTTTCCTTGTCTTCGTACATATAATCAAAGTAAGTTTTAATATCACAGCACCAAGTGTGTTTTTATTAGCTATAGTGTCTCTCACAAGGGTTTTAAATGTCTCATCTCCACAGGAAAAATTTATATCTCTCAGCATGTTATATTCAATGAAAGTAATTATCCTTTTGCTAATAGTTTTCTACATTTCTCACAGTCTCAGCATATAGAAGTTTCCAACTTTCCTAATGCATTTCCTCTTGATGTTGACGCTGTGTTATCATCTTCATCTTCCCCTATGAACACGCATGAGATACATTCAAGGCCTCAACACTCTCTAGCTACCTCATCTCAACATTCCCCTGCTCAACCTTCTCAAGAACCAACTAATGAGAAAAATGCAATACTGATTGCTTCAGACCTACCCAGTGAAGTAGCTTCTAATCATTCTCCATCAGTCCCACTAACCACTTCACCTTTTAGTCTTCTACTTGAAGTGATGCAATATGAGAGAGCATGCTTATCCTCATCTAATCACGCTGCCATTTCTTCAGCTATTCCAGCTGGAGTCACCTCATCATCATTACCTTCAAATTCTTCAAATATCCACCCAATGCAAACTCGTAGCAAACATATAATCTTCAAGCCCAAAGTACCATATGTTGGGCTAACACATATCACTTCTAAACATGTTCCTCAAACAGCACAGGAAGCACTGCAATTGCCTCTTTGGAAGTAGACAATAATGGATGAGTTTGTTGCACTTCAGAAGAACTCCACCTGGACTCTCATTCCACGATCACCAAAGAAAAATGTAGTTGGTAACAAATGGGTGTTCAAACCAAAGTTCAGTCTGGATGGCATATTAGCTAAAAGGAAAGCAAGGCTTGTGGCAAATGGCTTTCAGGAGATTGAAGGTATTAATTTTTATGAAACTTTTAGTCCAGTTGTTAAGGCTCTACTATTCAGATTATCTTAACTATTACTATTGCATTGAATTGGGAAATTAAGCAACTTGACATCAACAATGCATTCTTAAATGGTTTTTTGACCGAATCTGTCTACATGGAACAACCAGAAGGTTTTGTTCATCCCTCTAAACTTGATTATGTGTGTAAGCTTTCCAAAGCTCTCTATGGCTTGAAGCAAGCACCTAGAGCATGGTTTGATAGACTTCGAAGCGTTCTACTTAATTGGGGCTTCACCAATTCAAGGAGTGATATCTCCTTATTTATCTACTCAGATAATACTCAAAATCTTAACAATTTTGGTCTATGTAGATGATATCCTTGTTGCAGGAAGCAATCCTTACAGTCTTAAATGTTTCACTGCATGGTTGCATAGTATTTTCTCTCTAAAAGATCTTAGTTCTCTTCACTATTTTCTTGGAATTGAAGCCTATAGAGATAGCACTAGCTTGTATTTGACATAAGGCAGATACATTTGTGACTTATTAGACAAGTTTCACATGAGTAATGCCTCACCATGTTAGACACCAATGGCTACTCACAAGTCTTTATCAGCATATTCTGGTGAATTGCTTGATAATCCACAGAATATAGTATTGCAGTCGAAGCCCTCCAATACTTGTGTAATACAAGACCATATATTAGTTTCACTGTTGGTAAATTAAGTCAATTCCTCTCTAAACCAACTACAGAACATTGGAAGGCAGTGAAGAGAGTGTTCAGGTATCTTAGAGAAACAATACACTATGGTATACATATCAAACCGTCAAGAAATCATTGCATATTCTGACACTGACTGGGCATCCTATCCAGATGATATAAGATCTGTTGGCGGTTATTATGTATTCCTTGGAAATTCCCTTATAACATGGTCCTCTAATAAAGCAACTTATTGTTTCTCATTCAGTTGTGAATCAGAATATCGGTCTCTAGCTAATACAGCCTTAGAACTTAGCTGGATTAAATATTTACTATCGGAACTAAGTCTAAAGATGAAAAGCATACCAATCATATGGTGTGATAATACAAGTGCAGCAGCTCTTGCTTCAAATCCAGTTCATCATGCTAGAACTAAAGCACGTATTACTAATAGCACAAACTCATGAAAATCCCTATTTCTATGATTTGTATTCTACCTCCATGATTTGATATGCTGATTTTGTTCAATAAGTGGTTGTAACCTATTCTATACAAGCGTCACCAGACGTGTCCCTTACATATTATTTAAAGTATTTTGTTCTTCAGCATAATGAAACAAATAGTAATATAGTACAGATATATGATAATATCAGTTTCTAAGGTGAAAACTACCTATACTACACTCAGCACAACCACCTCACCATCTTGAGGCATGTCATAAATCTACGTCACTCGCTCCTTCTCTCTTCCTCACTCTCGTCCCTCTCTCGTCATCCCAACCTATTCAAGCTGCATAATAGGTTGAGAAGCCCCTGCAGAATCCAAGGGAAGAATAAAAATAAATATCATTATATTAGTTAAATTCTCCATATTCTATTATTTAATTTGATCATTTGACAACAAATAAGGCCATAATAATTAAAAAAATTGATCTAGAGTTGAAAAATAGCATCATCGTCGTTGCCGTCGTCATCTTCGTTATTATCTTTATACAGTATATTGTTAGAATTAGTATCACGATATATACAGTTTAACTTTGATTGAAGATTTGATGCACATCTTATCAAAGAATAACTTAATTTGTATGGTACAAAAACTAGGACTGGGATCTTAAGGGTGATATTGGTTCTCGTTCTAGTTTTTAGAATCCATGTTTTGATGATAACAAAAAGATAATGAATTGTTTTGCAAGGGAATGAAAAAATTTAATCAAGCACATTAAGTTAAATTAGTTGTTGAATGTATTTCACAAACTGAGTATTCCATGCTCTGCAGAATTGCTGGAAATTCGAGTTCTAATTGAAGAAAAACTTGAGTTTGATAGCTGCACTCGAGTTTGGTATATAGGTTTCAATATAACTCTTGCAAGTTTTGTCTAACACTCAAGTTATGAGTACTGCAGGAAGTAAACTCAAGCTGATGCACTTGAGTCTTGTGTAAGAACTCGAGTTCTTAGCTAAAGAGAACTCGAGTTTTCTCTTGGAATTTTTACACTAAGAGTTTTTTTCTGAGAGTTTTGGTATTATGTAAACCAGGAAGAGAACTCAAGTTTTCAGTGAGAACTTGAGTTTTGCACAAAAGTGCTCTCGAGTTAGCTGGTTAACTCTCAAGAGTTTATTCCAGAAATTTAGCCAGAATATTGCATTGATTGAAGAACTTAAGTTTTGGGGGAAAAATCGAGTTATGGACTGAAGGAAACTCAAGATGGTTCTTAACTCTCCCAAGTTTTACATAGAAGCTGATCCAGAAACCAAAGTTGCCAAGTGAACTCGAGTTCTGGTTCAAGTTGCACTCGAGTTTGCATTTGCATTCTTGCGAGTTTTATCCAAAGACTTGTTCAGAATCCTGCAACACTTAGAGAACTCGAGTTTGAGAGCTAAACTTGAGTTCTGGTGAGAAATGAACTTGAGTCTAAAACTGAACCTCCATAAGTTTTCATTCAAAAAATTGGCCATAATGATGGAGTTCCTAGAGAACTTGAGTTTGGTTGTAAAACTTGAGTTTTGGACATAAAGTAACTCAAGTTTGGAATTGCATTTCTCTGAGTTTCATCTAGAGAAACATTTAGATGTAGGAAATAGATAGAGAACTCGAGTTTGGAAGCAAAGCTCAAGTTCTAGTTAAAGGAAAACTTGAGTTTACAATTTAACTCCTGTAAGTTCCAACCGGAAACTTACGTAGAAAACTAGAGGTATATGGAAAACTCAAGTTTATAGATAGAACTCGAGTTCTGGACACTTTTGTACTTAAGTTTGAAAATGAACTCTCACGAGCTCCTGACAGAGACAACTTGAAGAAGTGCTGATAACTCTGAGAACTCGAGTTTCTAAAGAGAACTCGAGTTTTCCAGTAACAGAAATATAATGAATTACAAAGATCAATCTGGATATGATTAAATGTTATTTATTCATTATGTTTACACTTGTTGCTATACTTAAACATCATCTAACATATATTTCAAGTGTAAAACATGTTATTAAATGTTCGGATTGCAAATTTAATTAAAGAAGTCATACATGGCGAACATTATCATATGAGCTAGCTGTCATCGAATATCAGCTACCTACCATGACAAGTAACTAGTACTCCATTATAAGCTGTCTAGATTCAAATATTCACACTTCGCTCTACAACAAAAATTCCATAACGGTTAATACAACACAACTATAAATATAGAGATTTAAAGACAGACAAAGATAATGAAGAACGAACATAAGAGCATACATAGGAGTTTTTTTATTATACATTTCTCTATATTCATATTGTACTTCAGTGATTATCATATCTACTCTATGAGAGAGTTTTGTAAACATTTTTTATTGTATTTTTTATCTCAACTTAAAGGGACCTTGAAAAGGTAGAAGTCCTTATGGGGAAAGTTATACAGAGTGTTCAAGGTAAGAATTTCTGCTTGCAAGACATACAAGGTGTAAGTAGTAGAGAACGTAGCTGCTTGTAAGAATTATAGGGGTATAAGCAGGAGAGAAGGTCGCTGCTCATAAGATTTGCACGGGTAAGCAGGAGAGAAGGTCGTTGGAATTACTTTACTTGTAAGACTTGCTGTAAGGGGGAGAGAAAGTTCTAAGTGTAGAACATTTCTGCTCGTAGTCCTTGATAGGGCAGTTGTTGTACTGCGGCGTTCCAAGAGCCTACTAAATCTTGGTGGTAAAGCGAAAAGCTCAGGAGGTGTTGATCTCTGAGGACTGGACGTAGGCTTGGGATTAGGGCCGAACCAATATAAATCTCTGTGTGCAATATCTTTCATCTCTACTCTTTCTTTATTCAATTTCATAATGCCGTAACAACCGAAAAATTTATTACATCACCTAATTCACCCCCTCTTGGGTGAAGCTTGCTTCTTACATTTAGTATCAGAGTAAGGTCTTCTTGAAAGAGTCTAACAACTTAGAAAGGATCCATCTAAATGGTAACAATGGGTGAAAACATTCTTTCAGACGGAGCTTCTATTACTAGACCCCCTGGTTTTACAGGAGATAATTTTTCATTATGGAAAGCTAAGTTCATAGTGTTCATAATGGCGAACAAATACGGGTTATGGAATGTAATACAAGATGATGATTATATTCCAATGAAGAAAGTTGAAGACAGAGTTGTAAAGTAGAGCCCAAAGGAATTTGACGACAATGACAAAAGAATAGTAATATTAAATAGCAAAGCTATTTTAATGATACAGAGTACCCTCAATCAGAAGGAGTACTTCAGAATCTGTATATTACCTACAGTAAAAGATATGTGGGATGCATTGGAAATTGAACATGAAGGTATGTCTAGAATCAAAGAAAATAGGATTAACACTCTAATTACATAGTATAATCTATTTTGGATAAAAGCTAGAGAAGGAATATCTGTATTTGAACTCAGATATACCCACCTTGTCAACCAGCTGGCAGTACTTGAGAAAACCTTTGATCAAAATTCCCAAGTAAGAAATATTTTGAACATTCTTACAAAATAATGGTAAGTAAAGGTAACATCCATCGAAAAAGTCAAAGGTGAATCAATGAGACCAGTAGCTACACTCTTTGGTAGCCTTTCTGAGTATGAGGTAAAGCTAAAATTCAAAAAGGAGCTGGAAGAGTTTGATGACAAGAAGGAAAAGAAGAATCGCTCTCAAAGCTATCAAGGAAGCCAAACCATTTGAAAGTGAAGATGTATTTGATAATGATATAGGAATTATCGTTAGAAAATTCAAGGAGTTCTATAGAAGAGGTCAACGGAACTTTAAGAATCATCAAGGAGGTTCGTGCAAGAAAGAAAACAAAGACCAACAAGTTATATGCTACGAGTGTGGAAAGCTAGGACATATTAAGTCTGAATACTTCAAGAACAAAGATAATAAGAAGTAGAAAAGGAAAGCATACATATAATCCATATAGGGTGATAATTCTTCAGATAAAGAAAGTGACAACGAAGAAGTTGCTAATATACGTTTGGTAGCCAAAGTAGAAGAATCGTACTCTGAGGTAAGTGATTCTGAACCATCTTATAATGAATTATTATCTAAATATAATGCATTACATTCTGAATTCATCAAGATAATTAAAAAATGGTATGCTATAAGAAGAAAGTAAAAGAATTAGAAAATATAGATAGTTCTAGCATATCATGTTCGTCATGTGCATTATGTGAAGAAAATGATAAGAAAATAAGTAACTTAACAAAAACCTTAGAAAGATTTACTAAAGGAAGCAAAACTTCAAATAATTTTAAAATCAAAAAAGAGTTACGCATGATAAATCTGTAATTGGATATAATTCTATACAAGATAAAAACATAGGAAAGAAGAAAAGAGGTTGTAATACATATCTCATATATTTTAAAAACTCAGTATATGCATCAAATTCATTTGCATCATGTAATTACTGTAATAGGAAAGACCATTACACTTTATATTATTTTAGAAAAGGAAAGGCCATCAGTACATACAAATGGGTTCCGAAAGAGACACATGTACAAAGAGTAATTCATACTACAAAGGACCTAAGAAAATGTAGGTACCTAAAACTCAATGATATTACTCTAGGTATGTCTCAAAGCACCGAGCAAGCAAATTGTACGTTGATAGTGGATAATCGAGACACATGATTGGTGACAGAGAAAAGTTCACCATGTTGAAACCTAAAGAAGGAGGAAAAGTAACATTGGATGTAACCAATATGAACGTATTGCCAGAATTAGTGAAGTTAGAAGAACGAATGGTGTTCAAATCGATGACATTTATTATGTCGAGGGATTATGCCACAACCTCTTAAGTGTAAGCCAAAGTACTGATAAGGATAATAGGGTGATCTTCGATTCAGAAGAATGCCTGATAGTGAATAAGAAGGATCTATAGCTTAACAAAGAATCGATCAAAGTAAACATCTGAGCACAAATGGATGGCAACTACTATACCATTGATTTAAATTCCAATTCTTCTAAAAATTGTTTTCTAAGAAAAAATAAGGAAAGTTTGCTATGGCATAAGCGTCTTGCTCATATCAACATGAGTCAACTTGACAAACTAATTAACAAGGATTTAGTAGTTAGTCTTCGTAAACTGAAATTCAAAGATGATATGATTTGTGATGATTGTCAAAAGGGAAAACAAACTAAATCTTCTTTCAAAACAAAGAATGAAATTTCTACTTCTAGACATTTACAACTACTGCATATGGATGTAATAGGACCAGCACTTGTAAAAAGTTTTGGAGCAAATCTATATACTCTAGTCATTGTAAATGATTTTTAAGTTTTACATTAACTATATTTCTTACCTCTAAAGATGAAACTTTTGTTAATTTTATTATGTTTTCCAAAAAGGTCCAAAATGAGAAAGGTATTTCTATTATTTCCATCAGGATCGATCATGGAAGAGAGTTTGACAATCAACTCTTTGAAGACTTTTGCAATAATCAAGGAATAGATCACAACTTCTCTGCACCAACAACGCCTCAGCAAAATAGAGTTGTGGGAAGAAAGAATAGAGTCATCATGGAAATGGTAAGGGCAATGCTCAATAAAAAGGAAGCATCACAAGTATTCATTATCTTTCACAATATTCCACTCTCAACTTAGGATTTGAACCTAAGGTCAAGAGGGTTTTTCAACGGGTAGAAAATTTCTCTGCTTAAACTTAATACATTCATTTACATACATGAAACATATGGCCACATATACATCAAATGTATAATTACACATAACCACCACACTCTTACATCAAATATAAATAGTAGTGCCTTATACTATGATCTTTACTTCACCTTCATATCTCCTCCGGCGCATATCTCCATATACTCTTCACCTATCTAAAATGGTTTGTTAGGAGGAGTGAGATTTGAAAGAACCTCAGTAGCAAAAAATACCACTATACATGCAAGATATATATGAATGTATAGCATACTTGCCATTTCTAAAATCATACCAATAGGATGACATCTACATGCTCAATGATATAATATACTCATGGCCATCGTATAAACATAACAACATTTCAATCAATCAAGCATGTTCAACACAACTAGTAAACCAATCACATGAAACAATGCAAGACATATATATCAAATACATGCAGGCAAGGTAAATTTACTACCTTAATTGCTCTTCCTTGATCGATTGTTGATTCCATTGTCTTTAGTCCAGCTCGGCACAAATGTCTGATCCTAAAATTTCCAATTTATAATATATGAGTTATTATTCACTCATAACTCATTCTAAACTCACATTTCTAGTTATCTATCATAGTTTCAACAATTTCTGCATTGTACAACTCTGCACAGTGCAGTTTCACTATTTTTCCAGAAATTGGAAAATTTTCATTCAAATTTGGAAAATCATAATTAATTCTAAGAAAATCCAATTTGACTGATTCTAAATCCTAAATGAAGATGTTTAGATTTAATTTTGGGTAAAAATGCTTTAGTATGACTATTGAAGTCATAATTTTCCCAAAAATTTTCCAAACCTTTACTGTTCCAAATTACCTTCCAGAAATAGGGCATGACTTTGAAAAATCATATCTTCTAGTATACTTGTCCAAAAATTACAAAATATACATCAAATTAAATAAATATGTCTCTAATTTAATCCATAAAAGTTTCATAATTTTTGGATAAGTGTTGCCCTACAAAATACATTGTACAATGTCACTGCCTCACAGGAGGCAGATCAACCAACATGTATTTTCAACTTCATAAATTTCCAAATTGATATACAAGCATTCAAAAATCATGAACACTTGCATAACTATAAAATTTTACCTTATAAAGCCAATGGAATTATCAAAATTATCAAATTATTACTTCTTCTTCACGTCACTCACAGGGCAGCAAGTTAGGGTTATTAGGAAGATTTTGTTGTTTTCATGTTTTCTCTTGCTTAATCACTTCCTTTTCACTTATAATCCCATGATTAACCACCCAAACACCTAATGAATATGATCAATGAGAATTTGGGCAGCATAACCCCTTAGGGTTTCATCTTTCCATTTTCACAAAATTAACAAAAACAAGCCAATATCCATAACAACCACCACCACAACAACATATAGCACAAGAGGATCAAATTTATAAGATTACCTCTTGATTTCACCACTTTATCTATCTAAAATGAAATTTTTCACTCCCTCCTTTCTCTTGATTTCATCTTGAAAACCATGGATTTCAAGGAGGAGAAGACGTTAGAAGGGTTTGCTGCATGATTTGGAAGCATAAACTTGAAGCATTCATGCTTCTTACATTGAATTTTGGAAGAACCCTAGCCCTTGATGCTTCTTGATTCTTCATGTTCTAGCTCTCTCTTTTCCCCTCTTGGATCAATTTTCATGATGGGATGAGGGAGGAAAAATGAAGCAAATGATAATCAAATGAAGTGGTCAAAGTTGCTTTACAAGTGGAAATTTCCCATTAGTCCAAAATTATGGTTTTTGTCCAATATTACAAATAATTCAATTTCCCTTTTTCTTGCTCCCTACTTCAGCCAGAATTTATTCCAATTAAAGGGAAAAATAAATAGCTGCTAGCTTTATTAGTCAAATGACCATTTTGCCTTTACAAATTTTCCCATTTTCACAATTAATGCAAAACTTGGCAGAATTTTCATCAAATTTTGAAAATTCATATCTAATTGTGTACATATCTAATTGGGGTGGTTCTAAAGGCTATGTGACCCTTATTGAGTCTAATTTTAAGTAAAGATATAAAATGTATCCAATTGGAAGTTTAATCTTTCCAAAATATTAATCTTTGGAGAAAATAGTTAATTTCGTTGGGCTAAATTCAAAAATTCAGTTTTCTTTGTGTACATCTCCAAATGACTTATATGACCTATAAATTAAAGCTTGATAAGTCTACTTTCACTCTAGAAAATTTTATAATTTTTCAATATCATTTTCCCCTTGAAAGATGCCACACAATCACCACTGTCATACCTAAAATTTTACCGATAGCAACACTACTTTGTATTATACTTTACTATATTGTGTGTGACGACTTCTAATTAATTTATTCTATCACTCCTAATGCTCTTTAATACCCCTAAGGATATAAAAAAATTTAGGGAATTTAAACATGCCTTATAGGGATATTTGCTAAACCAGGACTAAGCAGTCTACTTGATATAGGCTTAATCTTAAGCCTCTAATCCTAAAATTTAGGATATTACACACCGCATGTTATATCTCTAATCGAACATATATCTGTAAGTCACTTTGGAAGACACCGTATGAGTTATACAAAGGGAGGAAACCTAATCTTGCTCATCTGCACATCTTTAGATGTCAATGCTACATCCACAACAACAGTAAAGAAAACCAGGGTAAATTTGATTCAAAATCTTATGAAGGTTTATTCCTAGGATATTCAAATAGAAGTAAGGCATATAGGGTCTTTAATAAAATAATATGCATAGTATAAGAAACCATTCATGTTATGTTTGATGAAGTAGGTCCTCAGACAAAGGTTTTTTATGAAGAAGAAATGAATTTGATAAAGAAAACTAAAAATGTAACCATTTCTCATCAATTTGATTTTCAAAATGAAGAGAATATCAATGAATATGCTCAGCCTAGAGCATGGAGACACATGAAAGATCATCCAATCAAACATGAAAGATCATCCAGGAAAAATTGGAAGCCATACAAGGACTCTTAGCATTTGTATGCATAAAAGTTTTAAACTTTATCAAATAGATGTCAAAAGTGCATTTCTAAACGGTTATATTATGGAGGAAGTTTACGTAGAATAACCTCCTGGCTTTACAGATGATACAAAACTGAATTATGTTTTCAAACTTAAAAAGGATTGGTATGGTTTGAAACAAACACCAAGAGCTTGGTATGAAAGACTAAGTAATTTTCTTCTTGGTCAAAACTTTTTCAGAGGAAAAGTGAACATGACATTATTCATCAAATTTAACAAGGATGATATATTAGTAGTACAAATATATGTAGATGATATAATCTTTGCTGCTACTTACGAATCTCTTTATCAAGAGTTTTCTAAGTTTATGCAGGGAGAATTTAAAAGGTCCATAATGGGAGAATTAAACTTCTTTCTTGGACTTCAAATTAAACAACGAAGGAAGGGAATCTTTATCTCTCAAACCAATATCTAAAGGAGTTATTAAAGAAGTATGGGACGAAGAATTCTAATGGTAATGATACTCCAATAAGCGCATTCACACTTCTGGATGCCAACATAAAGGCTCATGATTTCGACATCACTAAATATAAGGGAATGATCGGCTCATTGCTCTTTTTAACCACAAGTAGACCTGATATACAATTCAGTATTGGAATGTGCGTAAGGTATTAATCTGCTCTTAAGGTCTCACATGCCTAAAACATGAAAAGAATTTTCAGGTACTTAAGAGATACTACAGAACTTGGCCTATGGTACCCAAAAAGAGAGAACAAATATTTGGTGACCTATTCAGACTCAGATCATGTAGGATACAAAACTGACAGAAAGAGTACAAGTAGACAATGACAATGCCAATTTCTTGGAGGTTTTTTGGTGTCATGGTTCAACAAGAAGCAGACCATTATTTCGTTATCCTCTACTGAAGCTAAATACATAGTTGCAGCAAGTTGTTGTTCTAAAGTATTGTGGTTAAAGCAACAACTTCAAGATTTGAGAATTAACTTAAAAGAGATACCTATTTTCTGCGACAATACGAGTACAATTAGCTTGGTTAAAAACCCCCATACAACATTCAAGAACCAAGCACATAGACGTCTGACATCACTTTATACGTGACCATATCCAAAGGAAGGATATCAAAGTGGAATTCATTCCAACTCATCTCTAACTTGCAGATATCTTCCGAAACCACTAGCCAATGAACAATTTTTATTCATAAGGAGAGACTTGGGAATGGTTAATCACAATGAGTTATAAGAATTTCTTGACATTAATTATGTTCTTACATGCATTTATGTACATTTTTTGATGATTAGTATATTAACTTAAGCATTAGAGTATGTAGAATTTGTTTTGTAAGAATGCTCTGTCTACAATCATTAAAATAGGGATTAATAGAGGATATATGAAGTCTGAGTGAAAACTTGAGTTCATAAGAAGTTTAGCAAAAAACTCGATTTCTATATTGAAATTTCAGTGTGAAATTTGAGTTCTAGGAGAAAATTGTAGATAAGCTTGATTCAAAAGTAAGGTTTACTCAAGTGATCATGGAGGAGTTGAATACAAAGAAACAAGGATTTGGAAATTAACTTAAGTGTCTATAACTTACATCAAACAAGGTACGTTGTATCAGTATACAAAATTTTTTGTAGAACTCGAGTTTTCAGGAGAAAACTTGAGTCCATATGAACTCGAGTTCTTAGGACAGAACTCAAGTGTTGTAGGTTTATATTAGTAAAACAGAGCTTAAACATCACACTTTTTCCTTCAAACTTGAACGTGTCTCTTCACTCGATAGTCAGACCTATTCAAATTCCTACAGTTAGACACTCAAATCAATGCTATTTCTTCCACAAATCATACGTTACATATGTTTAATCTTTCTCAATCGAAAGATTTTGCTTTTAAATCCCTCACCGAAGCCCTAACATTGTCATATACTTTTCTTATTTTCTGATACTCTGTTTCCCCTTTAATCCTTCTACTACTCTGTGTTAACCACAATGGTATATACTAAAGTACTACAAGTCTCCTGAAAATCACCTGAACCATCTCCATCTCCATCTTCATCATCTTCCCTTTCAATCTCCAAATCCACTGAGACTCCTACACCAATGGAAACTCCAACACCAACTCTATCTTCAACTCCTCCTCCTCCTCCTCCTAAGACAGTCACACCTAAGAAGAAGGGAAATGCCAGAAAGAATACGCATCTAAGGCCGAAGGTGAAAGAGGTGAAAGTTGTTCAACCTCTAGCCAAGAAAGCTAAAGGTATTACTATAAAGGAGCTAGTCGTTACATGGTCGAAGACTAAAGTGGTTAAGGGAAAAGGAAAGGAAAAAGCCACTGAGTTGCCACCATCCTCAGACAGTGAGGGGACAAATCACTTTGAGAAGCAATTGAGAAATCCAAATTAGATGCATTGGGTAAGAAGATCACTTTTAGAATTGGTGGCTCTACTTCTCAACATGTTCCCGTACCCTCTCAGAGTCATAATCAGTCAGAAGCACCCTTTACTTCACATACACCAGAGGAACAAGAGGAGAATATGGCTCTTGATGGTTTCAATGTCACAACTTTAGAACCTTTTGATCAGAAGGTATACAATAAAGAGTTTGCTCATAGAAATTTTTGCCTAGTCATTTATGTTTATTTAAATTATCTAAGTATCCACTGTCGTGTTGACCTTAGAGAGTACTTAGGATATTATAAACCTTAGCTCATTGTTCATCTATTGTATTTATCGAACATTGTGCGAAATTTCTATTACGATATGAAAGTTAAAAAAGTGATGACTATAACCGGTGAATTGATAGAAGAATGACTTGAGATCACTGTTCATGGCTAAACCGTGAAAATAACCCCTTCCATCATAAACACCATGCTTGACTACCTTATTCCACCTTCTGATCCTACCACTGGATTTACACCTGCCCAAGTATTCTGTCTCCTACGACCCGGTAAGCCAATGGGACCCCTGAATTTCAAGCCAGCCTCTATGCTTAATATTCAACACATCCTCTTTTACATTTACACCAGAAGAATAGTCAATAAGTCCAAAAACTTTACCCACTTTACCTACAAGGACTATTACAATATGGCTTCTCTGCTTGCTAGACAACAATATTGGGAATATGATTTTCCAAGAGATGAGGCACTTCAGATTTTCCTCTACCTGGAACACCTACATATTACTTCTTCATATAGTTTATCTCATCCTGAAATATAACAAGATATGGTATCTAGACAATGATGAGAAGGTGAAGATTCCCCGATTTGGTATGACTCAAGTGCATCACATGGGGATCATTCTACCTATGGAGGATGAGAGACATGCACCCCTTCTTAAGGGTATAGTTGATGAGAATCAATCCTCAGTGAGAGGCAGATCACCGTCTCCATCCTTTTTTAGTGCCTCTATACAAGGATATGTAGCCAATGTGATCAACAAGGTTGTGGCTGGTCTAAAAAATGAGTTAATCCAATAGTATGATCAATTAACTGAGAAGTATAAGCAGTTGGTAACATGATGGAGTAATAAGTAATCAAGTTGGTAAACAAAGGCAACCACAATTTTGACATCTTGGTCAAGACCCATGAGGATGTACCTACATCAGTTCCAACTCCTACCACATCATCACCTCCAGTATCAACCGCTCCCTCTACAGTATTGTTTACCTATACATATTCTCTTACTTCAACAACTATGGACGTTACCCTTGATAGCCAACCCACTCCTCAACCAGACATATCAGTTACTCAACCATCACCACCATTAACACCTAAGCCTATTGATCCATCTACTACATGGGTGTTGTACACTCCACCACCATCATCTGATATAACATTTCAAGTTCCTTCTACTACTGATAAAGACAAAAAGGGGGAGAAGGATGATTCATAGCTTTTAAGCTCTTTACTGGTTTAAGGGGGAGTTTCCGGAGTTTAAGTCTTTATTTGGGTTGAAAGTCTTTGATTATATCTACTTAAGGGGGAGTTTATGATGTTGTTAATTTTTGGTTAAACTTGTTATATAATCTGAATTATGCAATATAATTATGAATTCTGGATATATGTTGTGTGTTGAATTTAAGTTTGTAAGTTGATCAGATGACAACTTCATTCATGAGTTTGTTCAAGTATGAATTTTGCATTCAAAGTTTGATACATTTAATTTCATCACAAGCCTTGTAGTGTGAATCATGTAGCATTGAAGAAGGAAGATGCCAAACTGATGTCAAGAACTTAGATTTCAAAAGAATTCCATTATCACTTCATGCTTGTGTATTTGAAACTCTAATTCGTCCCTAAATGATTTAAAAAGTTTTCAAATCCATCACTAAGGTTTTGTCATCATCAAAAAGGGAGAGAATGTTAGAATCCATGTTTTGATGATAACAAAAAGATAATGAATAGTTTTGCAAAATAATGACAAAGTTTAATCAAGTACATTAAGTTAAATTGGTCCTTGAATATATTTCACGAACTTACTATTCCATGCTCTGTAGAATTGCTGATGCACTCGAGTTCTGATTGATGAAAAACTCGAGTTTGATAGATGCACACAAGTTTGGTATGTAAATTTCAATATAACTCCTGTATGTTTTGTCTAACACTCAAGTTGTGAGCAGTGTAGGAAGTAAACTCAAGCTGATGCACTCGAGTCTTTTATGAGAACTCGAGTTCTTACCTAAAGAGAACTTAAGTCTTGGAAGTTTTGCACTGAGAGTTTTTGCTCGAGAGTTTTGGTCTTATGAAGACCAAGTAGAGAACTCGAGTTCTAGACAGTGTTAGAACTGGCTGACACTCAAGAGGGAGGTGAATTGGGTGTATGATAACAAAGTATGGTATTTTAAAATCTTTTTGTAGTTTATCAAATCAATATATATATGGAAGTATAAAATCATCGGCAGTTATATAAATCTTATATGCTGGAAATGTAAAAGCTTAGGGAAGAGAATATGCAAACTGTGATTTATCCTAGTTCTGTCCAATCTACAATGACCTACGTCCAGTCCCCAGGCTCCTCTTGAGATTTCCAATCCACTATCTTCTTATTTATCTAGGCACAAGTAAAGCCGCTATAACCCACAAGTTTAACCAGGCACTTGTGTAGCCTACGACTGAGTTACTCTCCCTCACATACTGTAGGATTCACTCCCCCTTACGATAAGTCTTACGAGAAGAGCAATTCCCAAGACCTTTCTCTCCTACTTACCCGTGTAAGTCTTACAAGCAAAAATTCTAACTAGAAATTCTCCCTACAGCTTCCCCTGTAAGGAAATCAACCCTCTCAAGGTCCCTCTACCTTGAGAACAATACAGATGTATAGATGAACTGTTTACAGACTCTCTCACAAAGTAGATAAATTCTCACTGAAGTACAATACAAATATTCTTACTCTCAATTATACATGATATTGTAAACTGATAAGAACAGAGAGTATGTGAGGCGGACGACTTATATCAGTATATTGGCAGTCGGGTTCTCATCGCTAGTGTATTTAGTCATCATCGCATCATCTCACCTTCTTGTTTGAATACTTCAATTTATATAGGAGATATGTTGAGAACCACTGGAGCCTTCAAATATTCTCGTTGTAAGCCCATCATGTGTCTAACAGATAATTCAGTGTTTTCCCATTGATCCGATAGATGCTTCAGCCGTTGCTTACAATTAGCATGTTGTTGGTTGTTCGTTTAATTCTCTTGCTGCCCATGATTCGTTGTCAGATAGGTCTTTGAACATTGATCTGTTGATAGCATCTCAATATACCATTAGAGTCGCACTGCTTGTTCTGACAAATTTCCACTTTAGAAAAACTAGCCGTTATTAGTGGACGCTTAGCTTCTCGTGAAACAGCTTTTCGCCTCTTCTCATGATTTCTTGATTGTAAATTTGGAGAAGTAGTTCAATCATTGATACAATAAAGTGTAAGACATGAATACATTGAATCAATAATTGAGATAAGATTTCTGTATTCTGGGCATTATCACTTCGTGTGATGATATTTGCCATAAGTCACTTCCGAAACTTAGAGATGTAACCCAAACGTTTGATCTCTTGTTTCACACTTGAAATAAATGTCAAATGATGTTTAAGTATAGCAACAAGTGTATCCATAATGATTAGATAACATTTAAGCATATTCGGATTCGTCCTGTAATTTGACTTTACTTCAGAGTCTGCCAAACTCGAGTTTTCTCTCTGAAACTCGAGTGCATGTGATGTTTCCATATCTCCAGGTAGTCTCAGCTAGGAACTCGTGAGAGTGCAAAACACTAACTTGAGCGCATAGTGTTAATCTGACTATTCAAGCTTCTCTGGAATAAACTCACATGCCAATACTCTCTGAACTCGAGTGCAGTGAGATGGAGAACTCGAGAGCATTACGGTGAACTCGAGTGTACTTCCTTTTATTCACAGCAGCAAATCTCTCGGGTACAAACTCTCATGGCCACACTCTTAGAACTCGAGTGCAACTATACTTCATGACTCGAGTGCTTGTCTGTGAACTCGAGTGCATAGCTTGTTATTCTCAGTTCTGAACTTTCGGGAACAAAATCTCCCTCAGAACTTCCATGACTCGAGTGCATGTCTATTACAGAACTTGAGTGCTTGCCTACAAACTCAAGTACACTTCATATCAACTGATCTTGGTACGTCCCTGGAATAAACTCTCACTCCAGAACTCTCATGACTTGAGTGCATATCAGATGCTTGTGGGAGTGTGAACAGTGGACTCAAAATATGATCCATTCATTCTTGACTCTAAGTATGGTAAAAGATTGATCATTAGAAATCTTTGTTTTTTACATTCCAATGCAAAAGGAATCATCTCCAAACTCAATGTACTCTTCGAGTTATGTTCCAACGAATGTAGATAGCGTATGTATTCTCAAGCATCAAATTCTAGAAGCCATACTGTATTGAATATAAGTTTAAATTTGACATATTATATATGCATAGAAATCTCTTTTGAGTCTACTTTCATATGGCACTAGTCTCAGCTCAATTAGACGTGTAGTTTGGGAGATAGGTCAAAAATACGAAAGTTGTTCTGGAATATAACGGTGATTTCAATTTCAGCTTCAAACATTCATATATGATTCACCCAAGCTCCTTTATATTGGTTCTAATTTCAAAATGACGCATTAGGAGTCTAGTTTCATATACCACTAGTTTCACCTCAATCGAAGCTTTGGTTTAAGAGATATGGTTGAATAACTGAAGCTTGCTCAAGATGAACGTAAAACAGGGATGAACAGAGTACATTTTGTTCATACCAAACTCGAGTTCTGATCCTCAAACTCGAGTTCTAGCCCATTTTTACAGTTATAAATAGTGTCAACTCGAGTTTTACATAGCCAACTCGAGTGCTCAATTTGGGAAACATCCGAAGGCCGTTTCTACCAAGAACTCACATGAAGAACTCCTTGAACTCAAGTGCTACAGTGCTAAAACTCGAGTGCTACAGTCTTCGCCTGTTACAGTGCTTGACTGCTATACTGTTTGATCGCTACAGTGACATGCTACAGTACCAACTACTACAGTACTACTTGAATTCCCTTATGAGCAAAGAAACATCAAGTATTTCATCTGAAAGTTTGAATCTTGATATTCCCACTAGTTCCTTCAAGTGCTTGTTTTTCCAATCTCTTTCTTACTTTGCTTGACTAATCTATAAGATATACAACATTAAATATAGTAGTTAATCAATGTTGGAGATTAATACATTATGCAAAATTTTTGCTCTTAATATCTTATATCTATATTTGGCATCATCAAAACTAATCATATCTAACAGACAGAAGTGCACTCGAGTTGGCTAGTTAACTCCTAAGAGTTTATTCTAAAAAATTAGCCAAAATATTGTATTGACTGAAGAACTCGAGTTTTAGGGAAAAACTCAAGTTATGGACTGGAGGAAACTCGAGTCTGGTTCTTAACTCTCCCAAGTTTTACACAAAAGCTGAGCCAAAAACTAAAGTTGCTAAGTGAACTCGAGTTTTGGGATAGAACTCGAGTTCTAGTTCAAGTTGCACTTGAGTTTGCATTTGCACTCTCGCTAGTTTTATCCAGAAACTTATTTAGAATCTTGCAACACTTGGAAAACTCGAATTTGAGAGCTAAACTCGAGTTCTAGTGAGAAATGAACTTGAGTCTAAAATTGAACTTCCGCAAGTTTTCATTCAAAGAATTGACCAGAATGATGGAGTTCCAAGAGAACTCAAGTTTGGTTGTAAAACTTGAGTTCTGGACATAAAGTAACTCGAGTTTGGAATTGCACTTCTGCGAGTTTCATCCATAGAAATATTCAGATACAGGCAATAGCTGGAGAACTCGATAGCTGGAAAAATCGAGTATGGAAGTAAAGCTCGAGTTCTATTGAAAGGAAAACTCGAGTTTACAATTTAACTCCAACAAGTTCCAACCAGAGACTTATGCAGAAAACTAGAATTACAGGGAGAACTCAAGCTTGCAGATAGAACTTAAGTTCTGGATACTTTTGTACTCAAGTTTGCAAATAAAATCCCACGAGCTCTTGATAGAGACAACTTGCAAAAGTGCTGATAACTCTAAGAACTCAAGTTTTTAAAGAGAACTCAAGTTTTCCAGTAACAAAAATAGAATGAATTATAGAAATCAATCTGAATATGATTAAATGTTATTTATTCATTATGTTTACACTTGTTGCTATACTTAAACATCATCTAAAATATTTTCAAGTGTGAATAGAAGTGGTAATTTGGGCCGAGCTAACGGGCTACCTAGCAAAATAAACGGGCTCGAGATTTTAGTAATCGGGCTAAACGGGCCGGCCCGTTTAACTTTTTTGAAAAAAAATTTATTCTTTTTAGATAAGTTAGATCTTAGTGTTTTTAGTTCTCATTGATGTTGTGTTTAACGATTTTCTAATTTTTTTATTTGAAACCTTTTTTTCATATTATATTTATTTATTTTCCTATTATTAAATTTAAAAAAATTGTGTTTATATGTTTTTGTGATGTAAATAGATGAAAAAAAAAAGTAAGAATGAAATTGGTTTCGTAACATGAATGTATAGAAGAAAATAAGTATGATATGAGTGGATAAAAAAGAAAATGAGTGAAAATTTTCTTAAAAAATAAATTTAAAAGAAAAATAAAAATAAACGGGCCGGCCCGTCTAAACGGGCTCGAGCTGGCATTTTGCCAGCCCGTTTATAAACGGGCTCGTAAGCCTGACGGGCTTGGGCTGGCTCGTTTTCCTAGCTATAAGTGTGAAACATGTTATTAAACGTTCGCATTGCAAATTCAATTAAAGAAGTCAAACATGGCAAACATCATCATATGAGCTAGTTGTCATCGAATATCGGCTACCTACCACAATAAGTAACTGGCACTCCACTATAAAGCTGTCCATAATCAAATATTCACACTTCGGTGTATAACGGGAAATTCCATAACGGTTAATACAACACAACTATAAATATAAAGATTCAAAGACAAATAAAGATAATGAAGAATGAACATAAGAAAATACACAAGAGTTTTTTAGTATATATTTCTCTATATTCATATTGTACTTCAGTGATTATCATATCTACTATGTGAGAGAGTTTTGCAAACACTTTTTATTGTGATTTTGATCTCAAGGTAAAGGGACCTTGAGAGGGTAGAATTCCTTATGGGGAAGTTGTATAGAGTATTCTTAGGAAGACTTTCTGCTCATAAGACTTACAAGGTGTAAATGGTAGAGAATGTTACTGCTCATAAGAATTACAGGGGTATAAGCAGGAGAGAACATTGCTAGCTCAGGAGGATTGGGGCAGCAATGGAAGCAACAATGTTCTCTCCTGCTTATACCTTATGCTTATAACTGGAGTACAGATTTTGGAGTACTCCTTCTGATTAACAGTACTCTGTATCATTAAAATAGCTTTGCTACTTAATATTACCATTCTTTTGTTGTTATCATCAAATTCCTCTGGGCTCTTCTTTACAACTCTGTCTTCAACTTTCTTTATTGGAATATAATTACCATCTTGTATTACATTCTATAAGCCGTATTCGTTCGCTATTACGAACACTCTGAACTTAGCTTTCCATAATGAAAAATGCTCTCTGGTAAAACTAGGAGGTCCAGTATTAGAAGCTCTATCTGAAAGAATGTTTTCACCCATTATTATCATTTAGATGGATCCTTTTCAAGTTGTTAGACTCTTTTGAGAAGACTTTACTCTGATACTAAATGTAAGAGGCAAGCTTCACCTAAGAGGGGGTGAATTGGGTGATGTAATAAATTTTTTAGTTGTTACGGCGTTATGAAATTGAATAACAAAAGAGTAGAGATGAAAGATGTTGTACACAGATATTTATACTGCTTCGGCCCCAATCCCAGGCCAACATTCAATTCTCAGGAGGTGTTGGAGGTATAGTGTAAAGCTCAGAAGGTATTGATCTCTGAGTATTGGACATAGGCCTGAGATTAAGGCCGAACCAGTATAAATCTCTATGTGCAATATCTTTCATCTCTACTCTTTCTTTATTCAATTTCATAATTCCATAACGATTGAAAAGTTTATTACATCACCTAATTCACTCCATCTTGGGTGAAGCTTGCCTCTTATACTGGTCCCGGACTATATGAGGGATTCTTGATCAAAATGTTTAGGATTAGGTTAGGACAATATGGATTGAAACACATTAAACACCCCTAATGATTTGTATTATTCCTTCATAATTCGATATGTTGATTTTGTTCAATAAGTTGTTGTAACACATTATATACGATTATTACCAAATGTGTCCCTTACATATTATTTCAAGTACTTCATTCCTCATTAGAATGAATCATCCAACTGAGTACTTGGGTTTTAAAATATTTTTCCAAGTAGATCTTGTATCTAAGGAATTTTGTGGTGTAAATTTGCTCCTAAAGTATTTTTTAGCAATTTTTCCCTTAAAGTATTCTTTCAAAAGCAACCTTAATCTTTCTAAAAACTCTCAAAAAATCTGTTAAGTGAAAGTACATCTTGATCGAGTAACTTAAAATATTTTTTCAGTAACACTCAATTTTCTACATTAATGTTTTGGTGCAATGTTGCCCTTAAGGTATTTTTTTTTGAGTTAACTCTCTCTCTCTCTCTTGTTTCATATTTTCAATACTCATCTTCCTATATTCACTAAGCTTCTTGAATATTTTAGGGATTTTCTTCTATGTTTTCAGTATTGAAAATAATCAAAGATTATACTTGAAAGCATGGAAGATAAGTCTAGAAAATATCAAAGATGAGTATTGAAAAAAATTGGAAAATTGATTATTGAAAATGTTAATTATAAGTTTTAAAAATATAGAAGATGATTACTAAAAATATGAAAAATGAGTTATAAAACATTAACTCACATGACACTTTCAGGAAAAATTTGCATAAAAATTACATAATATATTAACTTTTAGAAGGGGGGATGCACAGAGCAAAATATTTTTAATGTGTTAGATAAACCCTAACCCAATATTAAAATGTATGCATATTAAATTTTAATTACAAATTATAAAAATTAGCGAAATCCTAATAAAATACTCTCAAAACATTAAAAAGAAAAATCAATGATTTTAATATACAAAATACCAAATCAATACATTTATACTTATTTGAAATTTTGAAATAGACTTAGTGCCCTTATTATATATAGAACTCACTTTCTCCACCATTCTTCTCTCTCTTGGAACTATCTTTCCAGCTCTATACCTATATATGGTCACTGGACGAGAAGAAAAAGGTTGGGCGAGATGCTTGATAGAGAAGAAGATAATGGTAATAATGAACAGGTCCGCCAGGGGGTGGTGTGTTGTTTGATTGGAAAAATCAAACAAGCTTCCTCTCCTCTCATCTTTCTGGTGAGCGTTGAGTTTGGAGAATCAATCCTATAGTAAGGAGCATCGATCACCCCATATTTCAATTAAGAATGAAAGAAAGAGTTTCATCAGATATTAAAAAAAAAGATCAATGGGATGTTCCAATAGAAAAATCAGGGGCTAAATAAACATTATAGATTAATCCAATAGTCATCCTTTCGGGAAAAAAGAAACAAAATCAAAATACTTTGGCTTACAAAATAGTGTAGAGACCAAATTCTTGTTCTCTCACCTATTTCTGCTTCGATTTTTGAAACTCCAAGGCTAATAACATGAAACTAGAGATAATTAATGACTCAAGAAGTGTGAAATGTTTAATTACCTTGGAAAGAAAGTATGACATCTCAAGGCACATCATAAATCCACATCACTCCCTCCTTCTCTCTTCCTTGCAACTCCATTCTTCCTCTCCCACCCCCATCCCTCCATCACTTCCTCCCTACCTCTTCAAGCTGCATAATAGGCTAACAAGCCCCTGCAGAATCCAGGGGAGGAATGTTTAAAAGATCATTACATGAAGAAGCAGGTGAAGTTGTGATGTTTCTCTTTGATCCCAATATAAACTCATTACTTGAATTTGCACTTATCATGAAAATTTATTTTCATTCTAATATAAACCTTATCGAGCTGGTCTCTGGGGCCAAAAAAAAAAGAAGCAAACAAACTTTGCTAGAATTATTGCCAGTGGGTTTTCCAGCCTGGCAATCTAATTGTGTGACATTTTTAAATAGGCAAATGATGTCCAATGCTTATGAAATTTTTCAGAATGAAAGTAGACTTATCAAAATTTAATTTGATAGGTCATACAAGTTATTTCAAATTATACACAAAGAGTTATATATTTTTGAAGTTAGCCCAATAAAATTGGCTAGCCTCTATGATAGCATCCAAAAATAGAAATTCTAGGAATTATGAGCTTCTATTTGGCTAAATTCTATATTTTTCTTAAAAATAGACCTAATAAGGGTTATATAGCCTTTAAAATCACAATGATTGGACATCTTTATAATTAGTTATGAATTTTCTAATATTGAAGAAAATTCTAGCAGATTTGAGTACATGTACGAAATTACAAAAATATAAGGGAAAGATAGTCATTTGCTAGATAAAATCAAAAGCCAATATTTTTCCTTCCTTTATGGTGTCGGACGTCCAAAATAGAAGCAAGAAGAGAATTAAATACTTGGTTCAAATTATGCCAAAAGTTAGAGTTTGAAAAGTCAACGAAACAAAGTTGTAATTAAAAGGACTCTTAAATGGTAATTTCAAGAGGTAAATGAAGTCAAATTGAGAGACTTATTTGACTCCTTCAACAGCCCTTTTTATGTCCAACATGGAAAGAGAAAAGGGGAATAATTTACTTGGCTTATATTTATTCAAGAAGGAAAATTAGGGCCAAGTAAAATTGCACAAGGTTAAAAAGCATTAAACAATAATAAACATAAAGCAATTAGAGATATTTTCAAGAGCTCTTCAATCCCTTTTCTCTTCTATATTTTGGTTGAAGCAAGAGAAATAGAGAGAGAGAAGAGAGCTCAAGAACTTGAAGAACAAGAGGAGAGCTGGGGTTTTAAAAGGCAAATCCAAGGTAAATAGGCTTGGATTTAAGTGTTTTTGTCTTCTAACTTTAAGATCACCTCTTCTAACCTCTTCTTCTTAAAAATAATGGTTAGCAAGAAAAATCAAGATGGAAGAGAGAGTGAACAGTGATGCCTAGAGAGAGAAATCCAAAAAATCAAGAGGTAATCTCTAAAACCTTAATCCTCTTGGTTAATAGATTGTTGTTGTTGTGGTTGTTGTTGATTTATGGTTGTTTTGATGATTAGGATGCACAAATCCTAAGGGGAGGTACTGCTCAAATCTTCATTAATCATGTGAAAAAAGTGTTTAATGGAATAAACATGGGATTATAGGTGAAAAAAAGGTAATTTATGGATTAAAATCAAAATAACTCATTTTCTCTTAAGTTTTCTTGATTTTGTCCAGGGGCATTTTTGTCCTGTTATAGCCGAATTTTGGTATTTTTTATCATTCCATTGGATTTCAAAGGGAAAATTATGTAAGAATATAGGTGTTCATGATTTTTGGATGGCTATGTTTAAATCTGGAATTTTTAGAAGTTAAGAGGGGTGTTGTTTGATTTGTTTACTAAAAGCATTTTTATAGTAAAATGATTTTTATTAGCCAAACCTAGTCCAAATATTATGAAATTTTATAGGATTAAATTAGACATGTAGAGATTTAATTTGGTAGGTAAAACATGATTTTTGGACAAGTAGATTAAGAGATATGATTGTTGAATTTGAGCCATGTTTCTGAAATGTAATCTGGAACATAGGAGGTTTAGTGAATTTATGGGAATAATGTAAGTGTCATAGCCAGACTTGTGTATTTTTTCATAAAATTATACTTAAATAGCTTTACATGGGCTTTAGAATCAATCAATTTGGAATTTCCTAGAATTAATTATGGATTTTCAAAGATAACTGTAATCTAGTAGTTCCTAGAAAGTTGTGAAAACCCACTGTACAGAATTACACTATACAAAAACTGTTATAATTGTGTTAAATAACTAACAAAACGTGACTAAAAGACAGTGGTGACAAGTAATAACTGATTACTTATTAACTCTAGTTTATAGGAGTTGACAATTGCCCGAGCTGGATCAAGAAGTGTGGACGGATTGCATAAGATAGAAAAAAAAAGGGATTTCAGGTAGTAACACTTTCTTTCATGCACTATGTGATTATATGTATGTTTGGGATGCCATCTTCTGTAACATGACAGTGCCTAGGGCATATTAGCCTAGTTGTGATCTAAGATCCAACGATGGTGCACGTGAATGAGCCAGGGTCTAAACAGTTGTTTGGCCTTGGATAATATATATACAACACGAGTTAGCATCTTACATAACATGGTGCATGACATATTTATTTTCACATCATATATTTTTTATTATATATTACTACTGAGATTCTTTAAATCTCACTATTTCCATAAATGTAAAAAGTTTTAGCAGCACATAGCAGCTTAAAGGGTAAAACAATGGCTACTGGCGAGCAGGAACTTCAGTGTAAGTTGAAGCTGTCATTAGGTATCTTAGTGTAAATTTTTAGTTCCTTTGAGACTCTGTAAATGTTTATTCTTTTCAAACCCTAGGGGGATTTTATATCAATATTTTTATGCTATTCCTGTGTACTCATGGATCTGCGCATTACTACTTTGAGTAACATCAATAATAAGATAGGGTTTGACATTTTTAGATGATTTCCCCAAATTTATAGAACACATTTTATTCGACGGGATGAGGCTTCCAATCATTCCATCATACAACACTAACTATACTCTAAATATTAGAGTTAAAGAGAGAGTGTCAAAACTTACCCCTTAATTTTCTTTGTTGGCCAAGATTTTCTTCTCCTCTTTAGCTCTTTGGTTCTATCCTCAAAAGCCCTAATTTACCTTACCCTTGTCTTGCCCTTTTTCTCGGGTTTTTTATTATATGATAGGCTGCTCAATTATCATTTTACTAGAGGGGTATTATGGTCTTCTAACAATATTCAAAAATCCCTAAAAAGGCCTCTAGACCTTATCAGGGATTTGATAAAAGTGCAGGCCTAACTCCAGATTTAGGTATTTCAAATATATTTAAATGGTATTCTCCCTAGTATTAATTACTTAGTTACTAGATGACTTTAAAGCTCTATATAAAGGGTCTTAGTCTATGGGTTAATTGTGTGAAAGAATATTAATCTCCACCAATGTAAAAGGAAAATGGTAACTTGGATCTCTCCCTAAAGAGAGAAGTCTCTCTCAAGTATTTCCCAAAGTGGAATTAGTTCATCACCCTTAAATGAGGGATAATTATGATAAACTCAAGTGGGTTCCAATGATTATATGAGCATATTGATTTTCTATAAATAATACATTATTCTTAATTTTTCTACATGGTAATAATATTTTTCTCCAATCACTTTGTTTAACAATAAAAGATTCCAATCATAATAGGTCAGAAGCTACATAATTCAACTTGAACATTACTTGAATATAATTGGTTCTTTTAAATAGTTGAATATTTCCTAACTGTTAAGGTTCATTCACAATTATTGTCTTTGTGAATGTGTTAGTGACGTAACCTCTCCCAGCCAAATTCAATGTCACAAAAAAAATGAATTAGGAAGGGTTTTGTGTAATGATTTTTAAACTCCAAGAGCGTGAGTGCAGATTTTTACTATATTCAAAATTAATAAAGAAATTTTTTATTAAAAAAGAAAAGTCAATTCCAAAAGCTCAAAATCTCATGAATCATGGTGCACTCAATTATGTTATGATACATTACAATTTTTTTTCTAAATTATATAAAACCTCCTGAAATTTGGGTTAGTTGTATATAACCCTCTTTACATTTTAAAGTTTAAATTTAAATCCCTGACCTTTCCTTTTTTAACTATTAACTCCTACCGTTAAATGACTGTTATCTTGTTAATGAAAATAGTCACATCAAGTTATGAGATAATATATGTCATCCTAGGTGGGATCCTATATAAATTACTAATTTGATAAAACCCCTAAAATTTGAACAGTTCTAGATAACCTCCTTGAACTTTGATCAGTTACAAATAACCCCCTTGACATTTTAAAATTTAAATTTAACTCTCTTAAAATTTTGATTTATAATAAATAAACCTCATGTTGTTACTTTAATCATTTTACTAAATTTATTAAGTTTTTTATTATCATTTGTCAATTAAAATGGTTTTCTTGTATGGAAAAAACTAGAAGAATAATATTTAAGAAACTAAAAATAAAAATTGCATAAGTTGTATAACATTTACTTATTTTCTTGAGTTAATTGAGCATTGATAATATAAAATTGTTACAATTTATGTTAAATATATTTTTGAAATGATTGAGCATTGATAGTTTAAATATCACATTTTTGTTGGAGGATAGTTCTTTCCCTCATTAATTTTTTTATTAGTAATGCATATTTTTTCTTGAATTAGAGGTTCAACATTTATTTTATATTTTTATAGATATTATTCTTCTAGTTTTTGTCACACAAAATAACTATTTTAATTTACAAATGATAATAAAAATTTTAATAAATTTATTAAAATGATAGAAAGTAACAGTATTTAGTTTAATATTATAAATCAAATTTTTAAGGGAATTAAATCTAAATTTTAAAATGTCAAGAGGTTATTTGTAATTAATCAAAGTTTAAAAACTCTCTGTAACTGCTCAAAGTATTTAGGTGGTATTATGAAATTAGTAATTTATACAAGATGACATGTAAGATGACACGTGTCATCTCATAATCTAACGTGGCATTTTTCAGTAAAAACATAATGGTCACTTAATGAAAAAATGTTAATAGTTAAAAAAAAGAAAGACCATGGGTTAAATTTAAATTTTGAAATATCAGGAGGTTATATGTAACTGACTCAAAGTTTAGAGAGCTTTTGTCTAATTTAGCCTAAAAAGTCAAATTTTATTCATATAAAAAGAAAATCAATACGTTGGCAAAAAAAAAAGATAATCAGTACAAAAAGGACCATAAACCGTACATGTCAACCTGGAAAGTGAAGCAAGAGTCAAGAAAGTTCTTGAAATGCATGTTTAAAAGCTACAATAAATAAACCCTATTGAAAATAAAAACAATTAAGACAGTAATTCAAGTCCATGAAGATGTAATTTGATGATGGAATGACTACTCCGTTTGGAGGGAGGAAAAGTTTGCTGAGACACAATTTAGAGTTACTGCTTCGGAGTGTTAGAAAATAAATGAGAAATGAGGATTCAAGATAAGGCAATTCTGAAGCACCTAAAACCAAAATAATTTGCTGTTGTTGAATTCCTCTATTTCATGTCTATCAACGATTGTCTCTGATATCCGATGCATAACTTACAAAAGTTTTGGCCCTTTTCTTTGAATTTTTTTAATAAAAAAAACAATCCGCCCAACTAATAGAAGAGCGTTATATAACAAACATGAAGAGTTCATGGTGCATTCTACCATTATCATCATCATCATCACTTAGACCTAACACGAGGTGCTAAATATCTACTCACTTGATTTTAAATATAAGATATAGTTTTTTGTCAATTTTTTTTTCTAACTTGTCTCTGTTGACACTTCCAATAATAATCAAATAAAAGGGGAATGAGGGAATTATACAAGATAATTAGAGTATTTTAAAAATATAAATAATATTTACTAACTTAAATAACTTTATTAATCAAATTGAATCAAATAAATATGCTTTATATTAAGGAATGAAGGAAATAATAAATTTATCTTATTTGACATATCATATTATACTCCCTTTCTATTGATAAGGAACTATATCTCTTATTGTTCGGTTCTTCATGTAAGGAACAAATATTGTTTCCTCAAATTTTAAACTAGTATTTTCATTTTTACCTCCATTAAATATATATCACTCATTATCTTTCTATAATAAATATTCACCCATTATCTCTCGTATACTCTCTATATAAATAATGGTACAATTGAAAAGAAAAATATATATCTTACATATTTTTTGTTTTTAACTACTCATTCCGGTCTTTTTTATACGTAACAAATGCTTAAATCAGACGGCTCAAAATGTTAGTTAAAAGCAATAGATATATCAAATTTATACTATTCTTTCCAATTATATCATTCTTTATAAAGAAAGTACATAAGAGATAATTGGTGAAAATTTATTACAGAGAGATAATAAGCAGCATATATTTAATGGGGGTAAAAATAGAAAAACTAGTTTAAAATTTCAGACAAAAGTGATTTATTACTTATATTAAGGACCATTCCTATAAAAGAGAATGTTACTTATAAAAATGAATGGAGTGAGTAACATTTTGAACTACTTGATTTTAATGGTTTTTCCGTTTGGTTTGTCAATTGAAAGGACAACATTACCCCTTTTTAACCTTATGGGGCAATAATTTGTGAAAAATCTTGGGGTATTTTTGTCCTTTTAACTCATACAAAAACGAGAGCTCACAATTGAAATTTTATCTATATTGGATATTGATTAAATACAAAGGCCAAACTCAATTTTTTTTTAAGTAATAGCTTGTTTGGAATAGCGATTAGAACCTTTAAAAGTATATTTTCAGTCATTATTTATGATATATAAGGTAGATACCACTCTGGTCCTATATATTTATAAGTCCTTTTTTACCATAAAATTGATCTTTAAGTCCAGTTTTAGTATAGTAAATGAGATTGTGATAATTTTATCCATATTTATTGTATTAATAAAAAAATAATTTAAGATAAATAGAGTCGAAAGAGTTGTAAAGTGCTCATTCATACATGATGGCAGAGTTAAAAATTTATCCTATAATTATTAAGTTAACTACCTCTCTTTAATACATAAGATTTAATCACAAAGGACTAACCAAAATAATATATTAAACAAATTTTATCTTAATTCAGGTAAATAAACATTTTTAATGTCCAAACATGATGCCAAACAATGCCTAGGACCGAACTAACTCACTTCCTCATTTCTACACTCTTTCATCAAGCTTCGGCTTCTCACTATCCTGAGGTTTCAATTTGATTCATTCGGTAAAGAGAAGAAGTATTGAAGCATCGCAGATGCTTCTCTTTCATTCTGATAGATCCCAATATGCTTTCTCCTGCTTCTGCAAGGTACTCCTCCAAATTTCCTCTTTTTAGCGGTTGTACCTTCTTTCTCTTTTTCCCTTCTTCCCTCTCCCTGAAATGTTATCTTCATTCCCAGTCCCCAAATTCCAACAGCCTCAATGACGTTATTGCTTCTGTCAATCGCGTGCTAAACATGCGTCCTCCACCAATTAAACTAATGAGTCATACAATGAAATTGTGGGAAAAAGTGATTGAACACAGATTAAGGTTGGAGACGGATATCGCTGAAAAAAAAATTTGAATTCATACCAGAAAGGTCTACAACAAAAGCGATTTATTTATTAAGGGGGCTAATAGAAAAGTATAGGAGCAAAGGAAGAGATTTGCATATGGTCTTCATTGATTTGGAAAAAGCGTATGACGAGGTGCCAAGAGATGTACTTTGGAAAGCCTTGAAAAAGAAGGGGATGATGGTTGTATATATTTAAGCCATTCAGGACATGTATGAGGGGGTTACAACCAATGTTAGAACGCCTGGAGGTGTTACAAAGGACTTTCCTATAAGGATTGGACTACATCAGGGATCAACGTTGAGTCCTTATTTATTCAACCTAGTGATATATGTTCTAACTGAGCCTATAAAAGAGGAGATCCCTATATGCATGCGTTTTGCGGATGATATAGTTCTGTTGGCTAAATCCAGAGAAGATATTAATTCTAAACTTGAGATATGTAGACGGACTTTGGAATTAAGGGGCTTTCCTCTTAGTAGGAATAAAACAGAATATATGTATTGCAAGTTTAATAAAGGACAAAGCCAAAGGGAAGTGGAAGTTAAATTGGGAGGGCAAGTCATCCAAAAAGTGACAAAATTTAGATATTTGAGATCAATTATACAACAAGATGATAAAATTGATGGAGATATCGATCACTGAATTCAGGCCGGATGATATAAATGGAGAAAAGCTATTTGAGTTATTTGTGATCGTAAAGTACCTAATAAGGTAAAAGGAAAGTTCTAACGCATTGCTATAAGACCAGCAATGCTATATGATAGTGACTTTTGGGCTTTAAAGGGACAATATGAGCATAAAATAGGAGTCGCTGAGATGAGGATGTTGAGATGGATGAATGGTAATACAAGAAAAGACAAGATTCGTAATACTCATATACGTGGACGAGTGGGAGTGGCCCCTATTGAAGAAAAAATGGTAGAAAATCATTTAAGATGGTTTGGACATTTTCATCGTAGGCTTTTGAATGCTCCGGTGAGAAGGGTGTATCAAGCAGAATTGAGTCCTATTAGACGAGGTCGAGGAAGGCCAAAACGAACACTCAATGAGATTATAGAGAGATACCTTCTAATTAATAATATATTGAAATCTATAGTTTTGGACAGAGCACAATGACGTCGTGCGATCCATGTAGCCGACCTCACCTAGTGGGATAAAGGCTTTATTGTTATTGTTGTTGTTGCATGTCTATACCACTCCAACCCTAGTTATCACACTCCTTGAATTTGGCAAGCCGTTAATCTATTAGAATATCAGAATTAATATAAGATTAGTGTAACTAATCATATTTGTATTATATTCGTTAGAATATTGACAGCTGTTGCTTTACTATAGTATACGTGTGTAGTACTCTTTACTTCACGTGTTTTGTTATGATTTTGTACATTTTGGGGATCACTCAATTGTTGTAATTGTCTTACTATATAAAGATACCAATAGGGCTTGAGTCATTTACCTAAACCTTTATTCATTTCTCTTGCTCGTCTTTCTTGGTATCAAAGAGGTGAAAGACAAAAATGTCTGTCTCATCTATTGTTGCGTCTGTTGAGTCCTCTAGCACTAGAGCATTTCATACGTCGGCCTCCAAAACCTACTCTCTTTTTCATTCTTTAATTCAAATTACCTCTATCAAGTTGGATAGATGTAATTTCCTTGTTGAGGATTTGGTCGTTCTACCTTTAATCGAAGGAAATCATTTGAAATCACATGTTGACGAAACTGAACAAGCACCACCTCGTTTTCTCTCAGAAGGAACTGAGAAGATTTCAAACCCAGCATATGATGAATGGTTTGCAACATATAGGATGTTGGTGGGATGGCTGCGTAACACCATGACCCAAGATATAGGATCCCAACTACTTTATTGCCTTACATGTGCTTCCAATCCAGATATAAAGATAGTCATAAACCCTTCACCCAGATTGAGTTGCTAGCTGATGTTATTAAGACACCTAGAATAATTTTCCAGCTGTTAAACCCCTTAACACTTTTGATATTTGCAGAGTAATAAATGCATAGTTCAGAGGGCACACATAATTAGCGGAAATATACTGATAATAAGTGATTGTTTATATTACAGACAATTCCCACAGGGTTTGAAAAATATAAACAAAATCCAAAAGAAATAAATTTCACAACTGAAGATAACCAACTACACTCCTGCTAGATCCGAACCTTCAATCACCGGTAAACACAGTTTTGCCCTTAGAGCCGCTACCTTCTGTTGGAAAATTTCTAAATATTGAAAAAGGGTGAGATTCGAATGAATCTCAGTAGTAACATACAATCCGACATATAAAATGTGAAAATAAATATGCAATGCACTATGTTATGTAAGATGAAAATGCTGTGTATACACTGTCTGAGCACAAACGACTGTTTGCAACCCCAGCTTAATTTTGCGCCTCCGTTGGGTCTCAGACCACAACCAAGCTAATATGCGTGTCCCAAACACTATGCTCATATTACAGAAAATGGTATACACAACATATAAATAATCACATAGTGTATGAAAGAAAGAGTTAAAACCTTGGTTCTTTTTCAGTCCAACTTTTATTCAAAACTTTTAATCCGGCTCGGGCTATTACCAATTCCTATAAATTAAAGTTAACAAGTAATTGGTTATTACTTGCATTGCTACTTCCTTTAATCATATTCTGTTAGTTATCTCAGTTTCAGTGGTTTTTGCATAATATAATTCTCCACAATACAACTTTTACTATTTTTCATAAACTAGCATATTTTTCAGTCAACTTTGAAAAATTATAATTAATTCTAGAAAATTCTAAATTGACTGGTTCCAAAGCCTATGTGAAGATATTTAAATGAATTTTCATATAAAAATACTTAGATTTGACCAGTATCAACAAATATTTCCCAAAAACACCTCAAACGTCCCCTACTCCATATTTCCTTTCAGAAATAGACTCAACTTTGCAAATTCATATCTCATAATGTACAAGCTCAAAAATTATGATCCACCTATTAAATTAAAGCTCATAATGTATATTATAAATATGAAAAGTTTCATAATTTTTGGTAAATGTTTGTGTTTCTAAAATTTCGCCACCAGCAATCTGCCTTCCAAAAATATAATTTGACAGTAACTAACTTCAAAAATTCATATCTCTTAATATACTGATCCAAATAATACATATTATATATCAAATTAAAGCTCTATACTTCCAATTTATTTCTCTAAAGTTTCATAATTGTTGGACCAATTTTGAATAATGAAAAGAATTTTATAATCAAATTGATTCCAGAAAAACTAACTGAACAACATCTCCACTTAATTTCTAAAAATTATTGATTTATACAAAATCATCCAAAAATTACAACCACATGTATTCCCATACAATTTTTCATGTAGAATCTATTGGTAACATCAAAATTACTAAATTCTTACTTCATATATCAACACCCTATTCCAATCAGAAATGATAGCAACTTATTTTCAGAATCACACAACTTACAATAACTATAAATCCTCATAAACAACCCGAACCAACCAAATAACATTGGAAAGAGATAAAGAAGACTCACCTAAATAATATTCAAGACTTGCCTATACTTCTCCTTCTTCCTCTTCTCTGACAACTACTCTCACCTTCGTCTTCCTTCTCTCTTACTCACGTTCTTCTCTCTTTCTCTATATTTTCTATTTCTCTTCTCTTCTATGTTACTTGACTGAATGGAATGGGAAAATGAGAAGTGTGTGTGTTGCCTTGTATTTATAATGGGAGGGTGTGTGTTTGTTTATTAAGTAAATGTGTGTGTGCCATGTGGTGTTTATTTTAATGGTTGTGTGTGTAGTGTGGGAAGTGTGTGCCATGAGTGATGTGTGAAGAGCATGTGAAGCAAGTGTGCCATGTGAAGCATGGGTGGCATGGGAAGCATGGAAAGTGTGGGTGTATTTTTAATATTAAATATATAGGTATATTTTTATCCTATTAATTATACACAATAGGTCTTAAATTTTCCTCTTGTTTAATTTATGATTCCTTAAATTTTCTAGGTTTTATAATTTGGCTTACTATCTAACTTTCAATCCTTAGCTTTAAAATAATTTCTTAAAAATTCTCACGCCAAATTATGATCATTATCTATTATTCCTTAAATTTATGGAAAAATAAACCTTTAATTCTTAAAATAAATTTTGAGATATTACACCCATCACTTTTGACCATGACTGTAACAACTTACCATGAGCCATGTCTCATTAGCATGTAATTCACTTAATATTTCTAACCGTCTAATTCTTACGTTATTCAATCATCAAACTCACATTCTTACTTTGATACGTGTGTGTTAGATGTTGTTGGACTTGTCAAAGCTGCATTTGGTATGACTGATGTACGTGTTGATGGAGAAACACTGTTCCAATTCAACTTTGAGATAATGGACGAGTGGTATGGGTTTAAAATACATTTCCTCATTCCAGACCTTAATAAGTAGCTGGCTGGAATTATAAAAGGGAAAATGGTTAAAAAATATTTTTTACATAAATTAATTACTAAATGGTACTAATATACAAGCAAACATCCATTATGTGCAATCAGCATCCATATATTAAAAAACATCCCTGCGAAAGTGTAAACATCATCCCTTATGTGTAAAATATCATCATTCGTGTGCAACATACCACCCACCGTGTGCAATGATAACAATGAGCAATTAATTTACTTGCAAGATTTTTTTTAACAACTCTCCCATTATAAAAAAAAGGTGGTCATTGGCGGTAAATTACAATTTGAAATCACCTTTTTCATTCCAATGAATGCCAGATATATATTCATCCTAACTTTTTTCATATATATTCGGCACTGGATGTGGAAAAAAGTTGGGATATCAGTTTATATTAAAGGGTGAAATTATAAAAATGGTAATAATATTTTACACTTTCCAATAGACTTGTGAAGAGAAAAAAAAATAAAAAAAAATAGTCTATTAAAATCTTAAAATTGTCAAAAAAAATCATGTAGGACTATTTTATAATAATTTTTAATTATGGACTTGTCAATTGACGTTCATGGATTTGTCAACGGGTGCCTCTGAACTTGTCAATAGAAGCCCTTAGACCTATCAATAATACGCCCATGAACTTGTTGGGATACCCATGGATTTTTCAGCGGAATTGGAATTTATTATAAAAAAATTCTATGAGACTTTTTGACTATTTTAATATTTTAATTAACTATTTTTTTTTCCTCTTATCCAGAATCTAAATATAATTTTTCCAATTATCTCTTGTTGAGTAAAAAATTAGATATAATCAATTAAAAAAAAATTCGCCCTCCCGTTAATTAGGACTACCGCCTGTTTCTTCCTTACATTGTGGTTCCCACAATGTATCCAGCTGGCTTGGTTTTTTTTTGACCTGGGCTGGCTTGGGGTGGTTCAGACGTAGCACAATGAGTCCCTTGAAATCTCTCATCAAAATGCTAAAAAATCTCTCCTCTTTTTTCTCTCTCTCTCCCCATCTATTAGAAAAGACGAAGTCCAATCCCTTATCAAACATTCGATTCGATTAGATTCGATTCTGTGACGGATTCATACACAGCACCTTATGCGGTGATACCAGATCCCTTTCCATTAGAGCAATCTTACCCAATGTCTCTGCCGCTGCCTTTCTGATGATCCAATCCTCGTTACTCAAATTCAACAAGACAAGGAACCGACCAATTCAACACTGCGTGATTCGACGCGCCACCAACACCACCAACAACGCCACCTTCGCTTTGCTTCCGAACCAGCGATTTGGACAAGGAATGAATCTCTTACTCTCTCTGTGTTTGTCTTCTTGGTTTTTACAAAAGCTGAATGAAGAAGAAAGATAAGAGACCTCTGGAGGGAGGGAGGAGAGAGTGAGAGAGTATGAGTTGGATGATGGGATTGGGCAGTCAAAATTTCATCCTATCCAGCTGGACTGTCAAGTCAAGTGCACCACACATGCCTGCTAGACTCATTATGTGACCCAAAATGCAAAAAAGAAACGGATGTCAGTCATAATTAACGGGAGTGCGAATTTTGCTCCCTTTTTAAATGATTACATGTCTATTTTAACACCTAATGAAAAATAATTTTATTATGTATTTAAAGTGTAAAATATTATTATTATTATTTTGTCACACAGTAAAAAATCTGGGTTGAACAGCTAATAAAGTTTCATAACGTTTATGGGTGTGTTTGGATGAGCGGTGGAAAAGTGGCTTATTTAAAAAGTAACTTATAGAAAAGTGGCTTTAGGTAAAAGTCAAATTATGTAAGTGATTTGTGTTTGGATTGACGATTGAATAAGTGCTTTTTATGAAAATGAAGGGTGTTTGGATGAACTTTTCATAAGGGACTTTTGTGATATTTAAAAGAAAAAATTGTAAAATTTATTGAAAGTGATTTAATAAATGTTGACAATTTGACAATAATAATATATAATCAAATTATAATAAAAATGCCAATAAATTAGAAATGATACAAAGTTAAAGTTTTTGATACAGTAAAATATAACAGAACTAATTAGATCTCAGGTCTCGTACGATTCAGTCCCTAATAGTGTCACAAACATGATTCATCTGAGTTGTTGATGTTCGAGGATTATTTGTCGAAGGTGGCTCTTGATCTTGACTATTATCTTCATCAACTAAATTCTCATTTTCTGCATTCCTAAAGTCCTCATCAGTTTGAGAATTTCTTTTAATGAAATTATGTATAGTCATTGTGGCACAGACAATGCGGACTTGCGTCTGTAAGCTGTACTTACGCATTTTTTGTAATATTTCGAACCTATTTTTTCATACTCCAAAAGTTATTTCTATGGTACACCTCAGACTTGAATGATAAAAATTGAAGGCCTCATTAGGATTCCGAAACCCCCGTTGATTCCTGAATTCTGGGAGGTGGTAACGTTCACATCTGTATGGACCAAGAAACCCAACCAATGTAGGGTAGCCAGAATCGACTAAATAATATTTGCCTAATATGTGTTAAAATCATTGTAAATGTGAGATTATTTTCATAGTGAAATAAAGACAAAGAAATGTAATTAAAGTATACAAAAACACACCTTGTGGTGGATGTGGGAAATTCATGGCTGGATTTGATAGAGCAGAGTCAAACACAAGAGCATCGTGTGCTGAACCTTCCCATCCTGCTAACACGAATGTAAAGCACATATCTCAATCACAAACATCCATAACATTCTGCGTGGGATATCCCTTTCTCCCAATAAATCTATCTCGGTCCGGTCCAGTTATCACCCACTTGATGTGAGTACCATTTATAGCACAATGGTGTTCTCGAAATATGGGTAATATCGGTTATCGTTCCTTATTTTTGGATGACATTCACGAAATTCGGGATCAAGCGGCCTGATAATTTCTGTTGCAAGATTAAGGAAGGCATCCAAAACTATGTGAAGAAGCCTACTAATAGTTTCACCTGAATGTTGAAATATTTGTTGTGCCAACCTATTTCCTACTCCGTGTCCGATAATGAGTAAAAATATTGTAACCATTTCTTCGACACCTACATTCCTAGATTCTCTTAACCTATGCTCACCCAACTTATTGCATAAGTTGTAGAATACATGTTTTTCCATTCTAAAAATTTTGTGACACTCTGAACTTTCACTTGCCAATATTTGTTGCACCCAGTGGTGACCTGTTTGCATACTTGTTCTACGCGGTTGTCTACACACATATGGTTCAAAATATTGACAAAGCAATGCGCATAATTGTGCATACATAGATAGATCAGCATCAAGAATTGAAGCATCGCCATAATCTTCGTCTTCCTCCATCCCTTGCAACCTGCTTTGGTTGTTACGATTAGCCATTGACATACCTATGATTGTGGTTAAATTGAGGTGTGAGCAGGATAATTAAGAAGCATAATATTACCATAAAAAATAGCAACTACATCAAACCGTTCTAAACAACAAGTCAATTAAGCCGAAATATATAAAAAAAACTAAGATCATCTTAAGTCAATCATACACACATCAAGTACAATTGGAGCTACTGCTCTTGTATGATATAATGCAGCTACTCAAACAAGTACTCAGGGTCTCCTTTCAATGTCACGAAAAATTCCCGACGTGCCTTGCTCTCCAGAGCCTTCATACACCGGACTCCAAATGCTCTGTCACGCTTGAATTCATCAAAGGACATTAGATATTTCATTACCTCTCCGATGCTAGACTCGTCAGTCTCTGTTAAGGCCGCTGCTCTATCCACAGTCACATTAGCAATAGTACTAATAGCATCAGCTATTTTGTTCACAGCCGGCACTTTTTGTTTTTTGCTCTTACTAGACCCTTCACCTCTCTTCCGTTTCTGTAGGTATGAACATGCACTGGGACCAGCATCTGATAGCGTTGATGTGGCTAATCCGATGCTGGCCATTTCATTTGTTACTCATGTACTAAGTGCAGGGTCAACACCGAAATGCTCGTCCTCGCTGTCACCAGAGCCTTCTTCTTCATCCACCGCAGGACTGTACACATCATTCCCCTCTTCCTGATTGGTCTGAGGTTGTGTCGAAAAGGGTGAGAACATATCATCTCCAGTGGCCATAACATCCTTAAATATAATTCTTAGTTCTCTTTCAAACTTGAGGCCTAATCGCATAAATTTCTTGTACCCTGACTTAACCTGCATGCATCCAGCTAAGCGAAATCAATTTTTTAATTAAAAAGCAACACTTTAGTCAACAAGCATATCATGTTGTTATGAATAAATTCGAGTAATTATAGTCAGTTCGGACCTGTAATTTCTCAGTCCACCAAGCGTCGGTTGCTGTGACCCTATTGTTTGCGGGGTCAAAGCCCACACCAATCTCTTTCAATAACGAATCCCAGAGCTTGAAATCCTTCTTTAATATGTCTAACCTATTCTTCAACTGTTTCCGGTCATATGATTTACCCGTCTTCTCATTGAACGTTGAGACTATGTTCTTTCACCCTTCTTTCGTAAATGTCAACCCAGTCCGTTCTTTTTTATAAACTTGATCAAGGCATGCGTGGATGAAAATCCCAGTAGTCTCGTCATCCTAGACTGCTTTGTTATCCATTTTTGGCTATGACAAAGTATCACACCTACTCTATTAATGTTTCCTAAATTATGAACAAAAAAGGTACAAAAGATCCAGGAAAATAAAATGAACATACCCCTTCCAATCACATATTTTGTATTACGCAGTCTTAGCCATAAATATCAATATATTAGCTGAAACCTCTTAGTGTTACTTATGGATGAGATCCTAAATAAATTTATTACCCCTTCAATTTGCAATGTTTCATAACTCCATATACACTTCAACCAAGCACATATCAATCTTATGAACTATAAATTGTCTTATTCTCATGAGCCTAAGCCTACCTCATCTAAACTTTTATTTATTTAAGTCAAAAAAGAGTATTTTTCCTCATAAAACTCAATCCATTACAATAACAAACACATGGGAGACACTGCTATGTGCTTTTTTCTCTCACTCTTCTGGTCTCCTAAACCATCCGGGACAATTAATTTCATGCATAAACGAAGAAGATGCTAATAAAGTTAATAAAACTAAAACATGCACCAGAAGAGATTAGACAAAGTGTATCATTCTTTTATATGGAGATGCATTTCATTAGCTAAAACTGAGCTGCAGACACTGCCCATCTCATTTTAATACCTATTCACAATCGAGAATAACACAAACAACACAAACAAACAGACCTCAGGTCCCATTTCATTCCATGATCAAAATCCCATTTCACTGATCAATTAACATAAACAAACAGAGCAACATAAAACACATACCGAGAATAACACACCGAAAGAAACAGGGCAACACATGCGACTCCAAACACACCATCAGAAACAGAGCAACACATGGCTAACATGCCTGCAAACACATGCTCATCCTCGTCAGAACAGTATTAGAACTAATTGAAAACCATACCTCACCGAGAAGCAGAGTAGTGTATCGACAAGCAAGAGACCACATGAAGAGGGATGAGAGACTAGGATCTACAAGGCCAAGAGCAATGTGACCGGGAAAACGCCTGCATGAACAGATCGGCCTCCTTTCCACCGTCGGCACTGAAACCCGATAGGCGACCAACAGCTAAACACCCTGCAGGCCCTCAAAGAACCGCCACCGACGACGTCGACCAATACCCACACCTGGCGACTGAAGATAACTGAGGATCTAAACCCTAAAAGCCATTTAAATGGCGACCGACAGAAAACCAACAACGTCATGGCCAGAAATTTTTCAGTTTCTTCTTTCGCCATGGACATGGCCGGCGAAAAAGAAGACAACAGAGGAACATAGATCAATGAAAGGAAAGCCGGCACTTACCTGTTATGGACGCCCACCGATGGAAAAGCAGGGAAGAAAGAGCCAAGATTTCCTTCAGACTCGTAAGTCTTCTTCGGTCCAGACGCAATACGGCCAGATGAGAACGAAGATGCAACGGGAGAGAGAGAAAGAGAGAAAAGTTCTGAGCAGCATTTATTACTGAGATAACGGTAATAAATTCCAACCTAAAGCTATTGGAGGCAGCTTTTGAAATAAGCAGCTTTTCCTTCCTTAAGCTCACTGGGCTCAACGTTGAAACAAACACTTGTACAGTGCGAATCGAACTTTTTGTAATCCAATTGGGCTTATATAGGGGCTAAACGCCCAAACAAACATGCCCTATGAAATATTGAGCTTGTTTGTTATCACTTATCTGAATCAGGTTTATTATATAAGCCCGATTCACATAAATTGAGACAAATCTCCTCCATATATTTATCTCGTAGACCGTAAAAGCACCTCGTAGACCGTGAATTACAATTCATAAGCACTTATGAAATTTTCATAAGCTATTCCAAACAAGCTCATTATCATGGTTCTCCATAAAAAAAAACTGATAAGCTGATTACCTTTATCATTTTTCAATATTTGGAGGCATATAGAAATTATAGCTGGCCCAGATTCAACTCTTATAAGTCAAGTAAGATTTGCTGGTTTGGAATAACGATTGGAGTCTTTAAGAGTAACTTTTCAATCGTGATTTACAGTATACGAAGTAAATATGTGAGAGGAGTGTTATCTCGACTTATATATATAAATATTTATAAACCGTTCAATTACCCAACCAACCATATTTGATTGTGGAAGTAATTATCCATTAAGGAGGAAGTAGCCTAGAGTTATGTGCAGATCAAGCATATCTATGGAAACCTTTTCTTTCTTTCTTTTGCATATTTAAATTTTTTAACTTGTATGGTTTTTAGTCTTACGCTTCTTCCTTTTTATAAAACGACAATATGAAACTTATCTTCCGTTTAGGTTTTCAGAGGTACCTGTTACAAAATAATTATTTCAATTCTAACTTGCCATGAGGATTATCATATAAATATATCTTTAAAAATAAGGCATAAACTCACAAGTATGGTTGAAAAGGCAGCGTTGGAGTATTGTTGAGAAGCCATTAACATTAGCATTACTACTGTAGACAAGCAGTGCAATTGTAACAGAGAGTGTTATTGAGAAATCAGCTAAAAGTGGATGGACTCGTGCCACATACTGGTAGTAAACAGAGTTGACTTTTTTGCCTCTCCATTTAAGAAGCGTTACCATTTAAGAAGCGTTACCGAGGAAGACAACGTTGTATTCATGCGACTGCTTCAAACACCTTGTCTTCCATAAAAACTCTTCTGAGTCTACAAAATTATGGTGTTACCCTCTAAACCATTGATAAGGTAATTTAGTTTGTACTCCCCAAAAAAGTCATGACACTTTTTCCTAAGAATAAAGGGAAAAAAAGAACACTACTTATATACTTTTCCCGCCATAAGAATCCTTATTTAACTATTGTTGTCATTCTAACATTATGTAACGGTCACACAAACAATCACTAAATAATAAATAATGTACTGAACTCAATAATATTAAACAATTTCTAATGAAAGTCCTGAACTCAATACATTTAGTAGGTTTACTGTATAAGAGAAAACAATAAAACTTCATTACAATGGAAATTAGAAGAGCACAGAGTAAGAGCAGGAGAAGAGGAGAGAAATGAAGCTCAAAGGTATCTTAATCCTCCATTAATGGAGGATTGCAGCGCTGCGTGAAAAAGGGAAAGACGAAGCAACAGAGGAAGTGCCACGGGTTTGGGGAAAATATGTTAAGGGGAAGCGGGCCCCACTTTTGTTTTTTATTATCAATCTATTCTTTTTTTGTCCTTTCCTTTCTTTTATTATCCCTTTTCTTTGTTTGTTTGTTTTTTTTTGCCAATGATTACCCCTTTTTTTTTTAATTACTCTTAGGTTCATATTTTAGCCTTAAGAAATATCACTAGATTAGTAGGGGTTGAGTTATCTATATTATATTAGTATAAAATAGCTTTTTTTGACCGGTTATTTTAGATAAGGTCTAAAAAGTATGACTAATGGCAATTTGTAATTATAAAGAAATTTTTGAGTCAAGTTCTTAAAATATGTGATTTAAAATATATTATTTAAAATGATTATTCAAACAACCGGTATAAAAAATTAAAATTAATTAAAATTTTAAAAAATTTGAAAATTTTTAGACCGGTTGTCACTAATAGCCGATCTAAAAGATAAAAAATTTTAAACCAGTTGTTGATTATAATCGATCTAAAAGATGAAGAATTAAATTTTTTTTCTTTTTAAGACGGCTATTAGTGACAACCGGTCTAGAAAGTGAAACTTTTTAGACTGGTTATTCATGGCAATCGGTCTAAAATATTGATTCAAGACCGGTTTTTTGTATAACCGGTCTTAAAGATGTTTCAACGCCCTAAATTTTTAATCTCCTTTTCTTCGCGCCCAGAGCTTTTTGTATATGAAAGTCTTCAAGGTCGATTACTCTGTGAGCTTCGGTGGGTTTCTTCTTAACTCCGCCATCCCTCTTTTTCTCTGAATGTAAAGTTCCTCTCTTCCTTTGTCGCTTGTAACTCCTTTGTCGTTACCAATGTCGCTCCTGTCTTCCTCTGTCGCTCATCGCTCCTCCATTGTCACTGTAAAGGAAGAAGGCAATGGAGCCCTACAAGAAGCCATAGATTATAGTCCGGGTGAGTGTTCCAAATCCCTTTCATATTTCAATTGTTTTGGGTGCTAATATTTGGGAATTGGAGAAATTTCTGAATCCCCTATTCTTCGCGTCTAATAGAGCTCTTTGTATCTGAAACAATCTTCAAGCTCGATTACTCTATGAGCTTCGGTGGGTCTTCTTCTCAACTCCCTCGTCCCTCGTTCTCTCTGAATGTGAAGCTCATCTCTTCCTTTGTCGAACATAGCTCCTCTATTGTTACCAACGTTGCTCCTCTCTTCCTCTATCGCTCGTCGCTTCTCTATTGTCACTGGAAAGAAGGTAATGTTACATTACTGAATAATGCTCTGGTCCGTGTTTTATTATTTGAAACCTGCAAAATTTGACTATGGTATAATGCTTTAGTCCTGTTTCACACTTGAAATATATGTTAGTTGATGTTTTAGTATAGTAACAGGTGTAAACATAATGAATAAGTGACATTTAACCATATTCGGATTGATACCTGTAATTCATTCTGCTTCAATTACTGTCAAACTCGAGTTCCTCATGTGATTTTCAAAGGTTCCAACTTGAGTTTTCATCAGAAACTCGAGTTCTCAGTATTGTCAGCACTTCTTCAGGTTGTCTCTACCAAGCACTCGCGAGAGTTCATTTGAAAACTCGAGTTCTCATTTGTCCAAAACTCGAGTTCTCATCTGTCCAGAACTCAAGTTCTGTCTCCAAACTCGAGTTCTCCCCTGTACTTCAAGTTTCTGCATGATTCTCTGGTTGGAACTTGCAGGAGTTCATTTATAAACTTGAGTTTTCTCTTTACCAAAACTCAAGTTTTGCTACCAAACTCGAGTTCTTTCTGCATTTCCAGCTTCTGAATATTTCTCTAGATAAAACTCAAGGAAGTTAAAATGAAAATTCGAATTTCTTTCTTACCAGGACTCGATTTTTGCTTTCAAACTCGATTTCTCCAGGAGTTGCAAGATTCTGAAAAAGTCTCTAGATAAAACTCGGAGAGTTCAAATGCCAACTCGAGTTCATCTTGGGCCACAACTCTAATACAGCTGTCAAACTCGAGTTCTTCATCAATCAGAACTCGAGTGCATCAGCTATTCTGCAGAACATGAAACTGTCAGTTTGTGAAATACTTTTAACAACCAATTTAACTCAATGTTCTTGATTAAACTTTGTTATTTCTTTGCAAAACATTTCATTATCATTTGTTATTATCAAAACATGGATTCTAACAACAACTTGTGGTTTTCATATCTAATTGGGTTTATGTCTCTGTGTAGGACAATTTCTGGGATATGAGTGATACATGTCTGATATTGATACAAGCATGTGATTTGAATGATTGACCTTTGTACTTTTTATTCCATTTGCTTTTATGTAAAACTGAGGAATTTGTCTTCCTTATTCTTTTCTTTAAAACTTGTGGAATTGAAAGTGCACAAAGTTGAGATTTTGCTGCTATCATTATTATCTCAGTAGATTCAAATTGTGTTTTAAAATGCTTGATGATGACGTGTTGATATTTTTGTTGAGAATGTAGGTAGGAAGAATGATGATAATTGTTGACAAATGGAATTGTTGCTTCTGATTGTGTGTGATATTGTGTTGATTTTCAATGATTTATTGTTGTTGCTTCTATGGAATGTGTGGTGTAGGAATGCTGCTGTCATTGTTTTTGATTGTGTGTGATAATGTGTTGTTGCTTTTATGAAATGTGGGATGTCGTTGAAATAGCTGACTGGGTAAAGTTAATTTTTAGTAGAAATATTTTTTAAAAAATAGAAACTTTTTAGATCGGTTGTTAGTACAACTAGTCTAAAAAATACTTTTTAAACTGGTTGTACCAACAATTGGTCTAAAAAGTCATACCTTTTAGACCGGTTGTTATACAGGCGGTCTAAAAAGTATGACAATAAGACCTGTTATTTCAAAAACAGGTCTAAAATGTCGTTCTTTTTAGACCCGTTGTTATACAACCGGTCTAAAAAGTCATTTTTCACTAGTAATTGTACAAAGTTATGATGCATTTATGACTTGTGCGTTTTGACATAAATGTGTTACAAGTAACTAAGTCACCGTTGTTTAAAGTTGTGATATGACTAAGTTAGGTATGATATTTTTTTAGAATACGTAAAAAGATTATCCTCAAAATATATGAGAATATTATAAGTGACCGACTATCACAAGCATTTGAATATAATGGTAGTTGTTGTGAGTAATATCTATTATAAGAATATGATTAGAGTGTCCACGTATCTCCAATATCTTCTTATTCCTTCTAGTTCAATTTCAAAGGTGTAGGCTTACTTAAATGTGTGCACAAATTGACAATGCCATTGTCAAGGAATTTTAGGAGGATTGTCAAGTATATTTTTGTTTGAATAATAATTAAAAATTTACAAGTTATGTGGTACATGACCAAATGTACAATAAGATTCATACTTTATGTATTGTAAAATGATTATTTTGTTTAGTTTTATAAGATGCGTTAACTATAAAAGAGTTAACATTATGATACATCTTTATATTTATTGAACAAGTTGCATCATGGAAGAGTATAAGATTGCTAGGTAGTCATTGATTACTTAGTTCCACCATGTATTACTTGACCTAGTCATTCTTGGAGGCAAGTTACAAGATTTCCAATTAAGGAATTTCATTAGAGGGTTTTGGAATTATTAAATTAATTCAAACTAATTAAGGGTTTTATATGACCATAGAGGCCATGGGTCGTAAATATATAAAGCATAGATCCTATAATGAAGAGTATGCTTTTAGAGGAATCAAAAGGACCAAATATCTTATTAGGGATTTAGTGATCTAGATGAGAAATTATTTAAGTGATGAAATTCAAGTCGAAGTTTATTGTCTCAATTTATGGTACTTAAATTATGAGATTTTAGCAAACATTTAAGTGGGAATCGAATAAATATTCCGGGTTTATTGATTAAGTTTTTGACACATTAGGTAAGGATACTATTTGTGATGCATGGAAGGTAATACTAAATCAAAGAGGACTTACCGCTCTGATTTATGTAGTATTCCTTAAATGAACCTTCCCGCCAAATAACATTTGGTTGTGGTCCGAGTGAGAGATTGTTAGATATTTTATTATTTATGATTACATATTTTATTATTCAATACAACTTATATCTTGATATTATCTTACCATTATTTTGGATAAAATATCTTCTGATTGTGGCATGTACGTAATTTGGATAGAGATTTGGTTTAGCGTTACTTGCCTGGCAAGTAATAAGCTGTTACAATTTTTAATATGAAGTTATAAATAGTGTAGGTCGAATCTTAGAGCAGTAACGTTGAAATACACTTACTTGCTCCTTAAGGGGGTTCCCTGATGAGTGACGGTTATTTCCAGACCATCACTGTGCCTCATCTTCTTGTTAGAAGAATCATGGGTTATTTTTTTCTAATATCCTTTTCTTTTTTACAGCTCTCAGATTATGAAATATAATGTGCAGAGTTGTTTTGACTAGAATTACTACTGACAAAGTCTTTTGCTACTATTTTTAATCTTAGAGTTTATATATTATATATCTAGAATTATTTCTGTATTTATTCCAACACACCCGACTCCACATTTCATACACCGATGATGATGAAGGATCTATTTGTTTAGGTCAGTCAACGATAGCAAAGATATGTGGTCTGTGCATGTAAAGGTTTTGAGGAAGTGGATCTTACAGTCACAGAGGAAGGCACCTCTTTATTATCCTTTCCTTTGTTCCCTGAAAGAGCACTGATTATTTATGATTATGTCTCATAATTCATTAGCTTTGTTTTTTTTTTTTTCCCTTCAGGAGGTAGCGTTTTGTCACGTCATGTTCTGCCACAATGGCATTAGTTTGTCTTTCCTTCTGCTGTTTAGATTTAACCTTTGTGTGTCCACATTTGCAGTTCACTCAATTTAAGCCATTGACTTGTCATTGCTCCCTGGGAACACATTCGATTGAATCCGAGCTTTGTCTTCAACTAATTAATTTTATTCGTCTTATATTACACAATGGATCCTGGCATCGTCACTATCATCTTGAAATGGAATAATAAACGGAATAACCAATTATACCTTGGATTAGTTTTTTGAAAAATATTTTTTATGATTTATGAAGTAAATCTGTGAGATGATTTTTATCTTAATTTACGAAAATAGCTTTTGAAACTACGGTTTGAGACTTACCCAAACACTAACACTATTTTTGAGTGGAGAGAAAATTAGGGGGTAGAAAATAAAATTAATGATAATCTTATCACTCTTTCTGGGTGGTGGGAGGGACGAAGAAATGTGAGAGCAGAGAGAAAATACATCATTTTTAACTCTTTTTAAATAATTTTCATGTAATGGCAGGAAAAATAATTTCAAATAAAAAATTATCTCCGTCGAATTAAATATCAAGTTCAAATTAAATAAAAATTATTTTTATATTTTAGGAGAAAACCATAATATCAAGCCAAATATATTTCCTTCAAAACAACAATAACCGTGTGGAGGCTAAAATAAAAACAAACATGTCCCGATGATAATAATTTCTTTGGCTCGTGATTTATTATTTTAAAATAAAAAATTCTTTAATAAACTCAAACTCTTTTTAATGCATTCGAATTTTATAATAATAATAATGTAAATTTAACAGGAATTAATATTATATAAAAATACTAACGGAAAAATGATTATGCTACGTCCTAAGTATAATGTAAAGCATTTGCTAGTGGGAAGCTCACATAAGCTGCCATGAAAGAGTTTGAGTTTAATTAATTCTAAATACTAAGACTAAATTTTAAATCCATGTATAATTATAACTGCTCCATCTGGTATTTTAAAATAATTGCATGTCACTACGTAATGAATTAGACAATATATGGTTCTTTTAGCTAGATTCAAGTACCTAAAAGTATCTAAAACATTCACGTTGAATTTTTTTCTATTTGTCCCGTCCATTCACAATTATTGTTCTTGTGAATGTGTTAGTAACTCAACCTCTAACAACCAAATTCAACGTCGTAAAAAAATGAATCGGGAAGGGATTTGTGATATGATTTTTAGAACTCCAAGCGTATGAGTGCAGATTTTTACTATATTCAAGGTAAGTAAAGCAATTTTTTTTTTATTGAAAAAGCAAACTTAATTTGAAAAAGCTCAAAATCTCATGGATTATGGTGCACTCAATTATGTTATGATGCATTATAAGCTTTTATGATGGATCATCTACAACAAACCATCGATGGTATATTATTGTTGTTGTTGTTATTGTCTTAATATACATACTAAACATATAGTAAATTTTATCTTATTTAACATATATCATATTTTATTCACCTGCAGAATGCATAAACTTTGATATTCTAATTTAACAATTAAAAATAAGGTTAGAGTATATTTTTGGTTATTTATATTTGTTTCAAATAAACTTTTAATCCCTTAAATTTATAAAGTACATTTTTAATCTCTAGATGTTAATATCATTAGTTTTATATAACAAAAAATATTAACTCATCAAACAAAAAATGATCATACGACTCAATGCTTACATTTTAATGCTAATTGGCACATTAGTTGGAATAAAAGGAGGAAAAAAAAAACTTCTAAAATTAAAAAAAGAGAGGAAAACCTAGTCACCCAATCTAAGAAATTGCCATTATCTCCTGTTACGGTTGATTTCTCTGCCATATGCTTCAAGGCACTCGTTAGTCCCCAGGTTAATGTCCAAATCCACCTAAGAAGTATATGCAAAAAGAGTAATGTTCTTCTATTTTTTTTTATTTTTTTTTAATGTGATCTTAAAAATTAAATGTAGTAATTTAATCTAAATTGACTTTATTATGCTGACGTGGCATATCCATGTGCATCCAACCCATTTTTTTTCACACCTCACATTTACAAGGATGGAAAAAAAAATGTATCCCTCGTCTTCTTCTTCCGTCCTCCCCAACCCCGACGGCGGCAGCGCCGAAGCAAAACTACAGCAAGATCGAAAAATTGTCGCCGGCCAATGAGAAAGTCAGAAAGTCCTAGCTCACTTGCTCAGTTTCTAGTTTTCATCACGCTTTGGCTTCACCCTCTTCAAGCTTCAATTTGATTCATTCGGCGAAGTGAAGAAGCATTGAAGCATCGCAGATACTCCTCTTTCAATTTCATTCTTCCCAGTATGCTTTCTTCTGCTTCTGCAAGGTACTCCTTCTCCAAATTTCCTCTCTCTGCTACTTGTACCTTCTTTCTCTCTTTCCCTTCTTCTCTTACTCTCATATGTCATCTTCATTCCCATTTCCCAAATCCCAACAGCCTCAATGACGCTGTTGCTACAGTCAGTCGCATGCTAAACATGCGTCCCCTGCCATCCAGACGCCGTATCACTAAGATTTTAGGGTCTATAGTGAAGATGAAACATTATCCCCATGTTATCTCACTTCTCGCACAAGCCGAGATTAATGGCTTCACGCCAGATTTATTTGACCTGAACATCTTGATTAATTGCCACTGCCACGTTGGTCAGATGGATTTTGCCTTCTCTACATTGGGAAAAATGTTCAAGATGGGTTATCAACCAGACACTGTAACTTTGAATACACTAATAAAAGGACTGTGCTTTAACCAAAATGTTGGCAAAGCCCTCGATTTCTATGATGACATAATGGCCAAAGGTTTCCAGTTAAATGGAGTCACTTATGGAACATTAATAAATGGGCTATGTAAGATGGGGAAAACAAGATCTGCGAATTAAGTTGATGCATAGTATGGGAAAAAAGTCAGTTAAGCCTAATGTCGTTGTCTACAACACAATAATTGATGCCCTTTGTAAAGACGGACTTGTCAATGATGCACTCAACTTTTATTTTGAAATGATTGATCATGGGGTATCTCCAGATGTTGTTACTTATAGTAGTCTAATCCATGGCTTCTGTAGCATGGATCAGTGGGAAGAAGCAAATCAATTACTCAGGGAAATGATGTCGAAAGGCATCCACCCTAATGTTTGGACCTTTAACATCATAGTTGATGCGTTATGTAAAGATGGAAGGATAATAGAAGCTAAAGGTGTATTTGCTAGGATGTTTAAGAGTGATCAGAGACCTGATGTTGTTACCTACAATTGTTTGATGAATGTGCATTGTTTGTCTAATGATATCACTGAGGCTAAGGAAGTTTTTAATAGGATGATCAAAAATGGTTTGGCACCAGACCTTGGTTGCTATAATATTTTGATCAGTGCATACTTCAAGATGAAAATGGTGGATGAAGCCATGGGCCTTTATAAGGAATTACATTCCAAAAAATTGGTTCCCAGTGTTGTAACCTATAACTGTGTTATTGATGGCTTGCTTAAATCACAAAGAATTTCATGTGCGCAAGATATTATGTATGAGATGTATGATAGGGGTCTTCACCCTGATATCATCACTTACAGTATGTTGTTAGACGCATTTTGCAAATGGGGACATCTTGACAAGGCAATCACATTATTTAGGCAAATTGTCAATCAAGGATTTCAACCTGACGTGAAGACCTACACTATACTTATTGATGGTTTGTGCAAAGGTGGTAGATTAAATAATGCGTGGGAGATTTTTCGGTATCTTTTGGCCAAGGGTTATCATCTAGATGTTCATATATATACTGCTATGATTCTTGGATTTTGTAAACAGGGTTTGCTTAATGAAGCCAAGTCCTTGCTTGATAGAATGGAAGAGAACAATTGTCTCCCTGATTCCGTAACTGTCAATATCATTATTCGATGTCTTCTTGAAAACAATGACAATAACAAGGCGGTTAAGCTTCTCTGTGGAATGATTGATAGAGGCTTGTTGAAGAAATAAAACAAGGTGAGATACTGTAGCTCAAATTCTCGTTCCACGAATATTCATCTTTAGCTAGCACGAGTGGTTAGCAAAGGCTTGTACATCTTGGAGTGAATTTTCACAATTAAATGACTGGTTTTACAAGCCTAATGTATAGTTGTTGTTGTGTTGAATTTCTTTTTTTAGATGCCTGTTCAATATAGAACAACTTGATGTTCATGCTATTAGAACATGTATTAGCCAAAATTGAAATCGTTCTTTAGTGGTTGCCTTGTGATATTGAAAAGGGTTTAGTACGGCAATAAGTTCCTCGTAAAACTATATCATATATTGAAACCCGTGCTTATAATGAGTTTGTAAGTCCGAATTTTAACCGTATGTGTACATAGGCTTATATCTGGTTACAAGTAAAGCTAAGATGCTGAAATTTGACAGAGGAGAAAATTTCTTGAGTTGTAAGGTGAAAATTTTCTGTAATGTGCCTAAGTTAGGGGGATGGAAAACAGCGGCAGTCAGTAGACTGATGAATTTTAGCTTATTTTGGGTGACTTTTTTAGAGGTTATGTACTGTTATATGTAGTCAAGTATCATATGATTCTGTCGGGATGATGGTATAGCCAAAATCGCTTGATGATGATTTTATAACATGATCGTATCGGGTATCCCTGTGAGTAATTTGTTTTGGCATGCAAGTTTAGCTAAGATATCAATAATAGCAAAAGCCTTATCCCATTAAGTGGTTACACGGATTTCTTGACACTATTATGCTCAGTCTGAGACCAATTATTTCCATAAGCCACCCAGTGAGATATTGTGCATTCCTAATATAATTTGATAATTGTGTTAGGCCACTTATTGACAAATAACTCTAGCAAATTTCAAATGTGTGCCATTGTTTTTTGTGAGAATATAAGTGCTGGCTTGACTTGCAACAGAATGTATGACTTGGAAAATTGTTTATGTTAGCAAATCATTCTTTTGTTCCATGTTGATGCACTGTTTCCTTTAGATGAGAGCAAGAGAATGTCCGGAATGCAAGACCTCTGGTTCTTCATTCTCCCTTCTATTTTGTTTCTGACTGCATTTGAAAAGTGGGTGGGAATAGCTTGTCTTTCATTGAAAAGGCAAGACATGCTTTGAATGTATTTTGAAAACTATATGTCTTCTTGAGTATAAATTTGTGCTGGAGACAAGAACATGGATTGGAGGGTTTTATTGATGGAGGTCCTCCTCCTAGTTTTCGTCTCCATCAGGAATAGCTGAAGTTTCTTCTCTATCATTGATAATGGAAGTTTGAATTTTATAAGAGGATGAATAGTGGGATTTTACATGCATATAGTGTGATGTATGATTGTCATTATGGTGAATTTCTTTACAATCGTATTCAATAGTGAACTAGCTTGAAGTTTATGCTATCATGTCTTGTATCAGCCAAAATTGAAATTATACTTTAGTGTTTGCTTTGTGATCTTATAAAAAGAGTTGTTTAGTGATCAAAGATCAATTCCTTGGAAAACTATCTCACATACTTGAATTTTAAACTTATGCGTACATAGGCTGCTGACATTTTGTTAGAAATAAAGATGAGATGTTGAAAATTGCTTGAGGAGTAGGTTTCTTAGAGTTTAAGGTGAAAATTCCCTGTAGTAATAACAATAGAACAAGGAATACATGGATAAGTAAAGGGATTGAAAAAGATTTTAGATTTTGTTATGGTTTACTTTTTGAGTGGTTATGTACTGTTACTATGCGGTCAAGCATCATATGTTTCCAATAGGAAGATGATACGGCCAAAACCACCCAATGATGATTGTGAAGTATGATTGTTTCAGGTATCACAGAAAGTAATTGGTTCTGGCATGGAAGTTTTAGCTGACATGTTGTGCATTCCTGAAAAGTAATTTGGTCATTGTGTTTGGCAAGTAATTAACTAATAATTCTTTCAAATTTCAAATATATGTAATTTTCTTTTGTGAGAAAATATGTTGGTTTGGCTTGCAACAGAATGTTTGGCCTTCTGAAAATTGTTTATGATGGGAAATTATTGTTTTGTTCCATGCTGATTCACTTCTTCCTTTCTATTTCCTTCCTTTTTTAGTGTGGAAAAGGCATGTTTTTGTTTGAGGAAGCAAGGTAGGCTGTGAAAGTATTATGTAAACTAAATGTCTGAGTTTAAAATTTTTTGATGGAGAAAAGATCATAGATTGTAATGTTTTGTTGCTGAAGATCCTCCTACAGTTTTTTTTTTCTTTTTCTTTATCAGAAATAGCTCAAGCTTCTTCTCTATCAATGATACTGGAATTTATAAGTTTAAAGAGGATGATAAAGTAATGTTTAAACCATGCTAGATCACTGCATTTGAGGGATATAATGAAATATGAAATATACATGGTAGAATAATTTAGCAATCCTAATTTTCTCTTAATTGACATCTCCCTAAAGACTAAAGCACATAGTACCAGTAGCATAGACTCTTGAAAATCCCTGTATCTATGATTTCTATTCTGCCTCCATGATTCTATATGCTGATTTTGTTCAATAAGTGGCTGTAACCTATTCTATACGAGCATCACCAAATGTGTCCCTTGCATATTGTTTGAAGTATTTCGTTCCTCAGTAGAATGAAACACAGTAATAGTAGTACTGATATATGATAATATCAGTTTCTAAGGTGAAAATTCCCTGTAGTACACTCAGCACAGCCACCTCACCATCTTGAGGCACGTCATAAATCCACGTCACTCGCCCCTTCTCTCTTCCTCAATTTTGTCCCTCCCTCTCGTCATCCCTCCCTCTTCAAGCTGCAGAATAGGCTGAGAAGGCCCTGCAGAATCCAAGGGAAGAATAAAAAAAATATCATTATATTAGTTAAATTCTCCATATTCTATTATTTAATCTGATCATTTGACAACTAATAAGACCATAATAATTAAAAAAATTGATCTAGAGTTGAAAAATAGCATTTTATCATCATCATCATCATCATCTTCGTTATTATCTTTATACAGTATATTGTTAGGATTAGTATCACGATATATGCTGTTTAATTTCAACTAAAGATTTGATGCACATCTTATCAAAGAATAACTTCATTTGTGGGGTAAAACAAAAAAACAAAAACCGGGACTGGGATCTTAAGGGTGATCCCGGTTCTCATCCCGGTCCCAGACGGGATGGGGGATTCTTGGATCAAAATGTCTGGGACCGGGCTGGGATGATATGGATTGTAACACATTGAACACCCCTAATGATTTGTATTATGCCTCCATAATTTGATATGCTGATTTTGTTCAATAAGTGGTTGTAACCTATTATATATGAGCATTACCAAATGTGTCCCTTACACATCGTTTGAAGTACTTCATTCCTCAGTAGAATGTAGCATCCAACTGAGTGCTTGGGTTTTAAAGGATTTTTTCAAGTAGATCCTGTATCTAAAGAATTTTGTGGTGCAAATTCGCTCCTAAAATATATATAATTTTTTAGCAATTTTTCCCTTAAAGTATTCCTTCAAAAGCAACCTTAACCTTTCTGAAAACTCTCAAAAAATCCGTTAAGTGAAAGTACATCTTGATTGAGTACATTAAAATATTTTTTCAGTAACACTCAATTTCCTACATTAATGCTTTGGTGCAATGTTGCCTTTAGGGTATTTTTTTGAGTTAACTTTCTCTCTCTCTCTTGTTTCATATTTTCAATACTCATCTTCCTATATTCACTAGGCATCTTGAATGTTTTAGGGATTTTCTTCCATGTTTTCAGTATTGAAAATAATCAAAGGTTATACTTGAAAACATGGAAGATAAATCTAGAAAATATCAAAGATGAGTACGGGAAAAATTGGAAAATTGATTATTGAAAATGTTAATTATAAGTTTTAAAAATATAGAAGATGAGTATGACAAATATGTAAAATGAGTTATAAAAAAGTAACTCACATAACCCTTTCAGGGAAAATTTGCATAAAGATTACACAATATATTAATTTAAGATGGGGGAATGCACATGGAAAAATATTTTTAATGTGCTAGATAAACCTAGACCAAATATTAAAATGTATGCATATTATATTTTAATTAAAAATTATAAAATAGGGAAAATCCCAATAAAATACTCTCAAAACATTAAAAAGACAAATCAATGATTGTAATATACAAAATACCAAATCAATACATTCGTACTTATTTGAAATAGACTTTAGTGCCCTTATTGTAGTATAGAACTCACTTTCTCCACCATTCTTCTCCCTCTTGGAACAATCTCGCTAGCTCTATACCTGGAAATGGTCGCTAGACGAGAAGAAAAAGGTTGGGCGAGATGCTTGATGCTTGATGGAGAAGAAGATAATGGCAATGATGGGTCCCCCCCCCCCGGGGGGGTTTGAATAGCTAGCAGTTGTTCGCATAGGTATGTGTATCTTGTAGTCAAGTTTTTAATTTAATTGAACGGTTTTGCAAGCATATAGTTTGATGTATGATCGTCATTGTTGTAATTTGTTTACAAGCATATTCAATATTGAACAAACTTGGAAGTTTACGCCATCATGGCTTGGATCAGCCAAAATTGAAGTTATACTTCAGTGTTTGCTGTATGATCTTTATAAAAGGTTATTTAGTGACCAATGATCAATTCATTGGAGAACTATCTCATATACTTGAATTTTAAACTTATGTGTCTCCGTAGCTGCCGATATTTAGTTAGAAATAAAACTGAGATGTTGAAAATTGCTTGAGAGATAGGTTTCTGGAGTTTAAGGTGAAAATTCCTTGTGACAATAGTAATAATAAAATATAACAGGAATAACATGGATAAGTTAGGGTAAGTAAAAGAATTTTAGATGTTATTGTGATTGACTTTGAGAGGTTATGTACTGTTACTATGTTTTATGTACTCATAATTATAATAAATGACAGTGAGGAGAGTCTTGAGAGCTAACTAGTCTAAGATTTAGTTAGCTAGCTAGGATTATAGTCATTGGTGTCACTGCCTATATATAGACCTACATGCCCACTTGTAATTCAGATTGTGTGAATAGTAAATTTGCCTATCCAGTCACTAATCCCTTCTGTTCTTCTCTCTGCCCTCTAAGTTCTCTCTCTTTCCTCGGTTTGAATTACTATTCTGTAACACTATGTGGTCAAGTAGCATCATACTACTCTGGTCTTTAATATAAGATTCACTTTGTAGTTCAATTTCTTCGTTGAAGTGAATCTTATATTAAGGACCGGAGGTAGTATGTTTTCCATTATAAAAGAAATATGAAACATACATAGTAGGATATTTAGCAATCCTAGTATTCTCTTAATTGACCTCTCACTGAAAGCTGAAGCAGTTAAAAATAGTAGTATTAGACATATGAAAATATCTGATTTTATGTTATAGTTTTCTGATTAACTAGGAGATTGGCGAGCATTCAGCTTGGGGATGCTTTTCGTCACTTTATCTTGCTGTGATATCAGCATTTATTTATTTGTTTAGTGTTAGCTGATTTGATTGGGTTGAATGGCAAAGTTTGTTACCTTATTTTCGTTTTATGAATACTCTACTGCATGAATTGATCAGCATTTCCTTATAGTTTGATGTATGATTGTCATTGTTGTATTTTGTTTACAAGCATATTCAATATTGTATGATCGTCACTTTATCTTGCAGTGATATACTTTATCTTGTGGTGATATACTTTAGTGCTTGCTTTATGGTCTGAAAAAAGGGTTGTTAGTGATCAACGATCAATTCCTTGGGAAACTATCTCATATACTTGAATTTTAAACCTATGTGTACGAAGGCTGCTGAGATGTTGGAAATTGCAAGAGTAGGTTTCTGGAGTTTAGGGTGAAAATTTCTTGTAGTAGTGATAATAATAAAATAACAAGGAATAAAATGAACAAGTTAGGGGAATTAAAAGAATTTTATATGTTATCGTGGTTGACTTTTTGAGAGGTTATCTACTGTTTCTGTGTTATATAATCATAATGATGATAAATGAAATTTAGGAGAATCTTGAGAAGTAGTTAGTCTAAGATTTAGTTAGGATTATAGCCATTGGAGTCACTGCCTATATGGCTATGTATAGACCTATAAGCTTACTTGAGTACTTGTAATTCGGATTGTGTGAATAATAAAGTTGCCTATTCAGTCTCTAATCTCTGTTTTCTCTCCATCCCTTCTGTTCTTCTCTCTGCCCTCTAAGTCCCCCCCCTCTCTCTTTCCTCTGTTTGAATTACAATTCTGTAACACTGTGGTCATGTAGTGTCATACTATATCTGGTGTTTAATAAAAGATTCACTATTATAAAAGAAATATGAAACATGCATTTTAGGATTCTTAGCCATCCTTGTATTCTCTCAATTGACCTCTCACTGAAGGCTAAAGCATTTATTAAGCATTAGATATATGAAAATATCTGTTTCTATGTTATAGTTTTCTGATTTACTAGGAGAGTGGTCCGAGCATTCAGCTTGGGTATGGTTTTCGTCACTTTATCATGCAGTGATATCAGCATTTATTTATCTGTTTAGTACAGCCATTTTGACATGAAGCATGAGACAGCCGCACTTTTAGAGTCGCATGCAGAGCAATCATGTGACCAGTGGTTCCATCGCTATGACAAGGACCAGAACGGAGATTTACTGGATGCCATGCGGTATTTCATTGAAGCTGCCGAAGTTCACTCTTCCATTTGTACCGGCAATAAAACACGCAGGGCTTGTGCTCAGGCTTCCCTCTTGTCCCTTCAAATCTGAATGCCAGATTTTCATTGGCTTTTTCTGTCAGAAACGAATGCTAGAAGAGCATTGGTCGAGCAATCTCAATTTCAGGAGGCTTTAATTGTGGCTGAACCTTGTGGCCTTAACGAGCCGGGTGAGTGGGCATTGGTGCTCTGGAACCAGATGCTCAAACCCAAAGTAATGGAAGAGTTTGTTGCCAAATTTGTCGCCGTTTTACCTCTCCCGCCTTTGATGCTAATTGATTTAGCTAGATTCTATAGAGCTGAAAGTGGCTGCCAGAGGAGACCAATCTCAATTCTCAGTTTGGCTCACCGGAGGAGGGTTGCCTGCTGATTGGGCCAAGTATTTAGGAAGATCATTTAGGTGCTTACTAATGCGGACGAGGGATTTGAGGTTGCGGGTGCAGTTGAGTAATTTGGCAACTGGATTTGGTGATGTCATTAATGCAGGCATGAAGGAAATGGACAAGTATTTAATGTGAATGGCAGCTATTATGCTTAAACGTGAGGGTCAACTTTGTTGAAATTGAAAGTGGCTCCGGACTTTGACCTGCCGGCGTGAAGAGCAGAAAGAGATTTGTTATTGCAAGTTACAATGATGGGTTCTGATAGTTGTTTGGTTAGTTCATTGTTGATAATTTAGGAAGCTTTGAGTTTTTGGACCAAGCAAAATCCGCGTGGTTATCCATTAGGCCAATTATTTAGCTCAATTTTAGTTGTGGTTGATTTCTTCAGCTTTCTTTCTTTCTCCCTCTCGCTTTTTCATGAGTTGGGGGAGGGAAGTTTTACAACATTTGTTTCTCTCTCTCGTTTATTTTATTTTATTTTATTTTATTTTTTATTGATTGCTGTCAGTTTTTCGAGGCTAGGAGAATCAGGAATGTCCCATTATTTCCTCCCTCTATTTTTCAATCCTCGGAGGTGTATAGTTGTTCCTGTACATTACAAGACTCAATTTGTCATGTGTTATATAGCATGCATAACAGTTTTGGCTTGTAACTCATTCATTGGTTTTAAAAAAAAAAATGTTTGTCGACGTAACGTCGTTTTATGAATACTCTACTGCATGGATTGTTAAGCATTTCCTTGTACAGGCATTGCAAAATATGCCACATTCGAATTGTTTAAAATATTAGGGGAATTACAATCAAGTTACAAAGGGATTTAATTGTCAAGAAGTTCCAATGACAAATGATGAATATAAATTTATTGTCATTTCTTACATTGCCACTTGTCATTGTATACTCTTAAATTGTTGTTGAATTTTTATGTAATTAAATTTCTTCCTAGGGACCTCATTATAATTCCCCTTAAAATATTCCAATTCTCATTTAGAATGAAGCATGCAATTCAGAACTTGTATAAAATAAAGGACGGTTTAATACATAAGGCTCTTAGTAGGTCGACTCTGAGGATGAATAGATGTACGCATTCTTATCTTGTAAGTAAAGATGTTGTTTTTAGGATTTGAATTCATGATCTCTAGGCCACATAGCAACAACATCATTACTGTACCCAGGCTCATCCTCCTAAATTTTTTCTTCCTGCCAAATAAATTTTATTTACCATATGGAAATTAAAACATATAAAGGTATTTACCCATGCTAGGGATACTTGGTTGTGGTAGCAAATTTCTTTCCAACTTCAACCTCATGTTTGTCTTTTGGTGTATCGGATAAAATAGAGTTAATACAATCTTTAGTCTTTTGAATTTATTTTTATTTTGGTTTTAGTCCCTAAAGTTTCAAATAAGAGGTTTCGGTCCCTTGGGTAAAATGGTCCAAATATTTATTTAATTATAGAGATCAATGTTTTAAGATGAATGAAACTTGATGGACCAAAATCTCTGGTTTGAAACTTAAGGGACCAAAAATAAAGTGAGGGCAAGCTATATGAACCAAAGATTATATTAACCTATATATATATATATATATATATATATATATATATATATATATGTATATATATATAAAGAATAACTTTAGCATTTTAGAAAACTACTCCCTTTTCGGTCTTATTTATAAGAGCTTGATAACCAAATTACACGGTTAAGAAAATGGTTAAAATTAATTAAGAATAATAAGTATATTTAAAATAAAATTTATTTTTCAAGTATATCCTTATTTATGAAGGGGTAAACAAGAGAGAGAAATAGAGCATATATAAATATCATCAACGTTTTAATTAATGCAATATATATAATTAATGAGGGATAAAAATAAAAAAAAATCATTAAATGTTTAGAAAATTCTTGTTGGGTATTTATAAAAAGGTCCGGAGGGAGTAATATTAAGATATTTTTAAAAAAAATTAAACTATTAAAATTTGACTAGAACAATTTACCATAATTTACCGTTGGAGTATCAAAGAATAGAAAAGTTTTGATTTATAGAATATTTTAGTAATAGCTTCTTGAAATATTAAATCTAAACCTTATTATTATTATTGTTGTTGTTGTTGTTATTATTTTTTGCCATCAATGATAAATCTTATATGAAATATAAGATCCCAATTCATTTTATCTTTCAAAATTAGAAAAGTTTTTGGGATTTTATTTTGGTTATAAATATAAGATCTTAATATATTTTAACTCCCAAATTTATAAATTTTTCTCTAAATTATCCATATTGAATGTATATAGCAAGTGATTTTTAGACAACAGTAATTTTAATGCAAATGATGATTGAGATGCTTCTCTCCTTTATTGTTTGCTGCTACCCTTTGCCTAAACACCGTTTTGATGTAAAATAATTGAGGTTGAACATCTTTTTTGGGATATTCGTAGCATTAAGTATGTTGAATTTTTAGCCTTTTAGGTAAAGGAGGATAAAAGGGGTTAATGATACTAATAGAGCAAAATTAAAAAATTTAATTAAGAGAAAAACACCTAAGTGTTGAATAAAAAATTAAGTGAATGTATAGGTACATGTAAAATGGTTTTCCATATATGTATATATATATAATATTAAAAATTATAATGGTATGCCATATATTACAAATGAACTATGTAAATTTGTAATGCTATTTTAATTTTTATGAAAAAATAGCGAAAATAAGTGAAATTTTTTTTGAAATTACAAAATCTCAAATCACGTTTTTTATTAAGAATTATTGAAGCAATAAGGAGATTTAAAAAGCAATTCACAATTTATTTTATGAAAAACACATTATTTAAAATTTTAAAGTTTTTTTTTCTGTCATTCTCTTAAAAAAATTATAAAGGCTAGAACATATATGTTTGTTGCCGGTTTTATTTATTTTTCCTTAATACACACACATATAAATACATACATATATGTGTTTGTTTGTGCTCCCTCTTGTAGTTATTAGAGTGAAATTAATTTTAATTCTAAATATAAAAATTATATTTTATATTTGTAAATATTTTTTTAATCTACTCTTTAATACTTCTTCAACAATAATTAAAAAAAAGAGTAAATTAAGAAAGGTAATTATTATATTTTTTAAAATATATAATATTTTAATTATTTTTTTAATTAAATTAAATTAAATAAATATGTTTTATAATAATATCAAAGAGAGTATTTTTTTTATATTTTAAGTTAAATATCAACCAAAATCTAAAAAAAAAAAAAAAACAGAGAATCCCCACTAAAATTTTATCCGTACTGATTCCATGGCCAGTCTGAAATATCCCCCGATCGGAAGACCAGGGCGATAATAGAAAACGACGGCCTCAATGACGCTCCGGCTTCATCATCAGTTTCTGATTTCGTTCATCAAACTTCGGCTTCACACTCCCTTCAGTCTTCAATTTGGTTCATTCGGTGAAGTGAAGAAGCATTGAAGCGTCGCAGAGACACTTCTTCCAATCTGATTGATCTCAATATGCTTTCTTCTGCTTCTGCAAGGTACTCCTTCTTCAAATTTCCTCTCTTTGCTACTTGTTCCTTCTTTCTCTCTTCCCCTTCTTCCCTCTCTCTCAAATGTCATCTTCATTCCCATTCCCCAAATCCCAGCAGCCTCAGAAACGTTGTTGCTTCACTCAATCGCATGTTAAACTTGCGTCCTCCACCATCCAGACGTCATATTAATAAGATTTTAGGGTCTATAGTGAAGATGAAACATTACCCCCATGTTATCTCACTTCTTGCACAAGCCGAGATTAATGGCTTCACGCCAGATTTATTTAACCTGAGCATGTTGATCAATTGCTACTGCCACGTTGGTCAGATGGATTTTGCCTTCTCTACGATGGGAAAAATTTTCAAGATGGGTTATCAACCAGACACTGTAACTTTGACTACACTAGTAAAAGGACTGTGCTTTAACCAAAATGTTGGCAAAGCTCTAGATTTCTGTGATGAAAATTGGCTAAAGGTTGTAGGTTGAACGAAGTCACTTATGCCACACTAATAAACGGGCTGTGTAAAATGGGGAAAACAAGATCTGCCATTAAGTTGTTGCAAATGATGAGGAAAAAGTTAGTAAAGCCTCATGTAGTTGTTTATAACATTATAATTGATGCCCTTTGTAAAGATGGACTTGTCAATGATGCTTGCAATTTGTATTTGGAAATGATTGGTCATGGGGTATCTCCAGATGTTGTTACTTATAACTGTCTAATCCACGGTTATTGTTGCATGGATCAGTGGGAAGAAGCAAATCAGTTGCTCAGTGAAATGATATCGAAAGGCATCCACCCAAATACTCGTACCTTTAACATCCTAGTTGGTGCCTTATGTAAAGATGGAAGGATTATAGAAGCTCAAGCTGTATTTGGTAGGATGGTGAAGAGTGATCAGAGACCTGATGTTGTTACCTACGGTTGCTTAATTGATGGACATTGTTTGACTAACAATATCATTGAGGCTAAGGAAGTTTTTAGTAGGATGATGAAAACTGGTTTGGAACCTGACCTTTGTAGTTATAATATTTTGATCGATGCATACTTTAAGATGAAAATGGTGGATGAAGCCATGGATCTCTTTAAGCAACTGTACTCCAAAAATTTGGTTCCTAATGTTATAACTTATAGTGCTGTTATTGATGGCTTGCTGAAATCACAAAGAATCTCATGGGTACAAGATATTATGTATGAGATGCATGATAGGGGTCTTTACCCTAATATCATCACTTACAATATGTTGTTACACACATTTTGCAAATGGAGACATCTTAACAAGGCAATCACATTATTTAGGCAAATTGTCAATCAAGGATTTCAGCCTAACGTGAATACCTACGCTATACTTATTGATGGTTTGTGCAAAGGTGGTAGATTAAATGATGCTAGGGGGATTTTTCAGTATCTTTTGGCCAAAGGTTATCAACTAACTGTACATACATATACGGCTATGATTCATGGCTTTTGCAAACGGGGTTTTCTTGATGAAGCAAAGGCCTTGCTTGATAGAATGGAAGAGAACAATTGCCTCCCTGATTCCATAACTTTTGAAATACTTATTCGATATCATCTTGACAACAATGAGAGTGGCGAGGCAGTTAAGCTGCTCTGTAGAATGGCTGATGGAGGCCTGTTGAAGAAATAAAACAAGGTGAGATGCCGTAGCTCAAATTTAAGTTAGAATTATAATTATGAATAGCTAGCAGGAGTTGTTTGCATAGGCATGTGTAACTTGTACTTAAGTTTTTCATTTAATTGAACGGTTTTGCAAGCATATAGTTTGATGTATGATTGTCATTGGTGTAATTTGTTTACAAGCATATTCAATATTAAGCAAACTGGGAAGTTTACACCATCATGGCTTGTATCAGCCAAAATTCAAGTTATACTTAAGTGCTTGCTCTATGATCTTAGAAGAGGGTTATTTAGGTAGCTACGATCTATTCCTTGGAAAACTATCTCATACACTTGAATTTTAAACTTATGTGTACATAGGCTGCTGATATTTAGTTAGAAATAAAGCTGAGATGTTGGGAATTGTAAGAGTAGGTTTCTGGAGTTCGAGGTGAAAATTCCTTGTAGTGGTGATAATAATAAAAGATTACAAAGAATAACATGGATAAGTTAGGGGAATTAAAAGCATTTTAGATGTTATTGTGGTTGACTTTTTGACAGGTTATGTACTGTTAATGTGTTATATAATCATAATGATAATAAACGACGGTCAGGGGAGTCTTGAGAGTTAGTTAGTTAGGTTTATAGCCATTGGAGTCACTTCTTATATATAGACCTATATGCCCACTTGTAATTCAGGTTGAGTGAATAATAAAGTTGCATATCTAATCCCTCTGATTTCTCTGTATCCCTTCTGTTCTCCTCTCTGCCCTCTAAGTACCCTCAATTTCTCTCTCTTTCCTTTGTTCGAATTACTATTCTGTAACACTATGTGGTCAAGTAGTGTCATATTACTCTGGTCCTTATTATAAGATTCACTTTGTTGTTTAATTTCTTCTTTGAAATGGGTCTTATATTAAGGACCAGAGGCAGTATGTTTTCCTTTATGAAAGAAATATGAAACATAGATAGTGGGATACTTCGCCATCCTAGTATTGTCTTACTTGACCTCTCACTGAAATCTAAAACACGTAGTAATACTAGTACTAGACATATGAAAATATCTGTTTCTACGTTATGGTTTTAGTCTTTTAGCTGATTTAACTGTATTGAATGGCAAAGTTTGTTTCCATAACTTTGTCTTATGAATACAATCTACTGCATGAATTGATCAGTATTTCCTTATGCAAGCATTACAAAATGTGTGCCATTTGTATTGTTTACAATATTTCATTGCTCATATAGAATGAAACATCCTACTGAGTGCTTGTATTTTTATACTCCATGCTATGATATATGAAAAGCAATCCAAAAAGTTGTTTGGAATTTGTACATTTTTTTTTTCTGCCCAACGGTGACATGACTCAACCTATAATTTGGATATTTTAAGTATTTTTGCCATGAGTCCAACCAAATAGGAACATAATGAGTCTATCAGTTCAACCAAATGGCAATAGACCTATGACTTTATTGCACGGGTCCTCTGTTAGTAATAGACCTATAATTTTATATGACATATTTATGTGCATTTAAAATTAAGCATTTTTTATTTAGCTATTAAGTTGGGAGCTTAAATGCATGGTAAAAAAAGGGACTAGACTGGCTAGTCGGACCTGAAAACCGGTCAATTGGCCCTTATTTTGGTCCGGTTTAAGTGTTTAACTAGAGGAAGAGTCAACCCAGTGAAAACCGGGTTGACTTGAGTAAACCGGTCACGACTCGGCCAACCTGTTGAGTTGGGCGGGTTGGCAAAATCGGAATTTTTTTTTTAAAAACAAAGCCCCAAAAGGTGACGTTTTAGGGCTTTTGACGTGCTCGACCCAACCCACAACGTTGCCCTGATGATTGATGAATTTCAAAATTTGGGGATCATGCTTCAAGCCTTCTGCACCCCAGCATCAACGGCGGAGTCGGAATCACTTGATTTTTTGAACTTTAGTCTGGTAAGCGGCCGTAAATGTCCCTAAGCATCTAAAACTCTTCCTTTGTTCTCACTTCCTACTGTGACTGGTCAACGGCGAGCTTCTATACCGGCGAATTTGCTTGAAGAGTTGAAGTTGAAAACCTTGATTTTAAGAAGCTCTACGGCGATGGTGTTACTCATACTCCACCATGGCTACGCTACTAGCTTACTCGTTTTGTCCTTCACAATGAGGTATGTTGGCAATGTTGTTACTTGTTTCTATACCGGTATACCGTGACGCAAAAACGCAAATCTACCATGTGGACTTGGAATTGCTTTGAAATTGGAATCTATCTTGCTTGTTTCATTATTTCTACGGTTGTACCTGCTTGGCTGCGATTAATCAAGCTCTATACTTGTTTCTCTGATTGTTAGTTAATGCAATGAATATAGTTTGTTTTTTTTTTTGTGTGTGGTAATTTTAATGGTCCTTATTGCGTCTTCTATGGATGATTCAACCTAAATTGATTATTTTTGCCTGTATAAGCTATTATCAGATGTCTTGAACAGCATCAAGATCTTATTTAATACCAAGTGAAGCACTTTCTATCTAGATTTAAGATTTTCATTCCTCTGGTAAAATTCACTAACAAGTATAACCCACATTAACTATGTGTAAACACTTCAACGTCCTCTCACATTAATAAAGGTTTATATGTCTTATTAATATCCTGTTACTAATTTATTATCCATCCATATAATTATTTGTTACACATAATCATTTATATTAATTATTAGGTGACGAAGATATGGACGTTCCTGATTCCCCGGTTTTGAATGATGATATTATTACCACTTACCCTTTCCCCAATTCACCTCCTAATGACTCATTTCCAATAGATCACCTTGATGAGTTGTAGAGTTTGATGATTAAAATTGCTATCTTTTGACTATTTTGACATTGGTTCTTGGCTATGTTTGATGAATGATGATTGATATTGTTATGTTTTAACTATATTTTGATGTTAGTTATGAGTTTTGTTTGAATTTTGAAGAACTAACTTGATGTTAGTGATGACTTATGAATTATGAATGATTATTATTTTGTTATTGTCAATTAAATTGTAACCCATTAACCTTTAAACATATGCCGCGACCTGTTCATTGCCCGGTCTGATTTTTTGTTCCTTTCTTAAATGAATAACCTATGCGATCTAGCCATTGTCGTTATTCTATAGTGATGGACTTGAAATGAATTCCATTTATTTTTTCACTAAAATCTTGCTTTCATATGTGGCAGGAGAAGTGATTGAGTTTGTGCAACTTAGATGCCATAAGGTTCCTAAATATCTATCTTTTCCCGTTGGATTTTATTTTATTTTTTTATATTAACATGTTCATGCTGTTGACCATAATTTCTTATGTTCGGTTTTTATGGAAATTTGGAGAATAGGGAAGAAAAGAAAGAAGCTGGATGTAAAGAATGACATGCATTATCATTTTTTTTGTCATCAGTCATAAGTTACAATTGCATCTCTTGATGTTTGTATTTTACATGATTTCCATCTAATTAACTATAAAAGCTTTGGAGAGAGCTTAACTTCCCTCTTTCAAATTAAGAGTCAATAGCTAATGAAGAATGCAGTTCAAATCCCAAACAACTTGAATGGTAGGATGTGTTACAGATTAAATTAGCATAATATCTGCATAAGCGTCATTCAATTTGCATGTTGTGATTCCAACATTAAGGTACTTGATCAATGTAGTCGAAGGTGCTTAGGCAAGGAATTAAACTTAGGCATTAAACTTACAGGTGCTTTGTCAAAGTCATTAATATTTTCATCTTTGTGTTAGAATTTGACTTTTGACTGATTGTCTTTTTGAATGATGGGGTCAATTGATTATCAGATAGCCTAATTCTTATAGGCTCATTAGATTATCTATTTATCTATTTGAATAATGATGAATACTTTAATGTTTGTATTTTAAATCTGTGTTTGTATTTTAAACAAGCATAGCTCCTATTCAATTAAAATCTGTGGCAGAGGAGTTTTAGAAGGGAAGTTCAGAACACATTACGCTTAAGTTGGTTGAAGCAGTTGGACATATCCCTCAAGAAGACTGGTGAGTTACTTCAATATATATATTTAGTATATAAATATATTGTTTAGCCTCTCTAAAAAAATTAGGCTTTAATACACATACATCATTTACAGGCCTAAGGAAGTTGTAGATATATACATCAAAATTTCATGTATCTTTATATCTTATACATAGTTAGAATTGTACCCATCTTAAAGTGGACATCAAAATATCCTGTTTCTTCCATGTGGGAAGTGGGATTAAAATTTGTGCTTATTTTAGTTGCCACATCATGCATTCTTTGGAATTTTTAACAGTTGTGCATTTATTTTTGAACATCAGATTTTATTCTGTGTAAAGTTGCCAAAATGTCCTCAAGAATTGTGCCTTATTTTATGATTTATGGCTTTTCAGCACTCCTAAAAGATGCTGCCAAGCCAACTGGGACAAAGAGACTGTAGATATGTGTCTGTATGAATGTGTGCGCATATTATATAAAATCTAATTAGGTATTAGATCATTGTGGTGGTGGCAATCATCTTCAAAGTACCTAAATAGATATATCAAGCAATGGTAAATAATATAGTACCATTATTATTAAAAGTACCAAGGTAAGTATTTGTAGGATTTTGCCTTTATTTGTTATATCAAGGTAATTATGAAATCCTTTTCATATGTTTTACATCATAAAAGATTCAGTGTACTATTGCTTCATTTAATTTATTTTTACAAATTTGATCTACTATTGGTAGTGGAATTTGGTCAGTTACATTTATATTTTGTTCAATCCAGATTATGCCAGCCATGTTTGATGTTTGTTTGCAGAGCTCCTGTTCTTGTGGAAGCTCAGAGGCAATAATAGTTGGAACTTGTAGTTTCAGAAAATAATGAAGGCTCAAATATGGGTTTTTGAGCATATTAGTGTAGTCCCTGTTCTTTTGAAGCAGAATTAAAGATTTAGCAAAAGCAGTACTCAATAATTGAATCAAAACTATTATATTTTTCTTGCACGTATTTATATCCTAAAATCTTAAGTTTACTTTGTCACACCTTGAAAAATAAGACCTAGTAAAAAAAATTGGGTTAAGGTACAAAAATAGCAATGAACTATTTTCTAAAGTGCACCTAACAGAACTAACTATTTTAGGGTGCAAAAATAGACATTATGAATTTTTAGGGTGCAAAAGTAGACATTATGAATTTTTTTAGAGCAAAAATAGCAATTTTTGCACCCCAAAATAAATAACGAAATTGCTATTTTTGCTCCAAAAAAATTCATAATGTCTACTTTTGCACTTTAAAAATTCATAATGTCTATTTTTGCACCCTAAAATAATTAGTTATATTGGGTGTATTTTAAAAAATAGTTTTTTACTAAATCTACACCTTACCTCAAAAAAATTTACACCATGCAATATTTGATATGACATTGTACAAAATAATGTTGGTATATATATATGTATTGTACGATAATATTTATTGAATAATATGACACACACATTGTTTTGCTATATTATATTTAGGAAAGAGAGCCTTTATTCAGTTTTAGGATTATAATTTTTTAATGAAAATGGGATCCAATTTTCTTAGTCTAGTTAATAGTAGATCAAGTAATTAACACCTATTCTTTTTTGACAGCACTAGGGCATCTTTTGTGAATTTTAATTCTAGTTTTTTCCTTAGAACACATTTTCTTGTGCTAGTTAGGATATGACTGATTACCCAATGAGCTTTTCCTGCACAAACAACTAGAGGTGGTAATATGGGTTTAGACTATGGGCCGAGCCCGCCCAACCCGTAAATATGGGCGGTTTGGGTTCTGAAAAATTGGGACCATTTGGGAGCGGTTCTTTTGGGCCAAAATCCATATGGTCCCAACCCATGACGGGTTGGTGTGTTGGCCCATATTTTTTTTAATGTTGTCTAGTGTTTATTGGACAAGGGAGATTGGGTGAAGGGCCAAAGGCAAACAAAACTCAATCCAATTTGCGTAGCCTTTTGGGTCATTCATTATTGTCAATTCCATTGATGCTTTTTGAGGTTGTGACTTATTGCCCAGTTGCCTAGTTTGAGTCTTTGAGAGTTAAGATGTGATATTTATAATTTAGTATACGCCTCCTCCCTTGGATTTATGTTTTTTTAATTTAGTATACTAAAATATTGATAGCTTTTGGATTTATGTTTTTTTTGTTATGTGTGGACTTGTGATTAATGTTTAATTTTTAATAAATTTTTAATTTCTTTATGGTTTATGTTTGTAGAAAAAATAATTTTTAGTATATTGTGTTAAAAAAAATTTTAAAAAAATAATATAGGTTGGGCGGGCCAACCCACCAACCCAGTGGTTATGGGTTTAGCCAACCCATATTAATACGGTTCTTTTGGGCCCAACCCATATGGTCCCAACCCACGGCGGGTTAACCCAAACCCAGTGGACTGGACCATATTACCACCTCGAGAAATATATAAAATAAATAAATTTTAAAAGATATACTATTGATGATGGGAGGTTTTAGCTCCTCAAATTTCTTTTGGTATAAACGTTATTCTCTATAGTTCAATAATAATTTTAGTCATTTTGTTCCTTGAGGGACAAAAACCTATCCTTTAAAATTATTGGGACCAAAACAAAATGAAGGCATATTATGAGAACCAAATATTATATTAACTCTAAAATATTAATTATACATTATTTAAAGTTCAGAAAAAGTTGTGTGTATAAGTTTGAAAATTATAGAAAAACTCTCCTCCTATAAGATAGATCAACAACTACCCCTCCCATCCAAAAAAAAACATCATCCTCGTACCTGTGGCAGCTTCCAATATAGCTTTAATTTTGTAAATGTTAGAAGGTTTAATTTGTTATTAGTGTTGTTTTGTAAATTAAAATTGTGCAGTTTGATTCCTCACTCCCTTGTATTTTGTGTTGACAAGTTAAACATCTTAAGTTAAGGAGTGTCAACTTGAAAGGGCATTAGAAGGTTTAATTAGTTAGGATGATAGTGCTAATCACTTGGTTATTAGATGAGCCTAAAGCTCTACATAAAGGATCTTAGTTCATAAGTTAATTGTGTAAAAGGATATTGATCCCCACCAATGTAAAAAAGGAGATGGTAACTTGGATCTCTCCTTAAAGAGAAAATCTCTCACATCTACTTCCCGAAGTGGAATTAGTTCATTATCCTTAAGCGAGGAATGATCAGTGGTAAACTTAAGTAGGTTCCAATGATTATATGATCATATTGTTTTTTTTATGAATAATACATGACTCTTCATCTTTCTACATAATATTTTTTTTTCTCCAATTACTTTGTTTAACAATAAAGGTCCCTACCATAGTAGGTTAGAAGTTACTGTTACACGACTCAACTCCAACATTACTTGAATATAGTTGGCTCTTTTAGCTGTTTAAATATTTGCTAACTGTTAGGGGCTGTTTGGTATGAGGGGAAAGGAGGGAAAATAAAAATTTTATGTGTTGAATTTAAAGAAATTGAAAAAGTTGGGTTATTAAATTTTAATAAAGAAAAAAAAACATAAAAAAGTACAAAAATGTAATTAAAATTTTTTGACCCCACAACTCTAATTTTATTAAATTTGACATATAAATATTTTCTTTTTCTTTTCCTCCCCTCCAAATCCCTCGTACCAAACAAACCCTTGAGTTCCATTCAGAGTTATTGTTTTGTGAATGTGCTAGTGACACTTGACCTCTTAGAGCCAAATTCAATGTTTACCAAAGAAAAAAAACAAGATTTAGGAAGGGTTTTGTGTTATGATTTTTTAAACTTCAAGATTGTGAGTGCAGATTTTTACTATATTCAAAATAAGTAATGGAAATTTTTTATTGAAAAACCAAAGTCAATTCCAAAAAGCTCAAAATATCATGAATCATGGTGCCCTCCATTATATTATGATACATTATAAGCTTCTACGACGGATCATCTACCACAAACATGACGAGTTTATAGCTTCTACCACGGATCATCTACCACAAACATGAAGAGTTTATAGTGCATTGCATCATCATCATTAATCAGACCAAATATGACGTGCTAAACATATACTCACTTAGTTTTAAATATAAGATATAATTTTTATATTTGTCAATCCTTTTCCTAATTTAACCTCTATTGATACTCTCCAACAATAATTAAAGAGGAAGGGAAATAAGGGAATTAAAGAAGATAACTATGGTATTCTAAAAAATACATGTTATATTAACTAACTTAACTAACTTTATTAATTTAATCAAATTAATTAAATATGTCTTATATTAAGAAACAAAGAGAGTAATAAAATTTATCTTATTTGACATATCATATTGTGCCCCCGGTTTTTTTTTATAAAGAACAATATCTCTTATAATGTAGTTCTTAATATGAGAAGCAAATATTTTTGTCTCAAATTTTAAACTTGTATTTTCATTTTTTTTTACCTCTATTAAATATATGTTACTTATTATCTTTATGTAATAAATATCTACCTAGTATCTCTCATATACTCTCTTTATAAATAAGTGTAAAGTTGAAAAGAAAAAAAAAATATCTTACACATTTTTTGTTTGTTTTTAGTTAACATTTTGAACCGTATGATTTTGATTATCGTTCCTTATAAAAAATCTGAGTGAGTACCACATTTGATTCTCATATATGCTAATTAAAAAAAATTATGTAAATTGGAAAACGAGTTTGATTCAAAAATTTAACATGATTATTTCATAAAAACACATGCAGTTCTTTATATGTTCAACGTCATATTATATCCTGTAGTAAAATTGAATAAATATAGAATTTTTAGCCAAAATCATAATGAGTATGTTTATAAATTTTTACCAAGAACTCTATATATTACAAATCACAAATATTAAAATGTATATATTTTTATAATTTAATCAAAATTTATAATGGTTAGAATATAATACATGTGGCTAGGGCCATAATAATAATAATAATAATAATAATAATAATAATAATAATAATAATAATATGTGTGTCTTTGTATTTTTTTATATTTTAAATTTTAAGTTTAAATTAAATAGGAAAAATCACACCAAATCCTATTCCTAATAAAGAAAAATAATATTAGAAAAGTTTCAATTATTTTTTTAAAATTTTTTACGTGGAAAAAATCTAAGTTGGGATACATCGAGTCAACAAACGTTGACCGTTTGATTTATTAGCAAAGGGGCAATATCTCCCCCTTTTTAAAACTTTCGAAGTAATATTATCAACTCAAAAACTTCTAGACACTCCATATCCATCTGAAAAAAATTTTGGAGCATTTTTGCCATCTAACCCATAAAAAAAATGACCCAAAAAAATGATTATTAAGTGATGAAATGCTTGAAATATCCTAAAACTGACCCAACTCATGACCAAACTACCTTCACTGAATGAAGTCAGCCGATAAGAAAAACCCAACTCACTTTCTCAATTTCTAATTTCATTCATCGAGCTTCCACTTCATACTCTCATAAGGCTTCAATTTGATTTATTCAGTGAAATGTAGAAGCATTGAAGCATTGGAAATCCTAATTTTCTCTTAATTGTCCTCTCCCTAAAGACTAAAGCATGTAGTGCTAATAGCACAGACTCATGAAAATCCCTGTTTCTATTATTTGTATTTTGCCTCCATGATTTGATATGCTGATTTTGTTCAATAAGTGGCTGTAACCTATTCTATGCAAGCATCACCAAACGTGTCCCTTACATGTTGTTGTTGTTGTACATTTTTAGGGTCTTTTGTACTACTTTTAGTGGTTCTTTACAGTTATAGTTTTATTATGGGAAAATTAATCTTTTGGTCTTTATAGTTTTAATTTGATTATAACCCAGTCCATGCACTTTGAATTGATGTAACTCAGTCCTAACACTTTGAAAATGTGTGCCATTCTTATTGTTGAAAATATTTTATTCCTCATCTAAAATGAAGCATCCATCTCTATGCTTGTATGTGTGCTTCATACTAATGTTTTGATGAATAAAAAGCACTTTAAAAAGTTGTGAGCAGTTTGTACATCATTATTTTCTGGTCTCTCAACTTACTGATTGGTTTAGGCAGTACTCTTCTAAAGCAAAACTTGGTTCCCTGCATGTAAGGGCCCGTTTGGTTCAAATAATTAATGGGAATGGAAATGAATGAAAAGGAAAATATTGGAAAGGAAGGGAGAATATCTTACCTCGAATGTTTTTGGTTCGCACTGGAAAAGAAAATTGGTTTATTGGAAAATTTTTATTTGGTTGAAATAAAATGAGGAAGGAAAATATGCAAAATACTATTTTACCCCTAAATATATTATAACATTTCCAAGCACGTTAAACACGCATCCTGGAGAACATTTCGACATCTTTATAAAGGGCAGAAAGAAGCTTGATCCCTTTCTGCAACGGACGGCATGTGGCAATTGGAAGGCAGAAATCGGAGGGCCAATGGAGGACGATGGAGCAAGGGATGGTGGTTGGGGGGAAGGAAATGGCTGGCGACGTCATGAGTGGACCCTTGAAGCAGAGGACGTGCTAGTGGATGTACTGGTGAAGATGGCTCTCAGAGGCGACCAAATAGACGACACTGGGTTCAAACCTGGGTATTTGATTTATCTGGAACTAAAGATAGAACAAAGGCTGTTGGGATGTGGGTTCAAAGGCAAGAATGACATCTTCCGTCGGGTGAAGCAGCTGAAGGCGGACTGGGTGACAGTATTCGATATGCTGTATGGGGCAGAGAGGCAGAATTTCAGGTGGGACTATAGCACATATTCAGTTATCGGCGATGATACTGCATGGGAAGCATATGTTGTGGTTAGATCCCTTATCTAACGTGCTGAGTTGGCTACTATGTATCGAATGTTGTCCGAAAATTTTCTTCTTAACTAAAATCTCTTGTTCATAGGTGAATCCTCAATCTGCCATTTTCAGGATGAAGCCGTTCAAACACTTCAAAAATTTGTGCATTATCTTTAACAGGAGAAGAATGGCGTGATAGAAGTGTAGCGGTGCGTGTGCTGGTTGTAGGCAGAAAAGCTGGGGATGCCTGTGGTGGTTGTGGGTACGGTATGTGTAATGTGTGAGTGATTGTATGTGTAATGTGGTGTATATGTGTGTAAGAGGGAACATCACAGACAAATAGGTGGGTGCATGCCCACCTCGAGCCACAAGTGTTTTGAATGGTTAAGTCCGTATGCAATAAGGATAAGTTAACATTGTGTACCTTGTGGGCATATGGTGGTTAAGTAGTATTAGATGATGTATTTTAATTGTGATTAATGAGCCATATGCATCTAGTTCATACCTTTTGTGTGCTCATGGATAATCATGGAAATAAGCAGCGGTGACTATAGTGTACTCATGAGAACGTAGCGGTCACGACACGTTGAAAATAAATGTTATTCCCACAACATGCCCATAAGCATGTTGTGGTTGTACTAGGTATGACATCGGCGTAACCATGGCATGTGCAACAACCATGCACCACCCACTTTTCACATCTATCGTCCGATGGTTAGCACTTACCCAGGCGTAATTTATGGAACATGCCACTAACAAAAATGTAACGCATATGCAAATCATATCTAAATTAGAAAAAAACTGACTTGTCTCTTGACATGAAGAAACATAAATACGTCCATGTTAAATCTTACATTGTAAGAAACTATAATCCACAGTTCAAAATTTACAAAAAACATCAACGTACCAGATAACGGAGCACTAATCACGGAGAGGAGGGAATGGTCTGGAAGGAGCAGCTAGTGGAGAGTACACGATCAATGCTATTGTCGTTGTTGGTGCTGTACCCACAGGAGTAAAGGGACTTGCATCCGTTTGCACATAGGACTCTGACGCAGTTGGATGACTGAGTTTCTCAGCTATTTCCCGGGCCGGTTGTTGCACATGCTCAGTAGGGGTAGCTACTGGGTCAATAAAGTAGTGGGTAGCTTTAGTGGCATGGTCATATGAGGGCGAGACCTCCTCACTGGGTTCTATAGCAGGCGCAGTCAGTTCGTCCAAGCGAGGGGGCTGAACTTCAGCTTCGGTGTAAGGAACTTGAGATAAACCGACGGTGTCCTGCCTATGAGCATTGTCGTGTTCAGGTGCCCCCACAACAGCGTCAACCAGCTCTTGCAGCTTGAACTCGTACCTTTCCATGCGTGTATGAATGGACATTGCGACTTTGCTTAGACGCTCATCCTACACAGTTAAAGCGTCAATTACATTATTAGTTACTTTGAACACTTCGGTCACAACCACGTGGGTTTTGTTGAACACGTGGTCCTAAAATTTGGTAAATTGGTTGGCATACAATTGCTGTAAAGAGGCAGCCTGTGCGGCCTAAAAAGTACCAAGCTCCTGGGCAAGGATATCCTTCACAGCATCCGCCAAAATGGATGGGTCAGTAAAGGAACAGGTTCAAAAGGTGCCTCTGCCTTACCTTTACCCTTACCCTTGAACTTCTAAGACGATTGTTGAATAGAGGAAGCAGGCAACGTGATATAAAATCATCTTAAGTGGGACTTGTCGAACTCAGGGATGGTGTAAACTTGATCACCCTCTTCCATATAATGAATGTTATGAGTTGACAAAATGTATGACATCAGCTGAGGGTATAGAAGCGGAGTTTGAGTTGACTTCGAGTCAACCACCTTCTGCATCTCATCAAATATCATTACGCCCACGTCTCTCTTTTCCTTTGCCGCGATGGAGGCCAGTACAGGGTAGTCGTAGTCATTTATGTAGGAGTAGTTGAAGCACTTGTTAACTAGGCAGTGAGAGTAAATGTAGTGAATCACCCTAATATCGTCTGGTAATTTAGTTATCTTCAGCTTCAGCTACCTTGGATAGTCGTCCCTCCCACTCAACAAATGGTGAATCCAATCTGGGGTCAAGAGCGAGGGCTGATGGCCGGCAAGGTCTTCAGTGCCCATAGGAGAATTAATGTTCGCTGAAGTTAGCCTTTTCTTGGTCCTTTTCACCATGGTTTCAAGGTACCTGCTCCTCAAAGAGCCACCGCTATATATAGAGAAAGACTCGAGGTTGCAATAAAAGAGCCTCACTACGTTAGGGCTGTAGCTCATTGACACTTTAAGCAAATTCTCAAACTGTTTAAGATACACACGTATGTTGTAGTCGGTAAAGGCCAACAATTTCGTCATATCCACAGACAGAACAGGGGAAAAAGTACGATGGGCAAATTGAGTGTCATACTTATCTTTGTTAGTGCCTAAATCCAACAATGCCACCGCTGTTGGTACTACATATGGAACTTCCACATTCCCTCGGGGTTGGTCGGATTGATCGACATTGCCCTGATCAACGGGAGCCTCTACCACATCCATTGTCATCGGCACCTTAGTGACTATCCTCTGGTGCCGAGCAGGAGGGTGACATTTTGATTGCCTCACTGGTTCAGTGCTGGGGGACTTTTGCTTCTTCCCCCTTCTAGGAACGGGTGGCTGGAGTGCAGTGTTAATAGCTGTTTTGACCTTCGCTGATGCGGTGTCCTCATCAGAACTAATACTTATTGAAAACGCCTCTTTTTCTGAGTGGACAGTATGCTCCGTTGGCTTCCTCATAGGGGTGGCGAGCCTCTTCGACGTCTATTGACGAGGCTGGGCTGGGGTCAGCCCCAATTGCTTCCTCTTACTTTTGATAGAAACCACCGTGTTTGACGTCTCTTGCTTCTCCTGTACAGGTGTTGTACTGCTACGCTTTTCTATCCTCTTATCCTTCGCCTGGGTTTGCTTGGTTGCTTTCCCTTTTGTCATTTTGTCCTAGTTTTGTTTATATTTGGGGGTTAGGGTTTTCGATGATGGAGCTGCCGCGGAGATGAAGAGTTTCTTAGTTCCAATGTGAGAGCGTAATTTGAGGGATGCAATTGATGTCAATTTAAATGTGACTAGAGTTAATGGGACATGGATGGTTGGGCATTGATGGTTACCGGGTAGGCAAGATCACCCGATACTTCCCTTAACCACTATGTGTCGCCGCAAGGGTTGTAGTTAGGATACTGTGAATGGACCAAATCACCCATGGGCACCACACAACCAACCGATGAATATGAGACTGTTGTTGACATCGTACAGCTGGGAGCCTCAATGCGACGTCGTTTCCTCAGGTTAATCATATTTTTGAATTTCCAACCATCTCTGATAATTGGTCGGACAACGTCCTATGACACTTTTCGTTAGAGTGACAATTGGACCATGTCACTTAACCACTACTTAACTAAAGGCATTTTTTTCTGAAGCATTCCCCAAAAACCATGTAAGTACTCCTGGTTGGCCACAATGTCCCCCTAGATGAGTCCTATGTCTGCCCATATTTCATATCACAGTGTCAGATAGCCATATACTAGCAACATGTGGCAGTTATACTTCTTCCCGCTATTGGCACTGAGATGAGGTGGTTTTTATTTCCACTAATCCTCAGGTTAAATGCAGTAACCCATGGTTAGATAGCGGTTATTAATTATTGAATTTATATACTGGTCTGGACGTTTGAGTTGCTTCACACATTTTGTCCGATCATCTTTTTTGTTTCTACTGCGTTGGACTTGCCTTTTATGGTTGGCAAGTATGACTTTCTTCACGAGGTTTCACCTTACTGTACATTTCAGAGGATATTAGTTAATTTGGACATAGTGTATCCGTGGACTGATTATGATGTCGCTAACTATGATTGAAGGTGACCCAAAAAGGTCATCTTTATGGATGCCATGGTCTTTAATGAAATGGTACAAGTTGGTTGCCATTGTTATGTTTTGTTTTTTTTCTATATTTTTTCATCTGATTATTTGATCATTTCCCTCAAGGAACAAAAAACGGACCGGTCAATGAACCTGTCACAGCACTGGTTCAACGGTCAGTGGTTCAACCGGGGTTAGACCGGTGGTCGAACCGGTCATATTAAAATATTATAATTTAATTGACAATAACAAAATAATCATAATTCAAAAGTCATTACTAACAACAAGTTAGTTCTTCAAAGTTCAATCAAAATCCATAACTAATATCAAAATATAGTTAAAACATGACAATGTCAATTATCATTCATCAAACAACCAAGAGGTAACAATATCATCAAGCCTACAACTCATCAAGGGGATCTATTGGAGATGAGTCATTAGGAGGTGGATTGGGTAAAGGGTAAGAGGTAATAATATCATCAGGCAAAGCTGGGGGATTAGGAACGTCCATATCTTCGTCACCTACGCATATACACGACAATAATATAAATGATTATATGTAGCATATAATTATATGGATGAATAATAAATTAGTAAGAGAATATTAACAGCACGTATAAACCTTCATTAACCCTATCCAGAGTAGATGAATGTGCAATGCCTTCACTACCAAGAAGTCCTTCAAGATTTTCTACATCTTCATTATTAAATTCTGGAATGGGATATTCTTCAGTCACCCAAAAATCCACCTCATCAATAGACTCATAGTCAATAGGATCATAGCTTGTCTGCTTTTTCCTCAATTCAGTCCTTAAAATGTCAATGACATATAATTTCAATTAAATATTTTAAATACACCCATTTTATAGTGAAGAACAACATTTTTCATAATATCTAAAGTTACCTATGCTTTAATTGCAAGTTATAATTAGTGTAAACTAAATCATTCAGCCTTTGATGCTCCAATCTATTCCTTCTTTTTGTATGGATACGCTCAATCAGAAGAAGCAGATGTTTGGCTAAGAATACGAATTGCAACATGTTGTAATTCTGGTACTGAATAGCCATAATACATCCACCATTCATCTACAAAATAAAACATGTACAAAATATTAGTTGCAATCAATTAATATGTTAATTAAACCTTAAACAATAAAGAGAAATACTTAGTTACTTACAAGGATCTAGTTTTTTGAGATCCCTGTTTACATGTCTCTCGGCTGAAAGATTCTTTTCCTTCAAGATACAATGTGACTTGCTTCATTATCTTAAAGCAATCAACATTTTCATTTGAGTTAGACTCTACCACATCAATCAAAGCTTGCATTAGCCCTCCCTTATGAACAAAGTTTGGACCATATACGAATGTTAGGTTCAACAAATAGGAAGCTGCATGGAGATCAGTCTTCAAATATTTATCTCATCTCGTTTTAATGATACTTGTGTAAGGCTTATAGAGATCTTTATTCCTGTTGAACATCTCCTTAATTCTACTCTTAGCCCTTTGCATGCCTTCATAAACATATGGCAGTGAAGGCTTCTCATCTAAGTCAACAATTCTCAACAATTTTATTAGAGGAGTTACAATCTTCACAATTTGGTAGCATTCATTCCAAAACCAGCTATCTAATATGATTGCACTAAAATTTTTTTCGGGAGTAGTCCTAGATAGCTTATGGTCTACAAAGTGTTTATCAACAATAAGGGCTTGTAAGTCATGCTTGTGCATATATATGCTATGCAATGTAGTAAAAGTAGTGGCAAATCTTGTAGCACCAGGACGCACAATTTCTTTCCAACTGGGCCTTTTCCTCAGCCAAGACAAGAATATCATGTGATTGTAAGCAAATACTATTATCTTTGATGCCTTTACTGCAATGTCTGACACATGAAGCATGCTTGAAATGTCTTTCAATACAAGATTTAAACAATGAGCAGCACAAGGAGACCAATAAATATTTTTATATTTCTCTTTAATCAACCTTCCACATGCCACGTAATTGGCAGCATTGTCAGCCACCACATGAACAATATTGTTGCAACCGACCCACTCAATCACTTTAGAAAACAAAGTGAATAAAGTCTTTGCATCTTTGACTAAATCTGATGTATCAACAGACTTAACAAACACTATTCCATGGGTAGAGTAAACTAAAAAGTTTATCAAAGTCTGTTGCCTCACATCAGTCCATCCATCCTCCATAAGTGTGCAACTTTTTTTCTGCCATATCTCTCTATGCCCGTCAATGAGTAACTGACATTCTTTTTTCCATTCTCTCAACAAGTTGGTTTTAAAATCATAAGCACTAGGGGCTTTAAACCCAGGCCCTATAGAACACATTCCATCCACAGCTTTTTGAAATAAAGAGCACTCTAATGCTTTAAATGGAATGCAGTTCACTCTGGCCCATTCAACAATAAGCATCTTCACATTGTGTTGTGCTTCTTTCAATGCTAAGACACTTTTTATGGTTGGTTGAGCTCCAAAAGTTGTCCTTGGAGGAAAATATTTATATACTATACTAGGATGTTTCCTCTTCTTAGTTTCACTATTAACCTCCTCTTCTTCAACTCCCTCTTCTCTTATATCCTTAATTTCCTTTTTCTTTGCATGTTCTTTCAAAGACTCTGCCATTTGATGACGCACATCAGCTGTAACTTTTTTACAAGAAGCAATTTGACCTACAACACCAGCCAAATGTTGCTTTAGCCTGTTTATGCCACCTCCTATATAGCTATTACCACAGTGAAGACATGTGTATACATTTTGTGTCCCTTCTTTCTTGTAGGCAACATGTGCCCATGCTGGGTCAGTTTTGCCACGTAATGAGGTAGTGGAAGTAGGATTATCAATAGGATTAGAATTGACATTGGAAGAGGGAGTAAGAGGGGTGACATTCTCATTTCTGGAACTCGACAGATCCATCCTTGGAGAAAGTAAATAGCAACAAAGAAATCAATTCAAATAAATAACCAAAAGCAAAGTGTGAAGAAGGACTCTGGTTTGAATTATTAAGGGAAGAAGATGCTTCACACTGAAGTTGAATTCATGGAGTTTTACCTCATGAGGAGATAAATTCATGGAGCTTAAACAACATGAACCAGACATGAATACTAAAATACTTTCATATTTCAAATACTCTTCCATTACACAAAAAATCCTTCTAATTACACATATATTAAAACAAGAGAAAACTAGTTACATTATTGAATTGTCAACACACATATATATACATGCATGGAGGGTTCGTTAACTTTGGGATTTGAAGCTTCATCTTTTATACTCTAAAATATTACATTCTATATTTTAAAAGACCAGATCCAAGTGATAGCAATTGCAAACTATTGGGGCTTAGAAAAACATAAACGAATTTAATTTGTATTCTGAGCCAAAGGAACCCACAGTGTAATGAATCATTAGTGGACTAACTGGACTCTTTTGCATGTCGACGAGACAGAAAACAAAATTAAAGGAGTCCATTTAAAATAAAAGCGTCCAATAAGTCAGAATGTAAATATAGGTTCAAGCAAAAACAAAACAGCCAAAGCAAACCAGTTAAACAATAATGAAATAAGGGGATATGAGCAATACGGCAATACGAGCAGTTAAACAACAATGAAATCATAGATCATACCGAAAGAAGAAGGAAGACGATGATACACATGATGAAATCCTGGTTCTTGTTCGACTTCACCGACTTCGCAGCTGGTTCTTGTTTTGGAGCTCTGGGATCGGAATCGCGAGCTGAAATTAGGGATCAGAACTGTGAACCTACTGGTTTCTGATTCGCTAGCTTAGATTCAGTGAGCGGTTTGATCTTTAATGTCGGATAAATGGGGGAAAGGGAGATCGATGGCGCCTAGTGTTGACCTGAGACTGAGATGCTGAGACCTGAGACTGAGATGCTGAGTTCGCGAGCTGAGGGGAAATGCTGGTGTGGTCGGGTCGGGTAGGGCATGGTTCGGGTCAAGTCGGACGTAGATCACCCGACCCAAAAGCCCTAAAATGACGTCGTTTTGGGGCAAAGGAAAAAAAATATGTGACCCGGCCAACCCGCGCGACCCGCCGGCTTGACTAAGTCGCGACTGGTTTGAGCGAGTCAACCAGGTCAAAACCGGGTTGACTAGCTAATTGGCGAACCAGACCGGGCTGATGGCTGATCGACTGGTTTTTCGGTCCGATCGGTCGGTCTGGTCTGATTTTTTTATTATTGATTTCCCTCAATAATAACCGCATCATCCTCAGGATGAAGGGGATACAAATGATTGAGTGCTTTAGTGAACACATTCGTCTAAGGAACATAGTCAATGTTAGGGACTTTGTTGTTTGCTAAACCAGGGAGGGAGTTCACGAAAGGTTCCATCTTTTATTACGGCTCATGAGTGTAGTTAACTACTTCACTGTAGAGGCTGCGGACCATTGTTTCCAATTTGTCAGCATTTAAGATATTAGTATGGGAATGGTACAGGGGAATAAAGTTATAGGTATTTTATTCACAATGTATGCATTAAATTTATGATTCTTGTATTGAAATGTTATTATGATCCAGACGTTAAGGGGATATTGCATACCAAAGTCCTGCTGTCTTGGTCGTGGGATCATGATATTGTCAATTGGAAGTTTACATTCGTCGTTGAGGATGAGCAGTGAGATCTGATGTCCTTCACTATTTTTAATACACATATAAGTTTCACCATAATATTGTGTGCCTATTTTCTTTTCTACATATTTGCAGAACAAACTTGATTGAAGTTGTTCTGTATGGAGATACAGCAGACGAAGCGTGGACTGGATTTCAGCCTCATGCGGACACACCAAATGTGGTTCTGATTGTCCAATATTTGGTGGTCAAGCGAGATGGCCAACGTCCTTTCTTGGGGAACTACGGTCGGGCCACTAGGGTGTTTGGGCATCCGAGAAGGTGAAAAGTTAGAGACTTGCTTAGTTTGTCTCTCACCTAGCTAAGGGGTTACATTACAGGGTGATAGTACTTCATGGACAAATATACTCGTGCATACATGAAATTGATGTATTTGTTAATGTCTGTTAGTTACAATATGATGGGTGTTAAATCATTTGACTATAAAGTGCCTTTAAACGTTGTTGTTCTTTATTCTCCTAACACATAACCATCACGTTCACATCGCTTTGCTTGTGGTTACGTAATAAGTGTTCAGCTGTAGTCCTGTTAACGAGTACCACATCACCTTCACTGGATTTCGGCCTTACCCACCACGTGACTAGTGATCCGTTTACAATTAAGAATGTTATTCACGTTCCCGTAACCAGTATGCACCCATGGGCGGCATTTTGTGTTAGTCGATATATGTTTACTCTGTTCGCCCCTGTTTCGTATAACCGAAACAGACCAAGTTCCTTCTCCATTATCTGCAACACATACAGCTTCATACATGGTAGGGGACTTAACTAATATAATTGTGACTTACATGCATTACATTTTCAAACTATGAAGGTCCTGTCATTGTCCAAATATACACACACCTTAACTTACATATGTACTTCGGGTTAGCTACATTACAATGCCAAAATATGAAGGTGATGTCATTGCAAATACACCTTCAGATTGCATATAAAGACATAACCAAAACAAATATGGTGGGACTTTCCAAAACACAGCGGGGAGTCAAACTTTTGTCCATCTTCGTCTATTTACGTAGTATGAATATAGAGAACAGTTTAAATCAGTTACCTCCCCTATGAAAGAGCATCCACATTGGAATTTCTATTGTTTCTACTTCCCGAGTAAGATTTGGATCCATGCTGCCATAAAAGTGGAGGGAATCTTGTGAAACAAATTTAGCAGCTGCGGTGATTTTACAATCTTGATGTTGGCGGCAGTGGCTAGGCTTGGAACATCCATCAAATGCATGAACAAGTTAGATTCTTTCTGTTCTATCTTCGCATGATGAGCTTCGCTGGACAATCGAGATCTTAGGTTGTCGGAAACTTAGATAATGGTTCGATTAAGGGACGACACAATTTCCCTGACCACCTCAGCCAGTAAGTCACAGTTTCTTATTTTCCTGCGCTTTCTGGAAGTGGAAGAACCATCACCTTGACCTCCATGGGCAGTGTTAGCGGATTGTGTGATGTCAACCTCAGTAGGGGTGGCGACGTTATCTAGGTTTATTGGCAACTCAGGTATTTCTTCTTCTTCTTCATGTATGTCTTCTTGCATTCCAAGTGGTGACCTACACCAATCACCGGCTGCCCCATCTTTTGACCAAGCGTAACACAGATCTTAGAAGTGGGGCAGACACTTGTTCCTGTACAAGGCCACCTTCTTGTAGACCTGAAAATAAACCTCGTATGAAGGAATACCAATTATTCATACTAAAAAAATGTTAAAAAAAAAATACTCCAAACTCACTAACTTCACATACTCATCCTATATAGCCTTGTCCGCTACCACGCATTATCTATCTGGATCCCATCCAAATCCAGACGTGTTGGTCCCATACACCATATCATACACCACCTGCCACACGAGTTTTATCATCTTTATGCGTGATATGATGTGAGGATTTCCCTTGATCTGGAAACCAGACGTGTTCTCCTCCATCATTGCTTCTTAAGTCTTAGTGCATCCAAGCTTGAACCCGTTATCAGCCATAAACTTTTGATCTGTTCGCAGTTGGACTGGGTAGTCTACAAGAAACTTGTCTTCATCAGGTGTCCACATGTGGAACTTTTCCTTCTGAGAGTCTTCCATTACACCACTACACAAATGGAAATGCGTTACTACATGTTTCATGACATGTTCACATAGACAACATTTGAAGCCGCTCCACGTTAGGAAATTTTAAACACACATGGACAACATCTTTATTGCAGGGGAAACAAACTGTTTACAAACAGAATCACCACTATGTTTATGCATTAATACAATAATCCTAATTTTTATGACGAGCTACGAGCCAAATAAGCATTATATATCAGTGGCTAGGTTGTCCCTAAAATTATTCTAAGTAACTGAGGTTTCCAATGTTGAAATAGGAGGAATTTGTTACATTGGGTTTAGGGATTCCAATGAATCCAGTTGTTCATCTAATGGGTTACACATGGTGGACCGCCAAATAAGGTTATGAAGGAGGCAACATACGACGATATATCTATTATGTATCTTCACCAGGTAGTATGAAGGGCTTCAGAGGATTACCCATCTTAACTTTAGAATACCAAAGCATTGTTCAATGATATTACGCGCTGATGAATGTCACATGTTAAAGCACTCCGTCGGGGTTTGCGGTTGGTGGCCTTATGTCCACTCATTTAGGTGGTAACGCTGGCCTCGATACGGCGTAAGGAACCCATCACTGTTGGTGTAACCCATGTCCACTAAGTAGTAATTCCCTGCACATGGACAACGTTCAACAACTTAAGTCTAACTGAAGCTCCTTAACACTATAATGGAAAAATAAATTGGCCATTTGTTTGAAATGCACCAGTTGGAACTTTCAAATCATGTCTCATCCTGATGGCGTCCCTCAGCACCCTTCCATCTGCAGCTGATCCCTCCTATCCAAGCAATATATATATAAATTTTCTATCCGACAAGCATACTCCCAAGACATTAGTGGTTATATCCCCCTTTCTGTTTCTATATCGACCTTTGTGCTGGGTAGGCATATGTACCCTTATGTGTAGGACTGGTAATATGGGCCGAGCCCGTTAGCCCGTCAAAATAAATGAGCTCGGGTTGAGAAATTCGAGCTCGTTTAATATTTTTTTAATTTCATTTATTTTTCAGATAGTTAGATACTCAGATCTCAATGTTTTCATTTCTCAATGATATTGTGTTTAAGTACTTCATTTTTTTTTATTTGACACTTTTTTTTCATATTATATTTATTTATTTTACTATTATTAAATTTAAAAAATATGTATTTATATGCTTTTTTTATGTGATTAAATGAAAAAAAAGAAAGTAAGAATGAAATTGATTTCCTTATATAAATGCATAAAAGAAAATAAGTATGATGTGAGTGAATGAAAGAGAAAGGGAGTGAAAATTTTAAAATAAATAAATAAATTTTAATTAAAAAAAAAAAGACGGGCTCAGGCTGCCAAAATGCCAGCCTGTTTATATTCGGGTTAAACGGGCTGACCTAAACGGGCTAGCCTGTTGGGCTCGGGCTGGCCCGTTTACCAGCTCTACTTATATGAGTACCATCTAGCGCACCCAGACACCCCTGCCATTAACAACACCTACATGACAACGGAATGCAAAATTGTAAAGGACATTGACATGAGCAAAGTCATGGGTCTTTACCTTAAACCATCTCCAGCGGTTGTCCATGCAGTCCTCTATAATAGGCTTTGCAATATTGAAAAGATGCTGATGCAGTTTAAGGGTGGCATTCAAGACGAGTTTGAAGTATCTGCTAATTGTTTCACCCGACCTTCCGAACTCAAATTGAACCACTCGGTTTTTCACATGATGTGCCAAAATATGCAAGAACATCGCAACTTGTTCATCAACTAACATGTTCCTCGTAGGTGTCAACCCTCCAATTGTGTCCAGCATGTGGCACAGGCTGTCAAATGTCGCCCTGTTCATCCTAATCTGGTTGAAACAACTTGCATCGTTACTATATACAATTGCTCACAAGTTCGCTCTCTTAGAATGGAAATCTAGCCTAAATGAGGTATAAGGGATTTCCCTGGAACGACCAGTATATGCCGTTGCCACAAACATTGTGATAACCACTTTCCTTACAGCCAGCACAATAGCTAAACATCCCGCCAACACCTCAACTAAACACTTGTCCATTTCTCCCTCCGTCACCTACACAGTTACCCAGATACATACATATGACAGACTAATATAGCAAGAACAGTCCAGTCGCATTAGAACAAAAATCACACCACATTGGATATGAGCTACCCATATCTCGACTATGGTCAAATCAGGATATTGTCACAAGTGTACCCATATGCAAGTGGTCAGTCGTTGGAGCTTCCCACGCAATAACAACATCTAACCTTATTCCCATGACATAACCATAAATCGCTTGCAGTTATCCTTGAGTACATCAGGCTCTATAACCACATGCGTTTGATGGGTGGCTAATGGTTACTAGTTGCCCATAAAATCTTTATGTTAGCGTAACACACCTATCAGTAGCCTGTGGTCACTCCCACCATCGATCCTCTAAATTAACTGATGTACACCTCATGGTTACGGGGAAGTTCTATGTTAATCATCCCCCCAACTACACGATCGACCCCGCTTCTCAAATGTGCAATATCACATATTACACCAAGTTCACCACATAGGTATTTCATCATTACTGCTCATGGGATGAACTTGTCTCCCTGTCTTCCAGTTACCCCAAGAGGACCCTAGTCGGATTGACGTCCCGTAGCCATTGCTAAACTCAAAACAAGAAAAAGTCAACGTGAAGCGAACAACAGAATAGAAGATGCACGGAAGGACTAACCCACCTGATGTTGGGAATGTTCATGTATTTACCTATGAAATGCAAGTCGCCGTGTCCATTCATCAACTTTCGTCCTGTTTTTGTAGCTCCACACGCGTTTACTCTGTCATAAAACTTATCCTATCTTTATACAAGCCACGGTCATGTCAGGGGAAAATGAGGCCTTTTCCCAATTTCCCCGCCGCTGCAAAATGGGTTCCCACCATTTTTTGTGGGAACTTCATTTCATCCATTCGCTTGAATTTTCACCCGCGCTCGAAATAGGTTTCCAACAGAAAATTCAAACCAAACGCATGTTGCTGTAGGAAAAGGTTGATTTTCCTTTTCCTTCCTCATATTTTCCGCCAACCAAACGGGACCTAAAAGATTAAGCAAAGGCACCATTTAGATGATTGAAACAAAACTACTATGTTAATGCCTTATAATCTATTGGCATAAAAGCTCTTGTGTGGTAATTTTTATATCTAACTAAACATTTTGAAATAGTCATATAAATTAGAAAGAGTTTGATTTAAAAATTGCTCAAAAAAATAATATGATCATTTCATATAAAAATATTGAAGTTCTTCGTATTCTGTTCTCAACTTCATATCATATCCTATAGTAAAAATGAATAAATATAGATTTTTTACCAAAATCTCAGTGCCTGTTTAGATTAGGGGTATAATCTACTTTTCCAACATGATTTAAAGTATATGGGTAAGTTTGTGAGAGGAGTTTTGTCTCGACTTGTGTAAATGAGCTTTTCCACCAACATCCCAAACATGCCCTTAATATGCTCTAATTTTTGCCAAGAACTATACATTACTAACCAAAATATTAAAACTTGGCCAAAAAAAAACCAAAATATTAAAACATATATTATTATCATTTTAGTTAAAAGTTATAATGATTAAGACACACACACATGCATACACATGCGTGCTCTCTTGTGTTTGTTCATATATTTTAGATTTTATGTTTAAATTAGAAATTCCAACATATATAAATGACTAATGGGAAAAAGACAGAAAAAGTAACTTTGAAATTGTAAAATCTCAAATCAGATTTGTTACCAAGAATTGATAAGGAAATAATAGAATTTGATAAGCAATCCACAACTCATTTTGGTAATGACTCATGAAAAGCCTTGTGTTCTAACCAATGGGGGTTGGATTTAGAAATCATAACGTGACGAACCAATGTTTGAATCATCACTGAAAGAGGTCCTCATATTTAATACCTGACAGTGCCTCGAACATTATTGTGTTTAATAAGAAGATACTTAAAAAAAAGAAGAAGCTCTATTTCTATGTTAATGGCGTGTTTTAGGCTGTCTTCTTACTTCTATGGGGTATAGCTTGGGTGCACATCATCCCAATCTATCATATTTGGACTATCTAGATTTGATCTGAACGATCTAAGTTTAATACTTTTTTATATGATGATTTTTAAATAAATATTATTTTTTTGAAAAATTGATAATTAAGATAATATCTTTATTTTAAATTTTATACCCATTAGAATAATACTTTTAAGGAAATAAAGATGAAATAAATTAAATGTGAACAGTTTAGATTTCCATATTAGGTTGGGGTGTTACCGGCTTTTATTGCTTTACTTTTCTACCCTCTTCAGTGCTTATTAAGTAGTCCCTGTTCTTTTGAAGCAGAATTAAAGATTTAGCAAAAGCAGTACTTAGTTAATTGAATCAAAACTACTATATTTTTCTTGCACATATTTATATCCTAAAATCTTAAGTTTAGTTTGTCACACCTTGAAGAATAAGACTTGATAAAAAAATTTTATACCATGCAATATTTGATATGACATCATACAAAATAGTGTTGTTATTTATATGTATTGTACGATAATATTTACTGAATAATATGGGTTAAAGCGCAATTTTAGTATGAAAGTTTTGTCCAATGGGTGTTTGGCACAAATAAGTTTTGGAATAGAAAAAAATAACAATGAATAATTAAAAAGAATGTAAATTTAACAAAACAGTTAAATTTTATTTAACGACGTTAAATTATAAAAGAAGAAAACCCTTAACGGCGTTAGGTCAAATTTAACGGTTTTGTTAAATTTATATTTTTTTTAATTGTTCATTATTATATTTGTCTTTCTAAAACTTATTTGTGCCAAACGCCCCTCAGAAAAAACTTTATTACTAAAATTGTACCTTAACACCCCCCTCTCTCTATATATATTCACGAAACCTTTATTCAGTTTTAGGATTATAAATTTTTAATGAAAATGAGATTCAATTTTCTCAATCTAGCTAATAGTAGATAAGTAGATCAAACAATTAACACCTATTCTTTTTTGGCCAGCACTGTGGCATCTTTTATGAATTTTATTTTTATTTTTTTCCCTTTAGAATACATTTTTTTATGCTAGTTAGGATATGACTGATTTATTGACTGATCATCAGAAGAGATTTTCTAACACAAACAACGCCTTCGTTTCAATATAAAAATTAAATTAAATTATATACATTTTTCATGAACTTTAAGTAATCTTTTCCCTCATGTTTGAAATTTTAAAATGAACCTCCTAAATTTTTATAATTATATAGATAGTTTTTTATAAATCCCAAATTTTATATATTTTATCCCATCTTATTCATTTATTTTAGGGACTATTTTAGGTTAATTTAGATTTATTAGATAATATTCAGATTGTTAGCTAATTTTAAGAAATAATATTAATTTTAGGTTAATTTTTGTTTGCCTTTGGATTGTGAATTGAATTATTAATTAAGTTTTTATTATTAATTTAATTGTCAATTTAGTTTATCTTATTGATTGTTTAATTGGGTTGGTTAATTGTTTAGTTGTTCAATTGAACGATTGTAAACATGATTTTCAAAATTATTTTAAAATTAATTTTGATTCGCTTTTAATGAGTTTAATTAGCCACACTTATTTCATTATGAGTTTTTTTAGTGAATGAAGTGTTATTAAACTTTAGGATTTCCCATGTTTCAATTAAGTGATTAAATTTATCAATTCATTTCTTTTATCAATCTTCATTTGATCTAATTAATTAAAAAATTCATATAAATTCTTAGTTATTCTCTCCACCGTATTTGAAAAAAATACCTTTATTATATTTTCCTATTTGATTTTTTTAGATATTAGTTTATTTCTTTTACTTAGAATTTTAATTCCCCTTTTCATAAGAAAAACCCCCTAAAAAAATTACATTTGCATTCATTTAGGTTAGTTTTATTATCATATAGGTTTTAAAGGCATTTTCATTTTTCATTTAGGTAGCAAAGTCTTGTATTTTAGTTTAGATCAATTCCATTACATTTTTTATTACCTAAATTCAATTCTACATAAAACCCATAAATTGCTCCTTGGGAGAATGACCTAGGTTGCCACTATATTACATTAGTAGATTATCCTAATTTTTAATTGATTTTTTTATCTACAAGAACGATGTCAGTTCTCATGCTACTAATTTTGTTCACTACTTGTTTGCATGTAGCATGGAGTTCAAGGGGAATAATGTGTATAACTCAAATTTTGTGAGAAATATATTAAAAAATAAATTTAAAAAGATATATGATTGATGATGGGAGATTTTGGCTCCTCTAATTTCTTTTGATATAAAACATTACTCCCTATAGTTCAATAATAATTGATCATTTTTTTCTTTTTGAGGGACAAAAGCCTTTCGTTTGAAACTTTAGAAATCAAAACAAAATGAAGGCAAATTATGATAAACCAACATTATATTAACTCAAAAAATTATTTATATATTATTTGAAGTTCAGAAGAGTTTTGTGTATAAGTTTGAAAATTATAGAAAAACTCTCCCTCTATGAGGTAGATCAACAGCTACCCCTCCAATCCAAAAAAAAATGCAAATCCTCATACCTGTAGCAGCTTCCAATATAGCTTCCGTAAATGTTAGAAGGTTTAATTAGTGAGGATGATTAGTGTTTTCTTGTAAATTAAAATTGTGCAATTTGATTCCTCACTTCCTTGTATTTTGCGTTGGTAAGTTAGACACCTTAAGTTAAGGAGTGCAAACTTGCGCTGGGCGTTAGAAGGTTTAATTAGTTAGGATGATAGTGGTAATCACTTAGTTATTAGATGACCCTAAAACTCTACATAAAGGGTTTTAGTCTATAGGTTAATTGTTTGAAGGGATATTGATACCCACCAATGTAAAAGGGAGACGATAACTTAGATCTCTTTTTAAAGAGAGAAGTCTCTCTCAAGTACTTCCATAAGTGGAATTAGTTTATCATCTTTAAGTGAGGGATGATCAGTGGTAAACTCTAGGTTCTAATGATTGTATGAGTAGATTGTTTTTTTATGAATAATAAATGATTCTTCATCTTTCTACATAATATTTTTCTCCAATCACTTTTTTTAACAATAAAAGATCCCAGCCATAGCAGGTTAGAAGCTACGTGACTCAACTCCAACATTACTTGAATATAGCTGGCTCTTTTAGCTATTTGAATATTTGCTAACTGTTAGAGGTTGTTTGGAGATATATTTAATAAATTTGGGAAGTCATCAATACTGAATGACAAAAATTTTCTTGAGGTTTTAAGAGAAATTAATTTGTGTGCATTCTTTAAAGGATTTCAACTTAGAATATAAGCTTTTAAGTTTAGGAAAAAAATTAATAATGGAAAGATTTCTGAAAAGAAAAAAAATCAATTTATTATTATGATGATTATCATATATATATTGGTCATAGGGGATGGATGTTACAACACTTTTGGCAATTGAGGATTGAAGACAAAGAAAAAGAAAAAAAAAACAAAACTTATGTCACAAGTCAATATTGCAATAAAAGGAAGGAGGGAGAGCACTATCCACGAGCCATCTTCTTCACTACTGGATCGGATGAGTTGGAGGCTGCCATATATTATTCTAATTTTCTATCTCAACAATGAGATTCAATGTGTAATTCAAGCTCTCTGTTCTCCTTCTCAAATTATATCCCTAGGGGAGCTATTGCAGAGAGTGGGTTTCCAGTCTATTACCTAATTTTCCTAATAATGATTGCTTTTGAATTTTTCTGTGCTGAGATGAGATTGATTTTGAACATGTGTGGGTAAATTTTTCATTGAATCCAAAAGAGTTATGAACTTGTTTGAGACTTAGAGATTGTTCCCACTAATTAGTTTTGTTTAATATCATTTTAATTTATTTAATCATACTTTTATTGTTTATTGCTTAGTGATTGGCCACCATTGAGTATGTTTTGGAGATTTAGGATTGACCTTAATGAAGAAAATCTTAAATTGACCATAGAATTAAATAATGTGGAATTAGATTTTAATCTAATTTGCATCTCAAGATAGTAATATACCTAAAAGTCCTACATAATCAAATTAGAGTGAGCCCTATCTAAATTGTATCTTATTTAATTGTGAGATATTGCATAAGTAATTGAGGTAGTTATATAAACAAACAAACAGACATTTTTAGACATTAATATTCTAGATTAGCTAATTAAGTTAAGTTGAAATTAATTTATTGGGGATAAAATCTAAGAAATAAATAAGGGATTAGTGACTTTAGGTTATTCTTCTTGACATTAAAATTTGTTATTTGTGAGAAGTCTTGGTTATTATTAGTTTCTTTTTCTTATTTAATTTTTGTTCACTTATATTGAAAACAATTTTGATTTGTTCAGCTTAAATGAAACAAGAAAAATTAATGCCTAATCACTAGTTGAATTAAACTTTTGTTGGACAATCTTGATTTGCCACTTACTATTTTTCATAATATGTATACTTATGGTGCTTAATTATATTTTGGTAGCATTAATTTTTAAACTTCAAGAGAGTAAGTGAAAATTTTTACTATATTCAAAATAAATAATGAAATTTTTTTATGAAAAAGCAAAGTCAATTCCAAATGCTCAAAATCTCATAAATTATGGTGCCCTTAATTATATTATGATACATTATAAGATTCTACCACGTATCATCTACCACAAACATGAAGAGTTCATAGGGCATTGCATCATCATTATCATCATCAATCAGACCAAATATGATGTGCTAAACATATATACTCAGTTTTAAATATGAGATATAATTTTTATTTTTATCAATCTTTTCTTAATTTTACTCCTATTGATATTCTCCAACAATAATCAAAGAGGAGGGGAAATGAGGGAATTCAAGAAACTGACTAGATTGTTTAAAAAAATATGTACATGTTATACTAACTAACTTAACTAACTTTATTAATCTAATCGAATTAAGTAAATATTCTTATATTAAGGAATAGAAGAAGTAGTAAAATTTATCTTATTTGACATATAATCTTGTACCTTCTGGTTCTTTTTATAAGGAACAATATCTCTTATAGGTAGTTCTTAATATGAGGAGCAAATATTTTTGTCTCAAATTTCAAACTTGTATTTTTATTTTTACCCTAATTAAATATATGTTACTCATTATTTCTCTAAAATAAATATCGACCCATTATCTCTCATATGCTTTCTTTATAAATAAGCGTATAGTTGAAAAGAAAAAAAAATATATCTTACATTTTTTTTAGCTAACATTTTGAATCGCGTGATTTTGATGGTGATTCCTTATAGAAAAAATCCTAGTGAGCATCACATTTGATTCTCATATATGCTAATTAAACAATTTAAAATAATTATGTAAATTAGAAAACTATTCAAAAATTTAACATGATTATTTCATAAAAACACATGCCATTTTTGTATTTTCAACGTCATATCATATCATATCCCGTAGTAAAATTGAATAAATATACAAGTTATAGCCAAAATCATAATGAATATGTTTAAAATTTTTACCAAGAACTATATATATTACAAATCCCAAATATTAAACTGCACATATCGTTATTTGTAATCAAAAGTTATAATGGTTAGAACATAATACATGTGGCTCTCGCCATATATATATATAATACATGTGTGTCTTTGTATCTGTTCTTATATTTTTAAATTTTAATTTTAAATTAAATAAGTTAGAAATAATTATTACTGTATACATTGTAATATATATATATATATGTCTATGTTGTATTATAGAATAGTCTTATGAGGACAGATGGCATTGTTTGTTGACACATTCTATAAATAGAATAGGTATGGCCCAGAAGGATTGTTCTGGAGTTTGCCTAAATTCATTACATTTCAATTCTTGACTTGGTATCAAAGCCACTAAAGTCAGCAATGGCAACTTTTCCAGGGAACCCTAAGAGCCAACCAAACCCTGCCGCCGCCGCTACCCTATCTGTAAACCCTAATACCTCTGTCACTCACTCTCCACTCATCTCTTCTTTACCCTTTCATCACCACTATTCTTCCACCATCACCATCTATCACCTCACCTCTGCCCCACCTATCACCTCTGCTACCCACTTCATTTCTTCATCCTCCATTCCTCCTCTTTCATCAACTCCATACCTAGCCTCTTCTTCTCCTTTCATTCCATCTCCAACACCTGTTCCTGGCTATTACCCTTTTTCTGGTTCCTTTTCTGGTAATCATCAGTCACCGCAAATCTTGACTCATCCAGTTCCTCTTTTAAGCTCCCTCAACCAAGCAAATCCTATCAAGTTGGATAGCGATAACTTCCTCACTTGGGAATCGATGATTATGCCCATTATTAGAGGGCACTGATTAGATGGCCACATTCTTGGCACTAAGGCAGTACCACCAGAATATATTTTGGATGCCGATGAACAGGTTTGCCTAAATCCTGTTTACGATGAGTGACGTGTTACTCACTAGATCCTGCTAGGATGGTTGTTCGGCAAGATGACCATCGAAATAGCTTCTTAGATGACAACCTGCAAAACCTCAGCTGCCTTATGGAAAGCCGTAACTGAATTTGTTGGTGTAAATACCAAATCTTGAGTTACTTTCCTCAAAAGAAAATTTCAATAGATGAAGAGGATTGTTTAATATAAGAGAGTATTTGACGAAAATGAAGTCCCTCTCTAATAATCTTACTATCGCTGGATATCTGCTCTCTATCTCTGACTTGATTACTCAAACTCTTGCTGGACTTGATGCCGATTATACTCCGATTGTCGTCCTTCTTTCAGAAAAAGAAAACATGAGTTAGGCGGACCTTCAATCCAAACTTCTGACCTATGAGTCTAGAATGGAATATCTTCAGGCAGCCTCCATAACAAGCCTATCTACTGCCTTTACAAATTTATCCTTCCATCATCCAACTCCACCCAGACTAGACCCCCTCATTGGTGTGGCAGAGGAGGTCGAAGAGGCAGAGCACGTGCTAATAGAGGCAATTTCAATGGCAGAGGTAATTCTTCTCAGCAAAGAACCAAGTTATGGTACCATCTGTGTGACAAACCAGGGCATGATGTGGCTGATTGATGGCATCGTTTTGACAAGAATTTCAAGAGTCCTCATAGATCCAACAATGCCTCTGCTTACATAGTAACTCCTGAAATCACAACTGATCCAGCTTGGTATCTTGACACTGGTGCAACACATCATGTTACTCACACCCGAGATAATGTTGAATCGGGTATGAACTCAGGTATAAATTCTATCTTAGTAGGTGATGAAGCTTCTGTAAATCTGATTGGTGCTGGAAATGCTAAGTTGATGTGTGACAAAAACTCCAAATTAAAAACTCTCTGTATGAATAATATTCTTGTTGCACCTCAAATGGCTAAGAACTTATTTAGTGGCTTTAAGCTCACCAGTGATAATAATGATGTGTTTGTTGAAATTTACTCTCATGGATGTTTTGTAAAGGACAAGAGTAAGCATAAAGTCTTGCTCAAAGGGGTCACGATAAAAGGGTCTACTCCAAGTCTTTACCGAATTGACAATGAAGTTGTTCCTGTAAAGAATGTTGATGCTGCTAGTTTTAATTCAGTTACAAATAAGTCTGAAAATTCTAGACAGAGTCAATCTAATGTCGGTCTTTCTTGTTTAGTGTCCTGGCATTAAAGGCTTGGTCATCTAAGCAAATATGTCTTAAATAGAGTCCTTAAATGTTGTAATGTTTCCTCTAGTATTAATGAAGAACTTTCATTTTGTGATTCCTACCAATTGGGAAAGTCACATAGACTTCCATTCTCTGACTCTCAATCTCATGCTTTATATGTCTTGGACTTAATTCATATTGATCTGTGGGGGCCCTCTCCAATAAAATCTATTGGTGGCTATCGATACTATATAAGTTTTCTAGATGATCATAGTAGGCACACATGGATTTATCCCTTGAAGACTAAGGGTGAGGCTCTATTTGCCTTTAAACACTTCAAAAATATGGTTGAGAATTAGTTTGAAAGAAAAATCAAAATGCTCCATAGTGATTGGGGTGGTGAGTTTAGAAGTTTTCATGGTACTCTTGATAAAAATGGAATTATTTTCAGATATTCTTGTCTATATACATCTGCACAGAATGATAGAGTAGAGCGTAAACATCGTCACATAGTTGAGACAGGTCTTACCCTTCTAGCTCAAGCTAAAATGCCTACATTTTATTAGTGGGAATCATTCTCTACTATAGTCTATCTCATAAATAGGCCGCCTACTAGAGTTTTAAAGGACACTTCACCCTTTGAGGTGTTGTACAAAAGAAAACCAGATTATAAACATTTCAAGATTTTTGGATGTGCATGTTTCCTTGTCTTCGTACATATAATCAAAGTAAGTTTCAATATCACAGCACCAAGTGTGTTTTTCTTAGCTATAGTGTCTCTCACAAGGGTTTTACTGTCTAATCTCCACAAACAAAATTTATATCTCTCAGCATGTTATATTCAATTAAAGTAATTATCCTTTTGCTAATAGTTTTCTACATTTCTCACAGTCTCAGCATATAGAAGTTGTCAACTTTCCTAATGCATTTCCTCTTGATGTTGACGCTGTGTTATCATCTGCATCTTCCCATATGAACACGCATGAGATACATTCAAGGCCTCAACACTCTCTAGCTACCTCATCTCAACATTCCCCTGCTCAACCTTCTCAAGAACCAACTAATGAGAAAAGTGCAATACTGATTACTTTAGACCTACCCAGTGAAGTAGCTTCTAATCATTCTCCATCAGTCCCACTAACCACTTCACCTTTTAGTCTTCTACTTGAAGTGATGCAATATGAGAGAGCATGCTTATCCTCATCTAATCAGACTGCCATTTCTTCAGCTATTCCAGCTGGAGTCACCTCATCATCATTACCTTCAAATTCTTTAAATATCCACCCAATGCAAACTCGTAGCAAACATATAATCTTCAAGCCCAAAGTACCATATGTTGGGCTAACACATATCACTTCTAAACATGTTCCTCAAACAGCACATGAAGCACTGCAATTGCCTCTTTGGAAGCAGACAATAATGGATGAGTTTGTTGCACTTCAGAAGAACTCCACCTGGACTCTCATTCCATGATCACCAAAGAAAAATGTAGTTGGTAACAAATGGGTGTTCAAACCAAAGTTCAGTCCGGATGGCATATTAGCTAAAAGGAAAGCAAGGCTTGTGGCAAATGGCTTTCAGGAGATTGAAGGTATTGATTTTTACGAAACTTTTAGTCCAGTTGTTAAGGCTCTACTATTCAGATTATCTTAACTATTACTATTGCATTGAATTGGGAAATTAAGCAACTTGACATCAACAATGCATTCTTAAATGGTTTTTTGACCGAATCTGTCTACATGGAACAACCAGAAGGTTTTGTTCATCACTCTAAACTTGATTATGTGTGTAAGCTTTCCAAAGCTCTTTATGGCTTGAAGCAAGCACCTAGAGCATGGTTTGATAGACTTCGAAGCGTTCTACTTAATTGGGGCTTCACCAATTCAAGGAGTGATATCTCCTTATTTATCTACTCAGATAATACTCAAAATCTTAACAATTTTGGTCTATGTAGATGATATCCTTGTTGCAGGCAGCAATCCTTACAGTCTTAAATATTTCACTGCATGGTTGCATAGTATTTTCTCTCTAAAAGATCTTAGTTCTCTTCACTATTTTCTTGGAATTGAAGCCTATAGAGATAACACTAGCTTGTATTTGACACAAGGTAGATACATTTGTGACTTATTAGACAAGTTTCACATGAGTAATGCCTCACCATGTTAGACACCAATGGCTACTCACAAGTCTTTATCAGCATATTCTGGTGAATTGCTTGATAATCCACAGAATATAGTATTGCAGTCGAAGCCCTCCAATACTTGTGTAATACAAGACCAGATATTAGTTTCAGTGTTGGTAAATTGAGTCAATTCCTCTCTAAACCAACTACAGAACACTGGAAGGCAGTGAAGAGAGTGTTCAGGTATCTTAGAGGAACAATACACTATGGTATACATATCAAACCGTCAAGAAATCATTGCATATTCTGACACTGACTGGGCATCCTATCCAGATGATATAAGATCTGTTGGCGGTTATTATGTATTCCTTGGAAATTCCCTTATAACATGGTCCTCTAATAAAGCAACTTATTGTTTCTCATTCAGTTGTGAATCAGAATATCGGTCTCTAGCTAATACAGCCTCAGAACTTAGCTGGATTAAATCTTTACTATCGGAACTAAGTCTAAAGATGAAAAGCATACCAATCATATGGTGTGATAATACAAGTGCAGCAGCTCTTGCTTCAAATCCAGTTCATCATGCTAGAACTAAACACATTGAGATAGATGTGCATTTTGTGAGAGATCAAGTCCTTTCCAAATAGCTAAAAGTTTAATATGTTCCAATAAATTTTCAAGTAGCTGATTGCCTAACGAAACCCCTACATCATGCGATATTTTGGTATCTAAGAGATAAGCTTGGGGTCACAGTTACTCCAACAAAAGGACACCAACTGCTTCAGCCAACAAAAGAAATGAATCAGAAGAAGGAGAAGGTCCAAAGTAAAGGAGGGAGTTAGAAATAATTATTACTGTATACATTGTAATATATATATGTTTATGTTGTATTCTAGAATAGTCTTATGAGGACAGATGGCATTGTATGATTTGTTGACACATTCTATAAATAGAATATGTATAGCCCATAAGGATTATTCTCGAGTTTGCCTAAATTCATTACATTTCAATTCTTCATTAAATAGAAAAAAATCACACCAAATCCTATTTCTAATTAAGAAATATAATATTAGAAAAGTTTCAATTATTTTTTTCTAAAGTTTTTACCTGGAAGGAAATCTAAGTTGGAAAAAAAAAGTGAGGGTGATTGTCACATGAACATATCACCCCAACATACATTAAGTCAACAAGCGTTGACCATTTGTTTTATTAACAAAGGGGCAATATTGCATGTTTTTAAAACTTTTAGGGTAATATTGTCTACTAAAAAACTTTCAGATACTCCATATACAACAACAACAACAACAAAGCCTTTATCCCACTAGGTGGGGTTGGCTACATGGATCGCACGACGCCATTGTGCTCTATCAAATACCATAGATTTCGATATATTATTAATTAAAAGGTCTCTCTCAATGACCTCATTAAGCGTTCGTTTCGGTCTTTCAGATACTCCATATACATTTATAAAAACTTTTGGGGCATTTTTTCCTTCTAACCTATAAAAAAAATAGAGAGCACCCACCCTTGAAATTTTATCTATATTGATTATTGATCAATGAAATGCCTGAAATATCCTTCAATCCAAATACGAAAGCCTAACTCAATCTTTTCAGCTACTAATGATAAAGACCTAACTCACTTTCTCAGTTTCTAATTTCTTTCATTGAGGTTCCGCTTCATACTCTCATAAGGCTTCAATTTGATTTATTCGGTGAAGTGAAGAAGCATTGGAAGTCCTAATTTTCTCTTAATTGACCTCTCCCTAAAGACTAAAGCACGTATTACTAATAGCACAAACTCATGAAAGTCCCTGTTTCTATGATTTGTATTCTACCTCCATGATTTGATATGCTGATTTTGTTCAATAAGTGGTTGCAACCTATTCTATACAAGCGTCACCAGACGTGTCCCTTACATATTATTTAAAGTATTTTGTTCTTCAGCATAATGAAACAAATAGTAATATAGTACAGATATATGATAATATCAGTTTATAAGGTGAAAACTACCTATACTACACTCAGCACAGCCACCTCACCATCTTGAGGCATGTCATAAATCTACGTCACTCGCTCCTTCTCTCTTCCTCACTCTCGTCCCTCTCTCGTCATCCCAACCTATTCAAGCTGCATAATAGGTTGAGAAGCCCCTGCAGAATCCAAGGAAAGAATAAAAATAAATATCATTATATTAGTTAAATTCTCCATATTCTATTATTTAATCTGATCATTTGACAACTAATAAGGCCATAATAATTAAAAAAATTGATCTAGAGTTGAAAAATAGCATAATTATCGTTGCCGTCGTCATCTTCGTTATTATCTTTATACAGTATATTGTTAGAATTAGTATCACGATATATACAGTTTAACTTTGATTGAAGATTTGATGCACATCTTATCAAAGAATAACTTAATTTGTATGGTACAAAAACTAGGACTGGGATCTTAAGGGTGATATTGGTTCTCGTTCTAGTTGTTAGAATCCATGTTTTGATGATAACAAAAAGATAATGAATTGTTTTGCAAGGGAATGAAAAAATTTAATCAAGCACATTAAGTTAAATTAGTTGTTGAATGTATTTCACAAACTGACTATTCCATGCTCTGCAGAATTGCTGGAAATTCAAGTTCTAATTGAAGAAAAACTTAAGTTTGATAGCTGCACTCGAGTTTGGTATATAGGTTTCAATATAACTCTTGCAAGTTTTGTCTAACACTCAAGTTATGAGTACTGCAGGAAGTAAACTCAAGCTGATGCACTTGAGTCTTGTGTAAGAACTCGAGTTCTTAGCTGAAGAGAACTCGAGTTCTCTCTTGGAATTTTTACACTAAGAGTTTTTTTCTGAGAGTTTTGGTATTATGTAAACCAAGAAGAGAACTCAAGTTTTCAGTGAGAACTTGAGTTTTGGACAAAAGTGCTCTCGAGTTAGCTGGTTAACTCTCAAGAGTTTATTCCAGAAATTTAGCCAGAATATTGCATTGATTGAAGAACTTAAGTTTTGGGGAAAAAATCGAGTTATGGACTGAAGGAAACTCAAGATGGTTCTTAACTCTCCCAAGTTTTACATAGAAGCTGATCCAGAAACCGAAGTTGCCAAGTGAACTCGAGTTCTGGTTCAAGTTGCACTCGAGTTTGCATTTGCATTCTCGCGAGTTTTATTCAAAGACTTGTTCAGAATCCTGCAACACTTAGAGAACTCGAGTTTGAGAGCTAAACTTGAGTTCTGGTGAGAAATGAACTTGAGTCTAAAACTGAACCTCCATAAGTTTTCATTCAAAAAATTGGGCATAATGATGGAGTTCCTAGAGAACTTAAGTTTGGTTGTAAACCTCGAGTTTTGGACATAAAGTAACTCAAGTTTGGAATTGCATTTCTCTGAGTTTCATCTAGAGAAACATTTAGATGTAGGAAATAGATAGAGAACTCAAGTTTGGAAGCAAAGCTCAAGTTCTAGTTAAAGGAAAACTTGAGTTTACAATTTAACTCCTGTAAGTTCCAACTAGAAACTCACGTAGAAAACTAGAGGTATATGGAAAACTCAAGTTTATAGATAGAACTCGAGTTCTGGACACTTTTGTACTTAAGTTTGAAAATGAACTCTCACGAGCTCCTGACAGAGACAACCTGAAGAAGTGCTGATAACTCTGAGAACTTGAGTTTCTAAAGAGAACTCGAGTTTTCCAGTAACAGAAATATAATGAATTACAAAGATCAATCTGGATATGATTAAATGTTATTTATTCATTATGTTTACACTTGTTGCTATACTTAAACATCATCTAACATATATTTCAAGTGTGAAACATGTTATTAAATGTTCGGATTGCAAATTTAATTAAAGAAGTCATACATGGCGAACATTATCATATGAGCTAGCTGTCATCGAATATCAGCTACCTACCATGACAAGTAACTAGTACTCCATTATAAGCTGTCTAGATTCAAATATTCACACTTCGCTCTACAACAAAAATTCCATAACGGTTAATACAACACAACTATAAATATAGAGATTTAAAGACAGACAAAGATAATGAAGAACGAACATAAGAGCATACATAGGAGTTTTTTATTATACATTTCTCTGTATTCATATTGTACTTCATGTTAGAACTGGCTGACACCCAAGAGGGGTGAATTGGGTGTGTGATAAGAAAGTATGATCTTTTAAGATCTTTTCGCAATTTATCAAATCAATAGATTCGGAAGTATAGAAACATAAGATGATATGTAAATCATATATACTGGAAATGTAAAAGCTTAGGGAAGAGAATATGCAAACTGTGATTTATCCTGGTTTGGTCCAATCCACGATGACCTACGTCTAGTCCCCAGGCTCCTCCTGAGATTTCCAATCCACTATCTTCTTGTTTAACCGGGCACAAGAAAAGCCTCTACAAATCTCTTATGAAGTTACTCCCCCTTACACACTGTAAGGTTTACACCATCTTACGGTAAGTCAAGCAAAGCAATCCCAAAGACCTTTCTCTCCTGCTTACCCGTGCAAGTCTTATGAGCAGCAACGTTCTCTCCTGCTTACACCACTGTAAGTCTTACGAGCAGCAACGTTCTCTACTGCTTGCACCTTGTAAGTCTTATGGGCAGAAACTCTTAATGGCGATTCACTCTACAACTTCCACTGTAAGGTAATCAACCCTCTCAAGGTCCCTCTACCTTGAGTTCAATACAGAAATATATTTGTAAGGATTTACAAACTCTCTCACAGAGTAGATAGGATACTCACTGAAGTACAATACAAATATTCACTCTCTCAAATATACATAATATAGAAGATGAAGTAGAGCAAAGAGTGGTCGGAGGTAGAAGACTTAGAATATCAGCATGTTCATGTTCTCTTCGTATTGCCTGCTTTTCTGTGTTTGAATCCTCTCCTATTTATAGCTGAGTTGTGGAAGATATCCGTTAGAGTTTGTTGATTCATTTGACCGTTGAGCCCATTCGGATATTTTTCTGTTGTAATCCCATCTGATGCTTAGACAGTCACTATATCATTTTCGGTTGGAGTCCCATTGCTTTGCACGGTCGTTGAGTGTATTTAAATATTTTCCCGTTGATCGTGCTCTGACACATGCTTCAGCGTTTCTTACAGTTTGCCCATTGGTCTGACAGATGCAATAGTATTTGTCTTCCGTTACTTATGAATTTTTCTGCCGCCCACGAATAGTTGTCGTTTGAATGGAGAGTTCAGTTACTTGTCATGTGCGTGTTGGTGGAGTACAGCTGTAATACACTTTGAATATAACTGTTAGAAAATATTTGTATCTCAACAGACTTCTATGATTCACTGGAAGCGTTTTCTGAAAAACAGTAATAAGACCATTGGGAGTGATCTTGTTTTCGCAACTGAGTAGTAAAATGATATACCATATGATTTTGATAGCAATTTGGAGAAATAAGTAATAATAGAATTTCACTAGCAAAATCAATTGTCGTTTATGAAGGTAAAAGCAAATGGATCAAAGTCCATGTAGGAAGATGTATACTTAAACAATTAATCATTATATGAGAAAATGCAATATCACTGGAAGTGAATATAATGTCATTGGAAGTGATTTTGAAAACGTTGAATGCTTCTGACAGTGATTGCTGGTTCACTGGAAGTGATATTGAAATTTCCATATTTCACTCGAGTGAATTTGGAATCACTGGAAGTGATTTTGTAAATAGTGATTTCTTCTTGGAGTGATTTCCAATTCACTGGAAGTGATTTGAAACTTTTCAAATATCACTTGAGTGATTCAAGATCACTGGAATGATTTGGTAAACAGTGAAATATTCTTGCAGTGATTTTGAATCCACTAGAAGTGATTTGCAACTTTTCAAACTTCACTCGAGTGATTCAAGATCACTGGAAGTGATTTGGCAAACAGTGAAATATTCTTGCAGTGATTTTGAACTCACTGGAAGTTATTCAGCGAAAATGCAACATCACCCGAGTGATTTAGGATCACTGGAAGTGATTTGGAATTCTTGGCACATCACTCGAGTGATCTGGCATTCACTGGAAGTGATTTTCAAAACAGTGAATTTTTATTGCAGTGAATTTTCAATCATTGGAAGTGATTTGTCGCATCACTTGAGTGATTCAGAATCACTGGAAGTGATTTGGCGCATCACTCGAGTGATTCAGGATCACTGGAAGTGATTTGGAAAACTTCATGTATCACTCGAGTGATTTGGCCTTCACTGGAAGTGAAATTGCAAAACTGAGATATCACTGGAAGTGATTTGGAAAATTTGAGATATCACTCGAGTGATTTGGAGATCACAGGAAGTGAAATCTGAAACAGTGAATTTTTCTTGCAATGATTTTTCGATCACTGGAAGTGAAATGCCATATCACTCGAGTGATTTGCCAAATCACTCGAGTGATCCGTTTTCAGATCTTCAGTAAATAGAGGTCAACTTCCATATACCATAACTCTTCGAATATGACTCCAAAATTTCTATATTATATATCAATGGAAAGCCCTGGAAGGCTACTTTCATATGGCATCGGTTTCAGCTCAATAAGATCAGTGGTTTGAGAGTTATAGCCAAAATACTAAGACTGTTCCAGAAAGTGACGCTATCATGAAGGTCAAATTAGAACACTGATATCTCCCTCATATGAGCTCCTTTGATGTTGGTTCTGGTGTCAAAAGGACGCATTGGGAGTATAGTTTCATATTCAATTGTTTTGGTCTCATTTGGAGTTGTATTGTGAGAGATATGATCAAATAACCAGACCTCGCTCAGCTGGATGAAGAACAGACTCTGAAATGCTGCACATCACTAGAGTGATTTTCTGAATCACTCGAGCGATTTCGTTTTGCGCTGAATCACTCGAGTGATTCCTCAAATCACTCGAGTGATTTGTTAAAAATCACTCTGCTACAGTTCCAAACAGTGCCAATTGCTACAGTAACCGTATTGCTACAGTACCCACTGCTACAATACCCATAAAAACTTGAATCTTCATATTTTTCATTAATTCTTGCAAGTTCCTTATTTCTCAATTTCTTTCTTCCATTGCTTGACTAATCTACAATATATGCAACATCAAATAGTTAATCAATGTATTAGAAAAGTATACTATGCAAGCTTCTTATGCTTAATATTTGACATCTATATTTGTCATCATCAAAACTAATCATATCTAACACTTCAGTGATTATCATATCTACTCTATGAGAGAGTTTTGTAAACATTTTTTATTGTATTTTTTATCTCAACTTAAAGGGACCTTGAAAAGGTAAAAGTCCTTATGGGGAAAGTTATACAGAGCGTTAATGGTAAGAATTTCTGCTTGCAAGACTTACAAGGTGTAAGTAGTAGAGAACGTAGCTGCTCGTAAGAATTATAGGGGTATTAGCAGGAGAGAAGGTCGCTGCTCATAAGATTTGCACGGGTAAGTAGGAGAGAAAGTCGTTGGAATTACTCTACTTGTAAGACTTGCTGTAAGGGGGAGAGAAAGTTCTAAGTGTAGAACATTTATGCTTGTAGTCCTTGATAGGGCAGTTGTTGTACTGCGGCGTTCCAAGAGCCTACTAAATCTAGGAGGTAAAGCGAAAAGCTCAGGAGGTGTTGATCTCTGAGGACTGGACGTAGGCTTGGGATTAGGGCCGAACCAATATAAATCTCTGTGTGCAATATCTTTCATCTCTACTCTTTCTTCATTCAATTTCATAATGCCGTAACAACCGAAAAATTTATTACATCACCTAATTCACCCCCTCTTGGGTGAAGCTTGCCTCTTACATTTAGTATCAGAGTAAGGTCTTCTCGAAAGAGTCTAACAACTTAGAAAGGATCCATCTAAATGGTAACAATGGGTGAAAACATTCTTTCAGACAGAGCTTCTATTACTAGACCTCCTGGTTTTACAGGAGATAATTTTTCATTATGAAAAGCTAAGTTCATAGTGTTCATAATGGCGAACAAATACGGCTTATGAATGTAATACAAGATGGTGATTATATTCCAATGAAGAAAGTTGAAGACAGAGTTGTAAAATAGAGCCCAAAGGAATTTGACGACAATGACAAAAGAATAGTAACATTAAATAGCAAAGCTATTTTAATGATACAGAGTGCCCTCAATCAGAAGGAGTACTTCAGAATCTGTATATTACCTACATCAAAAGATATGTGGGATGCATTGGAAATTGAACATGAAGGTATGTCTAGAATCAAAGAAAATAGGATTAACACTCTAATTACATAGTATAATCTATTTTGGATGAAAGCTAGAGAAGGAATATCTGTATTTGAACTCAGATATACCCACCCTGTCAACCAGCTGGCAGTACTTGAGAAAACCTTTGATCAAAATTCTCAAGTAAGAAAGATTTTGAATATTCTTACAAAATAATGGTAAGTAAAGGTAACAGCCATCGAAAAAGCAAAAGGTGAATCAATGAGACCGGTAGCTACACTCTTTGGTAGCCTTTCTGAGTATGAGGTAAAGCTAAAATTCAAAAAGGAGCTGGAAGAGTTTGATGACAAGAAGGAAAAGAAGAGTCGCTCTCAAAGAGCCAAACCATTTGAAAGTGAAGATGTATTTGATGATGATGATATAGGAATTATCGTTAGAAAATTCAAGGAGTTCTATAGAAGAGGTCAACAGAACTTTAAGAATCATCAAGGAGGTTCGTGCAAGAAAGAAAACAAAGACCAACAAGTTATATGCTACGAGTGTGGAAAGCTAGGACATATTAAGTCTGAATACTTCAAGAACAAAGATAATAAGAAGTAGAAAAGGAAAGCATACATATAATCCATATAGGGTGATAATTCTTCAGATAAAGAAAGTGACAACGAAGAAGTTGCTAATATACGTTTGGGAGCCAAAGTAGAAGAATCGTACTCTGAGGTAAGTGAATCTGAACCATCTTATAATGAATTATTATCTAAATATAATGCATTACATTCTGAATTCATCAAGATAGCTAAAAAATGGTATGCTATAAGAAGAAAGTAAAAGAATTAGAAAATATAGATAGTTCTAGCATATCATGTTCGTCATGTGCATCATGTGAAGAAAATGATAAGAAAATAAGTGACTTAACAAAAACCTTAGAAAGATTTACTAAAGGAAGCTAAACTTCTAATAATTTTAAAATCACAAAAGAGTTACGCATGATAAATCTGTAATTTGATATAATTCTATACAAGATAAAAACATAGGAAAGAAGAAAAGAGGTTGTAATACATATCTCATATATTTTAAAAACTCAGTATATGCATCAAATTCATTTGCATCATGTAATTACTGTAATAGGAAAGGCCATTACACTTTATCATATTATTTTAGAAAAGGAAAGGCCATCAGTACATACAAATGGGTTCTGAAAGAGACACATGTACAAAGAGTAATTCATACTACAAAGGACCTAAGAAAATGTAGGTACCTAAAACTCAATGATATTACTCTAGGTATGTCTCAAAGCACCGAGCAAGCAAATTGTACGTTGATAGTGGATAATCAAGACACATGATTGGTGACAGAGAAAAGTTCACCATGTTGAAACCTAAAGAAGGAGGAAAAGTAACATTGGATGTAACCAATATGAACGTATTGCCAGAATTAGTGAAGTTAGAAGAACGAATGGTGTTCAAATCAATGACATTTATTATGTCGAGGGATTATGCCACAACCTCTTAAGTGTAAGCCAAAGTACTGATAAGGATAATAGGGTGATCTTCGATTCAGAAGAATGCCTGATAGTGAATAAGAAGGATCTATAGCTTAACAAAGAATCGATCAAAGTAAAGATTCGAGCTCAAAGGGATCGCAACTACTATACCATTGATTTAAATTCCAATTCTTCTAAAAATTGTTTTCTAAGAAAAAATAAGGAAAGTTGGCTATGGCATAAGCGTCTTGCTCATATCAACATGAGTCAACTTGACAAACTAATTAACAAGGATTTAGTAGTTAGTCTTCGTAAACTGAAATTCAAAGATGATATGATTTGTGATGATTGTCAAAAGGGAAAACAAACTAAATCTTCTTTCAAAACAAAGAATGAAATTTCTACTTCTAGACATTTACAACTACTGCATATGGATGTAATAGGACCAGCACTTGTAAAAAGTTTTGGAGCAAATCTATATACTCTAGTCATTGTAAATGATTTTTAAGTTTTACATTAACTATATTTCTTACCTCTAAAGATGAAACTTTTGTTAATTTTATTATGTTTTCCAAAAAGGTTCAAAATGATAAAGGTATTTCTATTATTTCCATCAGGATCGATCATGGAAGAGAGTTTGACAATCAACTCTTTGAAGACTTTTGCAATAATCAAGGAATAGATCACAACTTCTCTGCACCAACAACGCCTCAGCAAAATAGAGTTGTGGGAAGAAAGAATAGAGTCATCATGGAAATGGTAAGGGAAATGCTTAATAAAAAGGAAGCGTCACAAGTATTCATTATCTTTCACAATATTCCACTCTCAACTTAGGATTTGAACCTAAGGTCAAGAGGGTTTTTCAACGGGTAGAAAATTTCTCAATTAATTCTATAAGTTTCGCTACATCGCAAATGCCTTATCGGCTTTTAAATTTATTATATCAAAGTATGCGAGCGATTCTCTGCTTAAACTTAATACATTCATTTACATACATGAAACATATGGCCATATATACATCAAATGTATAATTACACATAACCACTACACTCTTACATCAAATATAAATAGTAGTGCCTTATACTACGATCTTTACTTCACCTTCATATCTCCTCCGGCGCATATCTCCCTATACTCTTCACCTATCTAAAATGGTTGGTTGGGAGGAGTGAGATTCGGAAGAACCTCAGTAGCAAACAATACCACTATACATGCAAGATATATATGAATGTATAGCATACTTGCCATTTCTAAAATCATACCAATAGGATGACATCTACATGCTCAATGATATAATCTACTCATGGCCATCGTATAAACATAACATTTCAATCAATCAAGCATGTTCAACACAACTAGTAAAGCAATCACATGAAACAATGCAAGACATATATATCAAATACATGCAGGCAAGGTAAATTTACTACCTTAATTGCCCTTCCTTGATCGATTGTTGATTCCACTGTCTTTAGTCCAGCTCGGCACAAATGTCTAATCCCAAAATTTCCAATTTATAATATATGAGTTATTATTCACTCATAACTCATTCTAAACTCATATTTCTAGTTATCTATCATAGTTTCAACAATTTCTGCATTGTACAACTCTGCACAGTGCAATTTCACTATTTTTCTAGAAATTGGAAAATTTTCATTCAAATTTGGAAAATCATAATTAATTCTAAGAAAATCCAATTTGACTGATTCTAAATACTAAATGAATATGTTTAAATTTAATTTTGGGTAAAAATTCTTTAATATGACTATTGAAGTCATAATTTTCCCAAAAATTTTCCAAACCTTTACTGTTCCAGATTACCTTCCAGAAATAGGGCCTGACTTTGAAAAATCATATCTTCTAGTATAATTGTCCAAAAATTACAAAATACACATCAAATTAAATAAATATGTCTATAATTTAATCCATAAAATTTTTATAATTTTTAGATAAGTGCTGCCCTACAAAATACATTGTACAATGTCACTGCCTCACAGGAGGCAGATCAACCAACATGTATTTCCAACTTCATAAATTTCCAAATTGATATACAAGCATTCAAAAATCATGAACACTTGCATAACTATAAAATTTTACCTTATAAAGCCAATGGAATTATCAAAATTATAAAATTATTACTTCTTCTTCACATCACTCACAGGGCAGCAAGTTAGGGTTATTAGGAAGATTTTGTTATTTTCATGTTTTCTCTTTCTTAATCACTTCCTTTTCACTTATAATCCCATGATTAACCACCCAAACACCTAATGAACATGATCAATGAGAATTTAGGCATCATAACCCCTTAGGGTTTCATCTTTCCATTTTCACAAAATTAACAAAAACAAGCCAATATCCATAACAACCACCACAACAACAACATATAGCACAAGAGGATCAAATTTATAAGATTACCTCTTGATTTCACCACTTTATCTAACTAAAATGAAATTTTTCACTCCCTCCTTTCTCTTGATTTCATCTTGAAAACCATGGATTTCAAGGAGGAGGAGACGTTAGAAGGGTTTGCTACATGATTTGGAAGCATAAACTTGAAGCATTCATGCTTCTTACATTGAATTTTGGAACAACCCTAGCCCTTGATGCTTCTTGATTCTTCACGTTCTAGCTCTCTCTTTTCCCCTCTTGGATCAATTTTCATGATGGGATGAGGGAGGAAAAATGAAGCAAATGATAATCAAATGAAGTGGTTAAGTTGCTTGACAAGTGGAAATTTCCCATTAGTCCAAAATTATGGTTTTTGTCCAATATTACAGATAATTCAATTTCCCTTTTTCTTGCTCCCTACTTTAGCCAGAATTTATCCCAATTAAAGGGAAAAATAAATAGCTGCTGGCTTTATTAGTCAAATGACCATTTTGCCCTTACAAATTTTTCCATTTTCACAATTAATGCAAAACTTGGCAAAATTTTCATCAAATTTTGAAAATTCATATCTAATTGTGTAGATATCTAATTGGGGTGGTTCTAAAGGCTATGTGACCCTTATTGAGTCTAATTTTAAGTAAAGATATAAAATTTATCCAATTGGAAGTTTAATCTTTCCAAAATATTAATCTTTGGAGAAAATAGTTAATTTCGTTGGGCTAAATTCAAAAATTCAGTTTTCTTTGTGTACATCTCCAAATGACTTATATGACCTATAAATTAAAGCTTGATAAGTCTACTTTCACTCTAGAAAATTTTATAATTTTTCAATATCAATTACCCCTTGAAAGATGCCACACAATCACCACTGCCATACCTAAAATTTCACCGATAGCAACACTACTTTGTATTCTACTTTACTATATTGTGTGTGACGACTTCTAATTATTTTATTCTATCACTCCTAATGCTCTTTAATACCCCTAAGGATATAAAAAAATTTAGGGAATTTAAACATGCCTCATAGTGATATTTGCTAAACCAGGACTTAGCAGTCTACTTGATATAGGCTTAATCTTAAGCCTCTAATCCTAAAATTTAGGATATTACACACCGCATATTATATCTCTAATCGAACATATATCTGTAAGTCACTTTGGAAGACACCGTATGAGTTGTACAAATGGAGGAAACCTAATCTTGCTCATCTGCACATCTTTAGATGTCAATGCTACATCCACAACAACAGTAAAGAAAACCAGGGTAAATTTGATTCAAAATCTTATGAAGGTTTATTCCTAGGATATTCAAATAGAAGTAAGGCATATAGGGTCTTTAGTAAAAGAATATGCATAGTATAAGAAACCATTCATGTTGTGTTTGATGAAGTAGGTCCTCAGACAAAGGTTTTTATGAAGAAGAAATGAATTTGATAAAGAAAACTAAAAATGTAACCATTTCTGATCAATTTGATTTTCAAAATGAAGAGAATGTCAATAAATATGCTCAGCCTAGAGCATGGAGACACATGAAAGATCATCCAATCAAACATGTGATTGGGAATGTTCATGAAGGTGTCAAAACTAGAAATATGATTCATAATAAAGTTACATTTTCTATATTCATTTCTAAAATTGAACTTTCTTGTATTAAAGAAGCACTTTCTGACAATGATTGAGTGATTGCTATGCAAGAAGGACTAAATTAATTTAAAAGAAATCAAGTTTGGGATTTGGTACCTCGACCTAAAAAGCATTCTGTCATAGGAACTAAATGGGTTTTCAAAAACAAACTTGATGAATTATCAATCATTATAAGAAACAAGGAAAGATTATTTGCTAAAGGTTATAATCAAGAAGAATGTATTAATTATGAGGAAACATATGCTCCAGTGGCAAGATTGGAAGCCATACAAGGACTCTTAGCATTTATATGCATACAAGTTTTAAACTTTATCAAATGGATGTCAAAAGTGCATTTCTAAACGGTTATATTATGGAGGAAGTTTACGTAGAATAACCTCCTGGCTTTATAGATGATACAAAACTGAATTATGTTTTCAAACTTAAAAAGGATTGGTATGGTTTGAAACAAACACCAAGAGCTTGGTATGAAAGACTAAGTAATTTTCTTCTTGGTCAAAACTTTTTCAGAGGAAAAGTGAACATGACATTATTCATCAAATTTAACAAGGATGATATATTAGTAGTACAAATATATGTAGATGATATAATCTTTGCTGCTACTTACGAATCTCTTTATCAAGAGTTTTCTAAGTTTATGCAGGGAGAATTTAAAAGGTCCATAATGGGAGAATTAAACTTCTTTCTTGGACTTCAAATTAAACAACGAAGGAAGGGAATCTTTATCTCTCAAACCAAATATCTAAAGGAGTTATTAAAGAAGTATGGGACGAAGAATTCTAATGGTAATGATACTCCAATGAGCACATTCACACTTCTGGATGCCGACATAAAAGGTCATGATTTCGACATCACTAAATATAACGGAATGATCGGCTCATTACTCTTTTTAACCACAAGTAGACCTGATATACAATTCAGTATTGGAATGTGCGCAAGGTATTAATCTGCTCTTAAGGTCTCACATGACTAAAACGTGAAAAGAATTTTCAAGTACTTAAGAGACACTATAGAACTTGGCCTATGGTACCCAAAAAGAGAGAACAAATATTTGGTAACCTATTCAGACTCAGATCATGTAGGATACAAAACTGACAGAAAGAGCACAAGTAGACAATGACAATGCTAATTTCTTGGAGGTTTTTTGGTGTCATGGTTCAACAAGAAGCAGACCATTATTTCGTTATCCTCTACTGAAGCTGAATACATAGTTGCAGCAAGTTGTTGTTCTAAAGTATTGTGGTTAAAGCAACAACTTCAAGATTTGAGAATTAACTTAAAAGAGATACCTATTTTCTGCGATAATACGAGTACAATTAGCTTGGCTAAAAACCCCCATACAACATTCAAGAACCAAGCACATAGACGTCTGACATCACTTTATACGTGACCATATCCAAAGGAAGGATATCAAAGTGGAATTCATTACAACTCATCTCTAACTTGCAGATATCTTCCGAAACCACTAGCCAATGAACAATTTTTATTCATAAGGAGAGACTTGGGAATGGTTAATCACAATGAGTTATAAGAATTTCTTGACATTAATTATGTTCTTACATGCATTTATGTACATTTTTTGATGATTAGTATACTAACTTAAGCATTAGAGTATGTAGAATTTGTTTTGCAAGAATGCTCTGTCTACAATCATTAAAATAAGGATTAATAAAGGATATATGAAGTCTGAGTGAAAACTTGAGTTCATAAGAAGTTTAGCGAAAAACTCGATTTCTATATTCAAATTTCAGTGTGAAATTTGAGTTCTAGGAGAAAATTGCAGATAAGCTTGATTCAAAAGTAAGGTTTACTCAAGTGATCATGGAGGAGTTGAATACAAAGAAACAAGGATTTGGAAATTAACTTAAGTGTCTACAAGTTACATCAAACAAGGTACGTTGTATCAATATACACAATTTTTTGTAGTACTCAAGTTTTCAGGAGAAAAATTGAGTCCATATGAACTCGAGTTCTTAGGGCAGAACTCAAGTGTTGTAGGTTTATATTAGTAAAACAGAGCTTAAACATCACACTTTTTCCTTCAAACTTGAACGTGTCTCTTCACTCGATAGTCAGACCTATTCAAATTCCTACAGTTAGTCACTCAAATCGATGCTATTTCTTCCACAAATCATACGTTACATATGTTTAATCTTTCTCAATCAACAGATTTTGCTTTTAAATCCGTCACCAAAACCCTAACATTGTCATATACTTTTCTTATTTTCTGATACTCTATTTCCCCTTTAATCCTTCTACTACTCTATGTTAATCACAATGGTATATACTAAAGTACTACAAGTCTCCCGAAAATCACCTGAACCATCTCCATCTCCATCTTCATCATCTTCCCTTTCAATCTCCAAATCCACTGAGACTCCTACACCAATGGCAACTCCAACACCAACTCTATCTTCAACTCCTCCTCCTCCTCCTCCTCCTAAGACAGTCACACCTAAGAAGAAGGGAAATGCCAGAAAGAATACGCATCTAAGGCCGAAGGTGAAAGAGGTGAAAGTTGTTCAACCTCTAGCCAAGAAAGCTAAAGGTGTTACTATAAAGGAGCCAGTCGTTACATGGTCGAAGACTAAAGTGGTTAAGGGAAAAGGAAAGGAAAAAGCCACTAAGTTGCCACCATCCTCAGACAGTGAGGGGACAGATCACTTTGAGAAGCAATTAAGAAATCCAAATTAGATGCATTAGGTAGAAAGATCACTTTTAGAATTGGTGGCTCTACTTCTCAACATGTTCCCGCACCCTCTCAGAGTCATAATCAGTCAGAAGCACCCTTTACTTCACATACACCAGAGGAACAAGAGGAGAATATGGCTCCTGATGGTTTCAATGTCACAGCTTTAGAACCTTTTGATCAGAAGGTATACAATAAAGAGTTTGCTCACAGAAATTTTTTCCTAGTCGTTTATGTTGATTTAAATTATCTAAGTACCCACTGTCGTGTTGACCTTAGAGAGTACTTAGGATATTATGAACCTTAGCTCATTGTTCATCTATTGTATTTATCGAACATTGTGCGAAATTTCTATTACGATATGAAAGTTAAAAAAGTGATGACTATAATCGGTGAATTGATAGAAGAATGACTTGAGATCACTGTTCATGGCTAAACCGTGAAAATAACCCCTTCCATCATAAACACCATGCTTGACTACCTTATTCCACCCTCTGATCCTACCACTGGATTTACACCTGCCCAAGTATTCTGTCTCCTACGACCCGGTAAGCCAATGGGACCCCTGAATTTCAAGCCAGCCTCTATGCTTAATATTCAACACATCCTCTTTTACATTTACACCAGAAGAATAGTCAATAAGTCCAAAAACTTTACCCACTTTACCTACAAGGACTATTACATTATGGCTTCTCTGCTTGCTAGACAACAATATTAGGAATGTGATTTTCCAAGAGATGAGGCACTTCAGATTTTCCTCCACCTGGAACACCTACATATTACTTCTTCATATAGTTTATCTCATCCTGAAATATAACAAGATATGGTATCTAGACAATGATGAGAAGGTGAGGATTCCCCGGTTTGGTATGACTCAAGTGCATCACATGGGGATCATTCTACCTATGGAGGATGAGAGACATGCACCCCTTCTTAAGGGTATAATTGATGAGACTCAATCCTCAGTGAGAGGTAGATCACCGTCTCCATCCTTTTTTAGTGCCTCTATACAAGGATATGTAGCCAATGTGATCAACAAGGTTGTGGCTGGTCTAAAAAATGAGTTAATCCAATAGTATGATCAATTAACTGAGAAGTATAAGCAGTTGGTAACATGATGGAGTAATAAGTAATCAAGTTGGTAAACAAAGGCAACCACAATTTTGACATCTTGGTCAAGACCCATGAGGATGTACCTACATCAGTTCCAACTCCTACCACATCATCACCTCCAGTATCAACCGCTCTCTCTATAGTATTGTTTACCTATACATATCCTCTTACTTCAACAACTATGGACGTTACCCTTGATAGCCAACCCACTCCTCAACCTGACATATCAGTTACTCAACCATCACCACTATTCACACCTAAGCCTATTGATCCATCTACTGCATTGGTGTTGTACACTCCACCACCATCATCTGATATCACATTTCAAGTTCCTTCTACTGCTGATAAAGACAAAAAGGGGGAGAAGGATGATTCATGGCTTTTAAGCTCTTTACTGGTTTAAGGGGGAGTTTCGGGAGTTTAAGTCTGTATTTGGGTTGAAAGTCTTTGATTATGTCTACTGAAGGGGGAGTTTATGATGTTGTTAATTTTTGGTTATACTTGTTATATAAAGACCAAGTAGAGAACTCGAGTTCTAGACAGTGTTAGAACTGGCTGACACTCAAGAGGGAGGTGAATTGGGTGTATGATAACAAAGTATGATCTTTTAAAATCTTTTTGTAGTTTATCAAATCAATATATATATGGAAGTATAAAATCATCGGCAGTTATATAAATCTTATATGCTGGAAATGTAAAAGCTTAGGGAAGAGAATATGCAAACTGTGATTTATCCTGGTTCTGTCCAATCCACAATGACCTACGTCCAGTCCCCAGGCTCCTCTTGAGATTTCCAATCCACTATCTTCTTGTTTATCTAGGCACAAGTAAAGCCGCTATAACCCACAAGTTTAACCAGGCTCTTGTGTAGCCTACGACTGAGTTACTCTCCCTCACATACTGTAGGATTCACTCCCCCTTACGATAAGTCTTACGAGCAGAGCAATTCCCAAGACCTTTCTCTCCTACTTACCCGTGTAAGTCTTACAAGCAAAAATTCTAACCGGCAATTCTCCCTACAACTTCCCCCGTAAGGAAATCAACCCTCTCAAGGTCCCTCTACCTTGAGAACAATACAGATTTATAGATGAAGTGTTTACAGACTCTCTCACAAAGTAGATAAATTATCACTGAAGTACAATACAGATATTCTTACTCTCAAATATACATGATATTGTAAACTGATAAGAACAGAGAGTATGTGAGGCGGACGACTTATATGAGTATATTAGCAGTCAGGTTCTCATCGCTAGTGTAAGCCCATCATGTGTCTGACGCAGCGTTTTCCCATTGATCCGATAGATGCTTCAGTCGTTGCTTACAATTAGCATGTTGTTGGTTGTTCATTTAATTCTCTTGCTGCCCATGATTCGTTGTCAGATAGGTCTTTAAACATTGATCTGTTGATAGCATCTCAATATACCGTTAGAGTCGCACTGCTTGTTCTGACAAATTTCCACTTTAGAAAAACTAGCCGTTATTAGTGGACGCTTAGCTTCTCGTGAAACAGCTTTTCACCTCTTCTCATGATTTCTTGATTGTAAATCTGGAGAAGCAGTTCAATCATTGATACAATAAAGTGTAAGACATGAATACATTGAATCAATAATTGAGATAAGATTTCTGTATTCTGGGCATTATCACTTCGTGTGATGATATTTGCCATAAGTCACTTTCGAAACTTAGAGATGTAACCCAAACGTTTGATCTCTTGTTTCACACTTGAAATAAATGTCAAATGATGTTTAAGTATAGCAACAAGTGTATCCATAATGATTAGATAACATTTAAGCATATTCGGATTCGTCCTGTAATTTGACTTTGCTTCAGAGTCTGCCAAACTCGAGTTTTCTCTCTGAAACTCGAGTGCATGTGATGTTTCCACATCTCCAGGTAGTCTCAGCTAGGAACTCGTGAGAGTGCAAAACACTAACTTGAGCGCATAGTGTTAATCTAACTATTCAAGCTTCTCTGGAATAAAATCGCATTCCAATACTCTCTGAACTCGAGTGCAATGAGATGGAGAACTCGAGTGCATTACGGTGAACTCGAGTGCACTTCCTTTTCTTCACAACAGCAAATCTCTCGGGTACAAACTCTCATGGCCACACTCTTAGAACTCGAGTGCAACTATACTTCATGACTCGAGTGCTTGTCTGTGAACACGAGTGCATAGCTTGTTATTCTCAGTTCTGAACTTTCGGGAACAAAATATCCCTCAGAACTTCCATGACTCGAGTGCATGTCTATTACAGAACTCGAGTGCTTGCCTCCAAACTCAAGTACACTTCATATCAACTGATCTTGGTACGTCCCTGGAACAAACTCTCACTCCAGAACTCTCATGACTTGAGTGCATATCAAATGCTTGCGGGAGTGTGAACAGTGGACTCAAAATATGATCCATTCATTCTTGACTCTAAGTATGGTAAATGATTGATCATTAGAAAGCTCTGTTGTTTACATTCCAATGCAAAAGGAATCAACTCCAAACTCAATGTACTCTTCGAGTTATGTTCCAACGAATGTAGATAGCGTATATATTCTCAAGCATCAAATTCTAGAAGCCATACTGTATTGAATATAAGTTTAAATTTGACATATTGTATATGCATAGAAATCTCTTTGAGTCTACTTTCATATGGCACTAGTCTCAGCTCAATTAGATGTGTAGTTTGGGAGATAGGTCAAAAATACGAAAGTTGTTTTGGAATATAATGGTGATTTCAATTTCAGCTTCAAACATTCATATATGATTCACCCGAGCTCCTTTATATTGGTTCTAATTTCAAAATGACGCATTAGGAGTCTAGTTTCATATGCCACTAGTTTCACCTCAATCGAAGCTTTGGTTTAAGAGATATGGTTGAATAACTGAAGCTTGCTCAAGATGAACGTAAAACAGGGATAAACAGAGGACATTTTTGTTCATACCAAACTCGAGTTCTGATCCTCAAACTCGAGTTCTAGCCCATTTCTACAGTTATAAATAGTGCCAACTCGAGTTTTATATAGCCAACTCGAGTGCTCAATTTGGGAAACATCCGGAGGCCGTTTCTACCAAGAACTCACATGAAGAACTCCTTGAACTCGAGTGCTACAGTGCTAAAACTCGAGTGCTACAGTCTTCGCCTGTTACAGTGCTTGACTGCTATAGTGTTTGATCGCTACAGTGACATGCTACAGTACCAACTACTACAGTACTACTTGAATTCCCTTATGAGCACAGAAACATCAAGTATTTCATCTGAAAGTTTGAATCTTGATATTCCCACTAGTTCCTTCAAGTGCTTGTTTTTCCAATCTCTTTCTTACTTTGCTTGACTAATCTATAAGATATACAATATTAAATATAGTAGTTAATCAATGTTGGAGATTAATACATTATGTAAAATTTTTTCTCTTAATATCTTATATCTATATTTGGCATCATCAAAACTAATCATATCTAACAGACAGAAGTGAACTCAAGTTCTAGACAGAAGTGCACTCGAGTTGGCTAGTTAACTCCCAAGAGTTTATTCTAAAAACTTAGCCAAAATATTGTATTGACTGAAGAACTCGAGTTTTGGGTAATTTGGGTAATTTGGGTCGGGCTAACGGGCTACCTAGCAAAATAAACGGGCTCGGGATTTTAGTAATCGGGCTAAAAGGGCCGGCCCGTTTAACTTTTTTAAAAAAAAAATTTATGCTTTTTAGATAAGTTAGATCTTAGTGTTTTTAGTTCTCATTGATGTTGTGTTTAACGATTTTCTAATTTTTTTATTTGAAACCTTTTTTTTCATATTATATTTATTTATTTTCCTATTATTAAATTTAAAAAATTGTGTTTATATGTTTTTGTGATGTAAATAGATGAAAAAAAAGTAAGAACGAAATTGGTTTCGTAACACGAATGTATAGAAGAAAGTAAGTATGATATGAGTGGATAAAAAATAAAATGAGTGAAAATTTTTTTAAAAAAATAAATTTAAAAGAAAAATAAAAATAAACGGGCCGGCCCGTCTAAACATCGAGCTGGCATTTTTCTAGCCCGTTTATAAATGGGCTCGTAAGCCTGATGGGCTTGGGCTGGCCCGTTTTCCCAGCTATAAGTGTGAAACATGTTATTAAACGTTCGCATTGCAAATTCAATTAAAGAAGTCAAACGTGGCAAACATCATCATATGAGCTAGTTGTCATCAAATATCGGCTACCTACCACAATAAGTAACTGGCACTCCACTATAAAGCTGTCCATAATCAAATATTCACACTTCGGTCTACAACGGGAAATTCCATAACGGTTAATACAACACAACTATAAATATAAAGATTCAAAGACAAATAAAGATAATGAAGAATGAACATAAGAAAATACACAAGAGTTTTTTAGTATATATTTCTCTATATTCATATTGTACTTCAGTGATTATCATATCTACTATGTGAGAGAGTTTTGCAAACACTTTTTATTGTGATTTTGATCTCAAGGTAAAGGGACCTTGAGAGGGTAGAATTCCTTACGGGGAAGTTGTATAGAGTGTTCTTAGGAAGACTTTCTGCTCATAAGACTTACAAGGTGTAAATGGTAGAGAATGTTACTGCTCATAAGAATTACAGGGGTATAAGCAGGAGAGAACATTGCTAGCTCAGGAGGATTGGGGCAGCAATGGAAGCAGCAATGTTCTCTCCTGCTTATACCTCCTGCTTATAACTGGAGTACAGATTTTGGAGTACTCCTTCTGGTTAACAGTACTCTGTATCATTAAAATAGCTTTGCTACTTAATATGACCATTCTTTTGTTGTTGTCATCAAATTCCTCTGGGCTCTTCTTTACAACTTTGTCTTCAACTTTCTTTATTGGAATATAATTACCATCTTGTATTACATTCTATAAGCCGTATTCATTCGCTATTACGAACACTTTGAACTTAGCTTTCCATAATGAAAAATGCTCTCTGGTAAAACTAGGAGGTCCAATATTAGAAGCTCCATCTGAAAGAATGTTTTCACCCATTATTATCATTTAGATGGATCATTTTCAAGTTGTTAGACTCTTCTAAGAAGACTTTACTCTGATACTAAATGTAAGAGGCAAGCTTCACCTAAGAGGGGGTGAATTGGGTGATGTAATAAATTTTTTAGTTGTTACGGCGTTATGAAATTGAATAACGAAAGAGTATAGATGAAAGATATTGTACACATATATTTATACTGCTTCGGCCCCAATCCCAGGCCAACATTCAGTTCTCAAGAGGTATTGGAGTTATAGTGTAAAGCTCAGAAGGTATTGATCTCTGAGTATTGGACATAGGCCTGAAATTAGGGCCGAACCAGTATAAATCTCTATGTGCAATATCTTTCATCTCTACTCTTTCTTTATTCAATTTCATAATGCCATAACGATTGAAAAGTTTATTACATCACCTAATTCACTCCCTCTTGGGTGAAGCTTGTCTCTTATACTGGTCCCGGACTATATGAGGGATTCTTGATCAAAATGTCTGGGATTGGGTTAGGACAATATGGATTGAAACACATTGAACACCCCTAATGATTTGTATTATTCCTTCATAATTTGATATGTTGATTTTGTTCAATAAGTTGTTGTAACACATTATATACGATTATTACCAAATGTGTCCCTTACATATCATTTCAAGTACTTCATTCCTCATTAGAATGAAGCATCCAACTGAGTACTTGGGTTTTAAAATATTTTTCCAAGTAGATCTTGTATCTAAGGAATTTTGTGGTGCAAATTTGCTCCTAAAGTATTTTTTTAGCAATTTTTCCCTTAAAGTATTCTTTCAAAAGCAACCTTAATCTTTCTAAAAACTCTCAAAAAATCTGTTAAGTGAAAGTACATCTTGATCGAGTAACTTAAAATATTTTTTCAGTAACACTCAATTTTCTACATTAATGTTTTGGTGCAATGTTGCCCTTAAGGTATTTTTTTTTGAGTTAACTTTCTCTCTCTCTCTCTTGTTTCATATTTTCAATACTCATCTTCCTATATTCACTAAGCTTCTTGAATATTTTAGGGATTTTCTTCTATGTTTTCAGTATTGAAAATAATCAAACATTATACTTGAAAGCATGGAAGATAAGTCTAGAAAATATCAAAGATGAGTATTGAAAAAAATTGGAAAATTGATTATTGAAAATGTTAATTATAAGTTTTAAAAATATAGAAGATGATTACTAAAAATATGAAAAATGAGTTATAAAAAATTAACTCACATGACACTTTCAAGAAAAATTTTCATAAAAATTACATAATATATTAACTTTTAGAAGGGGGATGCACATAGCAAAATATTTTTAATGTGTTAGATAAACCCTAACCCAATATTAAAATATATGCATATTATATTTTAATTACAAATTATAAAAATTAGCGAAATCCTAATAAAATACTCTCAAAACATTAAAAAGAAAAATCAATGATTTTAATATACAAAATACCAAATAAATACATTTATACTTATTTGAAATTTTGAAATAGACTTAGTGCCCTTATTATATATAGAACTCACTTTCTCCACCATTCTTCTCTCTCTTGGAACAATCTTTCCAGCTCTATACCTATATATGGTCACTGGACGAGAAGAAAAAGGTTGGGCGAGATGCTTGATAGAGAAGAAGATAATGGTAATAATGAACAGGTCCGCCAGGGGTGGTGTGGTGTTTGATTGGAAAAATCAAACAAGCTTCCTCTCCTCTCATCTTTCTGGTGAGCGTTGAGTTTGGAGAATCAATCCCATAGTAAGGAGCATCGATCACCCCCTATTTCAATCAAGAATGAAAGAAAGAGTTTCATCAGATATTGAAAAAAAAAGATCAATAGGATGTTCCAATAGAAAAATCAGGGGCCAAATAAACATTATAGATTAATCCAATAGTCATCCTTTCGGGAAAAAAGAAACAAAATCGAAATACTTTGGCTTACAAAATAGCGTAGAGACCAAATTCTTGTTCTCTCACCTATTTCTGCTTCGATTTTTGAAACTCCAAGGCTAATAACATGAAACTAGAGATAATTAATGACTCAAGAAGTGTGAAATGTTTAATTACCTTGGAAAGAAAGTATGACATCTCAAGGCACATCATAAATCCACATCACTCCCTCCTTCTCTCTTCCTTGCAACTCCATCCTTCCTCTCCCACCCCCATCCATCCATCACTTCCTCCCTACCTCTTCAAGCTGCATAATAGGCTAACAAGCCCCTGCAGAATCCAGGGGAGGAATGTTTAAAAGATCATTACATGAAGAAGCAGGTGAAGTTGTGATGTTTCTCTTCGATCCCAATATAAACTCATTACTTGAATTTGCACTTATCATGAAAATTTATTTTCATTCTAATATAAGCCTTATCAAGCTGGTCTCTGGGGCCAAAAAAAAAAGAAGCAAACAAACTTTGCTAGAATTATTGCCAGTGGGTTTTCCAGCTTGGCAATCTAATTGTGTGACATTTTTAAATAGACAAATGATGTCCAATGCTTATGAAATTTTTCAAAATGAAAGTAGACTTATCAAAATTTAATTTGATAGGTCATACAAGTTATTTGAAATTATACACAAAGAGTTATATATTTTTGAAGTTAGCCCAATAAAATTGGCTAGCCTCTATGATAGCATCCAAAAATAGAAATTCTAGGAATTATGAGCTTCTATTTGGCTAAATGCTATATTTTTCTTAAAAATAGACCTAATAAGGGTTATATAGCCTTTAAAATCACAATGATTGGACATCTTTATAATTAGTTATGAATTTTCTAATATTAAAGAAAATTCTAGCAGATTTGAGTACATGTACGAAATTACAAAAATATAAGGGAAAGATAGTCATTTGCTAGATAAAATCAAAAGCCAATATTTTTCCTTCCTTTATGGTGTTGGACGTCCAAAATAGAAGCAAGAAGAGAATTAAATATTTGGTTCAAATTATGCCAAAAGTTAGAGTTTGAAAAGTCAAAGAAACAAAGTTGTAATTAAAAGGACTCTTAAATGGTAATTTCAAGAGGTAAATGAAGTCAAATTGAGAGACTTATTTGACTCCTTCAACAGCCCTTTTTATGTCCAACATGGAAAGAGAAAAGGGGAATAATTTACTTGGCTTATATTTATTCAAGAAGGAAAATTAGGGCCAAGTAAAATTGCACAAGGTTAAAAAGCATTAAACAATAATAAACATAAAGCAATTAGAGATATTTTCAAGAGCTCTTCAATCCCTTTTCTCTTCTATATTTTGGTTGAAGCAAGAGAAATAGAGAGAGAGAAGAGAGCTCAAGAACTTGAAGAACAAGAGGAGAGCTAGGGTTTTAAAAGGCAAATCCAAGGTAAATAGGCTTGGATTTAAGTGTTCTTGTCTTCTAACTTTAAGATCACCTCTTCTAACCTCTTCTTCTTGAAAATAATGGTTAGCAAGAAAAATCAAGATGGAAGAGAGAGTGAATAGTGATGCCTAGAGAGAGAAAGCCAAAAAATCAAGAGGTAATCTCTAAAACCTTAATCCTCTTGGTTAATAGATTGTTGTTGTTGTGGTTGTTGTTGATTTATGGTTGTTTTGATGATTAGGATGCACAAATCCTAAGGGGAGGTACTGCTCAAATCTTCATTAATCATGTGAAAAAAGTGTTTAATGGAATAAAAATGGGATTAGAGGTGAAAAAAAGGTAATTTATGGATTAAAATCAAAATAACTCATTTTCTCTTAAGTTTTCCTGATTTTGTCCAGGGGCATTTTTGTCCTGTTATAGCTAGATTTTGGTATTTTTTTATCATTCCATTGGATTTCAAAGGGAAAATTGTGTAAGAATATAGGTGTTCATGATTTTTGGATGGCTATGTTTAAATCTGGAATTTTTAGAAGTTAAGAGGGAGTGTTGTTTGATTTGGTTTACTGAAAGCATTTTTATAGTAAAATGATTTTCATTAGCCAAACCTAGTCCAAATATTATGAAATTTTATAGGATTAAATTAGACATGTAGAGATTTAATTTGGTAGGTAAAACATGATTTTTGGACAAGTAGATTAAGAGATATGATTGTTGAATTTGAGCCCTGTTTCTGAAATGTAATCTGGAACATAGGAGGTTTAGTGAATTTATGGGAATAATGTAAGTGTCATAGCCAGACTTGTGTATTTTTTCATAAAATTATACTTAAATAGCTTTACATGGGCTTTAGAATCAATCAATTTGGAATTTTCTAGAATTAATTATGGATTTTCAAAGATAACTGTAATCTAGTAGTTCCTAGAAAGTTGTGAAAACCCACTGTACAGAATTACACTATACAAAAACTGTTATAATTGTGTTAAATAACTAACAAAACGTGACTAAAAGACAGTCGTGACAAGTAATAATTGATTACTTATTAACTATAGTTTATAGGAGTTGACAATTGCCCGAGCTGGATCAAGAAGTGTGGACGGATTGCATAAGCTAGAAAAAAAAGGGATTTCAGGTAGTAACACTTTCTTTCATGCACTATGTGATTATATGTATGTTTGGGATGCCATCTTCTGTAACATGACAGTGCCTAGGGCATATTAGCCTAGTTGTGATCTAAGATCCAGCGATGGTGCACGCGAATGAGCCAGAGTCTAAACAGTTGTTTGGCCTTGGACAATATGTATACAACACGAGTTAGCATCTTACATAACATGGTGCATGACATATTTATTTTCACATCATATATTTTTGATTATATATTACTACTGAGATTCTTTAAATCTCACTATTTCCATAAATGTAAAAAGTTTTAGCAGCAGATAGCAGCTTAAAGGGCAAAACAATGGCTACTGGCGAGCAGGAACTTCAGTGTAAGTTGAAGCTGTCATTAGGTATCTTAGTGTAAATTTTTTGTTCCTTTGAGACTCTGTAAATGTTTATTCTTTTCAAACCCTAAGGGGATTTTATATCAATATTTTTATGCTATTCCTTTGTACCCATGGATCTGCGCATTACTACTTTGAGTAACATCAATAATAAGATAGGGTTTGACATTTTTAGATTATTTCCCCAAATTTATAGAACACATTTTATTTGACGGGCTGAGGCTTCCAATCATTCCATCATACAACACTAACTATACTCTAAATATTAGAGTTAAAGAGAGAGTGTCAAAACTTACCCCTTAATTTTCTTTGTTGGCCAAGATTTTCTTCTCCTCTTTAGCCCTTTGGTTCTATCCTCAAAAGCCCTAATTTACCTTACCCTTGTCTTGCCCTTTTTCTCGGATTTTTTATAATATGATAGGATGCTCAATTATCATTTTACTAGAGGGGCATTATGGTCTTCTAACAATATTCAGAAATCCCTAAAAAGGCCTCTAGACCTTATCAGGGATTTGATAAAAGTGCAGGCCTAACTCCAGATTTAGGTATTTCAAATATATTTAAATGGTATTCTCCCTAGTATTAATTACTTAGTTACTAGATGACTTTAAAGCTCTATATAAAAGGGTCTTAGTCTATGGGTTAATTGTGTGAAAGATTATTAATCTCTACCAATGTAAAAGGAAAATGGTAACTTGGATCTCTCCCTAAAGAGAGAAGTCTCTCTCAAGTATTTCCCAAAGTGGAATTAGTTCATCACCCTTAAATGAGGGATAATTATGATAAACTCAAGTGGGTTCCAATGATTATATGAGCATATTGCTTTTCTATAAATAATACATTATTCTTAATTTTTCTACATGGTAATAATATTTTTCTCCAATCACTTTGTTTAACAATAAAAGATTCCAATCATAATAGGTCAGAAGCTACACAATTCAACTTGAACATTACTTGAATATAATTGGCTCTTTTAAGTAGTTGAATATTTCCTAACTGTTAAGGTTCATTCACAATTATTGTCTTTGTGAATGTGTTAGTGACGTAACCTCTCACAGCCAAATTCAATGTCACAAAAAAAATGAATTAGGAAGGGTTTTGTGTAATGATTTTTAAACTCCAAGAGCGTGAATGCAGATTTTTACTATATTCAAAATTAATAAAGAAATTTTTTATTAAAAAAGAAAAGTCAATTCCAAAAGCTCAAAATCTCATGAATCATGGTGCACTCAATTATGTTATGATACATTACAATTTTTTTTCTAAATTATATAAAACCTCCTGAAATTTGGGTTAGTTGTATATAACCATCTTTATATTTTAAAGTTTAAATTTAAATCCCTGACCTTTCCTTTTTTAACTATTAACTCCTACCGTTAAATGACCGTTATCTTGTTAATAAAAATAGTCACATCAAGTTATGAGATAATATATGTCATCCTAGGTGGGATCCTATATAAATTACTAATTTGATAAAACCCCTGAAATTTGAACAGTTCTAGATAACCTCCTTGAACTTTGATCAGTTAAAAATAACCCCCTTGATATTTTAAAATTTAAATTTAACTCTCTTAAAATTTTGATTTATAATAAATAAACCTCATGTTGTTACTTTAATCATTTTACTAAATTTGTTAAGTTTTTTTATTATCATTTGTCAATTAAAATGGTTTTCTTGTATGGAAAAAACTAGAAGAATAATATTTAAAAAAATAAAAATAAAAATTGCATAAGTTGTATAACATTTACTTATTTTCTTGAGTTAATTGAGCATTGATAATATAAAATTGTTACAATTTATGTTAAATATATTTTTGAAATAATTGAACATTGATAGTTTAAATATCACATTTTTGTTGGAGGATAGTTATTTCCCTCATTAATTTTTTTATTAGTAATGCATATTTTTTCTTGAATTAGAGGTTCAACATTTATTTTATATTTTTATAGATATTATTCTTCTAGTTTTTGTCACACAAAATAACTATTTTAATTTACAAATGATAATAAAATTTTTAATAAATTTATTAAAATGATAGAAAGAAACAGTATTTAGTTTAATATTATAAATCAAATTTTTAAGGGAATTAAATCTAAATTTTAAAATGTCAAGAGGTTATTTGTAATTAATCAAAGTTTAAAAACTCTCTGTAACTGCTCAAAGTATTTAGGTGGTATTATGAAATTAGTAATTTATACAAGATGCCATGTAAAATGACACGTGTCATCTCATAATCTAACGTGGCATTTTTCAGTAAAAACATAATGGTCACTTAATGAAAAAATGTTAATAGTTAAAAAAAAAAGAAAGGCCAGGGGTTAAATTTAAATTTTAAAATATGAGGAGGTTATATGTAACTGACTCAAAGTTTAGAGAGCTTTTGTATAATTTAGCCTAAAAAGTCAAATGTTATTCATATAAAAAGAAAATCAATACGTTGGCAAAAAAAAAGATAATCAGTACAAAAAGGACCATAAACCGTACATGTCAACCTGGAAAGTGAAGCAAGAGTCAAGAAAGTTCTTGAAATGCATGTTTAAAAGCTACAATAAATAAACCCTATTGAAAATAAAAACAATTAAGACAGTAATTCAAGTCCATGAAGATGTAATTTGATGATGGAATGACTACTCCGTTTGGAGGGAGGAAAAGTTTGCTGAGACACAATTTAGAGTTACTGCTTCGGAGTGTTAGAAAATAAATGAGAAATGAAGATTCAAGATAAGGCAATTCTGAAGCACCTAAAACCAAAATAATTTGCTGTTGTTGAATTCCTCTATTTCATGTCTATCAATTATTGTCTCTGATATCCGATGCATAACTTACAAAAGTTTTGGCCCTTTTCTTTGAATTTTTTTAATTAAAAAAAACAATCTGCCCAACTAATAGAAGAGCGTTATATAACAAACATGAAGAGTTCATGGTGCATTCTACCATTATCATCATCATCATCACTTAGACCTAACACGAGGTGCTAAATATCTACTCACTTGATTTTAAATATAAGATATAGTTTTTTTGTCAATTTTTTTTTTCTAACTTGTCTCTGTTGACACTTCCAATAATAATCAAATAAAAGAGGAATGAGGGAATTATACAAGATAATTAGAGTATTTTAAAAATATAAATAATATTTACTAACTTAAATAACTTTATTAATCAAATTGAATCAAATAAATATGCTTTATATTAAGGAATGAAGGAAATAATAAATTTATCTTATTTGACATGTCATATTATACTCCCTTTCTATTGATAAGGAACTATATCTCTTATTGTTCGGTTCTTCATGTAAGGAACAAATCTTGTTTCCTCAAATTTTAAACTAGTATTTTCATTTTTACCTCCATTAAATATATATCACTCATTATCTTTCTATAATAAATATTCACCCATTATCTCTCATATACTCTCTATATAAATAATGGTACAATTGAAAAGAAAAATATATATCTTACATATTTTTTGTGTTTAACTACTCCTTCCGGTCTTTTTTATACATAACAAATGCTTAAATCAGACGGCTCAAAATGTTAGTTAAAAGCAATAGATATATCAAATTTATACTATTCTTTCCAATTATACCATTCTTTATAAAGAAAGTACATAAGAGATAATTGGTGAAAATTTATTGCAGAGAGATAATAAGCAGCATATATTTAATAGGGGTAAAAATAGAAAAACTAGTTTAAAATTTCAGACAAAAGTGATTTATTACTTATATTAAGGACCATTCCTATAAAAGAGAATGTTACTTATAAAAATGAATGGAGTGACTAACATTTTGAACTACTTGATTTTAATGGTTTTTCCGTTTGGTTTGTCAATTGAAAGGACAATATTACCCCTTTTTAACCTTATGGGGCAATAATTTGTGAAAAATCTTGGGGTATTTTTGTCATTTTAACTCATACAAAAACAAGAGCTCACAATTGAAATTTTATCTATATTGGATATTGATTAAATACAAAGGCCAAACTCAATTTTTTTTGAAGTAATAGCTTATTTGGAATAGCGATTAGAACCTTTAAAAGTAGATTTTCAATCATTATTTATGATATATAAGGTAGATACCACTCTGGTCCTATATATTTATAAGTCCTTTTTTACCATAAAATTGATCTTTAAGTCCAGTTTTAGTATAGTAAATGAGATTGTGATAATTTTATCCATATTTATTGTATTAATAAAAAAAATAATTTAAGATAAATAGAGTCGAAAGAGTTGTAAAGTGCTCATTCATACATGATGGCAGAGTTAAAAATTTATCCTATAATTATTAAGTTAACTACCTCTCTTTAATACATAAGATTTAATCACAAAAGACTAACCAAAATAATATATTAAATAAATTTTATCTTAATTCAGATAAATAAACATTTTTAATGTCCAAACATGATGCCAAACAATGCCTAGGACCGAACTAACTCACTTCCTCATTTCTACACTCTTTCATCAAGCTTCGGCTTCTCACTATCCTGAGGTTTCAATTTGATTCATTCGGTAAAGCGAAGAAGTATTGAAGCATCGCACATGCTTCTCTTTCATTCTGATAGATCCCAATATGCTTTCTCCTGCTTCTGCAAGGTACTCCTCCAAATTTCCTCTTTTTAGCGGTTGTACCTTCTTTCTCTTTTCCCCTTCTTCCCTCTCCCTGAAATGTTATCTTCATTCCCAGTCCCCAAATTCCAACAGCCTCAATGACGCTATTGCTTCTGTCAATCGCGTGCTAAACATGCGTCCTCCACCAATTAAGCTAATGAGTCATACAATGAAATTGTGGGAAAAAGTGATTGAACACAGATTAAGGTTGGAGACGGATATCGCTGAAAACCAATTTGGATTCATACCATGAAGGTCTACAACAAAAGCAATTTATTTATTAAGGGGGCTAATGGAAAAGTATAGGAGCAAAGGAAGAGATTTGCATATGGTCTTCATTGATTTGGAAAAAGCGTATGACAGGGTGCCAAGAGATGTACTTTGGAAAGCCTTGGAAAAGAAGGGGTGATGGTTGTATATATTTAAGCCATTCAAGACATGTATGAGGGGGTTACAACCAATGTTAGAACGCCTGGAGGTGTTACAAAGGACTTTCCTATAAGGATTGGACTACATCATGGATCAACGTTGAGTCCTTATTTATTCAACCTAGTGATATATGTTCTAACTGAGCCTATAAAAGAGGAGATCCCTACATGCATGTTTTTTGCGGATGATATAGTTCTGTTGGCTGAATCCAGAGAAGATATTAATTCTAAACTTGAGATATGGAGACGGACTTTGGAATTGAGGGGCTTTCCTCTTAGTAGGAATAAAACTGAATATATGTATTGCAAGTTTGATAAAGGATAAAGCCAAAGGGAAGTAGAAGTTAAATTGGGAGGGCAAGTCATCCAAAAAGTGACAAAATTTAGATATTTGGGATCAATTATACAACAAGATGGTGAAATTGATGGAGATATCGATCACTGAATTCAGACCGGATGGTATAAATGGAGAAAAGCTACTTGAGTTATTTGTGATCGTAAAGTACCTAATAAGGTAAAAGGAAAGTTCTATCGCATTGCTATAAGACCAGCAATGCTATATGATTGTGACTTTTGGGCTTTAAAGGGATAATATGAGCATAAAATAGGAGTCGCTGAGATGAGGATGTTGAGATGGATGAATGGTAATATAAGAAAAGACAAGATTCGTAATACTCATATACGTGAATGAGTGGGAGTGGCCCCTATTGAAGAAAAAATGGTAGAAAATCATTTAAGGTGGTTTGGACATGTTTAGCGTAGGCTTTTGAATGCTCCGGTGAGAAGGGTGTATCAAGCAGAATGGAGTCCTATTAGACAAGGTCGAGGAAGGCCGAAACGAACACTCAATGAGGTCATAGAGAGAGACCTTCTAATTAATAATATATTGAAATCTATAGTTTTGGACAGAGCACAATGACATCGTGCGATCCATGTAGCCGACCCCACCTAGTGGGATAAAGGATTTGTTGTTATTGTTGTTGTTGCATGTCTATACCACTCCAACCCTAGTTATCACACTCCTTGAATTTGGCAAGCCGTTAATCTGTTAGAATATCAGAATTAATATAAGATTAGTGTAACTAATCAGATTTGTATTATATTCGTTAGAATATTGACAGCTGTTGCTTTACTATAGTATACGTGTGTAGTGCTCTTTACTTCACGTGTTCTGTTATGATTTTGTACATTCCGGGGATCACTCAATTGTTGTAATTGTCTTACTATATAAAGATACCAATAGGGCTTGAGTAATTTACCTAAGCCATTATTCATTTCTCTTGCTGTCTTTCTTGGTATCAGAGAGGTGAAAGACAAAAATGTCTGTCTCATCTATTGTTGCGTCTGTTGAGTCCTCTAGCACTAGAGCATTTCATACGTCGGCCTCCAAAACCTACTCTCTTTTTCATTCTTTAATTCAAACTACCTCTATCAAGTTGGATAGATGTAATTTCCTTGTGTAGGATTTGGTCGTTCTACCTTTAATCGAAGGAAATCATTTCAAATCACATGTTGACGGAACTGAACAAGCACCACCTCATTTTCTTTCAGAAGGAGCTGAGAAGATTTCAAACCCAGCATATGATGAATGGTTTGCAACATATAGGATGTTGGTGGGATGGCTGCGTAACACCATGACCCAAGATATAGGAGCCCAACTACTTTATTGCCTTACATGTGCTTCCAATCCAGATATAAAGATAGTCATAAACCCTTCACCCAGATTGAGTTGCTAGCTGATGTTATTAAGACACCTAGAATAATTTTCCAGCTGTTAAACCCCTTAACACTTTTGATATTTGCAGAGTAATAAATGCATAGTTCAGAGGGCACACAGAATTAGCGAAAATATACTGATAATAAGTGATTGTTTATATTACAGACAATTCCCACAGGGTTTGAAAAATATAAACAAAGTCCAAAAGAAATAAATTTCACAACTGAAGATAACCAACTACACTCCTGCTAGATCCGAACCTTCAATCACCGGTAATCACAGTTTTGCCCTTAGAGCCACTACCTTCTGTTGGAATATTTCTAAATATTGAAAAAGGGTGAGATTCGAATGAATTTCAGTACTAACATACAATCCGACATATAAAATGTGAAAATAAATATGCAATGCACCATGTTATGTAAGATGAAAATGCTGTGTATACACTGTCCGAGGACAAACAACTGTTTGCAACCCCAGCTTAATTTTGCGCCTCCGTTGGGTCTCAGACCACAACCAAGCTAATATGCGTGTCCCAAACACTGTGCTCATATTACAGAAAATGGCATACACAACATATAAATAATCACATAGTGTATGAAAGAAAGAGTTACAACCTTGGTTCTTTTTCAGTCCAACTTTTATTCAAAACTTTTAATCTGGCTAGGGCTATTACCAATTCCTATAAATTAAAGTTAACAAGTAATTGGTTATTACTTGCATTGCTACTTCCTTTAATCATATTCTGTTAGTTATCTCAGTTTCAGTGGTTTTTGCATAGTATAATTCTCCACAATACAACTTTTACTATTTTTCATAAACTAGCAGATTTTTCAGTCAAGTTTAAAAAATCATAATTAATTCTAGGAAATTCTAAATTGACTGGTTCCAAAGCCTATGTGAAGATATTTAAATGAATTTTCATATAAAAATACTTAGATTTGACCAGTATCAACAAATATTTCCCAAAAATACCTCAAACGTCCCCTACTCCAAATTTCCTTTCAGAAATAGACTCAACTTTGAAAATTCATATCTCCTAATTTACAAGCTCAAAATTATGATCCACCTATTAAATTAAAGCTCATAATGTTTATTATAAATATGGAAAGTTTCATAATTTTTGGTAAATGTTTGTGTTTCTAAAATTTCGCCACCAGCAATCTGCCTTCCAAAAATATAATTTGACAGCAACTAACTTCAAAAATTCATATCTCTTAATATACTGATCCAAATAATACATATTATATATCAAATTAAAGCTCTATACTTCGAATTTATTTCTCTAAAGTTTCATAATTTTTGGACCAATTTTGACTAATGAAAAGAATTTTATAATCAAACTGATTCTAGAAAAACTAACTGAACAACATCTCCACTTAATTTCTAAAAATTATTGATTTATACAAAATCATCCAAAAATTACAACAACATGTATTCCCATACAATTTTTTATGTAGAATCTATTGGTAATATCAAAATTACTAAATTCTTACTCCATATATCAACACCCTATTCCAATCAGAAATGATAGCAACTTATTTTCAGAATCACACAACTTACAATAACTATAAATCCTCATAAACAACCCGAACCAACTGAATAACATTGGAAAGAGATAAAGAAGACTCACCTAAATAATATTCAAGACTTGCATATACTTCTCCTTCTTCCTCTTCTCCGACAACTACTATCACCTTCGTCTTCCTTCTCTCTTACTCACGTTCTTCTCTCTTTCTCTATATTTTCTATTTCTCTTCTCTTCTATGTTACTTGACTGAATGGAATGGGAAAATGGGAAGTGTGTGTGTTGCCTTGTATTTATAATGGGAGGGTGTGTGTTTGTTTATTAAATAAATGTGTGTGTGCCATGTGGTGTTTATTTTAATGGTTGTGTGTGTAGTGTGGGAAGTGTGTGCCATGAGTGATGTGTGAAGAGCATGTGAAGCAAGTGTGCCATGTGAAGCATGGGTGGCATGGGAAGCATGGAAAGTGTGGGTGTATTTTTAATATTAAATATATATGTATATTTTTATCCTATTAATTATACACAATAGGTCTTAAATTTTCCTCTTGTTTAATTTATGATTCCTTAAATTTTCTAGGTTTTATAATTTGGCTTACTATCTAACTTTCAATCCTTAGCTTTAAAATAATTTTTTAAAAATTCTCACGTCAAATTATAATCATTATCTATTATTCCTTAAATTTACGGAAAAATAAACCTTTAATTCTTAAAATAAATTTAGGGATATTACACCGTCACTTTTGACCATTACTGTAACAACTTACCATGAGCCATGTCTCATTAGCATGTAATTCACTTAATATTTCTAACCGTCTAATTCTTACGTTATTTAATCATCAAACTCACATTCTTACTTTGATACGTGTTTGTTAGATGTTGTTGGACTTGTCAAAGCTGCATTTAGTATGACTGATGTACGTGTTGATGGAGAAACACTATTCCAATTCAACTTTGAGATAATGGACGAGTGGTATGGGTTTAAAATACATTTCCTCATTCCAGACCTTAATAAGTAGCTGGCTGGAATTATAAAAGGGAAAATGGTTAAAAAATATTTTTTACATAAATTAATTACTAAATGGTACTAATGTGCAAGTAAATATCCATTATGTGTAATCAGCATCCACATATGTAAAAAGCATCCCTGCGAAAGTGTAAACATCATCCCTTGTGTGCAAAATATCATCATTCGTGTACAACATATCATCCGTCTGTGTGCAACATACCACCCACCGTGTGCAATGATAACAATGAGCAATTAATTTACTTACAAGATTTTTTTAACAACTCTCCCATTATAAAAAAACAGGTGGTCATTGGCGGTAAATTGCAATTTGAAATCACTTTTTTCATTCCAGTGAATGCCAGATATATATTCATCCTAACTTTTTTCATATATATTTGGTACTAGATGTGGAAAAAAGTTGGGATATCAGTTTATATTAAAGGGTGAAATTATAAAAATAGTAATAATATTTTACACTTTCCAATAGACTTGTGAAGAGAGAAAAAATTAAAAAAATAGTCTATTAAAATTTTAAAATTGTCAAAAAAAAATCATGTAGGACTATTTTGTAATAATTTTTAATTATGGACTTGTCAATGGACGCTCATGGATTTGCCAACGGGTGCCTCTGAACTTGTCAATAGAAGCCCTTGGACCTATCAATAATGCGCCCATGAACTTGTTAAGGATACTCATAGATTTTTCAGCTGAATTGGAATTTATTATAAAAAATTCTATGAGACTTTTTGACTATTTTAATATTTTAATTAACTATTTTTTTCTTTTTTCTCTTATGCAGAATCTAAATATAATTTTTCCAATTATCTCTTGTTGAGCGAAAAATTAGATATAATTAATTAAAAAAAATTTTCCCTCCCGTTAATTAGGACTACCGCCTGTTTCTTCCTTGCATTGTGGGTCCCACAATGTATCCAGCTGGCTTGTTTTTTTTTTTTTGACCTGGGCTGGCTTGGGGTGGTTCAGACATGGCACAATGAGTCCCTTGAAATCTCTCATCAAAATGCTAAAAAATCTCTCCTCTTTTTTCTCTCTCCCTCCCCATCTATTAGAAAAGACGAAGTCCAATCCCTTATCAAACATTCGATTCGATTCGATTCTGTGACGGATTCATACACAGCACCTTATGCGGTGATGCCAGATCCCTTTCCATTAGAGCAATCTTACCCAATGTCTCCGCCGCTGCCTTTCTGATCATCCAATCCTCGTTACTCAAATTCAACAAGACAAGGCACCGACCAATTCAACACTGCGTGATTCGACGCACCACCAACACCACCAACAACGCCGCCTTCGCTTTGCTTCCGAACCAGCAATTTGGACAAGGAATGAATCTCTCACTCTCTCTGTGTTTGTATTCTTGGTTTTTACAAAAGCTGAATGAAGAAGAAAGATAAGAGACCTCCGGAGGGAGGGAGGAGAGAGTGAGAGAGTATGAGTTGGATGATGGGATTGGGCAGTCAAAATTTCATCCTATCCAGCTGGACTGTCAAGTCAAGTGCACAACACATGCCTGCTAGACTCATTATGTGACCCAAAATGCAAAAAAGAAACGGATGTCAGTCATAATTAACGGGAGTGAGAATTTTGCTCCCTTTTTAAATGATTAGATGTCTATTTTTACACCTAATGAAAAATAATTTTATTATGTGTTTAAAGTGTAAAATATTATTATTATTATTATTTTTTCACACAGTAAAAAATCTGGGTTGAACAGCTAATAAAGTTTCATAACGTTTATGGGTGTGTTTGGATGAGCGGTGGAAAAGTAGCTTATTTAAAAAGTGGCTTATAGAAAAAGTCAGATTATGTAAGTGATTTGTGTTTGGATTGACGATTGAATAAGTGTTTTTTATGAAAATGAAGGGTGTTTGGATGAACTTTTCATAAGTGACTTTTGTGATATTTAAAAGAAAAAATTGTAAAATTTATTGAAAGTGATTTAATAAATGTTGACAATTTGACAATAATAATATATAATCAAATTATAATAAAAATGCCAATAAATTAGAAATGATACAAAGTTAAAGTTTTTGATACAGTAAAATATAACAGAACTAATTAGATCTCAGGTCTCGTACGATTCGGTCCCTAATAGTGTCACGAACATGATTCATCTGAGTTGTTAATGTTCGAGGATTATTTGTCGAAGGTGGCTCTTGATCTTGACTATTATCTTCATCAACTAAATTCTCATTTTCTGCATTCCTAAAGTCCTCATCAGTTTGTGAATTTCTTCTAATGAAATTATGTATAGTCATTGTGGCACAGACAATGCGGACTTGCGTCTGGAAGCTGTACTTACGCATTTTTTGTAAGATTTCGAACCTATTTTTCCATACTCCAAAAGTTATTTCTATGGTACACCTCAGACTTGAATGATAAAAATTGAAGGCCTCATTAGGATTCCGAAACCCCTATTGATTCCTGAATTCTGGGAGGTGGTAACGTTCACATTTGTATGGACCAAGAAACCCAACCGATGTAGGGTAGCCAGAATCGACTAAATAATATTTTCCTAACATGTGTTAAAATCATTGTAAATGTGAGATTATTTTCATAGTGAAATAAAGACAAAGAAATGTAATTAAAGTATACAAAAACACACCTTGTGGTGGACGTGGGAAATTCATGGCTGGATTTGATAGAGCAGAGTCAAACACAAGAGCATCGTGTGCTGAACCTTCACATCCTGCTCACACGAATGTAAAGCACATATCCTAATCACAAACAGCCATAACATTCTGTGTGGGATATCCCTTTCTCCCAATAAATCTATCTCGGCCCGGTCCAGTTATCACACACTTGATGTGAGTACCATTTATAGCACCAATGGTGTTCTCGAAATATGGGTAATATCGGTTATCGTTCCTTATTTTTGGATGACATTCACGAAATTCAGGATCAAGCGGCCTGATAATTTCTGTTGCAAGATTAAGGAAGGCATCCAAAACTATGTGAAGAAGCCTACTAATAGTTTCACCTGAATGTTGAAATATTTGTTGTGCCAACCTATTTCCTACTCCGTGTCCGATAGTGAGTAAAAATATTGCAACCATTTCTTCGATACTTACATTCCTAGATTCTCTTAACCCATGCTCACTCAACTTATTGCATAAGTTGTAGAATACATGTTTTTCCATTCTAAAAATTTTGTGACACTCTGAACTTTCACTTGCCAAATTTGTTGCACCCAGTGGTGACCTGTTTGCATACTTGTTCTACGCGGTTGTCTACACACATATGGTTCAAAATATTGACAAAGCAATGCGCATAATTGTGCATACATAGATATATCAGCATCAAGAATTGAAGCATCGCCATAATCTTCGTCTTCCTCCATCCCTTGCAACCTGCTTTGGTTGTTACGATTAGCCATTGACGTACCTATGATTGTGGTTAAATTGAGGTGTGAGTAGGATAATTAAGAAGCATAATATTACCATAAAAAATAGCAACTACATCAAACCCTTCTAAACGACAAGTCAATTAAGCCGAAATATATATAAAAAAACTAAGATCATCTTAAGTTAATCATCCACACATCAAGTACAATTGGAGCTACTGCTCCTGTATGATATAATGCAACCACTCAAACAAGTACTCAGGGTCTCCTTTCAATGTCACGAAAAATTCCCGACGTGCCTTGCTCTCCAGAGCCTTCATACACCGGACTCCAAATGCTCTGTCACGCTTGAATTCATCAAAGGACATTAGATATTTCATTACCTCTCCGATGCTAGACTCTTCAGTCTCTGTTAAGGCCGCTGCTCTATCCACAGTCACATTAGCAATAGTACTAATAGCATCAGCTATTTTGTTCACAGCCGTCACTTTTTGTTTTTTGCTCTTACTAGACCCTTCACCTCTCTTCCGTTTCTGTAGGTATGAAAATGCATTGGGACTAGCATCTGATAGCGTTGATGTGGCTAATCCGATGCTGGCCATTTCATTTGTTACTCATGTACTAAGTGCAGGGTCAGCACCGAAATGCTCATCCTCGCTGTCACCAGAGCCTTCTTCTTCATCCACCGCAGGTCTGTACACATCGTTCCCCTCTTCCTGATTGGTCTGAGGTTGTGTCGAACAGGGTGAGAACATATCATCTCCAGTGGCCATAACATCCTTAAATATAATTCTTAGTTCTCTTTCAAACTTGAGGCCTGATCGCATAAATTTCTTGTACCCTGACTTAACCTGCATGCATCCAGCTAAGCGAAATCAATTTTTTAATTAAAAAGCAACACTTTAGTCAACAAACATATCATGTTATTATGAATAAACTCGAGTAATTATAGTCAGTTCAGACCTGTAATTTCTCAGTCCACTAAGCGTCGGTTGCTGTGACCCTATTGTTTACGGGGTCAAAGCCCACACCAGTCTCTTTCAATAACGAATCCCAGAGCTTGAAATCCTTCTTTAATATGTCTAACCTATTCTTCAACTATTTCCGGTCATATGATTTACCCGTCTTCTCATTGAACATTGAGACTATGTTCTTTCACCCTTCTTTCGTAAATGCCAACCCAGTCCGTTCTTTTTTATAAACTTAATCAAGGCATGCGTGGATGAAAATCCCAGTAGTCTCGTCATCCCAGACTGCTTTGTTATCCATTTTTGGCTATGACAAAGTATCACACCTACTCTATTAATGTTTCCTAAATTATGAACAAAAAAGGTACAAAAGATCCAGGAAAATAAAATGAACATACCCCTTCCAATCACATATTTTGTATTACGCAGTCTTAGCCATAAATATCAATATATTAGCTGAAACCTCTTAGTGTTACTTATGGATGAGATCCTAAATAAATTTATTACCCCTTCAATTTGCAATATTTCATAACTCCATATACACTTCAACCAAGCACATATCAATCTTATGAACTATAAATTGTCTTATTCTCATGAGCCTAAGCCTACCTCATCTAAACTTTTATTTATTTAAGTCAAAAAAGAGTATTTTTCCTCATAAAACTCAATCCATTACAATAACAAACACATGGGAGACACTGCTATGTGCTTCGTTTTCTCACTCTTCTGGTCTCCTAAACCATCCGGGACAATTAATTTCATGCATAAACAAAGAAGATGCTAATAAAGTTAATGAAACTAAAACATGCACCAGAAGAGATTAGACAGAGTGTATCATTCTTTTATATGGAGATGCATTTCATTAGCTAAAACTAAGCTGCAGACACTGCCCATCTCATTTTAATACCTATTCACAATCGAGAATAACACAAACAACACAAACAAACAGAACGTCAGGTCCCATTTCATTCCATGATCAAAATCCCATTTCACTGATCAATTAACACAAACAAACAGAACGTCAGGTCCCATTTCATTCCATGATCAAAATCTCATTTCACTGATCAATTAACACAAACAAACAGAGCAACATAAAACACACACCGAGAATAACACACCGAAAGAAACAGGGCAACACATGCGACTCCAAACATACCATCAGAAACAGAGCAACACATGGCTAACATGCCTGCAGACACATGCTCATCCTCATCAGAACAATATTAGAACTAATTGAAAACCATACCTCACCGAGAAGCAGAGTAGTGTGTCGACAAGCAAGAGACCACGGGAAGAGGGATGAGAGACTAAGATCTACAAGGCCAAGAGCAATGTGACCGGGAAAACGCCAGCAGGAACAGATCGGCCTCCTTTCCACCGTTGGCACTGAAACCCGATAGGCGACCAACCGTTAAACACCCTGCAGGCCCTTAAAGAACCGCCACTGACGGCGCCGACCAATACCCACACCTGGAGACTGAAGATAATTGAGGATCTAAACCCTAGAATCCATTTAAATGGCGACCGACGGAAAACCATCAACGTCATGGCCGAAAATTTTTCAGTTTCTTCTTCCGCCATGGACATGGCCGGCGAAGAAGAAGACAACAGAGGAACATAGATCAATGAAAGGAAAGCCGACAATTACCTGTTATGGACGCCCACCGACGGAAAAGTAGGGAAGGAAGAGCCGAGATTTCCTTCAGACTTGTCAGTCTTCTTCGGTCCAAACGCAACACGGCCAGATGAGAACGAAGATGCAACGGGAGAGAGAGAAAGAGAGAAAAGTTCTGAGCAGCATTTATTACTGAGATAACGGTAATAAATTCCAACCTAAAGCTATTAGAGGCAGCTTTTGAAATAAGCAGCTTTTCCTTCCCTAAGCTCACTGGGCTCAACGTTGAAACAAACACTTGTACAGTGCGAATCGGGCTTTTTGTAATCCAATTGGGCTTATATAAGGGCTAAACGCCCAAACAAACATGCCCTATGAAATATTGAGCTTGTTTGTTATCACTTATCTGAATCAGGTTTATTATATAAGCCTGATTCACGTAAATTGAGACAAATCTCCTCCATATATTTATCTCGTAGACCGTAAAAGCACCTCGTAGACCGTGAATTACAATTCATAAGCACTTATGAAATTTTCATAAGCTATTCCAAACAGGCTCATTATCATGGTTCTCCACACACAAAAAACTGATAAGCTAATTACCTTTATCATTTTTCAATATTTGGAGGCATATAGAAATTATAGCTGGCCCAGATTCAACTCTTATAAGTCAAGTAAGATTTGCTGGTTTGGAATAATGATTAGAGTCTTTAAGAGTAACTTTTCAATCGTGATTAACAGTATACGAAGTAAATATGTGAGAGGAGTGTTATCTCGACTTATATATATAAATATTTATAAACCGTTCAATCACCCAACCAACCATATTTGATTGTGGAAGTAATTATCCATTAAGGAGGAAGTAGCCTAGAGTTATGTGCAAATCAAGCATATCTATGGAAACCTTTTCTTTCTTTCTTTTGCATATTTAAATTTTTTAACTTGTATGGTTTTTAGTCCTACGCTTCTTCCTTTTTATAAAACGACAATATGAAACTTATCTTCCGTTTAGGTTTTCAGAGGTACCTGTTACAAAATAATTATTTCAATTCTAACTTGCCATGAGGATTATCATATAAATATATCTTTAAAAATAAGGAATAAACTCACAAGTATGGTTGAAAAGGCAGCGTTGGAGTATTGTTGAGAAGGCATTAACATTAGCATTACTACTATAGACAAGCAGTGCAATTGTAACAGAGAGTGTTATTGAGAAATCAGCTAAAAGGGGATGGACTCGTGCCACATACTGGTAGTAAACAGAGTTGAATTTTTTGCCTCTCTATTTAAGAAGCGTTACCATTTAAGAAGCGTTACCAAGGAAGACAACGTTGTATTCATGCGACTGCTTCAAACACCTTGTCTTCCATAAAAACTCTTCTGAGTCTACAAAATTATGGTGTTACCCTCTGAACCATTGATCAGGTAATTTAGTTTGTACTCCCCAAAAAAGTCATGACACTTTTGCCTAAGAATAAAGGGAAAAAAAGAATACTACTTATATACTTTTCCTGCCATAAGAATCCGTATTTAACTATTGTTGTCATTCTAACATTATGTAACAGTCACACAAACAATCACTAAATAATAAATAATGTACTGAACTCAATAATATTAAACAATTTCTAATGAAAATCCTGAACTCAATACATTTAGTAGGTTTACTGTATAAGAGAAAACAATAAAACTTCAGTACAATAGAAATTAGAAGAGCACAGAGTAAGAGCAGGAGAAGAGGAGAGAAATGAAGCTCAAAGGTATCTTAATCTTCCATTAATGGAGGATTGGAGCGCTGCGTGAAAAAGGGAAAGACGAAGCAACAGAGGAAATGCCATGGGTTTGGGGGAAATATGTTAAGGGGAAGCGGGCCCCACTTTTGTTTTTTATTATCAATCTATTCTTTTTTTGTCCTTTCCTTTCTTTTATTATCCATTTTCTTTGTTTGTTTGTTTTTTTTAGGCCAATGATTACCCCTTTTTTTTTTTAAATTACTCTTAGGTTCATATTTTAGCCTTAAGAAATATCACTAGATTAGTAGGGGTTGAGTTATCTATATTATATTAGTATAAAATAGCTTTTTTTGACCGGTTATTTTAGATAAGGTCTAAAAAGTATGACCAATGGCAATTTGTAATTATAAAGAAATTTTTGAGTCAAGTTCTTAAAATATGTGATTTAAAATATATTATTTAAAATGATTATTCAAACAACCGGTATAAAAAATAAAATTAATTAAAATTTTGAAAATTTTTAGACCGGTTATCACTAATAGCCGATCTAAAAGATAAAAAATTTTAAACCAGTTGTTGATTATAATCGATCTAAAAGATGAAGAATTAAAATTTTTTTTCTTTTTAAGACCGGCTATTAGTGACAACCGGTCTAAAAGGTGAAACTTTTTAGACTGGTTATTCATGGCAACCGGTCTAAAATATTGATTCAAGACCGGTTTTTTGTATAACCGGTCTTAAAGATGTTTCAGCGCCCTAAATTTTTAATCTCCTTTTCTTCACGCCCAGAGCTTTTTGTATCTGAAAGTCTTCAAGGTCGATTACTCTGTGAGCTTCGGTGGGTTTCTTCTTAACTCCGTCATCCCTCTTTTTCTCTGAATGTAAAGTTCCTCTCTTCCTTTGTCGCTTGTAACTCCTTTGTCGTTACCAATGTCGCTCCTGTCTTCCTCTGTCGCTTATCGCTCCTCCGTTGTCACTATAAAGGAAGAAGGCAATGGAGCCCTACAAGAAGCCATAGATTATAGTCCGGGTGAGTGTTCCAAATCCCTTTCATATTTTAATTGTTTTGGGTGCTAATATTTGGGAATTGGAGAAATTTCTGAATCCCCTATTCTTCGCGTCTAATAGAGCTCTTTGTATCTGAAACAATCTTCAAGCTCGATTACTCTATGAGCTTCGGTGGGTCTTCTTCTCAACTCCCTCGTCCCTCGTTCTCTCTGAATGTGAAGCTCCTCTCTTCCTTTGTCGAACATAGCTCCTCTATCGTTACCAACGTTGCTCCTCTCTTCCTCTATCGCTCGTCGCTTCTCTGTTGTCACTGGAAAGAAGGTAATGTTACATTACTGAATAATGCTCTGGTCCGTGTTTTATTCTTTGAAACCTGCAAAATTTGACTATGGTATAATGCTTTAGTCCTGTTTCACACTTGAAATATATGTTAGTTGATGTTTAAGTATAGTAACAAGTGTAAACATAATGAATAAGTGACATTTAACCATATTCAGATTGATACCTGTAATTCATTCTGCTTCAGTTACTGTCAAACTCGAGTTCCTCATGTGATTTTCAAAGGTTCCAACTCGAGTTTTCATCAGAAACTCAAGTTCTCAGTATTGTCAGCACTTCTTCAGGTTGTCTTTGCCAAGCACTCGCGAGAGTTCATTTGAAAACTCGAGTTCTCATATGTCCAGAACTTAAGTTCTGTCTCCAAACTCGAGTTCTCCCCTGTACTTCAAGTTTCTGCATGATTCTCTGGTTGGAACTTGCAGGAGTTCATTTATAAACTTGAGTTTTCTCTTTACTAGAACTCAAGTTTTGCTACCAAACTCGAGTTCTTTCTGCATTTCCAGCTTCTGAATATTTATCTAGATAAAACTCAAGGAAGTTAAAATGAAAATTCGAGTTTCTTTCTTACCAGGACTCGATTTTTGCTTTCAAACTCGATTTCCCCAGGAGTTGCAAGATTCTGAAAAAGTCTCTAGATAAAACTCGGAGAGTTCAAATGCCAACTCGAGTTCATCTTGGGCCACAACTCTAATACAGCTGTCAAACTCGAGTTCTTCATCAATCAGAACTCGAGTGCATCAGCTATTCTGCAGAACATGAAACTGTCAGTTTGTGAAATACTTTTAACAACCAATTTAACTCAATGTTCTTGATTAAACTTTGTTATTTCTTTACAAAACATTTCATTATCATTTGTTATTATCAAAACATGGATTCTAACAACAACTTGTGGTTTTCATATCTAATTGGGTTTATGTCTCTGTGTAGGACAATTTCTGGGATATGAGTGATATATGTCTGATATTGATACAAGCATGTGATTTGAATGATTGACCTTTGTACTTTTTATTCTATTTGCTTTTATGTAAAACTGAGGAATTTGTCTTCCTTATTCTTTTCTTTAAAACTTGTGGAATTGAAAGTGCACAAAGTTGAGATTTTGCTGCTATCATTATTATCTCAGTAGATTCAAATTGTGTTTTAAAATGCTTGATGATGACGTGTTGATATTTTTGTTGAGAATGTAGGTAGGAAGAATGATGATAATTGTTGACAAATGGAATTGTTGCTTCTGATTGTGTGTGATAATGTGTTGATTTTCAATGATTTATTGTTGTTGCTTCTATGGAATGTGGGGTGTAGGAATGTTGTTGTCATTGCTTTTGATTGTGTGTGATAATGTGTTGTTGCTTTTATGAAATGTGGGATGTCGTTGAAATAGCTGGCTGGGTAAAGTTAATTTTTCATAGAAATATTTTTTAAAAAATAGAAACTTTTTAAATCGGTTGTTAGTACAACTAGTCTAAAAAATACTTTTTAAACTGGTTGTACCAACAATTGGTCTAAAAAGTCATACCTTTTAGACCGGTTGTTATACAGGCGGTCTAAAAAGTATGACATTAAGACCTGTTATTTCAAAAACAGGTCTAAAATGTCGTTCTTTTTAGACCCGTTGTTATACAACCGGTCTAAAAAGTCATTTTTCACTAGTAATTGTATAAAGTTATGATGCATTTATGACTTGTGCGTTTTGACATAAATGTGTTACAAGTAACTAAGTCACCGTTGTTTAAAGTTGTGATATGACTAAGTTAGGTATGATATTTTTTTAGAATACATAAAAAGATTATCCTCAAAATATATGAGAATATTATAAGTGACCGACTATCACAAGCATTTGAATATAATGGTAGTTGTTGTGAGTAGTATCTATTATAAGAATGTGATTAGATTGTCCACATATCTCCAATATCTTCTTATTCCTTCTAGTTCAATTTCAAAGGTGTAGGCTTGCTTAAATGTGTGCACAAATCGGCAATGCCATTGTCAATAAATTTTAGGAGAATTGTCAAGTATATTTTTGTTTGAATAATAATTAAAAATTTACAAGTTATGTGGTACATTACCAAATGTACAATAAGATTCATACTTTATGTATTGTAAAATGATTATCTTGTTTAGTTTTATAAGATGTGTTAACTATAAAAGAGTTAACATTATGATACATCTTTATATTTATTGAACAAGTTGCATCATGGAAGAGTATAAGATTGCTAGGTAGTCATTGATTACTTAGTTCCACCATGTATTACTTGACCTAGTCATTCTTGGAGGCAAGTTACAAGATTTCCAATTAAGGAATTTCATTAGAGGGTTTTGGAATTATTAAATTAATTCAAACTAATTAAGGGTTTTATATGACCATAGAGTCAATGGGTCATAAATATATAAAACATAGATCCTTTAATGAAGAGTATGCTTTTAGAGGAATCAAAAGGACCAAATATCTTATTAGGGATTTAGTGATCTAGATGAGAAATTATTTAAGTGATGAAATTCAAGTTGAAGTTTATTGTCTCAATTTATGGTACTTAAATTATAAGATTTTAGCAAACATTTAAGTGGGAATCGAATAAATATTCCGGGTTTATTGATTAAGTTTTTGACACATTAGGTAAGGATACTATTTGTGATGCATGGAAGGTAATACTAAATCAAAGAGGACTTACCGCTCTGATTTATGTAGTATTCCTTAAATGAACCTTCCCGCCAAATAACATTTGGTTGTGGTCCGAGTGAGAGGTTGTTAGATATTTTATTATTTATGATTACATATTTTATTATTCAATACAAATTATATCTTGATATTATCTTACCATTGTTTTGGATAAAATATCTTCTGATTGTGGCATGTACGTAATTTGGATAGAGATTTGGTTTAGGGTTACTTGCCTAGCAAGTAATAAGCTGTTACAATTCTTGATATGAAGTTATAAATAGTGTAGGCCGAATCTTAGAGCAGTAACGTTGAAATACACTTACTTGCTCTTTAAGGGGGTTCCCTGACGAGTGATGGTTATCTCCAGACTATCATTGTGCCTCATCTTCTTGTTAGAAGAATCATGGGTTATTTTTTTTCTAATCTCCTTTTCTTTTTTACAGCACTCAGATTGTGAAATATAACGTGCATAGTTGTTTTGACTAGAGGTACTACTGATAAAGTCTTCCGCTACTATTTTTAATCTTAGAGTTTATATATTATATATCTAGAATTATTTATGTATTTATTCCAACACACCCGACTCCACATTTCGTACACCGATGATGATGAAGGATCTATTCGTTTAGGTCAGTCAACAATAGCAAAGATATGTGGTCTGTGCATGCAAAGGTTTTGAGGAAGTGGATCTTACAGTCACCGAGGAAGGCACCTCTTTATTATCCTTTCCTTTGTTCCCTGAAAGAGCACTGATTATTTATGATTATGTCTCAGAATTCATTAGCTTTGTTTTTTTTTTCCCTTCAGGAGGTAGCGTTTTGTCACGTCATGTTCTACCACAATGGCATTAGTTTGTCTTTCCTTCTGCTGTTTAGATTTAACCTTTGTGTGTCCACATTTGCAGTTCACTCAATTTAAGCCATTGACTTGTCATTGCTCCCTGGGAACACATTCTATTGAATCCGAGCTTTGTCTTCAACTAATTAATTTTATTCGTCTTATATTACACAATGGATCCTGGCATCGTCACTATCATCTTGAAATGGAATAATAAACGGAATAACCAATTATACCTTGGATTAGTTTTTGAAAAATATTTTTTATGATTTATGAAGTAAATCTGTGAGATGATTTTTGTCTTAATTTACGAAAATAGCTTTTGAAACTACGGTTTGAGACTTACCCAAACACTAACACTATTTTTGAGTGGAGAGAAAATTAGGGGGTAGAAAATAAAATTAAAGATAATCTTATCACTCCTTGTGGGTGGTGGGAGGGATGAAGAAATGTGAGAGCAGAGAGAAAATACATCATTTTTAACTCTTTTTAAATAATTTTCATGTAATGGCAGGAAAAATAATTTCAAATAAAAAATTATCTCCGTCCAATTAAATATCAAGTTCAAATTAAATAAAAATTATCTTTATATTTTAGGAGAAAACCATAATATCAAGCCAAATATATTTCCTTCAAAACAACAATAACCGTGTGGAGGCTAAAATAAAAACAAACATGTCCCGATGATAATAATTTCTTTGGCTCGTGATTTATTATTTTAAAATAAAAAAATTCTTTAATAAACTCAAACTCTTTTTAATGCATTCAAATTTTATAATAATAATGATGTAAATTTAACAGGAATGAATATTATATAAAAATACTAACGGAAAAATGATTATGCTACGTCCTAAGTATAATGTAAAGCATTTGCCAATGGGAAGCTCACATAAGCTGCCATGAAAGAGTTTGAGTTTAATTAATTCTAAATATTAAGACTAAATTTTAAAGGGAGAATTCCAAAAAAATACCATTTAAATTTTAAAATCCTAAATAAGTAATTTAACAATAAAATGATTTGTTAATTGCATTACCATTCTTGTTAATCCCATTAACGAATTTATTAACGGGATTTTAAAGTTTAAAAGGTATTTTTTTGATATTTTCCCAATTTTAAATCCATGTATAATTATAACTGCTCCATCTGGTATTTTAAAATAATTGCATGTTACTACGTAATGAATTAAACAATATATTGTTCTTTTAGCTAGATTCAAGTACCTAAAACATTCACGTTGAATTTTTTCTATTTGTCCCGTCCATTCACAATTATTGTTCTTGTGAATGTGTTAGTAACTCTTAACCTCTAACAACCAAATTCAACGTCGTAAAAAAATGAATCGGGAATGGATTTGTGATATGATTTTTAGAACTCCAAGCGTATGAGTGCAGATTTTTACTATATTCAAGGTAAGTAAAGCAATTTTTTTTTATTGAAAAAGCAAACTTAATTTGAAAAAGCTCAAAATCTCATGGATTATGGTACACTCAATTATGTTATGATGCATTATAAGCTTTTATGATGGATCATCTACAACAAACCATCGATGATATATTATTGTTGTTGTTGTTATTGTCTTAATATACATATTAAACATATAGTAAATTTTATCTTATTTGACATATATCATATTTGATTCACCTGCAGAACACATAAACTTTGATATTCTAATTTAACAATTAAAAATAAGGTTAGAGTATATTTTTGGTTATTTTTATTAGTTTCAAATAAAATTTTAATTCCTTAAATTTATAAAGTACATTTTTAATCTCTAAGTGCTTGTTTGGTAGGGCGATCTTGAATCGGGCTTATTATATAAGCCCGATTCACATAAATCGAGACAAATCTCCTCCACATATTTATCTCGTAGATCATGAAAGCACCTCGTAGACCGTAAAAGCACCTCATAGACCGTAAAAGCTACCTCGTAGACCGTAAAAGTTACTTCGTATTCCGTGAATTACAATTCATAAGCACTTATGAAATTTTCAACCGCTATTTCAAATAAACTCTAAATGTTAATATCATTAATTTTATATAATAAAAAATACTGACTCATCAAACAAAAAATGATCACTATGCGACTCAATGCTTACATTTTAATGCTAATAGGCATACTAGTTGGAATAAAAGGAGGAAAAAAAAAACTTCTAAAATTAAAAAAGAGAGGAAAACCTAGTCACCCAATCTAAGAAATTGCCATTATCTCCTATTACGGTTGATTTCTCTGCCATATGCTTCAAGGCACTCGTAGTACCCAGGTTAATGCCTAAATCCACCTAAGAAGTATATGCAAAAAGAGTAATGTTCTTCTAATTTTTTTTTTAATTTCAATGTGATCTTAAAAATTTTAAAATGTAGTAATTTAATCTTAATTGACTTTATTACGCTGACGTGGCATGTCCATGTGCATCCAACCCATTTTTTTCACACCTCACATTTTCAAGGATGGAAAATTTAAAAAAAAAAAATGTATCCCTCGTATTCTTCTTCCGTCCTCCCCAACCCCGACGGCGGCAGCGCGGAAGCAAAACTACAGCAAGATCGAAAAATTGTCGCCGGCCAATGAGAAAGTCAGAAAGTCCTAGCTCACTTGCTCAGTTTCTAGTTTTCATCACGCTTTGGCTTCACACTCTTCAAGCTTCAATTTGATTCATTCGGCGAAGTGAAGAAGCATTGAAGCATCGCAGATACTCCTCTTTCAATTTCATTCTTCCCAGTATGCTTTCTTCTGCTTCTGCAAGGTACTCCTTCTCCAAATTTCCTCTCTCTGCTACTTGTACCTTCTTTCTCTCTTTCCCTTCTTCTCTTACTCTCACATGTCATCTTCATTCCCATTTCCCAAATCCCAACAGCCTCAATGACGCTGTTGCTACAGTCATTCGCATGCTAAACATGCGTCCCCTGCCATCCAGACGCCGTATCACTAAGATTTTAGGGTCTATAGTGAAGATGAAACATTATTCCCATGTTATCTCACTTCTCGCACAAGCCGAGTTCAAGGGATTCACACCTGATTTGTTTAACCTGAACATCTTGATTAATTGCTACTGCCACGTTGGTCAGATGGATTTTGCCTTCTCTACATTGGGAAAAATTTTCAAGATGGGTTATCAACCAGACACTGTAACTTTGAATACACTAATAAAAGGACTGTGCTTTAACCAAAATGTTGGCAAAGCCCTCGATTTCTATGATGACATAATGGCCAAAGGTTTCCAGTTAAATGGAGTCACTTATGGAACATTAATAAATGGGCTATGTAAGATGGGGAAAACAAGATCTGCGATTAAGTTGATGCATAGTATGAGAAAAAAGTCAGTTAAGCCTAATGTCGTTGTCTACAGCACAATAATTGATGCCCTTTGTAAAGAAGGACTTGTCAATGATGCACTCAACTTTTATTTTGAAATGATTGATCATGGGTATCTCCAGATGTTGTTACTTATAGTAGTCTAATCCATGGCTTCTGTAGCATGGATCAGTGGGAAGAAGCATATCAATTACTCAGTGAAATGATGTCGAAAGGCATCCACCCTAATGTTTGGACCTTTAACATCATAGTTGATGCGTTATGTAAAGATGGAAGGATAATAGAAGCTCAAAGTGTATTTGCTAGGATGTTTAAGAGTGATCAGAGACCTGATGTTGTTACCTACAATTGTTTGATGAATGTGCATTGTTTGTCTAATGATATCACTGAGGCTAAGGAAGTTTTTAATAGGATGATCAAAAATGGTTTGGCACCAGACCTTGTTTGCTATAATATTTTGATCAGTGCATACTTCAAGATGAAAATGGTGGATGAAGCCATGGATCTCTTTAAGCAACTGCACTCCAAAAATTTGGTTCCTAATGTTATAACTTATAGTTCTGTTATTGATGGCTTGCTTAAATCACAAAGAATCTCATGTGCGCAAGATATTATGTATGAGATGCATGATAGGGGTCTTCACCCTGATATCATCACTTACAGTATGTTGTTAGACGCATTTTGCAAATGGGGACATCTTGACAAGGCAATCACATTATTTAGGCAAATTGTCAATCAAGGATTTCAACCTGACGTGAAGACCTACACTATACTTATTGATGGTTTGTGCAAAGGTGGTAGATTAAATAATGCGTGGGAGATTTTTCGGTATCTTTTTGCCAAGGGTTATCATCTAGATGTTCATATATATACTGCTATGATTCTTGGATTTTGTAAACAGGGTTTGCTTAATGAAGCCAAGTCCTTGCTTGATAGAATGGAAGAGAACAATTGTCTCCCTGATTCCGTAACTGTCAATATCATTATTCGATGTCTTCTTGAAAACAATGACAATAACAAGGCGGTTAAGCTTCTCTGTGGAATGATTGATAGAGGCTTGTTGAAGAAATAAAACAAGGTGAGATACTGTAGCTCAAATTCTCGTTCCACGAATATTCATCTTTAGCTAGCACGAGTGGTTAGCAAAGGCTTGTACATCTTGGAGTGAATTTTCACAATTAAATGACTGGTTTTACAAGCCTAATGTATAGTTGTTGTTGTGTTGAATTTCTTTTTTTAGATGCCCGTTCAATGTAGAACAACTTGATGTTCATGCTATTAGAACATGTATTAGCCAAAATTGAAATCGTTCTTTAGTGGTTGCCTTGTGATATTGAAAAGGGTTTAGTACGGCAATAAGTTCCTCGTAAAACTATATCATATATTGAAACCCGTGCTTATAATGAGTTTATAAGTCCGAATTTTAACTGTATGTGTACATAGGCTTATATCTGGTTACAAGTAAAGCTAAGATGCTGAAATTTGACAGAGGAGCAAATTTCTTGAGTTGTAAGGTGAAAATTTTCTGTAATGTGCCTAAGTTAGGGGGATGGAAAACAGCGGCAGTCAGTAGACTGATGAATTTTAGCTTATTTTGGGTGACTTTTTTAGAGGTTATGTACTGTTATATGTAGTCAAGTATCATATGATTCTGTCGGGATGATGGTATAGCCAAAATCGCTTGATGATAATTTTATAACATGATCGTATTGGGTATCCCTGTGAGTAATTTGTTTTGGCATGCAAGTTTAGCTAAGATATCAATAATAGCAAAAGCCTTATCCCATTAAGTGGTTACACGGATTTCTTGACACTATTATGCTCAGTCTGAGACCAATTATTTCCATAAGCCACCCAGTGAGATATTGTGCATTCCTAATATAATTTGATAATTGTGTTAGGCCACTTATTGACAAATAACTCTAGCAAATTTCAAATGTGTGCCATTGTTTTTTGTGAGAATATAAGTGCTGGCTTGACTTGCAACAGAATGTATGACTTGGAAAATTGTTTATGGTAGCAAATCATTGTTTTGTTCCATGTTGATGCACTGTTTCCTTTAGATGAGAGCAAGAGAATGTCCGGAATGCAAGACCTCTGGTTCTTCATTCTCCCTTCTATTTTGTTTCTGACTGCATTTGAAAAGTGGGTGGGAATAGCTTGTCTTTCATTGAAAAGGCAAGACATGCTTTGAATGTATTTTGAAAACTATATGTCTTCTTGAGTATAAATTTGTGCTGGAGACAAGAACATGGATTGGAGGGTTTTATTGATGGAGGTCCTCCTCCTAGTTTTCATCTCCATCAGGAATAGCTAAAGTTTCTTCTCTATCATTGATAATGGAAGTTTGAAAAATTCCCTGTAGTAATAACAATAGAACAAGGAATACATGGATAAGTAAAGGGATTGAAAAAGATTTTAGATTTTGTTATGGTTTACTTTTTGAGTGGTTATGTACTGTTACTATGCGGTCAAGCATCATATGTTTCCAATAGGAAGATGATACGGCCAAAACCACCCAATGATGATTGTGAAGTATGATTGTTTCAGGTATCACAGAAAGTAATTGGTTCTGGCATGGAAGTTTTAGCTGACATGTTGTGCATTCCTGAAAAGTAATTTGGTCATTGTGTTTGGCAAGTAATTAACTAATAATTCTTTCAAATTTGAAATATATGTAATTTTCTTTTGTGAGACAATATGTTGGTTTGGCTTGCAACAGAATGTTTGGCCCTCTGAAAATTGTTTATGATGGGATATTATTGTTTTGTTCCATGCTGATTCACTTCTTCCTTTCTATTTCCTTCCTTTTTTAGTGTGGAAAAGGCATGTTTTTGTTTGAGGAAGCAAGGTAGGCTGTGAAAGTATTATGTAAACTAAATGTCTGAGTTTAAAATTTTTTGATGGAGAAAAGATCATAGATTGTAATGTTTTGTTGCTGAAGATCCTCCTACAGTTTTTTTTTTCTTTTTCTTTATCAGAAATAGCTCAAGCTTCTTCTCTATCAATGATACTGGAATTTATAAGTTTAAAGAGGATGATAAAGTAATGTTTAAACCATGCTAGATCACTGCATTTGAGGGATATAATGAAATATGAAATATACATGGTAGAATAATTTAGCAATCCTAATTTTCTCTTAATTGACATCTCCCTAAAGACTAAAGCACATAATACCAGTAGCATAGACTCTTGAAAATCCCTGTATCTATGATTTGTATTCTGCCTCCATGATTCTATATGCTGATTTTGTTCAATAAGTGGCTGTAACCTATTCTATACGAGCATCACCAAATGTGTCCCTTGCAATTTGTTTGAAGTATTTCGTTCCTCAGTAGAATGAAACACAGTAATAGTAGTACTGATATATGATAATATCAGTTTCTAAGGTGAAAATTCCCTGTAGTACACTCAGCACAGCCACCTCACCATCTTGAGGCACGTCATAAATCCACGTCACTCGCCCCTTCTCTCTTCCTCACTTTTGTCCCTCCCTCTCGTCATCCCTCCCTCTTCAAGCTGCAGAATAGGCTGAGAAGGCCCTGCAGAATCCAAGGGAAGAATAAAAAAAATATCATTATATTAGTTAAATTCTCCATATTCTATTATTTAATCTGATCATTTGACAACTAATAAGACCATAATAATTAAAAAAATTGATCTAGAGTTGAAAAATAGCATTTTATCATCATCATCATCATCATCTTCGTTATTATCTTTATACAGTATATTGTTAGGATTAGTATCACGATATATGCAGTTTAATTTCAACTAAAGATTTGATGCACATCTTATCAAAGAATAACTTCATTTGTGGGGTAAAACAAAAAAACAAAAATCGGGACTGGGATCTTAAGGGTGATCCCAGTTCTCATCCCGGTCCCAGACAGGATGGGGGATTCTTGGATCAAAATGTCTGGGACCGGGCTGGGATGATATGGATTGTAACACATTGAACACCCCTAATGATTTGTATTATGCCTCCATAATTTGATATGCTGATTTTGTTCAATAAGTGGTTGTAACCTATTATATATGAGCATTACCAAATGTGTCCCTTACACATCGTTTGAAGTACTTCATTCCTCAGTAGAATGTAGCATCCAACTGAGTGCTTGGGTTTTAAAGGATTTTTTCAAGTAGATCCTGTATCTAAAGAATTTTGTGGTGCAAATTCGCTCCTAAAATATATATAATTTTTTAGCAATTTTTCCCTTAAAGTATTCCTTCAAAAGCAACCTTAACCTTTCTGAAAACTCTCAAAAAATCCGTTAAGTGAAAGTACATCTTGATTGAGTACATTAAAATATTTTTTCAGTAACACTCAATTTCCTACATTAATGCTTTGGTGCAATGTTGCCTTTAGGGTATTTTTTTGAGTTAACTTTCTTTCTCTCTCTTGTTTCATATTTTCAATACTCATCTTCCTATATTCACTAGGCATCTTGAATGTTTTAGGGATTTTCTTCCATGTTTTCAGTATTGAAAATAATCAAAGGTTATACTTGAAAACATGGAATATAAATCTAGAAAATATCAAAGATGAGTACGGGAAAAATTGGAAAATTGATTATTGAAAATGTTAATTATAAGTTTTAAAAATATAGAAGTATGACAAATATGTAAAATGAGTTATAAAAAAGTAACTCACATAACCCTTTCAGGGAAAATTTGCATAAAGATTACACAATATATTAATTTAAGATGGGGGAATGCACATGGAAAAATATTTTTAATGTGCTAGATAAACCTAGACCAAATATTAAAATGTATGCATATTATATTTTAATTAAAAATTATAAAATAGGGAAAATCCCAATAAAATACTCTCAAAACATTAAAAAGACAAATCAATGATTGTAATATACAAAATACCAAATCAATACATTCGTACTTATTTGAAATAGACTTTAGTGCCCTTATTGTAGTATAGAACTCACTTTCTCCACCATTCTTCTCCCTCTTGGAACAATCTCGCCAGCTCTATACCTGCAAATGGTCGCTAGACGAGAAGAAAAAGGTTGGGCGAGATGCTTGATGCTTGATGCTTGATGGAGAAGAAGATAATGGCAATGATGGGTCCCCCCCCCGGGGGGTTTGAATAGCTAGCAGTTGTTCGCATAGGTATGTGTATCTTGTAGTCAAGTTTTTAATTTAATTGAACGGTTTTGCAAGCATATAGTTTGATGTATGATCGTCATTGTTGTAATTTGTTTACAAGCATATTCAATATTGAACAAACTTGGAAGTTTACGCCATCATGGCTTGGATCAGCCAAAATTGAAGTTATACTTCAGTGTTTGCTGTATGATCTTTATAAAAGGTTATTTAGTGACCAATGATCAATTCATTGGAGAACTATCTCATATACTTGAATTTTAAACTTATGTGTCTCCGTAGCTGCCGTTATTTAGTTAGAAATAAAACTGAGATGTTGAAAATTGCTTGAGAGGTAGGTTTCTGGAGTTTAAGGTGAAAATTCCTTGTGACAATAGTAATAATAAAATATAACAGGAATAACATGGATAAGTTAGGGTAAGTAAAAGAATTTTAGATGTTATTGTGATTGACTTTGAGAGGTTATGTACTGTTACTATGTTTTATGTACTCATAATTATAATAAATGACAGTGAGGAGAGTCTTGAGAGCTAACTAGTCTAAGATTTAGTTAGCTAGCTAGGATTATAGTCATTGGTGTCACTGCCTATATATAGACCTACATGCCCACTTGTAATTCAGATTGTGTGAATAGTAAATTTGCCTATCCAGTCACTAATCCCTTCTGTTCTTCTCTCTGCCCTCTAAGTTCTCTCTCTTTCCTCGGTTTGAATTACTATTCTGTAACACTATGTGGTCAAGTAGCATCATACTACTCTGGTCTTTAATATAAGATTCACTTTGTAGTTCAATTTCTTCGTTGAAGTGAATCTTATATTAAGGACCGGAGGTAGTATGTTTTCCATTATAAAAGAAATATGAAACATACATAGTAGGATATTTAGCAATCCTAGTATTCTCTTAATTGACCTCTCACTGAAAGCTGAAGCAGTTAAAAATAGTAGTATTAGACATATGAAAATATCTGATTTTATGTTATAGTTTTCTGATTAACTAGGAGATTGGCGAGCATTCAGCTTGGGGATGCTTTTCGTCACTTTATCTTGCTGTGATATCAGCATTTATTTATTTGTTTAGTGTTAGCTGATTTGATTGGGTTGAATGGCAAAGTTTGTTACCTTATTTTCGTTTTATGAATACTCTACTGCATGAATTGATCAGCATTTCCTTATAGTTTGATGTATGATTGTCATTGTTGTATTTTGTTTACAAGCATATTCAATATTGTATGATCGTCACTTTATCTTGCAGTGATATACTTTATCTTGTGGTGATATACTTTAGTGCTTGCTTTATGGTCTGAAAAAAGGGTTGTTAGTGATCAACGATCAATTCCTTGGGAAACTATCTCATATACTTGAATTTTAAACCTATTTGTACGAAGGCTGCTGAGATGTTGGAAATTGCAAGAGTAGGTTTCTGGAGTTTAGGGTGAAAATTTCTTGTAGTAGTGATAATAATAAAATAACAAGGAATAAAATGAACAAGTTAGGGGAATTAAAAGAATTTTATATGTTATCGTGGTTGACTTTTTGAGAGGTTATCTACTGTTTCTGTGTTATATAATCATAATGATGATAAATGAAATTTAGGAGAATCTTGAGAAGTAGTTAGTCTAAGATTTAGTTAGGATTATAGCCATTGGAGTCACTGCCTATATGGCTATGTATAGACCTATAAGCTTACTTGAGTACTTGTAATTCGGATTGTGTGAATAATAAAGTTGCCTATTCAGTCTCTAATCTCTGTTTTCTCTCCATCCCTTCTGTTCTTCTCTCTGCCCTCTAAGTCCCCCCCTCTCTCTTTCCTCTGTTTGAATTACAATTCTGTAACACTGTGGTCATGTAGTGTCATACTATATCTGGTGTTTAATAAAAGATTCACTATTATAAAAGAAATATGAAACATGCATTTTAGGATTCTTAGCCATCCTTGTATTCTCTCAATTGACCTCTCACTGAAGGCTAAAGCATTTATTAAGCATTAGATATATGAAAATATCTGTTTCTATGTTATAGTTTTCTGATTTACTAGGAGAGTGGTCCGAGCATTCAGCTTGGGTATGGTTTTCGTCACTTTATCATGCAGTGATATCAGCATTTATTTATCTGTTTAGTACAGCCATTTTGACATGAAGCATGAGACAGCCGCACTTTTAGAGTCGCATGCAGAGCAATCATGTGACCAGTGGTTCCATCGCTATGACAAGGACCAGAACGGAGATTTACTGGATGCCATGCGGTATTTCATTGAAGCTGCCGAAGTTCACTCTTCCATTTGTACCGGCAATAAAACACGCAGGGCTTGTGCTCAGGCTTCCCTCTTGTCCCTTCAAATCTGAATGCCAGATTTTCATTGGCTTTTTCTGTCAGAAACGAATGCTAGAAGAGCATTGGTCGAGCAATCTCAATTTCAGGAGGCTTTAATTGTGGCTGAACCTTGTGGCCTTAACGAGCCGGGTGAGTGGGCATTGGTGCTCTGGAACCAGATGCTCAAACCCAAAGTAATGGAAGAGTTTGTTGCCAAATTTGTCGCCGTTTTACCTCTCCCGCCTTTGATGCTAATTGATTTAGCTAGATTCTATAGAGCTGAAAGTGGCTGCCAGAGGAGACCAATCTCAATTCTCAGTTTGGCTCACCGGAGGAGGGTTGCCTGCTGATTGGGCCAAGTATTTAGGAAGATCATTTAGGTGCTTACTAATGCGGACGAGGGATTTGAGGTTGCGGGTGCAGTTGAGTAATTTGGCAACTGGATTTGGTGATGTCATTAATGCAGGCATGAAGGAAATGGACAAGGTACCTGACAGTTCAGCGCCATTAGTGCTGAGGAAAGGTCATGGTGGAGCTTACTTTCCTTTAATGTGAATGGCATCTATTATGCTTAAACGTGAGGGTCAACTTTGTTGAAATTGTCATAGCTCGTTTGGTTGAGCGATGCTAAATCGGGCTTATTATATAAGCCCGATTTATGTAAATCGAGATAAATCTCTTCCACATATTTACCTCGTAGACCGTAAAAACACCTCATAGACCGTAAAAGCTACTTCGTAGTCCGTGAATCATGATTTATAAGCATTTATGGAACTTCCATAAGCTAATCCAAATGAGTTATGAAAGTGGCTCCGGAGTTTGACCTGCCGGCGTGAAGAGCAGAAAGAGATTTGTTATTGCAAGTTACAATGATGGGTTCTGATAGTTGTTTGGTTAGTTTATTGTTGATAATTTAGGAAGCTTCGAGTTTTTGGACCAAGCAAAATCCGCGTGGTTATCCATTAGGCCAATTATTTAGCTCAATTTTAGTTGTGGTTGATTTCTTCAGCTTTCTTTCTTTCTCCCTCTCGCTTTTTCATGAGTTGGGGGAGGGAAGTTTTACAAGATTTGTTTCTCTTTCTCGTTTATTTTATTTTATTTTATTTTTTATTGATTGCTGTCAGTTTTTCGAGGCTAGGAGAATCAGGAATGTCCCATTATTTCCTCCCTCTATTTTTCAATCCTCGGAGGTGTATAGTTGTTCCTGTACATTACAAGACTCAATTTGTCATGTGTTATATAGCATGCATAACAGTTTTGGCTTGTAACTCATTCATTGGTTAAAAAAAAAAAAATGTTTGTCGACGTAACGTCGTTTTATGAATACTCTACTGCATGGATTGTTAAGCATTTCCTTGTACAGGCATTACAAAATATGCCGCATTCGAATTGTTTAAAATATTAGGGGAATTACAATAAAGTTACAAGAAGGGATTTAATTGTCAAGAAGTTCCAATGACAAATGATGAATATAAATTTATTGTCATTTCTTACATTGCCACTTGTCATTGTATACCCCTAAGTTGTTGTTGAATTTTTATGTAATTAAATTTCTTCCTAGGGATCTCATTATAATTCCTCTTAAAATATTCCAATTCTCATTTAAAATGAAGCATGCAACTCAGAACTTGTATAAAACAAAGGGCGGTTTAATATATAAGGCTCCCAGTAGGTTAAGTCTGAGGATGAATAGATGTACGCATTCTTATCCTGCAAGCAAAGATGTTGTTTTTAGGATTTGAATTTATGACTTCTAAGTCACATAACAACAACATCATCACGACCCAGGTTCATCCTTCTAAATTTTTTCTTCCTGCCAAATAAATTTTATTTACCATATGGAAATTAAAACATATAAAGGTATTTACCCATGCTAGGTGTGACAAAAAAAAAGTAAAAATTAATTAAATATTATAATATAATAATATTATTATAATATATAATATATATATATATATATAGTTGGTAGGCGCCATACGGCGCCTACCAACAAATAGATAAGGGGTTGATCCCCTTATCTATAATTAATTGGCGCCATTAGGCGCCAATTGATTAAGGTGGGGGTATATTATAAATACCCCCTCCCCCTTAACACTTCCGGCGTGAAGTGTTAAGGAAAAACGAAAGAGAGTGAGGTTTTGATTGGTGTATTTTCAGTTCTTCGGAGATTAATAAGGTATACAAACTCTCTTCTAATCATAAAGTTTCTTATATGAAAAATGTTCTAAATAATTTTCTCTTTTATATGATAGTAATTTTATGCTAGTTAGAGAATATTTTGAGGATATGATTTTAGGCAAGTTTTGAGTTTTATCAATATAAGACTGTAGAAATGTAGAGAATAATTAATAGTTTATTTTAATCGGTTTAGATTTATTATTTAGTGATCATGTGATTTTATAATTAATTTCTTTTATAAATAGGGTTTAAATTAATCCCTATAGGGTGTTTTTACCGATAAAAATTAGTTTAATTATTTTATTTGGATTATTGGAGGTATTATTGAGGTTTTAATCGGTTTATTTTTGTTGGATCTTAGTTATGTGAAAAATATAAATTAGGACTTAATATTTGAATTATAATTTGATATGATTTTAATTATGTGGATATTTGAGGAATTGTTTAATAATTATATTATATCCATATAAATTATGAAAAAGAGATTTAATTATTTAGGAAGTTGGTATTAGAGATTTTGTAATTATTGGTATATTAAAGGTTATTTAAGGATTTTTTTTAAGGAAATTGGAATAAATGAGGATAATAGTTGTAGAGAAAATTGGGTTGTAGGAGTTAAATTATGTAAATTAATTATTTTATTGTTATTTTTGGTTAATTGTATCTACATTAATAATGTAGATTTTTCTTGTGATCGGTGATTGCACGGGTTTTACTATCCAAATTAAGATTAAGCTTGGAATCGAGGTAACTGGGGTTAATTTATTTTATATGCTTGTTTTGGAATGTAAGGTATTTTATAAACCTTACTTTTATCTATATTACTTGTATGTGTTTCGTAAGATTATATTTATGTTTGAATATGAATTTATTTCAGTGAAGCAGTGTATTTTTCAAATTATTATTGAATTGTTACTGTTATGGTGGATATGTTGTTTGAGATGAATGTTGTATAAGAATTTAGAATTATTGTAATTGTTTTTGAAAGATGTATTAATTTATTATTTTTATATTACGGGATATGTTGGGTTGTGTGGAAGAGATATGGTGAATTGTGTGCCCATCGGCTCTCTCAATCCTGGCCCGGATTTTGGAGCTGAGTGTTTGGGCGAACACCTCCCTGTTACGGTATATTGGTGGTGGCATGGGAGGGGGTAGTATTCTTGATGTGACTAGCTAACCTTTGGTCGGGTATACTAGCACTGATAGGCTGTACCAGTCAGAGGAGATAAGGAGGAGCAGGATGAATGAGTTGGGATGGTTTTATTGATTATATCATGTTAAATGTTAAATTATGAGAATATTATTATTATTATTATTATTATTATGTCAGTTAAACCTGTTTCTCTGACTTACAATCTTTTCCTGCATATTTTATAAATTTATTTTGGTTACTGAGACTTTATGTCTCACCCCGTCATTATAAATAATTTTTCAGGTGATACCTCTAATCTGGATAGAGGCCAAGGGAAGCAACCAGAGGCATAGACTTTGAGAATCTTGTAGGCCTCTTTTGGTATTGGTGTTGTATTAATTTCTATATTGCCATTATAGGGCCCACATGTTTTTAAAATGCCATAATTACTGTTTGGATATCTATGTTGGAAATCATTTTGTGACCCATGGGTTAATTGTGATGTGATATCAGAATAATAAATTTATCTGTAGTGAGTTTGTGGGCGAGTTTGTGCCCTAAACTCCGATATGTTGTGGAAGAGTTTGTGGGCGAGTTTGTGTCCTGAACTCTGATATGTATTGGATTGAACTATGATATGTAAAAAAAAATTATCACTGATTTTGTATAAATGTGGATAATTGTTGTTTGTGAGAAAGGGTCGTTATACTAGGGATACTTGGTTGTGGTAGCAAATTTCTTTCCAACTTCAACCTCAGGTTTGTCTTTTGGTGTATTGGATAAAATAGAGTTAATACAATCTTTAGTCATTCGAGTTTATTCTTATTTTGGTTTTAGTCCATAAAGTTTCAAATAAGAGCTTTCAGTCCCTTGGATAAAATGGTCCAAATATTTATTTAATTATAGAGATCAATGTTTTAAGATGAATGAAACTTGATGGACTAAAATCTTTGGTTTGAAACTTAAGGGACTAAAACTAAAGTGAGGACAAGCTACATGAACCAAAGATTATATTAACCTCTATATATATATATATATAAAAGAATAACTTTAACATTTTATAAAACTACTCCTTTTTTTGTCTTATTTATAAGAGCTTGATAACTAAATTACACGGTTAAGAAAATTGTTAAAATTAATTAAGAATAATAAGTATATTTAAAATAAACTTTATTTTTCAAGTATATCCCTATTTATGAAGGGGTAAACAAGAGAGAGAAATAGAGCATATATAAATATCATCAACATTTTAATTAATGCAATATATATAATTAATGAGGGATAAAAATTAAAAAAAAAAACTCATTAGATGTTTAGAAAATTCTTGTTAGGTATTTATAAAAAGGCCTGGAGGGAGTAATATTAAGATATTTTTTAAAAAAATTAATCAGTTAAAATTTGACTAGAACAATTTACCATAATTTATCGTTGGAGTATCAAAGAATAGAAAAGTTTTGATTTATAGAATATTTTAGTAATAGCTTCTTGAAATATTAAATCTAAACCTATTATTATTATTATTTTTTTCCATGAATGATAAATCTTATATGAAATATAAGATCCCAATTCATCTTATCTTTCAAAATTAGAAAATTTTTAGGGATTTTATTTTGGTTATAAATATAAGATCTTAATATATTTTAACTCCCAAATTTATAAATTTTTTTCTAAATTATCCATATTGAATGTACATAGCAAGTGATTTTTAGACAATAGTAATTTTAATGCAAATGATGATTGAGTTGCTTCTCTCCTTTATTGTTTGCTGCCACCCTTTGCCTAAACACCGTTTTGATGTAAAATAATTAAGGTTGAACATATTTTTTGGGATATCGTAGCATTAAGTATGTTGAAGTTTTAGCCTTTTAGATAAAGGAGGATAAAAGGGGTTAATGATACTAATAGAGCAAAATTAAAAAATTTAATTAAGAGAAAAACATGTAAGTGTTGAATAAAAAATTAAGTGAATGTATAGGTACATGTAAAATGGTTTTCCATATATGCATATGCCATATATTACAAATGAACTATGTAAATTTGTAATGCTATTTTAATTTTTATGAAAAAATAGCAAAAATAAGTGAAAAAGAATTTTGAAACTATAAAATCTCAAATTACGATTTTTTACTAAGAATTGATAAAGCAATAAGGAGATTTAAAGAGCAATTCACAATTTATTTTATGAAAAACACATGATTTAAAATTTTAAAATTTTTTTTCTATCATTCTCTTAAAAAAATTATAAAGGCTAGAACATATATGTTTGTGGCCGGTTTTATTTATTTTTCCTTAATACACACACATATAAATACATACATATATGTGTTTATTTGTACTCCCTCTTGTAATTAATAGAGTGAAATTAATTTTAATTCTAAATATAAAAATTATATTTTATATTTTTTAAAATATATGATATTTTAAGAGAGTATTTTTTTTATATATTTTAAGTTAAATATCAACCAAAATCTTTAAAAAAAAAAAACACAGAGAATCCCTACTGAAATTTTATCCGTACTGATTCCATGGCCTGTCTGAAATATCCCCCGATCGGAAGACGAGGGCGATAATAGAAAACGACGGCCTCAATGACGCTCCGGCTTCCTCATCAGTTTCTGATTTCGTTCATCAAACTTCGACTTCACACTCCCTTCAGTCTTCAATTTGGTTCATTCGGTGAAGTGAAGAAGCATTGAAGCGTCGCAGATACACTTCTTCCAATCTCATTGATCTCAATATGCTTTCTTCTGCTTCTGCAAGGTACTCCTTCAAATTTCCTCTCTTTGCTACTTGTTCCTTCTTTCTCTCTTCCCCTTCCTCCCTCTCTCTCAAATGTCATCTTCATTCCCATTCCCCAAATCCCAGCAGCCTCAAAAACGTTGTTGCTTCACTCAATCGCATGTTAAACTTGCGTCCTCCACCATCCAGACGTCATATTAATAAGATTTTAGGGTCTATAGTGAAGATGAAACATTATCCCCATGTTATCTCACTTCTTGCACAAGCCGAGATTAATGGCTTCACACCAGATATAATTAACCTGAACATCTTGATCAATTGCTACGGCCACGTTGGTCAGATGGATTTTGCTTTCTCTACGTTGGGAAAAATTTTCAAGATGGGTTATCAACCAGACACTGTAACTTTGACTACACTAGTAAAAGGACTGTGCTTTAACCAAAATGTTGGCAAAGCTCTAGATTTCTGTGATGAAATATTGGCTAAAGGTTGTAGGTTGAACGAAGGCACTTATGCCACACTAATAAACGGGCTGTGTAAAATGGGGAAAACAAGATCTGCCATTAAGTTGTTGCAAATGATGAGGAAAAGGTTAGTAAAGCCTCATGTAGTTGTTTATAACATTATAATTGATACCCTTTGTAAAGATGGACTTGTCAATGATGCTTGCAATTTGTATTTGGAAATGATTGGTCATGGGGTATCTCCAGATGTTGTTACTTATAACTGTCTAATCCACGGTTATTGTTGCATGGATCAGTGGGAAGAAACAAATCAGCTGCTCAGTGAAATGATATCGAAAGGCATCCACCCAAATACTCGTACCTTTAACATCCTAGTTGATGGCTTATGTAAAGATGGAAAGATTATAGAAGCTCAAGCTGTATTTGGTAGGATGGTGAAGAGTGATCAGAGACCTGATGTTGTTACCTACGGCTGCTTAATTGATGGACATTGTTTGACTAACAATATCATTGAGGCTAAGGAAGTTTTTAGTAGGATGATGAAAACTGGTTTGGAACCTGACCTTTGTATTTATAATATTTTGATTGATGCATACTTTAAGATAAAAATGGTGGATGAAGCCATGGATCTCTTTAAGCAACTGTACTCCAAAAATTTGGTTCCTAATGTTATAACTTATAGTGCTGTTATTGATGGCTTGCTGAAATCACAAAGAATCTCATGGGCACAAGATATTATGTATGAGATGCATGATAGGGGTCTTTACCCTAATATCATCACTTACAGTATGTTGTTAGACGCATTTTGCAAATGGGGACATCTTGACAAGGCAATCACATTATTTAGGCAAATTGTCAATCAAGGATTTCAGCCTGACGTGAAGACCTACACTATACTTATTGATGGTTTGTGCAAAGGTGGTAGATTAGATGATGCGTGGGAGATTTTTCAGTATCTTTTGGCCAAGGGTTATCATCTAAATGTCCATACATATACTGCTATGGTTCATGGGTTTTGCAAACAGGGTTTGCTTGATGAAGCGAAGGCCCTGCTTGATAGAATGCAAGAGAACAATTGCTTCCCTAATTCCATAACTTTTGAAATAATTATTCGATATCATCTTGACAACAATGAGAGTGGCGAGGCAGTTAAGCTGCTCTGTAGAATGGCTGATGGAGGCCTGTTGAAGAAATAAAACAAGGTGAGATTCCGTAGCTCAAATTTAAGTTAGAATTACAATTATGAATAGCTAGCAGGAGTTGTTTGCATAGGCATGTGTAACTTGTACTTAAGTTTTTCATTTAATTGAACGGTTTTGCAAGCATATAGTTTGATGTATGATTGTCATTGTTGTAATTTGTTTACAAGCATATTCAATATTGAGCAAACTTGGAAGTTTACACCATCATGGCTTGTATCAGCCAAAATTCAAGTTATACTTAAGTGCTTGCTCTATGATCTTAGAAGAGGGTTATTTAGGTAGCTATGATCTATTCCTTGGAAAACTATCTCATACACTTGAATTTTAAACTATGTGTACATAGGCTGCTGATATTTAGTTAGAAATAAAGCTGAGATGTTGGGAATTGCAAGAGTAGGTTTCTGGAGTTCGAGGTGAAAATTCCTTGTAGTGGTGATAATAATAAAAGATTACAAATAATAACATGGATAAGTTAGGGGAATTAAAAGCATTTTAGATGTTATTGTGGTTGACTTTTTGACAGGTTATGTACTGTTAATGTGTTATATAATCATAATGATAATAAACGACGGTCAGGGGAGTCTTGAGAGTTAGTTAGTTAGGTTTATAGCCATTGGAGTCACTTCTTATATATAGACCTATATGCCCACTTGTAATTCAGGTTGAGTGAATAATAAAGTTGCATATCTAATCCCTCTGATTTCTCTGTATCCCTTCTGTTCTCCTCTCTGCCCTCTAAGTACCCTCTATTTCTCTCTCTTTCCTTTGTTCGAATTACTATTCTGTAACACTATGTGGTCAAGTAGTGTCATATTACTCTGGTCCTTATTATAAGATTCACTTTGTTGTTTAATTTCTTCTTTGAAATGGGTCTTATATTAAGGACCAGAGGCAGTATGTTTTCCTTTATGAAAGAAATATGAAACATAGATAGTGGGATACTTCGCCATCCTAGTATTGTCTTACTTGACCTCTCACTAAAGGCTAAAACACATAGTAATACTAGTATTAGACATATGAAAATATCTGTTTCTACGTTATGGTTTTAGTCTTTTAGCTGATTTAACTGTATTGAATGGCAAAGTTTGTTGCCATAACTTTGTTTTATGAATACAATCTACTGCATGAATTGATCAGTATTTCCTTATGCAAGCATTACAAAATGTGTGCCATTTGTATTGTTTACAATATTTCATTGCTCATATAGAATGAAACATCCTACTGAGTGCTGGTATTTTTATACTTCATGCTATGATAAATGAAAAGCAATCCAAAAAGTTGTTCGGAATTTGTACATTTTTTTTTTCTGCCCAACGGTGACATGACTCAACCATGGCTGCTCACTCAGGTGCTTGATTGGTATAGCCATTATTATTCTGAAACAGAACTTAGTTCCATATAAAAGATTCAGCGGAGACAGTATTTAGATGATTAAACAAGAAAGGCCTAGATTTTTTCCCCTTCTTGCCAAAGGAATTTTATTTACTGTATGGAAATCTATAAAAATAAAAACGTAGTGCCTAAAGCAGGCTTCTTAGAGTGTCCATGTCAGTCTCTAATTTGGAATGCTCTTGCTGGCATGTTTTCTATCTGCATGTGTGTTACAGTTGTGCTCTCATTCCACCACGTTCTAGTGGCAGCTTTTATCTTTTTGTCTACACGGTTATGTTCTCTGTCCACCACTGGGGCCGGTTTTATAAGATGGATACAAACTGATCAGGGGCTGGTGATATACCCCCTGAACGTGCAGACAAAGAGGATTACCGTAACAACCTTAAAGTATGAACAAAGATACTTGGAAGTTAATGATGATGCGAGAAGAAACTCCATGCTAGGAAAGATAACGAAAGCACATAGTGAAATAGATTATTATGGTTATGGTCTCATTCGACCACGTTCAAGGGGCAGTTTTTATCTCATCTTCACAATGTAAAAGCCATTTTGAGAGATAGTTTTCATAGTAACGACAGGATTTACCTAAGGATGATTCCATGGAATCCATATGAAAATTTTTTTAACAATGAAAACTAAATGCATGAAATATAGAACTAAGGCGTCATTACTATGAAAACTTTCTTTCAAAGATTCTCACGGTTCAGAAAGCTTAATGTGCACATTACCATATGAAAAACAAAGCTTAACAATGTTCACAGTTTTGACCCCATGACATATAAATATAGATTGTTATTTTTATTCTCCAAAATCGTCTTTCCCATTCAGTCTTGATTTCTTGCTTCTTGATGTAGAACAGATTGCAGATTGCTTTAGTTTGTTGAAATATTATTTATCACTTGAAACAAGCATTATAAGCCTTTGATTTTGCATGAGGAATCATGCAAGATATTTCAAGTATGTTGCACGAGGAATCAAAACATCATGTATCAAGTATTTCCAAAATTAAGATTTTCCAATATTTCTGCAATCAAAGAAAAGGCACAACATGTGTTCTACATACTTTTCTTCTTGATACAAAACATAATTAGCATTCTTTAATATAAAATTACTGGACATAAATAATATTTCATCAACTGCATTGTTCTGTTTCATGTTGTTATCAGAAGCCTTTGGACAGATATAAATTATTAAATATAATTTTGATTGTGTAATTTTATGGCATTGCATCTTGATGGTGCATCCCTTGATTCTGTTTACTACTTGATTAGTAATTTTATTGCACGGGTCCTCTATTGGCAATAGACCTATAATTTGGATATTTTAAGTATTTTTGCCATGAGTCCAACCAAATAGGAACAGAATGAGTCCATCAGTCCAACCAAATGGCAATAGACCTATGACTTTATTGCACGAGTCCTCTGTTAGTAATAGACCTATAATTTTATATGACATATTTATGTGCATTTAAAATTAAGCATTTTTCATTTAGCTATTAAGTTGGGAGCTTAAATGCATGGTAAAAAAAGGGGACTGGATTGGCTGGTCGGACCTGAAAACTGGTCAACTGGCCCTCATTTTGGTCCGGTTTAAGTGTTTAACTAGAGGAAGAGTCAACCCGGTGAAAACCGGGTTGACTTGAGTAAATTGGTCACGACTCGGCCAACCTGTTGAGTTGGGCGGGTTGGCGAAATCGGAATTTTCTTTTTTAAAACCAAGCCCCAAAAGGTGTCGTTTTAGGGCTTTTGACGTGCCCGACCCGACCCACAGCGTTTCCCTGATGATTGATGAATTTCAGAATTTGGGGATCATGCTTCAAGCCTTCTGCACTCGAGCATCAATGGCGGAGCCAGAATCACTTGATTTTCTGAACTTCAGTCTGGTAAGCGGCCGTAACCGTCCCTAAGCATCTAAAACTCTTCCTCTACTCTCACTTCCCACCGTGACTAGTCAACGGTGAGCTTCTATACTGGCGAATTTGCTTGAAGAGTTGAAAACCTTGATTTTAAGAAGCTTCACGGCGACGGTGTTACTCATACTCCACCACGGCTACGCTACTAGCTTGCTCGTTTTGTCCTTCACAATGAGGTATGTTGGCAATGTTGTTACTTGTTTCTATACCGGTATACCCTGACGCAAAAACGCAAATCTACCATGTGGACTTGGAATTGCTTTGAAATTTACTTGTTTCTATACCGGTATACCCTGACTCAAAAACGCAAATCTACCATGTGGACTTGGAATTGCTTTGAAATTGGAATCTATCTTGCTTGTTTCATTATTTCTACGGTTGTACCTGCTTGGCTGCGATTAATCAAGCTTTATACTTGTTTCTCTGATTGTTAGTTAATGCAATGAATATAGTTTTTTTTTTTGGTAATTTTGATGGTCCTTATTGCGTCTTCTATGGATGATTCAACCTAAATTGATTATTTTTGCCTGTATAAGCTATTATTAGATGTCTTGAACAGCATCAAGATCTTATTTAATATCAAGTGAAGCACTTTCTATCTAGATTTAAGATTTTCATTCCTCTGGTAAAATTCACTAACAAGTATAACCCACATTAACTATGTGTAAACACTTCAACGTCCTCTCACATTAATGAAGGTTTATATGTCTTATTAATATCCTGTTACTAATTTATTATCCATCCATATAATTATTTGTTACACATAATCATTTATATTAATTATTAGGTGACGAAGATATGAACGTTCCTGATTCCCCGGTTTTGAATGATGATATTATTACCACTTACCTTTTCCCCAATCCACCTCCTAATGACTCATCTCCAATAGATCAACTTGATGAGTTGTAGAGTTTGATGATTAAATTGCTATCTTTTGACTATTTTGTCGTTGGTTCTTGGCTATGTTTGATGAATGATGATTGACATTGTTATGTTTTAACTATATTTTGATGTTAGTTATCGGTTTTGTTTGAATTTTGAAGAACTAACTTGATGTTAGTGATGACTTATGATTTATGAATGATTAATATTTTGTTATTGTTAATTAAATTGTAACCCATTAACCTTTAAATATGTGTCGTGACCTGTTCATTGCCCGGTCCGATTTTTTGTTCCTTTCTTAAATGAATAACCTATGCGATCTAGCCATTGTCGTTATTCTATAGTGATGGACTTGAAATGGATTCCATTTATTTTTTCACTAAAATCTTGCTTTCATATGTGGCAGGAGAAGTGATTGAGTTTGTGCAACTTAGATGCCATAAGGTTCCTAAATATCTATCTTTTCCCGTTGGATTTTTTTTTTTTTTTAATATTAACATGTTCATGCTGTTGACCATGATTTCTTATGTTCGGTTTTTATGGAAATTTGGAGAATAGGGAAGAAAAGAAAGAAGCTGGATGTAAAGAATGACATGCATTATCATCTTTTTTATCATCAGTCATAAGTTACAATTGCATCTCTTAATGTTTGTATTTACATGATTTCCATCTAATTAACTATAAAAGCTTTGGAGAGAGCTTAACTTCCCTCTTTCAAATTAAGAGTCAATAGCTAATGAAGAATGCAGTTCAAATCCCAAACAACTTGAATGGTAGGATGTGTTATAGATTAAAATGGCATAATATCTGCATAAGCGTCATTCAATTTGCATGTTGGGATTCCAACATTAAGGTACTTGATCAATGTAGTCGAAGGTGCTTAGGCAAGGAATTAAACTTAGGCATTAAACTTACAGGTACTTTGTCAAAGTCATCAATATTTTCATCTTTGTGTTAGAATTTGACTTTTGACTGATTGTCTTTTTGAATGATGGGGTCAATTGATTATCAGATAGCCTACTTCTTATAGGTTCATTAGATTATCTATTTATCTATTTGAATAATGATGAATACTTTAATGTTTGTATTTTAAATCTGTGTTTGTATTTTAAACAAGCATAGCTCCTATTCAATTAAAATCTGTGGCAGAGGAGTTTTAGAAGGGAAGTTCAGAACACATTACGCTTAATTTGGTTGAAGGAGTTGGACATATCCCTCAAGAAGACTGGTGAGTTACTTCAATATATATATATATATAGTATATAAATATATTGTTTAGCCTCTCTAAAAAAATCAGGCGTTAATACACATACATTATTGACAGGCCCAAGGAAGTTGTAGATATATACATCAAAATTTCATGTATCTTTATATCTTATACATAGTTAGAATTGTACCCGTCTTAAAGTGGACATCAAAATATCCTGTTTCTTCCATGTGGGAAGTGGGATTAAAATTTGTGCTTATTTTAGTTGCCACATCATGCATTCTTAGGAATTTTTAACAGTTGTGCATTTATTTTTTAACATCAGATTTTATTCTGTGTAAAGTTGCCAAAATGTCCTCAAGAATTGTGCCTTATTTTATGATTTATGGCTTTTCAACACTCCTAAAAGATGCTGCCAAGCCGACTGGGACAAAGAGACTGTAGATATATGTTTGTATGAATGTGTGCGCACATATTATATAAAATCTAATTAGGTATTAGATCATTGTGTTGGTGGCAATCACCTTCAAAGTATCTAAATAGATATATCAAGCAATGGTAAATAATATGCGTACCATTATTATTAGAAGGACCAAGGTAAATATATGTAGGATTTTGCCTTTATTTGTTATATCAAGGTAATTATGAAATCCTTTTCATATGTTTTACATCATAAAAGATTCAGTGTACTATTGCTTCATTTAATTTATTTTTACAAATTTGATCTACTATTGGTAGTGGAATTTGGTCAGTTACATTTATATTTTGTTCAATCCAGATTATGCCAGCCATGTTTGATGTTTGTTTACAGAGCTCCTGTTCTTGTGGAAGCTCAGAGGCAATAATAGTTGGAACTCGTAGTTTCAGAAAATAAAGATAAAGGCACTCATCCATGCATTATGTTTGGGATACTTGGATGTTGTGGCAACTTTCCTTCCACCTTCAACCTCGAGTTTGTCTTTTGGTGTATTGGATTTAAAAAAAAAATGGTGTAAATTTAACATTTTAGAAATTTATTATTAAGATATTTTATAATAAATAAATAAATAAATTTAAATGGTTAAAATTTTACTTGAACAATTTAACGTTACAGTGTAAAAGAATAGGGGGGGAAATTAATTTATGAAATATTTTAATAATAACTTCTTAAAATGTTAAATCTAAACCTTTTTTTTTTTTTTTTGCCATCAATGACACATCTCAAATGAAATATAAGAGCCTAATTTACTTTATCTTTTAAATTTAGAAATAATTTAGGGATTTTATTTTGGTTTTAAATAGAAAATCTCAATAACTAATATTTTAGAAAACTACCCCCTCGAGTTATATTTATAAGAGTTTTATAATTGAATTACAAGGTTTAAGAAAAAAAGGTTAAAATTAGGTAAAAATAATAAGTATGTCTGAAATAAATTTTTTTTTCCAAGTATGTTTCTATTTATAAAGTATGTCTCTATTTATGAAGGGGTAATTTATCGTTTCAATATCAAACAATAGAAAAATTTTAATTTATAAAAGATTTTACCAATAACGTCTTGAAATATTAAATCTAAACCTTTTTTTTTGTCATCAATGACAAATATTATATGAAATATAAGATCTCAATTCACCTCATCTTTCAAAGTTAGAAAATTTTTAGGGATTTTATTTTGATTATAAATATAAGATCTTAATATACTTTATCTCCTAAATTTATAACATTTTTTCAAAATTATCCATATTAAGTACACTTGGTAAGTGATTTTTAGACAAATACTGCCACCTTTTGTCTAAACACCATTTTGGTTTAAAATAATTGAGTCTGAACATCTTTTTTGAGATATAGTAGCATTTAGTATGTTGAAGTTTTAGCCTTCTATACAAAGGAGGACAATAGGGGTTAATGATATTAATAGAGCAAAATTAAAAATTTTAATTGAGAGAGAAAAACATAAGTATTGAATCAAAAATTAAGTGAATGTATAGGTACATGTAAAATGGTTTTCCAAATGTATATAATATTAAAAATTATAATGGTATGTCCATATAATACAAATGAACTATGTAAACTTATAATGCTATTTTGACTTTCATGAAAAAAAGGAAAAATAATAGACAAAAAATTTAAAATTGTAAAATCTTAATTAGGTTTGTTAACAAGAATTAATAAAGCAATGATGAGATTTCAAAATCAATTCACAAATCATTCTATGAGAAATACTTGATTTAAAATTTTTATAATTTTTAAATTTTTTTTTCTGTCTTTCTCTCAAAAAAAATTATAAAGGTTAGAATATATATGTGCGCGCACACTTGTATTTGTTTTTCCCTAATAAATGTGTGTGTGTGTGAGTATTAAGAATTATAGTAATGTTTAGAATATACTTATGTATGTGGGTATGTTTGGTACAATGGAATTGGGGATATGTAATTGGAATTAGATTTTAAATCCATGCCTAAGTTTGTTTAGCATGATGGAATTGGAAATTTTTGCAATTCTATGCGGAAGCCAAATCTCCCTAATTCCATCAAATTGACTTTCACCCAAAAAGCAAAGATTTGCAATTCTATATACCTAAATCCATTTTTGCCCTTCAACTTGTATGGTTTTATCTAAGGTTATTAAACCCAGACCGGTTACTGAATCGGTCAGGGTATTAGGTGAATGATTAGTAGGTCAGACCGGAGTCAAACCGGAATTAAACCAGGGCAAAACCGGTGAGAAATTGAATATTTTAAGCTTATTAATAGGATTTTTTAAAAAAATAAAATTAATTTTTTATATAAAAAAACCCGAACCTGACCGGTCAACGGATCGGACTGGTTTTTCGGCCGGTTCCCAGGCTGGACCGGCCGGTCCAGTCCAGGTTTAATAACAATTGTTTTATCTCATCCTACCTTCTTAAGTTGGCATATTGGTAATATTACATTTAAAATATAAATATTAAATAAAAATAATATTTGAATTACATGTATATACCAAACACACTTTTAAGCCCCATTTCGTTTTCCATATCCATATCTATCAAAATCAATTTCAGTGTACCAAACGGGCCTTGTGTGTTTATACTCTCCCTTACCTAACACACAGTAAAGTTGATTTTAATTTTAAATATAAGACATATATTTTATATTTTTCAATTTTTTTAAATTTATCCTTAATAATACTTCCTTAACAATAATCAAGAAAAAAAATGAATAAATTGAAGAAGATGACTATGATATTTTTTAAAATATATAATATATTAACTAACTTAATTAATTTTTTAATTAAATTAAATTAAATAAATATATTTTATATTAAGACAGGTTAAGTATTTTCTCCCATTTTAAATTAAATATCAACCTAAATTTAAAAAAAAGGAGGAGAATCCCCACTGAATACTGATTCAATGGCTTGTGCGAATATCCCCCGATCGGAAGACGCAGGCTATAATGGAAAACGACGGCCTTAATGACGCTCCGGCTTCATCATCAGTTTCTGGTTTCTTTCATCAAACTTGGGCTTCAAACTCCCTTCAGCCTTCAATTTGGTTCATTCGGTGAAGTGAAGAAGCATTGAAGCATGGCAGATACTCTTCTTCCAATCTGATCGATCCCAATATGTTTTCTTCTGCTTCTGCAAGGTACTCCTTCTCCAAATTTCCTCTCTTTGCTACTAGTGCCTTCTTTCTCTCTTCCCCTTTCTCGCTTACTCTCAAATGTTTTCTTCATTCCCATTTCCCAAATCCCAACAGCCTCAATGACGCTGTCGCTTCACTCAATCGCATGCTAAACATGCGTCCCCCACCATCCAGACGCCATATTAATAAGATTTTAGGGTCTGTAGTGAAGATGAAACATTATCCCCATGTTATCTCACTTCTTGCACAAGCCGAGATTAATGGCTTCGCACCAGATTTAATTAACCTGAACATCTTGATCAATTGCTACGGCCACGTTGGTCAGATGGATTTTGCTTTCTCTACGTTGGGAAAAATTTTCAAGATGGGTTATCAACCAGACACTGTAACTTTGACTACACTAGTAAAAGGACTGTCCTTTAACCAAAATGTTGGTAAAGCTCTAGATTTCTGTGATGAAATATTGGCTAAAGGTTGTAGGTTGAACGAAGTCACTTATGCCACACTAATAAACGGGCTGTGTAAAATGGGGAAAACAAGATCTGCCATTAAGTTGTTGCAAATGATGAGGAAAAGGTTAGTAAAGCCTCATGTAGTTGTTTATAACATTATAATTGATGCCCTTTGTAAAGATGGACTTGTCAATGATGCTTGCAATTTGTATTTGGAAATGATTGGTCATGGGGTATCTCCAGATGCTGTTATTATAGCTGTCTAATCCACGGTTATTGCTGCATGGATCAATGGAAAGAAGCAAATCAGTTGCTCAGTGAAATGATATCGAAAGGCATCCACCCAAATGCTCGTACCTTTAACATCCTAGTTGATGGCTTATGTAAAGATGGAAGGATTATAGAAGCACAAGCTGTATTTGCTAGGATGTTGAAGAGTGATCAAAGGCCTGATGTTGTTACCTACAGCTGTTTGATGGATGTACATTGTTTGTCTAATAATATCATTGAGGCCAAGGAAGTTTTGAATAGGATGATCAAAACTGGTTTGGAACCTGACCTTCATAGTTATAATATTTTGATTGATGCATACTTTAAGATGAAAATGGTGGATGAAGCCATGGATCTCTTTAAGCAACTGCACTCCAATTTGGTTCCTAATGTTATAACTTATAGTTCTGTTATTGATGGCTTGCTTAAATCACAAAGAATTTCATGTGCGCAAGATATTATGTATGAGATGCATGATAGGGGTCTTCACCCTGATATAATCACTTACAGTATGTTGTTAGACGCATTTTGCAAATGGGGACATCTTGACAAGGCAATCACATTATTTAGGCAAATTGTCAATCAAGGATTTCAGCCTGACGTGAAGACCTACACTATACTTATTGATGGTTTGTGCAAAGGTGGTAGATTAGATGATGCGTGGGAGATTTTTCAGTATCTTTTGGCCAAGGGTTATCATCTAAATGTCCATACATATACTGCTATGGTTCATGGGTTTTGCAAACAGGGTTTGCTTGATGAAGCGAAGGCCCTGCTTGATAGAATGCAAGAGAACAATTGCTTCCCTAATTCCATAACTTTTGAAATAATTATTTGATATCATCTTGAAAACAATAAGAATGACAAGGAGGTTAAGCTTCTCTGTGGAATGACTGATAGAGGCTTGTTGAAGAAATAAAACAAGGTGAGATACTGTAGCTCAAATTCACGTTCCACGAATATTCATGTTTAGCTAGCATGAGTCGTTAGCAAAGGCTTGTACATCTTGGAGTGAATTTTCACAATTCATTGACTGGTTTTACAAGCCTATAGCCTAATGTATAATTGTTGTCGTGTTGAATGATTTTTAGATGCCCGTTCAATGTAGAACAACTTGATGTTCATGCTATTAGAGCCTGTATTAGCCAAAATTGAAATTGTTCTTTCGTGGTTGCCTTGTGATATTAAAAAGTGTTTAGTATGGCAATAAGTTCCTCATAAAAATATATCATATACCGAAACTCATGCTTATAATGAGTTTATAAATCTGAGGCTTATATCTGTTGGGATGATGGTGTAGCCAAAGTCACTTGATGATGATTTTATAACATGATCATATCAGGTATCCCTGAGAGTAATTTGTTTTGGCATGCAAGTTTATCTAAGATATCAATAATAGCAAAAGCCTTATTCCATTAAGTGGCTACATGGATTTCTTGAGGCCGCTGTGCTCTGTCTGAGACCAATTCTTCCCATAAGCCACTCAGTGAGATATTATGCATTCCTAATATAATTTGATAATTGTGTTGGGCCACTTATTGACAAATAACTCTAGCAAGTTTCAAATGTGTGCAATTATTTTTTGTGAGAATATAAGTGATGGCTTTGCTTGCAATAGAATGTATGACTTGGAAAATTGTTTATGGTAGCAAATCACTGTTTTGTTCCATGTTGATGCACTGTTTCCTTTAGATGAGAGCAAGAGAATGTCCCGCATGCAAGATCTCTAGTTTTTCATTCTCCCTTTTGTTTTGTTTCTGACTTTATCTGAAAAGTAGGTGGGAATAGCTTGTATTTCATTGAAAAAGCAAGACATGCTTTGAATGTATTTTGAAAACTATATGTCTTAGAGTATAAATTTGTGCTGGAGACAAGAACATGGATTTGAGGGTTTTGTTGATGGAGGTCCTCCTCCTAGTTTTCGTTTCCATTAGGAACAACTAAAGTTTCTTCTCTATCATTGATAGTGGAAGTTTGAATTTTATAAGGGGATGAAAAATGGGATTTTTAACCATGCTCGAACTGTGTATATGAAGGACAATATAAACAAATATGAAATGCATCATAGGCTTCCTAGTAATCCTAAGGTTCTCTTAATTCACTGTTTATTAGAGCTAAAGCACAAAGTAATAGTGATATAGACTATTGAAACTCTATTATGTTATGTTGATGGCTTGTTTTGTATTGCCTTTTATGAGCCTTCATAGCTTTACTTTTTTGATTTACTAGGAGATAGGTCCATAGCAAGTTTGGGAATACTTTCCCCCTCTTTATCTCTCAATGGTTTCAGCATTTATTTATTACTTCCTCCAGATCTTAATCTAAGACATATCAACATTAGTAACTAACTCATTATGCACAGCAAGCCGCATGAAGGTCTGGCACCTCTGTCAAGTGTAGTGCTTCTATATCCGCTGCCAAATTGGGTCCCTATCATTATGTTATGTGCTGATTTCATTGTGAAAAAACCATTCTTATCACGACGCCACCCAACCTCTTGGGTTTCTGACTGTCTTCCCATTCATGTTTCCAACCATTCTTTATTCCCAACCAAGTGTTCTCTTAGTTTTTTCTTCTTTATCAGAAATAGTTCAACTTTCTTCTCTATCAATGATGCTACAAGTTATAATTTTACAAGAGGATGGAAAAGTAATTTTCAATTATAGTGCCTTTTCTTTTCTTGCCCACTCAATTATGGTGCATTCGAGGGATATAATATATGAAATATGAAAAGATACGTAGGAGAATAATTAGCTATTAAAATTTTCTGCTTAATTCACCAGCCACCAAGCACAAAAGGCTAAATAAAGCGCATAGTAGTAATAGACTATCGTATTAGTAATGACTCATGAAAAGTCTTGTTTCTAACCAAAAGGGATTGGATTTGGAAATCATAACATGAAGAATTAAAGTTTGAATCTTTATTGAAAGAGATGCTAATTTATTATTTCTATGTTAATGGGCGTGTTTTATGATGTCTTCTTACTTATATGGGGTGCGGCTTGGGTGCTCATCATCCCAATCTATTATATTTGGACTATCTAGATTTGATCTAGACAATCTAAGTTTAATATTTTTTTATATGATGATTTTTAAATAATTTTTTTGAAAAATTGATAATTAAGATAATGTCTTTATTTTAAATTTTATTATACGCATTAGAATAATTTTTTTTAAAAAAATAAAGATGAAATAAATTAAATATGGACTATTTAGATTTCTATATTAGGTTGGGGAGAGCACCCAAACCTTCTATCGGCTTTTACTGCTTTACTTTTCTACTCTCTCCAGTGCATATTAGTGTAGTCCCTGTTCTTTTGAAGCAGAATTAAAGATTTAGCAAAAGCAGTACTCAATAATTGAATCAAAACTATTATATTTTTGAATCAAAACTATTATATTTTTGAATCAAAACTATTATATTTTTCTTGCACGTATTTATATCCAAAAATCTTAAGTTTAGTTTGTCACACCTTGAAAAATAAGACCTAGTAAAAAAAATTGGGTTAAGGTGCAAAAATAGTAATGAATTATTTTCCAAAGTACACTCAACACAACTAATTATTTTAGGGTGCAAAAATAGACATTATGAATTTTTAGGGTGCAAAAGTAGACATTATGAATTTTTTTAGAGCAAAAATAACAATTTTTGCACCCCAAAATAAATAACGAAATTGCTATTTTTGCTTCAAAAAAATTTATAATGTCTACTTTTATACTTTAAAAATTCATAATGTCTATTTTTGCACCCTAAAATAGGTAGTTATATTGGGTGTACTTTAAAAAATAGTTCTTTACTAAATCTGCACCTTACCCCAAAAAAATTTTCACAATGCAATATTTGATATTACATTGTACAAAATAATGTTGGTATATATATGTATTGTACGATAATATTTATTGAATAATATGACACACACACATTGTTTTGCTATATTATATTTAGGAAAGAGAGCCTTTACTCAGTTTTAGGATTATAATTTTTTAATGAAAATGGGATTCAACTTTCTCAGTCTAGTTAATAGTAGATCAAGTAATTAACACCTATTCTTTTTTGGCAGCACTAGGCCATCTTTTGTGAATTTTAATTCTAGTCTTTTCCTTAGAACACATTTTCTTGTGCTAGTTAGGATATGACTGATTACCCAATGAGCTTTTCCAGCATAAACAACGCCTTCGTTTCAATGTAAAAATTAAATTAAATTATACACATCTTTCATAAACTTTATGTCATCTTTTCCGTCGTGTTTGAAATTTTATAATAAACCTCCTAAATTTTTATAATTATATTGATAATTCTCATGCTATTAATTTTGTTCACTACTTATTTTCATATACCATGGAGTTCAAGGGAATTATGTGTATAACTCAATGTTTGTGAGAAATATATAAAATAAATAAATTTTAAAAGATATGCGGTTGATGATGGGAGGTTTTAGCTCCTCAAATTTCTTTTGGTATAAACGTTATTCTCTATAGTTCAATAATAATTTTAATCATTTTATTCCTTAAGGGACAAAAACTTATCCTTTAAAATTATTGGGACTAAAACAAAATGAAGACATATTATGAGAACCAAATATTATCTTAACTCCAAAACGTTAATTATACATTATTTAAAGTTCAGAAAAAGTTTTGTGTGTAAGTTTGAAAATTATAGAAAAACTCTCCCCCTATGAGATAGATCAACAACTACCCTCCCATCCAAAAAAAAAAAAAAACATCATCCTCGTACCTGTGCAGCTTCCAATATAGCTTTTGTAAATGTTAGAAGGTTTAATTTGTTATTAGTGTTGTTTTGTAAATTGAAATTGTGCAGTTTGATTCCTCACTCCCTTGTATTTTGTGTTGACAAGTTAAACACCTAAGTTAAGGAGTGTCAACTTGAAAGGGCATTAGAAGGTTTAATTAGTTAGGATGATAGTGCTAATCACTTGGTTATTAGATGACCCTAAAGCTCTACATAAAGGATCTTAGTTCATAGGTTAATTGTGTAAAAGGATATTGATCCCCACCAATGTAAAAAAGGAGATGGTAACTTGGATCTCTCCTTAAAGAGAAAATCTCTCACATCTAATTCCCGAAGTGGAATTAGTTCATTATCCTTAAGCGTGGAATGATCAGTGGTAAATTTAAGTAGGTTCCAATGATTATATGATCATATGATCATATTGTTTTTTTATGAATAATACATGACTCTTCATCTTTCTACATAATATTTTTTTTTCTCCAATCACTTTGTTTAACAATAAAGGTCCCTACCATAGTAGGTTAGAAGTAACTGTTACACGACTCAACTCCAACATTACTTGAATATAGCTGGCTCTTTTAGCTGTTTGAATATTTGCTAACTGTTAGGGGCTGTTTGGTATGAGGGGAAATGAGGGAAAATAAAAATTTTATGTGTTGAATTTAAAGAAATTGAAAAAGTGAGGTTATTAAATTTTAATAAAGAAAAAAAAATAACATAAAAAAGTACAAAAATTTAATTAAAATTTTTTGACCCCACAACTCTAATTTTATTAAATTCGACATATAAACATTTTCCTTTTCTTTTCCTCCCCTCCAAATCCCTCGTACCAAATAAACCCTTGAGTTCCATTCAGAGTTATTGTTTTGTGAATGTGCTAGTGACACTTGACCTCTTAGAGCCAAATTCAATGTTTACCAAAGAAAAAAAAAACAAGATTTAGGAAGGGTTTTGTGTTATGATTTTTTAAACTTCAAGATTGTGAGTGCAGATTTTTACTATATTCAAAATAAGTAATGGGAATTTTTTTATTGAAAAAGCAAAGTCAATTCCAAAAAGCTCAAAATATCATGAATCATGGTGCCCTCCATTATATTATGATACATTATAAGCTTCTACCACGGATCATCTACCACAAACATGAAGAGTTTATAGCTTCTACCACGGATCATCTACCACAAACATGAAGAGTTTATAGTGCATTGCATCATCATCATTAATCAGACCAAATATGACGTGCTAAACATATACTCACTTAGTTTTAAATATAAGATATAATTTTTATATTTGTCAATACTTTTCCTAATTTAACCTCTATTGATACTCCCCTACAATAATTAAAGAGGAAGGGAAATAAGGGAATTAAAGAAGATAACTATGGTATTCTAAAAAATACATGTTATATTAACTAACTTAACTAACTTTATTAATTTAATCAAATTAATTAAATATGTCTTATATTAAGAAACAAAGAGAGTAATAAAATTTATCTTATTTGATATATCATATTGTGCCCCCGGTTTTTTTTTATAAAGAACAATATCTCTTATAATGTAGTTCTTAATATGAGAAGCAAATATTTTTGTCTCAAATTTTAAACTTGTATTTTCATTTTTTTTTACCTCTATTAAATATATGTTACTTATTATCTTTATGTAATAAATATCTACCTAGTATCTCTCATATACTCTCTTTATAAATAAGTGTAAAGTTGAAAAGAAAAAAAAATATCTTACACATTTTTTTTTGTTTTTAGTTAACATTTTGAACCGTATGATTTTGATGATCGTTCCTTATAAAAAATCTGAGTGAGTACCACATTTAATTCTCATATATGCTAATTAAAAAAATTATGTAAATTGGAAAACGAGTTTGATTCAAAAATTTAACATGATTACTTCATAAAAACACATGCCGTTCTTTATATGTTCAACGTCATATTATATCCTGTAGTAAAATTGAATAAATATAGAATTTTTAGCCAAAATCATAATGAGTATGTTTATAAATTTTTACCAAGAACTCTATATATTACAAATCACAAATATTAAAATGTATATATTTTTATAATTTAATCAAAATTTATAATGGTTAGAATATAATACATGTGGCTAGGGCCATAATAATAATAATAATAATAATAATAATAATAATAATAATAATAATAATAATATTATGTGTGTCTTTGTATTTTTTTTATATTTTAAATTTTAAGTTTAAATTAAATAGGAAAAATCACACCAAATCCTATTCCTAATAAAGAAAAATAATATTAGAAAAGTTTCAATTATTTTTTTAAAATTTTTTACGTGGAAAAAATCTAAGTTGGGATACATCGAGTCAACAAATGTTGACCATTTGATTTATTAGCAAAAGGGCAATATCTCCCCCTTTTTAAAACTTTCGAAGTAATATTATATACTCAAAAACTTCTAGACACTCCATATCCATCTGAAAAAAATATTTTGGAGCATTTTTGCTCTCTAACCCATAAAAAAAATGACCTAAAAAAATGATTATTAAGTAATGAAATGCTTGAAATATCCTAAAACTGACCCAACTCATGACCAAACTACCTTCACCGAATGAAGTCAGCCGATAAGAAAAACCCAACTCACTTTCTCAATTTCTAATTTCATTCATTGAGCTTCCGCTTCATACTCTCATAAGGCTTCAATTTGATTTATTCAGTGAAATGTAGAAGCATTGAAGCATTGGAAATCCTAATTTTCTCTTAATTGTCCTCTCCCTGAAGACTAAAGCATGTAGTCCTAATAGCACAGACTCATGAAAATCTCTGTTTCTATTATTTGTATTCTGCCTCCATTATTTGATATGCTGATTTTGTTCAATAAGTGGCTGTAACCTATTCTATGCAAGCATCACCAAACGTGTCCCTTACATGTTGTTGTTGTTGTTGTTGTACATTTTTAGGGTCTTTTGTACTACTTTTAGTGGTTCTTTACAGTTATAGTTTTATTATGGGAAAATTAATCTTTTGGTCTTTATAGTTTTAATTTGATTATAACACAGTCCATGCACTTTGAATTGATGTAACTCAGTTCTAACACTTTGAAAATGTGTGCCATTCTTATTGTTGAAAATATTTTATTCCTCATCTAAAATGAAGCATCCATCTCTATGCTTGTATGTGTGCTTCATACTAATGTTTTGATGAATAAAAAGCACTTTAAAAAGTTGTGAGCAGTTTGTACATCATTATTTTCTGGTCTCTCAACTTACTGATTTGTTTAGGCAGTACTCTTCTAAAGCAAAACTTGGTTCCCTGCATGTAAGGGCCCGTTTGGTTCAAATAATTAATGGGAATGGAAATGAATGAAAAGGAAAATATTGGAAAGGAAGGGAGAATATCTTACCTCGAATGTTTTTGGTTCGCACTGGAAAAGAAAATTGGTTTATTGGAAAATTTTTATTTGGTTGAAATAAGATGAGGAAGGAAAATATGCAAAATACTATTTTACCCCTAAATATATTATAACATTTCCAAGCACGTTAAACACGCATCCTGGAGAACATTTCGACATCTTTATAAAGGGCAGAAAGAAGCTTGATCCCTTTCTGCGACGAACGGCAGGTGGCAATTGGAAGGCGGAAACCGGAGGGCCAATGGACGACGATGGAGCAAGGGACGGTGGTTGGGGGGAAGGAAATGGCTGGCGACATCATGAGTGGACCCTTGAAGCAGAGGACGTGCTAGTGGATGTACTGGTGAAGATGGCTCTCAGAGGCGACCAAATGGACGATACTGGGTTCAGACCTGGGTATTTGGTTTATCTGGAACTAAAGATAGAACAAAGGCTGTTGGGATGTGGGTTCAAAGGCAAGAATGACATCTTCCGTCGGGTGAAGCAGCTGAAGGCGGACTGGGTGACAGTATTCGATATGCTGTATGGGGCAGAGAGGCAGAATTTCAGGTGGGACTATAGCACATATTCAGTTATCGGCGATGATACTGCATGGGAAGCATATGTTGTGGTTAGATCCCTCATCTAACGTGCTGAGTTAGCTACTATGTATCGAATGTTGTCCGAAAATTTTCTTCTTAACTAAAATCTCTTGTTCATAGGTGAATCCTCAATCTGCCATTTTCAGGATGAAGCCGTTCAAACACTTCAAAAATTTGTGCATTATCTTTAACAAGAGAAGAATGGCGTGACAGAAGTGTAGCGGTGCGTGTGCTGGTTGTAGACAGAAAAGCTGGGGGTGCCTGTGGTGGTTGTGGGTACGGTATGTGTAATGTGTGAGTGATTGTATGTGTAATGTGGTGCATATGTGTGTAAGAGGGAACATCACAGAAAAATAGGTGGGTGCATGCCCACCTCGAGCCACAAGTGTTTTGAATGGTTTAGTCCGTATGCAATAAGGATAAGTTAACATTGTGTACCTTGTGGGCATATGGTGGTTAAGCAGTATTAGATGATGTATTTTAATTATGATTAATGAGCCCTATGCATCTAGTTCATACCCTTTGTGTGCTCATGGATAATCATAGAAATAAGCAGCGGTGACCACAGTGTACTCATGAGAACGTAGCGGTCACGACGCGTTGAAAATAAATGTTGTTCCCACAGCGTGCCCATAAGCATGTTGTGGTTGTACTAGGTATGACATCGGCGTAACCATGGCATGTGCAACAACCATGCATCACCCACTTTTCACATCTATCGTCCGATGGTTAGCACTTACCCAGGCGTAATTTATGGAACATGCCGCTAACAAAAATGTAATGCATATGCAAATCATATCTAAATTAGAAACAAAAACTGACTTGTCTCTTGACATGAAGAAACATAAATACGTCCATGTTAAATCTTACATTGTAAGAAACTATAATCCACAGTTCAAAATTTACAAAAAACATCAACGTACCAGATAACGGAGCACTAATCACGGAGAGGAGGGAATGGTCTGGAAAGAGCAGCTAGTGGAGAGTACACGATCAATGCTATTGTCGTTGTTAGTGCTGCACCCACAGGAGTAAAGGGACTTGCATCACATAGGGCTCTGACGCAGTTGGATGACTGAGTTTCTTAGCTATTTCCCGGGCCGGTTGTTGCACATGCTCAGTAGGGGTAGCCACTGGGTCAATAAAGTCATGGGTAGCTTTAGTGACATGGTCATATGAGGGTGAGACCTCCTCACTGGGTTCTATAGCAGGTGCAGTCAGTTCGTCCAAGCGAGGGGGCTGAACTTCAACTTCGGTGTGAGGAACTTGAAATAAACCGACGGTGTCCTGCCTATGAGCATTGTCGTGTTTAGGTTCCCCCACAACAGCGTCAACCAGCTCTTACAGCTTGAACTCGTACCTTTCCATGCGTGTATGAATGGACATTGCGACCTTGCTTAGACGCTCATCCTACACAGTTAAAGCGTCGATTACATTATTAGTTACTTTGAACACTTCGGTCACAACCACGTGGGTTTTGTTGAACACGTGGTCCTAAAATTTGGCAAATTGGTGGGCATACAATTGCTGTAAAGAGGCAGCCTGTGCGGCCTAAAAAGTACCAAGCTCCTGGGCAAGGATATCCTTCACAGCATCCGCCAAAATGGATGGGTTAGCAAAGGAACAGGTTCAAAAGGTGCCTCTGCCTTGCCTTTACCCTTACCCTTGAACTTCTGAGACGATTGTTGAATAGAGGAAGCAGGCAACGTGATATAAAATCATCTTAAGTGGGACTTGTCGAACTCAGGGATGGTGTAAACTTGATCACCCTCTTCCATATAATGAATGTTATGAGTTGACAAAATGTATGACACCATCTGAGGGTATAGAAGCGGAGTTTGAGTTGACTTCGAGTCAACCACCTTCTGCATCTCATCAAATATCATTACGCCCAGGTCTCTCTTTTCCTTTGCCGCGATGGAGGCCAGTACAGGGTAGTCATAGTCATTTATGTGGGAGTAGTTAAAGCACTTGTTAACTAGGCAGTGAGAGTAAATGTAGTGAATCACCCTAATATCGTCTGGTAACTTAGTTGTCTTCAGCTTCAGCTACCTTGGATAGTCGTCCCTCCCACTCAACAAATGGTGAATCCGATCTGGGGTCAAGAGCGAGGGCTGATGGCCGGCAAGGTCTTCAGTGCCTATAGGAGAATTAATGTCCGCCGGAGTTAGCCTTTTCTTGGTCCTTTTCACCATGGTTTCAAGGTACCTTCTCCTCAAAGAGCCACCGCTATATATAGAGAAAGACTCGAGGTTGCAATAAAAGAGCCTCACTACGTTAAGGCTGTAGCTCATTGACACTTTAAGCAAATTCTCAAACTGTTTAAGATACACACTTATGTTGTAGTCGGTAAAGGCCAACAATTTCGTCATATCCACAGACAGAACAGGGCAAAAAGTACGATGGGGAAATTGAGTGTCATACTTATCTTTGTTAGTGCACAAATCCAACAACGCCACCGCTGTTAGTACTATATGTGGAACTTCCAGATTCCCTCGGGGTTGGTCGGATTGATCGACATTGCCCTGATCAACGGGAGCCTCTACCACATCCATTGTCATCGGTACCTTAGTGACTGTCCTCTGGTGCCGAGCAGGAGGGTGACATTGTGATTGCCTCACTGGTTCAGTGCTGGGGGACTTTTGCTTCTTCCCCCTTCTAGGAACGGGTGGCTGATAATTGAATATTTATTACACTCATTTGTATCTCTTGATTAATAAATTTAGATTGTTTAGTAATAAATAATGGGCTTTTATGCTTATTTGGGCTTTGAGTGTTTTATTGGATTTAACATATTTTAATAGTAAAATTCCAGATTTACAACCCTTCTCTATTTTGATCTTAACTCTTGAACCAGATATCCGAATGATCTCATTCTTGTCTCATTTTTTAGATGATTCAGAGGGCAACAATTGATATGAAGACTTGAAGAGAAGATTCGGACAAGAGGATAGTCAAAAATGCAGTCAAAGTTATATGTATTTTTCTGGATTTTTATTGGGCCCGAATTTTGTAATAAAGCACTATTTAGTATGGATTTTCGTTTTGGGCTTCACTGTTGGGCCCTGGCCCATTTGGCAATTAGGTTATAAGCTAACTTATGCTGAAACATTAGGCATAATGTGTGTGGCCGTTTTTGAGATCAAATGCACAAGTTCTAAATTCTCTGAAATGTTCTTCGTGTTCTTCGTGTTCTTCATGTTCTTCGTGTTCTTCGTTCGTTCTTCGGATTTTCCAGCCATGTCCGGCTAAGTTTCTGTGACTGATCTATGGATTGAGGATTCACGTTTCCAATCAGAGGACATACTTCAACGGGTAACGTAATTCGTTTCTATTTACTTTAATCGGATCCGATTTCTGGAATAGTTCGAATGTTTGTTTTAATATTCTGATCGGTACATCCCAAGGACACAGTTCGGATCTGGTTATAGTGCTACTAAACGATTGTACAGTAGCACGCCATGTATACGAACAGAATCTAGACGATCGTCTAGTCGAGGGATTTTCTGGACGGATACAGAGATTTTTGGTTCGTCCAGATCCGATCACGAATTCGTTATAATCTTTATCCGATGATGGTAGGAAACTATGAATCCCAATCCTATGGTCAGTCGTTTTAATCTATTTGATCTAGTTCGCTTTTCATTTCTGTCTTAAATCTGAGTTTATTGTTCGGTAATAGTTTCATTAAAACCCCCCCCAATCGATTATTGTTCGAATGTTCTAGACTGCTTGTAAATTCTGTGGGAAACGATCCAGGTTCTCTGTACTGCAAATCCTCAGTGAAACTGGTTATTTTGTGAGAACTCGACATTTCTCATCAAAATTTGGCGCCGTTGCCGGGGAATTTGCATCGGTCTAGCAGTAACAGTAGTGTTTGAGTCAGGTTGTTCTGGTGGTTTGGCAGATTTTTATCTCAACCAAATCACTCAGCGCCAGGTCTTTTTGAAGGAATCAGGCATTCTAAGCAAAAGTCACTTCCTTTAGGAAGTGAGATCACCCCTGATTTTGCCAAATTCCATCGTTTAGACCACTTTTTAAGCGTTTTTTGGTCTCAGCGGGACGTATTCGGTATTTCCGAAATTGTTTGGACGTTCCGACTTGCTCCGATTGGGCTGATTTTTGGTGAGCTGAAAGAAAATGTGCTACTGAGCAAGACACATTGCTATGCCATGTGCTCCCCCAAAAATTGGCCAAATTCGATCGTTTAGACCACTTTTTCAATTTTTTAAGTTTTTTTATTGCATTTTTCGGTTCCCGGATAGTGTAGAAGTTGTTCTGTGCAAGTCCCATAATTTTTAAAAATCATTTGGTATTTTTTTCTGAATTTATTTTGGTCAATTTCCAGTGTGATTTTGCATTTTTTTAGCGTTTTCCGTTTTTTTTTTTTTAGTGTTTTTGCGTTTTTAAGTTTTCTAGTGGTTGTTCTGAATTTTCCCTATGCTGTATGACTAGGAGCAGCACTAGTGCACCTGATCTATTGGATAATAATCCTGAAATAGAACGCACAATTCTTGCTGCTAGAAGGGCTGTTAGGTTAGGTCAGAAGGTTCTTACTGAACCCGTTTCTGATTCTGACACTGATTCTATTGGCAGTACTTCTAGTCCCTCCGACACTATGGCAGATCAGGGAAATAATAGGACTTTAAAACAGTTGACTGCACCTGGTGATAATTATCAGCCATTGTGTATCCAATACCCCACCCTTGGTGCTAACCTTGAACTTAAATCTGGACTTATACATTTGTTGCCCAAGTTTCGTGGTCTTGCAGGTGATGAACCGCACAAGCATCTTAAGGAATTCCATGTGGTCTGTAGCACAATGAAACCACAGCATATTGATGAAGACCACATTAAGCTGAGAGCTTTTCCTTTCTCTCTTGAGGATGGAGCGAAGGACTGGTTATATAATCTTCAACCCTCATCTATTGGGAGTTGGGCTGATATGCAGAGATTGTTCCTAGAGAGATTTTTCCCTTCTTCAAGGGCCACTACAATCAGAAAAGAAATCAGTGGCATTAAGCAAATTAATGGTGAGAATATGCATGAATACTGGGAGAGATTTAAGAGGTTGTGTGCTAGCTGCCCCCATCACCAGATAACTGAGCAGCTCTTGATTACTTATTTCTATGAGGGTCTTCTACCTAATGACCGAAATCTGGTGGATGCTTCTAGTGGTGGAGCCTTAGTCAACAAGACACCTCAAGAGGCCAGAGATTTAATATCCACTATTGCAGCTAACTCTCAACAATTTGGCACTAGATCAAATAGCAGTGCTGTGTTCCAGATCAGTGGATCTAATGATTCTCACCAGCGATTGGAGAATAGAATTGATGATCTGACCTCCTTGGTGAGGCAACTGGCAGTTACTCAAACAGTGCAGTCTTCCATTCCACAGTTGGCCCATTCATGTGGTTTCTGTTCTGATCCCTCCCATCCTACTGATTCTTGCCCCACTTTGCAAGACAACACATATCAAGATCAGTCAGTGGCTGCTGTGGGCGTTTTTCCAGGGAAGCCACAATACCAGCAGCAAAATAATGCTTTCTCTAATACATATAATCCTGGCTGGAGAAATCATCCTAATTTTAGGTGGAGCCAGAACCCAAGTCAGATTCAGAACCATAATAATAGTCATGTGCAGCAGAATTCTGGAAATTACCAACAGAGACAGTTTCCACAGAATCGACAGAATTTCCAACAATTCACACCTCCACAGCCTGCACAACAACAGCCCACTAGCAGCAGCAGTGGTCCCTCATTAGAAGAAATGATGAAGCAACTTGCAACAAACAGTTTGCAATTCCAGCAACAAACTGAGGCCTCTATCCAGAGTTTGCAGACTCAGATTGGCCAGTTGGCAACATCATTGAACCAGCTCCAGCCTCAGGGATCCAATACTCTCCCTTCACAGACAATTCCCAATCCGAAGGGAAACGTTAGTGCTATCTCCCTACGATCTGGTAAGCAGTTACAAGGGCATAAACCAGCTACAGATGTGCCTGAATCCACATCAGAAAAAGAGTCAGAAAAATTGAAGATTGACTCTAGAAACAAAGAGGCTGTGAAACAAGGTGAAGAGGACTCTGGAGCTCCTATTCCTCTTCCTTTCCCTCAGAGAGGACTTCACTCCAAGAAGTTGCCAGAAAAAGTGCAAGACACTGATATCCTTGAGACATTCAGAAAAGTTGAGATTAACATCCCTCTCTTGGATGCCATCAAACAGATCCCCAAGTATGCCAAGTTCCTAAAGGAGTTGTGTACCAACAAGAGGCGACTGAGGGGGACTGAAAGAGTGAGCTTGAACCAGAATGTCTCAGCGCTTCTCCAACAACCCATGCCTCACAAGTGCAAGGACCCAGGTACGTTTTCTATCCCTTGCATTATTGGGAATTATAGATTTGATAATTGCTTGGCTGATTTAGGTGCTTCCATTAATGTTATGCCTGCATCTATTTATAAATCCCTTGGTCTTGGTCCCTTGCGACCTACTGGTGTTGTTGTCCAACTAGCTAATAGGAGTAATGTTCATCCTACTGGTCTCATTGAAGATGTTTTGGTTAAGGTCAATGAATTGATATTCCCTGCTGACTTCTACATTCTAGATATGGAGGATGAATCTCCTGGCAGTAGATCCCCAATCATTTTAGGCAGACCTTTCTTGAAAACAGCTAAGACTAAGATAGATGTGCATTCTGGTACTCTTTCCATGGAATTTGGTGATATTGTTGTCACTTTTAATATCTTTGATGCCATGAGACATCCTAGGGAAGAGCATTCTGTTTTGTGCATTGATGTGATAGATGAGACTGTTGATGATGTTCTTTCTGCTTGGTATGCTGATTTTCCTGATTTTGCATCCGTGGGAGATTCTGTAATATGTGCATGTTCTGACACTGAATGGTGCCCTGTTTGCACTGAGATTAATGATGCACTGTATGGAGATATGGACTTGATTTCTGATTCTACTTTGCTTGTGCATCATGATATTGATTGTGGTGAGGCTGAGCTTTATTCTGATGTTCATTCTGATTATGAACTTAACCCTGATGTTAACAGTGAGCTGCCTAGCCACATTTCTTCTTCTGTGCATGTAGTTTCAGGTACTGCAGGTGTATACACTTCTGAATTGGTCCAATCACCCAGGCTCCTTCCCTCCATTCAGCAGCCGCCTAAGTTAGAGTTGAAGTCATTGCCAGCTCACTTGAAATATGCCTTTCTAGAGGTAGATGAGCAACTTCCAGTCATTGTGGCCAATAACCTTCTACCTGATCAAGAAGAGAAGCTGTTGAGTTTGTTGAAGGCCAATAAGAAAGCAATTGGGTGGACATTAGCTGATCTTGTTGGTATAAGCCCTTCTATGTGTATGCATCGGATTCTATTGGAAGCAGAGGCTAAACCAGTAAGACAACCCCAGAGACGTCTTAATCCTCTCATTTTAGAAGTGGTTAAGAAGGAAGTGACTAAGCTTCTACAGGCTGGCATCATCTACCCCATCTCTGATAGCCAGTGGGTTAGCCCGGTCCAGGTCGTTCCCAAGAAATCCGGAGTAACTGTGGTAGCCAATCAAAGGGATGAGCTCATTCCTACAAGAGTTCAGAACAGTTGGAGAGTGTGCATAGACTACAGGAGACTCAACCAAGCTACCCGCAAGGATCACTATCCTTTACCTTTCATTGATCAGATGTTAGAGCGATTGGCTGGTAAGTCTCACTACTGCTTTATGGATGGTTACTCAGGGTACTTTCAGATCCATATTGCTCCTGAGGATCAAGAGAAGACAACCTTCACATGCCCCTTTGGAACCTATGCTTACCGAAGAATGCCTTTTGGCCTCTGTAATGCACCTGGCACCTTTCAGCGTTGCATGGTAAGTATCTTTTCTGACTTTCTAGAGGATTGCATGGAGGTTTTCATGGATGATTTTACTGTGTATGGGTCTGATTTTGATGCATGCTTGGCTAATTTGTCTAGAGTCTTGAATAGATGCATTGAGTCTAATCTTGTGCTGAATTTTGAAAAGTGTCACTTTATGGTTGAGTCAGGGATAGTGTTGGGACACATTGTTTCTAAAGAGGGTATTAAGGTAGATCCTGCTAAAATTGATGTTATCACTGCTTTGCCTTACCCCACATCTGTGCGGGAAGTTCGTTCTTTTCTTGGCCATGCAGGTTTCTACCGACGTTTCATTCAGGATTTCAGTAAGATTGCCCAGCCCCTGTCTAACCTTCTGCATAAGGACACTGAGTTTGCATTTCATGCAGAGTGTAAGATAGCCTTTGATCACTTGAAGCGTTGCCTGACTATCACTCCAGTTATCCAACCACCAGATTGGTCTCTTCCATTTGAGTTGATGTGCGATGCTTCCAATTATGCTGTTGGGGCTGTCTTGTCTCAGAGAGTCAACAAGGTTTCTCATGTCATTGCATATGCATCCAAGACCTTGGATCCTGCCCAATCCAATTATACCACCACTGAGAAAGAACTTTTGGCTATAGTGTTTGCTTTTGATAAGTTTAGGTCATATCTTCTAGCTAGTAGGGTTATTGTTTTCTCTGACCATGCTGCTTTGAAGTTTCTTTTGAAAAAGACAGATGCTAAGCCTCGACTTATTCGGTGGATGTTATTGCTCCAAGAATTTGATGTTGAGATCAGAGACAGGAGTGGAGCACAGAATTTGGTAGCTGATCATTTGAGTCGTGTTACTCATTCCTCTTCCCCCTCTGCCATTCAGGATGATTTTCCTGATGAACAGCTTTTACAGCTGCAAGGTAAGCTTCCATGGTATGCTGATTTAGTTAATTACTTGGTTGCTGGTGTTTTACCTTCTGATTCCACTAGGGCCCAAACTCTGAAATTAAAAAGTGAATCTAAATATTACGTTTGGGATGACCCTTATCTGTGGAGATTTTGTAGTGACCAAGTAGTTAGGCGATGTGTACCTCATCATGAGTGTGACTCCATATTACATTTTTGTCATGCTTCTGCCTGTGGTGGTCACTTTGGACCCCAAAGGACTGCTAGGAAAGTCCTAGACTCTGGTTTATTTTGGCCAACACTGTTTCATGATGCCCATCTGTTTTGTAAGTCATGTGATAATTGTCAGAGAGCAGGTAGTCTTTCTCGTAGACATGAGATGCCCCAGCAACCCATATTGTTTTGTGAAATTTTTGATGTTTGGGGTATTGATTTTATGGGTCCATTTCCTGTTTCTCATGGTTTCACTTACATATTGCTTGCTGTTGACTATGTTTCAAAATGGGTTGAGGCGAAGGCCACCCGGTCTAATGATTCTGTTGTTGTGGTAGATTTTGTCAGGTCTAACATTTTCTGCAGGTTTGGCATTCCTCGAGCCATTATTAGTGACCAGGGTTCTCATTTTTGTAACCGGAGCATGGGTGCTTTGTTACGAAAGTATGGAGTGATTCACAAGGTTTCCACAGCATACCATCCACAGACCAATGGTCAAGCTGAAGTCTCGAATAGGGAGATTAAGCAAATCCTTCAGAAAACTGTTAACTCTACCCGGAAGGATTGGAGCAAGCGATTAGATGATGCATTGTGGGCTTATCGGACTGCATACAAGACTCCAATTGGGATGTCTCCATATAGGCTTGTTTTTGGTAAGGCATGCCACCTTCCGGTTGAATTAGAGCATCAAGCTTATTGGGCCATTAAGCAGTGTAACATGGATTTGGCTAAGTCTGGGATGGAACGGAAGCTCCAATTGCAAGAGTTGGATGAGCTTCGATTGGATGCCTATGAAAGTTCACGGTTGTATAAGGAGAAGACCAAGGCATTCCATGACAAGCAAATCCTAAGGAAAGAGTTTTCTGTGGGCCAGAAGGTCCTTCTATTCAATTCCCGTCTCAAGTTTATGCCCGGTAAGCTTCGATCTAGATGGGATGGCCCTTTTGTGATTGCTAATGTTTTTCCTTTTGGTGCTGTTGAGTTGTGTGATCCACCTACAGGGAGGACTTTCAAAGTGAATGGACATCGACTCAAACCATTTTATGAGGGATCACAGCAGCAACCTGAAGAAGCGGACCTCATACTTACTGATGCCACTTATCCTCCGTAAACACCTGGGGAGTATTCTTCTTTTCCTATTTCCTTTTTCCCTTTTCTTTTATTTCTTCTGTTTATTTTTCACTTTTCTTTTCACACTTTCTAAATAATACACTTTCTCCTTCTATCATTGTTTAGCTATGTATATTGTGGATTTGGACATATTGGTTTTGATAGATTGGATCATACTGTTTAGGCTGAATTCCTTACTTTTTCGTAGTTGATTTTGGTGATGCTGATTGCATTATTTGGTATTTACCTTTGTGAGATTTTGAGCCTACATGAATGGGATTCATCTTTACCATTCTCCCTTTTTCTGTGTGTCTCTGCTCCTGATTTATGTTCTCTAGAACTTGCTCTCTTTCTTTTTAAAGCTACATTTTTCACTTACATGAATAAATATGATGGAGGCTTGTTTAGTTTCTTTCTTTTATTTACCACTTTGACCAAATAGCCTTCCCTTACACTATTAATTTCCCTTTGTTAGCCCCTTTGTGCCTTTTTGACTAATTCTTTTCTTTAACCACATTACTAGCCAAAGTGTAAAACCATGTTATACCGCACCTTGGAATTTACTGAGCATTGGTTTCACTTAAGTGTGGGGGTTGCCCAGGAGTGCCACAATTTAAGTGTGGGGGAGATGTTTGGATGGTTGATTTGGAGTTGGTTCATTGAAAAAAAAAAAAAAAAAAAAAAAACAAAACAAAACAAAACAAAAAAAAAAAAAAAAAAAAAACAAACAAACAAACAAAAATTTGAGTGTATATTTGAAAGGGGATATTCCATTGATTTTAGTGTTTAGTGTTATTATTGTCATGCTCTTTCAAATTTCTTTGGTGCTTAGCCTCACATATCCATATTTATACACACCTTCACCTTAGCCCCATTACAACCTTGAATAATAAGCTCTCTTGATTTGTGCATGTATGTGATATGAGTAGTGGAGAAGTAGAAATTGAGCAAGCCTATGGTAGGACAATTTCTTGAGTAGAATCTGAGTGATACACTTATTTATCCTATACACTTTAGAGAGTTATTGAGAGAATACTCTGAGAGACCATCTTATGTGAGTAGCATCATTGATTGAGACTACTGTGTTTTGTAATTTGTTATGCAAGGATTTCAAATTTTAATTTGTTGGTCTTTTGAAGCTCTGTGTCCATTGTTCCAATTTTACATTGTTAGCAATTGTTAGAGAGGAGAAATTTTTCTTTTAAGTTTTGCTCAGGAGTGCAAAATGATAAGTGTGGGGGAATTTGATAATTGAATATTTATTACACTCATTTGTATCTCTTGATTAATAAATTTAGATTGTTTAGTAATAAATAATGGGCTTTTATGCTTATTTGGGCTTTGAGTGTTTTATTGGATTTAACATATTTTAATAGTAAAATTCCAGATTTACAACCCTTCTCTATTTTGATCTTAACTCTTGAACCAGATATCCGAATGATCTCATTCTTGTCTCATTTTTTAGATGATTCAGAGGGCAACAATTGATATGAAGACTTGAAGAGAAGATTCGGACAAGAGGATAGTCAAAAATGCAGTCAAAGTTATATGTATTTTTCTGGATTTTTATTGGGCCCGAATTTTGTAATAAAGCACTATTTAGTATGGATTTTCGTTTTGGGCTTCACTGTTGGGCCCTGGCCCATTTGGCAATTAGGTTATAAGCTAACTTATGCTGAAACATTAGGCATAATGTGTGTGGCCGTTTTTGAGATCAAATGCACAAGTTCTAAATTCTCTGAAATGTTCTTCGTGTTCTTCGTGTTCTTCATGTTCTTCGTGTTCTTCGTGTTCTTCGTTCGTTCTTCGGATTTTCCAGCCATGTCCGGCTAAGTTTCTGTGACTGATCTATGGATTAAGGATTCACGTTTCCAATCAGAGGACATACTTCAACGGGTAACGTAATTCGTTTCTATTTACTTTAATCGGATCCGATTTCTGGAATAGTTCGAATGTTTGTTTTAATATTCTGATCGGTACATCCCAAGGACACAGTTCGGATCTGGTTATAGTGCTACTAAACGATTGTACAGTAGCACGCCATGTATACGAACAGAATCTAGACGATCGTCTAGTCGAGGGATTTTCTGGACGGATACAGAGATTTTTGGTTCGTCCAGATCCGATCACGAATTCGTTATAATCTTTATCCGATGATGGTAGGAAACTATGAATCCCAATCCTATGGTCAGTCGTTTTAATCTATTTGATCTAGTTCGCTTTTCATTTCTGTCTTAAATCTGAGTTTATTGTTCGGTAATAGTTTCATTAAAACCCCCCCCAATCGATTATTGTTCGAATGTTCTAGACTGCTTGTAAATTCTGTGGGAAACGATCCAGGTTCTCTGTACTGCAAATCCTCAGTGAAACTGGTTATTTTGTGAGAACTCGACATTTCTCATCAGTGGCTGGAGTGCAGTGTTAACAGCTTTTTTGACCTTCGCTGATGCGGTGTCCTCATCAGAACTAATACTTATTGAAAACGCCTCTTTTTCTGAGTGGACAGTATACTCCGTTGGCTTCCTCATAGGGGTGGCGAACCTCTTCGACGTCTATTGACGAGGCTGGGCTGGGGTCAGCCCCAATTGCTTCCTCTTACTTTTGATTGAAACCACCGTCTTTGACGTCTCTTGCTTCTCCTGTACAGGTGTTGTATTGCCACGCTTTTCTATCCTCTTATCCTTCGCCTGGGTTTGCTTGGTTGCTTTCCCTTTTGTCATTTTGTCCTAGTTTTGTTTATATTTGGGGGTTAGGGTTTTCGATGATGGTGCTGCCGCGGAGATGAAGAGTTTCTTAGTTCCAATGTGACGAGCGTAATTTGAGGGATGCAATTGATGTCAATTTAAATGTGACTAGAGTTAATGGGACATGGATGGTTGGGCATTGATGGTTATCGGGCAGACAAGATCACCCGATACTTCCCTTAACCACCATGTGTCGCTGCAGGGGTTGTAGTTAGGATACTGTGAATGGACCAAATCACCCATGGGCACCACACAACCAACCAATGAATATGAGATTGTTGTCGACATTGCACAGCTGGGAGCCTCAATACGATGTCGTTTCCTCAGGTTAATCATATTTTTAAATTTCCAACCATCTCTGATAATTGGTTGGACGACGTCGTATGACACTTTTCGTTGGAGTGACAATTGGTCAAATAGCCATATACTAGCAACGTGTGGCAGTTATACTTCTTCCCGCTATTGGCACTGAGATGAGGTGGTTTTTATTTCCACTAATCCTCAGGTTAAATGCCGTAACCCATGGTTAGATAGCGGTTATTAATTATTGAATTTATATACTGGTTCGGACGTTTGAGTTGCTTCACACATTTTGTCCGATCATCTTTTTTGTTTCTACTGCGTTGGACTTGCCTTTCATGGTTGGAAAGTATGACTTTCTTCACGAGGTTTCACCTTACTGTACATTTCAGAGGATATTAGTTAATTTGGACAGAGTGTATCCGTGGACTGATTATGATGTCGCTAACTATGATTGAAGGTGACCCAAAAAGGTCATCTTTATGGATGCCATGGTCTTTAATGAAATGGTACAAGTTGGTTGCCATTGTTATGTTTTGTTTTGTTTTTCTATATTTTTTCATCTGATTATTTGATCATTTCCCTCAAGGAACAAAAAACCGGACCGGTCAATGAACCTGTCACAGCACTGGTTCAAGGGTCAGTGGTTCAACCGGGGTTAGACTGGTGGTCGAACCGGTCATATTAAAATATTATAATTTAATTAACAATAACAAAATAATCATAATTCATAATTCATAATTCAAAAGTCATTACTAACAACAAGTTATTTCTTCAAAGTTTAATCAAAATCCATAACTAATATCAAAATATAGTTAAAACATGACAATGTCAATTATCATTCATCAAACAACCAAGAGGTAACAATATCATCAAGCCTACAACTCATCAAGGGGATCTATTGGAGATGAGTCATTAGGAGGTGGATTGGGTAAAGGGTAAGAGGTAATAATATCATCAGGCAAAGCTGGGGGATCAGGAACGTCCATATCTTCGTCACCTACGCATATACACGACAATAATATCAATGATTATATGTAGCATATAATTATATGGATGAATAATAAATTAGTAAGAGAATATTAACAGCACGTATAAACCTTCATTAACCCTATCCAAAGTAGATGAATGTGCAATGCCTTCACTACCAAGAAGTCCTTCAAGATTTTCTACATCTTCATTATTAAATTCTGAAATGGGATATTCTTCAGTCACCCAAAAATCCACCTCATCAATAGACTCATAGTCAATAGGATCATAGCTTGTCTGCTTTTTCCTCAATTCAGTCCTTAAAATGTCAATGACATATAATTTCAATTAAATATTTTAAATACACCCATTTTATAGTGAAGAACAACATTTTTCATAATATCTAAAGTTACATATGCTTTAATTGCAAGTTATAATTAGTGTAAACTAAATCATTCAGCCTTTGATGCTCCAATCTATTCCTTCTTTTTGTATGGATATGCTCAACCAGAAGAAGCAGATGTTTGGCTAAGAATACAAATATGTTGCAATTCTGGTACTGAATAGCCATAATACATCCACCATTCATCTACAAAATAAAACATGTACAAAATATTAGTTGCAATCAATTAATATGTTAATTAAACCTTAAACAATAAAGAGAAATACTTAGTTACTTACAAGGATCTAGTTTTTGAGATCCCTTTTTATATGTCTCTCGGCTGAAAGATTCTTTTCCTTCAAGATACAATGTGACTTGCTTCATTATCTTAAAGCAATCAATATTTTCATCTGAGTTAGACTCTACCACATCAATCAAAGCTTGCATTAGCCCTCCCTTATGAACACAGTTTGGACCATATATGAATGCTAGGTTCAACAAATAGGAAGCTGCATGGAGATCAGTCTTCAAATATTTATCTCATCTCGTTTTAATGATACTTGTGTAAGGCTTATAGAGATCTTTATTCCTCTTGAACATCTCCTTAATTCTACTCTTACCCCTTTGCATGCCTTCATAAACATATGGCAGTGAAGGCTTCTCATCTGAGTCAACAATTCTCAACAATTTTATTAAAGGAGTTACAATCTTCACAATTTGGTAGCATTCATTCCAAAACCGGCTATCTAATATGATTGCACTAAAATTTTTTTCGGGAGTAGTCTTAGATAGCTTATGGTCTACAAAGTGTTTATCAACAACAAGGGCTTGTAAGTCATGCTTGTGCATATATATGCTATGCAATGTAATAAAAGTAGTGGCAAATCTTATAGCACCAGGATGCACAATTTCTTTCCAATTGGGCCTTTTCCTCAGCCAAGACAAGAATATCATGTGATTGTAAGCAAATATTGTTATCTTTGATGCCTTTACTGCAATGTCTGACACATGAGGCATGCTTGAAATGTCTTTCAATACAAGATTTAAACAATGAGCAGCACAAGGAGACCAATACATATTTTTATATTTCTCCTTAATCAACCTTCCACATGCCACGTAATTGGCAGCATTGTCAGTCACCACATGAACAATATTGTTGCAACCGACCCACTCAATCACTTTAGAAAACAAAGTGAATAAAGTCTTTGCATCGTTGACTAAATCTGATGTATCAACAAACTTAACAAACACCATTCCATGGGTAAAGTAAACTAAAAAGTTTATCAAAGTCTGTTGCCTCACATCAGTCCATCCATCCTCCATAAGTGTGCAACTTTTTTTTCTGCCATATCTCTCTATGCCCGTCAATGAGTAACTGACATTCTTTTTTCCATTCTCTCAACAAGTTGGTTTTAAAATCATAAGCACTAGGGGCTTTAAACCCAGGCCCTATAGAACACATTCCATCCATAGCTTTTTGAAATAAAGGGTACTCTAATGCTTTAAATGGAATGCAGTTCACTATGGCCCATTCAACAATAAGCATCTTCAAATTGTGTTGTGCTTCTTTCAATGCTAAGACACTCTTTATGGTTGGTTGAGCTCCAAAAGTTGTCCTAGGAGGAAAATATTTATATACTATACTAGGATGTTTCCTCTTCTTAGTTTCACTATTAACCTCCTCTTCTTCAACTCCCTCTTCTCTTATATCCTCAATTTCCTTTTTCTTTGCATGTTCTTTCAAAGACTCTGCCATTCGATGACGCACATCAGCTGTAACTTTTTTACAAGAAGCAATTTGACCTACAACACCAGCCAGATGTTGCTTCAGCTTGTTTATGCCACCTCCTATATAGCTATTACCACAGTGAAGACATGTGTATACATTTTGTGTCCCTTCTTTCTTGTAGGCAACATATGCCCATGCTGGGTCAGTTTTGCCATGTAATGAGGTAGTGGAAGTAGGATTATCAATAGGATTAGAATTGACATTGGAAGATGGAGTAAGAGGGGTGACATTCTCATTTCCGGAACTCGACAGATCCATCCTTGGAGAAAGTAAATACCAATAAAGAAATCAATTCAAATAAATAACCAAAAGCAAAGTGTGAAGAAGGACTCTGGTTTGAATTATTAAGGGAAGAAGATGCTTCACACTGAAGTTGAATTCATGGAGTTTTGCCTCATGAGGAGATAAATTCATGGAGCTTAAACAACATGAACCAGACATGAATACTAAAATACTTTCATATTTCAAATACTCTTCCATTACACAAAACAATCCTTCTAATTACACATATATTAAAACAAGAGAAAACTAGTCACATTATTAAATTGTCAACACACATATATATACATGCATGGAGGGTTCGTTAACTTTGGGATTTGAAGCTTCATCTTTTATACTCTAAAATATTACATTCTATATTTTAAAAGACCAGATCCAAGTGATAGCAATTGCAAACTATTGGGGCTTCGAAAAACATAAACGAATTTAATTTACATTCTGAGCCAAAGGAACCCACAGTGTAATGAATCATTAGTGGACTGACTGGACTCTTTTGCATGTCGACGAGATAGAAAACAAAATTAAAGGAGTCCATTTAAAATAAAAGCATCCAATAAGTCAAAATGTAAATATAGGTTCAAGCAAAAACAAAACAGCCAAAGCGAACCAATTAAACAATAATGAAATAAGGGGATATAAGTAATATGGAAATACGAGCAGTTAAACAACAATGAAATCATAGATCATACCGAAAGAAGAAGGAAGACGATGATACACACGATGAAAGCCTGGTTCTTGTTCGACTTCACCGACTTCACAGCTGGTTCTTGTTTTGGAGCTCCGGGATCGGAATCGCAAGCTGAAATTAGGGATCAGAACCGTGAACCTACTGGTTTCTAATTCTCTAGTTTAGATTCAGTGAGCGATTTGATGTTTGATGTCAGACAAATGGGGGAGAGGGAGATCGATGACGCTGAGTGTGGACTCGCTGAGACGCTGAGACCTGAGACTGAGATGCTGAGTTCGCGAGCTGAGGGGAAATGCTGGTGTGGTCGGGTCGGGTAGGGCATGGTTCGGGTCAGGTCGGACGTAGATCACCTGACCCAAAAGCCCCAAAACGACTTCGTTTTGGGCAAAGGAAAAAAAATATGCGACCCGGCCAACCCGCGTGACCCGCCGGGTTGGCTAAGTCGCGACTGGTTGGAGCGAGTCAACCCGGTCAAAACCGGGTTGACTAGCTAATTGGCGAACCAGACCGGGCTAATGGCCGGTCGACTGGTTTTTCGGTCCGATCGGCCTGTCTGGTCTGATTTTTTTATTATTGATTTCCCTCAAGAACAACTGCATCATCCTTAGGATGAAGGGGATACAAATGATTGAGTGCTTTGGTGAACACATTCGTCTAGGGAACATAGTCAATGTTAGGGACTTTGTTGTTTGCTAAACTAGGGAGGGAGTTCACGAAAGGTTCCATCTTTTATTGCGGCTCATGAGTGTAGTTAACTACTTCACTGTAGAGGCTGCGGACCATTGTTTCCAATTTGTCAGCATTTAAGATATTAGTATGGGAATGGTGCAGGGGAAGAAAGTTATAGGTATTTTATTCACAATGTATGCATTAAATTTATGATTCTTGTATTGAAATGTTGTTATGATCCAGACGTTAAGGGGATATTGCATACCAAAGTCCTGCTGTCTTGGTCGTGGGATCATGATATTGTCAATTGGAAGTTTACATTCGTCGTTGAGGATGAGCAGTGAGATCTGATGTCCTTCACTATTTTTAATACACATATAAGTTTCACCATAACATTGTGTGCCTATTTTCTTTTCTACATATTCGCAGAACAAACTTGATTGAAGTTGTTCTGTATGGAGATGCAGCAGACGAAGCGTGGACTGGATTTCAGCCTCATGCGGACACACCAAATGTGGTTATGATTGTCCAATATTTGGTGGTCAAGCGAGATGGCCAACGTCCTTTCTTGGGGAACTACGGTTGGGCCACTAGGGTGTTTAGGCATCCGAGAAGGCAAGAATTTAGAGACTTACTCAGTTTGTCTCTCACCCAGCTAAGGGGTTACATTACAGGGTGATAGTACTTCATGGACAAATATACTCGTGCATACATGAAATTGATGTATTTGTTAATGTCTGTTAGTTACAATATGATAGGTGTTAAATCGTTTGACCATAAAGTGCCTTTAAACATTGTTGTTCTTTATTCTCCTAACATGTAACCATCATGTTCACATCGCTTTGCTTGTGGTTACGTAAAGTGTTCAGCTGTAGTCCTGTTAACGAGTACCACATCACCTTCACTGGATTTCGGCCTTACCCACCACGTGACTAGTGATCTGTTTACAATTAAGAATGTTATTCACGTTCCCGTAACCAGCATGCACCCATGGGCGGCATTTTGTGTTAGTCGATATATGTTTACTCTGTTCGCCCCTGTTTCGTATAACCGAAACAGACCAAGTTCCTTCTCCATTATCTACAACACACACAACTTCATACATGGCAGGGGACTTAACTAATATAATTGTGACTTACATGCATTACATTATCAAACTATGAAGGTCCTGTCATTGTCCAAATACACACACACCTTAACTTACATATGTACTTCGGGTTAGCTACATTACAATGCCAAAATGTGAAGGTGATGTCATTGCAAATACACCTTCAGATTGCATATAAAGACATAACCAAAACAAATATGGTGGGACTTTCCAAAACACAACGGGGAGTCAAACTTTTGTCCATTTTCGTCTATTTGCGTAGTATGAATATAGAGAACAGCTTAAATCAGTTACCTCCCCTATTAAAAACCATCCACATTGGAATTTCTATTGTTTCTACTTCCCGAGCAAGATTTGGATCCATGCTGCCATAAAAGTGGAGGGAATCTTGTGAAACAAATTTAGTAGCTGCGATGATCTTACAATCTTGATGTTGGCGGCAGTGGCTAGGCTTGGAACATCCATCAAATACATGAACACGTTAGATTCTTTCTGTTCTATCTTCGCATGATGAGCTTCGCTGGACAATCGAGATCCTAGGTTGTCGGAAACTTAGATAATGGTTCGATTAAGGGACGACACAATTTCCCTGACCACCTCAGCCAGTAAGTCACAGTTTCCTGTTTTCCTGCGCTTTCTGGAAGTGGAAGAACCATCACCTTGACCTCCATGGGCAGTGTTAGCGGATTGTGTGATGTCAACCTCAGTAGGGGTGGCGACGTTATCTAGGTTTATTGGCAACTCAGGTATTTCTTCTTCTTCTTCATGTATGTCTTCTTGCATTCCAAGTGGTGACCTACACCAATCACCGGATGCCCCATCTTTTAACCAAGCGTAACACAGATCTTAGAAGTGGGGCAGACACTTGTTCCTGTACAAGGCCACCTTCTTGTAGACCTGAAAATAAACCTCGTATAAGGGAATACCAATTATTCATGCTAAAAAAATGTTAAAAAAATACTCCAAACTCACTAACTTCACATACTCATCCTATATAGCCTTGTCCGCTACCACGCATTGTCTATCTGGATCCCATCCAAATCCAGACATGTTGGTCCCATACACCATATCATACACCACCTGCCACACGAGTTTTATCATCTTTGTACGTGATATGATGTGAGGATTTCCCTTGATCTGGCAACCAGACGTGTTCTCCTCCATCATTGCTTCTTAAGTCTTAGTGCATCCAAGCTTGAACCCATTATCGGCTATAAACTTTTGATCGGTTCGCAGTTGGACTGGGTAGTCTACAAGAAACTTGTCTTCATCAGGTGTCCACATGTGGAACTTTGCCTTCTGAGAGTCTTCCATTACACCACTACACAAATGGAAATGCGTTACTACATGTTTCATGACATGTTCATATAGACAACATTTGAAGCCGCTCCACGTTAGGAAATTTTAAACACACATGGACAACATCTTTATTGCAGGGGAAACAAACTGTTTACAAACAGAATCACCACTATGTTTATGCATTAATACAATAATCCTAATTTTTATGACGAGCTACGAGCCAAATAAGCATTATATATCAGTGGCTAGGTTGTCCCTAAAATTATTCCAAGTAACTGAGGTTTCCAATGTTGAAATAGGAGGAATTTGTTGCATTGGGTTTAGGGATTCCAATGAATCCAGCTGTTCATCTAATGGGTTACACATGGTGGACCGCCAAATAAGGTTATGAAGGAGGCAACATACGACGATATATCTGTTATGTATCTTCACCAAGTAGTATGAAGGGCTTCAAAGGATTACCCATCTTAACTTTAGAATACCAAAGCATTGTTCAATGATATTACGCGCTGATGAATGTCACATGTTAAAGCACTCCGCCGGGGTTTGCGGTTGGTGGCCTTATGTCCACTCATTTAGGTGGTAACGCTGGCCTCGATACGGCGTAAGGAACCTATCACTGTTGGTGTAACCCATGTCCACTAAGTAGTAATTCCCTGCACATGAACAACGTTCAACAACTTAAGTCTAACTGAAGCTCCTTAACACTATAATGGAAAAATAAATTGTCCATTTGTTTGAAATGCACTAGTTGGAACTTTCAAATCATGTCTCATCCTGATGGCGTCCCTCAGCACCTTTCCATCTGCGGCTGATCCCTCCTATCCAAGCTATATATATATAAATTTTCAGATAGTATATGGGCCGAGCTCGTTAGCCCGTCAAAATAAATGAGCTCGGGTTGAGAAATTCGAGCTCGTTTAATATTTTTTTAATTTCATTTATTTTTCAGATAGTTAGATACTTAGATCTTAATGTTTTCATTTCTCAATGATATTGTGTTTAACTACTTCATTTTTTTTATTTGACACTTTTTTTTCATATTATATTTATTTATTTTACTATTATTAAATTTAAAAAATATGTATTTATATGCTTTTTTGATGTGATTAAATGAAAAAAAAAAGAAAGTAAGAATGAAATTGATTTCCTTGCATAAATGCATAAAAGAAAATAAGTATGATGTGAGTGAATGAAAGAGAAAGGGAGTGAAAATTTTAAAATAAATAAATAAATTTTAATTCAAAAAAAAAAGACTGGCTCAGGCTGGCAAAATGCCAGCCTGTTTATATTCGGGTTAAACGGGCTGACCTAAACGGGCTAGCCTGTCGGGCTCGGGCTGGCCCGTTTACCAGCTTTACTTATATGAGTACCATCTAGCGCACCCAGACACCCCTGCCATTAACAACACCTATATGACAACGGAATGCAAAATTGTAAAGGACATTGACATGAGCAAAGTCATGGGTCTTTACCTTAAACCATCTCCAGCGATTGTCCATGCAGTCCTCTATAATAGGCTTTGCAATATTTAAAAGATGCTGATGCAGTTTAAGGGTGGCATTCAAGACGAGTTTGAAGTATCTGCTAATTGTTTCACCCGACCTTCCGAACTCAAATTGAACCACTCGGTTCTTCACATGATGTGCCAAAATATGCAAGAACATCGCAACTTGCTCATCAACTAACATGTTCCTCGTAGGTGTAAACCCTCTAATTGTGTCCAGCATGTAGCACAGGCTGTCAAATGTCGCCCTGTTCATCCTAATCTGGTTGAAACAACTTGCGTCGTTACTATATACCATTGCTCACAAGTTCGCTCTCTTAGAATGGAAATCTAGCCTAAATGAGGTATAAGGGATTTACCTGGAATGACCAGTATATGCCGTTGCCACAAACATTGTGATAACCACTTTCCTTACAGCCAGCACAATAGCTAAACATCCCGCCAACACCTCAACTAAACACTTGTCCATTTCTCCCTCCGTCACCTACACAGTTACCCAGATACATACATATGACAGACTAATATAGCAAGAACAGTCCAGTCACATTAGAACAAAAATCACACCACATTGGACATGAGCTACCCATATCTCGACTATGGTCAAATCAGGATATTGTCACAAGTGTACCCATATGCAAGTGGTCGATCGTTGGAGCTTCCCATGCAACAACGACATCTAACCTTATTCCCATGACATAACCATAAATCGCTTGCAGTTATCCTTGAGTACATCAGGCTCTATAACCACATGCGTTTGATGGGTGGCTAATGGTTACTAGTTGCCCATAAAATCTTTCTGTTAGCGTAACACACCTATCAGCAGCCTGTGGTCACTCCCACCATCGATCCTTTAAATTAACTGATGTACACCTCATGGTTACGGGGAAGTTCTATGTTAATCATCCCCCCAACTACACGATCGACCCCGCTTCTCAAATGTGCAATATCACATATTACACCAAGTTCACCACATGGGTATTTCATCATTACTGCTCATGGGATGAACTTGTCTCCCTGTCTTCCAGTTACCCCAAGAGGACCCTGGTCGGATTGACGTCCCGTAGCCATTGCTAAACTCAAAACAAGAAAAAGTCAACGTGAAGAGAACAACAGAATAGAAGATGCACGGAAGGACCAACCCACCTGATGTTGGGAATGTTCGTGTATTTACCTATGAAATGCAAGTCGCCGTGTCCATTCATCAACTTTCATCCTGTTTTTGTAGCTCCACACGCATTTACTCTGTTATAAAACTTATCCTATCTTTATACAAGCCACGGTCATGTCAGGGGCAAATGGGGCCTTTTCCCAATTTCCCCGCCCCTGCAAAATGGGTTCCCACCATTTTTTGTGGGAACTTCATTTCATCCATTCGCTTGAATTTTCACCCGCGCTCGAAATAGGTTTCCAACAGAAAATTCAAACCAAACGCATGTTGCTGTAGGAAAAGGTTGATTTTCCTTTTCCTTCCTCCTATTTTCTGTGAACCAAACGAGACCTAAAAGATTAAGCAAAGGCACCATTTAGATGATTGAAACAAAACTACTATGTTAATGCCTTATAATCTATTAGCATAAAAGCTCTTGTGTGGTAATTTTTATATCTAACTAAACATTTTGAAATAGTTATATAAATTAGAAAGAGTTTGATTTAAAAATTGCTCAAAAAAATAATATGATCATTTCATATAAAAATATTGAAGTTCTTCATATTCTGTTCTCAACTTCATATCATATCCTATAGTAAAAATGAATAAATATAGATTTTACCAAAATCTTAGTGCCTGTTTGGATTAGCGGTAGAATCTATTTTTCCAACATGATTTACAGTATATGGGTAAGTTTGTGAGAGGAATTTTATCTCGACTTGTGTAAACGAGCTTTTCCACCATCATCCCAAACATGCCCTTAATATGCTCTAATTTTTGCCAAGAACTATACATTACTAACCAAAATATTAAAACTTGGCCAAAAAAAAAACCAAAATATTAAAACATATATTATTATCATTTTAGTTAAAAGTTATAATGATTAAGACACACACATATGCATACACATGCGTGCTCTCTTGTGTTTGTTCATATATTTTAGATTTTATGTTTAAATTAGAAATTCCAACATATATAAATGACTAATGGGAAAAAGACAGAAAAATAACTTTGAAATTGTAAAATTTCAAATCAGATTTGTTACCAAGAATTAATAAGGAAATAATAGAATTTGATAAGCAATCCACAACTCATTTTTGGTAATGGCTCATGAAAAGCCTTGTGTTCTAACCAATGGGGGTTGGATTTAGAAATCATAACGTGACGAACCAATGTTTGAATCATCACTGAAAGAGGTCCTCATATTTAATACCTGACAGTGCCTCGAATATTATTGTGTTTAATAAGAAGATACTTAAAAAAAAAGAAGCTCTATTTCTATGTTAATGGCGTGTTTTAGGCTGTCTTTTTACTTCTATGGGGTATAGTTTGGGTGCACATCATCCCAATCTATCATATTTGGACTATCTAGATTTGATCTGAATGATCTAAGTTTAATACTTTTTTATATGATGATTTTTAAATAAATATTATTTTTTTTGAAAAATTGATAATTAAGATAATATCTTTATTTTAAATTTTATACCCATTAGAATAATACTTTTAAGGAAATAAAGATGAAATAAATTAAATGTGAACAGTTTAGATTTCCATATTAGGTTGGGGTGTTACCGGCTTTTATTGCTTTACTTTTCTACCCTCTTCAGTGCTTATTAAGTAGTCCCTGTTCTTTTGAAGCAGAATTAAAGATTTAGCAAAAGCAGTACTCAGTTAATTGAATCAAAACTACTATATTTTTCTTGCACATATTTATATCCTAAAATCTTAAGTTTAGTTTGTCACACCTTGAAGAATAAGACCTGATAAAAAAATTTTATACCATGCAATATTTGATATGACATCATACAAAATAGTGTTGTTATTTATATGTATTGTACGATAATATTTACTGAATAATATGGGTTAAAGCGCAATTTTAGTATGAAAGTTTTGTCCAATGGGTGTTTGGCACAAATAAGTTTTGGAATGGGCAAAAATAACAATGAATAATTAAAAAGAATGTAAATTTAACAAAACAGTTAAATTTTATTTAACGGCGTTAAATTATAAAAGAAGAAAACCCTTAACGGCGTTAGGTCAAATTTAACGGTTTTATTAAATTTATATTTTTTTAATTGTTCATTATTATATTTGTCTTTCTAAAACTTATTTGTGCCAAACGCCCGTCAGAAAAAACTTTATTACTAAAATTGTACCTTAACACCCCCTCTCTATATATATATATATATACACGAAACCTTTATTCAGTTTTAGGATTATAAATTTTTAATCAAAATGAGATTCAATTTTCTCAATCTAGCTAATAGTAGATAAGTAGATCAAGCAATTAACACCTATTCTTTTTTGGCCAGCACTGTGGCATCTTTTATGAATTTTAATTTTATTTTTTTCCCTTTAGAATACATTTTTTATGCTAGTTAGGATATGACTGATTTATTGACTGATCATCAGAAGAGATTTTCTAACACAAACAACGCCTTCATTTCAATATAAAAATTAAATTAAATTATATACATCTTTCATGAACTTTAAGTAATCTTTTCCCTCATGTTTGAAATTTTAAAATGAACCTCCTAAATTTTTATAATTATATAGATAGTTTTTTATAAATCCCAAATTTTATATATTTTATCCCATCTTATTCATTTATTTTGGGGACTATTTTAGGTTAATTTAGATTTATTAGATAATATTCATATTTTTAGCTAATTTTAAGAAATAATATTAATTTTAGGTTAATTTTTGTTTGCCTTTGGATTGTCAATTGAATTATTAATTGAGTTTTTATTATTAATTTAATTGTCAATTTGGTTTATCTTATTGATTGTTTAATTGGGTTGGTTAATTGTTTAGTTGTTCAATTGAACGATTGTAAACATGATTTTCAAAATTATTTTAAAATTAATTTTGATTCGCTTTTAATGAGTTTAATTAGCCACGCTTATTTCATTATGAGTTTTTTAGTGAATGAAGTGTTATTAAACTTTAGGATTTCCCATGTTTCAATTAAGTGATTAAATTTATCAATTCATTTCTTTTATCAATATTCATTTGATCTAATTAATTAAAAAATTCATATAAATTCTTAGTTATTCTCTCCACCGTATTTGAAAAAAAAACCTTTATTATATTTTCCTATTTGATTTTTTAGATATTAGTTTATTTCTTTTACTTAGGATTTTAATTCCCCTTTTCATAAGAAAAACCCCCTAAAAAATTAAATTTGCATTCATTTAGGTTAGTTTTATTATCATATAGGTTTTAAAGGCATTTTCATTTTTCATTTAGGTAGCAAAGTCTTGTATTTTAGTTTAGATCCATTCAATTACATTTTTTATCACCTAAATTCAATTCTACATAAAACTTATAAATTGCTCCTTGAGAGAATGACCTAGGTTGCCACTATATTACATTAGTAGGTTATCCTAGTTATTAATTGATTGCTTTATCTACAAGAACGACGTCAGTTCTCATGCTACTAATTTTGTTCACTGCTTGCTTGCATGTAGCATGGAGTTCAAGGGGAATAATGTGTATAACTCAAATTTTGTGAGAAATATATTAAAAAATAAATTTAAAAAGATATATGATTGATGATGGGAGATTTTGGCTCCTCTAATTTCTTTTGATATAAAACATTAATCCCTATAGTTCAATAATAATTGATCATTTTTTCTTTTTGAGGGACAAAAGCCTTTCGTTTGAAACTTTAGAAATCAAAACAAAATGAAGGAAAATTATGATAAACCGACATTATATTAACTCAAAAAATTATTTATATATTATTTGAAGTTCAGAAGAGTTTTGTGTATAAGTTTGAAAATTATAGAAAAACTCTCCCTCTATGAGGTAGATCAGCAGCTACCCCTCCAATCCAAAAAAAAAAATGCAAAATCCTCATACCTGTTGTAGCTTCCAATACAGCTTCCATAAATATTAGAAGTTTTAATTAGTGAGGATGATTAGTGTTGTCTTGTAAATTGAAATTGTGCAATTTTATTCCTCACTTCGTTGTATTTTGCGTTGGCAAGTTAGACACCTTAAGGAGTGCAAACTTGCGCTGGGCGTTAGAAGGTTTAATTAGTTAGGATGATAGTGGTAATCACTTAGTTATTAGATGACCCTAAAACTCTACATAAAGGGTCTTAGTCTATAGGTTAATTGTTTGAAGCGATATTGATCCCCACTAATGTAAAAGGGAGACGATAACTTAGATCTCTTTTTAAAGAGAGAAGTCTCTCCCAAGTACTTGCATAAGTGGAATTAGTTTATCGTCTTTAAGTGAGGGATGATCAGTGGTAAACTCTAGGTTCTAATGATTGTATGAGTAGATTGCTTTTTTATGAATAATAAATGATTCTTCATCTTTCTACATAATATTTTTCTCCAATCACTTTTTTTAACAATAAAAGATCCCAGCCATAGCAGGTTAGAAGCTACGCGACTCAACTCCAACATTACTTGAATATAGCTGGCTCTTTTAGCTATTTGAATATTTGCTAACTGTTAGAGGTTGTTTAGAGATATATTTTAATAAATTTGGGAAGTCATCAATACTTAATGACAAAAATTTTCTTGAGGTTTTAAGAGAAATTAATTTGTGTGCATTCTTTAAAGGATTTCAACTTAGAATATAAGCTTTTAAGTTTAAGAAAAAAAATTAATAATGGAAAGTTTTCTGAAAATAAAAAAAATCAATTTATTATTATGATGATTATCATATATATATTGGTAATAGGGGATGGATGTTACAACACTTTTGGCAATTGAGGATTGAAGACAAAGAAAAAGAAAAAAAAAACAAAACTTATGTCACAAGTCAATATTGCAATAAAAGGAAGGAGGGAGAGCACTATCCATGAGCCATCTTCTTCACTACTGGATCGGATGAGTTGGAGGCTGCCATATATTATTCTAATTTTCTATCTCAACAATGAGATTCAATGTGTAATTCAAGCTCTCTGTTCTCCTTCTCAAATTATATCGTTAGGGGAGCTATTGTAGAGAGTGGGGTTCCAGTCTATTGCCTAATTTTCCTAATAATGATTGCTTTTGAATTTTTCTGTGCTGAGATGAGATTGATTTTGAACATGTGTGGGTAAATTTTTCATTGAATCCAAAAGAGCTATGAACTTGTTTGAGACTTAGAGATTGTTCACACTAATTAGTTTTGTTTAATATCATTTTAATTTATTTAATCATACTTTTATTGTTTATTGCTTAGTGATTGGCCACCATTGAGTATGTTCTGGGGATTTAGGATTGACCTTAATGAAGGAAATCTTAAATTGACCATAGAATTAAATAATGTAGAATTAGATTTTAATCTAATTTGCATCTCAAGATAGTAATATACCTAAAAGTCCTACATAATCAAATTAGAGTGAGCCCTATCTAAATTGTATCTTATTTAATTGTGAGATATTGCATAAGTAATTGAGGTAGTTATATAAACAAACAAACAGACATTTTTAGACATTAATACTCTAGATTAGCTAATTAAGTTAAGTTGAAATTAATTTATTGGGGATAAAATCTAAGAAATAAATAAGGGATTAGTGACTTTAGGTTATTCTTCTTGACATTAAAATTTGTTATTTGTGAAAAGTCTTGGTTATTATTAGTTTCTTTTTCTTATTTAATTTTTGTTCACTTATATTGAAAACAATTTTGATTTGTTTAGCTTAAATGAAACAAGGAAAATTAATGCCTAATCACTAGTTGAATTAAACTTTTGTTGGACAATCTTGATTTGCCACTTACTATTTTTCATAATATGTATACTTATGGTGCTTAATTATATTTTGGTAGCATTAATTTTTAAACTTCAAGAGAGTAAGTGCAAATTTTTACTATATTCAAAATAAATAATGAAATTTTTTTATGAAAAAGCAAAGGCAATTCCAAATGCTCAAAATCTCATAAATTATGGTGCCCTTAATTATATTATGATACATTATAAGATTCTACCACGTATCATCTACCACAAACATGAAGAGTTCATAGGGCATTGCATCATCATTATCATCATCAATTAGACCAAATATGATGTGCTAAACATATATACTCAGTTTTAAATATGAGATATAATTTTTATTTTTATCAATCTTTTCCTAATTTTACTCCTATTGATATTCTCCAACAATAATCAAAGTGGAGGGGAAATGAGGGAATTCAAGAAACTGACTAGATTGTTTAAAAAAAATATGTACATGTTATACTAACTAACTTAACTAACTTTATTAATCTAATCGAATTAAGTAAATATTCTTATATTAAGGAATAGAAGAAGTAGTAAAATTTATCTTATTTGACATATAATCTTGTACCTTCGGGTTCTTTTTATAAGGAACAATATCTTTTATAGGGTAGTTCTTAATATGAGGAGCAAATATTTTTGTCTCAAATTTCAAACTTGTATTTTTATTTTTACCCTAATTAAATATATGTTACTCATTATTTCTCTAAAATAAATATCGACCCATTATCTCTCATATGCTTTCTTTATAAATAAGTGTATAGTTGAAAAGAAAAAAAATATATATATCTTACATTTTTTTAGCTAACATTTTGAATCGCGTGATTTTGATGGTGATTCCTTATAAAAAAAATCCTAGTGAGCATCACATTTGATTCTCTTATATGCTAATTAAACAATTTAAAATAATTATGTAAATTAGAAAACTATTAAAAAATTTAACATGATTATTTCATAAAAACACATGCCATTTTTGTATTTTCAACGTCATATCATATCATATCCTATAGTAAAATTGAATAAATATACAAGTTATAGCCAAAATCATAATGAATATGTTTAAAATTTTTACCAAGAATTATATATATTACAAATCCCAAATATTAAACTGCACATATCGTTATTTGTAATCAAAAGTTATAATGGTTAGAACATAATACATGTGGCTCTCGCTATATATATATATATATATATATATATATATATATATATATATAATACATGTGTGTCTTTGTATCTGTTCTTATATTTTAAATTTTAATTTTAAATTAAATAAGTTAGAAATAATTATTACTGTATACATTGTAATATATATATATATATATATATATATATATATATATATATATGTCTATGGTGTATTATAGAATAGTCTTATGAGGACAGATGGCATTGTTTGTTGACACATTCTATAAATAGAATAGGTATGGCCCAGAAGGATTGTTCTGGAGTTTGCCTAAATTCATTACATTTCAATTCTTGACTTTGTATCAAAGCCACTAAAGTCAGCAATGGCAACTTTTCCTGGTAACCCTAAGAGCCAACCAAACCCTGCCACCGCCGCTACCCTATCTGTAAACCCTAATACCTCTATCACTCACTCTCCACTCATCTCTTCTTTACCCTTTCTTCAAAATTCCACCATCACCATCTATCACCTCTGCCCCACCTGTCACCTCTGCTACCCACTTCATTTCTTCATCCTTCATTCCTCCTCTTTCATTAACTCCATACCTAGCCTCTTCTTCTCCTTTCATTCCATCTCCAACACCTGTTCCTGGCTATTACCCTTTTTCTGGTTCCTTTTCTGGTATTCATCAGTCACCGCAAATCTTGACTCATCCAGTTCCTCTTTTAAGCTCCCTCAACCAAGCAAATCCTATCAAGTTGGATGGCGATAACTTCCTCACTTGGGAATCGACGATTATGCCCATTATTAGAGGGCACTGATTAGATGGCCACATTCTTGGCACTAAGGCAGTACCACCAGAATATATTTTGGATGCCGATGAACAGGTTTGCCTAAATCCTGTTTAGATGAGTGACTTGTTACTAACTAGATCCTGCTTGGATGGTTGTTCGGCAAGATGACCATCGAAATAGCTTCTTAGATGAAAACCTGCAAAACCTCAACTGCCTTATGGAAAGCCGTAACTGAATTTGTTGGTGTAAATACCAAATCTTGAGTTACTTTCCTCAAAAGAAAATTTCAATAGATGAAGAGGATTGTTTAATATGAGAGAGTATTTGATGAAAATGAAGTCCCTCTCTAATAATCTCACTATCGCTGGATGTCTGCTCTCTATCTCTGACTTGATTACTCAAACTCTTGCTGGACTTGATGCCGATTATACTCTGATTGTCGTCCTTCTTTCAGAAAAAGAAAACATGAGTTAGGCGGACCTTCAATCCAAACTTCTGACCTATGAGTCTAGAATGGAATATCTTCAGGCATCCTCCATAACAAGCCTATCTACTGCCTTTACAAATTTATCCTTCCATCATCCAACTCCACCCAGACTAGACCCCCTCATTGGTATGGCAGAGGAGGTCGAAGAGGCAGAGCACGTGCTAACAGAGGCAATTTCAATGGCAGAGGTAATTCTTCTTAGCAAAGAACCAAGTTATGGTACCATCTGTGTGACAAACCAGGGCATGATGTGGATGATTGATGGCATCGTTTTGACAAGAATTTCAAGAGTCCTCATAGATCCAACAATGCCTCTGCTTACATAGTAACTCCTGAAATCACAACTGATCCAGCTTGGTATCTTGACACTGGTGCAACACATCATGTTACTCACACCCGAGATAATGTTGAATCGGGTATGAACTCAGGTATAAATTCTATCTTAGTAGGTGATGGAGCTTCTGTAAATCTGATTGGTGCTGGAAATGCTAAGTTGATGTGTGACAAAAACTCCAAATTAAAAACTCTCTGTATGAATAATATTCTTGTTGCACCTCAAATGGCTAAGAACTTGTTTAGTGGCTTTAAGCTCACCAGTGATAATAATGATGTGTTTGTTGAAATTTACTCTCATGGATGTTTTGTAAAGAACAAGAGTAAGCATAAAGTCTTGCTCAAAGGGGTCACGATAAAAGGGTCTACTCCAAGTCTTTACCGAATTGACAATGAAGTTGTTCCTGTAAAGAATGTTGATGCTGCTAGTTTTAATTCAGTTACAAATAAGTCTGAAAATTCTAGACAGAGTCAATCTAATGTTGGTCTTTCTTGTTTAGTGTCCTGGCATTAAAGGCTTGGTCATCCAAGCAAATATGTCTTAAATAGAGTCCTTAAATGTTGTAATGTTTCCTCTAGTATTAATGAAGAACTTTCATTTTGTGATTCCTACCAATTGGGAAAGTCACATAGACTTCCATTCTCTGACTCTCAATCTCATGCTTTATATGTCTTGGACTTAATTCATATTGATCTGTGGGGGCCCTCTCCAATAAAATCTATTGGTGGCTATCGATACTATATAAGTTTTCTAGATGATCATAGTAGGCACACATGGATTTATCCCTTGAAGACTAAGGGTGAGGCTCTATTTGCCTTTAAACACTTCAAAAATATGGTTGAGAATTAGTTTGAAAGAAAAATCAAAATGCTCCATAGTGATTGGGGTGGTGAGTTTAGAAGTTGTCATGGTACTCTTGATAAAAATGGAATTATTTTCAGATATTCTTGTCTATATACATCTGCACAGAATGATAGAGTAGAGCGTAAACATTGTCACATAGTTGAGACAGGTCTTACCCTTCTAGCTCAAGCTAAAATGCCTACATTTTATTAGTGGGAATCATTCTCTACTATAGTCTATCTCATAAATAGGCCGCCTACTAGAGTTTTAAAGGACACTTCACCCTTTGAGGTGTTGTACAAAAGAAAACCAGATTATAAACATTTCAAGATTTTTGGATGTGCATGTTTCCTTGTCTTCGTACATATAATCAAAATAAGTTTCAATATCACAGCACCAAGTGTGTTTTTCTTAGCTATAGTGTCTCTCACAAGGGTTTTACTGTCTAATCTCCACAGACAAAATTTATATCTCTCAGCATGTTATATTCAATTAAAGTAATTATCCTTTTGCTAATAGTTTTCTACATTTCTCACAGTCTCAGCATATAGAAGTTGTCAACTTTCCTAATGCATTTCCTCTTGATGTTGACGCTGTGTTATCATCTGCATCTTCCCATATGAACACGCATGAGATACATTCAAGGCCTCAACACTCTCTAGCTACCTCATCTCAACATTCCCCTGCTCAACCTTCTCAAGAACCAACTAATGAGAAAAGTGCAATACTGATTACTTTAGACCTACCCAGTGAAGTAGCTTCTAATCATTCTCCATCAGTCCCACTAACCACTTCACCTTTTAGTCTTCTACTTGAAGTGATGCAATATGAGAGAGCATGCTTATCCTCATCTAATCAGACTGCCATTTCTTCAGCTATTCCAGCTGGAGTCACCTCATCATCATTACCTTCAAATTCTTTAAATATCCACCCAATGCAAACTCGTAGCAAACATATAATCTTCAAGCCCAAAGTACCATATGTTGGGCTAACACATATCACTTCTAAACATGTTCCTCAAACAGCACATGAAGCACTGCAATTGCCTCTTTGGAAGCAGACAATAATGGATGAGTTTGTTGCACTTCAGAAGAACTCCACCTGGACTCTCAATGAAATTTTATCTATATTGATTATTGATCAATGAAATGCCTGAAATATCCTTCAATCCAAATACGAAAGCCTAACTCAATTTTTTTAGCTACTAATGATAAAGACCTAACTCACTTTCTCAGTTTCTAATTTCTTTCATTGAGGTTCCGCTTCATACTCTCATAAGGCTTCAATTTGATTTATTCGGTGAAGTGAAGAAGCATTGGCAGTCCTAATTTTCTCTTAATTGACCTCTCCCTAAAGATTAAAGCACGTATTACTAATAGCACAAACTCATGAAAATCCCTGTTTCTATGATTTGTATTCTACCTCCATGATTTGATATGCTGATTTTGTTCAATAAGTGGTTGTAACCTATTCTATACAAGCGTCACCAGACGTGTCCCTTACATATTATTTAAAGTATTTTATTCTTCACCATAATGAAACAAATAGTAATATAGTACAAATATATGATAATATCAGTTTCTAAGGTGAAAACTACCTATACTACACTCAGCACATCCACCTCACCATCTTGAGGCATGTCATAAATCTACGTCACTCGCTCCTTCTCTCTTCCTCACTCTCGTCCCTCTCTCGTCAGCCCAACCTATTCAAGCTGCATAATAGGTTGAGAAGCCCCTGCAGAATCCAAGGGAAGAATAAAAATAAATATCATTATATTAGTTAAATTCTCAATATTCTATTATTTAATCTGATCATTTGACAACTAATAAGGCCATAATAATTAAAAAAATTGATCTAGATTTGAAAAATAGCATCATCATCGTCGCCGTCGTCATCTTCGTTATTATCTTTATACAGTATATTGTTAGAATTAGTATCACGATATATACAGTTTAACTTTGATTGAAGATTTGATGCACATCTTATCAAAGAATAACTTAATTTGTATGGAACAAAAACTAGGACTGTGCAATATCTTTCATCTCTACTCTTTCTTCATTCAATTTCATAATGCCGTAACAACCGAAAAATTTATTACATCACCTAATTCACCCCCTCTTGGGTGAAGCTTGCCTCTTACATTTAGTATCAGAGTAAGGTCTTCTCGAAAGAGTCTAACAACTTAGAAAGGATCCATCTAAATGGTAACAATGGGTGAAAATATTCTTTCAGACAAAGCTTCTATTACTAGACCTCCTGGTTTTACAGGAGATAATTTTTCATTATGGAAAGCTAAGTTCATAGTATTCATAATGGCGAACAAATACGGCTTATGGAATGTAATATAAGATGGTGATTATATTCCAATGAAGAAAGTTAAAGACAGAGTTGTAAAGTAGAGCTCAAAGGAATTTGACGACAATGACAAAAGAGTAGTAACATTAAATAGCAAAGCTATTTTAATGATACAGAGTACCCTCAATCAGAAGGAGTACTTCAGAATCTGTATATTACTTACAGCAAAAGATATGTGGGATGCATTGGAAATTGAACATGAAGGTATGTCTAGAATCAAAGAAAATAGGATTAACACTCTAATTACATAGTATAATCTGTTTTGGATGAAAGCTAGAGAAGGAATATCTGTATTCAAACTCATATATACCCACCTTGTCAACCAGCTGGCAGTACTTGAGAAAACCTTTGATCAAAATTCCCAAGTAAGAAAGATTTTAAACATTCTTACAAAAGAATGGTAAGTAAAGGTAATAGCCATCGAAAAAGCCAAAGGTGAATCAATGAGACCGGTAGCTGCACTCTTTGGTAGCCTTTCTGAGTATGGGGAAAAGCTAAAATTCAAAAAGGAGCTGGAAGAGTTTGATGACAAGAAGGAAAAGAAGAATCGCTCTCAAAGCTATCAAGGAAGCCAAACTATTTGAAAGTGAAGATCTATTTGATGATGGCGATATAGGAATTATCGTTAGAAAATTCAAGGAGTTCTATAGAAGAGGTTAACGGAACTTCAAGAATCATCAAGGAGGTTCGTGCAAGAAAGAAAACAAAGACCAACAAGTTATATGCTACGAGTGTGAAAATCTAGGACATATTAAGTCCGAATACTTCAAGAACAAAGATAATAAGAAGTAGAAAAGGAAAGCATACATATAATCCATATAGGGTGATAATTCGTCAGATAAAGAAAGTGACAACGAAGAAGTTACAAATATATGTTTGGTAGCCAAAGTAGAAGAATCGTACTCTGAGGTAAGTGATTCTGAACCATCTTATAATGAATTATTATCTAAATATAATGCATTACATTCTGAATTCATCAAGATAGCTAAAAAATGGTATGCTATAAGAAGAAAGTAAAAGAATTAGAAAATATAGATAGTTCTAGCATATCATGTTCGTCATGTGCATCATGTGAAGAAAATGATAAGAAAATAAGTGACTTAACAAAAACCTTAGAAAGATTTACTAAAGGAAGCAAAACTCCCAATAATTTTAAAATCACAAAAGAGTTGCGCATGATAAATCTGTAATTGGATATAATTCTATACAAGATAAAAACATAGGAAAGAAGAAAAGAGGTTGTAATACATATCTCATATATTTTAAAAACTCAGTATATGCATCAAATTCATTTGCATCATGTAATTACTGTAATAGGAAAGGCCATTACACTTTATCATATTATTTTAGAAAAGGAAAGGCCATCAGTACATACAAATAGGTTCCGAAAGAGACACATGTACAAAGAGTAATTCATACTACAAAGGACCTAAGAAAATGTAGGTACCTAAAACTCAATGATATTACTCTAGGTATGTCTCAAAGCACCGAGCAAGAAAATTGTACGTTGATAGTGGATAATCTAGACACATGATTGGTGACAGAGAAAAGTTCACCATGTTGAAACCTAAAGAAGGAGGAAAAGTAACATTGGATGTAACCAATATGAACGTATTGCCAGAATTAGTGAAGTTAGAAGAACGAATGGTGTTCAAATCAATGACATGTATTATGTCGAGGGATTATGCCACAACCTCTTAAGTGTAAGCCAAAGTACTGATAAGGATAATAGGGTGATCTTCGATTCAGAATAATGCCTGATAGTGAATAAGAAGGATCTATAGCTTAACAAAGAATCGATCAAAGTAAAGATCCGAGCACAAAGGGATTGCAACTACTATACCATTGATTTAAATTCCAATTCTTCTAAAAATTGTTTTCTAAGAAAATATAAGGAAAGTTGGCTATGGCATAAGCGTCTTGCTCATATCAACATGAGTCAACTTGACAAACTAATTAACAAGGATTTAGTAGTTAGTCTTCCTAAACTGAAATTCAAAGATGATATGATTTGTGATGATTGTCAAAAGGGAAAACAAACTAAATCTTCTTTCAAAACAAAGAATGAAATTTCTACTTCTAGACATTTACAACTACTGCATATGGATGTAATAGGACCAGCACTTGTAAAAAGTTTTAGAGCAAATCTATATACTCTAGTCATTGTAAATGATTTTTAAGTTTTACATTAACTATATTTCTTACCTCTAAAGATGAAACTTTTGTTAATTTTATTATGCTTTCCAAAAAGGTCCAAAATAAGAAAGGTATTTCTATTATTTCCATCAGGATCGATCATGGAAGAGAGTTTGACAATCAACTCTTTGAAGACTTTTGCAATAATCAAGGAATAGATCACAACTTCTCTGCACCAACAACGCCTTAGCAAAATAGAGTTGTGGGAAGAAAGAATAGAGTCATCATGGAAATGGTAAGGGCAATGCTCAATGAAAAGGAAGCGTCACAAGTATTCATTATCTTTCACAATATTCAACTCTCAACTTAGGATTTGAACCTAAGGTCAAGAGGGTTTTTCAACGGGTAGAAAATTTCTCAATTAATTCTACAAGTTTCGCTACATTGCAAATGCCTCATTGGCTTTTAAATTTATTATATCAAAGTATGCGAGCGATTCTCTGCTTAAACTTAATACATTCATTTACATACATGAAACATATGGCCACATATACATCAAATGTATAATTACACATAACCACCACACTCTTACATCAAATATAAATAGTAGTGCCTTATACTATGATCTTTACTTCACCTTCATATCTCCTCCGGCGCATATCTCCCTATACTCTTCACCTATCTAAAATGGTTGGTTAGGAGGAGTGAGATTCGAAAGAACCTCAGTAGCAAACAATACCACTATACATGCAAGATATATATGAATGTATGGCATGCTTTCCATTTCTAAAATCATACCAATAGGATGACATCTACATGCTCAATGATATATATACTCATGGCCATCGTATAAACATAACAACATTTCAATCAATCAAGCATGTTCAACACAACTAGTAAAGCAATCACATGAAACAATGCAAGACATATATATCAAATACATGCAGGCAAGGTAAATTTACTACCTTAATTGCTCTTCCTTGATCGATTGTTGATTCCACTGTCTTTAGTCCAGCTCGGCACAAATGTCTGATCCCAAAATTTCCAATTTATAATATATGAGTTATTATTCACTCATAAATCATTCTAAACTCACATTTCTAGTTATCTATCATAGTTTCAACAATTTCTGCATTGTACAACTCTGCACAGTGCAGTTTCACTATTTTTCCAGAAATTGGAAAATTTTCATTCAAATTTGGAAAATCATACTTAATTCTAAGAAAATCCAATTTAACTGATTCTAAATCCTAAATGAAGATGTTTAAATTTAATTTTGGGTAAAAATGCTTTAGTATGACTATTGAAGTCATAATTTTCCCAAAAATTTTCCAAATCTTTACTGTTCCAGATTACCTTCCAGAAATAGGGCCTGACTTTGAAAAATCATATCTTCTAGTATACTTGTCCAAAAATTACAAAATATATATCAAATTAAATAAATATGTCTCTAATTTAATCCATAAAAGTTTCATAATTTTTGGATAAGTATTTCCCTACAAAATACATTATACAATGTCACTGCCTCACAGAAGGCAGATCAACCAACATGTATTTTCAACTTCATAAATTTCCAAATTGATATACAAGCATTCAAAAATCATGAACACTTGCATAACTATAAAATTTTACCTTATAAAGCCAATGGAATTATCAAAATTATCAAATTATTACTTCTTCTTCACGTCACTCACAGGGCAGCAAGTTAGGGTTATTAGGAAGATTTTGTTGTTTTCATGTTTTCTCTTGCTTAATCACTTCCTTTTCACTTATAATCCCATGATTAACCACCTAAACACCTAATGAACATGATCAATGAGAATTTGAGCAGCATAACCCCTTAGGGTTTCATCTTTCCATTTTCACAAAATTAACAAAAACAAGCCAATATCCATAACAACCACCACAACAACAACATATAGCACAAGAGGATCAAATTTATAAGATTACCTCTTGATTTCACCACTTTATCTATCTAAAATGAAATTGTTCACTCCCTCATTTCTCTTGATTTCATCTTGAAAACCATGGATTTCAAGGAGGAGAAGACGTTAGAAGGGTTTGCTACATGATTTGGAAGCATAAACTTGAAGCATTCATGCTTCTTACATTGAATTTTGGAAGAACCCTAGCCCTTAATGCTTCTTGATTCTTCACGTTCTAGCTCTCTCTTTTCCCCTCTTGGATCAATTTTCATGATGGGATGAGGGAGGAAAAATGAAGCAAATGATAGTCAAATGAAGTGGTCAAAGTTGCTTTACAAGTGGAAATTTCCCATTAGTCCAAAATTATGGTTTTTGTCCAATATTACAAACAATTCAATTTCCCTTTTTCTTGCTCCCTACTTCAGCCAGAATTTATCCCAATTAAAGGGAAAAATAAATAGCTGCTGGCTTTATTAGTCAAATGACCATTTTGCCTTTACAAATTTTCCCATTTTCACAATTAATGTAAAACTTGGCAGAATTTTCATCAAATTTTGAAAATTCATATCTAATTGTGTAGATATCCAATTGGGGTGGTTCTAAAGGCTATGTGACCCTTATTGAGTCTAATTTTAAGTAAAGATATAAAATTTATCCAATTGGAAGTTTAATCTTTCTAAAATATTAATCTTTGGAGAAAATAGTTAATTTCGTTGGGCTAAATTCAAAAATTCAGTTTTCTTTGTGTACATCTCCAAATGACTTATATGACCTAGAAATTAAAGCTTGATAAGTCTAATTTCACTCTAGAAAATTTTATAATCTTTCAAAATCATTTGCCCCTTGAAAGATGCCACACAATCACCACTGCCATACCTAAAATTTCACCGATAGCAACACTACTTTGTATTCTACTTTACTATATTGTGTGTGACGACTTCTAATTACTTTATTCTATCACTCCTAATGCTCTTTAATACCCCTAAGGATATAAAAAATTTAGGAAATTTAAACATGCCTCAGGGATATTTGCTAAACCAGGACTTAGCAGTCTACTTGATATAGGCTTAATCTTAAGCCTCTAATCCTAAAATTCAGGATATTACACACCGCATGTTATATCTCTAATCGAACATATATCTATAAGTCACTTTGGAAGACACCGTATGAGTTATACAAAGGGAGGAAACATAATCTTGCTCATCTGCACATCTTTAGATGTCAATGCTACATCCACAACAACAGTAAAGAAAACCAGGGTAAATTTGATTCAAAATCTTATGAAGGTTTATTCCTAGGATATTCAAATAGAAGTAAGGCATATAGGGTCTTTAATAAAAGAATATGCATAGTATAAGAAACCATTTATGTTGTGTTTGATGAAGTAGGTCCTCAGACAAAGGTTTTTTATGAAGAAGAAATGAATTTGATAAAGAAAACTAAAAATGTAACAATTTCTGATCAATTTGATTTTCAAAATGAAGAGAATGTCAATGAATATGCTCAGCCTAGAGCATGGAGACACATGAAAGATCATCCAATCAAACATGTGATTGGGAATGTTCATGAAGGTGTCAAAACTAGAAATAGGATTCATAATAAAGTTACGTTTTCTACATTCATTTCTAAAATTGAACTTTCTTGTATTAAAGAAGCACTTTCTGACAATGATTGAGTGATTGCTATGCAAGAAGGACTAAATCAATTTAAAAGAAATCAAGTTTGGGATTTGGTACCTCGACCTAAAAAGCATTCGGTCATAGGAACTAAATGGGTTTTCAAAAACAAACTTGATGAGTTAGCAATCATTATAAGAAACAAGGAAAGATTATTTGCTAAAGGTTATAATCAAGAAGAATGTATTAATTATGAGGAAATATATGCTCCAGTGGCAATATTGGAAGCCATACAAGGACTCTTAGCATTTGTATGCATAAAAGTTTTAAACTTTATCAAATGGATGTCAAAAGTGCATTTCTAAACGGTTATATTATGGAGGAAGTTTACGTAGAATAACCTCCTGGCTTTACAGATGATACAAAACTGAATTATGTTTTCAAACTTAAAAAGGATTGGTATGGTTTGAAACAAACACCAAGAGCTTGGTATGAAAGACTAAGTAATTGTCTTCTTGGTCAAAAATTTTTCAGAGGAAAAGTGAACATGACATTATTCATCAAATTTAACAAGGATGATATATTAGTAGTACAAATATATGTAGATGATATAATCTTTACTGCTACTTACGAATCTCTTTATCAAGAGTTTTCTAAGTTTATGCAGGGAGAATTTAAAAGGTCCATAATGGGAGAATTAAACTTCTTTCTTGGACTTCAAATTAAACAAAGAAGGAAGGGAATCTTTATCTCTCAAACCAAATATCTAAAGGAGTTATTAAAGAAGTATGGGACGAAGAATTCTAATGGTAATGATACTCCAATGAGCACATTCACACTTCTGGATGCCGACATAAAGGGTCATGATTTCGACATCACTAAATATAAGGGAATGATCGGCTCATTACTCTTTTTAACCACAAGTAGACCTGATATACAATTCAGTATTGGAATGTGCGCAAGGTATTAATCTGCTCTTAAGGTCTCACATGCCTAAAACGTGAAAAGAATTTTCAGGTACTTAAGAGACACTACAGAACTTGGCCTATGGTACCCAAAAAGAGAGAACAAATATTTGGTGACCTATTCAGACTCAGATCATGTAGGATACAAAACTGACAGAAAGTGCACAAGTAGACAATGACAATGCCAATTTCTTGGAGGTTTTTTGGTGTCATGGTTCAACAAGAAGCAGACCATTATTTCGTTATCCTCTACTGAAGCTAAATACATAGTTGCAGCAAGTTGTTGTTCTAAAGTATTGTGGTTAAATCAACAACTTCAAGATTTGAGAATTAACTTAAAAGAGATACCTATTTTCTGCAACAATACGAGTACAATTAGCTTGGCTAAAAACCCCCATACAACATTCAAGAACCAAGCACATAGACGTCTGACATCACTTTATACGTGACCATATCCAAAGGAAGGATATCAAAGTGGAATTCATTCCAACTCATCTCAAACTTGTAGATATCTTCCGAAACCACTAGCCAATGAACAATTTTTATTCATAAGGAGAGACTTGGGAATGGTTAATCACAATGAGTTATAAGAATTTCTTGACATTATTTATGTTCTTACATGCATTTATGTACATTTTTTGATGATTAGTATACTAACTTAAGCATTAGAGTATGTAGAATTTATTTTGCAAGAATGTTATGTTTACAATCATTAAAATAGGGATTAATAGAGGATATATGAAGTCTGAGTGAAAACTTGAGTTCATAAGAAGTTTAGCGAAAAACTCGATTTCTATATTGAAATTTCAGTGTGAAATTTGAGTTCTAGGAGAAAATTACAGATAAGCTTGATTCAAAAGTAAGGTTTACTCAAGTGATCATGGAGGAGTTGAATACAAAGAAACAAGGATTTGGAAATTAACTTAAGTGTCTACAAGTTACATCAAACAAGGTACGTTGTATCAGTATACAAAATTTTTTGTAAAACTCGAGTTTTCAGGAGAAAACTTGAGTCCATATGAACTCGAGTTCTTAGGGCAGAACTCAAGTGTTGTAGGTTTATATTAGTAAAACAGAGCTTAAACATCACACTTTTTCCTTCAAACTTGAACGTGTCTCTTCACTCGATAGTTAGACCTATTCAAATTCCTACAGTTAGATACTCAAATCGATGCTATTTCTTCCACAAATCATACGTTACATATGTTTAATCTTTCTCAATCGACAGATTTTGCTTTTAAATCCCTCACCGAAGCCCTAACATTGTCATATACTTTTCTTATTTTCTGATACTCTGTTTCCCCTTTAATCCTTCTACTACTATGTGTTAATCACAATGGTATATACTAAAGTACTACAAGTCTCCCGAAAATCACCTGAACCATCTCCATCTCCATCTTCATCATCTTCCCTTTCAATCTCTAAATCCACTGAGACTCCTACACCAATGGCAACTCCAACACCAACTCTATCTTCAACTCCTCCTCCTCCTCCTCCTAAGACAGTCACACCTAAGAAGAAGGGAAATGCCAGAAAGAATACGCATCTAAGGCCGAAGGTGAAAGAGGTGAAAGTTGTTCAACCTCTAGCCAAGAAAGCTAAAGGTGTTACTATAAAGGAGCCAGTCGTTACATGGTCGAAGACTAAAGTGGTTAAGGGAAAAGGAAAGGAAAAAGCCACTGAGTTGCCACCATCCACAGACAGTGAGGGGACAGATCACTTTGAGAAGCAATTGAGAAATCCAAATTAGATGCATTGGGTAGGAAGATCACTTTTGGAATTGGTGGCTCTACTTCTCAACATGTTCCCGCACCCTCTCAGAGTCATAATCAGTTAGAAGCACCCTTTACTTCACATACACAAGAGGAAAGAGAGGAGAATATGGCTCCTGATGGTTTCAATGTCACAGCTTTAGAACCTTTTGATCAGAAGGTATACAATAAAGAGTTTGCTCATAGAAATTTTTTCCTAGTCATTTATGTTGATTTAAATTATCTAAGTACCCACTGTCGTGTTGACCTTAGAGAGTACTTAGGATATTATGAACCTTAGCTCATTGTTCATTTATTGTATTTATCGAACATTGTGCGAAATTTCTATTACGATATGAAAGTTAAAAAAGTGATGACTATAACCGGTGAATTGATAGAAGAATGACTTGAGATCACTGTTCATGGCTAAACCATGAAAATAACCCCTTCCATCATAAACACCATGCTTGACTATCTTATTCCACCCTCTGATCCTACCACTGGATTTACACCTGCCCAAGTATTCTGTCTCTTACGACCTGGTAAGCCAATGGGACCCCTTAATTTCAAGCCAGCCTCTATGCTTAATATTCAACACACCCTCTTTTACATTTACACCAGAAGAATAGTCAATAAGTCCAAAAACTTTACCCACTTTACCTACAAGGACTATTACATTATGGCTTCTCTGCTTGCTAGACAATAATATTGGGAATATGATTTTCCAAGAGATGAGGCACTTCAGATTTTCCTCCACCTGGAACACCTACATATTACTTCTTCATATAGTTTATCTCATCCTGAAATATAACAAGATATGGTATCTAGACAATGATGAGAAGGTGAGGATTCCCCGATTTGGTATGACTCAAGTGCATCACATGGGGATCATTCTATCTATGGAGGATAAGAGACATGCACCCCTTCTTAAGGGTATAGTTGATGAGACTCAATCCTCAGTGAGAGGCAGATCACTGTCTCCATCCTTTTTTAGTACCTCTATATAAGGATATGTAGCCAATGTGATCAACAAGGTTGTGGCTGGTCTAAAAAATGAGTTAATCCAATAGTATGATCAATTAACTGAGAAGTATAAACAGTTGGTAACATGATAGAGTAATAAGTAATCAAGTTGGTAAACAAAGGCAACCATAATTTTGACATCTTGATCAAGACCCATGAGGATGTACCTACATCAGTTCCAACTCCTACCACATCATCACCTCCAGTATCAACCGCTCCCTCTACAATATTGTTTACCTATACAGATCCTCTTACTTCAACAACTATGGACGTTACCCTTGATAGCCAACCCACTCCTTAACCTGACATATCAGTTACTCAACCATCACCACCATTCACACCTAAGCCTATTGATCCATCTACTGCATTGGTGTTGTACACTCCGCCACCATCATCTGATATCACATTTCAAGTTCCTTCTACTGCTAATAAAGACAAAAAGCGGGAGAAGGATGATTCATGGCTTTTAAGCTCTTTACTGGTTTAAGGGAGAGTTTCGGGAGTTTAAGTCTGTATTTGGGTTGAAAGTCTTTGATTATGTCTACTTAAGGGGGAGTTTATGATGTTGTTAATTTTTGGTTAAACTTGTTATATAATCTGAATTATGCAATAAAATTATGAATTCTGGATATATGTTGTGTGTTGAATTTAAGTTTGTAAGTTGATCAGATGACAACTTCATCATGAGTTTGTTCAAGTATGAATTTTGCATTCGAAGTTTGATACATTTAATTTCATGACAAGCCTTGTAGTGTGAATCATGCAGCATTGAAGAAGGAAGATGCCAAACTGATGTCAAGAACTTAGATTTCAAAATAATTCCATTATCACTTCATGCTTGTGTATTTGAAACTCTAATTCGTCCCTAAATGATTTAAAAAGTTTTCAAATCCATCACTAAGGTTTTGTCATCATCAAAAAGGGAGAGAATGTTAGAATCCATGTTTTGATGATAACAAAAAGATAATGAATAGTTTTGCAAAATAATGACAAAGTTTAATCAAGTACATTAAGTTAAATTGGTCCTTGAATATATTTCACGAACTTACTATTCCATGCTCTGTAGAATTGCTGATGCACTCGAGTTCTGGAAGGAAACTCGAGTTCTGATTGATGAAAAACTCAAGTTTGATAGATGTACACAAGTTTGGTGTGTAAATTTCAATATAACTCCTGTAAGTTTTGTCTAACACTCAAGTTGTGAGCAGTGTAGGAAGTAAACTCAAGCTGATGCACTCGAGTCTTTTATGAGAACTCGAGTTCGTACCTAAAGAGAACTTAAGTCTTGGAAGTTTTGCACTGAGAGTTTTTTCTCGAGAGTTTTGGTCTTATAAAGACCAAGTAGAGAACTCGAGTTCTAGACAGTGTTAGAACTGGCTGACACTCAAGAGGGAGGTGAATTGGGTGTATGATAACAAAGTATGATCTTTTAAAATCTTTTTGTAGTTTATCAAATCAATATATATATGGAAGTATAAAATCATCGGCAGTTATATAAATCTTATATGCTGGAAATGTAAAAGCTTAGGGAAGAGAATATGCAAACTGTTATTTATCCTGGTTCTGTCCAATCCACAATGACCTACGTCCAGTCCCCAGGCTCCTCTTGAGATTTCCAATCCACTATCTTCTTGTTTATCTAGGCACAAGTAAAGCCGCTATAACCCACAAGTTTAACCAGGCACTTGTGTAGCCTACGACTGAGTTACTCTCCCTCACATACTGTAGGTTTCACTCCCCCTTACGATAAGTCTTACGAGCAGAGCAATTCCCAAGACCTTTCTCTCCTACTTACCCGTGTAAGTCTTACAAGCAAAAATTCTAACCGGCAATTCTCCCTACAGCTTCCCCCGTAAGGAAATCAACCCTCTCAAGGTCCCTCTACCTTGAGAACAATATAGATGTATAGATGAAGTGTTTACATACTCTCTCACAAAGTAGATAAATTCTCACTGAAGTACAATACAAATATTCTTACTCTCAATTATACATGATATTGTAAACTGATAAGAACAGAGAGTATGTGAGGCGGGCGACTTATATCAGTATATTGGCAGTCGGGTTCTCATCGCTAGTGTATTTAGTCATCGTCGCATCATCTCACCTTCTTATTTGAATGCTTCAATTTATATAGGAAATATGTTGAGAACCATTGGAGCCTTCAAATATTCTCGTTGTAAGCCCATCATGTGTCTGACAGATACTTCAGCGTTTTCCCATTGATCCGATAGATGATTCAGCCGTTGCTTACAATTAGCATGTTGTTGGTTGTTCATTTAATTCTCTTACTCCCCATGATTCATTTTCAGATAGGTCTTTGAACATTGATATGTTGATAGCATCTCAATATACCGTTAGAGTCGCACTGCTTGTTCTGACAAATTTCCACTTTAGAAAAACTAGCCGTTATTAGTGGACGCTTAGCTTCTAGTGAAACATCTTTACGCCTCTTCTCATGATTTCTTGATTATAAATCTGGAGAAGCAGTTCAATCATTGATACAATAAAGTGTAAGACATGAATACATTGAATCAATAATTGAGATAAGATTTCTGTATTCTGGGCATTATCACTTCGTGTGATGATATTTGCCATAAGTCACTTTTGAAACTTAGAGATGTAACCCAAACGTTTGATCTCTTGTTTCACACTTGAAATAAATGTCAAATGATGTTTAAGTATAGCAACAAGTGTATCCATAATGATTAGATAACATTTAAGCATATTCGGATTCGTCCTGTAATTTGACTTTGCTTCAGAGTCTGCCAAACTCAAGTTTTCTCTCTGAAACTCGAGTGCATGTGATGTTTCCACATCTCCAGGTAGTCTCGACTAGGAACTCGTGAGAGTGCAAAACACTAACTTGAGCGCATAGTGTTAATCTAACTATTCAAGCTTCTCTGGAATAAACTCACATGCCAATACTCTCTGAACTCGAGTGCATTACGGTGAACTCGAGTGCACTTCCTTTTCTTCACAGCAGCAAATCTCTTGGGTACAAACTCTCATGGCCACACTCTTAGAACTCGAGTGCAACTATACTTCATGACTCGAGTGCTTGTCTGTGAACTCGAGTGCATAGCTTGTTATTCTCAGTTCTGAACTTTCAGGAACAAAATCTCCCTCAGAACTTCCATGACTCGAGTGCATGTCTATTACAGAACTCGAGTGCTTGCCTCCAAACTCAAGTAAACTTCATATCAACTGATCTTGGTACGTCCCTGGAACAAACTCTCACTCCAGAACTCTCATGACTTGAGTGCATATCAGATGCTTGCGAGAGTGTGAACGGTGGACTCAAAATATGATCCATTCATTCTTGACTCTAAGTATGGTAAATGATTGATCGCTAGAAAGCTCTGTTGTTTACATTACAATGCAAAAGGAATCAGCTCCAAACTCAATGTACTCTTCGAGTTATGTTCCAACGAATGTAGATAGCGTATGTATTCTCAAGCATCAAATTCTAGAAGCCATACTGTATTGAATATAAGTTTAAATTTGACATATTGTATATGCATAGAAATTTCTTTGAGTCTACTTTCATATGGTACTAGTCTCAGCTCAATTAGACGTGTAGTTTGGGAGATAGGTAAAAAATATGAAAGTTGTTCTGGAATATAACGGTGATTTCAATTTCAGCTTCAAACATTCATATATGATTCACCCGAGCTCCTTTATATTTGTTCTAATTTCAAAATGACGCATTAGGAGTCTAGTTTCATATGTCACTAGTTTTACCTCAATCGAAGCTTTGGTTTAAGAGATATGGTTGAATAACTGAAGCTTGCTCAAGATGAACGTAAAACAGGGATGAACAGAGTACATTTTTGTTCATACCAAACTCGAGTTCTGATCCTCAAACTCGAGTTCTAGCCCATTTCTACAGTTATAAATAGTGTCAACTCGAGTTTTACATAGCCAACTCGAGTGCTCAATTTGGGAAACAACCGGAGGCCGTTTCTACCAAGAACTCACATGAAGAACTCCTTGAATTCAAGTGCTACAGTGCTAAAACTCGAGTGCTACAGTCTTCGCCTGTTACAGTGCTTGACTGCTATAGTGTTTGATCGCTACAGTGACATGCTACAGTAACAACTACTACAGTACTACTTGAATTCCCTTATGAGCACAGAAACATCAAGTATTTCATCTGAAAGTTTGAATCTTGATATTCCCACTAGTTCCTTCAAGTGCTTGTTTTTTCAATCTCTTTCTTACTTTGCTTGACCAATCTATAAGATATACAACATTAAATATAGTAGTTAATCAATGTTGGAGATTAATACATTATGCAAAATTTTTGCTCTTAATATCTTATATATATATTTGACATCATCAAAACTAATCATATCTAACAGACAGAAGTGAACTCAAGTTCTAGACAGAAGTGTACTCGAGTTGGCTAGTTAACTCCCAAGAGTTTATTCTAAAAAATTAGCCAAAATATTGTATTGACTGAAGAACTCGAGTTTTGGGAAAAAAACTCAAGTTATGGACTGGAGGAAACTCGAGTCTGGTTCTTAACTCTCCCAAGTTTTACACAAAAGCTGAGCCAAAAACTGAAGTTGCTAAGTGAACTCGAGTTTTGGGATAGAACTCGAGTTCTAGTTCAAGTTGCACTTGAGTTTTCATTTGCACTCTCGCTAGTTTTATCCAGAAACTTATTTAGAATCTTGCAACACTTGGAAAACTCGAATTTGAGAGCTAAACTCAAGTTCTAGTGAGAAATGAACTTTAGTCTAAAATTGAACTTCCGCAAGTTTTCATTCAAAGAATTGACCAGAATGATGGAGTTCCAAGAGAACTCAAGTTTGGTTGTAAAACTTGAGTTCTGGACATAAAGTAACTCGAGTTTGGAATTGCACTTCTGCGAGTTTCATCCATAGAAACATTCAGATAAAGGCAATAGCTGGAGAACTCGATAGCTGGAAAAATCGAGTATGGAAGTAAAGCTCGAGTTCTATTGAAAGGAAAACTCGAGTTTACAATTTAACTCCAACCAGAGACTCATGCAGAAAACTGGAATTATAGGGAGAACTCAAGCTTGCAGATAGAACTTAAGTTCTGGATACTTTTGTACTCAAGTTTGCAAACAAAATCTCACGAGCTCTTGATAGAGACAACTTGCAAAAGTGCTGATAACTCTAAGAACTCAAGTTTTTAAAGAGAACTCAAGTTTTCCAGTAACAAAAATAGAATGAATTACATAAATCAATCTGAATATGATTAAATGTTATTTATTCATTATGTTTACACTTGTTGCTATACTTAAACATCATCTAAAATATTTTCAAGTGTGAATAGAAGTGGTAATTTGGGCCGGGCTAACGGGCTACCTAGCAAAATAAACGGGCTCGGGATTTTAGTAATCAGGCTAAACAGGCCGGTCCGTTTAAATTTTTTTAAAAAAAATTTATGCTTTTTAGATAAGTTAGATCTTAGTGTTTTTAGTTGTCATTGATGTTGTGTTTAACAATTTTCTAATTTTTTTATTTGAAACCTTTTTTTTCATATTATATTTATTTATTTTCCTATTATTAAATTTAAAAAATTGTGTTTATATGTTTTTGTGATGTAAATAGATGAAAAAAAAGTAAGAACGAAATTGGTTTCGTAACACGAATGTATAGAAGAAAATAAGTATGATATGAGTGGATAAAAAAAATGAGTGAAAATGTTTTTAAAAAAATAAATTTAAAAGAAAAATAAAAATAAACGGGCCGGCCCGTCTAAACGGGCTCGAGCTGGCATTTTGCCAGCCCGTTTATAAACGGGCTCGTAAGCCTGACGGGCTTGGGCTGGCCCGTTTTCCCAGCTATAAGTGTGAAACATGTTATTAAACGTTCGCATTGCAAATTCAATTAAAGAAGTCAAACGTGGCAAACATCATCATATGAGCTAGTTGTCATCGAATATCGGCTACCTACCACAATAAGTAACTGGCACTCCACTATAAAGCTGTCCATAATCAAATATTCACACTTCGGTCTACAACGGGAAATTCCATAACAGTTAATACAACACAACTATAAATATAAAGATTCAAAGACAAATAAAGATAATGAAGAATGAACATAAGAAAATACACAAGATTTTTTTAGTATATATTTCTCTATATTCATATTGTACTTTAGTGATTATCATATCTACTATGTGAGAGAGTTTTGCAAACACTTTTTATTGTGATTTTGATCTCAAGGTAAAGGGACCTTGAGAGGGTAGAATTCCTTATGGGGAAGTTGTATAGAGTGTTCTTAGGAAGACTTTCTGCTCATAAGACTTACAAGGTGTAAATGGTAGAGAATGTTACTGCTCATAAGAATTACAGGGGTATAAGCAGGAGAGTACATTGCTAGCTCAGGAGGATTGGGGCAGCAATGGAAGCAGCAATGTTCTCTCCTGCTTATACCTCCTGCTTATAACTGGAGTACAGATTTTGGAGTACTCCTTCTGGTTAACAGTACTCTTTATCATTAAAATAGCTTTGCTACTTAATATTACCATTCTTTTGTTGTTGTCATCAAATTCCTCTGGGCTCTTCTTTACAACTCTGTCTTCAACTTTCTTTATTGGAATATAATTACCATCTTGTATTACATTCTATAAGTCGTATTCGTTCGCTATTACGAACACTCTGAACTTAGCTTTCCATAATGAAAAATGGTCTCTGGTAAAACTAGGAGGTCCAGTATTAGAAGCTCCATCTGAAAGAATGTTTTCACCCATTATTATCATTTAGATGGATCCTTTTCAAGTTGTTAGACTCTTTCGAGAAGACTTTACTCTGATATTAAATGTAAGAGGCAAGCTTCACCTAAGAGGGGGTGAATTGGGTGATGTAATAAATTTTTTAGTTGTTACGGCATTATGAAATTGAATAACGAAAGAGTAGAGATGAAAGATATTGTACACATATATTTATACTGCTTCGGCCCCAATCCCAGGCCAACATTCAGTTCTCAGGAGGTGTTGGAGGTATAGTGTAAAGCTCAGAAGGTAATGATCTCTGAGTATTGAACATAGGCCTGAGATTAGGGCCGAACCAGTATAAATCTCTATGTGCAATATATTTCATCTCTACTCTTTCTTTATTCAATTTCATAATGCCATAATGATTGAAAAGTTTATTACATCACCTAATTCACTCCATCTTGGGTGAAGCTTGCCTCTTATACTGGTCCCGGACTATATGAGGGATTCTTGATCAAAATGTTTGGGATTGGGTTAGGACAATATGGATTGAAACACATTGAACACCCCTAATGATTTGTATTATTCCTTCATAATTCGATATGTTGATTTTGTTCAATAAGTTGTTGTAACACATTATATATGATTATTACCAAATGTGTCCCTTACATATCATTTCAAGTACTTCATTCCTAGAATGAAGCATCCAACTGAGTACTTGGGTTTTAAAATATTTTTCCAAGTAGATCTTGTATCTAAGGAATTTTGTGGTGCAAATTTGCTCCTAAAGTATTTTTTTAGCAATTTTTCCCTTAAAGTATTCTTTCAAAAGCAACCTTAACCTTTCTAAAAACTCTCAAAAAATCTGTTAAGTGAAAGTACATCTTGATCGAGTAACTTAAAATATTTTTTCAGTAACACTCAATTTTCTACATTAATGTTTTGGTGCAATGTTGCCCTTAAGGTATTTTTTTTAGTTAACTTTCTCTCTCTCTCTTGTTTCATATTCTCAATACTCATCTTCCTATATTCACTAAGCTTCTTGAATATTTTAGGGATTTTCTTCTATGTTTTCAGTATTGAAAATAATCAAAGATTATACTTGAAAGCATGGAAGATAAGTCTAGAAAATATCAAAGATGAGTATTGAAAAAAATTGGAAAATTGATTATTGAAAATGTTAATTATAAGTTTTAAAAATATAGAAGATGATTACTAAAAATATGAAAAATGAGTTATAAAAAATTAACTCACATGACACTTTCAGGAAAAATTTGCATAAAAATTACATAATATATTGACTTTTAGAAGGGGGATGCACAGAGTAAAATATTTTTAATGTGTTAGATAAACCCTAACCCAATATTAAAATGTATGCATATTATATTTTAATTACAAATTATAAAAATTAGCAAAATCCTAATAAAATACTCTCAAAACATTAAAACGAAAAATCAATGATTTTAATATACAAAATACCAAATCAATACATTTATACTTATTTGAAATTTTGAAATAGACTTAGTGCCCTTATTATATATAGAACTCACTTTCTCCACCATTCTTCTCTCTCTTGGAACAATCTTTCCAGCTCTATACCTATATATGGTCACTGGACGAGAAGAAAAAGGTTGGGCGAGATGCTTGATAGAGAAGAAGATAATGGTAATAATGAACAGGTCCGCCAGGGGGTGGTGTGGTGTTTGATTGGAAAAATCAAACAAGCTTCCTCTCCTCTCATCTTTCTGGTGAGTGTTGAGTTTGGAGAATCAATCCCATAGTAAGGAGCATCGATCACCCCCTATTTCAATCAAGAATGAAAGAAAGAGTTTCATCAGATATTGAAAAAAAAGATCAATGGGATGTTCCAATAGAAAAATCAGGGGCCACATAAACATTATAGATTAATCCAATAGTCATCCTTTCAGGAAAAAAGAAACAAAATCGAAATACTTTGGCTTACAACATAGCGTAGAGACCAAATTCTTGTTCTCTCACCTATTTCTGCTTCGATTTTTGAAACTCTAAGGCTAATAACATGAAACTAGAGATAATTAATAACTCAAGAAGTGTGAAATGTTTAATTACCTTGGAAAGAAAGTATGACATCTCAAGGAACATCATAAATCCACATCACTCCCTCCTTCTCTCTTCCTTGCAACTCCATCCTTCCTCTCCCACCCCCATCCCTCCATCACTTCCTCCCTACCTCTTCAAGCTGCATAATAGGCTAACAAGCCCCTGTAGAATCCAGTGGAGGAATGTTTAAAAGATCATTACATGAAGAAGCAGGTGAAGTTGTGATGTTTCTCTTCGATCCCAATATAAACTCATTACTTGAATTTGCACTTATCATGAAAATTTATTTTCATTCTAATATAAGCCTTATCGAGCTGGTCTCTGGGGCCAAAAAAAAAAGAAGCAAACAAACTTTGCTAGAATTATTGCCAGTGGGTTTTCCAGCCTGGCAATCTAATTGTGTGACATTTTTAAATAGGAAAATGATGTCCAATGCTTATGAAATTTTTCAGAATGAAAGTAGACTTATCAAAATTTAATTTGATAGGTCATACAAGTTATTTGAAACTATACACAAAGAGTTATATATTTTTGAAGTTAGCCCAATAAAATTGGCTAGCCTCTATGATAGCATCCAAAAATAGAAATTCTAGGAATTATGAGCTTCTATTTGGTTAAATGCTATATTTTTCTTAAAAATAGACCTAATAAGGGTTATATAGCCTTTAAAATCACAATGATTGGACATCTTTATAATTAGTTATGAATTTTCTAATATTGAAGAAAATTCTAGCAGATTTGAGTACATGTACGAAATTACAAAAATATAAGGGAAAGATAGTCATTTGCTAGATAAAATCAAAAGCCAATATTTTTCCTTCCTTTATGGTGTTGGACGTCCAAAATAGAAGCAAGAAGAGAATTAAATACTTGGTTCAAATTATGCCAAAAGTTAGAGTTTGAAAAGTCAACGAAACAAAGTTGTAATTAAAAGGACTCTTAAATGGTAATTTCAAGAGGTAAATGAAGTCAAATTGAGAGACTTATTTGACTCCTTCAACAGCCCTTTTTATGTCCAACATGGAAAGAGAAAAGGGGAAGAATTTACTTGGCTTATATTTATTCAAGAAGGAAAATTAGGGCCAAGTAAAATTGCACAAGGTTAAAAAGCATTAAACAATAATAAACATAAAGCAATTAGAGATATTTTCAAGAGCTCTTCAATCCCTTTTCTCTTCTATATTTTGGTTGAAGCAAGAGAAATAGAGAGAGAGAAGAGAGCTCAAGAACTTGAAGAACAAGAGGAGAGCTAGGGTTTTAAAAGGCAAATCCAAGGTAAATAGGCTTGGATTTAAGTGTTCTTGTCTTCTAACTTTAAGATCACCTCTTCTAACCTCTTCTTCTTGAAAATAATGGTTAGCAAGAAAAATTAAGATGGAAGAGAGAGTGAACAGTGACGCCTAGAGAGAGAAAGTCAAAAAATCAAGAGGTAATCTCTAAAACCTTAATCCTCTTGGTTAATAGATTGTTCTTGTTGTGGTTGTTGTTGATTTATGGTTGTTTTGATGATTAGGATGCACAAATCCTAAGGGGAGGTATTGCTCAAATCTTCATTAATCATGTGAAAAAAGTGTTTAATGGAATAAACATGGGATTAGAGGTGAAAAAAAAAGTAATTTATGGATTAAAATCAAAATAACTCATTTTCCCTTAAGTTTTTCTGATTTTGTCCAGGGGCATTTTTGTCCTGTTATAGCTGGATTTTGGTATTTTTTTATCATTCCATTATATTTCAAAGGGAAAATTGTGTAAGAATATAGGTGTTCATGATTTTTGGATGGCTATGTTTAAATCTGGAATTTTTAGAAGTTAAGAGGGGGTGTTGTTTGATTTGGTTTACTGAAAGCATTTTTATAGTAAAATGATTTTTATTAGCCAAACCTAGTCCAAATATTATGAAATTTTATAGGATTAAATTAGACATGTAGAGATTTAATTTGGTAGGTAAAACATGATTTTTGGACAAATAGATTAAGAGATATAATTGTTGAATTTGAGCCATGTTTCTGAAATGTAATCTGGAACATAGGAGGTTTAGTGAATTTATGGGAATAATGTAAGTGTCATAGCCAGACTTGTGTATTTTTTCATAAAATTATACTTAAATAGCTTTACATGGGCTTTAGAATCAATCAATTTGGAATTTCCTAGAATTAATTATGGATTTTCAAAGATAACTGTAATCTAGTAGTTCCTAGAAAGTTGTGAAAACCCACTGTACAGAATTACACTATACAAAAATTGTTATAATTGTGTTAAATAACTAACAAAACGTGACTAAAAGACAGTGGTGACAAGTAATAACTGATTACTTATTAACTCTAGTTTATAGGAGTTGACAATTGCTCGAGCTGGATCAAGAAGTGTGGACGGATTGCATAAGCTAGAAAAAGAAGGGATTTCAGGTAGTAACACTTTCTTTCATGCACTATGTGATTATATGTATGTTTGGGATGTCGTCTTCTGTAATATGACAGTGCCTAGGGCATATTAGCCTAGTTATGATCTAAGATCCAGCGATGGTGCACGCGAATGAGCCAGGGTCTAAACAGTTGTTTGGCCTTGGACAATATGTATACAACACGAGTTAGCATCTTACATAACATGGTGCATGACATATTTATTTTCACATCATATATTTTTGATTATATATTACTACTGAGATTCTTTAAATCTCACTATTTCCATAAATGTAAAAAGTTTTAGCAGCAGATAGCAGCTTAAAGGGCAAAACAATGGCTACTGGCGAGCAGGAACTTTAGTGTAAGTTGAAGCTGTCATTAGGTATCTTAGTGTAAATTTTTAGTTCCTTTGAGACTTTGTAAATGTTTATTCTTTTCAAACCCTAAGGGGATTTTATATCAATATTTTTATGCTATTCCTGTGTACCCATGGATCTGCGCATTACTACTTTGAGTAACATCAATAATAAGATAGGGTTTGACATTTTTAGATGATTTCCCCAAATTTATAGAACACATTTTATTCGACGGGCTGAGGCTTCCAATCATTCCATCATACAACACTAACTATACTCTAAATATTAGAGTTAAAGAGAGAGTGTCAAAACTTACCCCTTAATTTTCTTTGTTGGCCAAGATTTTCTTCTCCTCTTTAGCTCTTTGGTTCTATCCTCAAAAGCCCTAATTTACCTTACCCTTGTCTTGCCCTTTTTTCTCGAATTTTTTATAATATGATAGGATGCTCAATTATCATTTTACTAGAGGGGCATTATGGTCTTCTAACAATATTCAGAAATCCCTAAAAAGGCCTCTAGACCTTATCAGGGATTTGATAAAAGTACATGCCTAACTCCAGATTTAGGTATTTCAAATATATTTAAATGGTATTCTCCCTAGTATTAATTACTTAGTTACTAGATGACTTTAAAGCTCTATATAAAGGGTCTTAGTGTATGGGTTAATTGTGTGAAAGAATATTAATCTCCACCAATGTAAAAGGAAAATGGTAACTTGGATCTCTCCCTAAAGAGAGAAGTCTCTCTCAAGTATTTCCCAAAGTGGAATTAGTTCATCACCCTTAAATGAGGGATAATTATGATAAACTCAAGTGGGTTCCAATGATTATATGAGCATATTGTTTTTCTATAAATAATACATTATTCTTAAATTTTCTACATGGTAATAATATTTTTCTCCAATCACTTTGTTTAACAATAAAAGATTCCAATCATAATAGGTCAAAAGCTACATAAGTCAACTTGAACATTACTTGAATATAATTGGCTCTTTTAAGTAGTTGAATATTTCCTAACTGTTAAGGTTCATTCACAATTATTGTCTTTGTGAATGTGTTAGTGACGTAACCTCTCCCAGCCAAATTCAATTTCTCAAAAAAAAATGAATTAGGAAGGGTTTTGTGTAATGATTTTTAAACTCCAAGAGCGTGAGTGCAGATTTTTACTATATTCAAAATTAATAAAGAAATTTTTTATTAAAAAAGAAAAGTCAATTCCAAAAGCTCAAAATCTCATGAATCATGGTGCACTCAATTATGTTATGATACATTACAATTTTTTTTTCTAAATTATATAAAACCTCCTAAAATTTGGGTTAGTTGTATATAACCCTCTTTACATTTTAAAGTTTAAATTTAAATCCCTGACCTTTCCTTTTTTAACTATTAACTCCTACCGTTAAATGACCGTTATCTTGTTAATGAAATAGTCACATCAAGTTATGAGATAATATATGTCATCCTAGGTGGGATCCTATATAAATTACTAATTTGATAAAACCCCTGAAATTTGAACAGTTCTATATAACCTCCTTGAACTTTGATCAGTTACAAATAACCCTCTTAACATTTTAAAATTTAAATTTAACTCTCTTAAAATTTTGATTTATAATAAATAAACCTCATGTTGTTACTTTAATCATTTTACTAAATTTATTAAGTTTTTTATTATCATTTGTCAATTAAAATGGTTTTCTTGTATGGAAAAAACTAGAAGAATAATATTTAAAAAACTAAAAATAAAAATTGCATAAGTTGTATAACATTTACTTATTTTCTTGAGTTAATTGAGCATTGATAATATAAATTTGTTACAATTTATGTTAAATATATTTTTGAAATGATTGAGCATTGATAGTTTAAATATCACATTTTTGTTGGAGGATAGTTCTTTCTCTCATTAATTTTTTTATTAGTAATGCATATTTTTTCTTGAATTAGAGGTTCAACATTTATTTTATATTTTTATAGATATTATTCTTCTAGTTTTTGTCACACAAAATAACTATTTTAATTTACAAATGATAATAAAAATTTTAATAAATTTATTAAAATGATAGAAAGTAACAGTATTTAGTTTAATATTATAAATCAAATTTTTAAGGGAATTAAATCTAAATTTTAAAATGTCAAGAGGTTATTTGTAATTAATCAAAGTTTAAAAACTCTCTGTAACTGCTCAAAGTATTTAGCGGGTATTATGAAATTAGTAATTTATACAAGATGACATGTAAGATGACACGTGTCATCTCATAATCTAACGTGTCATTTTTTCAGTAAAAACATAATGGTCACTTAATGAAAAAATGTTAATAGTTAAAAAAAAGAAATGCCAGGGGTTAAATTTAAATTTTGAAATGTCAGGAGGTTATATGTAACTGACTCAAAGTTTAGAGAGCTTTTGTCTAATTTAGCCTAAAAAGTCAAATTTTATTCATATAAAAAGAAAATCAACACGTTGGCAAAAAAAAAAGATAATCAGTACAAAAAGGACCATAAACCGTACATGTCAACATGGAAAGTGAAGCAAGAGTAAAGAAAGTTCTTGAAATGCATGTTTAAAAGCTACAATAAATAAACCCTATTGAAAATAAAAGCAATTAAGACAGTAATTCAAGTCCATGAAGATGCAATTTGATGATGGGATGACTACTCCGTTTGGAGGGAGGAAAAGTTTGCTGAGACACAATTTAGAGTTACTGCTTCGGAGTGTTAGAAAATAAATGAGAAATGAGGATTCAAGATAAGGCAATTCTGAAGCACCTAAAACCAAAATAATTTGCTGTTGTTGAATTCCTCTATTTCATGTCTATCAACGATTGTCTCTAATATCCGATGCATAACTTACAAAAGTTTTGGCCCTTTTCTTTGAATTTTTTTAATAAAAAAAAAATCCACCCAACTAATAGAAGAGCGTTATATAACAAACATGAAGAGTTCATGGTGCATTCTACCATTATCATCATCATCATCACTTAGACCTAACATGAGGTGCTAAATATCTACTCACTTGATTTTAAATATAAGATATACTTTTTTTATCAATTTTTTTTCTAACTTGTCTCTGTTGACACTTCCAATAATAATCAAATAAAAGGGGAATGAGGGAATTATACAAGATAATTAGAGAATTTTAAAAATATAAATAATATTTACTAACTTAAATAACTTTATTAATCAAATTGAATCAAATAAATATGCTTTATATTAAGGAATGAAGGAAATAATAAATTTATCTTATTTGAAATATCATATTATACTCCCTTTCTATTGATAAGGAACTATATCTCTTATTGTTCGGTTCTTCATGTAAGGAACAAATCTTGTTTTCTCAAATTTTAAACTAGTATTTTCATTTTTACCTCCATTAAATATATATCACTCATTATCTTTCTATAATAAATATTCCCACATTATCTCTCATATACTCTCTATATAAATAATGGTACAATTGAAAAGAAAAATATATATCTTACATATTTTTTGTTTTTAACTACTCTTTCCGGTCTTTTTTATACGTAACAAATGCTTAAATCAGACGGCTCAAAATGTTAGTTAAAAACAATAGATATATCAAATTTATACTATTCTTTCCAATTATACCATTCTTTATAAAGAAAGTACATAAGAGATAATTGGTGAAAATTTATTGCAGAGAGATAATAAGCAACATATATTTAATGGGGGTAAAAATAGAAAAACTAGTTTAAAATTTCAGACAAAAGTGATTTATTACTTATATTAAAGACCATTCCTATAAAAGAGAATGTTACTTATAAAAATGAATGGAGTGAGTAACATTTTGAACTACTTGATTTTAATGGTTTTTCTGTTTGGTTTGTCAATTGAAAGGACAACATTACCCCTTTTTAACCTTATGGGGCAATAATTTGTGAAAAATCTTGGGGTATTTTTATCCTTTTAACTCATACAAAAACGAAAGCTCACAATTGAAATTTTATCTATATTGGATATTGATTAAATACAAAGGCCAAACTCAATTTTTTTTGAAGTAATAGCTTGTTTGGAATAGCGATTAGAACCTTTAAAAGTATATTTTCAGTCATTATTTATGATATATAAGGTAGATACCACTCTGGTCCTATATATTTATAAGTCCTTTTTTACCATAAAATTGATCTTTAAGTCCAATTTTAGTATAGTAAATGAGATTGTGATAATTTTATCCATATTTATTGTATTAATAAAAAAATAATTTAAGATAAATAGAGTTGAAAGAGTTGTAAAGTGCTCATTCATACATGATGGCAGAGTTAAAAATTTATCCTATAATTATTAAGTTAACTACCTCTCTTTAATACATAAGATTTAATCACAAAGGACTAACCAAAATAATATATTAAATAAATTTTATCTTAATTCAGATAAATAAACATTTTTAATGTCCAAACATGATGCCAAACAATGCCTAGGACCGAACTAACTCACTTCCTCATTTCTACACTCTTTCATCAAGCTTCGGCTTCTCACTATCCTGAGGTTTCAATTTGATTCATTCGGTAAAGCGAAGAAGTATTAAAGCATCGCAGATGCTTCTCTTTCATTCTGATAGATCCCAATATGCTTTCTCCTGCTTCTGCAAGGTACTCCTCCAAATTTCCTCTTTTTAGCGGTTGTACCTTCTATCTCTTTTTCCCTTCTTCCCTCTCCCTGAAATGTTATCTTCATTCCCAGTCCCCAAATTCCAACAGCCTCAATGACGATATTGCTTCTGTCAATCGCGTGCTAAACATGCGTCCTCTACCAATTAAGCTAATGAGTCATACAATGAAATTGTGGAAAAAAGTGATTGAACACAGATTAAGGTTGGAGACGGATATCGCTGAAAACCAATTTGGATTCATACCAGGAAGGTCTACAATAAAAGCGATTTATTTATTAAGGGGGCTAATGGAAAAGTATAGGAGCAAAGGAAGAGATTTGCATATGGTCTTCATTGATTTCGAAAAAGCGTATGACGGGGTGCCAAGAGATGTACTTTGGAAAGCCTTGGAAAAGAAGGGGGTGATGGTTGTATATATTTAAGCCATTCAAGACATGTATGAGGGGGTTACAACCAATGTTAGAACGCCTGGAGGTGTTACAAAGGACTTTCCTATAAGGATTGGACTACATCAGGGATCAACGTTGAGTCCTTATTTATTCAACCTAGTGATATATGTTCTAACTGAGCCTATAAAAGAGGAGATCCCTATATGCATGCTTTTTACGGATGATATAGTTCTGTTGGCTGAATCCAGAGAAGATATTAATTCTAAACTTGAGATATGGAGACGGACTTTGGAATTGAGGGGCTTTCCTCTTAGTAGGAATAAAACTGAATATATGTATTGCAAGTTTGATAAAGGACAAAGCCAAAGGGAAGTGGAAGTTAAATTGGGAGGGCAAGTCATCCAAAAAGTGACAAAATTTAGATATTTGGGATCAATTATACAACAAGATGGTGAAATTGATGGAGATATCGATCACTGAATTCAGGCCGGATGGTATAAATGGAGAAAAGCTACTTGAGTTATTTGTGATCGTAAAGTACCTAATAAGGTAAAAGGAAAGTTCTATCGCATTGCTATAAGACCAGGAATGCTATATGATAGTGACTTTTGGGCTTTAAAGGGACAATATGAGCATAAAATAGGAGTCGCTGAGATGAGGATGTTGAGATGGATGAATGGTAATATAAGAAAAGACAAGATTCGTAATACTCATATACGTGAACGAGTGGGAGTGGCCCCTATTGAAGAAAAAATGGTAGAAAATCATTTAAGGTGGTTTGGACATGTTTAGCGTAGACTTTTGAATGCTCCGGTGAGAAGGGTGTATCAAGCAGAATGGAGTCCTATTAGACGAGGTCGAGGAAGGCTGAAACGAATACTCAATGAGGTCATAGAGAGATACCTTCTAATTAATAATATATTGAAATCTATAGTTTTGGACAGAGCACAATGACGTCGTGCGATCCATGTAGCCGACCCCACCTAGTGGGATAAATGCTTTGTTGTTATTGTTGTTGTTGCATGTCTATACCACTCCAACCCTAGTTATCACACTCCTTGAATTTGGCAAGCCGTTAATCTGTTAGAATATCAGAATTAATATAAGATTAGTGTAACTAATCAAATTTGTATTATATTCATTAGAATATTGACAGCTGTTGCTTTACTATAGTATACGTGTGTAGTGCTCTTTACTTCACGTGTTCTATTATGATTTTGTACATTATGGGGATCACTCAATTGTTGTAATTGTCTTACTATATAAAGATACCAATAGGGCTTGAGTCATTTACCTAAGCCTTTATTCATTTCTCTTGCTCGTCTTTCTTGGTATCAGAGAGGTGAAAGACAAAAATGTCTGTCTCATCTATTGTTGCGTCTATTGAGTCCTCTAGCACTAGAGCATTTCATACGTCGGCCTCCAAAACCTACTCTCTTTTTCATTCTTTAATTCAAACTACCTCTATCAAGTTGGATAGATGTAATTTCCTTGTGTAGGATTTGGTCGTTCTACCTTTAATCGAAGGAAATCATTTCAAATCACATGTTGACGGAACTAAACAAGCACCACCTCGTTTTCTCTCAGAAGGAGCTGAGAAGATTTCAAACCCAGCATATGATAAATGGTTTGCAACATATAGGATGTTGGTGGGATGGCTGCGTAACACCATGACCCAAGATATAGGAGCCCAACTACTTTATTGCCTTACATGTGCTTCCAATCCATATATAAAGATAGTCATAAACCTTCACCCAGATTGAGTTGCTAGCTGATGTTATTAAGACACCTAGAATAATTTTCCAGCTGTTAAACCCCTTGACACTTTTGATATTTGCAGAGTAATAAATGCATAGTTCAGAGGGCACACAGAATTAGCGGAAATATACTGATAATAAGTGATTGTTTATATTACAGACAATTCCCACAGGGTTTGAAAAATATAAACAAAGTCCAAAAGAAATAAATTTCACAACTGAAGATAACCAACTACACTCCTGCTAGATTCAAACCTTCAATCACCGGTAATCACAGTTTTGCCCTTAGAGCCGCTACCTTCTGTTGGAATATTTCTAAATATTGAAAAAGGGTGAGATTCGAATGAATCTCAGTAGTAACATACAATCCGACATATAAAATGTGAAAATAAATATGCAATGCACCATGTTATGTAAGATGAAAATGCTGTGTATACATTGTCCGAGGACAAACGACTATTTGCAACCCCAGCTTAATTCTGCGCCTCCGTTGGGTCTCAGACCACAACCAAGCTAATATGCGTGTCCCAAACACTGTGCTCATATTACAGAAAATGGCATACACAACATATAAATAATCACATAGTGTATGAAAGAAAGAGTTACAACCTTGGTTCTTTTTCAGTCTAACTTTTATTCAAAACTTTTAATCCTGCTCGGGCTATTACCAATTCCTATAAATTAAAGTTAACAAGTAATTGGTTATTATTTGCATTGCTACTTCCTTTAATCATATTCTGTTAGTTATCTCAGTTTCAGTGGTTTTTGCATAGTATAATTCTCCACAATACAACTTTTACTATTTTTCATAAACTAGCATATTTTTTAGTCAACTTTGAAAAATCATAATTAATTCTAAGAAATTCTAAATTGACTGGTTCCAAAGCCTATGTGAAGATATTTAAATGAATTTTCATATAAAAATACTTAGATTTGACTAGTATCAACAAATATTTCCCAAAAATACCTCAAACGTCCCCTACTCTAGATTTCCTTTCAGAAATAGACTCAACTTTGCAAATTCATATCTCCTAATGTACAAGCTCAAAAATTATGATCCACCTATTAAATTAAATCTTATAATGTCTATTATAAATATGGAAAGTTTCATAATTTTTGGTAAATGTTTGTGTTTCTAAAATTTCGCCACCCGCAATCTGCCTTCCAAAAATATAATTTGACAGCAACTAACTTCAAAAATTCATATCTCTTAATATACTGATCCAAATAATACATATTATATATAAAATTAAAGCTCTATACTTCTAATTTATTTCTCTAAAGTTTCATAATTGTTGGACCAATTTTGACTAATGAAAAGAATTTTATAATCAAACTGATTCCAGAAAAACTAACTGAACAACATCTCCACTTAATTTCTAAAAATTATTGATTTATACAAAATCATCCAAAAATTACAACCACATGTATTCCCATACAATTTTTCATGTAGAATCTATTAGTAACATCAAAATTACTAAATTCTTACTCCATATATCAATACCCTATTCCAATCAGAAATGATAGCAACTTATTTTCAGAATCACACAACTTACAATAACTATAAATCCTCATAAACAACCCGAACCAACCGAATAACATTGGAAAGAGATAAAGAAGACTCACCTAAATAATATTCAAGACTTGCCTATACTTCTCCTTCTTCCTCTTCTCCGATAACTACTCTCACCTTCGTCTTCCTTCTCTCTTACTCACGTTCTTCTCTCTTTCTCTATATTTTCTATTTCTCTTCTCTTCTATGTTACTTGACTGAATGGAATGGGAAAATGGGAAGTGCGTGTGTTGCCTTGTATTTATAATGGGAGGGTGTGTGTTTGTTTATTAAATAAATGTGTGTGTGCCATGTGATGTTTATTTTAATGGTTGTGTGTGTAGTGTGGGAAGTGTGTGCCATGAGTGATGTGTGAAGAGCATGTGAAGCAAGTGTGCCATGTGAAGCATGGGTGGCATGGGAAGCATGGAAAGTGTGGGTGTATTTTTAATATTAAATATATAGGTATATTTTTATCCTATTAATTATACACAATAGGTCTTAAAATTTCCTCTTGTTTAATTTATGATTCCTTAAATTTTCTAGGTTTTATAATTTGGCTTACTATCTAACTTTCAATCATTAGCTTTAAAATAATTTTTAAAAAATTCTTACGCCAAATTATGATCATTATCTATTATTCCTTAAATTTATGGAAAAATAAACCTTTAATTCTTAAAATAAATTTTGAGATATTACATCCATCACTTTTAACCATGACTGTAACAACTTACCATGAGCCATGTCTCATTAGCATGTAATTCACTTAATATTTCTAACCGTCTAATTCTTACGTTATTCAATCATCAAACTCACATTCTTACTTTGATACGTGTTTGTTAGATGTTGTTGGACTTGTCAAAGCTGCATTTGGTATGACTGATGTACGTGTTGATGGAGAAACACTGTTCCAATTCAACTTTGAGATAATGGACGAGTGGTATGGGTTTAAAATACATTTCCTCATTCCAGACCTTAATAAGTAGCTGGCTGGAATTATAAAAAGGAAAATGGTTAAAAAATATTTTTTACATAAATTAATTATTAAATGGTACTAATGTGCAAGCAAACATCCATTATGTGCAATCATCATCCATATATGTAAAAAGCATCCCTGCGAAAGTGCAAACATCATCCCTTGTGTGCAAAATATCATCATTCGTGTGCAACATATCATCTGCCTGTGTGCAACATACCACCCACCGTGTGCAATGATAACAATAAGCAATTAATTTACTTGCAAGATTTTTTTTAACAACTCTCCCATTATAAAAAAAAAGGTGGTCATTGGCGGTAAATTACAATTTGAAATCACTTTTTTCATTCCAGTGAATGCTAGATATATATTCATCCTAACTTTTTTCATATATATTCGGCACTGGATGTGGAAAAAAGTTGGGATATCAGTTTATATTAAAGGGTGAAATTATAAAAATAGTAATAATATTTTACACTTTCCAATAGACTTGTGAAGAGAAAATAAAATAAAAAAAAATAGTCTATTAAAATCTTAAAATTGTCAAAAAAATCATGTAGGACTATTTTATAATAATTTTTAATTATGGACTTGTCAATGGACGCTCATGGATTTGTCAACGGGTACCTCTAAACTTGTCAATAGAAGCCCTTGGACCTATCAATAATGCGCCCATGAACTTGTTAGGGATACCCATGGATTTTTCAACGGAATTGGAATTTATTATAAAAAAAATTCTATGAGACTTTTTGACTATTTTAATATTTTTATTAACTTTTTTTTTCTCTTATCCAGAATCTAAATAAAATTTTTCCTATTATCTCTTGTTGAGTGAAAAATTAGATATAATCAATTAAAAAAAAATTCGCCCTCCCGTTAATTAGGACTACCGCCTGTTTCTTCCTTGCATTGTGGTTCCCACAATGTATCCAGCTGGCTTGGTTTTTTTTTTTTGACCTGGGCTGGCTTGGGGTGGTTCAGACGTGGCACAATGAGTCCCTTGAAATCTCTCATCAAAATGCTAAAAAATCTCTCCTCTTTTTTTTCTCTCTCTCTCCCCATCTATTAGAAAAGACGAAGTCCAATCCCTTATCAAACATTCGATTCGATTCGATTCTGTGACGGATTCATACACAGCACCTTATGCGGTGATGCCAGATCCCTTTCCATTAGAGCAATCTTACCCAATGTCTCTGCCGCTGCCTTTCTGATGATCCAATCCTCGTTACTCAAATTCAACAAGACAAGGCACCGACTAATTCAACACTGCGTGATTCGACGCGCCACCAACACCACCAACAACGCCACCTTCGCTTTGCTTCCGAACCAGTGATTTGGACAAGGAATGAATCTCTTACTCTCTCTGTGTTTGTCTTCTTGGTTTTTACAAAAGCTGAATGAAGAAGAAAGATAAGAGACCTCCGGAGGGAGGGAGGAGAGAGTGAGAGAGTATGAGTTGGATGATGGGATTGGGCAGTCAAAATTTCATCCTATCCAGCTGGACTGTCAAGTCAAGTGCACAACACATGCCTGCTAGACTCATTATGTGACCCAAAATGCAAAAAAGAAACGGATGTCAGTCATAATTAACGGGAGTGCGAATTTTGCTCCCTTTTTAAATGATTAGATGTCTATTTTTACACCAAATGAAAAATAATTTTATTATGTGTTTAAAGTGTAAAATATTATTATTATTATTTTGTCACACAGTAAAAAATCTGGGTTGAACAGCTAATAAAGTTTCATAACGTTTATGGGTGTGTTTGGATGAGCGGTGGAAAAGTGGCTTATTTAAAAAGTAACTTATAGAAAAGTGGCTTTGGGTAAAAGTCAGATTATGTAAGTGATTTGTGTTTGGATTGACGATTGAATAAGTGCTTTTTATGAAAATGAAGGGTGTTTGGATGAACTTTTCATAAGGGACTTTTGTGATATTTAAAAGAAAAAATTGTAAAATTTATTGAAAGTGATTTAATAAATGTTGACAATTTGACAATAATAATATATAATCAAATTATAATAAAAATGCCAATAAATTAGAAATGATACAAAGTTAAAGTTTTTGATACAGTAAAATATAACAGAACTAATTAGATCTCAGGTCTCGTACGATTCGGTCCCTAATAGTGTCACGAACATGATTCATCTGAGTTGTTGATGTTCGAGGATTATTTGTCGAAGGTGGCTCTTGATCTTGACTATTATCTTCATCAACTAAATTCTCATTTTCTGCATTCATAAAGTCCTCATCAGTTTGAGAATTTCTTCTAATGAAATTATGTATAGCCATTGTGGCACAGACAATGCGGACTTGCGTCTGGAAGCTGTACTTATACATTTTTTGTAAGATTTCGAACCTATTTTTTCATACTCCAAAAGTTATTTCTATGGTACACCTCAGACTTGAATGATAAAAATTGAAGGCCTCATTAGGATTCCGAAACCCCCGTTGATTCCTGAATTCTGGGAGGTGGTAACGTTCACATCTGTATGGACCAAGAAACCCAACCGATGTAGGGTAGCCAGAATCGACTAAATAATATTTGCCTAACATGTGTTAAAATCATTGTAAATGTGAGATTATTTTCATAGTGAAATAAAGACAAAGAAATGTAATTAAAGTATACAAAAACACACCTTGTGGTGGACGTGGGAAATCCATGGCTGGATTTGATAGAGCAGAGTCAAACACAAGAGCATCGTGTGCTGAACCTTCCCATCCTGCTAACACGAATGTAAAGCACATATCTCAATCACAAACATCCATAACATTCTGCATGGGATATCCCTTTCTCCCAATAAATCTATCTCGGCCCGGTCCAGTTATCACCCACTTGATGTGAGTACCATTTATAACACAATGGTGTTCTCGAAATATGGGTAATATCGGTTATCGTTCCTTATTTTTGGATGACATTCACGAAATTCGGGATCAAGCGGCCTGATAATTTTTGTTGCAAGATTAAGGAAGGCATCCAAAACTATGTGAAGAAGCCTACTAATAGTTTCACCTTAATGTTGAAATATTTGTTGTGCCAACCTATTTCCTACTCTGTGTCCGATAGTGAGTAAAAATATTGTAACCATTTCTTCGACACCTACATTCCTAGATTCTCTTAACCCATGCTCACCCAACTTATTGCATAAGTTGTAGAATACATGTTTTTCCATTCTAAAAATTTTGTGACACTCTGAACTTTCACTTGCCAATATTTGTTGCACCCAGTGGTGACCTGTTTGCGTACTTATTCTACGCGGTTTTCTACACACATATGGTTCAAAATATTGACAAAGCAATGCGCATAATTGTGCATACATAGATAGATCAGCATCAAGAATTGAAGCATCGTCATAATCTTCGTCTTCCTCCATCCCTTGCAACCTGCTTTGGTTGTTACGATTAGCCATTGACATACCTATGATTGTGGTTAAATTGAGGTGTGAGCAGGATAATTAAGAAGCATAATATTACCATAAAAAATAGCAACTACATCAAACCGTTCTAAACAACAAGTCAATTAAGCCGAAATATATAAAAAAAACTAAGATCATCTTAAGTCAATCATACACACATCAAGTACAATTGGAGCTACTGCTCCTGTATGATATAATGCAGCTACTCAAACAAGTACTTAAGGTCTCCTTTCAATGTCACGAAAAATTCCCAACGTGCCTTGCTCTCCAGAGCCTTCATACACCAGACTCCAAATGCTCTGTCACGCTTGAATTCATCAAAGGACATTAGATATTTCATTACCTCTCCGATGCTAGACTCGTCAGTCTCTGTTAAGGCCGCTGCTCTATCCACAGTCACATTAGCAATAGTACTAATAGTATCAGCTATTTTGTTCACAGCCGGCACTTTTTGTTTTTTGCTCTTACTAGACCCTTTACCTCTCTTCCGTTTCTGTAGGTATGAACATGCACTGGGACCAGCATCTGATAGCGTTGATGTGGCTAATCCGATGCTAGCCATTTCATTTGTTACTCATGTACTAAGTGCAGGGTCAACACCGAAATGCTCGTCCTCGCTGTCACTAGAGCCTTCTTCTTCGTCCACCGCAGGCCTGTACACATCGTTCCCCTTTTCCTGATTGGTCTGAGGTTGTGTCGAACAGGGTGAGAACATATAATCTCCAATGGCCATAACATCCTTAAATATAATTCTTAGTTCTCTTTCAAACTTGAGGCCTGATCGCATAAATTTCTTGTACCCTGACTTAACCTGCATGCATCCAGCTAAGCGAAATCAATTTTTTAATTAAAAAGCAACACTTTAGTCAACAAGCATATCATGTTGTTATGAATAAACTCGAGTAATTATAGTCAGTTCGGACCTGTAATTTCTCAGTCCACCAAGCGTCGGTTGCTGTGACCCTATTGTTTGCGGGGTCAAAGCCCACACCAATCTCTTTCAATAACGAATCCCAGAGCTTGAAATCCTTCTTTAATATGTCTAACCTATTCTTCAACTGTTTCCGGTCATATGATTTACCCGTCTTCTCATTGAACGTTGAGACTATGTTCTTTCACCCTTCTTTCGTAAATGTCAACCCAGTCTGTTCTTTTTTATAAACTTGATCAAGGCATGCGTGGATGAAAATCCCAGTAGTCTCATCATCCCAGACTGCTTTGTTATCCATTTTTGGCTATGACAAAGTATCACACCTACTCTATTAATGTTTCCTAAATTATGAACAAAAAAGGTACAAAAGATCCAGGAAAATAAAATGAACATACCCCTTCCAATCACATATTTTGTATAACGCAGTCTTAGCCATAAATATCAATATATTAGCTGAAACCTCTTAGTGTTACTTATGGATGAGATCCTAAATAAATTTATTACCCCTTCAATTTGCAATGTTTCATAACTCTATATACACTTCAACCAAGCACATATCAATCTTATGAACTATAAATTGTCTTATTCTCATGAGCCTAAGCCTACCTCATCTAAACTTTTATTTATTTAAGTCAAAAAAGAGTATTTTTCCTCATAAAACTCAATCCATTACAATAACAAACACATGGGAGACACTGCTATGTGCTTCATTTTCTCACTCTTCTGGTCTCCTAAACCATCCGGGATAATTAATTTCATGCATAAACGAAGAAGATGCTAATAAAGTTAATAAAACTAAAACATGCACCAGAAGAGATTAGACAAAGTGTATCATTTTTTTATATAGAGATGCATTTCATTAGCTAAAACTGAGCTGCAGACACTGCCCATCTCATTTTAATACCTATTCACAATCGAGAATAACACAAACAACACAAACAAACAGACCTCAGGTCCCATTTCATTCCATGATCAAAATCCCATTTCACTGATCAATTAACATAAACAAACAGAGCAACATATAACACATACCGAGAATAACACACTGAAAGAAACAGGGCAACACATGCGACTCCAAACACACCATCAGAAACAGAGCAACACATGGCTAACATGCCTGCAAACACATGCTCATCCTCGTCAGAACAGTATTAGAACTAATTGAAAACCATACCTCACCGAGAAGCAGAGTAGTGTATCGACAAGCAAGAGACCACAGGAAGAGGGATGAGAGACTAGGATCTACAAGGCCAAGAGCAATGTGACCGGGAAAACGCCAGCAGGAACAGATCGGCCTCCTTTCCACCATCGGCACTGAAACCCGATAGGCGACCAACCGCTAAACAACCTGCAGGCCCTCAAAGAACAGCCACCGACGGCGTCGACCAATACCCACACCTGGCGACTGAAGATAACTGAGGATCTAAACCCTAGAAGCCATTTAAATGGCGATCGACGGAAAACCAACAACGTCATGGCCATAAATTTTTCAGTTTCTTCTTTCGCCATGGACATGGCCGGCGAAGAAGAAGACAACAGAGGAATATAGATCAATGAAAGGAAAGCTGGCACTTACTCGTCAGTCTTCTTCGGTCCAGACGCAATACGGCCAGATGAGAACGAAGATGCAACGGGAGAGAGAGAAAGAGAGAAAAGTTCTGAGCAGCATTTATTACTGAGATAACGGTAATAAATTCCAACCTAAAGCTATTGGAGGCAGCTTTTGAAATAAGTAGCTTTTCCTTCCTTAAGCTCACTGGGCTCAACGTTGAAACAAACACTTGTACAGTGCGAATCGGGCTTTTTGTAATCCAATTGGGCTTATATATGGGCTAAACGCCCAAACAAACATGCCCTATGAAATATTGAGCTTGTTTGTTATCACTTATCTGAATTAGGTTTATTATATAAGCCCGATTCACATAAATTGAGACAAATCTCCTCCATATATTTATCTCGTAGACCGTAAAAGCACCTCGTAGACCGTGAATTACAATTCATAAGCACTTATAAAATTTTCATAAGCTATTCCAAACAGGCTCATTATCATGGTTCTCCACACACAAAAACTGATAAGCTGATTACCTTTATCATTTTTCAATATTTGGAGGCATATAGAAATTATAGCTGGCCCAGATTCAACTCTTATAAGTCAAGTAAGATTTGCTGGTTTGGAATAACGATTGGAGTCTTTAAGAGTAACTTTTCAATCATGATTTACAGTATATGAAGTAAATATGTGAGAGGAGTGTTATCTCGACTTGTATATATAAATATTTATAAACCGTTCAATTACCCAACCAACCATATTTGATTGTGGAAGTAATTATCCATTAAGGAGGAAGTAGCCTAGAGTTATGTGCAGATCAAGCATATCTATGGAAACCTTTTCTTTCTTTCTTTTGCATATTTAAATTTTTTAACTTGTATGGTTTTTAGTCCTACGCTTCTTCCTTTTTATAAAACGACAATATGAAACTTATCTTCCGTTTAGGTTTTCAGAGGTACATGTTACAAAATAATTATTTCAATTCTAACTTTGCATGAGGATTATCATATAAATATATCTTTAAAAATAAGGCATAAACTCACAAGTATGGTTGAAAAGGCAGCGTTGGAGTATTGTTGAGAAGCCATTAACATTAGCATTACTACTGTAGACAAGCAGTGCAATTGTAACAGAGAGTGTTATTGAGAAATCAGCTAAAAGGGGATGGACTCGTGCCACATACTGGTAGTAAACAGAGTTGACTTTTTTGCCTCTCCATTTAAGAAGTGTTACCAAGGAAGACAACGTTGTATTCATGCGACTGCTTCAAACACCTTGTCTTCCATAAAAACTCTTCTGAGTCTACAAAATTATGGTGTTACCCTCTGAACCATTGATAAGGTAATTTAGTTTGTACTCCCCAAAAAAGTCATGACACTTTTGCCTAAGAATAAAGGGGAAAAAAGAACACTACTTCTATACTTTTCCCGCCATAAGAATCCTTATTTAACTATTGTTGTCATTCTAACATTATGTAACGGTCACACAAACAATCACTAAATAATAAATAATGTACTGAACTCAATAATATTAAACAATTTCTAATGAAAATCCTGAACTCAATACATTTAGTAGGTTTACTGTATAAGAGAAAACAATAAAACTTCAGTACAATGGAAATTAGAAGAGCACAGAGTAAGAGCAGGAGAAGAGGAGATAAATGAAGCTCAAAGGTATCTTAATCCTCCATTAATGGAGGATTGGAGCGCTGCGTGAAAAAGGGAAAGACGAAGCAACAGAGGAAGTGCCACGGGTTTGGGGGAAATATGTTAAGGGGAAGCGGGCCCCACTTTTGTTTTTTATTATCAATCTATTCTTTTTTTGTCCTTTCCTTTCTTTTATTATCCCTTTTCTTTGTTTGTTTGTTTTTTTTGGGCCAATGATTACCCCTTTTTTTTAAATTACTCTTAGGTTCATATTTTAGCCTTAAGAAATATCACTAGATTAGTTGGGGTTGAGTTATCTATATTATATTAGTATAAAATAGCTTTTTTTGACCGGTTATTTTAGATAAGGTCTAAAAAGTATGACCAATGGCAATTTGTAATTATAAAGAAATTTTTGAGTCAAGTTCTTAAAATATGTGATTTAAAATATATTATTTAAAATGATTATTCAAACAACCGGTATAAAAAATTAAAATTAATTAAAATTTTAAAAAATTTGAAAATTTTTAGACCGGTTGTCACTAATAGCCGATCTAAAAGATAAAAAATTTTAAACCAGTTGTTGATTATAATCGATCTAAAAGATGAAGAATTAAATTTTTTTTCTTTTTAAGACCGGCTATTAGTGACAACCGGTCTAAAAGGTGAAACTTTTTAGACTGGTTATTCATGGCAACCGGTCTAAAATATTGATTCAAGACCGGTTTTTTGTATAACCGGTCTTAAAGATGTTTCAACGCCCTAAATTTTTAATCTCCTTTTCTTCGCGCCCAGAGCTTTTTGTATATGAAAGTCTTCAAGGTCGATTACTCTGTGAGCTTCGGTGGGTTTCTTCTTAACTCCGCCATCCCTCTTTTTCTCTGAATGTAAAGTTCCTCTCTTCCTTTGTCGCTTGTAACTCCTTTGTCGTTACCAATGTCGCTCCTGTCTTCCTCTGTCGCTTATCGCTCCTCCATTGTCACTGTAAAGGAAGAAGGCAATGGAGCCCTACAAGAAGCCATAGATTATAGTCCGGGTGAGTGTTCCAAATCCCTTTCATATTTCAATTGTTTTGGGTGCTAATATTTGGGAATTGGAGAAATTTCTAAATCCCCTATTCTTCGCGTCTAATAGAGCTCTTTGTATCTGAAACAATCTTCAAGCTCGATTACTCTATGAGCTTCGGTGGGTCTTCTTCTCAACTCCCTCGTCCCTCGTTCTCTCTGAATGTGAAGCTCATCTCTTCCTTTGTCGAACATAGCTCCTCTATTGTTACCAACGTTGCTCCTCTCTTCCTCTATCGCTCGTCGCTTCTCTATTGTCACTGGAAAGAAGGTAATGTTACATTACTGAATAATGCTCTGGTCCGTGTTTTATTATTTGAAACTTGCAAAATTTGACTATGGTATAATGCTTTAGTCCTGTTTCACACTTGAAATATATGTTAGTTGATGTTTTAGTATAGTAACAAGTGTAAACATAATGAATAAGTGACATTTAACCATATTCGGATTGATACCTGTAATTCATTCTGCTTCAGTTACTGTCAAACTCGAGTTCCTCATGTGATTTTCAAAGGTTCCAACTTGAGTTTTCATCAGAAACTCGAGTTCTCAGTATTGTCAACACTTCTTCAGGTTGTCTCTACCAAGCACTCGCGAAAGTTCATTTGAAAACTCGAGTTCTCATTTGTCCAAAACTCGAGTTCTTATCTGTCCAGAACTCAAGTTCTGTCTCCAAACTCGAGTTCTCCCCTGTACTTCAAGTTTCTGCATGATTCTCTGGTTGGAACTTGCAGGAGTTCATTTATAAACTTGAGTTTTCTCTTTACCAGAACTCAAGTTTTGCTACCAAACTCGAGTTCTTTCTGCATTTCCAGCTTCTGAATATTTCTCTAGATAAAACTCAAGGAAGTTAAAATGAAAATTCGAATTTCTTTCTTACCAGGACTCAATTTTTGCTTTCAAACTCGATTTCTCCAGGAGTTGCAAGATTCTGAAAAAGTCTCTAGATAAAACTCGGAGAGTTCAAATGCCAACTCGAGTTCATCTTGGGCCACAACTCTAATACAGCTGTCAAACTCGAGTTCTTCATCAATCAGAACTCGAGTGCATCAGCTATTCTGCAGAACATGAAACTGTCAATTTGTGAAATACTTTTAACAACCAATTTAACTCAATGTTCTTGATTAAACTTTGTTATTTCTTTGCAAAACATTTCATTATCATTTGTTATTATCAAAACATGGATTCTAACAACAACTTGTGGTTTTCATATCTAATTGGGTTTATGTCTCTGTGTAGGAAAATTTCTGGGATATGAGTGATACATGTCTGATATTGATACAAGCATGTGATTTGAATGATTGACCTTTGTACTTTTTATTCCATTTGCTTTTATGTAAAACTGAGGAATTTGTCTTCCTTATTCTTTTCTTTAAAACTTGTGGAATTGAAAGTGCACAAAGTTGAGATTTTGCTGCTATCATTATTATCTCAGTAGATTCAAATTGTGTTTTAAAATGCTTGATGATGACGTGTTGATATTTTTGTTGAGAATGTAGGTAGGAAGAATGATGATAATTGTTGACAAATGGAATTGTTGCTTCTGATTGTGTGTGATATTGTGTTGATTTTCAATGATTTATTGTTGTTGCTTCTATGGAATGTGTGGTGTAGGAATGATGTTGTCATTGCTTTTGATTGTGTGTGATAATGTGTTGTTGCTTTTATGAAAAGTGGGATGTCGTTGAAATAGCTGGCTGGGTAAAGTTAATTTTTAGTAGAAATATTTTTTAAAAAATAGAAAATTTTTAGATCGGTTGTTAGTACAACTAGTCTAAAAAATACTTTTTAAACTGGTTGTACCAACAATTGGTCTAAAAAGTCATACCTTTTAGACCGGTTGTTATACAGGCGGTCTAAAAAGTATGACATTAAGACCTGTTATTTCAAAAACAGGTCTAAAATGTCGTTCTTTTTAGACCCGTTGTTATACAACCGGTCTAAAAAGTCATTTTTCACTAGTAATTGTACAAAGTTATGATGCATTTATGACTTGTGCGTTTTGACATAAATGTGTTACAAGTAACTAAGTCACCGTTGTTTAAAGTTGTGATATGACTAAGTTAGGTATGATATTTTTTTAGAATACATAAAAAGATTATCCTCAAAATATATGAGAATATTATAAGTGACCGACTATCACAAGCATTTGAATATAATGGTAGTTGTTGTGAGTAATATCTATTATAAGAATGTGATTAGATTGTCCACGTATCTCCAATATCTTCTTATTCCTTCTAGTTCAATTTCAAAGGTGTAGGCTTGCTTAAATGTGTGCACAAATTGACAATGCCATTGTCAAGGAATTTTAGGAGGATTGTCAAGTATATTTTTGTTTGAATAATAATTAAAAATTTACAAGTTATGTGGTACATTACCAAATGTACAATAAGATTCATACTTTATGTATTGTAAAATGATTATTTTGTTTAGTTTTATAAGATGCGTTAACTATAAAAGAGTTAACATTATGATACATCTTTATATTTATTGAACAAGTTGCATCATGGAAGAGTATAAGATTGCTAGGTAGTCATTGATTACTTAGTTCGACCATGTATTACTTGACCTAGTTATTCTTGGAGGCAAGTTACAAGATTTCCAATTAAGGAATTTCATTAGAGGGTTTTGGAATTATTAAATTAATTCAAACTAATTAAGGGTTTTATATGACCATAGAGGCCATGGGTCGTAAATATATAAAGCATAGATCCTTTAATGAAGAGTATGCTTTTAGAGGAATCAAAAGGACCAAATATCTTATTAGGGATTTAGTGATCTAGATGAGAAATTATTTAAGTGATGAAATTCAAGTTGAAGTTTATTGTCTCAATTTATGGTACTTAAATTATGAGATTTTAGCAAACATTTAAGTGGGAATCGAATAAATATTCCGGGTTTATTGATTAAGTTTTTGACACATTAGGTAAGGATACTATTTGTGATGCATGGAAGGTAATACTAAATCAAAGAGGACTTACCGCTCTGATTTATGTAGTATTCCTTAAATGAACCTTCCCGCCAAATAACATTTGGTTGTGGTCCGAGTGAGAGGTTGTTAGATATTTTATTATTTATGATTACATATTTTATTATTCAATACAAATTATATCTTGATATTATCTTACCATTGTTTTGGATAAAATATCTTCTGATTGTGGCATGTACGTAATTTGATAGAGATTTGGTTTAGCGTTACTTGCCTGGCAAGTAATAAGCTGTTACAATTTTTAATATGAAGTTATAAATAGTGTAGGCCGAATCTTAGAGCAGTAACGTTGAAATACACTTACTTGCTCCTTAAGGGGGTTCCCTGACGAGTGACGGTTATTTCCAGACCATCACTGTGCCTCATCTTCTTGTTAGAAGAATCATGGGTTATTTTTTTCTAATATCCTTTTCTTTTTTACAGCTCTAAGATTGTGAAATATAATGTGCAAAGTTGTTTTGACTAGAATTACTACTGACAAAGTCTTCCGCTACTATTTTTAATCTTAGAGTTTATATATTATATATCTAGAATTATTTCTGTATTTATTCCAAAACACCCGACTCCACATTTCATACACCGATGATGATGAAGGATCTATTCGTTTAGGTCAGTCAACGATAGCAAAGATATGTGGTCTGTGCATGCAAAGGTTTTGAGGAAGTGGATCTTACAGTCACAGAGGAAGGCACCTCTTTATTATCCTTTCCTTTGTTCCCTGAAAGAGCACTGATTATTTATGATTATGTCTCATAATTCATTAGCTTTGTTTTTTTTTCCCTTCAGGAGGTAGCGTTTTGTCACGTCATGTTCTGCCACAATGGCATTAGTTTGTCTTTCCTTCTGCTGTTTAGATTTAACCTTTGTGTGTCCACATTTGCAGTTCACTCAATTTAAGCCATTGACTTGTCATTGCTCCCTGGGAACACATTCGATTGAATCCGAGCTTTGTCTTCAACTAATTAATTTTATTCGTCTTATATTACACAATGGATCCTGGCATCGTCACTATCATCTTGAAATGGAATAATAAACGGAATAACCAATTATACCTTGGATTAGTTTTTTGAAAAATATTTTTTATGATTTATGAAGTAAATCTGTGAGATGACTTTTATCTTAATTTACAAAAATAGCTTTTGAAACTACGGTTTGAGACTTACCCAAACACTAACACTATTTTTGAGTGGAGAGAAAATTAGGGGGTAGAAAATAAAATTAATGATAATCTTATCACTCCTTCTGGGTGGTGGGAGGGACGAAGAAATGTGAGAGCAGAGAGAAAATACATCATTTTTAACTCTTTTTAAATAATTTTCATGTAATGGCAGGAAAAATAATTTCAAATAAAAAATTATCTCCGTCGAATTAAATATCAAGTTCAAATTAAATAAAAATTATTTTTATATTTTAGGAGAAAACCATAATATCAAGCCAAATATATTTCCTTCAAAACAACAATAACCGTGTGGAGGCTAAAATAAAAACAAACATGTCCCGATGATAATAATTTCTTTGGCTCGTGATTTATTATTTTAAAATAAAAAATTCTCTAATAAACTTAAACTCTTTTTAATGCATTCGAATTTTATAATAATAATAATGTAAATTTAACAGGAATGAATATTATATAAAAATACTAACGGAAAAATGATTATGCTACGTCCTAAGTATAATGTAAAGCATTTGCCAGTGGGAAGCTCACATAAGCTGCCATGAAAGAGTTTGAGTTTAATTAATTCTAAATACTAAGACTAAAATTTAAATCCATGTATAATTATAACTGCTCCATCTGGTATTTTAAAATAATTGCATGTCACTACGTAATGAATTAAACAATATATGGTTCTTTTAGCTAGATTCAAGTACCTAAAAGTATCTAAAACATTCACGTTGAATTTTTTCTATTTGTCCCGTCCATTCACAATTATTGTTCTTGTGAATGTGTTAGTAACTCTTAACCTCTAACAACCAAATTCAACGTCGTAAAAAAATGAATCGGGAAGGGATTTGTGATATGATTTTTAGAACTCCAAGCGTATGAGTGCAGATTTTTACTATATTCAAGGTAAGTAAAGCAATTTTTTTTTATTGAAAAAGCAAACTTAATTTGAAAAAGCTCAAAATCTCATGGATTATGGTACACTCAATTATGTTATGATGCATTATAAGCTTTTATGATGGATCATCTACAACAAACCATCGATGGTATATTATTGTTGTTGTTGTTATTGTCTTAATATACATACTAAACATATAGTAAATTTTATCTTATTTAACATATATCATATTTTGTTCACCTACAGAACGTATAAACTTTGATATTCTAATTTAACAATTAAAAATAAGGTTAGAGTATATTTTTGGTTATTTATATTTGTTTCAAATAAACTTTTAATCCCTTAAATTTATAAAGTACATTTTTAATCTCTAGATGTTAATATCATTAGTTTTATATAACAAAAAATATTAACTCATCAAACAAAAAATGATCATACGACTCAATGCTTACATTTTAATGCTAATTGGCATATTAGTTGGAATAAAAGGAGGAAAAAAAAACTTCTAAAATTAAAAAAAGAGAGGAAAACCTAGTCACCCAATCTAAGAAATTGCCATTATCTCCTGTTACGGTTGATTTCTCTGCCATATGCTTCAAGGCACTCGTTAGTCCCCAGGTTAATGTCCAAATCCACCTAAGAAGTATATGCAAAAAGAGTAATGTTCTTCTATTTTTATTTTATTTTATTTTAATGTGATCTTAAAAATTTTAAAATGTAGTAATTTAATCTTAATTGACTTTATTATGCTGACGTGGCATGTCCATGTGCATCCAACCCATTTTTTTTCACACCTCACATTTACAAGGATGGAAAAAAAAATGTATCCCTCGTCTTCTTCTTCCGTCCTCCCCAACCCCGACGGCGGCAGCGCCGAAGCAAAACTACAGCAAGATCGAAAAATTGTCGCCGGCCAATGAGAAAGTCAGAAAGTCCTAGCTCACTTGCTCAGTTTCTAGTTTTCATCACGCTTTGGCTTCACCCTCTTCAAGCTTCAATTTGATTCATTCGGCGAAGTGAAGAAGCATTGAAGCATCGCAGATACTCCTCTTTCAATTTCATTCTTCCCAGTATGCTTTCTTCTGCTTCTGCAAGGTACTCCTTCTCCAAATTTCCTCTCTCTGCTACTTGTACCTTCTTTCTCTCTTTCCCTTCTTCTCTTACTCTCATATGTCATCTTCATTCCCATTTCCCAAATCCCAACAGCCTCAATGACGCTGTTGCTACAGTCATTCGCATGCTAAACATGCGTCCCCTGCCATCCAGACGCCGTATCACTAAGATTTTAGGGTCTATAGTGAAGATGAAACATTATCCCCATGTTATCTCACTTCTCGAACAAGCCGAGATTAATGGCTTCACGCCAGATTTATTTGACCTGAACATCTTGATTAATTGCCACTGCCACGTTGGTCAGATGGATTTTGCCTTCTCTACATTGGGAAAAATGTTCAAGATGGGTTATCAACCAGACACTGTAACTTTGAATACACTAATAAAAGGACTGTGCTTTAACCAAAATGTTGGCAAAGCCCTCGATTTCTATGATGACATAATGGCCAAAGGTTTCCAGTTAAATGGAGTCACTTATGGAACATTAATAAATGGGCTATGTAAGATGGGGAAAACAAGATCTGCGATTAAGTTGATGCATAGTATGGGAAAAAAGTCAGTTAAGCCTAATGTCGTTGTCTACAACACAATAATTGATGCCCTTTGTAAAGACGGACTTGTCAATGATGCACTCAACTTTTATTTTGAAATGATTGATCATGGGGTATCTCCAGATGTTGTTACTTATAGTAGTCTAATCCATGGCTTCTGTAGCATGGATCAGTGGGAAGAAGCAAATCAATTACTCAGGGAAATGATGTCGAAAGGCATCCACCCTAATGTTTGGACCTTTAACATCATAGTTGATGCGTTATGTAAAGATGGAAGGATAATAGAAGCTAAAGGTGTATTTGCTAGGATGTTTAAGAGTGATCAGAGACCTGATGTTGTTACCTACAATTGTTTGATGAATGTGCATTGTTTGTCTAATAATATCACTGAGGCTAAGGAAGTTTTTAATAGGATGATCAAAAATGGTTTGGCACCAGACCTTGGTTGCTATAATATTTTGATCAGTGCATACTTCAAGATGAAAATGGTGGATGAAGCCATGGGCCTTTATAAGGAATTACATTCCAAAAAATTGGTTCCCAATGTTGTAACCTATAACTGTGTTATTGATGGCTTGCTTAAATCACAAAGAATCTCATGTGCGCAAGATATTATGTATGAGATGTATGATAGGGGTCTTCACCCTGATATCATCACTTACAGTATGTTGTTAGACGCATTTTGCAAATGGGGACATCTTGACAAGGCAATCACATTATTTAGGCAAATTGTCAATCAAGGATTTCAACCTGACGTGAAGACCTACACTATACTTATTGATGGTTTGTGCAAAGGTGGTAGATTAAATAATGCGTGGGAGATTTTTCGGTATCTTTTGGCCAAGGGTTATCATCTAGATGTTCATATATATACTGCTATGATTCTTGGATTTTGTAAACAGGGTTTGCTTAATGAAGCCAAGTCCTTGCTTGATAGAATGGAAGAGAACAATTGTCTCCCTGATTCCGTAACTGTCAATATCATTATTCGATGTCTTCTTGAAAACAATGACAATAACAAGGCGGTTAAGCTTCTCTGTGGAATGATTGATAGAGGCTTGTTGAAGAAATAAAACAAGGTGAGATACTGTAGCTCAAATTCTCGTTCCACGAATATTCATCTTTAGCTAGCACGAGTGGTTAGCAAAGGCTTGTACATCTTGGAGTGAATTTTCACAATTAAATGACTGGTTTTACAAGCCTAATGTATAGTTGTTGTTGTGTTGAATTTCTTTTTTTAGATGCCTGTTCAATATAGAACAACTTGATGTTCATGCTATTGGAGCCTGTATTAGCCAAAATTGAAATCGTTCTTTAGTGGTTGCCTTGTGATATTGAAAAGGGTTTAGTACAGCAATAAGTTCCTCATAAAACTATATCATATATTGAAACCCGTGCTTATAATGAGTTTGTAAGTCCGAATTTTAACCGTATGTGTACATAGGCTTATATCTGGTTACAAGTAAAGCTAAGATGCTGAAATTTGACAGAGGAGCAAATTTCTTGAGTTGTAAGGTGAAAATTTTCTGTAATGTGCCTAAGTTAGGGGGATGGAAAACAGCGGCAGTCAGTAGACTGATGAATTTTAGCTTATTTTGGGTGACTTTTTTAGAGGTTATGTACTGTTATATGTAGTCAAGTATCATATGTTTCTGTCGGGATGATGGTATAGCCAAAATCGCTTGATGATGATTTTATAACATGATCGTATCGGGTATCCCTGTGAGTAATTTGTTTTGGCATGCAAGTTTAGCTAAGATATCAATAATAGCAAAAGCCTTATCCCATTAAGTGGTTACACGGATTTCTTGACACTATTATGATCAGTCTGAGACCAATTATTTCCATAAGCCACCCAGTGAGATATTGTGCATTTCTAATATAATTTGATAATTGTGTTAGGCCACTTATTGACAAATAACTCTAGCAAATTTCAAATGTGTGCCATTGTTTTTTGTGAGAATATAAGTGCTGGCTTGACTTGCAACAGAATGTATGACTTGGAAAATTGTTTATGTTAGCAAATCATTGTTTTGTTCCATGTTGATGCACTGTTTCCTTTAGATGAGAGCAAGAGAATGTCCGGAATGCAAGACCTCTGGTTCTTCATTCTCCCTTCTATTTTGTTTCTGACTGCATTTGAAAAGTGGGTGGGAATAGCTTGTCTTTCATTGAAAAGGCAAGACATGCTTTGAATGTATTTTGAAAACTATATGTCTTCTTGAGTATAAATTTGTGCTGGAGACAAGAACATGGATTGGAGGGTTTTATTGATGGAGGTCCTCCTCCTAGTTTTCATCTCCATCAGGAATAGCTAAAGTTTCTTCTCTATCATTGATAATGGAAGTTTGAATTTTATAAGAGGATGAATAGTGGGATTTTTCATGCATATAGTGTGATGTATGATTGTCATTATGGTGAATTTCTTTACAATTGTATTCAATATTGAACTAGCTTGAAGTTTATGCTATCATGTCTTGTATCAGCCAAAATTGAAATTATACTTTAGTGTTTGCTTTGTGATCTTATAAAAAGAGTTGTTTAGCGATCAAAGATCAATTCCTTGGAAAACTATCTCACATACTTGAATTTTAAACTTATGCGTACATAGGCTGCTGACATTTTGTTAGAAATAAAGATGAGATGTTGAAAATTGCTTGAGGAGTAGGTTTCTTAGAGTTTAAGGTGAAAATTCCCTGTAGTAATAACAATAGAACAAGGAATACATGGATAAGTAAAGGGATTGAAAAAGATTTTAGATTTTGTTATGGTTTACTTTTTGAGTGGTTATGTACTGTTACTATGTGGTCAAGCATCATATGTTTCCAATAGGAAGATGATACGGCCAAAACCACCCAATGATGATTGTGAAGTATGATTGTTTCAGGTATCACAGAAAGTAATTGGTTCTGGCATGGAAGTTTTAGCTGACATGTTGTGAATTCCTGAAAAGTAATTTGGTCACTGTGTTTGGCAAGTAATTAACTAATAATTCTTTCAAATTTCAAATATATGTAATTTTCTTTTGTGAGAATATATGTTGGTTTGGCTTGCAACAGAATGTTTGGCCTTCTGAAAATTGTTTATGATGGGAAATTATTGTTTTGTTCCATGCTGATTCACTTCTTCCTTTCTATTTCCTTTTTTTTTTTTGTGGAAAAGGCATGTTTTTGTTTGAGGAAGCAAGGTAGGCTGTGAAAGTATTATGTAAACTAAATGTCTGAGGTTAAAATTTTTTGATGGAGAAAAAATCATAGATTGTAATGTTTTGTTGCTGAAGATCCTACTACAGTTTTTTTTTTTTTTCTTTATCAGAAATAGCTCAAGCTTCTTCTCTATCAATGATACTGGAATTTATAAGTTTAAAGAGGATGATAAAGTAATGTTTAAACCATGCTAGATCACTGCATTTGAGGGATATAATGAAATATGAAATATACATGGTAGAATAATTTAGCAATCCTAATTTTCTCTTAATTGACATCTCCCTAAAGACTAAAGCACATAATACCAGTAGCATAGACTCTTGAAAATCCCTGTATCTATGATTTGTATTCTGCCTCCATGATTCTATATGCTGATTTTGTTCAATAAGTGGCTGTAACCTATTCTATACGAGCATCACCAAATGTGTCCCTTGCATATTGTTTGAAGTATTTCGTTCCTCAGTAGAATGAAACACAGTAATAGTAGTACTGATATATGATAATATCAGTTTCTAAGGTGAAAATTCCCTGTAGTACACTCAGCACAGCCACCTCACCATCTTGAGGCACGCCATAAATCCACGTCACTCGCTCCTTCTCTCTTCCTCACTTTTGTCCCTCCCTCTCGTCATCCCTACCTCTTCAAGCTGCAGAATAGGCTGAGAAGCCCCTGCAGAATCCAAGGGAAGAATAAAAAAAATATCATTATATTAGTTAAATTCTCCATATTCTATTATTTAATCTGATCATTTGACAACTAATAAGACCATAATAATTAAAAAAATTGATCTAGAGTTGAAAAATAGCATTTTATAATCATCATCATTATCTTCGTTATTATCTTTATACAGTATATTGTTAGGATTAGTATCACGATATATGCAGTTTAATTTCAACTAAAGATTTGATGCACATCTTATCAAAGAATAACTTCATTTGTGGGGTAAAACAAAAAAACAAAAACCGGGACTGGGATCTTAAGGGTGATCCCGGTTCTCATTCGGGTCCCAGACGGGATGGGGGATTCTTGGATCAAAATGTCTGGGACCGGGCTGGATGATCTGGATTGTAACACATTGAACATCCCTTATGATTTGTATTATGCCTCCATAATTTGATATGCTGATTTTGTTCAATAAGTGGTTGTAACCTATTATATATGAGCATTACCAAATGTGTCCCTTACATATCGTTTGAAGTACTTCATTCCTCAGTAGAATGTAGCATCCAACTGAGTGCTTGGGTTTTAAAGGATTTTTTCAAGTAGATCCTGTATCTAAAGAATTTTGTGGTGCAAATTCGCTCCTAAAATATATATAATTTTTTAGCAATTTTTCCCTTAAAGTATTCCTTCAAAAGCAACCTTAACCTTTTTGAAAACTCTCAAAAAATCCGTTAAGTAAAAGTGCATCTTGATTGAGTACATTAAAATATTTTTTCAGTAACACTCAATTTCCTACATTAATGCTTTGGTGCAATGTTGCCTTTAGGGTATTTTTTTGAGTTAACTTTCTTTCTCTCTCTTGTTTCATATTTTCAATACTCATCTTCCTATATTCACTAGGCATCTTGAATGTTTTAGGGATTTTCTTCCATGTTTTCAGTATTGAAAATAATCAAAGGTTATACTTGAAAACATGGAAGATAAATCTAGAAAATATCAAAGATGAGTACGGGAAAAATTGGAAAATTGATTATTGAAAATGTTAATTATAAGTTTTAAAAATATAGAAGATGAGTATGACAAATATGTAAAATGAGTTATAAAAAAGTAACTCACATAACCCTTTCAGGGAAAATTTGCATAAAAATTACACAATATATTAATTTAAGATGGGGGAATGCACATGGAAAAATATTTTTAATGTGCTAGATAAACCTAGACCAAATATTAAAATGTATGCATATTATATTTTAATTAAAAATTATAAAATAGGGAAAATCCCAATAAAATACTCTCAAAACATTAAAAAGACAAATCAATGATTGTAATATACAAAATACCAAATCAATACATTCGTACTTATTTGAAATTTTGAAATAGACTTTAGTGCCCTTATTGTAGTATAGAACTCACTTTCTCCACCATTCTTCTCCCTCTTGGAACAATCTCGCCAGCTCTATACCTGCAAATGGTCGCTAGACGAGAAGAAAAAGGTTGGGCGAGATGCTTGATGCTTGATGGAGAAGAAGATAATGGCAATGATGGGTCCCCCCCCCCCGGGGGGGTTTGAATAGCTAGCAGTTGTTCGCATAGGTATGTGTATCTTGTAGTCAAGTTTTTAATTTAATTGAACGGTTTTGCAAGCATATAGTTTGATGTATGATCGTCATTGTTGTAATTTGTTTACAAGCATATTCAATATTGAACAAACTTGGAAGTTTACGCCATCATGGCTTGGATCAGCCAAAATTGAAGTTAAACTTCAGTGTTTGCTGTATGATCTTTATAAAAGGTTATTTAGTGACCAATGATCAATTCATTGGAGAACTATCTCATATACTTGAATTTTAAACTTATGTGTCTCCGTAGCTGCCGATATTTAGTTAGAAATAAAACTGAGATGTTGAAAATTGCTTGAGAGGTAGGTTTCTGGAGTTTAAGGTGAAAATTCCTTGTGACAATAGTAATAATAAAATATAACAGGAAAAACATGGATAAGTTAGGGTAAGTAAAAGAATTTTAGATGTTATTGTGATTGACTTTGAGAGGTTATGTACTGTTACTATGTTTTATGTACTCATAATTATAATAAATGACAGTGAGGAGAGTCTTGAGAGCTAACTAGTCTAAGATTTAGTTAGCTAGCTAGGATTATAGTCATTGGTGTCACTGCCTATATATAGACCTACATGCCCACTTGTAATTCAGATTGTGTGAATAGTAAATTTGCCTATCCAATCACTAATCCCTTCTGTTCTTCTCTCTGCCCTCTAAGTTCTCTCTCTCTCCTCGGTTTGAATTACTATTCTGTAACACTATGTGGTCAAGTAGCATCATACTACTCTGGTCCTTAATATAAGATTCACTTTGTAGTTCAATTTCTTCATTGAAGTAAATCTTATATTAAGGACCGGAGGTAGTATGTTTTCCATTATAAAAGAAATATGAAACATACATAGTAGGATATTTAGCAATCCTAGTATTCTCTTAATTGACCTCTCACTGAAAGCTGAAGCAGTTAAAAATAGTAGTATTAGACATATGAAAATATCTGATTTTAGGTTATAGTTTTCTGATTAACTAGGAGATTGGCGAGCATTCAGCTTGGGGTTGCTTTTCGTCACTTTATCTTGCTGTGATATCAGCATTTATTTATTTGTTTAGTGTTAGCTGATTTGATTGGGTTGAATGGCAAAGTTTGTTACCTTATTTTCGTTTTATGAATACTCTACTGCATGAATTGATCAACATTTCCTTATAGTTTGATGTATGATTGTCATTGTTGTATTTTGTTTACAAGCATATTCAATATTGTATGATCGTCACTTTATCTTGCAGTGATATACTTTATCTTGTGGTGATATACTTTAGTGCTTGCTTTATGGTCTGAAAAAAGGGTTGTTAGTGATCAACGATCAATTCCTTGGGAAACTATCTCATATACTTGAATTTTAAACCTATGTGTACGAAGGCTGCTGAGATGTTGGAAATTGCAAGAGTAGGTTTCTGGAGTTTAGGGTGAAAATTTCTTGTAGTAGTGATAATAATAAAATAACAAGGAATAAAATGAACAAGTTAGGGAAATTAAAAGAATTTTATATGTTATCGTGGTTGACTTTTTGAGAGGTTATCTACTGTTTCTGTGTTATATAATCATAATGATGATAAATGAAATTTAGGAGAATCTTGAGAAGTAGTTAGTCTAAGATTTAGTTAGGATTATAGCCATTGGAGTCACTGCCTATATGGCTATGTATAGACCTATAAGCTTACTTGAGTACTTGTAATTCGGATTGTGTGAATAATAAAGTTGCCTATTCAGTCTCTAATCTCTGTTTTCTCTCCATCCCTTCTGTTCTTCTCTCTGCCCTCTAAGTCCCCCCCCCTCTCTCTTTCCTCTGTTTGAATTACAATTCTGTAACACTGTGGTCATGTAGTGTCATACTATATCTGGTGTTTAATAAAAGATTCACTATTATAAAAGAAATATGAAACATGCATTTTAGGATTCTTAGCCATCCTTGTATTCTCTCAATTGACCTCTCACTGAAGGCTAAAGCATTTATTAAGCATTAGATATATGAAAATATCTGTTTCTATGTTATAGTTTTCTGATTTACTAGGAGAGTGGTCCGAGCATTCAGCTTGGGTATGGTTTTCGTCACTTTATCATGCAGTGATATCAGCATTTATTTATCTGTTTAGTACAGCCATTTTGACATGAAGCATGAGACAGCCGCACTTTTAGAGCCGCATGCAGAGCAATCATGTGACCAGTGGTTCCATCGCTATGACAAGGACCAGAACGGAGATTTACTGGATGCCATGCGGTATTTCATTGAAGCTGCCGAAGTTCACTCTTCCATTTGTACCGGCAATAAAACACGCAGGGATTGTGCTCAGGCTTCCCTCTTGTCCCTTCAAATCTGAATGCCAGATTTTCATTGGCTTTTTCTGTCAGAAACGAATGCTAGAAGAGCATTGGTCGAGCAATCTCAATTTCAGGAGGCTTTAATTGTGGCTGAACCTTGTGGCCTTAACCAGCCGGGTGAGTGGGCATTGGTGCTCTGGAACCAGATGCTCAAACCCAAAGTAATGAAAGAGTTTGTTGCCGAATTTGTCGCCGTTTTACCTCTCCCGCCTTTGATGCTAATTGATTTAGCTAGATTCTATAGAGCTGAAAGTGGCTGCCAGAGGAGACCAATCTCAATTCTCAGTTTGGCTCATCGGAGGAGGGTTGCCTGCTGATTGGGCCAAGTATTTAGGAAGATCATTTAGGTGCTTACTAATGCGGACGAGGGATTTGAGGTTGCGGGTGCAGTTGAGTAATTTGGCAACTGGATTTGGTGATGTCATTAATGCATGCATGAAGGAAATGGACAAGGTACCTGACAGTTCAGCGCCATTAGTGCTGAGGAAAGGTCATGGTGGAGCTTACTTTCCTTTAATGTGAATGGCAGCTATTATGCTTAAACGTGAGGGTCAACTTTGTTGAAATTGTCATAGCTCGTTTGGTTGAGCGATGGTAAATCGGGCTTATTATATAAGCCCGATTTACGTAAATCGAGATAAATCTCCTCTACATATTTACCTCGTAGACCGTAAAAACACCTCGTAGACCGTAAAAGCTACTTCGTAGTCCGTGAATCACGATTTATAAGCATTTATGAAACTTCCATAAGCTAATTCAAATGAGCTATGAAAGTGGCTCCGGACTTTGACCTGCCGACGTGAAGAGCAGAAAGAGATTTGTTATTGCAAGTTACAATGATGGGTTCTGATAGTTGTTTGGTTAGTTTATTGTTGATAATTTAGGAAGCTTCGAGTTTTTGGACCAAGCAAAATCCGCGTGGTTATCCATTAGGCCAATTATTTAGCTCAATTTTAGTTGTGGTTGATTTCTTCAGCTTTCTTTCTTTCTCCCTCTCGCTTTTTCATGAGTTGGGGGAGGGAAGTTTTACAAGATTGGTTTCTCTCTCTCGTTTATTTTATTTTATTTTATTTTATTTTATTTTTTATTGATTGCTGTCAGTTTTTCGAGGCTAGGAGAATCAGGAATGTCCCATTATTTCCTCCCTCTATTTTTCAATCCTCGGAGGTGTATAGTTGTTCCTGTACATTACAAGACTCAATTTGTCATGTGTTATATAGCATGCATAACAGTTTTGGCTTGTAACTCGTTCATTGGTTAAAAAAAAAAAATGTTCGTCGACGTAACGTCGTTTTATGAATACTCTACTGCATGGATTGTTAAGCATTTCCTTGTACAGGCATTACAAAATATGCCCCATTCGAATTGTTTAAAATATTAGGGGAATTACAATAAAGTTACAAGGAAGGGATTTAATTGTCAAGAAGTTCCAATGACAAATGATGAATATAAATTTATTGTCATTTCTTACATTGCCACTTGTCATTGTATACCCCTAAGTTGTTGTTGAATTTTTATGTAATTAAATTTCTTCCTAGGGATCTCATTATAATTCCTCTTAAAATATTCCAATTCTCATTTAGAATGAAGCATGCAACTCAGAACTTGTATAAAACAAAGGGCGGTTTAATATATAAGGCTCCCAGTAGGTCAAGTCTGAGGATGAATAGATGTACGCATTCTTATCTTGCAAGCAAAGATGTTATTTTTAGGATTTGAATTTATGACTTCTAAGTCACATAGCAACAACATCATCACGACCCAGATTCATCCTCCTAAATTTTTTCTTCCTGCCAAATAAATTTTATTTACCATATGGAAATTAAAACATATAAAGGTATTTACCCATACTAGGGATACTTGGTTGTGGTAGCAAATTTCTTTCCAACTTCAACCTCAGGTTTGTCTTTTGGTGTATTGGATAAAATAGAGTTAATACAATCTTTAGTCCTTCGAGTTTATTCTTATTTTGGTTTTAGTCCCTAAAGTTTCAAATAAGAGGTTTCAGTCCCTTGGATAAAATGGTCCAAATATTTATTTAATTATAGAGATCAATGTTTTAAGATGAATGAAACTTGATGGACTAAAATCTTTGGTTTGAAACTTAAGGGACTAAAACTAAAGTGAGGGCAAGCTACATAAACCAAAGATTATATTAACCTATATATATATATATATATATATATATATATATATATAAGAATAACTTTAACATTTTATAAAACTACTCCTTTTTTTGTCTTATTTATAAGAGTTTGATAACTAAATTACACGGTTAAGAAAATTGTTAAAATTAATTAAGAATAATAAGTATATTTAAAATAAACTTTGTTTTTCAAGTATATCCCTATTTATGAAGGGGTAAACAAGAGAGAGAAATAGAGCATATATAAATATCATCAACATTTTAATTAATGTAATATATATAATTAATGAGGGATAAAAATAGAAAAAACTTATTAGATGTTTAGAAAATTCTTGTTAGGTATTTATAAAAAGGTTTGGAGGGAGTAATATTAAGATATTTTTTTAAAACATTAACCAGTTAAAATTTGACTAGAACAATTTACCATAATTTATCGTTGGAGTATCAAAGAATAGAAAAGTTTTGATTTATAGAATATTTTAGTAATAGCTTCTTGAAATATTAAATCTAAACCTTATTATTATTATTATTTTTTTTTTCCATGAATGATAAATCTTATATGAAATATAAGATCCCAATTCATCTTATCTTTCAAAATTAGAAAATTTTTAGGGATTTTATTTTGGTTATAAATATAAGATCTTAATATATTTTAACTCCCAAATTTATAAATTTTTCTCTAAATTATCCATATTGAATGTACATAGCAAGTGATTTTTAGACAACAGTAATTTTAATGCAAATGATGATTGAGATGCTTCTCTCCTTTATTGTTTGCTGCCACCCTTTGCCTAAACACCGTTTTGATGTAAAATAATTGAGGTTGAACATCTTTTTTGGGATATCGTAGCATTAAGTATGTTGAAGTTAGCCTTTTAAGTAAAGGAGGATAAAAGGGGTTAATGATACTAATAGAGCAAAATTAAAAAATTTAATTAAGAGAAAAACATGTAAGTGTTGAATAAAAAATTAAGTGAATGTATAGGTACATGTAAAATGGTTTTCCATATATGCATATGCCATATATTACAAATGAACTATGTAAATTTGTAATGCTATTTTAATTTTTATGAAAAAATAGCAAAAATAAGTGAAAAAGAATTTTGAAATTACAAAATCTCAAATTACAATTTTTTACTAAGAATTGATAAAGCAATAAGGAGATTTAAAGAGCAATTCATAATTTATTTTATGAAAAACACATTATTTAAAATTAAAATTTTTTTTTTCTATCATTCTCTTAAAAAAATTATAAAGGCTAGAACATATATGTTTGTGGCCGGTTTTATTTATTTTTCCTTAATACACACACATATAAATACATACATATATATGTTTATTTGTACTGCCTCTTGTAGTTAATAGAGTAAAATTAATTTTAATTCTAAATATAAAAATTATATTATATATTTTTTAAAATATATGATATTTTAAGAGAGTATTTTTTTTATATTTTAAGTTAAATATCAACCAAAATCTTAAAAAAAAAAAAAAACAGAGAATCCCTACTGAAATTTTATCCGTACTGATTCCATGGCCTGTCTGAAATATCCCCCGATCGGAAGACGAGGGCGATAATAGAAAACGACGGCCTCAATGACGCTCCGGCTTCATCATCAGTTTCTGATTTTGTTCATCAAACTTCGGCTTCACACTCCCTTCAGTCTTCAATTTGGTTCATTCGGTGAAGTGAAGAAGCATTGAATCGTCGCAGATACACTTCTTCCAATCTCATTGATCTCAATATGCTTTCTTCTGCTTCTGCAAGGTACTCCTTCAAATTTCCTCTCTTTGCTACTTGTTCCTTCTTTCTCTCTTCCCCTTCCTCCCTCTCTCTCAAATGTCATCTTCATTCCCATTCCCCAAATCCCAGCAGCCTAAAAAACGTTGTTGCTTCACTCAATCGCATGTTAAACTTGCGTCCTCCACCATCCAGACGTCATATTAATAAGATTTTAGGGTCTATAGTGAAGATGAAACATTATCCCCATGTTATCTCACTTCTTGCACAAGCCGAGATTAATGGCTTCACACCAGATTTAATTAACCTGAACATCTTGATCAATTGCTACGGCCACGTTGGTCAGATGGATTTTGCTTTCTCTACGTTGGGAAAAATTTTCAAGATGGGTTATCAACCAGACACTGTAACTTTGACTACACTAGTAAAAGGACTGTGCTTTAACCAAAATGTTGGCAAAGCTCTAGATTTCTGTGATGGAATATTGGCTAAAGGTTGTAGGTTGAACGAAGTCACTTATGCCACACTAATAAACGGGCTGTGTAAAATGGGGAAAACAAGATCTGCCATTAAGTTGTTGCAAATGATGAGGAAAAGGTTAGTAAAGCCTCATGTAGTTGTTTATAACATTATAATTGATGCCCTTTGTAAAGATGGACTTGTCAATGATGCTTGCAATTTGTATTTGGAAATGATTGGTCATGGGGTATCTCCAGATGTTGTTACTTATAGCTGTCTAATCCACGGTTATTGCTGCATGGATCAATGGAAAGAAGCAAATCAGTTGCTCAGTGAAATGATATCGAAAGGCATCCACCCAAATGCTCGTACCTTTAACATCCTAGTTGATGGCTTATGTAAAGATGGAAGGATTATAGAAGCTCAAGCTGTATTTGGTAGGATGGTGAAGAGTGATCAGAGACCTGATGTTGTTACCTACGGCTGCTTGATGGATGGACATTGTTTGACTAACAATATCATTGAGGCTAAGGAAGTTTTTAGTAGGATGATGAAAACTGGTTTGGAACCTGACCTTTGTATTTATAATATTTTGATTGATGCATAGATGAAAATGGTGGATGAAGCCATGGATCTCTTTAAGCAACTGTACTCCAAAAATTTGGTTCCTAATGTTATAACTTATAGTGCTGTTATTGATGGCTTGCTGAAATCACAAAGAATCTCATGGGCACAAGATATTATGTATGAGATGCATGATAGGGGTCTTTACCCTAATATCATCACTTACAGTATGTTGTTAGACGCATTTTGCAAATGGGGACATCTTGACAAGGCAATCACATTATTTAGGCAAATTGTCAATCAAGGATTTCAGCCTGACGTGAAGACCTACACTATACTTATTGATGGTTTGTGCAAAGGTGGTAGATTAGATGATGCGTGGGAGATTTTTCAGTATCTTTTGGCCAAGGGTTATCATCTAAATGTCCATACATATACTGCTATGGTTCATGGGTTTTGCAAACAGGGTTTGCTTGATGAAGCGAAGGCCCTGCTTGATAGAATGCAAGAGAACAATTGCTTCCCTAATTCCATAACTTTTGAAATAATTATTCGATATCATCTTGACAACAATGAGAGTGGCGAGGCAGTTAAGCTGCTCTGTAGAATGGCTGATGGAGGCCTGTTGAAGAAATAAAACAAGGTGAGATTCCGTAGCTCAAATTTAAGTTAGAATTACAATTATGAATAGCTAGCAGGAGTTGTTTGCATAGGCATGTGTAACTTGTACTTAAGTTTTTCATTTAATTGAACGGTTTTGCAAGCATATAGTTTGATGTATGATTGTCATTGTTGTAATTTGTTTACAAGCATATTCAATATTGAGCAAACTTGGAAGTTTACACCATCATGGCTTGTATCAGCCAAAATTCAAGTTATACTTAAGTGCTTGCTCTATGATCTTAGAAGAGGGTTATTTAGGTAGCTATGATCTATTCCTTGGAAAACTATCTCATACACTTGAATTTTAAACTTATGTGTACATAGGCTGCTGATATTTAGTTAGAAATAAAGCTGAGATGTTGGGAATTGCAAGAGTAGGTTTCTGGAGTTCGAGGTGAAAATTCCTTGTAGTGGTGATAATAATAAAAGATTACAAAGAATAACATGGATAAGTTAGGGGAATTAAAAGCATTTTAGATGTTATTGTGGTTGACTTTTTGACAGGTTATGTACTGTTAATGTGTTATATAATCATAATGATAATAAACGACGGTCAGGGGAGTCTCGAGAGTTAGTTAGTTAGGTTTATAGCCATTGGAGTCACTTCTTATATATAGACCTATATGCCCACTTGTAATTCAGGTTGAGTGAATAATAAAGTTGCATATCTAATCCCTCTGATTTCTCTGTATCCCTTCTGTTCTCCTCTCTGCCCTCTAAGTACCCTCTATTTCTCTCTCTTTCCTTTGTTCGAATTACTATTCTGTAACACTATGTGGTCAAGTAGTGTCATATTACTCTGGTCCTTATTATAAGATTCACTTTGTTGTTTAATTTCTTCTTTGAAATGGGTCTTATATTAAGGACCAGAGGCAGTATGTTTTCCTTTATGAAAGAAATATGAAACATAGATAGTGGGATACTTCGCCATCCTAGTATTGTCTTACTTGACCTCTCACTGAAGGCTAAAACACGTAGTAATACTAGTATTAGACATATGAAAATATCTGTTTCTACGTTATGGTTTTAGTCTTTTAGCTGATTTAACTGTATTGAATGGCAAAGTTTGTTGCCATAACTTTGTCTTATGAATACAATCTACTGCATGAATTGATCAATATTTCCTTATGCAAGCATTACAAAATGTGTGCCATTTGTATTGTTTACAATATTTCATTGCTCATATAGAATGAAACATCCTACTGAGTGCTTGTATTTTTATACTCCATGCTATGATAAATGAAAAGCAATCCAAAAAGTTGTTTGGAATTTGTACATTTTTTTTTTCTGCCCAATGGTGACATGACTCAACCATAGCTGCTCACTCAGGTGCTTGATTGGTGTAGCCATTATTATTCTGAAACAGAACTTAGTTCCATATAAAAGATTCAGCGGAGACAGTATTTATATGATTAAACAAGAAAGGCCTAGATTTTTTCCCCTTCTTGCCAAAGGAATTTTATTTACTGTATGGAAATCTATAAAAATAAAAACGTAGTGGCTAAAGCAGGCTTCTTAGAGTGTCCATGTCGGTCTCTAATTTGGAATGCTCTTGCTGGCATGTTTTCTATCTGCATGTGTGTTACAGTTGTGCTCTCATTCCACCACGTTCTAGTGGCAGCTTTTATCTTTTTATCTACACAGTTATGTTCTCTGTCCACCACTGGGGCAGGTTTTATAAGTTGGATACAAACTGATCAGGGGCTGGTGATATACCCCCTGAACATGCAGACAAAGAGGATTACCGTAACAACCTTAAAGTATGAACAAAGATACTTGGAAGTTAATGATGATGCGAGAAGAAACTCCATGCTAGGAAAGATAACGAAAGCACATAGTGAAATAGATTATTATGGTTATGTTCTCATTCGACCACGTTCAAGGGGCAGTTTTTATCTCATCTTCACAATGTAAAAGCCATTTTGAGAGATAGTTTTCACAGTAACGACAGGATTTACCTAAGGATGATTCCATGGAATCCATATGAAAATTTTTTTAACAATGAAAACTAAATGCATGAAATATAGAACTAAGGCGTCATTACTATGAAAACTTTCTTTCAAAGATTCTCACGGTTCAGAAAGCTTAATGTGCACATTACCATATGAAAAACAAAGCTTAACAATGTTCACAGTTTTGACCCCATGACATATAAATATAGATTGTTATTTTTATTCTCCAAAATCGTCTTTCCCATTCAGTCTTGCTTTCTTGCTTCTTGATGTAGAATAGATTGCAGATTGCTTTAGTTTGTTGAAATATTATTTATCACTTGAAACAAGCATTATAAGCCTTTGATTTTGCATGAGGAATCATGCAAGATATTTCAAGTATGTTGCACGAGGAATCAAAACATCATGTATCAAGTATTTCCAAAATTAAGATTTTCCAATATTTCTGCAATCAAAGAAAAGGCACAACATGTGTTCTACATACTTTTCTTCTTGATACAAAACATAATTAGCATTCTTTAATATAAAATTACTGGACATAAATAATATTTCATCAACTGCATTGTTCTGTTTCATGTTGTTATCAGAAGCCTTTGGACATATATAAATTATTAAATATAATTTTGATTGTGTAATTTTATGGCATTGCATCTTGATGGTGCATCCCTTGATTCTGTTTACTACTTGATTAGTAATTTTATTGCACGGGTCCTCTATTGGCAATAGACCTATAATTTGGATATTTTAAGTATTTTTGCCATGAGTCCAACCAAATAGGAACAGAATGAGTCCATCAGTCCAACCAAATGGCAATAGACCTATGACTTTATTGCTAAAGTCCTCTGTTAGTAATAGGCCTATAATTTTATATGACATATTTATGTGCATTTAAAATTAAGCATTTTTCATTTAGCTATTAAGTTGGGAGCTTAAATGCATGGTAAAAAAAGGGGACTGGATTGGCTGGTCGGACCTGAAAACTGGTCAACTGGCCCTCATTTTGGTCCGGTTTAAGTGTTTAACTAGAGGAAGAGTCAACCCGGTGAAAACCGGGTTGACTTGAGTAAACTGGTCACGACTCGGCCAACCTGTTGAGTTGGGCGGGTTGGCGAAATCGGAATTTTCTTTTTTAACACCAAGCCCCAAAAGGCGCCGTTTTAGGGCTTTTGACGTGCCCGACCCGACCCACAGCGTTTCCCTTATGATTGATGAATTTCAGAATTTGGGGATCATGCTTCAAGCCTTCTGCACTCGAGCATCAATGGCGGAGCCGGAATCACTTGATTTTCTGAATTTCAGTCTGGTAAGCGGCTGTAACCGTCCCTAAGCATCTAAAACTCTTCCTCTACTCTCACTTCCCACCGTGACTAGTCAACGGTGAGCTTCTATACTGGCGAATTTGCTTGAAGAGTTGAAAACCTTGATTTTAAGAAGCTTCACGGCGACGGTGTTACTCATACTCCACCACGGCTACGCTACTAGCTTGCTCGTTTTGTCCTTTGCAATGAGGTATGTTGGCAATGTTGTTACTTGTTTCTATACCGGTATACCCTGACGCAAAAACGCAAATCTACCATGTGGACTTGGAATCGCTTTGAAATTTACTTGTTTCTATACTGGTATACCCTGACTCAAAAACGCAAATCTACCATGTGGACTTGGAATTGCTTTGAAATTGGAATCTATCTTGCTTGTTTCATTATTTCTACGGTTGTACCTGCTTGGCTGCGATTAATCAAGCTTTATACTTGTTTCTCTGATTGTTAGTTAATGCAATGAATATAGTTTTTTTTTTGGTAATTTTGATGGTCCTTATTACGTCTTCTATGGATGATTCAACCTAAATTGATTATTTTTGCCTGTATAAGCTATTATTAGATGTCTTGAACAGCATCAAGATCTTATTTAATATCAAGTGAAGCACTTTCTATCTAGATTTAAGATTTTCATTCCTCTGGTAAAATTCACTAACAAGTATAACCCACATTAACTATGTGTAAACACTTCAACGTCCTCTCACATTAATGAAGGTTTATATGTCTTATTAATATCCTGTTACTAATTTATTATCCATCCATATAATTATTTGTTACACATAATCATTTATACTAATTATTAGGTGACGAAGATATGGACGTTCTTGATTCCCCGGTTTTGAATGATGATATTATTACCACTTACCTTTTCCCCAATCCACCTCCTAATGACTCATCTCCAATAGATCACCTTGATGAGTTGTAGAGTTTGATGATTAAAATTGCTATCTTTTGACTATTTTGACGTTGGTTCTTGGCTATGTTTGATGAATGATGATTGACATTATTATGTTTTAATTATATTTTGATGTTAGTTATGGGTTTTGTTTGAATTTTGAAGAACTAACTTGATGTTAGTGATGACTTGTGAATTATGAATGATTATTATTTTGTTATTGTCAATTAAATTGTAACCCATTAATCTTTAAACATGTGCCGCGACCTGTTTATTGCTTGGTCCAATTTTTTGTTCCTTTCTTAAATGAATAACCTATGCGATCTAGCCATTGTCGTTATTCTATAGTGATGGACTTGAAATGGATTCCATTTATTTTTTCACTAAAATCTTGCTTTCATATGTGGCAGGAGAAGTGATTGAGTTTGTGCAACTTAGATGCCATAAGGTTCCTAAATATCTATCTTTTCCCGTTGGATTTTTTTTTTTTTTTAATATTAACATGTTCATGCTGTTGACCATGATTTCTTATGTTCGGTTTTTATGGAAATTTGGAGAATAGGGAAGAAAAGAAAGAAGCTGGATGTAAAGAATGACATGCATTATCATCTTTTTTATCATCAGTCATAAGTTACAATTGCATCTCTTAATGTTTGTATTTACATGATTTCCATCTAATTAACTATAAAAGCTTTGTAGAGAGCTTAACTTCCCTCTTTCAAATTAAGAGTCAATAGCTAATGAAGAATGCAGTTCAAATCCCAAACAACTTGAATGGTAGGATGTGTTATAGATTAAATTAGCATAATATCTGCATAAGCGTCATTCAATTTGCATGTTGGGATTCCAACATTAAACTTAGGCATTAAACTTACAGGTGCTTTGTCAAAGTCATTAATATTTTCATCTTTGTGTTAGAATTTGACTTTTGACTGATTGTCTTTTCGAATGATGGGGTCAATTGATTATCAGATAGCCTGATTCTTATAGGCTCATTAGATTATCTATTTATCTATTTGAATAATGATGAATACTTTAATGTTTGTATTTTAAATCTGTGTTTGTATTTTAAACAAGCATAGCTCCTATTCAATTAAAATCTGTGGCAGAGGAGTTTTAGAAGGGAAGTTCAGAACACATTATGCTTAAGTTGGTTGAAGGAGTTGGACATATCCCTCAAGAAGACTGGTGAGTTACTTCAATATATATATATATAGTATATAAATATATTGTTTAGTCTCTCTAAAAAAATTAGGCTTTAATACACATGCATCATTGACAGGCCTAAGGAAGTTGTAGATATATACATCAAAATTTCATGTATCTTTATATCTTATACATAGTTAGAATTGTACCCATCTTAAAGTGGACATCAAAATATCCTGTTTCCTCCATGTGGAAAGTGGGATTAAAATTTGTGCTTATTTTAGTTGCCACATCATGCATTCTTAGGAATTTTTAACAGTTGTGCATTTATTTTTGAACATCAGATTTTATTCTGTGTAAAGTTGCCAAAATGTCCTCAAGAATTGTGCCTTATTTTATGATTTATGGCTTTTCAACACTCCTAAAAGATGCTGCCAAGCCGACTGGGACAAAGAGACTGTAGATATGTGTCTGTATGAATGTGTGCGCATACTATATAAAATCTAATTAGGTATTAGATCATTGTGGTGGTGGCAATCATCTTCAAAGTACCTAAATAGATATATCAAGCAATGGTAAATAATATAGTACCATTATTATTAAAAGTACCAAGGTAAGTATTTGTAGGATTTTTCCTTTATTTGTTATATCAAGGTAATTATGAAATCCTTTTCATATGTTTTACATCATAAAAGATTCAGTCTACTATTGCTTCATTTAATTTATTTTTACAAATTTGATCTACTATTGGTAGTGGAATTTGGTCAGTTACATTTATATTTTGTTCAATCCAGATTATGCCAGCCATGTTTGATGTTTGTTTACAGAGCTCCTGTTCTTGTAGAAGCTCAGAGGCAATAATAGTTGGAACTTGTAGTTTCAGAAAATAAAGATAAAGGCACTCATCCATGCATTATGTTTGGGATACTTGGATGTTGTGGCAACTTTCCTTCCACCTTCAACCTCGAGTTTGTCTTTTGGTGTATTGGATTTTAAAAAAAAATGGTGTAAATTTAACATTTTAGAAATTTATTATTAAGATATTTTATAATAAATAAATAAATAAATTTAAATGGTTAAAATTTTACTTGAACAATTTAACGTTACAGTGTAAAAGAATAGGGGGAAAAATTAATTTATGAAATATTTTAATAATAACTTCTTAAAATGTTAAATCTAAACCCTTTTTTTTTTGCCATCAATGACACATCTCAAATGAAATATAAGAGCCCAATTTACTTTATCTTTTAAATTTAGAAATAATTTAGGGATTTTATTTTGGTTTTAAATAGAAAATCTCAATAACTTTAATATTTTAGAAAACTACCCCCTCTTGAGTTATATTTATAAGAGTTTTATAATTGAATTACAAGGTTTAAGAAAAAAGGTTAAAATTAGGTAAAAATAATAAGTATGTCTAAAATAAAATTTTTTTTCCAAGTATGTTTCTATTTATAAAGTATGTCTCTATTTATGAAGGGGTAATTTATCGTTTCAATATCAAACAATAGAAAAATTTTAATTTATAAAATATTTTACCAATAACTTCTTGAAATATTAAATCTAAACCTTTTTTTTTTTGTCATCAATGACAAATATTATATGAAATATAAGATCCCAATTCACCTCATCTTTCAAAGTTAGAAAATTTTTAGGGATTTTATTTTGATTATAAATATAAGATCTTAATATACTTTATCTCCTAAATTTATAACTTTTTTTCAAAATTATCCATATTAAGTCCACTTGGTAAGTGATTTTTAGACAAAACTAAATATGATTCAATTGCTTTTCTCCTTTATTATTTACTGCCACCTTGTCTAAACACCATTTTGGTTTAAAATAATTGAGTCTGAACATCTTTTTTGAGATATAGTAGCATTTAGTATGTTGAAGTTTTAGCCTTCTATATAAAGGAGGACAATAGGGGTTAATGATATTAATAGAGCAAAATTAAAAATTTTAATTGAGAGAGAAAAACATAAGTATTGAATAAAAAATTAAGTGAATGTATAGGTACATGTAAAATGGTTTTCCATATATATATATATATATATATATATATATATATATATATAATATTAAAAATTATAATGGTATGTCCATATAATACAAATGAACTATGTAAACTTATAATGCTATTTTGACTTTCATGAAAAAAAGGAAAAATAATAGACAAAAATTTTAAAATTGTAAAATCTTAATTAGGTTTGTTAACAAGAATTAATAAAGCAATGATGAGATTTCAAAATCAATTCACAAATCATTATATGAGAAATACTTGATTTAAAATTTTATAATTTTTAAATTTTTTTTTCTGTCTTTCTCTCAAAAAAAAGTATAAAGGTTAGAATATATATGTGCGCGCGCACTTGTATTTGTTTTTCCCTAATAAATGTGTGTGTGTGTGAGTATTAAGAATTATAGTAATGTTTAGAATATACTTATGTATGTGGGCATGTTTGGTACAATGGAATTGGAATTGAATTTTAATTCCATGCCTAAGTTTGTTTAGCATGATGGAATTGGAAACTTTTGCAATTCCATGCGGAAGCCAAATCTCCTCAATTCCATCAAATTGGCTTTCACCCAAAAAACAAAGATTTGCAATTCTATGTACCTAAATCCATTTTTGCCCTTCAACTTGTATGATTTTATCTAAGGTTATTAAACCCAGACTGGTTACTGAACCGGTCAGGGTATTAGGTGAAGGATTAGTAGGTCAGACCGGAGTCAAACCGGAGCTAAACCAGGGTAAAATCGGTGAGAAATTGAATATTTTAAGCTTATTAATATAATTTTTTTAAAAAATAAAAATAATTTTTTATATAAAAAAACCTGAACCTGACTGGTCAATGGACCAGACTGGTTTTCCGGCCGGTTCCCAGGCTGGACCTGCCGGTCCAGTCCAGGTTTAATAACAATTGTTTTATCTCATCCTGCCTTCTTAAGTTGGTATATTGGTAATATTACATTTTAAATATAAATATTAAATAAAAATAATATTTGAATTCCATGTACATACCAAACACACTTTTAAACCCAATTTCCATTTCCATATCTATATCCATCAAAATCAATTTCAGTGTACCAAATGGGCCTTGTGTGTTTGTACTCTCCCTTACCTAACACAATAAAGTTGATTTTAATTTTAAATATAAGACATATATTTTATACTTTTCAATTTTTTTTAATTTATCATTAGTAATACTTCCTTAACAATAATAAAAAAAAATGAATAAATTGAAGAAGATGACTATAATAATTTTTAAAATATATAATATATTAACTAACTTAATTAATTTTTTAATTAAATTAAATTAAATAAATATATTTTATATTAAGACAGGCTAAGTATTTTCTCCCATTTTAAATTAAATATCAACCTAAATTTAAAAAAAAAAAAAAGGAGGAGAATCCCCACTGAATACTGATTCAATGGCTTGTGCGAATATCCCCCGATCGGAAGACGCAGGCTATAATAGAAAACGACGGCCTTAACGACGCTCCGGCTTCATCATCAGTTTCTGGTTTCTTTCATCAAACTTGGGCTTCAAACTCCCTTCAGCCTTCAATTTGGTTCATTCGGTGAAGTGAAGAAGCATTGAAGCATGGCAGATACTCTTCTTCCAATCTGATCGATCCCAATATGTTTTCTTCTGCTTCTGCAAGGTACTCCTTCTCCAAATTTCCTCTCTTTGCTACTGGTGCCTTCTTTCTCTCTTCCCCTTTCTCGCTTACTATCAAATGTTTTCTTCATTCCCATTTCCCAAATCCCAACAGCCTCAATGACGCTGTCGCTTCACTCAATCGCATGCTAAACATGCGTCCCCCACCATCCAGACGCCATATTAATAAGATTTTAGGGTCTGTAGTGAAGATGAAACATTATCCCCATGTTATCTCACTTCTTGCACAAGCCGAGATTAATGGCTTCACACCAGATTTAATTAACCTGAACATCTTGATCAATTGCTACGGCCACGTTGGTCAGATGGATTTTGCCTTCTCTACGTTGGGAAAAATTTTCAAGATGGGTTATCAACCAGACACTGTAACTTTGACTACACTAGTAAAAGGACTGTGCTTTAACCAAAATGTTGGCAAAGCTCTAGATTTCTATGATGAAATATTGGCTAAAGGTTGTAGGTTGAACGAAGTCACTTATGCCACACTAATAAACGGGCTGTGTAAAATGGGGAAAACAAGATCTGCCATTAAGTTGTTGCAAATGATGAGGAAAAGGTTAGTAAAGCCTCATGTAGTTGTTTATAACATTATAATTGATGCCCTTTGTAAAGATGGACTTGTCAATGATGCTTGCAATTTGTATTTGGAAATGATTGGTCATGGGGTATCTCCAGATGTTGTTACTTATAGCTGTCTAATCCACGGTTATTGCTGCATGGATCAATGGAAAGAAGCAAATCAGTTGCTCAGTGAAATGATATCGAAAGGCATCCACCCAAATGCTCGTACCTTTAACATCCTAGTTGATGGCTTATGTAAAGATGGAAGGATTATAGAAGCACAAGCTGTATTTGCTAGGATGTTAAAGAGTGATCAGAGGCCTGATGTTGTTACCTACAGCTGTTTGATGGATGGACATTGTTTGTCTAATAATATCATTGAGGCCAAGGAAGTTTTGAATAGGATGATCAAAACTGGTTTGGAACCTGACCTTTATAGTTATAATATTTTGATCGATGTATACTTTAAGATGAAAATGGTGGATGAAGCCATGGATCTCTTTAAGCAACTGCACTCCAATTTGGTTCCTAATGTTATAACTTATAGTTCTGTTATTGATGGCTTGCTTAAATCACAAAGAATCTCATGTGCGCAAGATATTATGTATGAGATGCATGATAGGGGTCTTCACCCTGATATCATCACTTACAGTATGTTGTTAGACGCATTTTGCAAATGGGGACATCTTGACAAGGCAATCACATTATTTAGGCAAATTGTCAATCAAGGATTTCAGCCTGACGTGAAGACCTACACTATACTTATTGATGGTTTGTGCAAAGGTGGTAGATTAGATGATGCGTGGGAGATTTTTCAGTATCTTTTGGCCAAGGGTTATCATCTAAATGTCCATACATATACTGCTATGGTTCATGGGTTTTGCAAACAGGGTTTGCTTGATGAAGCGAAGGCCCTGCTTGATAGAATGCAAGAGAACAATTGCTTCCCTAATTCCATAACTTTTGAAATAATTATTCGATATCATCTTGAAAACAATAAGAATGACAAGGAGGTTAAGCTTCTCTGTGGAATGATTGATAGAGGCTTGTTGAAGAAATAAAACAAGGTGAGATACTGTAGCTCAAATTCACGTTCCACGAATATTCATGTTTAGCTAGCATAAGTGGTTAGCAAAGGCTTGTACATCTTGGAGTGAATTTTCACAATTCATTGACTGGTCTTACAAGCCTATAGCCTAATGTATAATTGTTGTTGTGTTGAATGATTTTTAGATGCCCGTTCAATGTAGAACAACTTGATGTTCATGCTATTAGAGCCTGTATTAGTCAAAATTGAAATTGTTCTTTCGTGGTTGCCTTGTGATATTAAAAAGTGTTTAGTATGGCAATAAGTTCCTCATAAAAATATATCATATACGGAAACTCATGCTTATAATGAGTTTATAAATCTGAGGCTTATATCCGTTGGCATGATGGTGTAGCCAAAGTCACTTGATGATGATTTTATAACATGATCATATCAGGTATCCCTGAGAGTAATTTGTTTTGGCATGCAAGTTTATCTAAGATATCAATAATAGTAAAAGCCTTATTCCATTAAGTGGCTACATGGATTTCTTGAGGCCGCTGTGCTCTGTCTGAGACCGATTCTTCCCATAAGCTACTCAGTGAGATATTATGCATTCCTAATATAATTTGATAATTGTGTTGGGCCACTTATTGACAAATAACTCTAGCAAGTTTCAAATGTGTGCAATTATTTTTTGTGAGAATATAAGTGATGGCTTTGCTTGCAATAGAATGTATGACTTGGAAAATTGTTTATGGTAGCAAATCACTGTTTTGTTCCATGTTGATGCACTGTTTCCTTTAGATGAGAGCAAGAGAATGTCCCGCATGCAAGATCTCTGGTTTTTCATTCTCCCTTTTGTTTTGTTTCTGACTTTATCTGAAAAGTAGGTGGGAATAGCTTGTATTTCATTGAAAAAGCAAGACATGCTTTGAATGTATTTTGAAAACTATATGTCTTGAGGATAAATTTGTGCTGGAGACAAGAACATGGATTTGAGCGTTTTGTTGATGGAGGTCCTCCTCCTAGTTTTCGTTTCCATCAGGAACAACTAAAGTTTCTTCTCTATCATTGATAGTGGAAGTTTGAATTTTATAAGGGGATGAAAAATGGGATTTTTAACCATGCTCGAACTATGTATATGAAGGATAATATAAACAAATATGAAATGCATCATAGGCTTCCTAGTAATCCTAAGGTTCTCTTAATTCACTGTTTATTAGAGCTAAAGCACACAATAATAGTGATATAGACTATTGAAACTCTATTATGTTATGTTGATGACTTGTTTTGTATTGCCTTTTATGAGCCTTCACAGCTTTACTTTTCTGATTTACTAGGAGATAGGTCCATAGCAAGTTTGGGAATACTTTCCCCCTCTTTATCTCTCAATGGTTTCAGCATTTATTTATTACTTCCTCCAGATCTTAATCTAAGACATATCAACATTAGTAACTAACTCATTATGCACAGCAAGCCCCATGAAGGTCTGGCACCTCTGTCAAGTGTAGTGCTTCTATATCCGCTACCAAATTGGGTCCCTATCATTATGTTATGTGCTGATTTCATTGTGAAAAATCCATTCTTATCACGACGCCACCCTACCTCTTGGGTTTCTGACTGTCTTCCCATTCATGTTTCCAACCATTCCTTATTCCCAACCAAGTGTTCTCTTAGTTTTTTCTTCTTTATCAGAAATAGTTCAACTTTCTTCTCTATCAGAAATAGTTCAACTTTCTTCTCTATCAATGATGCTGCAAGTTATAATTTTACAAGAGGATGGAAAAGTAATTTTCAATTATAGTGCCTTTTCTTTTCTTGCCCACTCAATTATGGTGCATTCGAGGCATATAATATATGAAATATGAAAAGATACGTAGGAGAATAATTAGCTATTAAAATTTTTTGTTTAATTCACCTGCCACCAAACACAAAAGGCTAAATAAAGCGTATAGTAGTAATAGACTATCGTATTAGTAATGACTCATGAAAAGTCTTGTTTCTAACCAAAAGGGATTGGATTTGGAAATCATAACATGAAGAATTAAAGTTTAAATCTTTATTGAAAGAGATGCTAATTTATTATTTCTATGTTAATGGGCTTGTTTTATGATGTCTTCTTACTTATATGGGGTGCGGCTTGGGTGTTCATCATCCCAATCTATTATATTTGGACTATCTAGATTTGATTTAGACAATCTAAGTTTAATATTTTTTTTATATGATGATTTTTAAATATTTTTTTTTGAAAAATTGATAATTAAGATAATGTCTTTATTTTAAATTTTATTATACGCATTAGAATAATTTTTTTTAAAAAAATAAAGATAAAATAAATTAAATGTGGACTATTTAGATTTCTATATTAGGTTGGGGAGAGCACCCAAACCTTCTATCGGCTTTTACTGCTTTACTTTTCTACTCTCTCCAGTGCATATTAGTGTAGTCCCTGTTCTTTTGAAGCAGAATTAAAGATTTAGCAAAAGTAGTACTCAATAATTGAATCAAAACTATTATATTTTTCTTGCACGTATTTATATCCAAAAATCTTAAGTTTAGTTTGTCACACCTTGAAAAATAAGACTGAGTAACAAAAATTGGGTTAAGGTGTAAAAATAGCAATGAATTATTTTCTAAAGTGCATCCAACACAACTAACTATTTTAGGGTGCAAAAATAGACATTATAAATTTTTAGGGTGCAAAAGTAGACATTATGAATTTTTTTTAGAGCAAAAATAAAAATTTTTGCACCCCAAAATAAATAACAAAATTGCTATTTTTGCTCCAAAAAAATTTATAATGTCTACTTTTGTACTCTAAAAATTCATAATGTCTATTTTGCACCCTAAAATAGTTAGTTATATTGGGTACACTTTAAAAAATAGTTCTTTACTAAATCTGGACCTTACCCCAAAAAAATTTACACCATGCAATATTTGATATTACATTGTACAAAATAATGTTGGTATATATATGTATTCTACGATAATATTTATTGAATAACATGACACACACACATTGTTTTGCTATATTATATTTAGGAAAGAGAGCCTTTATTCAGTTTTAGGATTATAATTTTTTAGGGATTCAATTTTCTCAGTCTAGTTAATAGTAGATCAAGTAATTAACACCTATTCTTTTTTGGCAGCACTAGGGCATCTTTTGTGAATTTTAATTCTAGTCTTTTCCTTAGAACACATTTTCTTGTGCTAGTTAGGATATGACTGATTACCCAATGAGCTTTTCCAGCATAAACAACGCCTTCGTTTCAATGTAAAAATTAAATTAAATTATACACATCTTTCATAAACTTTATGTCATCTTTTCCGTCGTGTTTGAAATTTTATAATAAACCTCCTAAATTTTTATAATTATATTGATAATTCTCATGCTATTAATTTTGTTCACTACTTATTTGCATATACCATGGAGTTCAAGGGAATTATGTGTATAACTCAATGTTTGTGAGAAATATATAAAATAAATAAATTTTAAAAGATATACGGTTAATGATGGGAGGTTTTAGCTCCTCAAATTTCTTTTGGTATAAACGTTATTCTCTATAGTTCAATAATAATTTTAATCATTTTGTTCCTTGAGGGACAAAAACCTATCCTTTAAAATTATTGGGACCAAAACAAAATGAAGACATATTATGAGAACCAAATATTATATTAACTTCAAAACGTTAATTATACATTATTTAAAGTTCAGAAAAAGTTTTGTGTGTAAGTTTGAAAATTATAGAAAAACTCACCCCCTATGAGATAGATCATCAACTACCCCTCCCATCCAAAAAAAAAAAAAAAAACATCATCCTCGTACCTGTGCAGCTTCCAATATAGCTTTTGTAAATGTTAGAAGGTTTAATTTGTTATTAGTGTTGTTTTGTAAATTGAAATTGTGCAGTTTGATTCCTCACTCCCTTGTATTTTGTGTTGACAAGTTAAACACCTTAAGTTAATGAGTGTCAACTTGAAAGGGCATTAGAAGGTTTAATTAGTTAGGATGATAGTGCTAATCACTTGGTTATTAGATGACCCTAAAGCTCTACATAGAGGATCTTAGTTCATAGGTTAATTGTGTAAAAGGATATTGATCCCCACCAATGTAAAAAAGGAGATGGTAACTTGGATCTCTCCTTAAAGAGAAAATCTCTCACATCTACTTCCCGAAGTGAAATTAGTTCATTATCCTTAAGCGAGGAATGATCATTGGTAAACTTAAGTAGGTTCCAATGATTATATGATCATATTGCTTTTTTATGAATAATACATGACTCTTCATCTTTCTACATAATATTTTTTCCTCCAATCACTTTGTTTAACAATAAAGGTCCCTACCATAGAAGGTTAGAAGTTACTGTTAAACGACTCAACTCCAATATTACTTAAATATAGCTGGCTCTTTTAGCTGTTTGAATATTTGCTAACTGTTAGGGGCTGTTTGGTATGAGGGGAAAGGAAGGAAAATAAAAATTTTATGTGTTGAATTTAAAGAAATTGAAAAAGTGGGGTTATTAAATTTTAATAAAGAAAAAAAAATAACATAAAAAAGTAAAAAAATTTAATTAAAATTTTTTCACCCACAACTCTAATTTTATTAAATTCAACATATAAAAATTTTCCTTTCCTTTTCCTCCCCTCTAAATCCCTTATACCAAACAAACCCTTGAGTTCCATTCAGAATTATTGGTTTGTGAATGTGCTAGTGACACTTGACCTCTTAGAGCCAAATTCAATGTTTACCTAAGAAAAAAAAAACAAGATTTAGGAAGGGTTTTGTGTTATGATTTTTTAAACTTCAAGATTGTGAGCGCAGATTTTTACTATATTCAAAATAAGTAATGGAAATTTTTTATTGAAAATGCAAAGTCAATTCCAAAAAGCTCAAAATATCATGAATCATGGTGCCCTCCATTATATTATGATACATTATAAGCTTCTACCACGGATCATCTACCACAAACATGAAGAGTTTATAGTGCATTGCATCATCATCATTAATCAGACGTGCTAAACATATACTCACATAGTTTTAAATATAAGATATAATTTTTATATTTGTCAATCTTTTTTCTAATTTAACCCCTATTGATGCTCCCCAACAATAATTAAAGAGGAAGGGAAATAAGGGAATTAAAGAAGATAACTATGATATTCTAAAAAATACATGTTATATTAACTAACTTAATTAACTTTATTAATTTAATCAAATTAAGTAAATATGTCTTATATTAAGAAACAAAAAGAGTAATAAAATTTATCTTATTTGACATATCATATTGTGCCCCCAGTTTTTTTTATAAAGAACAATATCTCTTATATGGTAGTTCTTAATATGAGAAGCAAATATTTTTGTCTCAAATTTTAAACTTGTATTTTCATTTTTTTTACCTCTATTAAATATATGTTACTTATTATCTTTATGTAATAAATATCTACCTAGTATCTCTCATATACTCTCTTTATAAATAAGCGTAAAGTTGAAAAGAAAAAAAATATATATCTTACACATTTTGTTTTTTGTTTTTAGTTAATATTTTGAACCGTATGATTTTGATGATCGTTCCTTATAAAAAATCAGAGTGAGTACCACATTTGATTCTCATATATGCTAATTAAAAAAATTATGTAAATTAGAAAACGAGTTTGATTCAAAAATTTAACATGATTACTTCATAAAAACACATGCAGTTCTTTATATGTTCAACGTCATATTATATCCTGTAGTAAAATTGAATAAATATAGAATTTTTAGCCAAAATCATAATGAGTATGTTTATAAATTTTTACCAAGAACTATATATATATTACAAATCACAAATATTAAAATGTATATATTTTTATAATTTAATCAAAATTTATAATGGTTAGAATATAATACATGTGGCTAGGGCCATAATAATAATAATAATATTATTATTATTATTATTATTATTATGTGTGTGTCTTTGTATTTGTTTTTATATTTTAAATTTTAAGTTTAAATTAAATAGGAAAAATCACACCAAATCCTATTTCTAATAAAGAAAAATAATATTAGAAAAGTTTCAATTATTTTTTTAAAATTTTTTACGTGGAAAAAATCTAAGTTGGGATACATCGAGTCAACAAACGTTGATCGTTTGATTTATTAGCAAAGGGGCAATATCTCCCCCTTTGTAAAACTTTCGAAGTAATATTATCTACTCAAAAACTTCTAGACACTCCATACCCATCTGAAAAAAATTTTGGAGCATTTTTGTCCTGTAACCCATAAAAAAAATGACCCAAAAAAATGATTATTAAGTAATGAAATGCCTGAAATATCCTAAAACTGACCCAACGCATGACCAAACTACCTTCACCGAATGAAGTCAGCCGATAAGAGAGACACAATTCACTTTTTCAATTTCTAATTTCCTTCATCGAGCTTCCGCTCCATACTCTCATAAGGCTTCAATTTGATTTATTTGGTGAAGTGAAGACGCATTGAAGCATTGGCAATCCTAATTTTCTCTTAATTGTCCTCTCCCTAAAGACTAAAGCACATGTAGTGCTAATAGCACAGACTCATGGAAATCCCTGTTTCTATTATTTGTATTCTGCCTCCATGATTTGATATGTTGATTTTGTTCAATAAGTGGTTGTAACCTATTCTATGCAAGCATCACCAAACGTGTCCCTTAATGCTGTTGTACATTTTTAGGGTCTTTTGTACTACTTTTAGTGGTTCTTTACAGTTATAGTTTTATTATGGGAAAATTAATTTTTTGGTCTTTATAGTTTTAATTTGATTATAACCCAGTCCATGCACTTTGAATTGATGTAACTCAGTCCTAACACTTTGAAAATGTGTGCCATTCTTATTGTTGAAAATATTTTATTCCTCATCTAAAATGAAGCATCCATCTCTATGCTTGTATGTGTGCTTCATACTAATGTTTTGATGAATAAAAAGCACTTTAAAAAGTTGTGAGCAGTTTGTACATCATTATTTTCTTGTCTCTCAACTTACTGATTGGTTTAGGCAGTACTCTTCTAAAGCAAAACTTGGTTCCCTGCATATAAGGGCCCGTTTGGTTCAAATAATTAATGGGAATGGAAATGAATGAAAAGGAAAATATTGGAAAGGAAGGGAGAATATCTTACCTCGAACATGTTTGGTTTACACTGGAAAAGAAAATTGGTTTATTGGAAAATTTTTATTTGGTTGAAATAAAATGAGGAAGGAAAATATACAAAAGACCATTTTACCCCCTAAATATATTATAACATTTCCAAGCACGTTAAACACGCATCCTGGAGAACAGTTCGACATCTTTATAAAGGGCAGAAAGAAGCTTGATCCCTTTCTGTGACGGACGGCAGGTGGCAATCGGAAGGCAGAAACTGGAGGGCCAATGGAGGACGATGGAGCAGGGGACGGTGGTTGGGGGGAAGGAAATGGATGGCGACGTCATGAGTGGACCCTTGAAGTAGAGGACGTGCTAGTGGATCTGCTGGTGGAGATGGCTCTCAGAGGCGACCGAATAGACGACACTGGGTTCAGACCTGGTTATTTGGTTTATTTGAAACTAAAGATGGAACAAAGGCTGTTGGGATGTGGGTTCAAAGGCAAGAATGACATCTTCTGTCAGGTGAAGCAGTTGAAGGCGGACTAGGTGATAGTATTCAATATGTTGTATGGGGCAGAGAGGCAGAATTTCAGGTGGGACTATAGCAGATATTCAGTTATCGGCGATGATACTACATGGGAAGCATATGTTATGGTTAGATCCCTCATCTAATGTGCTGAGTTGGCTATTGTGTATCGAATTTTGTCTGAAAATGTCTTCTTAACTAAAATCTCTTGTTCATAGGTGAATCCTCAATCTTCCATTTTCAGGATGAAGCCATTCAAATACTTCAAAAATCTGTGCATTATCTTTAACAGGAGAAGAATGGCGTGATAAAAGTGTAGCGGTGCGTGTGCTGGTTGTAGGCGGAAAAGCTGGGGGCGCATGTGGTGGTTGTGGGTACGGTATATGTAATGTGTGAGTGATTGTATGTGTAATGTGGTGCATATGTGTGTAAGAGGGAACATCAAGGACAAATGGGTGGGTGCCTGCCCACCTCGAGCCACAAGTGTTTTGAATGGTTAAGTCTGTATGCAATAAGGATAAGTTAACATTGTGTACCTTGTGGGCACATGGTGGTTAAGTAGTATTAGATGATGTATTTTAATTGTGATTAATGAGCCCTATGCATCTAGTTCATACCCTTTGTGTGCTCATGGATAATCATGGAAATAAGCAGCGGTGACCACAGTGTACTCATGCAAACGTAGCGGTTACGACGCGTTGAAAATAAATGTTGTTCCCACAGCGTGCCCATAAGAGTGTTGTGGTTGCACTAAGTATGACATCGGCGTAACCATGGCATGTGCAACAACCATGCATCAACCACTTTTCACATCTACCGTCCGATGGTTAGCACTTACCCAGGCGTAATTTATGGAACATGCCACTAACAAAAACGTAATGCAGATGCAAATCATATCTAAATTAGAAACAAAAACTGACTTGTCTCTTGACATGAAGAAACATAAATACGTCCATGTTAAATCTTAGATTGTAAGAAACTATAATCCATAGTTCAAAATTTACAAAAAACATCAACATACGAGATGACGGAGCACTAATCACGGAGAGGAGGGAATGGTCTGGAAGGAGCAGCTGGTGGAGAGTACACGATCAATGCTATTGTCGTTGTTGGTGCTGCACCCACAGGAGTAAAGGGACTTGCATCCGTTTGCACATAGGGCTCTGACACAGTTGGATGACTGAGTTTCTCAGCTATTTCCTGGGCCAGTTGTTGCACATGCTTAGTAGGGGTAGCCACTGGGTCAATAAAGTCGTGGGTGGCTTTAGTGACATGGTCATATGAGGGGCGAGACCTCCTCACTGGGTTCTACAGCAGGCACAGTCAGTTTGTCCAAGCGAGGGGGTTAAACTTCAGCTTCGGTGTGAGGAACTTAAGATAAATCGACGATGTCCTACCTATGAGCATTGTCGTGTTCAGGTGCCCCCGCAACAGATGGTGAATCCGGTATAGGGTTAAGAGCAGGGGTTGATGGCCGGTAAGGTCTTTAGTGCCCATAGGAGAATTAATGTCCGCCAGAGTTAGCCTTTTCCTGGTCCTTTTCACCATGGTTTCAAGGTACCTTCTCCTCAAATTGTCACCGCTATATATAGAGAAAGACTCGAGGTTGCAATAAAAGAGCCTCACTACGTTAGGGCTATAGCTCATTGACACTTTAAGCAAATTCTCAAACTGTTTAAGATACACACTTATGTTGTAGTTGGTAGAGGCCAATAGTTTCGCCATATCCACAGACAGAACAGGTCAAAAAGTGTGATGGGCAAATTGAGTATCGTACTTATCTTTATTGGTGCCCAAATCCAATAACGACACCGCTGTTGGTACTACAGGTAGAACTTCCACGTTCCCGCGAGGTTGGTCGGATTGATCGACATTGCCCTGACCAACGGGAGCCTCTACCGCATCCATTGTCATCGACACCTTAGTGAATGTCCTCTAGTGCTGAGCAGGAGGGTGGCATTGTGATGACTAACTGGTTTAGTGTTGGGGGACTTTTGCTTCTTCCCCCTTCCAGGAACAGGTGGCTGGAGTGCAGTGTTAACAGCTTTTTCGACCTTCGCTGACGTGGTGTCCTCATTAGAACTAATACTCATAAAAAACGCCTCTTTTTCTGAGAGGAATGTATGCTCCGTTGGCTTCCTCATAGGGGTGGCGAGCCTCTTCGATGTCTATTAACGAGGCTGGGTTAGGGTAGGCCCCAATTGCTTCCTCTTACTTTTGATAGAAACCACTGTCTTTGACATCTCTTGCTTCTCCTGTACGGGTGTTGTACTGCCATGCTTTTCTATCCTCTGATCCTTCGCTTGGGTATGCTTGGTTGCTTTCCCTTTTGTCATTTTGTCCTAGTTTTGTTCATATATGGGGGTTAGGGTTTCCGATGATGGTCCTGCCGCGGAGATAAAGGGTTTCTTAGTTCCAATGTGACGAGCTTAATTAGAGGGATGCAATTGATGTCAATTTAAATGTGACTAGAGTTAATGGGACATAGATAGTTGGGCATTGATTGTTACCAGGTAGGCAAGATTACCCGATACTTCCCTTAACCACCATGTGTCGCTGCAGGGGTTGTAGTTAGGATACTGTGAATGGAACAAATCACCCATAGGCACCACACAACCAACCGATGAATATGAGACTGTTGTTGACATCGCACAGCTGGGAGCCTCAATGCGACGTCGTTTCCTTAGGTTAATCATATTTTTGAATTTCCAACCATCTCTGATAATTGGTCGGACGACGTCATATGACACTTTTCGTTGGAGTGACAATTGGACCGTGTCACTTAACCACTACTTAACTAAAGGCATTTTTTCTGAAGCATTCCCCGAAAACCGTGTAAGTACTCCTGGTTGGCCACAATGTCCCCCTAAATGAGTCTTATGTCTGCCCATGTTTCATATCACAGTGTCAGATAGCCATATACTAGTAACGTGTGGCAGTTATACTTCCCGCTATTGGCACTGAGATGAGGTGGTTTTTATTTCCACTAATCCTTGGGTTAAATGTTGTAACACATGGTTAGATAGCGGTTATTAATTATTGAATTTATATACTGGTCCGGACGTTTAAGTTGCTTCATACATTTTGTTTGATCATCTTTTTTGCTTCTACTGCGTTGGACTTGCCTTTCATGGTTGGCAAGTATGACTTTCTTCACGAGGTTTCACCTCACTGTACATTTCAGAGGATATTAGTCAATTTAGACAGAGTGTATCCATGGACTGATTATGACGTCGCTAACCGTGATTGGGGGTGACCCAAAAAGGTCATCTTTATGGACGCCATGGTCTTTAATGAAATGGTACAAGTTGGTTGCCATTGTTATGCTTTGTTTTTTTTTTCTATATTTTTTCATCTAATTATTTGATCATTTCCCTCAAGGAACAAAAAATCGGACCGGTCAATGAACCTATCACAGCACTGGTTCAAGGGTTAGTGGTTCAACCGGGGTTAGACCGGTGGTCGAACCGGTCTTATTAAAATATTATAATTTAATTGACAATAACAAAATAATCATAATTCATAATTCAAAAGTCATTACTAACAACAAGTTAGTTCTTCAAAGTTCAATCAAAATCCATAACTAATATAAAAATATAGTTAAAACATGACAATGTCAATTATCATTCATCAAACAACTAAAAGGTAACAATATCATCAAGCTCTACAACTCATTAAGGGGATCTATTGGAGATGAGCCATCAAGCAAAGCTGGGGGATCAGGAACGTCCATATCTTCGTCACCTATGCATATACACGACAATAATATCAATTATTATATGTAACATGTAATTATATGGATGAATAATAAATTAGTAAGAGAATATTAACAGCACGTATAAACCTTCATTAACCCTATCCAGAGTAGATGAATGTGCAATGCCTTCACTACCAAGAAGTCCTTCAAGATTTTCTACATCTTCATTATTAAATTCTGGAATGGGATCTTCTTCAGTCACCCAAAAATCCACCTCATCAATAGACTCATAGTCAATAGGATCATAGCTTGTCTGTTTTTTCCTCAATTCAGTCCTTAAAATGTCAATGACATATAATTTCAATTAAATCTTTTAAATACACCCATTTTATAGTAAAGAACAACATTTTTCATAATATCTAAAGTTACCTATGCTTTAATCGCAAGTTATAATTAGTATAAACTAAATCATTCAGTCTTTGATGCTCCAATCTATTTCTTCTTTTTGGATGAATGCGCTCAAATAAACTCCAATTTCTCTCTCAACCAGAAGAAGCAGATGTTTGGCTAAGAATACGAATTGCAACATGTTACAATTCTGGTATTGAATAGCCATAATACATCCACCATTCATCTACAAAATAAAACATGTACAAAATATTAGTTGCAATCAATTAATATGTTAATTAAACCCTAAACAATAAAGATAAATACTTAGTTACTTACAAGGATCTAGTTTTTGAGCTCCCTTTTTACATGTCTCTCGGCTGAAAGATTCTTTTCCTTTAAGATACAATGTGACTTGCTTCATTATCTTGAAGCAATCAACATTTTCATCTGAGTTAGCCTCTACTACATCAATCAAAGCTTGCATTAGCCCTCCCTTATGAACAAAGTTTGGATCATATACGAATGTTGGGTTCAACAAATAGGAAGCTGCATGGAGATCAGTCTTTAAATGTTTATCCCATCTCGTTTTAATGATACTTGTGTAAGGCTTGTAGATATCTTTATTCCTCTTGAACATCTCCTTAATTCCACTCTTAGCCCTTTGCATGCCTTCATAAACATATGGCAGTGAAGGCTTCTCATCTGAGTCAACAATTCTCAACAATTTTATTAGAGGAGTTACAATCTTCACAACTTGGTAGTATTCATTCCAAAAGCGGCTATCTAATATGATTGCACTAAAAATTTTTCCAGGAGTAGTCCTAGATAGCTTATGGTCCACAAAGTGTTTATCAACAACAAGGGCTTGTAAGTCATGCTTGTGCATATATATGCTATGCAATGTAATAAAAGTAGTAGCAAATCTTGTAATACTAGGACACACAATTTCTTTCCAACCGGGCCTTTTCCTCAGCCAAGACAAGAATATCATATGATTGTAAGCAAATACTATTATCTTTGATGCTTTTGCTGCAATGTCTGACACATGAGGCATGCTTGAAATGTCTTTCACTACAAGATTTAAACAATGATCAGCATAAGGAGACCAATAAATATTTTTATATTTCTCCTTGATCAACCTTCCACATGCCACGTAATTGGCAGCATTGTCAGTCACCACATGAACAATATTGTTGGAACCGACCCACTCAATCACTTCAGAAAACAAAGTGAATAAAGTCTTTGCATCTTTGACTAAATCTGATGCATCAACAGACTTAACAAACACCATTCCATGGGTAGAGTAAACTAAAAAGTTTATCAAAGTTTGTTGCCTCACATCAGTCTATCCATTCGCCATAAGTGTGCAACATTTTTTCTGCCATATCTCTCTATGCCCGTCAACGAGTAACTGATATTCCTTTTTCCATTCTCTCAACAAGTTGGTTTTAAAATCATAAGCACTAGGGGCTTTAAACCCAGGCCCTATAGAACACATTTCATCCACAGCTTTTTGAAATAAAGGGCACTCTAATGCTTTAAATGGAATGCAGTTCACTATGGCTCATTTAACAATAAGCATCTTCACATTGTGTTGTGCTTCTTTCGATGCTAAGATACTCTTTGTGGTTGGTTGAGCTCCAAAAGTTGTCCTAGGAGGAAAATATTTATCTACTATACTAGGATGTTTCCTCTTCTTAGTTTCACTATTAACCTCCTCTTCTTCAACTCCCTCTTCTCTTATATCCTCAATTTCCTTTTTCTTTGCATGTTCTTTCAAAGACTCTACCATTCGATGACGCACATCAGCTGGAACTTTTTTACAAGAAGCAATTTGATTTATAACACCAGCCAGATGTTGCTTCAGCCTGTTGAGCCACCTCCTCTATAGCTATTACCACAGTGAAGACATGTGTATACATTTTGTATCCCTTCTTTCTTGTAGGCAACATGTGCCCATGTTGGGTCAGTTTTGTCACATAATGAGGTAGTGGAAATAGGATTATTAATAAGATTAGAATTGACATTGGAAGAGGGAGTAAGAGGGGTGGCATTCTCATTTTCGGAACTCAACAGATCCATCCTTGGAGAAAGTAAATAGCAACAAAGAAATCAATTCACATAAATAACAAAAAGCAAAGTGTGAAGAAGGACTCTGGTTTGAATTATTAAGGGAAGAAGATGCTTCACACTGAAGTTGAATTCATGGAGTTTTGCCTCATGAGGAGATAAATTCATGGAGCTTAAACAACATGAACTAGACATGAATACTAAAATACTTTCATATTTCAAATACTCTTCCATTACACAAAACAATCCTTCCAATTACACATATATTAAAACAAGAGAAAACTAGTCACATTGGTGAATTGTCAACACATATATATATACATGCATGGAGGATTCGTTAACTTTAGGGTTTGAAGCTTCATCTTTTATACTCTAAAATATTACATTCTATATTTTAAAAGACTAGATCCAAGTGATAGCAATTGCAAACTATTGGGGCTTAGAAAAACATAAACGAATTTAATTTGTATTCTGAGCCAAAGGAACCCACAGTGTAATGAATCATTAGTGAACTGACTGAACTCCTTTGCATGTCGACGAGACAGAAAACAAAATTGAAGGAGTCCATTTAAAATAAAGCGTCCAATAAGTCAGAATGTAGATATAGGTTCAAGCAAAAACAAAACAGCCAAAGCGAACCAGTTAAACAACAATGAAATAAGGGGATATGAGCAATACGGTAATACGAGCAGTTAAACAATAATGAAATCATAGATCATACCGAAAGAAGAAGGAAGACGATGATACACACGATAAAACACGCCGAAAGCCTGGTTCTTGTTCGACTTCGCAGCTGGTTCTTGTTCTGGAGCTCCGGGATTGGAATTGCGAGTTGAAATTAGGGATCAAAACCGTGAACCTACCTGTTTTTGATTTGCTAGCTTAGATTCGGTGAGTGGTTTGATCTTTGATGTCGGACGAATGGGGGAGAGGGAGATCGATGACGCTGAGTGTTGACTCGCTGAGATGCTGAGACCTGAGACTGAGATGCTGAGTTCGCGAGCTGAGGGGAAATGCTAGTATGGTCGGGTCAGGTAGGGCACGGTTCAGGTTGGGTCTGGTCGGACGTGGATCACCGAACCCAAAAGCCCCAAACACACGTCGTTTTGGGGAGAAGGAAAAAAAATGCGACCCGGATGATGGCTGGTCGACCGGTTTTCTGGTCTGATCGGCCAGTCTGGTCCAGTTTTTTATTATTGATTTCCCTCAAGAACAACCGCATCATCCTTAGGATAGAGAGGATACAAATGATTGAGCGTTTTGGTAAACACATTCGTCTAGGGAACATAGTCGATGTTAGGGACTTTATTGTTTGCTAAACCAGGGAGGGAGTTCATGAAAGGTTCCATCTTTTATTGCAGCTCATGAGTGTAGTTAACTACTTCACTGTAGAGGCTGCGGACCATTGTTTCTAATTTGTCAGCATTTAAGATATTAGTATGGGAATGGTGATGGGGAAGAAAGTTATAGGTATGTTATTCACAATGTATGCATTAAATTTATGATTCTTGTATTGAAATGTTGTTGTTATGATCCAGACGTTAAGGGGATATTGCATACCAAAGTCCTGTTGTCTTGGTCGTGGGATCATGATATTGTCAATTTGAAGTTTACATTCGTCATTGAGGACGAGCAATGAGATCCGATGTCCTTCACTATTTTTAATACATATATAAGTTTCACAATAACATTGTGTGCCTATTTTCTTTTCTACATATTCACAGAACAAACTTGATCGAAGTTGTTCTGTATGGAGATGCAGCAGACGAAGCGTGGACTGGATTTCAGCCTCATGCGGACACACCAAATGTGGCTCTGATTGTCCAGTATTTGGTGGTCAAGCAAGACGACCAACATCCTTTCTTGGGGAACTACGGTCGGGCGACTAGGGTGTTTAGGCATCTGAGAAGGCAAGAATTTAGAGACTTGCTCAGTTTGTCTCTCACCCAGCTAAGGGGTTACATTACAGGGTGATAGTACTTCATGGACAAATATACTCGTGCATACATGAAATTGATGTATTTGTTAATTTCTGTTAGTTACAATATGATAGGTGTTAAATCGTTTGACCATAAAGAGCCTTTAAACATTGTTGTTCTTTATTCTCCTAACACGTAACCATCATGTTCACATCGCTTTGCTTGTGGTTACGTAACAAGTGTTTAACTGTAATCCTGTTAACGAGTACCACATCACCTTCACTGGATTTCAGCCTTACCCACCACGTGACCAGTGATCTATTTACAATTAAGAATGTTATTCACGTTCCCGTAACCAGCATGCACCCATGGGCGGCATTTTTTGTTAGTTGATATATGTTTACTCTGTTCGCCCCTGTTTCATATAACCGAAACAGACCAAGTTCCTTCTCTATTATCTGCAACACACACAGCTTCATACATGGCAGGGGACTTGACTAATATAATTGTGACTTACATGCATTGCATTTTCAAACTATGAAGGTCCTGTCATTGTCCAAATATACACACACCTTACATATGTACTTCGGGTTAGCTACATTACAATGCTAAAATGTGAAGGTGATGTCATTGCAAATACACCTTCAGATTGCATATAAAAACATAACCAAAATGTGGTGGGCCTTTCCAAAACACAGCGGGGAATCAAACTTTTGTCCATCTTCATCTATTTGCGTAGTATGAATATAGAGAACAGTTTAAATCAGTTACCTCCCCTGTGAAAGACCATCCACTTTGGAATTTCTATTGTTTCTACTTCCCAAGCAAGATTTGGAACCATGCTGCCTTAAAAGTGGAGGGAATCTTGTGAAACAAATTTAGCAAATGCGATGATCCTACAATCTTGATGTTGGCAGCAGTGGCCAGGCTTGAAACATCCATCAAATGCATGAACAAGTTAGATTCTTTCTGCTCTATCTTCGCATGATGAGCTTCACTGGACAATCGAGATCCTAGGTTGTCGAAAACTTGGATAATGGTTCGATTAAGGGACGACACAATTTCCCTGACCACCTCGGCCAGTAAGTCACAGTTTCCCATTTTCCTGCACTTTCTGGAAGTGGAAGAACCATCACCTCGACCTCCATAGGCATTGTTAGCAGATTGTGTGATGTCAACCTCAATAGGGGTGGCGATGTTATCTAGGTTTATTGGCAACTCGGGTATTTCTTCTTCTTCTTCATGTATGTCTTCTTGCATTCCAAGTGGTGACCTACACCAATCACCGACCGCCCCATCTTTTGACCAAACATAACACAGATCTTGGAAGTGGGGCAGACACTTGTTCCTGTACAAGGCCACCTTCTTGTAAACCTGAAAATAAACCCCGTATGAAAGAATACCAATTATTCATGCTAAAAAAATATGTTAAAAAAAATACTCCAAACTCACTAACCTTCACATACTCATCCTATATAACCTTGTCCGCTACCACGCATTGTCTATCATGATCCCATCCAAATCCAAACATGTTGGTCCAATACACCATATCATACACCACCTGCCATACGAGTTTTATCATCTTTATGCCTGATATGATGTGAGGATTTCCCTTAATCTGGAAACCAGAAGCGCACTCCTCTATCATTGCTTCTCAAGTCTTAGTGTATTCAGGCTTGAACCCGTTATCAGCCATAAACTTTTGATTGGTTCGCAGCTAGACTGGGTAGTCTACAAGAAACTTGTCTTCATCAGGTGTCCACATGTGGAACTTTGCCTTCTGAGAGTCTTCCATTACACCACTACACAAATAGAAATGTGTTACTACATGTTTCATGACATGTTCACATAGACAACATTTGAAGCTGCTCCACGTTAGGAAATTTTAAACACACATAGACAACATCTTTATTATAGGGGAAACAAACTGTTTACAAACAGAATCACCACTATGTTTATGCATTAATACAATAATCCTAATTTTTATGACGAGCTATGAGCCAAATAAGCATTATATATATCAGTAGTTAGGTTATCCCTAAAATTATTCCAAGTAACTGAGTTTTCCAATGTTGAAATAGGAGGAATTTGTTGCATTGGGTTTAGGGATTCCAATGAATCCAGCTATTCATCTAATGGGTTACACATGGTGGACCGCCGAATAAGGTTATGAAGGAGGCAATATACGACGATATATCTATTCTATATCTTCACCGAGTAGTATGAAGGGCTTCAGAGGATTACCTATCTTAACTTTAGAATACCAAAGCATCGTTCAATTATATTATGCGCTGATGAATATCACATGTTAAAGCACTCCGCCGGGGTTTGCGGTTGGTGGCCTTATATCCACTAATTTAGGTGGTAACGCTAGCCTCGATACGGCGTAAGGAACCCATCACTGTTGGTGTAACCCACATCCACTAAGTAGTAATTCCCTGCACATGAACAACATTCAACAATTTAAGTTTAACCAAAGCTCCTTAACACTATAATGGAAAAATAAATTGGCCATTCGTTTGAAACGCACCAGCTGGAACTTTCAAATCATGTCTTATCCTGATGGTGTCCCTCAGCACCCTTCCATCCGCGGCTGATCCCTCATATCCAGGTAATATACATATATAAATTTTCCATCCGACGAGCATACTCCCAAGACATTAGTGGTTATATCCCCTTTTCTGTTCCTATATCGACCTTTGTACTGGGCTGGCATCTGTACCCTTATATGTAAGATTGGTAATATAGGCCGAGCCCGTTAGCCCGTCAAAATAAATGAGCTCATGTTAAGAAATTCGAGCCCATTTAATATTTTTTTAATTTCATTTATTTTTCAGATAGTTAGATACTCATATCTCAATGTTTTCATTTCTCAATGATATTGTGTTTAACTACTTCTTCATTTTTTTTATTTGACACTTTTTTTTCATATTATAATTATTTATTTTACTATTATTAAATGTAAAAAAATATGTATTTATATGCTTTTCTGATGTGATTAAATGAAGAAAAAGAAAGTAAGAATGAAATTGATTTCTAGCATAAATACATAAAAGAAAATAAGTATGATGTGAGTGAATGAAAGAGAAAGGGAGTGAAAATTTTAAATAAATAAATAAATTTTAATTCAAAACGAAAAGACGGGCTCGGGCTGGCAAAATGCCAGCTTGTTTATATTCGGGTTAAACAGGCTAACCTAAACAGGCTACCCTATAGGGCTCAGGCTGGCCCGTTTACCAGCTCTACTTATATGAGTACCATCCAGCGTACCTAGACACCCCTGCCATTAACAACACCTACACGACAATGGAATGAAAAATTGTAAAGGACATTGACATGAGCAAAGTCATGGGTCTTTACCTTAAACCATCTCCAGCGGTTGTCTATGCAGTCCTCTATAATAGGCTTTGCAATATTAAAAAGCTGCTGATGCAGTTTAAGGGTGGCATTCAAGACGAGTTTGAATTATCTGCTAATTGTTTCACTCGACCTTCCGAACTCAAAGTGAACCACTCGGTTCTTCAAATGATGTGCCAAAATGTGCAAGAACATCGCAACTTGATCATTAACTAACATGTTCCTCGTAGGTGTCAACCCTCCAATTGTGTCCAGCATGTGGCACAGGCTATCAAATGTCGCCCTGTTCATCCTAATCTGGTTGAAACAACTTGCGTTGCTACTATATACCATTGCTCACAAGTTCGCTCTCTTAGAATGGAAATCTAGCCTAAATGAGGTATAAGGGATTTCCCTGGAATGGCCGGTATATGTCGTTGCCATAAACATTGCAACAACCACTTTCCTTACAGCCAGCACAACAGCTAAACATCCCGCTAACACCTCAACTAAACACTTATCCATTTCGCCCTCCGTCACCTATACAGTTACCCAGATACATACATATGACAGACTAATATAGCAAGAACAGTCAAGTCGCATTAGAAAAAAAATCACACCACATTGGACATGAGCTACCCATATCTCGACTATGGTCAAATCAGGATATTGTCACAAGTGTACCCATATGCAGGTGGTCGGTTGTTGGAGCTTCCCACGCAATAATGGCATCTAACCTTATTCGCATAATATAACCATAAGTCGCTTGCAGTCATCCTTGAGTACATCAGGCTCTATAACCACATGCGTCTGATGGGTGGCTAATGGTTACTAGTTGCCCATAAAATCTTTCTGTTGGCGTAACACACCCATCAATAGCCTGTGGTCACTCCCACCATCGATCCTCTAAATTAACTGATGTACACCTCATGGTTAGGGGAAGTTCTATGTTAATCGTCCCCCCAACAACACGACCGACCCCGCTTCTCAAATGTGCAATATCACATATTGCACCAAGTTCACCACATGGGTATTTCATCATTACTACTCATGGGACGAACTTGTCTCCCCGTCTTCCAGTTACCCTAAGAGGACCCTGGTCGGATTGACGTCCCGCAGCCATTACTAAACTCAAAACAAGAAAAAGTGAACGTGAAGCGAACAACAGAATGGAAGATGCACGGAAGGACCAACCCACCTGATGTTGGGAATGTTCGTGTATTTACCTATGAAATGCAAGTCGTCGTGCCCATTCATCAACTTTCGTCCTGTTTTTGTAGCTCCATACGCGTTTACTCTGTTCTACAACTTATCCTATCTTTATACAAGCCACGGTCATGTCAGGGGAAAATGGGACCTTTTCCCAATTTCCCCGCCGCTGCAAAATGGGTTCCTACCATTTTTTGTGGGAACCTCATTTCATCCATTCGCTTGAATTTTCACCCGCGCTCGAAATAGGTTTCCAACAGAAAATTCAAACCAAATGCATGTTGCCGTAGGAAAAAGTTGATTTTCCTTTTCCTTCCTCTTATTTTCCGCGAATCAAACGGGACCTAAAAGATTAAGCAAAGGCACCATTTAGATTATTGAAACAAAACTACTATGTCAATGCCTTATAATCTATTGGCATAAAAGCTCTTGTATGGTAATTTTTATATATAACTAAACATTTTGAAATAGTTATGTAAATTAGAAAGAGTTCGATTTAAAAATTGCTCAAAAAATAATATGATCATTTCATATAAAAATATTGAAGTTCTTCATATTCTGTTCTCAACTTCATATCATATCCTATAGTAAAAATGAATTAATATAGATTTTTTACCAAAATCTTAGTGCCTGTTTGGATTAACGATAGAATCTACTTTTCCAACATGATTTACAGTATATAGGTAAGTTTGTGAGATGAGTTTTGTCTCGACTTGTATGAACGGGCTTTTCCACCATCAACTCAAACATGCCCTTAATATGCTCTAATTTTTGCCAAGAACTATACAGTACTAACCAAAATATTAAAACTTGGCCAAAAAAAACCAAAATATTAAAACATATATTATTATCATTTTTGTTAAAAGTTATAATGATTAAGACACACACATATGCACACACATGCGTACTCTCTTGTGTTTGTTCATATATTTTAGATTTTATGTTTAAATTAGAAATTCCAACATATATAAATGACTAATGGGAAAAAGACAAAAAAAGAACTTTGAAATTGTAAAATTTCAAATCAGATTTGTTATCAAGAGTTGATAAGGAAATAACATAATTTGATAAGCAATCCACAACTTATTTTTTGTAGTGACTCATGAAAAGCCTTGTGTTCTAACCAATGGGGGTTGGATTTAGTAATCATAACGTGACGAACCAATGTTTGAATCATCACTGAAAGAGGTACTCATATTTAATACCTGACAGTGCCTCGAACATGATTGTTTTTAATAAGAATATACTTAAAAAAAAGAAGAAGCTCTATTTCTATGTTAATGGTGTGTTTTAAGCTGTCTTCTTACTTCTATGGGGTATAGCTTGGGTGCACATCATCCCAATCTATCATATTTGGACTATCTAGATTTGATCTGAACGATCTAAGTTTAATACTTTTTTATATGATGATTTTTAAATAAATATTTTTTTTTGAAAAATTGATAATTAAGATAATTTCTTCATTTTAAATTTTATACCCATTAGAATAATACTTTTAAGGAAATAAAGATGAAATAAATTAAATGTGAACAATTTAGATTTCCATATTAGGTTGGGGTGAACACCCAACCTTCTACCGGCTTTTATTACTTTACTTTTCTACCCTCTTCAGTGCTTATTAAGTAGTCCCTATTCTTTTGAAGCAGAATTAAAGATTTAGCAAAAGTAGTACTCAGTTAATTGAATCAAAACTACTATATTTTTCTTGCACATATTTATATCCTAAAATCTTAAGTTTAGTTTGTCACACCTTGAAGAATAAGACCTGATAAAAAAATTTTATACCATGCAATATTTGATATGACATCATACAAAATAGTGTTGGTATTTATATGTATTGTACGATAATATTTATTGAATAATATGGGTTAAAGCGCAATTTTAGTATGAAAGTTTTATTCAAATAGTGTTTGGCATAAATAAGTTTTGGAAAAAAGAATGTAAATTTAACAAAACGGTTAAATTTTATTTAACGGGGTTAAATTATAAAAGAAGAAAACCTTTAACGGTGTTAGGTCAAATTTAACGGTTTTGTTAAATTTACATTTTTTTAATTGTTCATTGTTATATTTGTCTTTCTAAAACTTATTTGTGCGAGACACCCCTCAGAAAAAAACTTTATTACTAAAATTGTACCCCCCACACACACACACGAAACCTTTATTCAGTTTTAGGATTATAAATTTTTAATGAAAATGAGATTCAATTTTCTCAATCTAGCTAATATTAGATAAGTAGATCAAGCAATTAACACCTATTCTTTTTTGGCCAGAACTGTGGCATCTTTTATGAATTTTAATTTTATTTTTTCCCTTTAGAACACATTTTTTTAATGCTAGTTAGGATATGACTGATTTATTGGCTGATCATCAGAAGAGCTTTTCTAACACAAACAACGCCTTCGTTTCAATATAAAAATTAAATTAAATTATATACATCTTTCATGAACTTTAAGTCATCTTTTCCCTCATGTTTGAAATTTTAAAATGAACCTCCTAAATTTTTATAATTATATAGATAGTTTTTTATAAATACCAAATTTTATATATTTTATCCCATCTTATTCATTTATTTTGAGGACTATTTTAGGTTAATTTAGATTTATTAGATAATATTCAGATTGTTAGCTAATTTTAAGAAATAATATAAATTTGAATTAATTTATGAAATTATTGGGCTTCAGTTGTTAATATTTTGATTGCACATCTTGTGATTAAGTAATAGTTCCAAATATATGATAGATCATGATCTCATTTAATTATTGCAGCTTAAGGAAAAGTATATTAGGAAATCTTATGTTGCAGAATTATTTTTGAAAGTTTAAAGAGAATCTAATGGATGAGTTTGAATGGGTCAATTCAATTCTAATGGATTCAAAATTTGTACCCTAAGGTTTCTCATTTTCCTATAAAAAAAATCTGGCAGCCATATAATTATCCACGCTCTCCATTAAGAGTCCACACTCACACCTCTTAATGGAGTTAGGAAGATGATCATAGAAGCTTGAGCTAGCTTGGGAGACAACTTGAGAGGAGTATGAAGGAAGCCAAAGCCTAAAACTTACACATAAAGACCACAAGGGAGCATCTTTTCTTTTATCGATTTGTTTTAAGACTTAAGATTATTTAGTTTTAAATGATTTTGAGTTGTATTAATTGAAAACAATATAGTTTTAGATTGTAGACACACTTCTTTTGAATTAAATTGATATTTTGGAATATGTTGTACTTGAGACATTCGCTGGAATTTTTGTTTGCCTTTGGATTGTCAATTGAATTGTTAATTGAGTTTTTATTATTAATTTAATTGTCAATTTGGTTTATCTTATTGATTGTTTGATTGAGTTGGTTAATTGTTTAGTTGTACAATTGAACAATTGTAAACATGATTTTTAAAATTATTTTAAAATTAATTTTGATTCGCTTTTAATGAGTTTAATTAGCCACGCTTATTTCATTATTAGTTTTTTAGTGAAGGAAGTGTTATTGAGCTTTAGGGTTCCCATGTTTGAATTAAGTGATTAAATTTATCAATTCATTTCTTTTATCAATCTTCATTTGATCAAATTAATTAAAAAATTCATATAAATTCTTAGTTATTCCCTCCACCATATTTGAAAAAAAAACTTTTGTTATATTTTCCTATTTGATTTTTTTAGATATTAGTTTATTTCTTTTACTTAGGATTTTAATTCCCCTTTTCATAAGAAAAACCCCCCAAAAAATTACATTTGCATTCATTTAGGTTAGTTGTATTATCATATAGGTTTTAAAAGCATTTTCATTTTTCATTTAGGTAGCAAAGTCTTGTATTTTAGTTTAGATCCATTCCATTACATTTTTATCACCTAAATTCAATTCTACATAAAACTTATAAATTGCTCCTTGGGAGAATGACCTAGATTGCCACTATATTACATTAGTAGGTTATCCTAGTTATTAATTGATTGTTTTATCTACAAGAACGACGTCAGTTCTCATGCTACTAATTTTGTTCACTGCTTGCTTGCATGTAGCATGGAGTTCAAGGGGAATAATGTGTATAACTCAAATTTTGTGAGAAATATATTAAAAAATAAATTTAAAAAGATATATAATTGATGATGGGAGATTTTGGCTCCTCTAATTTCTTTTGATATAAAACATTACTCCCTATAGTTTAATAATAATTGATCATTTTTTATTTTTGAGGGACAAAAGCCTTTCGTTTGAAACTTTAGAAATCAAAACAAAATGAAGGCAAATTATGATAAACCAACATTATATTAACTCAAAAAATTATTTATATATTATTTGAAGTTCAGAAGAGTTTTGTGTATAAGTTTGAAAATTATAGAAAAACTCTCCCTCTATGAGGTAGATCAGCAGCTACCCCTCCAATCCAAAAAAAAATGCAAAATCTTCATACCTGTAGCAGCTTCCAATACAACTTCCATAAATGTTAGAAGGTTTAATTAGTGAGGATGATTAGTGTTGTCTTGTAAATTGAAATTGTGCAATTTGATTCCTCACTTCGTTGTATTTTGCGTTGGCAAGTTAGACACCTTAAATTAAGGAGTGCAAACTTGCGCTGGGCGTTAGAAGGTTTAATTAGTTAGGATGATAGTGGTAATCACTTAGTTATTAGATGACCCTAAAAATCTACATAAAGGGTCTTAGTCTATAGGTTAATTGTTTGAAGAGATATTGATCCCTACTAATGTAAAAGGGAGACGATAACTTAGATATCTTTTTAAAGAGAGAAGTCTCTCTCAAGTACTTCCATAAGTGGAATTAGTTTATCGTCTTTAAGTGAGGGATGATCAGTGGTAAACTCTAGGTTCTAATGATTGTATGAGTAGATTTCTTTTTTATGAATAATAAATGATTCTTCATCTTTCTACATAATATTTTTCTCCAATCACTTTTTTTAACAATAAAAGATCCCAGCCATAGCAGGTTAGAAGCTACGCGACTCAACTCCAACATTACTTGAATATAGCTGGCTCTTTTAGCTATTTGAATATTTGCTAACTGTTAAAGGTTGTTTGGAGATATATTTTAATAAATTAGGGAAGTCATCAATACTGAATGACGAAGATTTTCTTGAGGTTTTAAGAGAAATTAATTTGTGTGCATTCTTTAAAGGATTTCAACTTAGAATATAAGCTTTTAAGTTTAGGAAAAAAAATTAATAATGGAAAGTTTTCTGAAAAGGAAAAAAAAATCAATTTATTATTATGATGATTATCATATAGATATTGGTCATAGGGGATGGATGTTACAACACTTTTGGCAATTGAGGATTGAAGACAAAGAAAAAGAAAAAAAAACAAAACTTATGTCACAAGTCAATATTGCAATAAAAGGAATGAGGGAGAGCACTATCCACGAGCCATCTTCTTCACTATTGGATCTTATGAGTTAGAGGCTGCCATATATTATTCTAATTTTCTATCTCAACAATGAGATTCAATGTGTAATTCAAGCTCTCTGTTCTCCTTCTCAAATTCTATCCCTAGGGGAGCTGTTGCAGAGAGTGGGTTCCAGTCTATTGCCTAATTTTCCTAATAATGATTGCTTTTGAATTTTTCTGTGCTGAGATGAGATTGATTTTGAACATGTGTGTGTAAATTTTTCATTGAATCTAAAAAGGCTATGAACTTGTTTGAGACTTAGAGATTACTCCCACTAATTAGTTATGCTTAATATCGTTTTAATTTATTTAATCGTACTTTTATTGTTTATTGCTTAGTGATTGGCCACCATTGAGTATGTTTTGGGGATTTAGGATTGACCTTAATGAAGGGAATCTTAAATTGACCATAGAATTAAATAATGTAGAATTAGATTTTAATCTAATTTGCATCTCAAGATAGTAATATACCTAAAAGTCCTACATAATCAAATTAGAGTGAGCCCGATCTAAATTGTATCTTATTTAATTGTGTGAGATATTGCATAAGTAATTGAGGTAGTTATATAAACGAACCAACATACATTTTTAGACATTAATACTCTAGATTAGCTAATTAAGCTAAGTTGAAATTAATTTATTGGGGATAAAATCTAAGAAATAAATAAGGGATTATTGACTTTAGGTTGTCCTTCTTGACATTAAAATTTGTTATTTGTGAAAAGTCTTTGTTATTATTAGTTTCTTTTTCTTATTTAATTTTTGTTCACTTATATTGAAAACAATTTTGATTTGTTTAGCTTAAATGAAACAAGGAAAATTAATGCCTAATCACTAGTTGAATTAAACTTTTGTGGGACAATCTTGATTTACCACTTACTATTTTTCATAATATGTATACTTATGGTGCTTAATTATATTTTGGTAGCATCAATTTTTAAACTTCAAGAGAGTAAGTGCAAATTTTTACTATATTCAAAATAAATAATGAAATTTTTTTATGAAAAAGCAAAGTCAATTCCAAATGCTCAAAATCTCATAAATTATGGTGCCCTCAATTCTATTATGATACATTATGAGATTCTACCACGTATCATCTACCATAAACATGAAGAGTTCATAGGGCACTGCATCATCATTATCATCATCAATCAATCAGACCAAATATGATGTGCTAAACATATAAACTCAGTTCTAAATATAAGATATAATTTTTATTTTTATCAATCTTTTCCTAATTTTACTCCTTTTGATATTTTCCAATAATAATCAAAGAGGAGGGGAAATGAGGGAATTCAAGAAACTAACTAGATTATTTAAAAAATATGTACATGTTATACTAACTAACTTAACTAACTTTATTAATCTAATCGAATTAAGTAAATATTCTTACATTAAGGAATAGAAAGAGTAGTAAAATTTATCTTATTTGACATATAATCTTGTACCTTCTGGTTCTTTTTATAAGGAACAATATCTCTTATAGGGTAGTTCTTAATATGAGGAGCAAATATTTTTGTCTCAAATTTCAAACTTGTATTTTTATTTTTACCCTAATTAAATATATGTTACTCATTATTTCTCTGAAATAAATATCGACCCATTATCTCTCATATGCTTTCTTTATAAATAAGCGTATAGTTGAAAAGAAAAAAAATATATCTTACACTTTTTTTTAGCTAACATTTTGAATCGCGTGATTTTGATGGTGATTCCTTATAAAAAATCCTAGTGAGCATCACATTTGATTCTTGTATATGCTAATTAAACAATTTAAAATAATTATGTAAATTAGAAAACTATTCAAAAATTTAACATGATTATTTCATAAAAAACATGCCATTTTTGTATTTTCAACGTCATATCATATCATATCCCGTGGTAAAATTGAATAAATATACAAGTTATAGTCAAAATCATAATGAATATGTTTAAAATTTTGACCAAGAACTATATATATTACAAATCCCAAATATTAAACTGCACATATCGTTATTTGTAACCAAAAGTTATAATGGTTAGAATATAACACATGTGGCTCTCGCCAAATATATATATATATATAATACATGTGTGTCTTTGTATCTGTTCTTATATTTTAAATTTTAATTTTAAATTAAATAAGTTAGAAATAATTATTACTGTATACATTGTAATATATATATATATGTCTATATTGTATTATAGAATAGTCTTATGAGGACAAATGGCATTGTATGATTTGTTGACACATTCTATAAATAGAATAGGTATGGCCCAGAAGGATTATTCTAGAGTTTGCCTAAATTCATTACATTTCTATTCTTGACTTGGTATCAAAGCTACTAAAGTCAGCAATGGCAACTTTTCCTAGGAACCCTAAGAGCCAACCAAGCCCTGCCACCGCTGCTACCCTATCTGCAAACCCTAATACCTTGTCACTCACTCTCCACTCGTCTCCTCTTTACCCTTTCTTCAAAATTCCACCGTCACCACTATTCTTCGACCATTACCATCTATAACCTTTGCCCCACCTGTCACCTCTGCTACCCACTTCATTTCTTCATCCTCCATTCCTCCTCTTTCGTCAGCTCTATACCTAGCCTCTTCTTCTCCTTTCCTTCCATCTCCAACACCCGTTCCTGGCTATTACCCTTTTTTCTGGTATTCATCAGTCACCACAAATCTTGACTTATCCAGTTCCTTTTTTAAGCTCCCTCAACCAAGCAAATCCTATCAAGTTAGATGGCGATAACTTCCTCTCTTGGGAATCAACGATTATGCCCATTATTAGAGGGCACTGATTAGATGGCCACATTCTTAGCACTAAGGCAGTACCACCAGAATATATTTTGGATGCCGATGAACAGGTTTGCCTAAATCCTGTTTACGATGAGTGACTTGTTACTGACTAGATCTTGCTTGGATGGTTGTTCGGAAAGATGACCTTCAAAATAGCTTCTCATATGACAACCTGCAAAACCTCAGCTGCCTTATAGAAAGCCGTAACTGAATTTGTTGGTACAAATACCAAATCTCGAGTTACTTTCCTCAAAAGCAAATTTCAATAGATGAAGAGGATTGTTTAAGATGAGAAAGTATTTGACGAAAATGAAGTCCCTCTCTGATAATCTCACTCTCACTGGATGTCTGCTCTCTATCTCTAACTTGATTACTCAAACTCTTGTTGGACTTGATGCCGATTATACTCCGATTGTCGTCCTTCTTTCAGAAAAAGAAAACATGAGTTAGGCGGACCTTCAATCTAAACTCCTGACCTATGAGTCTAGAATGGAATATCTTCAAGCAGCCTCTACAACAAGCCTATCTACTGCCTTTACAAATTTATCCTTCCATCAATCCAACTCCACCCAGACTAGACCCCCTCACTGGCGTGGCAGAGGAGGTCGAAGAGGCAGAGCACGTGCTAACAGAGGCAATTTCAATGGCAGAGGTAATTCTTCTCAGCACAGAACCAAGTTATGGTACCATCTATGTGACAAACCAGGGCATGATGTGGATGATTGATGGCATCATTTTGACAAGAATTTCAAGAGTCCTCATAGATCCAACAATGCCTCTGCTTACATAGTAACTCATGAAATCACAACTGATCCAGCTTGGTATCTTGACACTGGTGCAACACATGATGTTACTCACACCCCAGATAATGTTGAACTGGGTATGAACTCAGGTATAAATTCTATCTTAGTAGGTGATGGAGCTTCTGTAAATGTGATTGGTGCTGGAAATGCTAAGTTGATGTGTGATAAAAACTCTAAATTAAAAACTCTCTGTATGAATAATATTCTTGTTGCACCTCAAATGGCTAAGAACTTGATTAGTGGCTTTAAGCTCACCAGTGATAATAATGATGTGTTTGTTGAAATTCACTCTCATGGATGTTTTATAAAGGACAAGAGTCAGCATAAAGTCTTGCTCCAAGGGGTCAGGATAAAAGGGTCTACTCCAGGTCTTTACTGAATTGACAATGAAGTTGTTCCTATAAAGAATGTTGATGCTGTTAGTTTTAATTCAGTTACAAATAAGTCTGAAAATTCTAGACAGAGTCAATCTAATGTCGGTCTTCTTGTTTAGTGTCCTGGCATCAAAGGCTTGGTCATCAAAGCAAATATGTCTTAAATAGAGTCCTTAAATGTTGTAATGTTTCCTCTAGTATTAACGAAGAACTTTCATTTTGTGATTCCTGCCAATTGGGAAAGTCACATAGACTTCGATTCTCTGACTCTCAATCTCATGCTTTACATGTCTTAGACTTAATTCATACTGATCTGTGGGGGCCCTCTCCAATAAAATCTATTGGTGGTTATCGATACTATATAAGTTTTCTAGATGATCATAGTAGGCACACATGGATTTATCCCTTAAAGACTAAGGGTGAGGCTCTATTTGCCTTTAAACACTTCAAAAATATGGTTGAGAATTAGTTTGAAAGAAAAAACAAAATTCTCCATAGTGATTGGGGTGGTGAGTTTAGAAGTTTTCATGGTACTCTTGATGAAAATGGAATTATTTTCAGACATTCTTGTCCATATACATCTGTACAGAATGGTAGAGTAGAGCGTAAACATCGTCACATAGTTGAGATAGGTCTTACCCTTATAGCTCAAGCTAAAATGCCTACATTTTATTGGTGGGAAGCATTCTCTACTATAGTCTATCTCATAAACAGGCTGCCTACTAGAGTTTTAAAGGAGACTTCACCCTTTGAGGTGTTGTACAAAAGAAAACCAGATTATAAACATTTCAAGATTTTTGGATGTGCATGTTTCCTTGTCTTCGTACATATAATCAAAGTAAGTTTCAATATCACAGCACCAAGTGTGTTTTTCTTGGCTATAGTGTCTCTCACAAGGGTTTTAAATGTCTCATCTCCACAGGCAAAATTTATATCTCTTGGCATGTTATATTCAATGAAAGTAATTATCCTTTTGCTAATAGTTTTTTGCATTTCTCACAGTCTCAGCATATAGAAGTTGTCTACTTTCCTAATGCATTTCCTCTTGATGTTGACGCTCTGTTATCATTTGCATCTTCCCCTATAAACACACATGAGATACATTTAAGGCCTCAACACTCTCTAGCTACCTCATCTCAACATTCCCCTGCTCAACCTTCTCAGGAACCAACTAATGAGACAAGTGTAATACTGATTGCTTCAAACCTACCCAGTGAAGTAGCTTCTAATCATTCTCCATCAATCCCACTAACCACTTCACCTTTTAGTCTTCTACTTGAAGTAACGCAATCCGAGAGAGCATGCTTATCCTCATCTAATCAGACTGCCATTTCTTCAGCTATTCCAGCTAGAGTCACCTCATCATCATTATCTTCAAATTCTTCAAATATCTACCCAATATAAACTCGTAGCAAACATATAATCTTCAAGCCCAAAGTACCATATGTTGGGCTAACACATATCACTTCTAAACATGTTCCTCAAACAGTACAGGAAGTACTACAATTGCCTCTTTGGAAGCAGGCTATAATGGATGAGTTTGCTGCACTTCAGAAGAACTCCACCTAGACTCTCGTTCCACGATCACCAAAGAAAAATGTAGTTGGTAACAAATGGGTGTTCAAACCAAAGTTTAGTCCGGATGGCATATTATCTAAAAGGAAAGCAAGGCTTGTGGCAAATGGCTTTCAGCAGATTGAAGGTATTGATTTTTACAAAGCTTTTAGTCTAGTTGTTAAGGCTCTACTATTCAGATTATCTTAACTATTTCTATTCATTGAATTGAGAAATTAAGCAACTTGACATCAACAATGCATTCTTAAATGGTTTTTTGACCGAATCTGTCTACATGGAACAACCAAAAGGTTTTGTTCATCCCTCTAAACCTGATTATGTGTGTAAGGTTTTTAAAGCTCTCTATGGCTTGAAGCAAGCACCTAGAGCATGGTTTGATAGACTTCGAAGCGTTCTACTTAATTGGGGCTTCACCAATTCAAGGAGTGATATCTCCTTATTTATCTACTCAGATAATACTCAAATCTTAACAATTTTGGTCTATGTAGATGATATCCTTGTTACAGGCAGCAATCCTTACAATCTTAAATGTTTCACTGCATGGTTGTATAGTATTTTCTCTCTAAAAGATCTTAGTTCTCTTCACTATTTTCTTGGAATTGAAGCCTATAGAGATAACACTAACTTGTATTTGATACAAGACAGATACATTTGTAACTTATTAGACAAGTTTCACATGAGTATTGCCTCACCATGTTAGACACCAATGGCTGCTCACAAGTCTTTATCAGCATATTCTGGTGAATTGCTTGATAATCCATCAGAATATCGTATTGCAGTCGAAGCCCTCCAATACTTGTGTAATACAAGACCAGATATTAGTTTAAGTGTTAGTAAATTGAGTCAATTCCTCTCTAAACCAACTACAGAACACTGGAAGGCAGTGAAGAGAGTGTTTAGGTATCTTAGAGGAACAATACACTATGGTATACAAATCAAACTGTCAAGAAATCATTGCAGCTGATTGCCTAACGAAACCCCTACATCATGCAAGATTTTGGTATCTAAGAGATAAGCTTGGGGTCACATTTACTCCAGCAAAAGGACACCAACTGCTTCAGCCAACAAAAGAAATGAATCAGAAGAAGGAGAAGGAGAAGGTCCAAAGTAAAGGAGGGAGTTAGAAATAATTATTACTGTATACATTGTAATATATATATATGTTATGTTGTATTCTAGAATAGTCTTATGAGGACAGATGGCATTGTATGATTTGTTGACACATTCTATAAATATAATATGTATAGCCCAGAAGGATTATTCTGGAGTTTGCCTAAATTCATTACATTTCAATTCTTCATTAAATAGAAAAAAATCACACCAAATCCTATTTCTAATTAAGAAATATAATATTAGAAAAGTTTCAATTATTTTTTTCTAAATTTTTTACCTGGAAGGAAATCTAAGTTGGAAAAAAAAGTGAGGATGATTGTCACATGAACATATCACCCCTAGCATACATTAAGTCAACAAGCGTTGACCATTTGTTTTATTAACAGAGGGGTAATATTGCATGTTTTTAAAACTTTTAGGGCAATATTGTCCACTCAAAAACTTTCAGATACTCCATATACATCTATAAAAACTTTTGGGGCATTTTTTCCTTCTAACCTATAAAAAAATAGAGAGCACCCACCCTTGAAATTTTATCTATATTGATTATTGATTAATGAAATGCCTGAAATATCCTTCAATCCAAATACGAAAGCCTAACTCAATTTTTTCAACTACTAATGATAAAGACCTAACTCACTTTCTCAGTTTCTAATTTCTTTCATTGAGGTTCCGTTTCATACTCTCATAAGGCTTCAATTTGATTTATTCGGTGAAGTGAAGAAGCATTGGCAGTCCTAATTTTCTCTTAATTGACCTCTCCCTAAAGACTAAAGTACATAGTAGTAATAGCATAGACTCATGAAAATCCCTGTTTCTATGATTTGTATTCTACCTCCATGATTTGATATGCTGATTTTGTTCAATAAGTGGTTGTAACCTATTCTATACAAGCGTCACCAGACGTGTCCCTTACATATTATTTAAAGTATTTTGTTCTTCAGCATAATGAAACAAATAGTAATATAGTACAGTTATATGATAATATCAGTTTCTAAGGTGAAAATTACCTATAGTACACTCAGCACAGCCACCTCACCATCTTGAGGCACATCATAAATCTATGTCACTCGCTCCTTCTCTCTTCCTCACTCTCGTCCCTCTCTCGTCATCCCAACCTATTCAAGTTGCACAATAGGCTGAGAAGCCCCTGCAGAATCCAAGGGAAGAATAAAAAAAATATCATTATATTAGTTAAATTCTCCATATTCTATTATTTAATCTGATCATTTGACAACTAATAAGGCCATAATAATTAAAAAATTGATCTAGAGTTGAAAAATAGCATCATCATCGTCGCCGTCGTCATCTTCATTATTATCTTTATACAGTATATTGTTAGGATTAGTATCACGATATATACAGTTTAACTTCAATTGAAGATTTGATGCACATCTTATCAAAGAATAATTTAATTTGTATGGTACAAAAAATGGGACTGGGATCTTAAGGGTGATGCTGGTTCTCGTTCTAGTTGTTAGAATCCATATTTTGATGATAACAAAAAGATAATGAATTGTTTTGCAAAGGAATGAAAAAATTTAATCAAGCACATTAAGTTAAATTAGTTGTTGAATGTATTTCATAAACTGACTATTCCATGCTCTGCAGAATTGCTGGAAATTTGAGTTCTAATTGAAGAAAAACTTGAGTTTGATAGCCGCACTCGAGTTTGGTATATAAGTTTCAATATAACTCTTGCAAGTTTTGTCTAACACTCGAGTTATGAGTACTGCAGGAAGTAAACTCAAGCTGATACACTTGAGTCTTGTGTAAGAACTCGAGTTCTTACCTGAAGAGAACTTGAGTTCTCTCTTGGAAGTTTTACACTAAGAGTTTATACCTGAGAGTTTTGGTATTATGTAGACCAGGAAGAGAACTCGAGTTTTCAGTGAGAACTTGAGTTTTGGACAAAAGTGCACTCGAGTTAGCTAGTTAACTCCCAAGAGTTTATTCCAGAAATTTAGCCATAATATTGCATTGATTGAAGAACTTAAGTTTTGGGGGAAAAATCGAGTTATGGACTGAAGGAAACTCGAGATGGTTCTTAACTCTCCCAAGTTTTACATAGAAGTTGATCCAGAAACTGAAGTTGCCAAGTGAACTCAAGTTCTGGTTCAAGTTGCACTCGAGTTTGCATTTGCACTCTCGCGAGTTTTATCCAGAGACTTATTCAGAATCCTGCAACACTTAGAGAACTCGAGTTTGAAAGCTAAACTTAAGTTTTGGTGAGAAATGAACTTGAGTCTAAAACTGAACCTCCATAAGTTTTCATTCAAAAAATTGGCCATAATGATGGAGTTCCTAGAGAACTTGAGTTTGGTTGTAAAACTCGAGTTTTGGACATAAAATAACTCAAGTTTGGAATTGCATTTCTCTGAATTTCATCTAGAGAAACATTTAGATGTAGGAAATAGATAGAAAACTCGAGTTTGGAAGCAAAGCTCAAGTTCTAGTGAAAGGAAAACTTGAGTTTACAATTTAACTCCTGTAAGTTCCAACTAGAAACTCATGCAGAAAACTGGAGGTATATGGAGAACTCAAGTTTATAGATAGAACTCGAGTTCTGGACACTTTTGTATTCAAGTTTAAAAATGAACTCTCACGAGCTCTTGACAGAGACAACCTGAAGAAGTGCTGAGAACTCGAGTTTTTAAAGAAAACTTGAGTTTGCCAGTAACAAATAGAATGAATTACAAAGATCAATCTGGATATGATTAAATGTTATTTATTCATTATATTTACACTTGTTGTTATACATAAACATCATCTAACATATATTTCAAGTGTGAAACATGTTATTAAACGTTCGGATTGCAAATTCAATTAAAGAATTCATATGTGGCGAACATTATCATATGAGCTAGCTGTCATTGAATATCAGCTACCTACCACAACAAGCAACTAGTACTCCATTATAAGCTGTCTAGATTCAAATATTCACACTCTGCTCTACAACAGAAATTCCATAACGGTTAATACAACACAACTATAAATATAGAGATTTAAAGACAGAAAAAGATAACGAAGAACGAACATAAGTGCATACATAAGAGTTTTTTATTATACATTTCTCTATATTCATATTATACTTCAGTGATTATCATATATACTCTATGAGAGAGTTTTGTAAACATTTTTTATTGTATTTTTTATCTCAACTTAAAGGGACCTTGAAAAGGTAGAAGTCCTTACGGGGAAAGTTATACAGAGTGTTCATGGTAAGAATTTTTTCTCGCAAGACTTACAAAGTGTAAGTGGTAGAGAACGTAGCTGCTCGTAAGAATTATAGGGGTAAGCAGGAGAGAAAGTCGTTGGAATTACTCTACTCGTAAGACTTGCTGTAAAGGGGAGAGAAAGTTCTAAGTGTAGAACATTTCTGCTCATAGTCCTTGATAGGGCAGTTGTTGTACTGCGGCGTTCCAAGAGCCTACTAAATCTTGGAGGTAAAGCAAAAAACTCAGGAGGTGTTGATCTCTAAGGACTGGACGTAAGCTTGGGATTAGGGCCGAACCAATATAAATCTCTGTGTACAATATCTTTCATCTCTACTCTTTCTTCATTCAATTTCATAATGCCGTAACAACCAAAAAATTTATTACATCACCTAATTCACCCCCTCTTGGGTGAAGCTTGCCTCTTACATTTAGTATCAGAGTAAGGTCTTCTCAAAAGAGTCTAACAACTTGGAAAGGATCCATCTAAATGGTAACAATGGGTGAAAATATTCTTTCAGACTGAGCTTCTATTACTAGACCTCCTGGTTTTACCGAAGAGCATTTTTCATTATGGAAAGCTAAGTTTAGAGTGTTCATAATGGCGAACAAATACGGCATGTAATACAAGATGGTAATTATATTCCAATAAAGAAATTTGAAGACAGAGTTGTAAAGTAGAGCCTAAGGGAATTTGACGACAATGACAAAAGAATAGTAACATTAAATAGCAAAGCTATTTTAATGATACAAAGTGCCCTCAATCAGAAGGAGTACTTCAGAATCTGTATATTACCTACAGCAAAAGATATGTGGGATGCATTAGAAATTGAACATGAAGGTATGTCTAGAATTAGAGAAAATAGGATTAACACTCTAATTACATAATATAATCTATTTTGGATGAAAGCTAGAGAAGGAATATATGTATTCGAACTCATATATACCCACCTTGTCAACCAGCTGGCAGTACTTGAGAAAACCTTTGATCAAAATTCCCAAGTAAGAAAGATTTTAAGCATTCTTACAAAAGAATGGTAAGTAAAGGTAACAGCCATCGAAAAAGCCAAAGGTGAATCAATGAGACTGGTAGCTGTACTCTTTGGTAGCCTTTTTAAGTATGAGGAAAAGCTAAAATTCAAAAAGGAGCTGGAAGAGTTTGATGACAAGAAGGAAAAGAAGAGTCGCTCTCAAAGCTATCAAGGAAGCCAAACTATTTAAAAGTGAAGATGTATTTGATGATGACGATATAGGAATTATCGTTAGAAAATTCAAGGAGTTCTATAGAAGAGGTCAACGGAACTTCAAGAATCATCAAGGAGGTTCGTGCAAGAAAGAAAACAAAGACCAACAAGGTATATGCTACGAGTGTGAAAAGCTAGGACATATTAAGTCCGAATACTTCAAGAACAAAGATAATAAGAAGTAGAAAAGGAAAGCATACATATAATCCATATATGGTGATAATTCGTTAGATAAAGAAAGTGACAACGAAGAAGTTGCTAATATATGTTTGGTAGCCAAAGTAGAAGAATCGTACTCTGAGGTAAGTGATTCTGAACCATCTTATAATGAATTATTATCTAAATATAATGCATTACATTCTGAATTCATCAAGATAGCTAAAAAATGGTATGCTATAAGAAGAAAGTAAAAGAATTAGAAAATATAGATAGTTCTAGCATATCATGTTCGTCATGTGCATCATGTGAAGAAAATGATAGGAAAATAAGTGACTTAACAAAAACCTTAGAAAGATTTACTAAAGGAAGCAAAACTCCCAATAATTTTAAAATCACAAAAGAGTTGCGCATGATAAATCTGTAATTGGATATAATTCTATACAAGATAAAAACATAGGAAAGAAGAAAAGAGGTTGTAATACATATCTCATATATTTTAAAAACCCAGTATATGCATCAAATTCATTTGCATCATGTAATTACTGTAATAGGAAAGGCCATTACACTTTATCATATTATTTTAGAAAAGGAAAGGCCATCAGTACATATAAATGGGTTCCAAAAGAGACACATGTATAAAGAGTAATTCATACTACAAAGGACCTAAGAAAATGTAGGTACCTAAAACTCAATGATATTACTCTAAGTATGTCTCAAAGCACCGAGCAAGCAAATTGTACGTTGATAGTGGATACTCGAGACACATGATTGGTGATAGAGAAAAGTTCACCATGTTGAAACCTAAAGAAGGAGGAAAAGTAACATTAGAGGTAACCAATATGAACGTATTGCCAGAATTAGTGAAGTTAGAAGAACAAATGGTGTTCAAATCGATGACATTTATTATGTCGAGCGATTATGCCATAACCTCTTAAGTGTAAACCAAAGTGCTGATAAGGATAATAGGGTGATCTTGGATTCAGAAGAATGCCTGATAGTGAATAAGAAGGATCTATAGCTTAACAAAGAATCGATCAAAGTAAAGATCCGAGCTCAAAGGGATGGCAACTACTATACCATTGATTTAAATTCCAATTCTTTTAAAAATTGTTTTCTAAGCAAAAATAAGAAAGTTGGCTATGGCATAAGCGTCTTGCTCATGTCAACATGAGTTAACTTGACAAACTAATTAACAAGGATTTAGTAGTTAGTCTTCTTAAACTGAAATTCAAAGATGATATGATTTGTGATGATTGTCAAAAAGGAAAACAAACTAAATCTTCTTTCAAAACAAAGAATGAAATTTCTACTTCTAGACCTTTACAACTACTACATATGGATGTAATAGGACCAGCACTTGTAAAAAGTTTTGGAGCAAATCTATATACTCTAGTCATTGTAAATTATTTTTAAGTTTTACATTAACTATATTTCTTGCCTCTAAAGATGAAACTTTTGTTAATTTTATTATGTTTTCCAAAAAGGTCCAAAATGAGAAAGGTATTTCCATTATTTCCATCAGGATCGATCATGGAAGAGAGTTTACAATAAACTCTTTAAAGACTTTTGCAATAATCAAGGAATAGATTACAACTTTTCTACACCAACAATGCCTTAGTAAAATAGAGTTGTGGGAAGAAAGAATAGAGTCATCATGGAAATGGTAAGGGCAATACTCAATGAAAAGGAAGCGTCACAAGTATTCTGGGTGGATGCAATAAGCATTATGTATAATACCTTATTTCCAATAGCCTCAGATGAGTACAAAAGAGTAGTGAAATCCATTGTGGAACCAATATTTGAACCTGGACTACCCAACTTTCATTATCTTTCATAATATTGCAGTCTCAACTTAGGATTTAAACCTAAGGTCAAGAGGGTTTTTCAACGGGTAGAAAATTTCTCAATTAATTGTACAAGTTTCGCTACATCGCAAATGTCTCATCGGCTTTTAAATTTATTATATCAAAGTATACGAGCGATTCTCTGCTTAAACTTAATACATTCATTTACATACATGAAACATATGGCCACATATACATCAAATGTATAATTACACATAACCACCACATTCTTACATCAAATATAAATAGTAATGCCTTGTACTATGATATTCACTTTACCTTCATATCTCCTCCGGCGCATATCTCCCTATACTTTTCACCTATCTAAAATGGTTGGTTGGGAGGAGTGAGATTCGGGAGAACCTCAGTAGCAAACAATACCACTATACATGCAAGATATATATGAATGTATGAAATACTTGCCATTTCTAAAATTATACCAATAGGATGACATCTACATGCTCAATGATATAATATACTCATGGCCATCGTATAAACATAACAACATTTCAATCAATCAAGCATGATCAACACAACTAGTAAAGCAATCACATGAAACAATGTAAGACATATATATCCAATACATGCAGGCAAGGTAAATTTACTACCTTAATTGCCCTTCCTTGATCAATTGTTGATTCCACTGTCTTTAGTCCAGCTCGGCACAAATGTCTGATCCTAAAATTTCCAATTTATAATATATGAGTTATTATTCACTCATAACTCATTCTAAACTCACATTTCTAGTTATCTATCATAGTTTCAAAAATTTATGCATTGTACAACTCTACACAGTGCAGTTTCACTATATTTCCAGAAATTGGCAAATTTTCATTCAAATTTGGAAAATCATAATTAATTCTAGGAAAATCCAATTTGACTGATTCTAAAGCCTAAATGAAGATGTTTAAATTTAATTTTGGGTAAAAATGCTTTAGTATGACTATTAAAATCATAATTTTCCCATAAATTTACCAAACCTTCACTGTTCCAGATTACCTTCCAGAAATAGGGCCTGATTTGAAAAATCATATCTTCTAGTATACTTGTCCAAAAATATACATCAAATTAAATAAATATGTCTCTAATTTAATCCTTAAAAGTTTCATAACTTTTGGATAAGGTTTGACCTACAAAATACATTGTACAATGTCACTGCCTCACAGGAGGCAGATCAATTAACATGTATTTTCAACTTCATAAATTTTCAAATTGATATACAAGCATCCAAAAAATCATGAACACTTGCATACCTATAAAATTTTACCTTATAAAGCCAATGGAATTATCAAAATTATCAAATTATTACTTCTTCATCACGTCACTCACAGGGCAGCAAGTTAGGGTTATTAGGAAGATTTTGTTGTTTTCATGTTTTCTCTTACTTAATCACTTCCTTTTTTCTTATAATCCCATGATTAACCACACAAACACCTAATGAACACGATCAATGAGAATTTGGGTAGCATATCCCCTTAGGGTTTCATCTTTCCATTTTCACAAAATTAACAAAAACAAGCCAATATCTATAAAAACCACCATAACAACAACATATAACACAAGAGGATCAAATTTATGAGATTACCTCTTGATTTCACCACTTTATCTCTCTAAAATGAAACTGTTAACTCCCTCCTTTCTCTTGATTTCATCTTGAAAACCATGGATTTCAAGGAGGAGGAGACGTTAGAAGGGTTTGCTACATGATTTGAAAGCATAAACTTGAAGCATTCATGCTTCTTACATTGAATTTTGGAAGAACCCTAGGCCTTGATGCTTCTTGATTCTTCACGTTCTAGCTCTCTCTTTTCCTCTCTTGGATAAATTTTCATGATGGGATGAGGGAGGAAAAATGAAGCAAATGATAATCAAATGAAGTGGTCAAAGTTGCTTTACAAGTGGAAATTTCCCATTAGTCCAAAATTATAGTTTTTGTCCAATATTACAAATAATTCAATTTCCCTTTTTCTTACTCCCTACTTCAGCCAGAATTTACCCCAATTAAAGGGAAAAATAAATAGTTGTTGGCTTTATTAGTCAAATGACCATTTTACCCTTACAAATTTTCCCATTTTCGCACTTAATGCAAAACTTGGCAGAATTTTCATCAAACTTTAAAAATTCATATCTAATTGTGTAGATATCCAATTTGGGTGGTTCCAAAGGCTATGTGACCCTTATTGAGTCTAATTTTAAGTAAAGATATAAAATTTATCCAATTGGAAGTTTAATCTTTCCAAAATATTAATCTTTGGAGAAAATAGTTAATTTCGCTGGGCTAAATTCAAAAATTCATTTCTCTTTGTGTACATCTCAAAATGACTTATATGACCTATAAATTAAAGCTTGATAAGTCTAATTTCAGTCTAGAAAATTTCATAATTTTTCAACATCATTTTCCCCTTGAAAGATGCCACACAATCACCACTGTTATACCTGAAATTTCACTGATAGCAACACTACTTTGTGTTCTACTTTACTATATTGTGTGTGACTTCTAATTACTTTATTCTGTCACTCCTAATACCCTTTAATACCCCTGAGGATATAAAAAAGATTTAGGGAATTTAAAAATGCCTCAGGGATATTTTCTAACCTAGGGCTTAGCAGTCCACTTGATCTAGGCTTAATCTTAAGCCTCTAAGCCTAAAATTCGGGATATTACACACCGCATGTTATATCTCTAATCGAACATATATTTGTAAGTCACTTTGGAAGACACCGTATGAGTTGTACAAAGGGAGGAAACCTAATCTTGCTCATCTGCACATCTTTGGATGTCAATGCTACATCCACAACAACAGTAAAGAAAACCTGGGTAAATTTGATTCAAAATCTGATGAAGGTTTATTCCTAGGATATTCAAATAGAAGTAAGGCATATAGGGTCTTTAATAAAAGAATATGCATAGTAGAAGAAAACATTCATGTTGTGTTTGATGAAGTAGGTCCTCAGACAAAGGTTTTTTATGAAGAAGAAATGAATTTGATAAATAAAACTAAAAATGTAACCATTTATGATCAATTTGACTTTCAAAATGAAGAGAATGTCAATGAATATGCTCAGCCTAGAGCATGGAGACATATGAAAGATCATCCAATCAAACATGTGATTGGGAATGTTCATGAAGGTGTCAAAACTAGAAATATGATTCATAATAAAGTTACATTTTCTGCATTCATTTCTAAAATTGAACTTTCTTGTATTAAAGAAGCACTTTCTGACAATGATTGAGTGATTGCTATACAAGAAGGACTAAATCAATTTAAAAGAAATCAAGTTTGAGATTTGGTACCTCGACCTAAAAAGCATTTGGTCATAGGAACTAAATGAGTTTTCAAAAACAAACTTGATGAATTAGAAATCATTATAAGAAACAAGGCAAGATTATTTGCTAAAGGTCATAATCAAGAAGAATGTATTAATTATAAGGAAACATATGCTCCAGTGGCAAGACTGGAAGCCATATAAGGACTCTTAGCATTTGTATGCATAAAAGTTTTAAACTTTATCAAATGGATGTCAAAAGTGCATTTCTAAATGGTTATATTATGGAGGAAGTTTACATAGAATAACCTCCTGGCTTTACAGATGATACAAAACTGAATTATGTTTTCAAACTTAAAAAGGCTTTGTATGGTTTGAAACAAGCACCAAGAGCTTGGTATGAAAGACTAAGTAATTTTCTTCTTGATCAAAACTTTTTCAGAGGAAAAGTGAACATGACATTATTCATCAAACTTAACAAGGATGATATATTAGTAGTACAAATATATGTAGATGGTATAATCTTTGGTGCTACTTACGAATCTCTTTATCAAGAGTTTTCTAAGTTTATGCAAGGAGAATTTAAAATGTCCATGATGGGAGAATTAAACTTCTTTCTTGGACTTCAAATTAAACAACGAATGAAGGGAATCTTTATCTCTCAGACCAAATATTTGAAGGAGTTATCAAAGAAGTATGGGACGGAGAATTCTAATGGTAATGATACTCCAATGAGCACATTCACACTTCTGGATGCCGACATAAAGGGTCATGATTTCGACATCACTAAATATAAAGGAATGATCAGCTCATTACTCTTTTTAACCACAAGTAGACCTGATATACAATTCAGTGTTGGAATGTGCGCAAGGTATTAATCTACTCTTAAGGTCTCACATGCCTACAACGTGAAAAGAATTTTCAGGTACTTAGGAGACACTACAGAACTTGGCCTATGGTACTCAAAAAGAGAGAACAAATATTTGGTGACCTATTCAGACTCAGATTATGTAGGATACAAAACTGACAAAAAGAGCACAAGTAGACAATGACAATGCCAATTTCTTGGAGGTTTTTTGGTGTCATGGTTTAACAAGAAGAAGACCATTGTTTCGTTATCCTCTACTGAAGTTGAACACATAGTTGCAACAAGTTGTTGTTCTAAAGTATTATGGTTAAAGCAATAACTTCAAGATTTGAGAATTAACTTAAAAGAGATACCTATTTTTTGCGACAAATACAAGTACAATTAGCTTGGCTAAAACCCCCGTACAACATTCAAGAACCAAGCATATAGACGTCCGACATCACTTTATACGTGACCATATCCAAAGGAAGGATATCAAAGTGGAATTCATTCCAACTCATCTCTAACTTGCAGATATCTTCTGAAACCACTAGCCAAAGAACAATTTTTATTCATAAGGAGAGACTTGGGAATGGTTAATCACAATGAGTTATAAGAATTTCTTAACATTAATTATGTTCTTACATGCATTTATGTACATGTTTTGATGATTGGTATACTAACTTAAGCATTAGAGTATATAGAATTTTTTTTATAGGAATGCTCTGTCTACAATCATTAAAATAGGGATTAATAGAGGATACATGAAGTCTGAGTGAAAACTTGAGTTTATAAGAAGTTTAGCAAAAAAAACTCGATTTCTATACTGAAATTTCAGTGTGAAATTTGAGTTCTAGGAGAAAATTGCAGATAAGCTTAATTCAAAAGTAATGTTTACTCAAGTGATCATGGAGGAGTTGAATACAAAGAAATAAGGATTTGGAAATTAACTTGAGTGTCCACAAGTTACATCAAACAAGGTACGTTGTATCAGTATACAGAATTTTTTGTAGAACTAGAGTTTTCAGGAGAAAACTTGAGTCTATATGAACTCGAGTTCTTAGGGCAGAACTCAAGTGTTGTAGGTTTATATTAGTAAAACAGAGCTTAAACATCACACTTTTTCCTTCAAACTTGAACGTGTCTCTTCACTCGATAGTCAGACCTATTCAAATTCCTACAGTTATACACTTAAATTGATGTTATTTCTTCCACAAATCATATGTTACATATGTTTAATCTTTCTCAATCGACATATTTTTCTTTTAAATCCCTCACCGAAGCCCTAACATTGTCATATGCTTTTCTCATTTTCTGATACTCTGTTTCCCCTTCAATCCTTCTACTACTCTGTGTTAATCACAATGGTATATACTAAAGTACTACAAGTCTCCTGAAAATCACCTGAACCATCTCCATATCCATCTTCATCATCTTCTCTTTCAATCTCCAAATCCACTGAGACTCCTACACCAACGGCAACTCCAACATCAACTCTGTCTTCAACTCCTCCTCCTCCTCCTAAGACAGTTACACCTAAGAAGAAGGGAAATGCCAGAAAGAGTACGCATCTAAGGCCGAAGGTAAAAGTTGTTCAACCTCTAGCCAAGAAAGCTAAGGGTGTTACTATAAAGGAGCCAGTCGTTACATGGTCGAAGACTAAAGTAGTTAAAGGAAAAGGAAAGGAAAAAGCCACTGAGTTGCTACCTTCCTCAGAGAGTGAGGGTGACAGATCACTTTGAGAAGCAATTGAGAAATCCAAATTAGATGCATTGGGTAGGAAGATCACTTTTGGAATTGGTGGCTCTACTTCTCAACATGTTCCCGCACCCTCTCAGAGTTATAATCAGTCAGAAGCACCCTTTACTTCACATGCACCAAAGGAACAAGAGGAGAATATGACTCCTGATGGTTTCAATGTCACAACTTTAGAACCCTTTGATCAGAAGGTATACAATAAAGAGTTTGCTCATAGAAATTTTTGCCTAGTCGTTTATGTTGATTTAAATTATCTAAGTACCCACTATCGTGTTGACCTTAGAGAGTACTTAGGATGTTATGAACCTTAGCTCATTGTTCATCTATTGTATTTATCAAACATTGTGCGAAATTTCTATTATGATATGAAAGTTAAAAAAGTGATGACTATAACCGGTGAATTGATAGAAGAAGGACTTGAGATCGCTATTCGTGGCCAAACCATGAGAATAACCCCTTCTATTATAAACACCATGCTTGACTACCTTATTCCACCCTCTAATCCTACCACTGGATTTACACCTTCCCAAGTATTCCATCTCCTAAGACCCGATAAGCCAGTGGGACCCCTGAATTTCAAGCTAGCCTCTATGCCCAATATTCAACACATCCTCTTTTACATTTACACAAGAAGAATAGTCAATAAGTCCAAAAACTTTACCCACTTTGCCTATAAGGACTATTACATTATGGCTTCTCTGCTTGCTAGACAACAATATTGGGAATATGATTTTCCAAGAGATGAGGCACTTCAGATTTTCCTCCACCTGGAACACCTACATACTACTTCCTCATATAGTTTATCTCATCATGAAATATAACAAGATATGGTATCTAGACAGTAATCAGAAAATGAGGATTCCCCGGTTTGGTATGACTCAAGTGTATCACATGGGGATCATTCTACTTATGGAGGATGAGAGACATGCACCCCTTCTTAAGAGTATAGTTGATGAGACTCAATCCTCAGTGAGAGGCAGATCACCGTCTCTATCCTTTTTTAGTGCCTCTGTATAAGGATATGTAGTCAATGTGATCAACAAGGTAGTGGCTGGTCTAAAAAATGAATTAATCCAATAGTATGATCAATTAACTGAGAAGTATAAGCAGTTGGTCAACATGATGGAGTAATAAGTAATCAAGTTGGTAGACAAAGACAACCACAATTTCAACATCTTGGTCAAGACCCATGAGGATGTACATACATCAGTTCCAACTCCTACCACATCATCACCTCCAGTATCAACCGCTCCCTCTACAGTGTTTTTTACCTATACCGATCCTCTTACTTCAACCACTATGGACGTTACCCTTGATAGCCAACCCACTTCTCAACCTGACATATCAGTTACTCAACTATCACCATTATTCACACCTAAGCCTATTGATCCATCTACTGCATTGGTGTTGTACACTCCACCACCATCATCTGATATCACATTTCAAGTTCCTTCTACTGCTGATGAAGACAAAAAGGGGGAGAAGGATGAGTCATGGCTTTTAAGCTCTTTACTAGTTTAAGGGGGAGTTCCGGGAGTTTAAGTCTGTATTTGGGTTGAAAGTCTTTGATTATGTCTACTTAAGGGGGAGTTTATGATGTTGTTAATATTTTGTTAAACTTGTTATATAATCTGAATTATGCAATAAAATTATGAATTCTGGATATATGTTGTGTGTTGAATTTAAGTTTTTAAGTTGATCATATGACAATCTCATTCATGAGTTTGTTCAAGTATGAATTATGCATTCAAAGTTTGATACATTTAATTTCATGACAAGACTTGTAGTGTGAATCATGCAGCATTGAAGAAGGAAGATGCCAAACTGATGTCAAGAACTTAGATTTTAAAACAATTCCATTATCACTTCATGCTTGTGTATTTGAAACTCTAATTCGTCCCTAAATGATTTAAAAAGTTTTCAAATCCATCACTAAGGTTTTGTCATCATCAAAAAGGGAGAGAATGTTAGAATCCATGTTTTGATGATAACAAAAAGATAATGAATATTTTTGCAAAATAATGACAAATTTTAATCAAGTACATTAAGTTAAATTGGTCCTTGAATATATTTCACAAACTTACTATTCCATGCTCTGTAGAATTGCTGATGCACTCGAGTTCTGGAGGGAAACTCGAGTTCTGATTGATGAAAAACTCGAGTTTGATAGATGCACTCAAGTTTGGTATGTAAATTTCAATATAACTCCTGCAAGTTTTGTCTAACACTCAAGTTGTGAGTAGTGTAGGAAGTAAACTCAAGCTGATGCACTCGAGTCTTTTGTGAGAACTCGAGTTCTTACCTAAAGAGAACTTAAGTCTTGGAAGTTTTACACTGAGAGTTTTTGCTTGAGAGTTTTGGTCTTATGAAGACCAAGTAGAGAACTCAAGTTTTCAGTGACAACTCGAGTTTTAGATAGTGTTAGAACTAGCTGACACTCAAGAGAGGGTGAATTGGGTGTATGATAACAAAGTATGATCTTTTAAAATCTTTTTGTAGTTTATCAAATCAATATATATATATATATATTGAAAGTATAAAATTATTGGCAGTTATGTAAATCTTATATGCTGGAAATGTAAAAGCTTAGGAAAGAGAATATGCAAACTGTGATTTATCTTGGTTCTATCCAATCCATGATGACCTACGTCCAGTCCTCAGGCTCCTCTTGAGATTTTCAATCCACTATCTTCTTTTTTATTTAGGCACAAGTAAAGCCGCTATAACCTACAAGTTTAACCAGGCACTTGTGTAACCTATGACTGAGTTACTCTCCCTCACATATTGTAGGATTCACTCCCCCTTATGATAAGTCTTACGAGCAGAGCAATCCCCAAGACCTTTCTCTCCTACTTACTCGTGTAAGTCTTACGAGCAAAAATTCTAACCGGTAATTCTCCCTATAGCTTCCCCCATAAGGAAATCAACCCTCTCAAGGTCCCTCTACCTTGAGAACAATACAGATGTATAGGTGAAGTATTTACAGACTCTCTCACAAAGTAGATAAATGTTCACTGAAGTACAATACAAATATTCTTACTCTCAATTATACATGATATTGTAAACTGATAAGAACAGACAGTATGTGAGGCGGACGACTTATAGTATCAGTATATTGGCAGTTGGGTTCTCATCGCTAGTGTATTTAGTCGCCGTCGCATCATCTCACCTTCTTGTTTGAATGTTTCAATTTATATAGGAGATATGTTGAGAACCGTTGGAGCCTTCAAATATTCTTGTTGTAAGCCCATCATGTGTCTGACAGATACTTCAGCATTTTCCCATTGATCCGACAGATGCTTCAGCCGTTGCTTACAATTAGCATGTTGTTGGTTGTTCGTTTAATTCTCTTGCTGCCTATGATTCGTTGTCAGATAACATTGATCTGTTGATAGCATCTCAATATACCGTTAGAGCACTGCTTGTTCTGACAAATTTCTACTTTAGAAAAACTAGCCGTTATTAGTGGACGCTCAGCTTCTCGTGAAACAACTTTTTGTCTTTTCTCATGATTTCTTGATTGTAAATCTGGAGAAGCAGTTCAATCATTGATACAATGAAGTGTAAGACATGAATACATTGAATCAATAATTGAGATAAGATTTCTGCATTCTGGGCATTATCACTTCGTGTGATGATATTTTCCATGAGTCACTTCCGAAACTTAGAGATGCAACCTAAACGTTTGATCTACTATTTCACACTTGAAATAAATGTCAAATGTTGTTTAAGTATAGCAACAAGTATATCCATAATGATTAGATAACGTTTTAGCATATTCGGATTCGTCCTGTAATTTGACTTTGCTTCAGAGTCTGCCAAACTTGAGTTTTCTCTCTAAAACTAGAGTGCATAGTGATGTTTCCACATCTCCAGATAGTTTCGGCTAGGAACTCGCAAGAGTGCAAAACACTAACTAAGCGCATAGTGTTAATTTGACTATTCAAGCTTCTCTGGAATAAACTCGCATGCCAATACTCTCTGAACTCGAGTGCAGTGAGATGGAGAACTCGAGTGCATTACGGTGAACTCGAGTGCACTTCCTTTTCTTTACAGCAGCAAATCTCTTGGGTACAAACTCTCATGGCCACACTCTTAGAACTCGAGTGCAACTATACTTCATGATTCGAGTGCTTGTCTGTGAACTCAAGTGCATAGCTTGTTATTCTCAGTTCTGAACTTTCAGGAGCAAAATCTCGCCTCAGAACTTCCATGACTCGAGTGCATGTCTATTACAGAACTTGAGTGCTTGCCTTCAAACTCGAGTATACTTCATATCAACTGATCTTGGTATGTCCCTGGAACAAACTCTCACTCCAGAACTCTCATGACTCGAGTGCATATCAGATGCTTGCGGGAGTGTGAACAGTAGACTCAAAATATGATCCATTCATTCTTGACTCTAAGTATGGTAAATGATTGATCATTAGAAATCTCTTGTTGTTTACATTCCAATGCAAAAGGAATCAGCTCCAAACTCAATGTACTCTTCAAGTTATGTTCCAACGAATGTAGATAGCGTATATATTCTCAAGCATCGAATTCTAGAAGCTATACTATATTGAATATAAATTCAAATTTGACCTATTGTATATGCATAGAAATCTCTTTGAGTCTACTTTCATATGGCACCAGTCTCAGCTCAATTGGACGTGTAGTTTGAGAGATATGTTAAAATACGAAAGTTGTTCTGGAATATGACGATGATTTCAATTTCAGCTTTAAACATTCATATATGATTCACCTGAGCTCCTTTATGTTGGTTCTAATTTCAAAATGACGCATTAGGAGTCTAGTTTCATATGCCACTAGTTTCACCTTAATCGAAGCTTTGGTTTAAGAGATATGGTTGAATAACTGAAGCTCGCTCAAGCTTAACGTAAAACAGGGATGAACAGAGTACATTTTTGTTCATACCAAACTTGAGTTCTGATCCTTAAACTCGAGTTCTAGCCTATTTCTACAGTTATAAATAGTGCCAACTCGAGTTTTACATAGCCAACTTGAGTGCTCAATTTTGGAAACATCCGGAGGCCGTTTCTACCAAGAACTCACATGAAGAACTCCTTGAACTCGAGTGCTACAGTGCTAAAACTCGAGTGCTACAGCCTTCGCCTGTTACAGTGCTTAACTGCTATAGTGTTTGACCGCTACAGTGACATGCTATAGTACCAAACAATACCAAATGCTACAGTACTACTTGAATTCCCTTATGAGCACAGAAACATCCAGTATTTCATCTGAAAGTTTGAATCTTGATATTCCCACTAGTTCCTTCAAGTGCTTGTTTTTCCAATCTCTTTCTTGCTTTGCTTGACTAATCTATAAGATATACAACATTAAATATAGTAGTTAATCAATGTTGAAGATTAATACATTATGCAAAATTTTTGCTCTTAATATCTTATATCTATATTTGGCATCATCAAAACTAATCATATCTAACAGACAGAAGTGAACTCGAGTTCTAGACAGAAGTGCACTCGAGTTGGCTAGTTAACTCTCAAGAGTTTATTCTAAAAACTTAGCCAAAATATTGTATTGACTGAAGAACTCGAGTTTTGGGAAAAAAAACTCAAGCTATAGACTGGAGGAAACTCGAGTCTGGTTCTTAACTCTCCCAAGTTTTACACAAAAGCTAAGCCAAAAACTGAAGTTCCTAAGTGAACTCGAGTTTCGGGATAGAACTCGAGTTCTAGTTCAAGTTGCACTTGAGTTTACATTTTCACTCTCGCTAGTTTTATCCAGAAACTTATTTAGAATCTTGCAACACTTGGAAAACTCAAATTTGAGAGCTAAACTCGAGTTCTAGTGAGAAATGAACTTGAGTCTAAAATTAAACTTCCGTAAGTTTTCATTTAAAGAATTGACTAGAATGATGGAGTTCCAAGAGAACTCGAGTTTGGTTGTAAAACTTGAGTTCTGGACATAAAGTAACTCGAGTTTAGAATTGCACTTCTGCGAGTTTCATCCATAGAAACATTCAAATACAGGAAATAGCTGGAGAACTCAATAGCTGGAAAAATCGAGTATGGAAGTAAAGCTCGAGTTCTATTGAAAGGAAAACTCGAGTTTACAATTTAACTCCAGCAAGTTCCAACCAGAGACTCATGCAGAAAACTGGAATTACAGGGAGAACTCAAGTTTACAGATAGAACTCAAGTTCTGGATACTTTTGTACTCAAGTTTGCAAATAAAATCTCATAAGCTCCTGATAGAGACAACTTGAAAAAGTGCTGATAACTCTAAGAACTCAAGTTTTTAAAGAGAACTCAAGTTTGCCAGTAACAAAAATAGAATGAATTACAGAAATCAATCTGAATATGATTAAAGGTTATTTATTCATTATGTTTACACTTGTTGCTATACTTAAACATCATCTAAAATATATTTCAAGTGTGAATAGAAGTGGTAATTTGGGTCAGGCTAACAGGCTACCCAGCAAAATAAACGGGCTCAGGCTTGAAAATCCTGAGCCCGTTTAGTAATCAGGCTAAACGGGCCGGCCCGTTTAACTTTTTTTTTAATTTTTATGCTTTTTAGATAAGTTAGATCGTAGTGTTTTTAGTTTTCATTGATGTTGTGTTTAACGATTTTCTAATTTTTTTTATTTGAAACCTTTTTTTCATATTATATTTATTTATTTTCCTATTATTAAATTTAAAAAATTGTGTTTATATGTTTTTGTGATGTAAATAGATGAAAAAAAACGTAAGAACGAAATTGGTTTCATAACACGAATGTATAGAAGAAAATAAGTATGATATGAGTGGATAAAAAAGAAAAGGAGTGAATTTTTTTTAAAAAAATAAATTTAAAAAAAATAAAAATAGACGGGCTAATGGGCCGGCCCGTTAGCCCGTCTAAATGGGCTCCGGCTCGAATTTTGCCAGCCCGTTTATAAACGGGCTCGGGCTGGCTCGTTTTCCCAGCTATAAGTTTGAAACATGTTATTAAAAGTTCGCATTGCAAATTCAATTAAAGAAGTCAAATGTGGCGAACATCATCATATAAGCTAGTTGTCATCGAATATCGGCTACCTACCACAATAAGTAACTGGCACTCCACTATAAAGCTGTCCATAATCAAATATTCACACTTTGGTCTACAACGGGAAATTCCATAACGGTTAATACAACACAACTATAAATATAAACATTCAAAGACAAATAAAGATAATGAAGAACGAACATAAGAAAATACACAAGAGTTTTTTAGTATATATTTCTCTATATTCATATTGTACTTCAGTGATTATTATATCTACTATGTGAGAGAGTTTTGCAAACACTTTTCATTGTGATTTTGATCTCAAGGTAAAGGGACCTTGAGAGGGTAGAATTCCTTAGGGGAAAGTTGTACAGAGTGTTCTTAGGAAGACTTTCTACTCATAAGACTTACAAGGTGTAAATGGTAGAGAATGTTACTGCTCATAAGAATTACAGGGGTATAAGCAGGAGAGAACATTGCTAGTTCAAGAGGATTGGGGCAGCAATGTAAGTAGCAATGTTCTCTCCTGCTTATACCTCCTGCTTATAACTAGAGTACAGATTTTGGAGTACTCCTTCTGGTTGATAGCACCCTGTATCATTAAAATAGCTTTGCTACTTAATGTTACCATTCTTTTGTCATTGTCATCAAATTCCTCTGGGCTTTTCTTTACAACTCAGTCTTTAACTTTCTTTATTGGAATAAAATTACCATCTTGTATTACATTCTATAAGCCGTATTCGTTTGCTATTACGAACACTCTGAACTTAGCTTTCCATAATGAAAAATGCTCTATGGTAAAACTAGGAGGTCCAGTATTAGAATCTCCATCTGAAAGAATGTTTTCACCCATTATTATCATTTAGATAGATCCTTTTCAAGTTGTTAGACTCTTTCGAGAAGACTTTACTCTGATACTAAATGTAAGAGGCAAGCTTCACCTAAGAGGGGGTGAATTGGGCGATGTAATAAATTTTTCAGTTGTTACGGCATTATGAAATTGAATAACGAAAGAGTAAAGATGAAAGATATTGTACACAGATATTTATACTGGTTCGGCCCCAATCTCAGGACAACATTCAGTTCTCAGGAGGTGTTGGAGGTATAGTGTAAAGCTCAGGAGGTGTTGATCTCTGAGTATTGGACGTAGGCCTGAGATTAAGGCTGAACCAGTATAAATCTCTATGTGCAATATCTTTCATCTCTACTCTTTCTTTATTCAATTTCATAATGCCGTAACGATTGAAAAGTTTATTACATCACCTAATTCACTCCCTCTTAGGTGAAGCTTGCCTCTTATACTGGTCCCGGACTGTATGAGGGATTCTTGATCAAAATGTATGGGATTAGGTTGGGACAATATGGATTGAAACACATTAAACACCCCTAATGATTTGTATTATTCCTTCATAATTCGATATGCTGATTTTGTTCAATAAGTTGTTGTAACACATTATATACGATTATTACCAAATGTGTCCCTTACATATCATTTCAAGTACTTCATTCCTCATTAGAATGAAGCATCCAACTGAGTACTTGGGTTTTAAAATATTTTTCCAAGTAGATCTTGTATCTAAGGAATTTTTTGGTGCAAATTTGCTCTTAAAGTATTTTTTTTAGCAATTTTTCCCTTAAAGTATTCTTTCAAAAGCAACCTTAATCTTTCTAAAAACTTTCAAAAAATCTGCTAAGTGAAAGTACATCTTGATCGAGTAACTTAAAATATTTTTTCAGTAACACTCAATTTCTACATTAATGTTTTGGTGCAAAGTTGCCCTTAGGGTATTTTTTTTTAGTTAACTTTCTCTCTCTCTCTCTTATTTCATATTTTCAATACTCATCTTCTTATATTCATTAAGCTTCTTGAATGTTTTAGGGATTTTCTTCTATGTTTTCAGTATTGAAAATTATCAAAGATTATACTTGAAAGCATGGAAGATAAGTCTAGAAAATATCAAAGATGAGTACTAAAAAATTTGGAAAATTGATTATTGAAAATGTTAATTATAAGTTTTAAAAATATAGAAGATAATTAATAAAAATATGAAAAATGAGTTATAAAAAATTAACTCACATGACACTTTCAGGAAAAATTTGCATAAAAATTACATAATATATTAACTTTAACAAGGGGGATGCACAGAGCAAAATATTTTTAATGTGTTAGATAAACCCTAACCTAATATTAAAATGTATGCATATTATATTTTAATTACAAATTATAAAAATTAGCAAAATCCTAATAAAATATTCTCAAAACATTAAAAAGACAAATCAATGATTTTAATATACAAAATACCAAATCAATACATTTATACTTATTTGAAATTTTGAAATAGACTTAGTGCCCTTATTATATATAGAACTCACTTTCTCCACCATTCTTCTCTCTCTTGGAACAATCTTTCCAGCTCTATACCTATATATGGTCGCTGGATGAGAAGAAAAAGGTTGGGCGAGATGCTTGATAGAGAAGAAGATAATGGCAATGATGAACAGGTCCGCCGGGGGTGGTGTGGTGTTTGATTGGAAAAATCAAACAAGCTTCCTCTCCTCTCATCTTTCTGGTGAGCGTTGAGTTTGGAGAATCAATCCCATATAAGGAGCATCGATCACCCCCTATTTCAATCAAGAATGAAAGAAAGAGTTTCAACAGATATTGAAAAAAAAGATAAATAGGATGTTCCAATAGAAAAATCAGGGGCCAAATAAATATTATAAATTAACCCAATAGTCATCCTTTCGGGAAAAAAGAAACAAAATCGAAATACTTTGGCTTACAAAATAGCGTAGAGACCAAATTATTGTTCTCTCACCTATTTATGCTTCGATTTTTGAAACTCCAAGGCTAATAACATGAAACTAGAGAAAATTAATGACTCAAGAAGTGTAAAATATTTAATTACCTTGGAAAGAAAGTATGACATCTCAAGGCACATCATAAATCCACGTCACTCCCTCCTTCTCTCTTCCTTGCAACTCCATCACTTCCTCCCTACCTCTTCAAGCTGCATAATAGGCTAACAAGCCCCTACAAAATCTAGGGGAGGAATGTTTAAAAGATCATTACATGAAGAAGTAGGTGAAGTTGTGATGTTTCTCTTCGATCCCAATATAAACTCATTACTTGAATTTCCACTTATCATGAAAATTTATTTTCATTCTAATATAAGCCTTATCGAGCTGGTCTCTGGGGCAAAAAAAAAAGAAGCAAACAAACTTTGCTAGAATTATTCCAGTGGGTTTTTCAGCCTGGTAATATAATTGTGTGACATTTTTAAATAGGAAAATGATGTTCAATGCTTATAAAGTTTTTCAGAATGAAAGTAGACTTATCAAAATTTAATTTGATAGGTCATACAAGTCATTTGAAATTATACACAAAGAGTTATGTATTTTTGAAGTTAGCCCAGTAAAACTGGCTAGCCTCTATGATAGCATCCAAAAATAGAAATTATGGGAATTATGAGCTTCTATTTGGCTAAATGCTATATTGTTTCTTAAAAATATACCTAATAAGGGTTATATAGCCTTTGAAATCACAATAATTGGACATCTTTACAATTAGTTATGAATTTTCTAATATTGAAGAAAATTCTAGTGGATTTGAGTACATGTGCAAAATTACAAAAATATAAGGGAAAGATAGTCATTTGCTAGATAAAATCAAAAGCCAATATTTTCCCTTCCTTTATGGTGTTGGACGTCCAAAATAGAAGCAAGATCAAGAGAATTAAATACTTGGTTCAAATTATTCCAAAAGTTAGAGTTTGAAAAGTCAACGAAACAAAGTTGTAATTAAAAGGACTCTTAAATGGTAATTTCAAGAGGTAAATGAAGTCAAATTGAGAGACTTATTTGACTCTTTCAACAGCCCTTTTTATGTCCAACATGGAAAGAGAAAATGGGAATAATTTACTTGGCTTATTTTATTCAACAAGGAAAATTAGGGCCAAGTAAAATTGCACAAGGTTAAAAAGCATTAAACAATAATAAACATAAAGCAATTAGAGATATTTTCAAGAGCTCTTCAATCCCTTTTCTCTTCTATATTTTGGTTGAAGCAAGAGAAATAGAGAGAGAGAAGAGAGCTCAAGAACTTGAAGAACAAGAGGAGAGCTAGGGTTTTAAAAGGAAAATCTAAGGTAAATAGGCTTGGATTTAAGTGTTCTTGTCTTCTAACTTTAAGATCACCTCTTCTAACCTCTTCTTCTTGAAAATAATGGTTAGCAAGAAAAATCAAGATGGAAGAGAGAGTGAACAGTGACGCCTAGAGAGAGAAAGCCAAAAAATCAAGAGGTTATCTCCAAAACCTTAATCCTCTTGGTTAATAGATTGTTGTTGATTTATGGTTGTTTTGATGATTAGGATGCATAAATCCTAAGGGGAGGTACTGCTCAAATCTTTATTAATCATGTGAAAAAAGTGTTTAATGGATTAAACATGGGATTAGAGGTGAAAAAAAGGTAATTTATGGATTAAAATCAAAATAACTCATTTTCCAATAAGTTTTCCTGATTTTGTCCAAGGGCATTTTTGTCCTGTTATAGCTAGATTTTGGTATTTTTTTTATCATTCCATTGGATTTCAAAGGGAATATTGTGTAGGAATATAGGTGTTCATGATTTTTAGATGGCTATGTTTAAATCTGGAATTTTTAGAAGTTAAGAGGAGGTGTTGTTTGATTTGGTTTACTGGAAGCATTTTTATAGTAAAATGATTTTCATTAGCCAAACCTAGTCCAAATATTATGAAATTTTACAGGATTAAATTAGATATGTAGAGATTTAATTTGGTAGGTAAAACATGATTTTTGGAGAAGTAGATTAAGAGATATAATTGTTGAATTTGAGCCATGTTTCTAAAATGTAATCTGGAACATGGGAGGTTTAGTGAATTTATGGGAATAATGTAAGTGTCATAGCTAGACTTGTGTATTTTTTCATAAAATTATACTTAAATAGCTTTACATAGGCTTTAGAATCAATCAATTTGGAATTTCCTAGAATTAATTATGGATTTTCAAAGATAACTGTAATCTAGTAGTTCCTAGAAAGTTGTGAAAACCCACTGTACAGAGTTGCACTATACAAAAACTGTTATAACTGTGTTAAATAACCAACAAAACGTGACTAAAAGACAATGGTGACAAGTAATAACTGATTACTTGTTAACTCTAGTTTATAGGAGTTGGCAATTGCCCGAGCTGGATCAAGAAGTGTGGACGGATTGCATAAGCTAGAAAAAAAAAGGGATTTCAGGTAGTAACACTTTCTTTCATGTACTATGTGATTATATGTATGTTTGGGATGCCATCTTCTGTAACATGACAGTGCCTAGGGCATATTAGCCTAGTTGTGATCTAAGATCCAGCGATGGTGCATGCGAATGAGCAAGGGTCTAAATAGTTGTTTAGCCTTGGACAATATGTATACAACATGAGTTAGCATCTTACATAGCATAGTGCATGACATATTTATTTTCACATCATACATTTTTGATTAAATATTACTACTGAGATTCTTTAAATCTCACTATTTTCCATAAATGTAAAAATTTTTAGCAGCAGATAGCAGCTTAAAGGGCAAAACAATAGCTACTGGCGAGCAGGAACTCTAGTGTAAGTTGAAGCTGTCATTAGGTATCTTATTGTAAATTTTTAGTTCCTTTGAGACTTTGTAAATGTTTATTCTTTTCAAACCCTAAGGGGATTATCCTGTAATATAATCAAACACATTGTATCAATTATATCAATATTTTTATCTTATTCCTTTGTACCCATTGATCTGCGCATTACTACTTTGAATAACATCAATAATAAGATGGGGTTTGACATTTTTAGATGATTTCCCCAAATTTATAGAACACATTTTATTCGACGGGCTGAGGCTTCCAATCATTCCATCATACAACACTAACTATACTCTAAATATTAGAGTTAAAGAGAGAGTGTCAAAACTTGCCCCTTAATTTTCTTTGTTGGCCAAGATTTTCTTCTCTTCTTTAGCTCTTTGGTTTTATCCTCAAAAGCCCTAATTTACCTTACCCTTGTCTTGCCCTTTTTCTCGGATTTTTTATAATATGATAGGATGCTCAATTATCATTTTACTAGAGGGGCATTATGGTCTTCTAATAATATTCAGAAATCCCTAAAAAGGCCTTTAGACCTTATCAGGGATTTGATAAAAGTGCAGGCCTAACTCTAGATTTAGGTATTTCAAATATATTTAAATGGTATTCTCCCTAGTATTAATTACTTAGTTATTAGATGACTTTAAAGCTCTATATAAAGGGTCTTAGTCTATGGGTTAATTGTGTGAAAGAATATTAATCTCCACCAATGTAAAAGGAAAATGGTAACTTGGATCTCTCCCTAAAGAGAGAAGTCTCTCTCAAGTATTTCCCAAAGTGGAATTAGTTCATCACCCTTAAATGAGGGATAATTATGATAAACTCAAGTGGGTTCCAATGATTATATGAGCATATTGCTTTTCTATAAATAATACATTATTCTTAATTTTTCTACATGGTAATAATATTTTTCTCCAATCACTTTGTTTAACAATAAAAGATTCCAATCATAGTAGGTCAGAAGCTACACAACTCAACTTGAACATTACTTGAATATAATTGGCTCTTTTAGGTATTTGAATATTTCCTAACTGTTAAGGTTCATTCACAGTTATTGTCTTTGTGAATGTGTTAGTGACGTAACCTCTCCCAGCCAAATTCAATGTCACAAAAAAAAATTGAATTAGGAAGGGTTTTTATGTAATGATTTTTAAACTTCAAGAGCGTGAGTGCAGATTTTTACTGTATTCAAAATTAATAAAGAAATTTTTTATTAAAAAAGAAAAGTCAATTCCAAAAGCTCAAAATATCATGAATCATGGTGCACTCAATTATGTTATGATACATCACAAGCTTTTTTTTTCTAAATTATATAAAACCTCCTAAAATTTGGGTTAGTTGTATATTACCCTCTTCACATTTTAAAGTTTAAATTTAAACCCCTGACTTTTCCTTTTTTAACTATTAACTCCTACCGTTAAATGACTGTTATCTTTTTAATGAAAATAGTCACATCAAATTATGAGATAATATATGTCATCCTAGGTGGGATCCTATATAAATTACTAATTTGATAAAACCCCTGAAATTTAAACAATTCTAGATAACCTCCTTGAACTTTGATCAGTTTCAAATAACCCCCTTGACATTTTAAAATTTAAATTTAACTCTCTTAAAATTTTGATTTATAATAAATAAACCTCATGTTGTTACTTTAATCATTTTACTAAATTTATTAAGTTTTTTATTATCATTTGTCAATTAAAATGGTTTTCTTGTATGGAAAAAACTAGAAGAATAATATTTAAAAAACTAAAACTAAAAATAAAAATTGCATAAATTGTATAACATTTACTTATTTTCTTGAGTTAATTGAGCATTGATAATATAAAATTGTTACAATTTATGTTAAATATATTTTTGGAATGATTGAGCATTGATAGTTTAAATATCACATTTTTGTTGGAGGATAGTTCTTTCCCTCATTAATTTTTTTATTAGTAATGCATATTTTTTCTTGAATTAAAGGTTCAACATTTATTTTATATTTTTATAGATATTATTCTTCTAGTTTTTGTCACACAAAATAACTATTTTAATTTACAAATGATAATAAAAATTGTAATAAATTTATTAAAATGATAGAAAGTAACAGTACGTGGTTTAATATTATAAATCAAATTTTTAAGGGAATTAAATCTAAATTTTAAAATGTTAAGAGGTTATTTGTAATTAATCAAAGTTCAAGAATTCTCTGTAACTGCTCAAAGTATTTAGGTGGTATTATTAAATTAGTAATTTATACAGGATGTCATATAAGATGACACGTGTCATCTCATAATCTAACGTGACATTTTTCAGTAAAAACATAATGGTCACTTAATGAAAAAGGGTTAATAGTTAAAAAAAAGAAAGGCTAGGGATTAAATTTAAATTTTGAAATATCAGGAGGTTATATGTAACTGACTTAAAGTTTGGAGAGCTTTGTATAATTTAGCCTGAAGAGTCAAATGTTATTCATATAAAAAGAAAATCAATAAGTTGGCAAAAAAAAAAAGATAATCAGTACAAAAAGGACCATAAACCGTACATGTCAACCTGGAAAGTGAAGCAAGAGTCAAGAAAGTTCTAGAAATGCATGTTTAAAAGCTACAATAAATAAACCCTATTGAAAATAAAAACAATTAAGACAGTAATTCAAGTCCATGAAGATGCAATTTGATGATGGAATGACTACTCCATTTGGAGGGAGGAAAAGTTTGCTGAGACACAATTTAGAGTTACTGCTTCGGAGTGTTAGAAAAGAAATGAGAAATAAGGATTCAAGATAAGGCAATTCTGAAGCACCTAAAACCAATGCTTAAATCAGACGGCTCAAATATATATCTTACATATTTTTTGTTTTTAGCTACTCCTTCCGGTCTTTTTTATACGTAACAAATGCTTAAATCAGACAGCTCAAAATTTAGTTAAAAGCAATAGATATATCAAATTTATACTATTCTTTCCAATTATACCATTCTTTATAAAGAAAGTACATAAGAGATAATTGGTGAAAATTTATTGCAGAGAGATAATAAGTAACATATATTTAATGGGGGTAAAAATAGAAAAACTAGTTTAAAATTTCAGACAAAAGTGATTTATTACTTATATTAAGGACCATTTCTATAAAAAAGAATGTTACTTATAAAAATGAATAGAGTGAGTAACTTTTGAACTGCTTGATTTTAATGGTTTTTTCGTTTGGTTTGTCAATTGAAAGGACAACATTACCCCTTTTTAACCTTATGGGGCAATAATTTGTGAAAAATCTTGGGGTATTTTTGTCCTTTTAACTCATACAAAAACGAGAGCTCACAATTGAAATTTTATCTATATTGGATATTGATTAAATACAAAGGCCAAACTCAATTTTTTTTGAAGTAATAGTTTGTTTGGAATAGTGATTGGAAACTTTAAAAGTAAATTTTCAGTCATTATTTACGATATGCAAGGTAGATACCACTCTGGTCCTATTTATTTATAAGTCTTTTTTTACCACAAAATTGATCTTTAAGTCTAGTTTTAGTATAGTAAATGAGATTGTGACAATTTCATCTATATTTATTGTATTAATAAAAAAATAATTTAAAGATAAATAGAGTCGAAAGAGTTATAAAGTGCTTATTCATACACGATGGCTGAGTTAAAAATTTATCCTATAAATATTAAGTTAACTACCTCTCTTTAATACATAAGATTTAATCACAAAGGACTAACCAAAATAATATATTAAATAAATTTTATCTTAATTCAGGTAAATAAACATTTTTAATGTCCAAACATGATGCCAAACAATGCCCAGGACCGAACTAACTCACTTCCTCATTTCTACACTCTTTCATCAAGCTTCGACTTCTCACTATCCTGAGGTTTCAATTTGATTCATTCGGTAAAGAGAAGAAGTATTGAAGCATCGCAGATGCTTCTCTTTCATTCTGATAGATCCCAATATGCTTTCTCCTGCTTCTGCAAGGTACTCCTCCAAATTTCCTCTTTTTAGCGGTTGTACCTTCTTTCTCTTTTTCCCTTCTTCCCTCTCCCTGAAATGTTATCTTCATTCCCAGTCCCCAAATCCCAACAGCCTCAATGACGCTATTGCTTCTGTCAATCGCGTGCTAAACATGCGTCCTCCACCATCTAGACGCCATATTAATAAGATTTTAGGGTCTATAGTGAAGATGAAACATTATCCCCATGTTATCTCACTTCTTGCACAAGCCGAGTTTAAGGGCTTTACTCCAGATTTATTTAACCTGAGCATCTTGATCAATTGCTACTGCCACGTTGGTCAGATGGATTTTGCCTTCTCTACATTGGGAAAAATTTTCAAGATGGGTTGTCAACCAGACACTGTAACTTTGACTACTCTAATAAAAGGACTGTGTTTTAATCAGAATGTTGGGAAAGCTCTCGATTTTTATGATGACATAATGGCGAAAGGCTTTCAGTTAGATGAAGTTACTTTTGGTACGTTAATAAATGGGTTATGTAAAATAGGGAAAACAACATCTGCTCTTAAATTGCTGAAATTAATGGAGAGGCATAATGTTAAGCCTAATACAGTAATGTACACCACAATGATTGATGCGCTTTGTAAAGATGGACTTGTCACTGATGCACTCAATATGTATTTTGAAATGATTGGTCATGGGGTATCTCCAAATGTTGTTACTTATAGCTGTCTAATCCACAGTTATTGCTGCATAGATCAGTGGAAAGAAGCAAATCAGTTGCTCAGTGAAATGATATCGAAAGGTATCCACCCAAATGTTTGTACCTTCAACATCCTAGTTGATGCCTTATGTAAAGATGGAAGGATTATAGAAGCTCAAGCTGTATTTGCTAGGATGGTGAAGAGTGATCAAAGGCCTGATGTTGTTACGTACAGCTGTTTAATGGATGGATATTGTTTGTCTAATAATATCATTGAGGCCAAGGAAGTTTTGAATAGGATGATCACAACTGGTTTGGAACCTAACCTTTATAGTTATAATATTTTGATCGATGCATACTTTAAGATGAAAATGGTGGATGAAGCCATGGATCTATTTAAGCAACTGCACTCCAAAAATTTGGTTCCTAATGTTATAACTTATAGTTCTGTTATTGATGGCTTGCTTAAATCACAAAGAATCTCATGTGCACAAGATATTATGTATGAGATGCATGATAGGGGTCTTCACCCTGATATCATCACTTACAGTATATTGTTAGACTCATTTTGCAAATGGGGACATCTTGACAAGGCAATCACATTATTTAGGCAAATTGTCAATCAAGGACTTCAGCCTGATTTGAAGACCTACACTATACTTATTGATGGCTTGTGCAAAGGTGGTAGATTAAATGATGCGTGGGAGATTTTTCGGTATCTTTTGAGCCAAGGTTATCATCTAAATGTCCATACATATACTGCTATGGTTCATGGGTTTTGCAAACAGGGTTTGCTTGATGAAGCGAAGGCCTTGCTTGATAGAATGGAAGAGAACAATTGCTTCCCTAATTCCATAACTTTTGAAATAATTATTCGATATCATCTTGACAACAATGAGAGTGGCGAGGCAGTTAAGCTGCTCTGTAGAATGGCTGATGGAGGCCTGTTGAAGAAATAAAACAAGGTGAGATGCCGTAGCTCAAATTTAAGTTAGACTTATAATTATGAATAGCTAGCAGGAGTTGTTCGCATAGGCATGTGTTACTTGTAGTTAAGTTTTTCATTTAATTGAACGGTTTTGCAAGCATATAGTTTGATGTATGATCGTCATTGTTGTTATTTGTTTACAGGCATATTCAATATTGAGCAAATTTGAAGTTTACGCCATCATGGCTTGTATCAGCCATAATTGAAGTTATACTTCAGTGCTTGTTCTATGATCTTAGAAGAGGGTTATTTAGGTAGCAATGATCTATTCCTTGGAAAACTATCTCATATACTTGAATTTTAAACTTATGTGTACATAGGCTGCTGATATTTAGTTAGAAATAAAGCTGAGATGTTGGGAATTGCAAGAGTAGGTTTCTGGAGTTCGAGGTGAAAATTCCTTGTGGTAGTAGTAATATTAATATATAACAAGGAATAACATGGATAAGTTAGGGGAAGTAAAAGAATTTTAGATGTTATTGTGGTTGACTTTGAGAGGTTTTGTACTCATAATTATAAATGACAGTTAGGAGAGTCTTGAGAGTTAACTAGTCTAAGATTTAGTTAGTTAGCTAGGATTGTAGCCATTGGTGTCACTGCCTATATATAGACCTATATGCCTACCTGTAATTCAGATTGTGTGAATAGGAAATTTGCCTATCCAGTCTCTAATCCCTTCTGTTCATCTCTCTGCCCCCCGCGCCCCCCCTTCTTCGAATTACCATTCTGTAACACTATGTGGTCAAGTAGTGTCATGCTACTTTGGTCCTTAATATAAGATTCACTTTGTAGTTGAATTTCTTCATTGAAGTCGATCTTATATTAAGGACCGGAGGTATTATGTTTCCATGATAAAAGAAATATGAAACATACATAGTAGGATACTTAGCAATCCTAGTATTCTCTTAATTGACCTCTCACTGAAATCTAAAGCAGTTAAAAATAGTAGTATTAGACATATGGAAATATCTGTTTTTATGTTATAGTTTTCTGATTTACTAGGAGATTGGCCAGCATTCAGCTTGGGGATGCTTTTCGTCACTTTATCTTGCAGTGATATCAGCATTTATTTATTTATTTATTTGTTTACTGTTAGCTGATTTGATTGGATTGAATGGCAAAGTTTGTTACCTTATTTTCGTTTTATGAATACTCTACTGCATGAATTGATCAGCATTTCCTTATAGTTTCATGTATGATTGTCATTGTTGTATTTTCTTTGCAAGCATATCCAATATTGTATGATCTTCACTTTATCTTGCAGTGATATACTTTCGTGCTTGCTTCATGTTCTGAAAAAAGGCTTGTTAGTGATCAACGATCAATTCCTTCGGAAACCATCTCATATACTTGAATTTTAAACTTATGTGTACTTAGGCTGCTGAGATGTTGGAAATTGCAAGAATAGGTTTCTGGAGTTTGAGGTGAAAATTCCTTGTAGTAGTGATAATAATAAAATATAACAAGGAATAAAATGAATAAGTAGGAATAAAATAAAATATAACAATACTTAGGCTGCTGAGATGTTGGAAATTGCAAGAATAGGTTTCTGGAGTTTGAGGTGAAAATTCCTTGTAGTAGTGATAATAATAAAATATAACAAGGAATAAAATGAATAAGTTAGGGGAATTAAAAGAATTTTAGATGTTATCGTGGTTGACCTTTTGAGAGGTTATGTACTGTTACTGTGTTATATAATCATAATGATAATAAATGAAAGTTAGGAGAATCTTGAGAAGCAGTTAGTCTAAGATTTAGTTAGTTAGGATTATAGCCATTGGAGTCACTGCCTATATGGCTATGTATAGACCTATAAGCCTACTTGAGTACTTGTAATTCGGATTGTGTGAATAATAAAGTTGCCTATCCATTCTCTAATCTCTGTTTTCTCTCCATCCCTTCTGTTCTTCTCTCTGCCCTCTAAGTTCCCCCTCTTTTTCTGCCTCTCTCTTTCCTCTGTTCGAATTACGATTCTGTAACATTATGTGGTCAAGTAATGTCATACTACATCTGGTCCTTAATAAAATATTCACTATGCAAGTATGTTTCCATTATAAAAGAAATATGAAACATGCATTGAAGGATTCTTAGCCATCCTTGTATTCTCTTAATTGACCTCTCACTGAAGGCTAAAACACTTGTATTAGATATGTGAAAATATCTGTTTCTATGTTATAGTTTTCTGATTTACTGGGAGATTGGTTAGAGCATTCAGCTTGGGTATGGTTTTCGTCACTTTATCTTGCAGTGATATCAGCATTTATTTATCTGTTTAGTCTTAGCTTCTTTCATTGTATTGAATGTCAAAGTTTGTTGCCGTAACATCGTTTTATGAATACTGTACAGCATGAATTGATAAGCATTTCCTTATACAGGTATTACAAAATATGCCCTATTCGTATTGTTTAAAATATTGGGGAAATAACAATGAAGTTACAAGGAAGGGACTTAATGGTCAAGAAGTCCCAATAACAAGTGAGGAATATAACTTGTCATTTTGTGCACTGCATTGTGTAAGCATGCAACTTAGTGCTTGTATAAAATAAAAGGCGGTCCAATGCATAAAACTCCCAGCAAGTGAGGTCTGGAAATGAATAGATGTACGCAGCCTTACCCGCAAGCAAAGAGGCTATTTTTAGGATTTGAATTCGTGACTTCTAAGTCAGATGGTAATAATATCATCACTGTATTTAAGCTTATCCTCCTAGATTTTTTCTTTCTGCTAAGGAAATTTTATTTACCTTGTGGAAATTAAAACATATAAAGGCATTTACCCATGTTAGGGATACTTGGTTGTGGTAGCAAATTTCTCTCCACCTTCAACCTCAAGTTTGTCTTTGGTGTATAAAAAATGGTTAATACAATCTTTAGTCTTTCAAGTTTATTCTTATTTTGGTTTTGGTCCCAAAAATTTTAAATAAGAGGTTTTAGTTCCTTGAGGGGTAAAATGGTCCAAATATTTATTTAATTATAGAGATTAATGTTTTAAAAGGAATGAAATTTGATAGTCCAAAACCTCTTATTTGAAATTTAAGGGACCAAAACTAAAGTGAGGGAAAGTTACATGAATCAAAGATTATATTAACTAATAAAAATATGAATAACTTTAATATTTTAGAAAACTAATTTCTTTCTGGTCTTATTTATAAGAGATTGATAACCAAATTACATGGTTAAGAAAACGGTTAAAATTAGTAAAAAATAATAAATATGTTTGAAATAAACTTTGTTTTTTCAAGTATGTCCTTATTTATGAAAGGGTAAGAAAGAGAGAGAAATAGAGCATATGTAAATATTACCAACATTTTAATTAATACAATGCATATAATTAATCAGAGGTAAAAATGAAAAAAAAACTCATTAAATGTTTACTAAAACTCTTATTGGGGTTTTATAAAAAGGTCTAGAGGAAATAATATTAAGATATTTTATAAAAAAAATAAATAAATTTAAACTATTAAAATTTGACATGAACAATTTACCATAATTTATCGTTGCAGTATCAAAGAAAGTTTTAATTTATGGAATATTTTAATAATAACTTCTTGAAATATTAAATCTAAACCTTTTTTTTTTGGCCATCAATGATAAATCTTATATGAAATATAAGATCTCAATTCACTTCATCTTTTAAATTTAGAAATTTTTTAGGGGTTTTATTTTGGTTATAAATATAATATTTTAATATATTTTATCTCCCAAATTTATAAATTTTCTCTAAATTATCCACATTGAGTGCACAAATCAAGTGATTTTTAGATAACAATAATTTTAATGCAAATGATGATTCAAATGCTTCTCTGCTTTATTATTTACTGCTACCTTTTGCCTAAACACCGTTTTGGTGTAAAATAATTAAGGTTGAACATTTTTTTTTTGGTATATTGTAGCATTCAGTATGTTGAAGTTTTAGCCTATTTGGTAAAATGAGGACAAAAGGGGTTAATGATATTAACAGAGTAAAGTTTAAAAAATTTAATTGAGAGAAAAACACACAAGTGTTGAATCAAAAATTAAGTGAATGTATCGATACATGTAAAATGGTTTTCTATATATATATATATATATATAATATTAAAAATTATAATAGTATTTCCATATATTACAAATTAACTATGTAAACTTGTAATGCTATTTTGACTTTCATTAAAAAAAAATAAATGGGGAAAATAACGAAAAATGAATTTTAAAATTATAAAATATTAAATTAAGAATAAGAATTGATAAAACAATGAAGAGATTTGAAAAGTAATTGATAACTCATTTTAAAAGAAATACATGATTTAAAAGTTTACAATTTTAAAATTTTTTTCTGTCATTTTTTAAAAAAAATTATAAAGATTAGAACGTGTGCGCGCGGTTTTATTTGTTTTTCCCTAATACATGCATGTGGGTGTAAGTGTGTATTAAGAATCATACAAATAATTATAATATACATATGTGTATGTTTATACTCTCTTTTGTCCTTAATCTATGAAAATGATTTTAATTCTAAATATAAAAATTATATTTTATATTTATTAATATTTTTTTAATTTATCTTTATTAATACTTTCTCAAAAATAATTAAAAAAAGAGTGAATTAAGAAAGATAATTATGATATTTTTAAAAATATATAATATATTAATTAATTTTTTAATTAAATTAAATTAAATAAATATGCATTGCATTTAGACCGGAAATAGTATTTTCTTATATTTTAAATTAAATATCAACCAAAATAAAAAAAATAAAAAAAAAAGGAGAATCCTCACTGAAATTATCCGTACTGATACAACGTCCTGTCCGACCTATTCCCCGATCGGAAGACGAAGGCTAAAATAGAAAACGACGGCCTCAATGATGCTTCGGCTTCATCATCAGTTTCTGATTTCTTTCATCAAACTTCGGCTTCACACTCCATTGAGTCTTCAATATGGTTCATTCGGTGAAGTAAAGAAGCATTGAAGCATCGCAGATACTCTTCTTCCAATCAGATCGATTCCAATATGATTTCTTCTGCTTCTGCAAGGTACTCCTTCTCCAAATTTCCCCTCTTTGCTACTTGTGCCTTCTTTCTCTCTTCCCCTTCTTCCTTCACTCTCAAATGTCATCTTCATTACCATTCCCCAAATCCCAGCAGCCTCAAAAACGCTGTTGCTTCTGTGAATCGCATGCTAAACATGCGTCCTCCACCATCTAGACACCATATTAACAAGATTTTAGGGTCTATAGTGAAGATGAAGCATTACGCCCATGTTATCTCACTCCTTGCGCAAGCCGAGTTCAAGGTATTCATGCCTGATCTAGTTACCCTGAACATCTTGATCAATTGCCACTGCCATTTAGGTCAGATGGACTTTGCTTTCTCTATATTGGGGAAAATTTTCAAGATGGGATATCGACCAAGTGTGGCAACTATGAATACAGTAATAAAAGGACTGTGTTTTAATCGACAGGTTGGCAAGGCACTTGATTTCTATGATGAGATATTGGCTAAAGGTTTCAGGTTGAACGAAGTCACGTATGCCACACTAATAAACGGGCTGTGTAAACTGGGGAAAACAAGATCTGCCATTAAGTTGATGAACATGATGAGGAAAAAGTCAGTAAAGCCTGATGTCATTAGCTACAGCACAGTCATTGATGCTCTTTGTAAAGATGGACTTGTCAATGATGCGCACAATTTGTATTTGGAAATGATTGGTCATGGGGTATCTCCAAATGTTGTTACTTATACCTGTCTAATCCACGGTTACTGCTGCATGTATCAGTGGAAAGCCGCAAATCAGTTGCTCAGTGAAATGATATCGAAAGGCATCCACCCAAATGTTTGTACCTTTAACATCCTAGTTAATGCCTTATGTAAAGATGGAAGGATTATAGAAGCTCAAGCTGTATTTGCTAGGATGGTGAAGAGTGATCAGAGGCCTGATGTTGTTACCTATAGCTGTTTGATGGATGGACATTGTTTGTCTAATAATATCATTGAGGCCAAGGAAGTTTTGAATAGGATGATCACAACTGGTTTGGAACCTAACCTTTATAGTTATAATATTTTGATCGATGCATACTTTAAGATGAAAATGGTGGATGAAGCCATGGATCTCTTTAAGCAACTGCACTCCAAAAATTTGGTTCCTAATGTTATAACTTATAGTTCTGTTATTGATGGCTTGCTTAAATCACAAAGAATCTCATGTGCACAAGATATTATGTATGAGATGCATGATAGGGGTCTTCACCCTAATATCATCACTTACAGTATATTGTTAGACTCATTTTGCAAATGGGGACATCTTGACAAGGCAATCACATTATTTAGGCAAATTGTCAATCAAGGACTTCAGCCTGATTTGAAGACCTACACTATACTTATTGATGGCTTGTGCAAAGGTGGTAGATTAAATGATGCGTGGGAGATTTTTCGGTATCTTTTGAGCCAAGGTTATCATCTAAATGTCCATACATATACTGCTATGGTTCATGGGTTTTGCAAACAGGGTTTGCTTGATGAAGCGAAGGCCTTGCTTGATAGAATGGAAGAGAACAATTGCTTCCCTAATTCCATAACTTTTGAAATAATTATTCGATATCATCTTGACAACAATGAGAGTGGCGAGGCAGTTAAGCTGCTCTGTAGAATGGCTGATGGAGGCCTGTTGAAGAAATAAAACAAGGTGAGATGCCGTAGCTCAAATTTAAGTTAGACTTATAATTATGAATAGCTCTAAGGAGTCGTTCGCATAAGCATGTGTAACTTGTAGTTTTCATTTAATTGAACGGTTTTGCAAGCATATAGTTTGATGTATGATCGTCATTGTTGTAATTTGTTTACAAGCATATTCAATATTGAGCAAACTTGAAGTTTACGCCATCATGGCTTGTATCAGCCAAAATTGAAGTTATACTTCAGTGCTTGCTTTATGATCTTAGAAGAGGGTTATTTAGGTAGTAATGATCTATTCCTTGGAAAACTATCTCATATACTTGAATTTTAAACTTATGTGTACATAGGCTGCTGATATTTAGTTAGATATAAAGTTGAGATGTTGGGAATTGCAAGAGTAGGTTTCTGGTGTTGGAGGTGAAAATTCCTTGTAGTGGTGATAATAATAAAAGATTACAAAGAATAACATGGATATGTTAGGGGAATTAAAAGCATTTTAGATGTTATTGTGGTTGACTTTTTGACAGGTTATGTACTGTTACTGTGTTATATAATCATAATGATAATAAATGACAGTCAGGGGAGTCTTGAGAGTTAGTTAGTCTCAGATTTAATTAGTTGGGTTTATAGCCATTGGAGTCACTGCTTATATATAGACCTATATGCCCACTTGTAATTCAGATTGTGTGAATGATAAAGTTGTATATCTAATCCCTCTGATTTCTCTGTATCCCTTCTGTTCTCCTCACTGCCCTCTAAGTACCCTCTATTTCTCTCTCTGTCTTTCCTCTGTTCGAATTACTATTCTATGACACGATGTGGTCAAGTAGTGTCATACTACTCGGGTCCTTATTATAAAGGTCACTTTATAGTTTAATTTCTTTATTGAAATGGGTCTTATATGTTTATGTTTTCCTTTATAAAAGAAATATGAAACATAGATAGTAGGATACTTCGCCATCCTCGTATTGTCTTACTTGACCTCTCACTGAAGGCTAAAGCACGTAGTAATACTAGTATTAGACATATGAAAATATCTGTTTCTTCATTATGGTTTTAGTCTTTTAGCTGATTTACCTGTATTGAATGGCAAAGTTTGTTGCCATAACTTGTTTTATGAATACAATCTATTGCATGAATTGATCAGCATTTCTTTATGCAAGCATTACAAAATGTGTGACTTTCGTATTGTTTACAATATTTCATTGCTCACATAGAATGAAACATCCAACTGAGTGCTTGTATTTGTATTCTTCATACTATGATAAATGAAAAGCAATAAAAAAAATTGTTAGGAGTTTGTACCTTTTTTTTTTTTTCTGCCCAATGATGACGTGACTCAATCATGGCTGCTCACTCAGGTGCTTGATTGGTGTAGCCATTATTATTCTGAAACAGAACTTAGTTCCATACAATAGATTCAGCAGAGACAGCATTTAGATGATTAAAAAAGAAAGGCCTAGATTTTTTCCCCTTCTTGCCAAAGAAATTTTATTTACTGTATGGAAATCTATAAAAATAAAAAAGTAGTGCCTAAAGCAGGCTTCTCAGAGTGTCCACATCAGCCTCTAATTTGGAATGTTCTCAGAGTGCCTAAAGCTAGTACGATCCTCTAACTCACGAGAATCGCCCTGTCGCCGTCGAGCACAACGGATTTCATCCTCCTGATCCTATTTGTTTTGGTACCCAATTCATATGGTTCAGATTGCTCTATGCTCTGTTTCGTATGCATGGTTTGTATGATCTCTGATGTGAGGACCTTCACCATGCTGGCTTCAAAATCATCATACATGCGTGTGCTAGCCCAGACACCGTCGCATCAACGGTCATGCTGGTCGTCGCCGTTCACGTGCTGAGTTCGAAGCTTACTTTGTCAACATGACTCTGTTTCTCTCAATTCATTACAGAGAGGGCATTTTGCTAAAGCTTTATTAGAGACATCGCCATTTCTTCCGTTTGTTGCTCTGCGGGTCGGGGACTGTTGGCATCGTCTTTTTTCTGGCATTTGGAAACTTCCTCATGCCTCTCCTCTCTTGCCACGGGAAGTATCGAACCATGCATGGTGGTTCAACCAGGTGGCCCGTGTCCTCTGGGAGACGTGCTGCAACACCCACTCCTTCATCTCACTTGCTCGTCTGCCCCTGCTACTGTCGACACTCATGGAAGCTTTTGGTGGCTTGTTTTTGGTATCATAGATTGTTCGCTGCAGCCAAGGCTACTACCTGCACTGTTTTATCACTTATACAAGTGTATAATATTTAGCTCTGGTTTATATATGCTTTCCTGTCTGTTTCTTTTGTTTTACGCTGCTCGGTTTGTATTTTTTATCCAATGTAATGCAGCCCATTAATACTGTAATCATTTTATCCTTTTGTTTTAATGATATTTGGCTGTATTAAAAATTATAATGATTAGAATATACATGTGCGTATGCCTTTATTTGTTTTTATATTTTGAAAGGAAAATGACAGCATATCATTTAATTTACAAAAATCCCCAAATATCTGCTAAATTAATAAAACGGCAAATAGGTAATCTAATATAAATGTGGCACTTTGGAGTGTTAGTGTTAATAATTTAAATATAAGAATTAATAATTTGGGTATAGAGATTAATAATTTGAGCTTATTAAATTGTCACGGTGTATGTATACATTTCTAATTGTTACTCTTAAATTGTTATTACTTATATTCTAGTTGTCAACACTCAAACTTTAAAATCTCATATTCCTATTAAATTACATATTTCTACTTTTGCTAACTTAGTCTATGTTATGGGTTTTTTAATGGGAAAGTTTTAGTTAGCCCCTAAGGATGTAATTTAATTTCAATCAACCCCTAAAATATTTTAAAACTTCACTACAGTCCCTTGGGTAAAAATAAAATTATGTTTTATAGGTAAAAAGATAATAATGTCCTTCTTTTATTTTTTTAGAAGAGCATTTACAAAACAAATAAGGGTAATTACAAGATAAATAAATGAATTTATAAGACAAATAAATGAATTTACAAGATAAATAAAAAGATTTAAAAGAATCTAGAAATTAAAAACATCTAGAAAATTTACAAGACAAATATAGAAATTCTGAGGACAAAAAGGAGAGTCCCAACTGAAATTAAATAGTCCACTTTAATATAAAATATATTTAACTAATTTAATTAGATTAAGCATATAAGTTAAATTAGTTAATATAAGATTTATTTTTTTTTAAATATCCTAATCATCTCCTTTAATTATTTTATTCATTCTCTTTCTAAATTATTGCTAACAAAATTTTAATATAAGTAAATTAAAAAAACTAATAAATATAAAAGTAATATTTTATATTTAGGAACTCCTTAAGTATATTTGTCGTAAAAAGAGAGTCCCACTCAAATTTTATCCGCAATTGATACAATGGCTGTCCGAAATATCCCCGATTCAAATACGAATGCTCAAAAGTAAGACGACGGCGTTTGACTTTTCGGCTTCAGCATCAGTTTCTGGTTTCTTTCATCAAGTTCCGGCTTCACACTCTCTTCAGCTTCAGGCTTCAATTTGATTCATTCGGTGAAGTGAAGAAGCAATGAAGCATCGCAGATACTCCTCTTTCAACCTGATCCACCCCGATATGCTTTCTTCTGCTCCTGCAAGGTACTCTTTCTCCAAATTTCCTCTCTCTGCTACTTGTACCTTCTTTCTCTCTTTCCCTTCTTCCCTCACTCTCAAATGTCATCTTCATTCCCATTCCCCAAGTCCCAACAGCATCAAAAACGCTGTTGCTTCACTCAATCGCTTGCTAAACAAACGTCCCCCGCCATCTAGACGCCATATTAATAAGATTTTAGGGTCTATAGTGAAGATGAAACATTACCCCCCAGGTTATCTCACTTGTTGCACAAGCCGAGTACAAGGTATTCATTCCTGACCTAGTTACCCTGAACATCTTGATCAATTGTCACTGCCATTTAGGTCAGATGGACTTTGCTTTCTCTATATTGGGGAAAATTTTCAAGATGGGATATCTACCAAATGTGGTAACTGTGAATACAGTAATAAAAGGACTGTGTTTTAATCAAAAGGTTGGCAAGGCTCTTGATTTCTATGATGAAATATTAGCTAAAGGTTTTAGGTTGAACGAAGTCACTTATGCCACACTAATAAACAGGCTGTGTAAGATCTGCCATTAAATTGTTGCAAATGATGAGGAAAAAGTTAGTAAAGCCTCATGTAGTTGTTTATAACATTATGGGGCTGTTTGTGATAGTTTTTTTGAATCGGGTTTATCATATAAGTCCGATTCACGTAAATCGAGATAAATCTCCTCCACATATTTATCTCGTAGACCGTAAAAGCATTTCGTAGATCGTAAAAGCTACCTCGTAGACCGTAAATTACAATTCATAAGCACTTATAAAATTTTCATAAGCTATTCCAAACAGCCTCTATAATTGATGCCCTTTGTAAAGATGGACTTGTCAATGATGCGCGCAGCCGCACAATTTGTATTTGGAAATGATTGGTGACGGGTATCTCCAGATGTTGTTACTTATAGTAGTCTAATCCATGGCTTCCACTGCATGGATCAGTGGAATGAAGCAAATCAAGTAATCAGTGAAATGATATCAAAAGGCATCCACTCAAATGTTTGTACCTTTAACATCCTAGTTGATGCCTTATGTAAAGATGGAAGGATGATAGAAGCTCAAGCTGTATTTGATAAGATGCTTAAGAGTGGTCAGAAGCCTAATGTTGTGTTCTACATTTGTCTGATGAATGGCCATTGTTTGTCAAATAATATCATTGAGGCTAAGTAAGTTTTTAAAAGGATGATAAAAAATGGTGTGGCAGGGCCTTTCTAATTATACTATCTTGATCAATGCATTCTTTAAGATGAAAATGGTGGATGAAGCCATGGATTTTTTTAAGCAACTGCACTCCAAAAATTTGGTTCCTAATGTTATAACTTATAGTTCTGTTATTGATGGCTTGCTTAAATCACAAAGAATCTCATATGTACAAGATATTATGTATGAGATGCATGACAGGGGTCTTCACCCTGATATCATCACTTACAGTATCTTGTTAGATGCCTTTTGCAAATGGGGACATCTTGACAAGGCAATTACATTATTTAGGCAAATTATCAATCAAGGACTTCGGCCTAACGTAAAGACCTACACTATACTTATTGATGGTTTATGCAAAGGTGCTAGATTAAATGATGCATGGGAGATTTTTCAGTATCTCTTAGCCAAAGGTTATCAACTAAATGTCCATACATATACTGCTATGATTCATGGTTTTTGCAAAGAAGGTTTGCTTGATGAAGCAGTCACCCTGCTTTATAAAATGGAAGAGAATGGCTGTGTCCCTGATTCTGTAACTTTTAATGTAGTTCTTCGTTGTGTTCTTCTTGAAAAGAATGAGCATGATAAGGCTTCGTTATAAAATGTGATTTAGAGGCTTGTTCAAGAAGCAAAACACGGTGAGACTCTAAAAATTGAACCATATATTAGAACCATTGCTGGTTATTAGGAGTTTTAATTCTAAACTTTGATCTTTGATGTGCATTTGGCCGACATTTGGTTATGAGCATACCTTGTATGTTTGAAATTTCAAGTTGATCAGGTTTCTTGATAAAAAGGTGAGAATTTCTTTTACTAAAACGACATAATGCAGAGGAGGTAGTGGAATAAAATATATACATGACATCAGCTAATAGTTGATTGATGAGAAATTTACTTGCTGAACTGATAGGATCAAAGAGGTAACTAATTAATCCAAATATGCAGCTTAAAAGCTGAGAAGAAAGAAGGTGTGAGGAGCAAATAAGGGAGAATTAGAGTTTTCCCTTATTTGAATGGGAGTTAAAAGGTGTGAGGAAGAAAGAAGGTATATTATTCTAAAATACTTATTTAAAACATGATTTTTTTTTAAATATTGTTGTTTTCTCATGTCCTAATTTGTTGAACATATATTCATTTTTTTATATGTTTATTGCATTCTTGAGGTTTGTTTGTTATACTATGGAGCATAAGACCTGAAAAATGTTTTACACTATGAAGTATTTGATAACACATTGTACAAAATAAATGCTTCTACATATATTATATGATAGAATATTATAGTTTTTTCAAAAAAAAAAGAGAATAGTATCTTATGTCTGGAGAGATATAATATAATATTGGATAGCATAAGAAATTATTCTGAACAAAATACAAAATGGGATTCAGTTTTCTCAGCGGAGCTAAAAGCAGGTCAAGCAAGTAACTTTTTTAGTATGAATTTCAATTCTAGTTTTTATTTTTATTTTTGCATTTGAACATATTTTATATGCTACCTAGCCTATGAATCTTTTTTATTAAACTGATCATATGAGTAAATGCTTATTGGCCCCCATGAGGTTTTCTCACACAAACAACACCTTCGGTGTCGATATAAAAGCTGAATTAGAATGAGCCTTGTGTTACTTCTTAATAGAAGATATATTTATCATATTTATTAATATTTTTTAATTTTTTTATATTGATATTCCTTCAATAATAATCATGTAGAAAAGGGAATGAGAGAATGAAAGAAAATTATTAGGGCTTATGTTGGTATGCTGGAATTCATTTTCTTTTTACGGAAATGGATTTGTATAAGAAAATGTGGTTTAAAAATATATTTGGTATGCATATAGAATTTTTTAAGGGCTGTTTGGTATGAGAGATTTTTAGGAGAGGGAAAAAATTTATGATTTGGATTTTAAAAAATTGAAGAATTGGGGTGGAAAGTTTTTAATTAATTTTTCTTACTTTTTTTATTTTGCATTTTATCTTCATTAAAACTTTGAAACTCCACTTCTCTAATTTTTTTAATTTAAGCTTATAAAATTTTTCCTCCCCCTCCCCTCCCTTCCAAATCCCCCATACTAAACAGACTCATGTAAAAGTCCAAAATACTCTTATTAAAAAAGTCCCTACAGCTAAAAATTCCCTCCCCTTCGTCGCAGAACAATAGAACACCACCAGCATCACGGCTGACCACGAATCCAGATCCTCTCCCATACTTTCCCATCCATTTCTTCTCCTTTACCTAAAACTCACCGTTTTGGGTGTTAAAAAAAGAGAGGTTGGACCCTTTTTTTTTCAAAAATAATATTCAGCAGTTTGGAGTATTTTTCAGTAGCATCCAGTATCCTAAAATAATTTTTGATGTATTGATAAGCCTTAAATTTTTTTTTTCAGTTGTAACTATTATTTAACAAATTGCACTTTAAAGTAATTTTTCAGTAACATCCAATACCATAAATTAATTTTTAACTCACTTAACACCTTAAATAATTTTTACAATAACACCCAGTATCCTAAAATAATTTTTAATGCACTGATAAGCCTTAAATATTTTTTTTCCAGTTGTAACTATTATTTAGTAAATTGCACTATAAAGTAATTTTTCAGTAACATCCAGTTTGAAGTATTTTTTCATTGACACCTAATATCCTAAAATGATTTTTTTATGTATCTAGCACTTTAAAAAAATTTCTAATTGCAATGAACAGTCTAAACTTATGATGTAGAGGGTTGATTAAAAAATATTTCAAAGAATTAGATGCAAAAAAATTACTTTAGGATACTGGGTGTTATTGAAAAAATTATTTAAAGTGCTAAGTGAGTTAAAAATTAATTTATGATACTGGATGTTACTGAAAAATTACTTTAAAGTGCAATTTGTTAAATAATAGTTACAACTGAAAAAAAATATTTAAGGCTTATCAATACATCAAAAATTATTTTAGGATACTGGATGCTACTGAAAAATACTCCAAAATGCTGAATATATATTATTTTTGAAAAAAAAAAAGGGCCCAACCTCTCTTTTTTTAACACCCAAAACAGTGAGTTTTAGGTAAAGGAGAAGAAATGAATGGGAAAGTATGGGAGAGGATCAGGATTCTGTCGAAACTTGATGGAAGAACAGAGGAGTCAGGGACGTCGTCACGTACGATCTCTTGCCTTCCTTTGTGGTTGCGAATTCCAAATGGAGAAGACAAAGGTTGCATTTTGGAAGACGATCAATAACCCTTGTCATGTGTAGAATTTCATTATACCATACAAACTTTCGGGTATTTTAGAAAATATATATTATATTAATTAATTTAATTATTTTTTTAATCTAATTAAATTAAATAAATATATCTTATATTAGAACCTAGAGAGATTATAATTTTTAAAATCCAAATGCAGATTTTTAAAATCTTCAAATTAACTAAAGTAATTGTTTTAATGAAAAAAGCATATTCAATTTTGGAAGCTCAAAATCTCATGGATCATGTTGCATTCAATTATGTTATGATGCGCTAGAACCTTCTATGAGAGATCATCTACAACAAAACATATGATGGGTTGGTAGTGTATTGTAATTTAATTAAGTTTGTTTGGAATAACTTATGAAGAGTTTATAAGTGTGTTTCATGTAAATCGAGATAAAAATATTCTCACATATTTTCTTTATATACCATAAGTTACAATTGAAAATCTATTTTTGAAGACTCCAATAGCTATTTTAAACAAACAGATTATCTTATATCATTATACCTAATGCAATATGCTAGACATATACTCCCATAGGTCCAAAATATAAAAATTAGTTCGAGAGTTTATTTTAGTGTTAAATATAAGGTTATTAAACCTGAAATAACCACTGAATCGATTTGGGTTGTGGGTTAAGGATTAGTACGATAAATCAAAGTCAACTCGTAGTCAAACGGAAAATAATTAGAATAATTTAATTTAATAAAAATACTTTATTTCAATTATAATAAATATTTTTGAATACATATAGATGTTTTACAAAGTCTTCAAGAATTTATACATATAAAATTCTTTCTTTTTTTTATTATATTATCGTTCTTTTCATATATATATATATCACATGGGAGGGAGAGAAGAAAGTAGGAGAGAGAAGAAAAAAATATAAAGAGGGAAATTGAGGAATTTTTTTTTCCTTTCCTGAATTTCCCTATTCATATTTTTTTCTTCTCTCTCCTACTTTCTTCTCTCTCTCCCATGTGAAGATCCATCCTTTCTCCCAACACCCAACAATCAAATATGCAGAACAGGAAATACAGAAATAGAGACAAGATATAAGGTGGTCCCTCTTTCCTCTCTCTCTCTCTCTCTTTCATGAGCTTATTCTTCCATCTTCCTTCTTCCACGACCACAAGCAGCAAATGGCAGCATCCATGGCTTCTCCGAAGAACAATGTGCCTGTTTGGGAATCCGGTGAAAAAGTATTTTTTTTAATGAGGCTTTTGCAGAAGCCCATTTAAAAAAAAGTTAGATTGTAAATGTGATTTGTATTTAGATTGGTTGTGGAAGAAGTGGTTTTTTTTTAAAAACTGTGTGTTAGAGCTTTTGAAAAAAAAAATCTTTTACATCTAAAAGCCCATTGCTTTTCAATGATTTTCCAAACACTGATTTTTAAGGGAAATGAGTTTTTACATGCTAAATGAGCTTTTTTTGGTGGTAAATGGGATTCCAAACAGACTCAATGATGACGAGGAAAAAGTAGACCGGAGGTGGGGCCTAAGCTGGACCATCCAGTTGACCGGTTCATCAAATTTCAAGTCAACTCAACCATTTGGATCTTAAAATAATAATTAAATCTAAGATGTGAATCTATTTTATTTTTAAACTTTATAAATGTTCCTCAAACTAACAATATTGAGTGCATAGTGAGAGATTTTTAATAAAGAGGAATTCCAATATAAATAATGATTAAATAAAGTATTTAAAAAAATCAACATATTTTTACCAATAATTAAACTAATTTTTTTAATTTCTATAAATTAGTTATTTAAATATTATATTAAAAATTAGAGGGAGTATTAAAATTTACTTTAATTAATATATCATATTTTATCACATTTGATTCACAAACATGCTCCTACATAGTAAGTTTTAAAATTCTAATTAAAAAATTTAAAATAATAATACTCTTTCAAGTTTTTAGAACGTAAAATGTTTCTGTCTCCCTTAATAAGTGTGCTTCTTATGATTCAAATTTGTATTTTTATCCTTACACAGGTAAAGGCCCTTACGAAAGAAGATACTTTAAGAATCACTTTTCTCATTTTCTTCTCAAAATTTCATTGTCACCTTGAGATTAAAAATGAATGGTTTAGGTTTATTATTTTATAAAACTATTATTACAATACTTTATAAATGGGTTAAGATACTAAAATAACCTTTAACTTTTATCAAAAGTGCAATAGTAACCATAAATTATTTTTTAGAGCAAAAGTAACTATAAAATTTTAAAATTGGGATAAAACCTTTAAATTCAACTAACTTCTATATATTACAATATGAAAATGCTAAAATACCCCCACTTAATAAAAAAAACTGTGGCTACTGTGTAATGTGGTGATTTTTTATCTCCCTTCCTCTAATAGTTACTTTTACCTTTTGTCTCTATCTTTCTCTCTCATTCTCATATTCTCCACTCTTCACCTTCCTCACCGCACCACCACCACCATCTACAATTCCAAAAGACATCATCAACAATCCATATAAGAAAAGTTAAGAAAACTAGAAAAGAATAAAAAGTTGTTTGTTATAATCATTATATTTTTGTCATAAACAATCCAAACTCTAGTTATTAGTACCTACAGAGAAAAATTCAAAATTTATAGTATAAATTCCACGAAAAAAATTACAAGAAGTTCATAGTAATAATTTAAAATGAAAATGAAAAAAAATGGCTCACGACTAAAATAGGGCTTAAGGGTATTAGATATGATTAGTTTTAATGATATCAAATATAAATGTTAAATATTGAAAGCAAAAAAGTTTACATAATGTATTTATTTCCTACATTGACTAACTACTATATTTAATGTGAAATATCTTGTATATTAGTCAATCAAAGATTAAAGATAGTCAAGAAAATAAAGAAGCTATCTAGTTGGGTTATGAAGAATTATAATTAAGAACAAAATCAAGAAGAAAGAGATTGAAGAAAGAAGAACTTGCAAAATATAATGGGAATATCAATATTCAAGTTATTAAATTTGATATTGGAAGTCATTATGATCAAATGGAAGTTGGAATGACTTAATTCGGAGTTAAAATAAGTTATTTTAAGCTTTATCATGAATATTGACTATTTGCTACAGTAACCTCACTATAGAGTTACAAGAACATCACTTGAGTGATGCTCTACGAGTGATGAACTATTCACTCGGGTTACACATGAGTCACTCAAGTGATTACACTAGTCTAGCTACTCTGTTCAGCTCTATTTTTCGTTTGGCATGAGTGAGATTCAGTAATTCGATCATATCTCCTAAATCACAACTTCGATTGAGCTGAACCAGTTGCATATGAAACTAGACTCCTAATATGTCAAATGAACACCAAGATCAAGCTAAACAGAGCTTAGATGAAAGCGATATGGATTTTGAAAGATGACACTTATTATCAGTGCTGTATTCCAAAATAGGTTTGGTATTTTAGACATATCTCACAAACTACATGTCTAATTGAATTGAAATCAGTGGCATATGAAACTAGACTTAAATAGATTTCTATTGATAGGTTATTTGTCAAATTTGGAGTTATATTCATAGTGACATGGCTTCTGGAAGTTGATGCTCAAAAATTCAAATACTATCTAGAACAGTAGATACTCTTTGGATCATAACTTGCAGAGTACAATGAGTTTGGAGCTTATTCCTTTTGCATTGAAATGTAGACGACAATAGCTTTTTATTGATAAGTCATTTTCCATATGTGGAGTCAAAATGTGTAGATCACTCAAAGTGATCACTCAAGTTATACTTGAAGTCATTCGAGTGATGAATTTAGAAAGTCAGAAGAACTCGAGTTTAGAGACAAAACTCGAGTTGTGGTCCAAGATGAACTCAAGTTTGCATCTTCACTTCTGTGAGTTTCTGGTAGAGACAAATGAAGTCATGGCAATCAGGCTGAGAACTTGAGTTCACCTGGTAAACTCGAGTTGTGTCGAAAGAGAACTCAAGTTGACTGTTCATACTCCTGCAATATTTTATGAAAGTTATAACTCTACTCAAGTTTATCAGCTGACACTCGAGTTGTGAACATTGTAAGAAGTAACTTCAAGCTGATGCACTCGAGTCTTGTGTGAGAACTCGAGTTCTGACATGAAGAGAACTCGAGTCATGGAAGTTTGCTCTGAGAGTTTCTGTCCGAAAATTTTGGTTTGATGAAGACCAGGCAGAGAATTCAAGTTCTAAATGAGAAAACTCAAGTTCAGGACAGAAGTGTTAGTGCCAACTAGGGGTGTTTAAAGTATCTCGGTCCCGGTACTGGAGATTTTAATCTCGGGAATTTCCCGTCCCAACGGTCCCAGTCTTAGTTTTTTTTTTACCTTATAAATTAAGTTATCTTTTTATTTTTGTATTTTTTACTCCATAAATTAAATTATCATTTGATAAGTTGTGTATTATATTTTTAGTTGGAGTTAAACCGTATATATCATAATACTAATCCTAATTATATAATGTATAAAGTTAATAAATAAGATGATGAAGGTAATAATAATAATAATAATAATAATAATAATAATAATAAAATATTATTCTTCAATTCTAAATCAATTTGTGTGATTATTATGGCCTTGTTAGCCATTAAATGATTATTTTAAACACTAGATTATAAAAAAATTAACTAATATAATAATATATTTTAAATTTAATTTTTTTAAAAAAAACCAAGAATTCTCGGTCTCATCCCGGTAATCCCGGGATCGGGATCAAACCGAGACTGGGACCAGGACCGGGATTGGGGGATCGCGGTCCCGGTCCCGAATTTGAACACCTATGGTGCCAACTCACAGTGCTTCTGCAAGTTACTCGCAATGGTTTTGCAAGTTATAAACAAAGCTTACTCGAGTGAGTAACTTGAGTGATGGCAAGCTACTTGCGATACTTCTATAAGTCATTCTATGATAAACCAAGAGTGCAATGTATCTCAACAGAATATCACTCGAGTTATATTTCATGCACTCGAGTAATATTGATCACATATTTTCTTAATCACCGTCTAGGATTTCTCAATAATCTTGAAAACTTATTTAAACCTTGATTTTGTTGCTTCTAATCATTCCTAATCATCACTAATCAAGTTTACATGAGAATTATTAGTGATTGAACATAGATTAGAGCTCAACGGCCAAAATGCAATTTGTGTCAGAATCTCCAACAGTCATATTTCTATAAAGTGACAAAATCACAATGGGAATACTAATGTGCCTAACAGATACTTCAACATCTCCAACGTCAAAAGAGCTACATCAACTATAAATTGAAAAGCATTCAAAGTCAAAGATATGAGCTTACACCTTCACTATCAAAATGACAATACTCTGACATTTATCTCATTTGCTCTCTGTTTTCTCAATAATTATATAATTTACCATAGAGAGTGAGATTATTTGTAATGTACTTCAGTGTTCATCTTATTCACTTTTGAGAGAGAAGATTAATTGTAATATTTTATCATAAAGGTTGTATCCTTACAATGAGTAAGGGGGAGTATCTCGGTGAGAGATTTGTAAACAGCTTCACAAGTGCTTGGCTAAACTTGTGGGATTGTAGAGGCTTTTCTTGTGCCCGGTTTAAACAAGAAGATAGTGAATTAAAAATCTCAAGTGGAACTTGGGGATTGGACGTAGGTCATCAAGGATTGACCGAATCAGTATAAATTACAGTTTGCATGTTCACTTCCCTTATCTCTTATATTTCCAGCATACTTGATTTATTTAATTAATTGTAATTTTATAGCTCGTTATCTTTATACTTATTACTTTCACTAAGATGTAAAAAGATTTTTAGAGTTTCTAAGTTTATTACCTTACACCTAATTCATCCTCTCTTGGGTGTCAACCAAGTTTAACAGGGGAATGAGGGATTTACATCATCATCAACATTTGAAAGTAGGGCACGAGGGCTTTATGCAGAGGATTATGTCCATAAAAAAGAAAACTTCTGTGAGAGAAAATTTTGGTGAATAGCATAACCAAGATTTTTTTGATTTATTTTTTTCCAGTTTATTTACGTTTCCGGGGTAGATTATTGATGATGATTTTTGGGAATTGTGGATGGTGGTGGGGGTGTAGTGATTGTAAGATTCAACTGACACCCAAGAGGGGGTAAATTAGGTGTAAGATAAAAATTTAAAAATCTTTGAAAATCTTTTCGCATCTTAATGAAAAATAATAAGTATGAAAATAATAAAGTATAAATCAATAGCCAATAATTGAAATAATGTATGCTAGGAATTTAAGAGCTTAGAGAATAAAAGATGAAAACAGTGATTTATCTTGGTTCGGTCCAATCCACGATGACCTACGTCCAGTCCCCAGGCTCCTCTTGAGTTTCCTCTTGAGATTTCCAATCCACTATCTTCTTGTCTAACCGGGTACAAGAAAAGTCTCTACAATCCCACAAGTTTAGCAGAGCACTTGTGAAGACGTTTACAAATCTCTTATCGAGATACTCCCCCTTACTCACCGTAAATATACAACCTTTATGATAAATGATTACAAACAATCTTCTCTCTTAGAAGTGAATAAGATGAACATTGAAGTACATTACAAATAATCTCACTCTCTATGGTAAATTATATGATCACTAAGAAAATAAAGAGCAAGTGAGATGAACGTCAGAGTATTGGAATTTTAACAGCGTAGGTGCAAGCTCTTCTCTTTGACTATAAATGCTTTTCAATTTGTAGTCGATGTAGCTCATATGACCGTTGGAGATGTTAAAGTATCTGTTAGGCATGATGGTCTTCCCATGTGATTTTGTCGCTTTATAGAAATATGACCGTTGGAGATTTTGACATAAAGCTCTAATCCAAGTTTAATCACCTATAATCTTCATGTAAACTTGATTAGTGATGTTTAAGAATGATTAAAAGCAACATAATCAAGGTTTAAATGAGTTTACAAGATCATGGAGAAATCCAAGATGGTGATTTTCAAAAGATGTTGAACCTGCACTTGAGTGTGATTCATAATCACTTGAGTGAATACTCATCACTCAAGTGTTATGTAGTCCAACTCGAGTGTTTTGAGTTCTGGTAGAGTGTGACTCCAGGTTTATCAGAGAGTCACTTGCTTGTTATCATCACTCAAGTGTTATGTAGTCCAACACGAGTTGCTTGTTATCATTCGAGTGACAACTTGCTCACTCGAGTGAGCTTTCTTAATAACTTGCAAAGCCATTGTGAGTTACCTACAAAAACACCGCAAGTTAATGTTTTGAACTTGAGTACCCATTGAGAACTTGAGTTTTCCTCCAGCTTTGCATAACACAAAAAATTTCAGGAGGAAACTCTCATTGCAAAACTTCTAAGACTCGAGTGCATTTTACATTAGAACTCGAGTGCTCCTCCAGAGCTCGAGTGCATCAGTATGAAGTTTCTTTCTGCAATATTCACAACTCGAGTACCAACAGATAAACTCAAGTGGGGAATTACAACTTCAATAAATATTACGAGTGACTTGCTGAAGTACTGAGAGTTGACACCATTACTCTAGTGAAAATTTACTTACTCGAGTGAGCCTTGTTCAAAACTTGTAGAACTATCATGAGTGGCTTGCACAAAGGCTGAAAGTGGTTGGTTATCTCTCGAGTGAACTTATACTCACTCGAGTGAGTTCTTTCTGAAATTTGCTGAGTTATCGCGAGTGATTTCTGAAACACCTATGAGTGAGTTACTTCACTTGAGTGATCAGTTTCTCATTCGAGTGACTATTCTTCATAACCTTTAGAGGACTTATGAGTGATTCTTTGAAATCTTGCAAGTGAGCTATGTCACTCGAGTAGCCACTAATTCACTCGAGTGGCCTCTTATCTTAACTTTCAAAAAATATGTGAGTGACTTATAGAAATCTTGCAAGTGAGAAATGATCATTCAAGTGACAACTGATTAACTCGAGTAGAGAGTTATAACTTTTAGAAATGAGTGACTTTGTGAGATTTTTGCAAGTGATCTTTGTCACAATTATCATTCATTGCACCGAGACATTACTTCCAATTCATCTGCAAATCTATAAATACAGAGATCTTTGAATATAACTCCAAATTTGGAAAATGGTTTATCATAAAAAAGCTCTCGTTATTTATATTTCAATAAAAAAAGAATCAGCCCTAAACTGATCATATTTTGCAAGTTATGATCCAAAGAGTGTAGATAGATGTATATATTTTTGAGTATCAACTTTCAGAAGCCATACTGCTTTGAATATAACTCTAAATTTGACATATTATATGTACATGGAAACATATTTAAGTCTAGTTTCATATGAAACTATTTTCAACTCAATTGGACTTGTAGTTTGAGAGATATATCCAAAATACTGAATCTATTCTGGAAATGGATGGTGATTTAAAGGTCAACTTCCAAAATTCATATCTCCTTCATCTGAGCTCCTTTTAGCTTAATCTTGATGTCAAAATGATGCATTCGAAGTCTAGTTTCATATGTCATTGGTTTCATCTCAATCGGAGTTCTGTTTTGGGAGATATTTTTGAATTACTGAACCTCATCTATGTTGAACAAAGAACAGAGCTGAACAGAGTAGCTGAAAACTGACATTCCACTTGAGTGACTGATGTTCCATTCGAGCAAATCATTAAAAATTCACTTCACTTGAGTGAAAATGAGATATCACTCAAGTGAAGAAGTGTCACTCGAGTGATGTTGAAATTCCACTCGAGTGAACATCCAAAAACCTCCAGATTGAGTATTTTACCTTCGAATTGATCCATTCGAACTTCTATTTGATCATCAAGACTTCCAATATCAAATCTATAAACTTGAATATTAATATTCTCATTATATTTTACAAGTTCTTCTTTCTTTAATATCTTTCTTCTTGATTTTTTTCTTGATCATTCTTCATAACCCAACTCAACTAGATAACTTATTTGTTTTCTTGAATATCTTCAATCTTTTTCTTCTTCTTTCTCTTGATCAATCCAACTCAATATCTTCTTTCTTAATCTTCTTCTTGATCATTCTCCATAATTCAACATGATATCTTCTAGTCTACATTAAATATAGCAGTTAGTCAATATAGAAGATAAATATATTATACAAACTTTTTGCTCTTAATATTTGGCATCTAGATTTGACATCATCAAAACTAATCATATCTAACATTCTCCCTATTTTTTATGATGGAAAATACTTTTAGAAAAATATGTATGAGTATGAAAATATATCAGATGATCAAAACTAATCATATCTAACATTTTCCCCTCTTTTTGATGATGAAAAATCCTTTAAGAAAAATATGTATAAGTATGAAAAAAATGATACATGAATAATTGGGAAGTGTTTGAAAGAAAACTGAGTTTTAGAGAGGTTCAAAGAGCAGCAGAAGGAAGACGATGATGATTTAAAATAAAATGAAAAGTCACGGTGAGAGTAGCTGATATAATCATTGATTCTACCATTCACTCGAGTGATAGCGACAATTTACTCGAGTGAAGTCCACTTTTACTCCAAGTTACGTACCTCACTCGAGTGCTTGACTATGAGTACTCGAGTTACTTACCTGCTACATCATTATCACTCGAGTGATCACTTGTGATCACAGTGCCTTTGTCAGTTCACCCGAGTGAACTTTTATCCATTACATGAGTGTTTTCCTCTCTTTTTACCTTTGTTATTCAAAGAGAGAATAGAGCATTGTGCAAAACAAATTTTCTCATACCTTGATGCTTAAGTTAGTACAATAACCATCAAAACATGAATATATACAAAATATTATAAGTAAAAAGATATTCTTTCAACTTATTGGGATTAACCATTCCCAATTGATCTTTCGCAAGGAGTTGTGAATGTATCTGCTACTTGAAGATGAATCAGAATGAATATCACTTTGCCATCTTTTTTTTAATATGATTCCCTGATTAAGTGATGCCACAGTCTCCTTCATTTGCTTGATCTACTCGCATTTCTTTAATAGCACTCTTTAGATACTTTGGTACCTTAACTCCTTTTGGTTCCATAGAACAACTCAATTCTTATACAGTTAAATCATATGATGTTTGAGCAAAGAGTATCATAAACCTATAAAGATCAAAATATAATTTTACCCAATAAATTCAAATTATTAAATCAAAAAGATAACGAACAAGTGATAATGTTCAATGATGAATGACAATTTGTAAATACATTAAAATTTTGAATGCGTTAAAACTTATTTAAAAAGTTTGTTAAATATCAATCATCATGCAAAAAACATTAGAAGTCAATACATGTTTATATATATCAAAAAGCTTCAATTTTGGAGAACATGTCAAATATTAACATGTTGGAAAATTTTCATGAGAGCAAGAGTCATAAAAGAAAAGTATTAGCCAACCAGGCTTAGCATAATAAGAATGAATAAGCATAATGACTTGGCTATAAAACAATAGATAATCTTGTCTCGCAGAGTTGTGTCATGAGATATATGAGTATCCAAGGTAAGAATTTGAATACAAGACTCTAGTTACTCAGAAATGGATGAAAACAAATGTTAATGTATTTGAGTAACAAAATGAGTACGATGATTTATAGACGATGAAGTACATAATCATTAGTCCAAATGACTAGAGTTCTTAAATATTAATAAGACATTCTACTATGCATTAATGGTCTTTTATAATAAGGTTCTATACATCAACTACAAGATTTTCATATATTGAATTCTTTTCTGGGGAATATACGTGAAATTCATATTGATATTTGACTAGTTAAACATCAGGTCTAACTCGTTAGAAAATAAAGATTGAGAAGTTCAAGCTGTAACAAGTTTATGATCAAGAAATAATATGTGAATGATGAGAAAGAACTTTAGTGGACGGATTTGAAGCATTTCTGATATTTTAGTACAAATATATTAACTTTCAATTTTAAAACCGATTTGAATGCAAACAAAATATAAATAATTTTCAAACCATGTGTATGCACCTTTATAAACATGATGGATTGAAATCTAAGCAAATTCTTGAAATGTGCATTTCAAATTCAAATACATAAAAAAATCATACACAACTTCATTTTCAGTCCATTTAGCAATTTGAAACATTTTGAAAACTATAAATGATTGATTTCCAATTACATGCAATAATGAGCAAGTATTAACTACTTAAATTTAGGAAGAACAAGTGCAACGATTGAATTCTGAAAACTGATATAATTTGGTGACTCTTAAGTTTCCACTCGAGTGGCTAAGGTGTTACTTGAGTGATGCCTCTTCACTCAGGTGAATCATTTGCCACTCGAGTGCAGGTTCAAATATAAGGTTAGCCCACTCAAGTGTGTAATTTAAATACTCGATACCCTTTGAAAGTTAACTCTGTGGTTTACTCGAGTAATATTACCTTCACTCGAGTAGCGTCTCCTCATTATTTTTTGACTTCATATGCTTGTTGTTTTTCTTCAGCACTTAAGTGCTTAAGTGCCTCACTCGAGTTAGATTTTCTTCACTTGAGTACTTTGTGGTTTCATGAATGTAATAAGTTCACTTCTTTCTCCCAGTACTCGAGTTAACTGTTTGTCACTTGAGTGACTATACCTCACTTTAATAGTCACTTGAGTTCCTCTACGAGTCATTCTTCCTTTTTTAACTTTTGTTTCTTGACATGATAACAGGGGATCCGTAATTCCTCTTATGCTTGTAGTAGCTTGCTTGGTCTAGATGGATTAGTGTATATGTCTCCTTTTCCATGTTCACCATCAACATCAAGCGTAGCTTGTTTAACTTCTTCAAGACTTGAATTATTTCTTTATGTAGTTGCACTTTAAGAAGTTTTTTTTCTCATCATACAAAATCATATAAATCTTTTTTGTTGTTGGTATCCAAACTTACTTGAATCCATTCATTGTTAGCTTATAGGAATCAAAATAAAACTTTTATGCTCTAAGAATATAATCAAATCAAAACAATTGAGCCCAATGGGTCAATTGATGGCTTTATGCATAAAAGAGACATTTTTGAAATATGCATAAAGAAATAAGCTATTGAACATTGCAATCCCTTTGAATATAAATTTACAAAATTAGTTTTTCTAAGAGATGTGAAAATCACATTTCCAAGATAGTTTGTAATGTTCATTCCTAAGGTAACAAGATATAAACCTCAATAAATACTAAAGATAATAGTGTAAGAAGTTTTACCATTGTATACATTTACTTTAGATGCTTGGAGGATTGCCTTTGCATACCTACAATATCTTTCTGTAATGTTGATACTTTGAATCCTTTGCTTTAGGTGCTGGCAATCTTCTCTCAAAATATATAGACTATAGGAGTCTTTTACTTTGTACATGAGAGATCCTCCTTGTCTTGTTCTCCTCAAGATAGTTGAATGGTACTCTATGATAGTCCATTCTTGAGATAAAATGTGCTTCTTTTCTCCATTGCTTCTCTTTATGATTAGACTCAGCAGTTATAGCAATAGGTTCTCCTAGAGTTCTCCTTTTTTATGTGAATCTACTTTCAGGTATATTAGGAACTATTGGAATCTTCTTTATTTTCTTTGTACCCTTGTGTCCATTCATTCTAGAATCAATCTGCATACATGAAACACCATATGTATATTTTGGTACCTACTTTGCTTTGGGTCTTTGATTGTTAGCATTTGAACTCACTTGCCTTTTAAAAACCCAAACAAATTTATTCCTCACATTAGAAATTCTTCTAATATAGCATGTGTGAGAAATATGACCCATTTTACCACAATAATTACAGATAACATGATGATATATATTATATAAGGTCTTATGCAAGTATTGGGTTGTTTGAGGAAAGACTTTCTCAAATGTTTAGTTTTCCTAAGTTCCTTATTCATACATAAATTTCCAATATATTTGAAAACAGTTTTGTTTTTCTCAATAGAATCAACAATTGGTTAAAAAATAATTTTATGCAAACTTTCAAAATCATTTTTCTTAAATGCATAAAGAAAATTAGAACTTTTTACCATAAGTGCATCCTGAGTTCTTGACAATGATTCATCACATTCATCCATGATGAACTCTTGTTAGGAGTCCTCTTCCTCTTTTTTTTTGTGTTGAATAACTCAAGGAAGCGTTATGTGACTTCTTCTTTAATCTCAACTCCCATCTGTTCACTAATTGTAGATATATAGCTTATAGTTTCTGATGAATTGCCAACACTTTCAACTTCAACATAATTGTTAAAAGCATAAATAGAGTCAAGAGTATCCCATATATCTTTAGCACTAGAGCAAAATTTGATTTTCTCAAAATCATTATCAGTTAATGCACTATATAGGATTTTCATTGCTCTAATATTCAAACAAAACATTTTCTTTTCTTTTTCAGTCCAATCTCTTCTCGGTTTGAAATCAAAACCATTTATAACAACATTCAACATATCAAAATCAGATGCTTTAATAAAATTAGTCATTCTAGCTTTCCAAAACCAAAAATCAATATCTTTTAAAATAGGTGGAATTGTATAGTCGAAACCTTTTGAAAGTGAGTAATACCCAAAATCAGTCATTGATCACTCTTAAGATGGTTAAGTCCTTTAAACAAGAGTCCAGCTCTGATGCTAAATGTTAGATTCAGCTGATACCCAATAGGGGTGAATTGGGTGTAAGATAAAAATTTAAAAATCTTTTCGCATTTTAATGACAACAATAAGTATGAGAATAATAAGGTATAAATCAATAGCTAGTAATTGAAATAATGTATGCTAGATAAAAGCTTATAGAAGAAAAGATGCAAATAGTGATTTATCTTGATTCAGTCCAATCCACAATGACCTATGTCCAGTCCCCTGACTCCTCCTGAGATTTCCAATCCACTATCTTCTTTTTTAACCAGGTACAAGAAAAGCCTCTATAATCCCACAAGTTTAGCCAGGCACTTGTGAATCCGTTTACAAATCTCTCATCGGGAAGGATTACAATCAATCATCTTATTGGGAAGAATACAACCCTTATGATGAAGAATTACAATCAATCTTCTCTCTCAGAAGTGAATAAGATGAAAACCAAAATATATTACAAATAATCTCACTCTTTATGGTAAATTATATGATCATTGAGAAAACAGAGAGCAAATGAGATGAACGTCAAAATATTGGCATTTTGACAGCGTATGTGCAAGCTCTTCTCTTTGACTATGAATGCTTTTCAATTTATAATTGATATAGCTCAGATGACTATTGGAGATGTTGAAGTATCCATTAGGCATGATGGTCTTCCCGTTGTGATTTTGTTGCTTTATAGAAATATGATTGTTGGAGATTCTGACACAAATTGCTTGTTGGTTGTTGAGCTTTAATCCAAGTTCAATCACCCATAATCCTCATGTAAACTTGATTAGTGATGTTTAGGAATGATTAGAAGCAACATAATCAAGGTTCAAATGAGTTTACAAGATCATGGAGAAATCCAAGACGGTGATTTTCAAAAGATGTTGAACCTGCACTTGAGTGTGATTCATAATCACTTGAGTGAATACTCATCACTCAAGTGTTATGCAGTCCAACTCGAGTATTTTGAGTTCTGGTAGAGTGTCACTCCAGGTTTATCAGAAAGTCACTTGTTGAATCCTTGCGAGTTGCTTGTTATCATTCGAGTGACAACTTGCTCACTTGAGTGAGCTTTGTTAATAACTTGCAAAGCCATTGGATTTACCTGCAAAAACACCACAAGTTAATGTCCTGAACTCAAGTGCTCATTGAGAACTTGAGTTCTCCTTCAAGTTTGCATAACATAAAAACTCTTGGGCAGAAACTCTTAGTGTAAAACTTTTAGGACTTGAATGCATTTTACATTAGGACTCAAGTGCTCCTCCAGAACTTGAGTGCATCAGTATGAATTTTTTCCTACAATGTTCATAACTCGAGTGTTAATAGATAAACTCGAGTGGAGAGTTGCAAGTTTCATAAATATTGCGAGTAACTTGCTGAAATACTGAGAGTTGACATCATTACTCAAGTGACAATTTACTCCATCAAGTGAGCTTTGTTTATAAATTGTAGAGCTATCGTGAGTGATTTAAACAAAGGTTGAAAGTAGTTGGTTATCACTCGAGTGAACTCATACTTACTCGAGTGAGTTCTTTCTAAAATTTGCTGAGTTATCGCGAGTGATTTCTGAAACACCTGTAAGTGAGTTACTTCACTCGAGTGGTCACTTTCTCACTCGAGTGACTGTTCTTCATAACCTTCAGAGAACCATCGACTGACTCTTTAACATCTTGCAAGTGAGCTCTGTTACTCGAGTGGCCTCTTATCTTAACTTTCAAAAAATCCTCGAGTGACTTACAAAAACCTTGCAAGTGAGGAAGGATCATTCAAGTGACAACTGATTAACTCGAGTGGAAAGTTATAACTTTTAGAAATGAGTGACTTTGTAAGATTTTTGCAAGTGATCTTTGTCATAATTATCATTCACTGCACTGAGACATTACTTCCAATCCATCTGCAAATCTATAAATACAAAGGTCTTTGAATATAACTCCAAATTTGGTAAATTATTTATCATCAAAAAGCTCTTGTCATTTATATTTGAATCCAAAAAGAATCAGCTTGAAACTGATTGTATTTTGCAAGTTATGATCAAAACAGTGTAGATAGTGTATGTATTTTCGAGCATCAAATTTCAAAACCCATACCACTTTGAATATAACTCCAAATTTGACATATTATATATACATGGAAATATATTTAAGTCTAGTTTCATATGACACTAGTTTCAGCTCAATTGGACTTGTAGTTTGGGAGATATATCCAAAATACCGAACATTTTTTGGAAAGTGTCAGTGATTTGAAAGTCAACTTCCAAAATTTATATCTCCTTCATTTGAGCTCCTTTAAGCTTTATTTAGTGTGAAAATTATGCATTGGAAGTCTAGTTTCATATGCCACTAGTTTTATCTCAATCGGAGTTGTATTTTAGGAGATATTGTCGAATTACTAAACCTCGTCTATACTGAACGAAGAATAGAGCTAAATAGAGTAGCTAAAAACTGACATTCCACTCGAGTGACTGATGTTCCACTCGAGCAAATCATTAAAAATTCACTTCACTTGAGTGAAAATGAGATATCACTTAAGTAAAGAAGTGTCACTTAAGTGATATTGAAATTTCACTCAAGTGAACATCCAAAAACCTCCAGATTGAGTATTTTAACTCCGGATTGATCCATTCGAACTTCTATTTAATCATCCAAACTTCCAATATCGAATTTATAAACTTGAATATTGATATTCTCATTATATTTTACAAATTCTTCTTTTTTCAATCTCTTTCTTCTTGATTTTCTTCTTGATCATTCTTCATAACCCAACTCAACTAGATAACTTATTTGTTTTCTTGAATATCTTCAATCTTTTTCTTCTTCTTCCTCTTGATCAATCGAACTCAATATCTTTTTTCTTAATCTTTTTCTTGATCATTCTCCATAATTCAACATGATATCTTCTAGTCTACATTAAATATAGCAGTTAGTCAATATAGGAGATAAATATATTATACAAACTTTTTGCTCTTAATATTTGGTATCTAGATTTGACATCATCAAAACTAATCATATCTAACAGTGATGACGTTGAAGGGTGGAAAATATGAGAGAGAGAGAGACAAAAGAAGAAAGCAACTGTTAGAGGAAGGGGATGAAAAATCGCCAAATTGCACATCAGCTACAATTTTTATTAAGTGGGGGTATTTTAATATTTTCATATTGTAATAAATGGAAGTTAGTTGATTTTAACAATTTTGCTCCAATTTTAAAATTTTATGGTTATTTTTACTCCAATAAATAGTTTATGATTATTGTTGCACTTTTGATAAAGTTGAAGATTATTTTAGCACCTTTACCCTTTATAAATTAAGTTTTTTTATTCTATCTCTATTGCAATTATGAATTGTGATATCACATTTTAACCGTTCAAATTATTTATATATGTTTGGAATACTAATTTTATAAAATATTGAATGTGAACCATCCATTTTTTTAATATAATGATAAAGATGAGATTTTGAGAGTAAAATGAGAGAACTTAAACCCAACCGCTTCTCTCCTTTTCCCCTTCCATCCACTGTCTTCTTTTCTTTAAACTATGCTGTTTTGGGTGAATGTGAGGATGGTGAACACATTACTTTAATAAAAAAATTTAGTAGTTTAACATATTTTTTAGTAACATCTAATATCTTACATTAATTTTTAGTGCACTTAGCATCTTGAAAATATTTTTTCAATAGCACCTAGTGTAAAATCTTTTCCTTAAAACAATAATTAACCAGGGGTTTAATAAAATCATTTTCCAAGACATTTTCATACACCTAGTTGGGCTTTAGACTTCATAAGGTTCAAAATAACTATTTACTATCAAGTCCAAACTCTTTAACTGAATAATATCTAATCATATATTAAAAAATCTATATTAGACCAAATTGTAGATCTACAAGTTCAAAACACGTTATAAGGCATCTAAACCATTTAACATCATCAAGAGTAATTAAAAATATATAATTAATGTATCATATCTCTAAAATAGGTTAGAGTATGCAAGATGAGCTCTAACGTGACAATATACAATAATCCAACATATATTAAAAAGATTAAAGCATTACTTTTAACAGAAGTAGCTTAAACTTCTGGAGTCTTCCCTGATAAACCAATACTACAACTATCACTTAGAAAAATGTAAAATCAACGGGGTGAGATAAAAACCTCAGTAACCAGCAATTCATCTTATCGAGCATATGAGTAAATATATATGAGTGCTAAGTGGGACAATTATAAAAGCATATCATTATTAAAATATCACTTGTCCATATGTATATATACATAATAATTCACAATATCATAATCTCATTCTCATATTTATCACATAAGTGTATAAGAATCAATACACAAGAATTTATTTTTTGTTCTCCCTTATTTCCTCTTCGTCTTATTTTTTTTATTGAACCTATAGGCTAGTACTCACCCATATGATTGGTAGCTTAACTCAACAAACTCATCGATCAAGTGATATGGATATGCCAAAGTCCACAGAGCACAAGACTAGACCATGAGGCTCCCCCTCTAAATATATTAGTAGAGTGTCAAGGCCTTCGTAAATACAAATGAGCTAAATGACTAACCAGTGTACATCTGAAAGTTTACCACTTTATTTCCTCTTTTTGTATAAGAATTCACCCACTTATTTCCTCTTTGAGTAACCTCCTATCAAATCCACATCCACCATCCCCTCTCACATCAATATTGTGTTATTGTAACATGTCATTATCAATTCACAATTATCAAAATGATCTTTCTAATCTCATAAATAAATACCAATAATATAATATAATATCACTATTCATTTTCTCAATAAAAATAATGTTGTGGAAAGTACTTTCAATGTAGAAATTTCAATAAGAATATGTATAACTAAGATGGTATAATCTGTAAACACACAACAATTATGTATACTATACAAAAAAACTCACAAGACTGCTGAAAATGATAATGAACTTTGATAAAATCTGAGCCTAACGTACGTTGTCTCCTTAAGACAATTTGTTCCCTCTATATGGATGCCCAAGGTTCTCGAACAATTGTCTCCCAGGATAGAACGAATTGTATCTTCAGAATGATGGCATTATCAGTCAGAAGCCCAAACGAAAACAACGAGACTGCTTTTAGAATCGCACATAATATGAGATTATTGCAGAATGCACTATGCAATATATGAGAAAGGAGTTTTTTAAGATTGATATATATTTTTTCTGTTACTAGCACGTCCTATTTATAGATGACGGAAATTTATCAGATGGACTCGACTCTTGCTGGCGAATTGGTGCGTCGTGCAAATAGACATACCAGAACGGAGCGAACAGAAGCGAACGGTGACTCTGCTGGTGAACTGGTGCATCGTACGAACAGACACACCATAACGGATGCACTGGTTTGGTCACAGTGTTTTGCTACAACCGTTGTTTGGAGAATCACAGAGGGGTAAAAAAGGAATTAAACAAAAGTTCAGGGATTATTCAGACAAACTAAAAAAATAATTTTTTTAATCTCACACACGTGCGGACCGAGACCAACCAACCGAGTCGGACGGACAGCGGCGGCGGCGGCGTGCATGTTTGGTGGACCAAGGCCCACCTATGTCCTCACTCCTCCACAAAAATGGATTGGCCCAAGGGCCCATTTTAGAGGTATGAAGTTGAGTCTTATATACACTCTTACTTCTCTTGATTTGTCCAATGTGGAACTTTTATCCACACACCATTTTCTTCTTCCTTTTCCTTCTTCTCTTCCAACCTACTTCTTATTCATAACCTATTGAATTTAGACCCAAATTTCCAACAAATAAGTCCTACAAGACAATTTCATTAACCACATAGTTTCAAAGTTCACATCACATATCATTAACCAAATTTATAATTCTATATAGTTAAAAATCACTCATAAACATCATACAAGCATGCACAATAAGAGGAAAGTCATTACCTCTTGCTAAAGCAAATTATAACCACAAGGCTCCTAATTCAAAAGCTCAAATACACATCAAAAATCAATCTACAACAATCAATTTATTATACATTTATAAAATTAACTTACTTAACTTAATTCTATAATTTTTAATTTTAATTAATTACTCCCAAAAAATTCCAATTTTACACTAAAATTCCAATTATTAATTCAAATATTTTTATTAACTCAAGTAACCTATTTAAGTAATTGATTATTATAAATTTTATTCCCTTTCATAAAATCCCCAAATTTTAAGTTTAGGACATAAATTAGTTAAATTATAAATCTTCATCTCAAAAAAATATAAATCAATTAAAACTTCAAGAATACCTCCAATAATCCAAATAAACCATTTATCCCAAATTTAATTGGTTAAAAAGTCCAATATAGAATTATTTATAGACTTGTTATATAGAAAATTCATTATAAAATCTTATACCAACTAAATAAAAAAATAAACTGATTAAAATTAATTATTAATCATCTTCTACATTTCTATATTCATATATTGACAAAACTCAAATTTGCTCAAAATCCTAATCCCAAAATATTCTCTAATCAACACGAAATTACTATCATAAAAAAGAGAAAATTATTTAAAACGTTTTTCATGAAGAAAGTTTTATAATTAGAAGTGATTTTGAGTACCTTATTGATCCCCAAAGATATGAAAATACTCCTACTAGAACCTTGCTACATACCTTCCTGCACCACACTTCACTCAAATATCTTGCATAATAAAGTGAGTATGCACCTAACTTTAATAATTTTTTTAAAATAATTATTTCCTAATTATATTTATATCCTATAAATAAAAATCAGGATATTACACTAAACACTTAAAAGTATTTTTCCACCTGTATCCAAAAGTAATTTTTTAGCACCCTAAAATATTTTTTAGTAGAGCTCAATAGTCAAAATCTATAACCTAACGGAAAAATACATCTAGGTGCTAGGGAGCTAATGGAAAAATATTTCTAATTGTTGAATGCTAAATAGTGGGTGCTACCAGAAAAATATTTTAATGTGCTAAGTGTAATAAAAATTAATTTAGGGTACTAGATGTTAGTAGAAAAATATTTCTGGGTCGTATTTTTTTTTTAATAAAAAAGTGTCCCCCCCCCCTAATTCACCTAAAACTGTAGAGTTTTGGAAAAAAGAAGGTAGCGGATGGGAGGAGAAAAGGGAGAGAAGTCAGGTCCCCCTCACTACCTTAAACAAGCTCAATCAATAACTTGTTAGTAATTTTTTATATATTCAATATTGTCAAAGAAGGCTTTTGAATTTTTTCTTGACCTTTAAACTCCTGTGTCACTCTTTATGATATCTTTTCTCTCTTTAGTTATTGTTCATATAGAAAGCTGCTTCAAAGTGCTATACCCACATTAGAAATACGAAGGAAGTATAATCTTAATGTTTCTATGGAATGTCTATTTGGATGCAATCATGAAGAAACCCTCGATCAGCTATTCATTACTTGTCCATATACCAAATAAATATGGTATGGTTGTTTCTTAATTCATTTCAACGGAGCTTCGTTTTTGAACTTCAAGGTATGGCTCAAATATATTGTAAATATTCTATTTTGTCTAGGCCTAACTAAAAAATAAAAAAAATGGAAAAAGAAAAATCATCCTTAATCCTGACACATCAAAATTAATAAGCAAATGACATTGATGGTGATTAAATTGTAATTAATAGTGATTGTCTTGAACTTAGAGTTTTGTAGTAAATGAAAACAAATTTCAAAATAATCTATCTCATGATGGTATTTGATATTCAGATTAGGAAATCTAGTGTGAAGTCATTGTGGAGGAAAAAATAGAAATTAAAAAATACAAAAAATATCTCTCATTCATGTTAATAGGTTTAAATTAGGAAATTGCATGTAGGGAAAATATAAAAAAAATTAAAATTAAAATTAAAACCAAAATTAAAAAAAAATATCTCTCATTTATGTTGATATGTTTAAATTAGGAAATTACTTGGGGGGAAAATAATAAAAAAATTAAAAATAAAAATTGAAAAAAAAATCTCTCATTGATGGTGATTAGGTCAAATTAGGAAATTTTATTAATAGAAAAAAAAATATGAAAATAAAAAAAATCCCTCATTAATGGTGATTGGGTCAAATTAAGTAGTTTTATTAACATAAAATACAAAAAAAATGAAAATTCAAAAAAGAAGGAGCATTTATGAAAAAAAAAACCCTACTTTAAAACTATAAATAGGGGAGTAAGGGTTGAAGTAAGACACAAAAGAAAGGAGGAGAGCAAAGACACAAGAAAATAGAGAGAGAAAAGAGGTAAAGAATAAGGGTAAATTATTGATTGTGTTCATCTTTTTCATCCCTAAGGAAAGCCTAAGCTTTTATGGTTGGTACCACATATGTGATGCCTTAATACCAATGGCTAGAGGGTGAATCCAATATGAAATTTGGATTAATCTGTTTTCTTATTATTCTTCATTTTCTCTCTCTTCTATTTTTATTGTTTCATTTCTATACACAATGCTCTTATAATTGTTGTCACCTTTGTGAGTTATAACATTATTTCTAGAGGGTGCAATCCGATATGATTTTGATTATTTTATATTATTTTTCTTTTCCTTTTTTTCCCTCCTTATATTTTTCCTCTCTATTCTTTTTTTTCATTATTTTTTATTTAATCTTTTTAATCTCATATGATTGTACCACTCATTCCTCTTTCTTTTTATTTATTTCACTCTACCATCCCACCAACATTTATTCTACTCTCTTCTTGTGAGGATATGCCCAACGATGTTTGTGTGTTGCTTGGACCACGAATAAGGTACGCGTCCTTCCTTCATTAACTTGACATATGATGGTTTGCTTGCACCACTTATTTTCACTGTTTTGATATGTATTACCCTTTTTTTTTTTCATCTCTCCCTCTAACATAAAAAGGAAAAAGAAAAACAATTGTGACCCATTTTAATAAATGAAAATAATAAATAAGAAAAATTCTCTTTTTATCAAAATAAATGAAATTGATTTTAAAAAGGATTTTTACCGTGTGAGGTTTTTAGAGCCTCCTCAGGCAAAAATCGATTATTCTTTCGTGTGAGATTAAGAGAATCTTTTCAGGAAGTTTAGTCTAAGAGTCTTCCAAAAACCTTTCTTTTATTCAATAAAAAATAGAAGAGTTTTTTTCATAAAATAAAAAATATCAAACAAATAAAAACTATTTTTCTCAAATAAATTAAACAAACATTTTCCTTAAAAAAATATAAACAAAGTGACACACATTTTTACCCCGAACTACATGGGCTTTGATCCCTCTAAATAGTACGTAGGCCTTATGATCTCTTATTAGGGTAATCATTCTTATGAATGGGTGTTGTGAGGTGTTTAATACCTTCTCCATACACAATTGACTCCCAAACCCTATCTAATTTACCTCTTTCAAAAAAAGTTTTTAAAATTATCTTTTTTTAAAATTTTAATAACGGCTTTATATTTTTCAAATTTCAGGCACTACAGATGCCTTTAGACAATTTCACAAGAATGGAGAGTTCTCTCTCACGAGCAGAATAATCATTCTCATCAATATGACATAGATAAAGCGCGACTAGGCTTTGCATTACGGACAAGTTGTCCAGCCTTCACTTGTCATCAAAGAAATATTAGCAATGGTATCATTCACTTCTTTTTATCTTAAAGTGATCAAGGGTTAAATGCCATTTTTTTTTTAGAAGTAGTGGCTTAGGAGTAATTTTACTTCGAAAGTTTTAAATGTGGCAATTTTACTCTGATCATTATCCTAATTAAGTTTGACCGTTAGTTGACCAAATTGAAGATAAATTTACTCCTAAGTGAAAACTTTTAAGACAAATTTGTTCATAAGTTGAAATTTCCAGATAGAGCTGGGAAAACAGGACAAGCTCGTCGAGCCAGCCAATTTAGGTCCTAAATTTGTAATGGTCAGGCTTAAGATTTTTACCTAAAAAATGAAAGCCGTTCTAAAAAGGTAGGCCCTGTAAGGCCGATGGCCTAAAATTATTTATATGATAATAATATTATTGATTTTTTATATTTTGTTAATGATATTGCAAATATTTAGTTGTTATTATATTTTTAAAGTTAAATTTCATAAGAATATCTTATATTAAGAATCCTAAAAATTAAAAACTTAAAAAAATGTTTCTTATTTCATTAGCATGCTTACCAATTTTGTATTTTTTTAAACTTGTTTTCTAGTTATTGTTTTGTTTTTATCTTGTGTTGTTTGTTTTGTTCACTACTTACATTTTTCAATACATATTTATAAGAAGTATTTTTAATTTTGTTAAGTCTTCTCATTAATTATTTATAATTGTGTTATGTGGACAATAGTTTACATTTGATTATGATTTAGTTACTGTGTTTGTTTATTGCATAATGCATACTATTTACACTCTAATTTGTTAATGATATTGTATAATGCTCATGGGCCAGGCTTCGAAAAATGATTATTTTTCTTTAACCCGGCCCTTTTAAGCCCTAGCCCGTGAAGGGCTAGCCCGGCCCTAACTTTACTTCCAGATTAATTTTGTCTTTCATATCATTTTTTTTAAAAGTATAAATTTGCTCTAAAAGTTTTCACTTTAGAGAAAATTTGCCCCTCAATTTAGTCAACTAACGGTCAAACTTAACTGGAATAACGGTCAGGGTGAAATTACCTCACATTTAAAACTTCCGGGGCAAAATTACCTTACATGAAACTTTCAGGGTAAAATTGTCCATGAGCCAATACCTTCATAACAAAAATGACATTTAACCCAATGATCAATATATTATGACTTAAAGGCTATCTCTATGCCTAAAGGTTTACATAAAGGAGAATTCAATGCCAAAGCCTGGATCATCATTCTTCATAAATTGCAAGGAAGAAAGGGTAACAAGGGATGTCATGTTCGAATATGTTTTGAGGGCTCAATCATACATCAATTTAGTTGGAGGGAAATTGACTCAACAGACTCCCTTTTTATTATTATTATTAATGCTTCAGATCTTCCATTCTTTGTGTTCAAAGATACATTACACAACTATTCTTGAACTAGAGATCAGTGTGGATCTAGTGCATAAACAGACCATTCATCTTCCTACCTCACATTCAAGCATATCATATTAATATAGTAATACAGGATATTCAAAATCTTCTTTGGATTTTCTCTTTTATTATCTGCTCCATTTCTTTTAGTTTCTTAGAAAGTCTCAATTTGTTGCATTTCAGTTCTATTTCTTTTATGCTCTGTAAAACTCATAATATTGTTCATATCGTTTTGTCATTTTTTAAAAAAAAAGAACAAATATAGAGTATTTATCAAAATCAAAATATCTTCATAAATTTTTACCAAAAACTGTGTATTACTAATCAAAATATTAAAATGTGTGTGTGTGTTACTATATCTTAATTATAAGTTATGATGATTATATATATAGATATATTTATATTGCGTGTATTTGTTTTTATATTTGAATTTTTAAAGTTTAAATTAAATATCAACCTAAATACAAAGAAGAGAGGCCCCGACAGAAATTGGATATGCACTATTCAAGTACTCATTGCTCGTTTGAAATAGCCAGTAAATACGAGAGAAAGTGTTTTTTATTTTTACTTATACTTATAAACGTTGATAAACCCATCCAAACAAGGCATCATTCTATGACTCTCCGAAATATCCCTTGATCCAAAGGCTCAGAAACCGAAACCCCAACCCCCCCCCCCCCCCCCCCCAAAAAAAAAAGGGGGGGGAAAACGGACGAAGGCTCAAAACGTCTTCATTGACGCTTCAGCTGCATCAGTTTCTGCTCTCTTTCATCAAGTTCCGGCTTCACACTCTCTTCAGCTTCAGGCTTCAATTTGATTCATTCGGTGAAGTGAAGAAGCATTGAAGCATTGCAGATACTCCTCTTTCAATCTGATCCACCCCGATATGCTTTCTTCTGCTCCTGCAAGGTACTCCTTCTCCAAATTTCCTCTCTCTGCTACTTGTACCTTCTTTCTCTCTTTCCCTTCTTCCCTCACTCTCAAATGTCATCTTCATTCCCATTCCCCAAGTCCCAACAGCATAAAAAACGCTGTTGCTTCACTCAATCGCTTGCTAAACAAACGTCCCCCGCCATCTAGACGCCACATTACTAAGATTTTAGGGTCTATAGTGAAGATGAAACATTACTTATCTCACTTCTAGCACAAGCCGAGTTCAAGGTATTCATGCCTGATCTAGTTACCCTGAACATCTTGATCAATTGCTACTGCCACGTTGGTCAGATGGACTTTGCTTTCTCTATATTGGGGAAAATTTTCAAGATGGGATATCATCCAGATGTGGCAACTGTGAATACAGTAATAAAAGGATTGTGTTTCAATCAAAAGGTTGGCAAGGCTCTTGATTTCTATGATGAAATATTGGCTAAAGGTTTTAGGTTGAACGTAGTCACTTATGCCACACTAATAAACGGGCTGTGTAAAATGGGGAAAACAAGATCTGCCATTAAATTGTTGCAAAGGATGGGAAAAAAGTCAGTCAAGCCTGATGTCATTATCTACAGCAGTCATTGATGCTCTTTGTAAAGATGGACTTGTCAATGATGCGAGCAATTTGTATTTGGAAATGATTGGTGACGGGGTATCTCCAGATGTTACTTATAGTAGTCTAATCCATGGCTTCCACAGCATGGATCAGTGGAATGAAGAAAATCAAGTAATCAGTGAAATGATATCAAAAGGCATCCACCCAAATGTTTGTACCTTTAACATCCTAGTTGATGCCTTATGTAAAGATGGAAGGATGATAGAAGCTCAAGCTGTATTTGCTAAGATGCTTAAGAGTGGTCAGAAGCCTAATGTTGTGTTCTACACTTGTCTGATGAATGGCCATTGTTTGTCAAATAATATCATTGAGGCTAAGGAAGTTCTTAATAGGATGATAAAAAATGGTGTGGCACCTAACCTTTTTAGTTATAATATCTTGATCAGTGCGTACTTTAAGATGAAAATGGTGGATGAAGCCATGTATCTTTTTAAGGAATTGCATTCTAGAAATTTAGTTCCTAATGTTGTAATTTATAACTGTGTTATTGATGGCTTGCTCAAATCTCAAAGAATCTCATGCGCACAAGACATTATTTATGAGATGCGTGATAGGGGTCTTCACCCTGATATCATCACTTACAATATCTTGTTAGATGCATTCTGCAAAATGGGAGACATTGACAAAGCAACCGCATTATTTAGGCAAATTGTCAGTCAAGGATTTCAGCCTAACATGAAGACCTACACTATACTTATTGATGGTTTATGCAAAGGAGGTAGATTAAATGATGCGTGGGAAATTTTTCAGTATCTTTTAGCCAAAGATTATCAACTAAACGTCCATACATATACTTCTATGATTCATGGTTTTTGCAAAGAAGGTCTGCTTGATGAAGCAATCTCCCTGCTTTATAAAATGGAAGATAATGATTGTGTCCCAAATTATGTAACTTTCAATGCAGTTCTTCGTCGATTTCTTCTTGAAAAAAATGAGCATGCTAGGGTTGAGAAGCTTCTTCATGAAATGATTGCTAGAGGCTTGTTCAAGAAGTAAATCATGTGTGAGACACTAAAAGTGTACTACATATTAGAACCATGGTTAGTTTTCAGGAGTTTTAATTTAAATTTTGATCTTTGAAATACATTTGGCTGACCTACCTTTGGTTATGTAGATGCCTTAGAAGTTCAAAATTTCAAGGGATCTGGTTTCTTGATTACAGCATATCCGCATGCATTTTCATCCAGCACAAATGTGTATGTGCCATCTTCTTTAGTTCATGGGTCAACTCTTTCTCTTTCAAGAGTCTAGACCCAGTTGCAATTCGGCATCTCTCTCCCAGGTTCTGGTTCCATTCCATCTTTCCCTCACGAGGATGTGTGACTCCATCTGTGATTGAAATTGTCCAAGTGTGATCATTGTCTCTATGGGAAATTTGTTGTACCTTGGTTTTGTGGTAACTTTTGAGGTAGTTCTTCCTCAATTTCTTCTTGAAAAGAATGAGCATGCTTAGGCTTATTCATAAAATGAGATCTAGAGGCTTGTTCAAGAAGCAAAACATGGTGAGACTCTAAATAGTGTACCATATATTAGAACCATGGCTGGTTATGAGGATTTTTAATTCTACATTTTGATCTTGGATGTGCATTTGGCTGGCATTTGGTTTTAAGCATGCCTTAGAAGTTTGAAATTTCAGGTTGATCAGGTTTCCTGATTACAAGGTGAGAATTTCTTGTAATACAACGAAATAATGCAGATGAGGTAGGGGAATAATGTGTGTGTGTGTGGATGACATCAGCTCATGGTAGACTGACGAGAGATTTCAGTATTTAATTATTGGAGAGATTTTCTTCCAATTAATTCTAAATGCATATTGGTGCATGAAAAAGGTCTGCATATATTATCAGTTCTCCTGTCAAGAACAGTGTTTTACTTCGGTCAATAATGGGTAAATAGGACACTTGAATGTTCCTCTCTTATTATCTATTGCTTAAATTTGCCCAAATAAATAAGAAATGTAGCCAAATATATGATCATGCTTCTTATGCACTGCAATGTAGTTGAGGCAAAAATATCTGTAGAACTCCTCTGCTGACATATCAATGAAAACAATTACAACAACAACAAAGCCTTTATCCCACTAGGTGGGGTCGGCTACATTGATCGCACGACGTCATTGTGCTATGTCAAAAACCATAGATTTCGATGTATTATTAATTAGAAGGTTTCTCTCTATGACCTCATTAAGTGTTCGTTTCGGCCTTCTTCGACCTCGTCTAACAATTAAATACATTATTTTAATTTTATAGAGTAATTTACAAATTTCAAGTGTTTTGAATCAGAGGATATTAATTGTGTTTGTTTCTTTTTTTTTTTTTTTTTTTGGTGAAACTGTGTTTGCTTCCTTTATTTTTGTATTAGTTGAAAGGTATATTTTGATCTTACATGTAAGAACCCGATTCACTTTGACTCTTAATTTTATAATTTTTTCCCTCCAAGCTATTTATGTTTATTGCTTGTTGTAAAAGAAATTTTCATTAATGTGATAATTTCAATGTAAATGATTAAATGAGGTATTTTACCGGAATTTGTCCGGGGCTTGGATTCGACGATACGAAGATCAAAGTTTTTCCTCCTTACCCACTTTGTCCAGGTTCATCCAATTGGTATTTTTCCAATGGATTTTTCATTATCCCTTAGGATACTCTTTCTAATTATGGCCTTATGCTTAAATTTTTGGTAGCTCCGTGCCATCTTGTTCTCCATTTACTTTCTGGTATTTACAGAATCTAAGCTTGAGTTTGCGACCTTTCTCTCTTATCTCTTTTAGCTGTTTTGTGTGTGTTAATGTGTGTTGTTTTGGGTTTTACGCATGGTTATTAAAGCCGGATCGGCCGGTTCGGACCGGAAACCGGTCCAAAAATGATCAGAAACCGGAGTCACCCAGGTGAACCGGTAGTGAACCGTCCAACCCGGGTGACTCGGTAATGAACCGGTAGTAACCCGCCCGGTCTGACGAGTTGGGTGGGTTGCTTAATTTTTTTTTCCTCCCATACCTAATGAAAACGTCATTTCATATGGCTTTTTATTCATTATATGCAAACAAAAAGTAAAGGCAAACCATCATAATTTAAAAGTGGGACCATGCAACTGAAATGATTGAAACAATTAATTATTAAATAAAAGTCACAAAAGCCAAAACAAATCAATTAAACTTGAAAGCCCGTGAATGAGTGAAGTGTTGAAACTTGAAAAAGTGAAAAATGCTTAAGCTTCCCACGTACGCGAAATCGCTCTCTCGCGTGTGATCCGTCTTCTTCCTTCTTTTCATCACTGTTCAGTATTCTGCTTCATCTCTGTCCATGGCGTATTGACTCCAAGATTCACCGTATTGACTCCAAGATCCACCTAGGGAGTTGAATGATGTGGATGAAGATTATCGTGACGATGATTATTAGTTTAGTTACTTTAGTGATTGAAGGTGGAAATATTTTGTTATGATGTAGGTGGGAATATGTTCATCATATAGGTGAGAATATTTTGTTATCATATACCTATTTTTGATATTTTATTATGATAATATATTAATATTTTGTCATTAGTCATTACTGAATATAAATTCAAGTGTATGAATATATGCTTATTTTGTTAGTGAAGCAGTGATTCAATCTTCAATGTATTGAAAATTTAAAATTATTTCTCAATTTTTTATTTATTACCGGTTTAGTCCCGGGTTGACTCCGATCTGACCCACTGACCCTTGACCCAGTATCCCAACCGGTTCAGTGACCGGTCCGGGTTTGATAACCTTGGTTTTACGTTTGTCTCATTCTCTTGTCAGTAGTTTTATGTTGCACTTATTTGTGCTATATTGTCTTTTACGTGTCTGTTTGGGAACACAGTGGAAAAGTGACTTTTTTTTTAATGTGGCTTTTATAAAAGCCAAATAGAAAAAAATCATATTGTTAATATGCTTTGTGTTTAGATTGACAGTAGGAGAAATTGCTTTTTTTTTCCTAAATCCAGTGAAAAAAAGCCAGAAGCTATTTCAATGAGCTTTTAAAAAAAGTAGCTTTTTTTCTAAAAGCCTAGTGAAAGCTAATGTGTTCACAAACGCGTCCGCAGATGTCAAATGAGCTTTTGCTCTCCAAATGAACTTTTTCCCCTCTTAAATGAGATCTCAAACAGACCCTACATTATATGTAAAAGCCCAGTATGTTTGTATCATTTTACCTTTTTCAATAACTGGTCTTGTGTTTTTTTTTAAAATAAAAAATGAGAACAAAATCATACAAGCCCTTTGTTTCTAGTTATGCATTTATTTTGGTATCAATCATGGTCAGTAGTAAACTAGACAAACGTCATGTAACACCCACATTCAAGAGTTGATCAAGTAGGCTGATGCTTGCATTTGTGGGCTTCTTTTTGGTATTCTGATGATTGATTGCAATAAAAAAAAATATGTATGAAGCATTTATAGGGGGAAATACAATCATTTTCTACTTAGATTAAATCTGAGAGAATGATATTTGAATATTATTTGGGAGCTTTTCTTAATTTCATAAGTTCAATTTTGTTCACTATACATTCTTTTTTGAAAAAAAAAAACTGCATTATTTACCTCTCCAAATTAAGTTTTATGGGGTGAGATGACAATGTTAAATGTTAATTAGGTGAGTCCTAAAAAAACTAGATTTAGATTATAGTGAGTTCCTTTCATAATCTTAAATTATACTCCCTCATGTGCTTATACATTACATATTTCCTCTTATTTTTAATATAAGATCCACTTTATAGTTCATTTTTTTCATTAAAATGATCTTATATTTAGAAGAATAGGCAGTATAACATTTAAATTTTTAGGCCATAAAAAAGTACACATTTTGATGAAAAACCATTTTTCTACCTATACTTTTCCTTAATTTTTAATTTGGTATCTATGTATTTTTCCTTTTTAATTAAATTATGTAATTTTGCTCTATTAGCTGTTAGCACTGTTAACTCCCGTAACTTTGTTTTGTTAGCATGGTAAGCCATTGTACAAGAGCAAACTATATACTAAAAGAGCAAAGTTCTAGATTTAATTAAAAGAAAAAAATACACAACTACTAAAGGGAAAATTAGGGATAAATCCTTGTTTAACAAATTGATTGGAAAATGGGACCTTAAGCATTTAGGTTTTTGGGGGTTAATAAGTGCGAGAGGTAAAGGCTAAATCACCTTTAGTGGAAGCTCATTTACAAATCATGGATGCTTATTAGCAAATCATGACTGCTCATTTACAAATCGTGGATGTTCATTTGCAAATCGTGGATGTTCATTTGACAAGTTTGGTAGTTCTGCCACCTGAGATCTCCACACTCACAGTCAACAACCTTCTTCCCCCACTGCTGGCAACTTTTTAACCCACATTCTAACGCTTTCCTTCCACCCCATCTCATCATATATCTACCAATCTTCAGAGGTCACCCCATTGTTAGGATTTTATCATTATTTTCTTCATTCTCGATTCTATTGCTAGGAACAAACTACCTTGTTCAACTATATCTATCACCCACTGAGCTATTGAGGGTGAAGCGCCATCAAGATCAAAGTTATTGGCTTTAGTTCATTTGTGAAGAAGATGGAGATAGTAAGTTCCATCACCGTTCATTGAAGAGACTCGTCGTCATTCATTGAAGACGTATTGTTATTATCGTCGTTGCTTGTCATCGTCTATGAAGGAGAAAAAGCTTGATAATAAAAAAAGGGGAACCTATCACCATGCAACGAAGACCTATCACTATCCTATGATTTTTGAATCTTGATTTTTAGAAAATTGTATTTTTGGTTTCATTTGCGCTTTTGTGGATTCAATAGTGTAGAGCAAGGAACAAAAAATCGGACCGGGCAATGAATTGGTCACGGCACAAGTTCAAAGGTCAATGGGTCAACCTGGGTCAGACTGATTATATTAAAATATTACAATTTATTAGAGGCAATATATATATTAATATATTTTTAAACTTCTACAGATAAAAATAAAGATCTTTAGAAAAAAATGTTTAAAATCTATTTGTATTAATTATGGTGCATATACTTATGCAATGATATCTCCTTTTCTATAATTGATTAATTATTATATCCCCTCAAATTCTTCTTTTTTTTAGATTTATTTATTTTTACTTACTTTTCTCTTCATTTTGGTCTTCAAACTTTCATTTTTTCCTAAAAAATAGCGTGACATAATAGTTAGAGGAATAAAAAAAATGTATTTTCACAAAAAAAAAAGTAAAAAATGTGATCGGTCCAACTATCAATTTTTACCAGTTCACGGGCTGATGCATGCACCAGACCGAACTACTAACTGGTCACCGATTCAACCGGTTGAACCGGCCGGTCTGATCCGATTTTTTGTACAATGGTATAGAGGGGATTGATTGCTTTGCCTTTGTGTAGAAGGGGATTGCTTTTTTTTTTTTTTGTCTCTGATTTGTGGGTTCATCTCCACTAGTTTGATTTCATAATGTTGCGGACGGGGGATTGAAGAAGAATGTATTTTTTTTTTTACTTTTTAAATAAGGCTATGTTTTGCCATTTTTAAAAAGGGTAATTTGGTCTTTTCCCCCTCATATTTAGTGACACTCAATGACTTAAATGTTTCAAATCACATTTCCCAACTCAAATAGGGATTTATCCCCAATTTTCCCAATAACAAATTAAAAATTGAGAAAAGTACTTTAAAAGAACAGATTTAATTAAAAAAAATATAAATACTAAATTAAAAATTAAAAAAAAAAGTATAGTAGCCTTGGGCACTACAGTTTTCTAATCATATATTGAGTATTGAATATATCTTAAGAAATGAACCATACATTTATGATGTCACGTGCTTATGTTCTTATTATTATTGTATATACTACTTCAATTAATTTTCTGGCCAGAGAACTCAATTAATTCAGTTTTTTAGATGAAACAATTAATTCAATGGGATGATTTACACTTATTAGAAGGAAAAAAGAAGAAGAAGAAGAATCACTTATTATAAATGAGTATGTTTGTTATCACTTATTATCACGATTGAAAAGTATTTATGGGTTTGGACACATAAATCGAGATAACCCTCACCACTTAACTTACTTCGTATTTCGTGAATCACGATTGAAAAGCACTTATAAAGCTTTCAACCATTATCCCAAACGACCACAATTATGGAATGATTTATTGTTTGTTGGGAATTCCGATTTGAGTTTTTAAAAGTAATTTTTCTATCGTGATTTATGGTATACAAGATAAATTGAAAGAAGTTGGTGTTTGGTTCAGCTTTCACTTTTTTATAAGTGCGATTTATATAAATCAAGACAAAACTTCCCTACATATTTACTTCGTATACCATAAATCATGATTGAAAAGTATTTTTAGAGGTTCCAATCATTATTTCAAACACCATTTATCTCAACCTATGTAGAAAACACTTATAATCAGAGAATAAGCTAACCCAAACATGATATTAGTGCTTATCTGAAACGGATTAGAGTCTTAAAAATAAATTTTCCATTATAATAATTTACGGTATAACGTAAGAGGAATGTGAGAGGACACAAAGAAAAGTAGTCAAAGCGTTATAAAATTGGGGCAACCAATAGAAAAGAGGTTCAAAATCCAAAAAGCAGAAAGAGACAAAAGATAGTGCAGGCACTATGGGATGTACGTTGCCAGCTTTTCTGCTACCTCTGTCTTCCATTTCCATACTGCTTCATAGCTTCCACTTAGTGCGCTCTGTCTCTCTCTCTCTCCTGCTTCTTCGCTTGCGTCGGTGGAATTTCTTGCGTCACTGCTTGCTTGCTTTCTCGGCGGTGCATTATTCTATATATGAAGCGGTCATTCTTGTTTAATCTCTCATTGCGTCAATCATGGCCTTCTCTTATTGCATTTCCCATTCTCCGCTATTAGCATTCAAGGTACGGTTTCTGTGCTATCCATTGTCCGATTTGTTCTTTTCGCTTCTAATTTATTCTGTAGTTGTATGAATTTCTTGCTTCTTTCGAAGCTCACTGGACTAGAGTTCTTTTTCCTTTGTTTTGGAGCTTTCGTTTTGGCTTTTCCCCCCGTTTTCCTTGAATCTTCGAACTTCTGTACCCGTTTTATGATTGGAATTGGCTGTCTGGTGAAGATTTGTATCAGTGAGATATGTGTGCAATTTTTGCTTTCAAATTGGGTGGATCTGAGGTTGGTGTTTTTGGCATTTTGTGGATCTATATTAGGTGCATCATGATGGTATAGAAATTTCAAAAGTCCATCATGCCGAAATTGGTTCTCTGTTTGTGTCTTCTTGCCTCTAAGTTTATGCAGTACTGGAAGTAATTCTTGTTATCGAGTTCTTGCTACATAAATAATTCATTGTCTTGCTGCTTGCTGTGAAGCTTCACAGTTGATCTGTGGTGGCAACTATCGGCGTAGTCAGACGACACTGGCTTATTGAACCGGAATGAGCTTTTATTCAAAATATTATCTGAACAACTTGTCATTTTCCCTGAAAAAAAGTTTTCTTGTTATGTAAGATAGCCGTCAATCTTGTATTTTGTTCATTGTTGTGTAAAAACAACCTAATGAATATTTTGGGGCTCAATAATTGTTAAGGTTCTATTACTTACTGATTGATCACTTGTGGCAGACTATAAAACCTTGCAATGGAAAGGGACAGACAAGAAGAAGAAATGATGCTGGGCTTTCTCAAGTAGGAATTGTGACAAATAGGATGAACTTAAACGGAGACTGGAGTTTCATAGGAGGATCAAGACTAACTATCAAGCCAAAAGTTGTGAGAACTCTTTATTCAAAAAGCAGTGGAACATATGCTTCATGTAATTCCTTTTTATACTGCACTTGCTTTATGTTCTGTGGTTATAAACGCATGATATGCATAATTGCCTACTGTTCTTGCAGCTGAGCTTTTGAAAATTGTCACGTAGCTCTCGGATTTAGTTAGCATTGTAAAATGCAGTGAAAATGAGTGTCTTATTTTTTAAGTCCCTAGGTTTTTCCTCAATTATCGATTTGGTCCATGTGATTTGTTTATTGCTAATTATGTCCCTATAGTTTCATAACCATTCAAAAGTAGTTTTATAGTTTAAAAACGGTGTAGGGAAAATGAAAAGATTCTGCTTATGGGAAAACATGATCGAGTTTAGATCTTGTGATTATGAAATAACACTGGTTGCTACATGGTCGTTTCCCCAACACAGTTTTCAAGACTACTTTTATATGGTTATAAAACTATCGGGACGTGATTGATGATGATCAAACTATAAGGACCGAATCACTGAGAAAAAGTCCAGGGACCAAAACTTGCTTTTTCCCTATTATTTATTTCATCATACCAAACTGGTGTTGTGATTTCCTAACAGAAGCAAATCCGTGTTTTAATTTTCTTAGTCTCTGTGGTCATTTATTTCATTCATTTTTTGTATAACTTGAGATGACCACATTAGTTCCCTGTTTTCATTCCTCTACCTCTTTGTTGCAGGGTTATCTGGCTCTCAACTTGCTAGCAGTGTCTTTACACTGGGAACAGTAGCAGTACTCCCGTTTTACACACTCATGGTTCTGGCTCCAAAATCTGAGTTGGTATGTTTCCTACATCAACTGGAAAACTTCTTAACACGATTTGTCTTCTATTATTTGGTCCATGGAAACATCGTTTTACAAGCATAGATAATTGGTAATCCTTCTGTTGCCTGTAAATAATGTGGATGCTTAGGTTTAGCATCCTATACTTTTGAACTGTTCTCTCCATGGTCCTAAATTGTTGGTTTGGTAGATTTTAATATTCTTCTTCTTATTGATTCCATTTCAAACGGGGCTTGATTCTATGGTTAAATAATCTAATGCACTCCAAAATGCAAAATGCAGACTAAAAGGTCCATGGAGAGTAGCCTGCCGTACATTGTGCTGGGGATTTTGTATGCCTATCTACTGTACCTTTCCTGGACACCCGAGACTGTTCGGCTGATATTTGCAAGCAAATACTTGCTACCAGAGGTGTGTATTCATTCATAAACTAACATTTTCACTTTCCAAAACAGTTATATCCAACTATGTGCTCTTTCTTCTCCCTCTTTTTTGGTGTACTTGATGCAGCTGACTAGTATAGGAAAAATGTTCGCCAGTGAGATGACCCTAGCCTCTGCCTGGATTCACTTGCTCGCTGTAGATCTATTTGCTGCAAGGTCCACTTTTCTTGTCCTCCTTGCTTTAGAGATTCGGGTCCTCTCAGTTTCCTAAAAAAGTGATGGTTACAATTTGAAAAAGAGATTGACAAAATGTATGAGATACACTTAAGTGGTGGAGTTCATTTCAATGGCTTCCACAATGTGAGTCCCACAAGAAGCATATCTATTTCTCTCTGAAATTGACATTGCCAATTTTCGGATAAATTGAAAGAATCTAAGGTCCTGTTTGGATTCTGTCCCATTCTTTGTGCCTTTCATTCTTTAGTAAGCGATCTGATAAATGTAAATATTGATGATGAATTCAGGCAGGTGTTTCTTGATGGGCTGGAGAATCAAATTGAGACTAGGCATTCGGTGTCTCTTTGCCTTTTCTTTTGCCCCATTGGGATTCTTACTCACATTATCACCAAAGGATTGGTCAAAACTACAAGGAAAAAGGAGCATCATCATCACTTCTAGACGACAGATTACCTCCATTGTATCGGAAGAAGAAAAAATCACTTCTAGAGGGAAAACAAGTACTTCTTTGAAAGTCGAAAATGTTAGGATTTGAGTTCAAGATTTATAAATTTTCCCTGTAAGATTTTCCCTTCATCATGATTGATGATTGTTGTATCTCACATGTATTTATTACTCTTGATGAGAGAATGTCAATTGGAAAATTTTAGAATAATTTAATTCTACATTTAATAAAAGATAGAGAAGACTAAATCAATCATTTATAAACTTGTGAAGTTAGTAGTCTGACATACTTTGTATTATATAGCTTCTTTAACTTACTCGTCAAGCTTTTTACCAATCTTGTTATTGCTCAATTCAATTGAGTTGCAATATACTTTATCAGCTGCGGCAACTTCCAAGTCAGATGGATTTCAGAAACTGAACCAAAGGTCCATTCTCCTTCAGGTTTGAGAAATTCTTTTGTATGCATCAGCACGATACTCCATTTTAAATCTCCGAGTAGATTTAGCTGCCTCCTCGTTTAGGCATCCGGCCACAATAATCAAAATCTCTACTAGATTGTAATTGAAATACTTGTTCGTTTGCTCTAGCATTAATTGCTGCACCACCTATTGTATTGTCACTAGAAATCTGCAACAGAATCAAGGCCAGACCACTTTTTGTCCCGAAGTTGGAATATTGTATTGTGTCAGGTCAAAATATTTGTTTGGTTTCCGTTGGAGCCTCTCCAAGCCTTGGCATCTCTTTTGTTTTTTGTTTTCCCCCCACAAAGAAATAGACTATATTACTAAAATATATTAAAGTACAACACATAGGTCCAAAATAAAACACAACAAGTAAAAGGCCTAGGTTCAATCAATAACCCTAACCACTTACAATGCATCCTTCCCAAACCCTAACCCAAGATTGAAGTTAGAAAACCAAATGTGCCTCCACTGCTAGAGGAGTGAAGAGGCATCGGTCACCATACTAGAAACAAGAGATGGGGGTTCAAAGAACTGTCCTAATAGTCCATCTCATTCAAGACTTCATCTGCTACCAAGAGAGAAGATTCACCATCACCATACAACAACCGTCACGTGGAGAAGAGCTCCGCCGCCAGCTTTAATGATCCATTGGCCCAGAGAGACTCCAACCATTGCCACCTCTCAAATCTCAATCCAAAGCCACCAGATCTATGAAGAAGAACAAAGATCTCACTCAAGCCAAACTAAATCGTTGAGAATGGGATAGAAAAACTTGTCGGATTAAGGTCAAAATCGTCGACGCTCCCAACCATGATTCGCCACTTCAACACCATTCACTCCCTTGTGAACGAAATCGGGGATGATATCATCATTTCAGCACTTTCCCTTGAATTTCCCATCCCCCACATCACTTCTACCCACCGTTCCATAGTTGAACTTGCTCTCCTTCTCTTGATTTCCACCACCCAGATCTAGATGACCATCACAACAAACATAAAAATAAAAACCCAGACCTGAAAAAGCAAGAGCCCCAAGCTAGACAACCTCCCTCCAAAGGACAGAGATGCTTGAAAACCACCACTCACGCACCCAAAGCACCAAGCGAGAAAAACCCTAGCAAAAGGGAGAGAGAAACTCCATATGAGGTTCCTAAACTTGACATCTCAAACCTTGATTGTTCCAACACTAGTAAAATAATAGTACTTTTTGAAGAAAAACAAATAAATAATTACTTCATTCACTAAACTAGGTTTTTGAACTGAAATTCTCAGCAACGTTTTTTAAACAGTTTTCTAAACATGCACCATAAGCATATGACTAAGTTATGGACAACAATCCACAGACCCCACCACCACAAGTATACTTTTTCAGTAATACTCTATTCCAAACTTACCTTTTTTTTTCCCCCCCAATTGCATTCAATTCCTTAATAGTAACAACCACCCTAAACCTAAATTACTGAGTATTGCTGAAAAAAAAATACTTAAGAGCACCAAGTATATAAAAAATTACTTTAAGATGTTGGGACTCACTAAAAAAATACTTTAAGGTGTTTGGTGCATAAAAAACTAGTTTTGGATACCGAGTGTCATCAGAAAAATGCTTCAATGTGTTGGCTGCTACTTAACCCTACTTTCAATTATTTTAGGGCATGTTTGGTATGATGAAATTGGAAATTTTTGCAATTCCATGTGGAAGCCAAATCTCTCCAATTCCATCAAATTGGCTTCCACCTAAAAAGCAAAGATTTGCAATTCCATGTACCTAAATCTAGGTCAGGGTACTGGGTTAAGAGTTAGTGGGTCAGATCGGAGTTAAACCGAAGCTAAACCAGGGCCAAACCGGTGAGAAATTAAATATTTTAGGCTTATTAATATGAATTTTTTTTAAAAAAATATAAATAATTTTTTATTAAAAAACCGAACTGGAGCAATCAAAGTACTAAGTCAAAGGTTAGTGGGTCAGATTGGAGCTAAATCAGGGCTAAACCGGTGAGAAATTGAATATTTTAGTCTTATTAATATGAATTTTTTTAAAAAAAAATAAAAATAATTTTTTATTAAAAAAAATCTGTCCGGTCCGGGTTTAGTAACAATGGTTTTATCTCATTCCACTTTCTTAGATTAGCATATTGGTAATTTTACATTTTAAATATAAATATTAAATAAAAATAATATTTGAATTCCATGTACATACCAAACACACTTTTAAACCACATTTCCATTTCCATATCCATATCCATTTCCATTTCCATATCCATATCCATATCCATCAAAACCAATTCCAGTGTACCAAACGGGCCCTTAGTGCCTGCATAAACTAGTTATTCACTTGCATGGAAGGATTTAAATAAAATTTATGCAATTCCATAATAATCATAAGAAAATAAAAAATATCAAGCTCTTTAATATGGAAAAATATTAACTACGATTGAGCATAATCAAATTGATCGGCTCATTACACGGAACTACAACATATTAATGATCCTGTACAACGAATTATAATGAACTTGTGGATTAAAATGCAGATCAATCTCCTAACAGATCAGATCAATCATCAAGAACTTCAAGAATCCTTTGCCAATCTAACTAACCCCGCAATGGAAGTTGCCAGAATGGTATGAAAGGGTGGAACAGCTTCTCAGCAACAGGAGCCGATAAAATTGCTGGTGACCAAGTACAACTCAACGATATCAAGAGGCTCCAAGCTTTAGGTCAACAGTTCATCATGCCTATGAGTGTAAAAAAATAACCTGGCAAAAGAAAAGAGGCAAACTTGATATAACGAGAAGGTTCTCTATATTTGGCACTAGAAAATGAAACTGTCATCATGTGAAGCAAATTTGGCGCTTCATCCATTCGCCAGCATCACAAAATATGCCCTCAGCATCTGAAAATGCTGCTTTTCACTTGAATAGAACACAATGTTTTGAGCCTGAAATTTTAACATAAAAGCTGGCCAAAATTCTGAATGCCTGTTGCTTGACTTGCTTCAATTGTCAGGATCATCAAGTCTTTCCTCTTCCGTTACATAAAAATACAGTAATTTGAGCTCAAAAATTTGCTGAAGCAACCCGAAAACTGATCGAGGCAATTGAACAAGGGAAAAGCTGCATTTCACAGTTGAAGTCTTAAGCCCAAGATCTTCAATCTGAAGCACAACATCAGGCCCAGCCATGAGATCTTGAACCCAGATCTAAGCAATTGAAGCAAGAAAACTGCCAGGATTTCAGTAAGCTTTTGCTTTTAAAAGTTTACAGATCAAAATTTTGCGTTTAATCAGAGTGAAATGAAAAGTTTCAATCCATGAAGGATGCATAGCATTAGGGTGAAAAGAACAACCCAGATTTTCCTAACATGATAGCCCTTTTCTTGCGGCAAATGGAAAGAACCACTTGCCTTGATACTATGTCAAGAAATAGCGATCAAAATTGAATAATCACTATCACCAATCCCTTAAAAAGGGGTAGCTACATAATGCCAAAACAAGATATATATTTGCTAATTTATCTCAAATTGTTAAATTCCATCATTCACCTCCTTTCACCAAAGTAGCAAAACATCTCCATTTCAATTTCCTTATAGGGCACAAAGCTAGCACTTTCTAGTTTCCAAAACCTTACCATGGCTTGAATGATTGATAATAGTTAGAAGCTTTCAAGGGAGATTTGGCATATTTCCATAATAAAAGGAAAAACTCAGTAATTTGAGCATCTCTCAAGCAAAACCCTTCTATAGATGCCTACATAATTACTGCTAATATAAGTTTCATCAATTACTTCTTGAAAAAAAATGGCTATCAGGATCATCAGATGATAAACTTAGTTATAACACACTCATTCTCAAATCAAAAGCTGCTGTCTACAGGATGTTCCCAATTATAGACCAAAAAGCTTCCCGCACAAAAAAATAATGAACCATTATGACGTAAACAATAAGAAGAATAAGATCCAATATTGGAAATGAATACTTGGGAGGAGAAATATACACACATCAAGTGGGTAATGGAGACATCTGAATTGGGTCGAAATCCAATGATTCTCCATTTGATAAGTCTGGCTTTCCTAAAGAATCTTTTCTACCACGCTCCACAGCAGTTGCTTGATATATTCCTGCATAATTTAGTTACAGTATATTAACTAACAACAGAACTAAATCATACAAAATGGACTGAAAAAAATGCAAATTATCATTAATTCACTATATTAAGATGAGTTTCGACAAAGATATCCATTTTCAGTACTTACAAAACTGATGGTGAAGCAATGGAATATGAATGCAAGATTGACTACTTATAATGTTCAAAAACTCGTAGCCTATTTCTGTATACATTAGAAAACAAATCTTGTTCTCATGAGTGATAAAAGGGATGAGGCAGGCTCCCTTCCATGATAATTAAAAGAGATACCAATTAATAAATTTGAGTTTTATGCTAACAGATGCTGAAAAGGGATCCAACAGAAGGAGAGTAAAAAATATACTTCCATTTAGGATGAACAATATGCATCTGGATCTCATGCTGGCTACTCTTCAAGGCATGTTTCTGATGACTTGCCCATTGTTTTGGTTCACTTTTTCCTAATGAATAATATTCAGACTATTCTCCATACCTCTCTCTATTTTATCCCTCTTCTCTAATTCTCCCTCTTTCTCCTGAAATTCGTAGCATTAATTAACCAACTTATCATTCTATTGACAGATAAGAGGCACTAGTTTTTCCCAATAAACAACTAATTTATCCTTAAGTGTTTCCCTATAATAAAAGGTGATGTCTTGTAGAGCAAATTAATCACAAAGCCAAGATGATTATAGCTATAACTAAAATAACAGTGTCGTTTCAAGTTAAACTGCAATTCAAGCTAGAAACCACAAAAAAAGCTATTTTGTTGACTTGGAAAAAAATATAGGCGGTTGTGCAACTAAAAAGTGAGTAGTTGAAAAGCAACTGTAGGTAGTAGTTGCATAGTATTCATTAATAAACCAAATGATTGGATGTTCTTATACAAAAAATTCCAACTATTCAGTGTTGCACTTCAGTAGCCTTTTCAAACATCCTTACCCGCAAGTAGAATCGAAAATCCAACAAAACACAACAGACATCAAAGACAAGGCACAATATACAATTATCAAACTGTTCAGCCCCAGATACAATCCATGAACAATAAAAATTTTGGTAATGGCATTCAACAGTGATAAGTGCAGGGCATACCAAAACCTAGAATCATGCAGCAGACCATGAAGCCAAAAAGGGAAAAGTCCATCTTGTAGACAACCTCCATCACAATGATGCATGCACCAGCTACCATTAAATGCCTTGGAGAGGAGAAAACCATGTGCAATCTACAAATCAAAAGTAAAATAAAATGATAGGGACTTTTACCCAGCTTCAGAACTGTCAAAAGTGGTCTTTGATAATGAAACCTCAAGATTTTTTTATTAAAAGGAGTTTTTATAAAGAAGAAAAGAGAGTACTTAAGCTTGGAGGATAAGAAATCCTCAGACAAACGAGTGGCATCCCCAATCAACTATTATCTTACATCATAAACAAATTTCAACCATCTTTCGTATCTTAACTATATCAAATGTTCGTGAATTTGGTTATAACCAAAATTGTTTTGGGCATGTGTAATGTCAGACAACAACATAGTGAAAAATTCATGGACATAGACTCTAATTTATAAAAAATGAGAAATAAATCTAGCTTTCCAATTAAGATGGAGAAAAAAAATTACTATTTGTTTAAGGAAAATTCATCATCATGCAAAACCTTGTCTAATTATCAAAACAGCAAGAGACAATAATAATGAATTTGTAAATAAACCATCCTTTTACTTGTATATTATTACAACAGGACTGTGGTAGTATACCTCTCCTCTGCAATACTGTCGGCATAGAATATCAAAATATTTCCAAAAAGAATAGTGCTAAGAAAGGCCCATGTTGAGAACGGCAATCTTCCACCACTGTCAGAAGGTGATCCCTGAAGGACTCCATGGGGAGGAAGGAAAGGAAGAGGAGTTAGAGGAGTCACCAATGTCAATCAAGCCAAAACCACAACATTTGCATGCATATATAGAGCGAGAGTTATAAATATTCAACAAAGCATGAATTTACAGAGGTTTGGGAATAGCATTATAGAACTCACAATGATAATGTCCCACATGGCAATAGGAAACATGAAACATGTTGCAGATGCAATAGTTAAAGCATGAAGTCGCCTTTTAAGTTGATTCTGAAGACACAAGGTGTTCAGAGTCAGAACTAAGATACTGACATAGCAACTACCACCAAAGAAGTACATTGCCGTTTTCAGCCACCATTACTACCTTGATTGAAACACGTCTTGCAATCACCCTTCTTAGTGCTGACAAAATTCCAGCAAAGATAGGAACCAACATTTGCTTCAGCCCCAAACTTTGTTCAGTCTGAGCCCCAGAATCATCTCTATCTTCCCATGGTAACTTTCAGTTAAGTTTAAATAACATGGATATGAAAAATGCATGAAACATGTGACAAATGCAAAAAGGAATAAACAGAAGAAAAGATACTTGAAGGTAAGACACTTTAGGCATGAGAACAGAACTCAGCATGTACAAGGATATAGAATGGAGAATGTGTTGCCATGGCCCACCCTTCTGACAACAGGTAAAATGATGCCAACATTGCAACTAGGCCACCTATCTGGTTGAAAATAAGAAAAAAAAGTTATCTAAAACACTAATTAGTCATAACAGAAAGCGTATTACATCTGTCAACAACAGGTATAAAGATCTCAACATGGCAATTAGGCCATCTTGGCTGGAAATAAATTTTTCACCTTACTGGAGAATAAATGATATATCAAAGACATGAATCAGTCATAACAATGGTTGAAGACAACTAATACTACAACTTGGACATAGCTTTCTTTATCTGTTAGTTGAAAACAATAAACAATTAACACCAGACATATTTACATCCTTAACCATGATGGTTTGAAGTACATGACAAAAACCATATTTTCATTGGCTACAGTAAAACACTCAATGAATAACAAGGAAAAATTGGAACACCAAAGGATAAGATAATTATATAATTTACTTGAAGCATGTGGTAAAGTAAAATACAAGTGTTACCTTTTTCCACAAATGACTTCTCCTACCATACAACAGAGCAGAGAGTACTCCAAGGACAGCACCAGAATACTCAGCCAATATTGATCTAAATTAGTTAACAAAAAAATAAAGAAAAATGTACATATATTCAGTACACAACGAAATATGGGCACAAAGCATTATTAAAGAAGACATCTATATAATTGTGGTCAGAAAAGTTATGTTATGGCGGTAAATAACATAAATTGTGCTCGTCATATGACTAAGAGGATACTGGGCCCAAAATGCCAGAGCTTCTGTTGGAGTATCATGTGGCTCAAATTAAGATTTAATAAATTGAATTTTTGCCAAAAATCTATCATGTTTAAACTTAAGACCTATATAAAAGCACTACTATGTTGTCCATCACTTTGCAATGTGTTTCAGCTAAACTATGACCTACGTGCTCAGATTTTCTCACAAAATGAAACCATTTATCAAGAGTCTAGATAGTTAGCTATGCTTCTATGAGCATCCTACAATATGTGACACTTGAACAAGATATTGCATACTGAGAATAAAATGCAAGGCAACAAGTATAGCAATTTAAATAACAAGACCAAGCACCTGAAAGGCTGAAACATTAAATTATCATCTGAAAATTATTTTCAATCATATCAAAACCAACCTAACTGGTCCGCATGACTTCAGTCCCTTTCCCCATAAGATCAGGTACAAAGCTGTTATACCACCATTTATTACAGATGGAACAACCTGTAAAACAACAGGAAGTAGATGATGAACAACAATATTATGATAAAAACAAGTGTCTCCTTTGTTACCCAAAAAACATACTTGTCCTCTTTAATGCTTTTCAAATATTCTCTGCAGGAAATAAAAATTTAATTTACCTGTGTATTTGAAAGTGGCCTACCCTTCCAAGGCTTTTGAAGAATCAAAAATAGGATAGATGATGGAGCCAGGCAAGCAAATAGAAAAAGAACGACAGAAGCCCCAGTCTGAGATATGTAGCGGTACATGGAGTATATTGACCATATTCTTAGGAAATTTGCAATGATATGGATTATCTGCAAGGGTGTGTGCCTCCATAAAGAATATATATATATATATCATCAGCATAACGAGAAGAAATGAAGTCATAAAACATCAAACCTTCACCAAGAAGCTACGCTAACAAATAAAAGGAGAAAACCAATGCATACAACCCAGCAGAAAAAGTAATGTGCAAGGTACAGTACTAAAGCAATAGGCAATTGAGTCCGTGAAATGGCTTGGACTGATCCAAAAAGTGACCCAAGGACCGCAAAATGTACTTGAAAATCCAAACTGAAACTTTATGATCTCAGCTACAAGGATACCAAATAAATTGTTCAATATCAAATACATTTTAACACGCCAATACAACAAACAGGTAAAAGCCCATTAGCCATACCAGTCTCGATTGAAGCTGAGCTAAAACTTAAGAGAGAACTTGGCAGCATCAAATAATAGAAATAGCTTCAGAAACTAGATCAACTACTAAGATCTTTTCAGATTTTCGTTCACTACCATTAACACAAAGCGAAGTCCATAAAACAACTAAAATGTCGTGCACCAGAGAATAATTAATGAAACAAAACCATGCCAAAAACTGATTATACTCCTCCACGTTCATAACCAGAATTCATCACACAAGAAACCAATTTTTCACTTTTCTTACCTGAAATGAGGAGGAGATCCTCGATCATCTGAGAGTTTGTTTGGAGACATCATTTTGGGAAACTCAAGAAATTGAGCCAATGTCTATGAACACAGCGTAGCATACAGGCGAGAGTAGTAACCACTGAACACAATCAAAAAACTAATCCGTTGTAATCCTTTATGGCGGGACAGATCGTGTTCACAATCACACCTTGCCCCTCCGTTGAAACCCAGGTTACGAAGTTCAGCCTTCTTCGTCCAGTCTGGTCTGAAGCTTCAGCGTTCAGAATTTTTTTTTTTTTTGGGCTTTTATTGGGCTCTTTAGTTCACAAGTGTTCTGGGATGGGGCTAATTGGTTAAATGACGTTTTAAAAAAATAAGTGGGAATATTTACATATTTATTTACCATATTGTTTTTAATCTTTTCCAGCATTTAGTCATTAGAGAAATTTTAAAGAAATATAATTTGAATTTGGAAAATCATAAAAATTTTGTTAATACATGGAAATGACAAATAAGTCGGAAGGGACTATTCTGAAAATTTGAAATATTGTGTTTTTACCAAAATGCTCCTCAAGTTTTTTTTAAAAAAGAACCCTTACAGGCGTCGGAGCTTCGACGCCGCGCCACCTAGATGGCGGGCCCCACCACATCGATAAGGACTCCGGCCTATCGAATGCCGGAGATCCGGCACGCGAGTAACAAGCTGAGTAATGAGATTGATTACCTAAGCTTCATTAACCCTATCTGCGCGTCGTTAACAAGTTGAATAAAGGCAATGACAACTTGAGTAAAGTGATTGACAAATTGTGTAGCCGAGGTTATTAATGGTTATACTAAAGTTGTTATTGTCATTATTCAACTTGTCAACTACGTTTGATAAGGCTTAAGGAATTCAAGTAGTCAACCCCATTACTCAACTTATCATTGGAGTTTCGACGGCTAGCTGCTGGAGTCCCACCAACAGGGTGATGCTCATCACCTTAAAAAAAAGGGAAAATTATTCAAAAATACCTCATTGGAAACTTATTTGCCAAATAGGACCTTTGCATGCAAACAATCTTCCCGTGTGCAAAAGATTTTCCCTTGTGTCATGTGTTCAAATTATATTCCTTATATATGTGCAAACAATCTTCCCTTGTGTGCAAAAAAATCTTCCCTAGGTTTCATTTAGCAAATAAGTTTTTAATAAGGTATTTATAAGTAATTCTCTCTAAATAAAACCTTGAGGGACATTTTGATAAAATGGTATTTATTTGGTGTTAATAAATTTTTTGGAGTTTTATAAATTCAAATGGTATTTATTTAGGATTTTTTTTACTATATCTTTTTTAAAAAAAAAAATACAAAATCATATATAAATTGGAATATGTTTGAAGGTTAGAATAAGTTAAAGAGTAGATAAACTCTTTTAAATAATTAAGAAAAGAAGATACTGTTTCCAATCGGGCTTATTTTATAAGCCCGATTTACGTAAATCGAGATAAATCTCCTCCACATATTTACCTCGTAGACCGTAAAAGTAACCTTGTAAACCGTAAAAGTTACTTCGTATTCCGTGAATCACGATTTATAAGCACTTATGGAGCTTCCATAAGTTAATCCAAACGAGCCTTTAAGAGAATAAAAGTAGAGAAATTAGCTAAAAGAGAATGAGTATGGATCTTATCCAGATGCAAGAAGTTGAGACCTCAAGCTTTAAGCTTTAAGGTTGCATTGAGAATATGAGTTGTGAATCTATGAGGCTGTTTGGAATAGTTTATGAAAATTTCATAAGTGCTTATGAATTGTAATTTACGGTCTACGAGGTAGCTTTTACGGTCTACGAGGTGCTTTTACGGTCTACGAAGTGCTTTTACGGTCTACAAGATAAATATGTGGAGGAGATTTATCTCGATTTATGTAAATCGGGTTTATTATATAAGCCCGATTCATATAAGTGATAACAAACACCCTATAACAATGATATATGAAGGCACTTAGAAAGAATAAACCAGCACCATAGTTACATTTATCTATAAATTCATTTGGAAGTGAACATTGATTGTAGATGGCTTCACGACAATAATGATTATTTGATTTTTTTTTAAAAATAATGAAGAAAAATATTTCATCCCTTGTGGCTAGGAAAGCAATACATGTTGCTACTATTTGTTTAACAACATTGTTAAGTCGTATCACAAAGTTAGGTCTAATGTTTTGGGAGGGGGGGTGAATTAGATTTAATGAAAGGGGCTAATCTTTCACAATATAATAAACTAAAGTTTGATATACTAAAAAAGGGAGTAATGCTAGTTATAATAAAGAAATTCATTAATGCCATACAAAGAAATTCTATTTTTTTAATAAATAATTTTAAGCATTTTTTAAAAGAAATGTCACTCATACTACGAAGTGATTTGATTTTTTTCTCTAAAAAATACTTCAATAAAATATCAATCTCATTATTGTTTTTCCATGACTAGAAAAATTATGAAACAGCCCAATAAGGGCACAATTTCAAATTACTAATCATGGGCATATTAGCCAAAACCAAATGTATTATAACCTTTTTGGGAAAGCGGTTCAAAGGTTGAAACGCGCGGTCACCTTTCCAAAAACATTAGTTCGTTTGGATTAGCTTATGGAAGCTCCATAAGTGCTTATAAATCGTGATTTATAGAATACGAAGTTGCTTTTACGGTCTACGAGGTAAATATGTGGAGAAAATTTATCTCGATTTACATAAATCGGACTTATATAATAAACCCGATGTAAATAAGCTCAGACAAACAAACTATAGTGATGGTAAAGTTGGATGTTTGGGAAAGCGGCCGACGCTATTAGGCTTCTGATCCAAAAGCAGCTTCTTCAAAAAGCCCACTCCTAGTTGCTTTTCGGCTTTTGTCACCACAGTTGGAGGGCGTCACAATGTGTGGAGGGGGAGCAACGGTTAGAGCATTTCCACTCACCCCCGATTCCTGTCATCCTCTTCTTGCGTCTTCCTTTGTGCCTTTGGTGTTTAGCTCACGGTGAGTCCTCGCCTTCTGTCAGTTGTTCACCGGTGAGATGTATGATGGTGGTTGTTGGAGCTTTGGCTTGTGTGTGTCGATTTGTCGTGTTTGGGTAGATCTTATACGCATGAGTGCCATGTGTGATGTAATCTTTGCATGTCGGCATTTTTTCAGTGATCTGAGAGTTGTCGGCAGCTGTCGATGGTTGGGCTATGACTTGGCGGTTGTTCGATCTCTGCCTTCTTGTGTTGTTCTAGTGTCGTGAAGTATTGGCGTTGGCATTTGTTGGGTAAATCTGTTGGTGGGTGTCCTGATCTGTTGTCGACGGAACTTGTGTGGTGACCAAAAAAGTTGCAGGTCGCCGGAGCTACGGTCTTGAGCTCTACATCATTTGTGTTTTTTTTTTTCCCTTTGTTTTTAGCTCACACTCTGTTGAACTTTTTCCCCCCACTAGTTGTAGCTGGCTGTCCGTTTTGTCCTTCCCCTCTGGCCGACGTTAAATCATTGTGGAGCTATATATAAGCCCGATTCACGTAAATCGAGATAAATCTACTCCATATATTTATCTCGTAGACCGTGAAAGCACTTCGTAGACCGTAAAAGCACCTCGTAGACCGTAAAAACTACCTCATAGACCGTAAAAGTTACTTCGTATTCCGTGAATTACAATTCATAAGCACTGTTCCAAACAAGCTCATAGAATAGTTAAATGATTATGAAAAGTTATGAGTTTAGACCTAAAGTTCCCTGTCCTATTGAATGCAGTGTCAGGTTCCTTAACTAAATGAAATAAAATTTAATGTTACTGTGTAAAGGTATTTTTAAATGTTAAAGGAGATAGATTATGTTTATGTCAATTAGATGCATGATGTTGGAAGCCATGGGTTCTATTTTTGTGAAGCTGGGAACTGATTTAAAATCTCACCGTTTAGTGTTTCCAAATGCTAAATAATGGTCCTAGATTGGTTGGATCATGTTTAGTGGGATTAAAATGATGATGACTTACGTTGTGGTTGAATGATTATGGCCTGACATTAGTTTTCATTTGGATTTGGGCCTTATTATTTATGTTTTGTTAAATATAGATAACGTTTTATGTTTTAACTTATTTTTTATAATATTTCGTTTTTAAAAGTTTTTTTTTCATAAATTGAGACAAAATTTCTCTCACATACTTATTTTATAAATTATAAAAACTATTCTTCAAAGACTAATTTAAACACACAATGCAAATATTAATGCTGTTTGGATGGTTTAAAGATTAAAATTTGATGATAATTTGCTGCTTAAAGGTTTACTGTAACTCAAGTTGAAGCTATGAAGCTCTAAAATAAAGCAAATTTTGTTTAGGATAGCCAACCGATTTGAGTGAAGGATAGTGTTGATTTAAAGTTGGGATTTTAGGAATTTAATTTTTTACTTTAATTATTATAATATATAAAAATAATATTATATATATAATTAAATAAGATTTATGCCATTTTTTAATCTAAATTAACTTTTTAAATAATAATTCAAACATGTTTAAAGTTAGAAAAAAAAAGTCAATTCCACCACCATTAATTTAAACACAAATCACGTTTCTAATATGTGTTTTATCCTATCTTAAGTTACTTTTCTCACAACTAATCCAAACGGATACTTAGAAAAAAATGTGAAATATATTTAAATTTTAAGAAAAAAGATATCATATTCATTATAATTAATTAACATAACTACATTAAAATCAAATTAGTTAAATGTCACTCTGATAAAGTGAGTGTTTGAAAAACCTCGAACCCATTTTAAAACCCTTTTTTTTTACAAGTCTAGGACAAAATTCTTTTCTGCTTCCTCATTAGCATATTGCTTCGGCTAATATCCCCCCTAAATGCATTGTATAACCAATCTGAGAAGACTGCAATCTTTTGAAGCGATATTGTGACAGTGAGTTAAGATTTTGGTCGTACTTCGAACCCCTTATCCTCAGCCGAGAGAGGAAAAGGAGAGCACTAACCTGTGCGTTGCATCTCAGTTTCTGCTGTATCGTATGGCTAGCAACAACAATGTTCTGAAAGCTTTTCGCCATTGAAATTCTATATATTCTTTTAAGAGTAGTTGTCAGTTTCTGTGCAATGGCTTCTCTTCTTTCTTCCTTCCAAGTCGACTCTCTTTGCGGGCCCAACATTTCTTCTTCAAGGATCTCCGCGAAGCCTCGAGCTGTTCTTGGCAGATCCAACCATATGCAGATCCCTTACGATCTGAAGCAGGGGCAATCTCGTATTTTCCATAAGCTTCCCTCCGGTCTGAGCTTGGAGGTGCTTGCGCAGAAGGGTGTTGTTACAGAAGAGGTGGAAAGGAGAAAAGACAAGAATACAGAATACCCACCCTTGGTATTTGTTCATGGAAGTTACCATGCTGCGTGGTGCTGGGCCGAACACTGGTTACCTTTTTTCTCTGCTTATGGGTACGATTGTTATGCTATTAGCCTGTTAGGACAGGTTGGTCTTTCTAACTCTTTCGGGCTAAAATCGTTTGATTTTGAGGAGAATCCTATTTTTGATGCTATTTTCTTTAACTCGTTCCTCAATAGTTGAAATGCTTGGAAACTGCGAATGTAATGCCAAATTTAATACTTATTTTATTGGTCAATAGGTGAGTTGTACTAGCTTAGCTGAACTTGTATAGGACGGTCTCTTAGGGTTTAAAGAGCTGGAGTTAAATGGGAATGTTTCCTTTGTTATTTTATGTAGCATTTCAAAATTGGTTTCTTGATGGAGCTGTTTGGTCGTAGTAAAACTCATTGAGACGTACTTGTCTGTATGTTGTAGATTGCTGACTCAAAAATGCCGAAACATACAGTTGAATTTAGTAAATTGTAAAATTAATGTCATCATTACTGGTTGATCCTTTCATTTAGATGTATTAAACACAGATTGCTACCGCAACACCTGAATTTACATCTTCGTTTACAAACTTGCAATTCTTATATTCTGCCTCTTGAAGTCTCACACCGTTCCCTTGAGCCATTGCTTCTGTTCTGACATATATTCTCCATGGTCAGGGGGAAAGTGATACGCCTTCTGGTTCAAATGCTGGTACACTTCAGGTATCATAGGTCTCTGTTTATTAACTATGTTTCTAACATGTTTGAATTTATTTTCATTGACTGGATAGATTTCAATATGGATGATGCTCTTAGGATGACATGTTTGCTCCAAATTCTGCAGTAGACACATGCAGGAGATATTGCTGATTTCATCAATAAAAATGTCACATCACCACCTGTATTACTTGGGCATTCTTTTGGAGGGCTTATAATCCAGTATTATATTGCCGCATTAGGCAGTGACCAACTTAGAGGTACTTTCTCATGCATGTGCATGAAAACAAATAGAGAATGAGACCCCAACATCAATTCTTGCAATTTAGATGCAATACAGACGCTTTGCTTTTTGGGAAATTATTATGGAGGGATGATATAATTTCTTATATTTGTATTCTTAACTGTAATATCTTTCTGACCAAGAGTAACTAACTCATTTCATAAGTAGCCAATCCTCAAACTCAGATCTTGGTAATCAATGCAGACGCACTAGATGTGTTTTAAGGGTGTTTTATTGTGTAGATGTCTTGTACATACCCTCAATATTTTAGGGGTCTTGTGTGAGCTTTAGATGTCTTCTAGTATTAAATTTCACACTACTTTTTCCCAGTTATTTTGCTAATTCTGGTTGGGTGTCATGCTAGAAATGAAAAACCTGTACCCAAAGCTTCGAGGAGCTGTCCTTATCTGCTCTGTGCCTCCTTCTGGTAATAGGTGACTGACTAAACTCTCAATGCTTTGAGATTGTTTTCAGAGATACATAGAGAAAAAGAATCTTTATATGCAATTGCCCTGACAGATTTTTTCTTTGCATTCATTAGTGGGCTAGTCTGGCGGTATCTCTTTTCCAAGCCGATTGCTGCCTTTAAGGTACACAAACTGGCCTTTTTAAGAAATGTGATTTTTCTATAATTTTCTTATATAAAGTACGTATGCCCTTTGGTCAATATATATATATATATATGCCTGATCTGGCAGGTCACACGCAGCTTGGCGGCAAAAGCCTTTCAAAACTCTCTTTCTCTATGTCGAGAGACATTTTTCTCAGCAACTATGGAGGACCATATTGTTAAAAGGTTTGTTTTTCTTGAAAAATTCTCCCACAGAAAAATCTATTGAAGATGAAAGATAATGCTGAATGATGTATTCATTGGGTTTTATTTATTTATTTGCCAACCACTGATTTTTACAATAACAGCAACAAAGCCTTTATCCCATTAGGTGGGGTCAGCTACATGGATTGCATAACGCCATTGTGCTCTGTCGAAAATCATATATTTAGTTATATTATTAATCAAAAGGTCCTTCTCTATGACCTTATTGAGCGTTCGTTTCGGTCTTCCTCGACCTCATTTTGCATGACTCTATGCTGCTTGATCAACCCTCCTCACTGTAGCACTCAATGACCTTTGTTGAACATGTTCAAACCACATCAAACGACTTTCTACCATTTTTTTCTTCAATAGAGGTCACTCCAACTCGTTTGCGTATATGAGTATTACAAATCTTATCTTTTCTTATATGACCATGGATTTTTACAATAAGTTAAAAATACGTTTAGATTAACATAAAAACATTGTGGTTTGTGTGTGTACGATATGCGCATTATGCAAAAAGTGTATTTTGATATTTTGTTTTTTAATAAGATCATGCATCGTTATAATGGCTCATCGTTTTGCAAATAACTAGCCTCCACTGTGTATATAGCACGTCACGCAAAATATCAAAAAGTTGGTACAAATTTAAAGAAATAGTGAATGCACAGTGTAAAAATGTGTCTGTTCAGAGTTCAGACCCCATAGTTTTTGGTTTCCTTTACGAGTTATTATTGTTTCAGATATCAAGAGCTTATGAAAGAAAGTTCAAGGGTGCCTTTGTTTGACTTAAGAAAGCTGAATGCATCACTTCCAGTGCCTAAAGTGCCAGATGGCTTTCTTGACATTCTTGTTTTGGGTGCAAGTGATGACTTCATTGTGGTAAGCCCTATGTTCAATATATAAATAGGTGACCAGGATTATATTTTATCTGGCTTGACAGACATGCTAATTTTCTAAGTAATTTGAAATCCGATATCTAATATTATATTTTTTAAAAATAAAAAACAGAAGTCAATATTTGTATGTTGTTTATTAAATATGACGCACACGGTGTATAAATATTAGAATTTCCATATAGTCACTCAAATATATTTTAATAAGTTCTTCAATACCTTTAAAAAAAAAAGCATCTTACCTAAATAGTACCTCCTATTCTTAATATAAGAGCCAGATAACTAATTTGTATATATTAAGAAAATTAGTTAAGTTAGTTATTTGTAACGAATGTATCTTGGTTTCCCTAAACTACCTTTTTTAATCATATGCATTGAAATTACCCCTTAATCGAAAGCCCCTTAATACAGCAATCAATAGGTATGCTTTTTCCAAACAAAAAAAAATAAATAAATAAATAAAAATCAGGAGACAAAGTAGATTGATGTCTTACATGTAAAATCAAAATGAACATCATGTCTTGTTCTTGTATTTAGGACTGGAGGTAGTATCAAAGACCTAGTTTGAACCTTTCAAAAGGTACATCCCAACAGCAAACCTATGAGGATGAAGAGTTCAAAGTAACATAGAAACCTAACATTTTTAATCATATGCATTGAAATTACCCCTTAATTGGAAGCCTCTTAATACATGCAATCAATAGGTATGCTTTTTGCAAAAGAAATTTTAAAATTGGAAGACAAAGTAGATTGAGGTCTTACATGTAAGATCAAAATGAACATCATGTCTTGTTCCAGTATTTAGGACCGGATGTAGTACCAAAGACCTAGTTTGAACCTTTCAAAAGGTATATCCCAACAGCAAACCCATGAGGATGAAGAGTTCAAAGTAACATATAAACCCAACATTTTTAACCATATGCATTGAAATCACCCCTTAATTGGAAGCCCCTTAATACATGCAATCAACAGGTATGCTTTTTGCAAAAAAAATTATAAAATTGGGAGACAGATTGAGGTCTTACATGTAAGATCAAAATGAACATCATGTCTTGTTCCTGTCATGTCTTGTTCTTGTATTTAGGACCGGAGGTAGTACCAAAGACCTAGTTTGAACCTTTCAAAAGGTGCATCCCAACAACAAGCCCATGAGGATGAAGAGTTCAACCACCCGGGGGGGGGGGGGGTTGATAAACAGAATATTGTTTCTATTAATGCATTACGTCGCATAAATACTGAGATTACTTTGGCTTTGAAATTGAACTGCTTCAGCCTAAGCTTCCGAGTGTGATTGGTTTCAGGATGCTGAGGGGCTCAAAGAAACAGCAAGTTTTTATGGTGTGCCACCTGTGTGTGTTGAAGCTGTAGCCCATGACATGATGTTGGATATTTCATGGGATAAGGGTGCAAAAGTCATCCTTTCATGGCTGAATGATTTAGGTAAAAAGGATGCTTGAAATTGCAAAAGTCATCCTTTAATGTTACCCACATTTTGTGGTATCAACTTGAAAACAGAGATTATCTGCCTGTTAGTTAGTGTTGAAGATTTTCATTGTTAACGGTTAGCTTCCTTTTAATTTAAAAATAATTAGTGAGGTGCAGGCAGAATGATAATTTCATGTAATCCTTCTCACACTAGAAGACTCAACTTCAAATTGGTCAACATTTTCTTTTTATAGAAGTAGATGCTCACTTGTCCCTAGAGAGTTTGTAGTTGGTGGTTCAATCTGCAAGTTTATGGGCTGGGTTATACAATTCCAAGCTGTGCCAATTATAACCTGAATTCCAATAATATGAGCATTCAAATGAGTTTTTTATTGTGTGTTTTGCCTGGGGATAGATGTCAGGTAGATATATCAAAAAGAAAAATTTAAATATCTATTCATTTTGGATTAAGGGTCATCAATGTTACCCCCAAAATTATTGAAAATGAGTAACGGTGATTTTGATCATTAATATTTTTAGTACAGTTAGGTTAAAATTCCTCTCTTTTTCAACACCGGGGCAGGAAAAAAAAAAAAAAAACCAAAGTCTCACAGTTTCTTCATGAAGGGCAAAAATGACCCTTAATCCATTCATTTTAAAAGGGGCAAGAATTTTTACGCAATAATTTTTACGCACTCTTGGAAACTAAATCTGTATTGTTAATATTAAGAACAACAGTGCTGCAAGAAATGCCGTTACCAGCTAGAAAGGCCTAAATATATCTCCAAAGCAGAATCTCGGCGGAGAAGTAATAGTATATTAAATTCATGAACGAATGAAACAAGTTTAACGCATATAAGTATCAATATTAACATTATCCTAACCGGAATAAAATTAAACTCATGAACACATTTAGCAAACTCTCTGTCTACCAATCATAATCAAGGTGCTTTATGCCATGACAAATACTCTAGTGGTATGGATAAGACGGGATATAGGTAGAAGTCCCAGTCCCAAACCAAAAAAACGCTGCACATGATGATGCTCTTCATCTCCCCTGCCAAAACCAAAAAAAAAAAAAAGAATAATTATGATGCTCTTCAAGTTTCTGTGATTGGATACTCGACTACTACATCTTTCCCAGTAAGCTTCCTGTAAACTGCAGAAAAAGTCTCCATCTTGTATTCAGTGTTGTTGCGTTCCTTAGGGTCCAACAAAACCTGAAGATTGGAACGTTACATGGGGAAACGGTTTACTAACATATTATAAGATGCAAACATTAGATTTACATCAATCACACAAGCAATGACATGCCTTCATTATCTTTGATCCATCGACACGGAATCTGGTTCGCTTGCCAACAATTTCAGCAGGATGCGCAACATCCTCCAAGAAGACATCATGAACAGCAGTTAATGTGCGAGAGCGTGGTCGTTGAACAGCAGAGCCTTTCTTTGGTGGCCGCACAATTCTTCTAGTGGCAATCAAGACAACATCCTGACATTTGTTGGATCTCATGTTATACAATGTGGTGCATTTAGGAAAACTATCAATTGCACAACCAAGCATAAAACAAAAGGAAAATACAATAACAAAACGATCAAGTCACCCAGCACTTTGAAGTTTTTTTTTTCCTTATCCTAAAATAATTTTTCAGTAGTTTTTTTGTGCATCCAACATGCTAAAATATTTTTTCAGTAGCATTTAGTATCCTAAGTTTCGGATGCTCATTGCTGCCATATTTTAAGGCAAAATTGCACCAAATATACTTTAGGATACTTGATACTAATGAAAAATACTTTAGAGTGTTGGATGAATCACAATTTAGTTTAGGTGTTGGTGCATCATTAATATCGAAACAGAATTGAAAAAAGAAAGTTAAACAGCACAATAATATCAAAGTAAGGTCCATCTGGATCATCAAAGAAGGGGGAAGGTCCATCAGTAATAGCCAACAACCTTGCCACTGAATTTTTTCTCCAGCTCTCTGACAAGCCGGAGATGAATTTTGCGGAATGCCTTTCTCAACCTGTAAGGCACATAGATAACTATGGCCTTGCGATTTCCAGGGACATCCATTTGGCTGAAAGAAAAGAGCTGCCCTCAGATTGGGTTAACCAAACATGCAGAAGGTAATCATGAATTCATACATCAGCTATGCCAAATTAGAGCAAAACTGGGCAGTTGAAAAATCAACACATATTTATATTCTAGATCTTATTGTGTCCAAGTGCAGCCATACTGTGTTTCCAGTAACATCCTTACACTGCTTGGTTTATGTAGAGATCTTTCAGGTCACTTTTTAGCTCCTGATTAGTGTTCTCCAAGTCAAATAGGTACTGTTCAGACATAAAGTTGCAGAGTTTTAATTTCGAGGAAAACTAAAAGGGATGAGATACTGAAATATTCTAATAACAAAAATGAAATTAACCTGTGCAACAGTCTCCTCAAATTCAGTAGGCTCGGCATCCTGATCTTTGTGGATATTCTTCCTTGATGTGTACATTTTGGTAAATCTGTTTCATGGTACATTTCGTTAGTTCAAAACAATAGCCAACAATACATCATAAGTATCTCATCAGTTCAAGATCAGACATACCCTTTTATTAGACAGAAATTACATCAAACGATCAAATAATTTATGTTTGGTATAGCAAAAACAAGTGTGTTAAAAAGGGGGGAATAATTCAAATAAACTAACCACAAAAAGTGAACCATTGTATAGAAATGTCATTAGAAACATAATAGTTATACACAATAACATTATCTCCAGTATTAAACCAGACAAAGAAACTGTTTTGCTTGCTCGCATGTTCTTATAAAAAATAATGAACAGAGACACAAGTTTATACAATTGGCTTCACAAGGATCTAAACACAGTTAGAACACTTAATTTGGACATAATTCAATCACTACATTGTTGATAGTGGTATACATACAAACAAGCCGATAAATGGACCCACAAGATTAAACCTATATCAACCCCAATACGAAAATAACGATTAAGAAGCTCAAGGAAGGAAAAGAAGGGATTGTGTTTGGTACCCAGAAACCAAATAAGTGAAAAGAAAATAAGCAAATCTGTAAATTCAGTTTCAGTTTGGGTGTCATTTGAAGAGCAAAAGAAGAAAGATAAGAGGTTGCAGAAAGTGAAGCGAAACTGATAACGAGCGAAGTGGTGGAAGATGAGAGATGACGCACCAATCGGCGAAGCCAAGGCCTTGTAAATGGCTATGCGCTGAGATGAAACCTGGCTTCAACAGGCGGGCGGGAGGATGCCCCAAGAAGGGCTTTTATATGCACCCCGATTTTTCAATCGGAATAGACATATATTTGAACTTGGAAAACCAAAATCTATTAACGTATGAAAATGATAGAAAGGTAATGCAAGCGGGATTTTGAAGTTTGTGTATTTTTATTAAAATACCCTCATGATATAAAACTTTTTCTCTGGTCATTTTCCCTCTCCCCTCGAAAATCCAAATTCTCTCCACTTCTGCAACTTTCATCAATCGTCTTCCCCTCCAAAATCCCTCTCCTCCGCCGCTTGCTTTTGCGCCCAATTCCCCCGCCGTCCTCTCCGCTCACGTCGACCTCCTCCTCCCGCTCGCTTTGCCGTTCTCCTCTTCCCTAACTGGCGCTCCTCCCTCGAGAAGCCCCTAATCTGGCTCGGCGACCTTCACCCCTACCTCTTCACCAACATCGTCAGCTACTTCCTCCAAGAAAATGATGAAGGTAATCCCATGGGGTTGTTTCCCAGGATCTAATCCACTTATTTTTTGGCTAGAAGGCAAATGGTTCGGGGGGCAACATTGAGATTTCTATAGTTGAAGGATTGGGAAGTGCGAGAGAGGTAATTGAAATAGACAAGTTGGAGGAAAGAGTTGGAAGTAGCATGCCGTAAATTGCTACCACATGGAGTGTATTCGAGGTCAGCTTGATGATTCGGGGATTATTGTGCACAAGAAGCTCTCTGCGGATGTCTTGTAGGATTCTGAAGAGTACATATTTCCCTCTATCACTTCCTAAAAGCACAGAACAATTTTATTTGTATCAGAAAAATAGAGAATGAGTTTAGCCATCCCTTCACACCTAACAATGAAAAATTTACTGGGGATATGTTGGTTGTTATAGGTGGAAACACTTTAGTCTAGGTTAAGTTTTTGTTTTAATAGGTTAGGTATGTTTTATAATAGGATGGTGAGGCTGCCATGTGTTCAGGTTTTTATTTTAGTCTTAGCCTAACCTGTATACAAGTTTGGCTTAACCTGTGGCTTGTTAAGGAGGCTGGAATTAAAAAAAAAATTAAGCAGGTTACCAGGCCACAGGCCTCATAACAAGCTTACTTCAAATATGTCGAAAATAGGCCTACTTCGAACAGGCTGAAAACATACTGCACATTTTTATCTAGGGTTGAGACACACTAACAGAACGACCCTGACTATTAAAAGCATCTGCAAAATCTTGTTCTTTAAAAATCAGATAAGAATTCATATGAAGATAACTGATGCATCATTTGGAAGTTTACAGAGATTAATTTCTGCAAGAAAAAGCTATAAAGAGGGGTGAGAAGGAGGATTTTAAACTTAAAAAGCAACCTTGAGTCTCTATTTACTGTCCTTATCCCAAAAATTAAAAGCGCCATAAGATCCAGTAGTTGCAAAAGTGTGACGTTACTGCACACAAATATTAAATGAGATATAAGCTATTAATCATCAAATCAACATCATTAATGGTGAAAATTATCATATTATTATAGGATGGAAATTCAAAGAGTTGACTGAGTATATCTCATTATTCTCTGTGGCATTTGAAAGTAAAGTTCTTGCTCTGTTGTGCATCATCCAAGTGATGCACTCCAACCCTTCCCTCTATTGAACCAACCTACAGAGAAAGAGATCAGTACACATTCATGCCAACATGAAATCTTGGAATAACCAGAGTAATGTTTTCAGCAAATTGAGATTTAACCATTAGCAATATTAAAACCAGGAAAACAACAAAAAGTATAATTACAATGCGGCCAGTTAGGATTTATAATGTTTAATGTTAAATGCAATTAAATTCTAAAAAGAGAGGATTGGGAATAAAATTCAATCCAAAATCTCCATTAAATTGAATTGAATTGAATCTCATCATCTCAAGAGTGACTCATGATTATTTTTTTTTTAAGTTACAGGTTCAGGCTGATCTAACTAGCCTAACAAGCATATCAGTAAGTCTAGACCTGGCCTTTTAACAAAAACAGATTTTGAAATAGACATGGATCTGATCTTTTAGCCTGACATGACAGGCCTAACCAGGCCGAAAACAGGTCAGGCTGTAGGCCCTGACAGACCGCCTACTTTATTTCCACCTCTAATTGGTTATATTTTGATTAAATATGAGCATTTTCAAAATAAGATTTTGAAGTTGTAACAGTAGTGTATTAGTGTTTATGATTCTTAAATCTATATATGTGTGAGTTATATCAGCTCACTAAATTTGTTCTGTTTCAAAAATGTTGCATGTGAAGGATCCTTACTACTTGTCTTCTTGTTTTTTTTTTTTAAAATGTATTGACTAAAGACGTTAACGTATTGATTAAATAAATAATGATATTAATTAAAAATGTTAATGTATTGATTATATGAGTAATTGTATTAACTAAATGTATAATAGTTTAACTAAATAAGTAATCATATTAAGTAAAAGTGTAAACATATTGACTAAAGGAGTAGTGGTATTAAATAAATAAGTAATGATATTAACTAAATGTATAAATGTATTTACTTAAGGCATAATGATATTGATTAAGTGAGTAATAGTATTGGCTAGAAACGTAAAGATATTGACTAAAGACGTATTGATATTGACTAAATGAGCAGTGATATTAATTAAAAGCATAATAATATTTGACTAAATGAGTAATAAAAATGACTAAAGATGTAAGGGTATCGACTAAAGGCATTATTGATAAGTTGAATAAAGAAAATAACACAAACTTGAGAAGTATTTTGGTGAAAATGCTCAAACTTTAAAATTCTATATTCTTACCACATCATCTTTATGTTATTTCCATATGTTAACATGCTTTTCAGGGTTTTTCAAGTTCAAATGGTATTTATATGTCATTTTCCCATTTTTTAATAAGATTGGACTTCCCTTTATAATATACTTCCTCCTCTTAAATAATTTTTTTGCTTAAAAAAATTACTTTAAAGTATTTGTATTTATTATTTTTCTTTAAACTAATTTGTTTGACTTATGAACTGATATATAATCCAATAATACACAAGTTAAGTTATGATTAAGTAATTTATTTAACTTTCTTAATCTCTTTTAAAAAAATTAATTGTGTCTTATATAAAAGGCTGTGTGTGTGTGGCTACTGGGTTATATTCAAGCATTGTTGGGACCAATTGAGACAACTCTCACAAAAAATTTTCTACGTTCATATGGATTTAAGCTTGCGAGCTCATAGGCTAAATCCCTTCCATTAGGAACATGAGCATGTGCTACCCATGCGTTGCACGGGGAGATCAAACTTATCAACACAATACCACTAACAAATTTTAGGAATAAACAACCTTTCCCATTTCAAATCAATCTTTCAACACAAACGGTAGGCATGGTCAAAGTTAACAAACTAAAATTGAAAATGTAATTAGATAAGAAAGAGCAGGTGCAAAAGGCTACGCAACTACATTGACATTCTAAAAAACCTCCTTGTATACGACATTTTTTGTTGTCCCTTTCCCTCCACAACCATTGTCTTCCAAAATGATCTTCAAACCGTCAATACTCCTCACTCTAGACAATGCAATATAAAGTTAGCCATGTGTGAAAACAGGTTTTGAGAGATATAACACTTCTCATATAATTATATCTTTACATATAGTTTTACTATGACACTTAAGGTCTTTTACTTAGGCATTGACTACATGTACTCACAATGTATTAATACTATATTTGAATGCTTACTTTCAAATCAAACATGTTCCATGAACATTACTAGCCATATAGCTACTTGTATTACTTCACAAATATCTCATGACCCTTTTGTGAAGCCATCTAATGTCTTTTACAATGTTGGACTAGTATTGACTTACAAGTCCTACGGAACAGATATATGGCCTGCATACATCACACTTACAATAGTATTTGTACAGAAATTCTTTTGCATTTTATTCTTGGTTCGTTTAGTTAAGGAAATTTATCAAGACTCAAACTCACTCTTAAAATCACTAGGGTATCCATGGAATTGTATTTACTCATTTTGAACCGCTTAAGAATCTTTCTTAACGTAATTCTCTTGTAAAAGAGGACTTTTCTAAAGCTATCTCTTTGGATCCCAAATCTAAATGTTTTACCCATGTACTTCTTTTTCAAAATTTATTAGTACCATTCTTTAATAGGCACTACCAAATTCAAACTATTTATGGCCAATAGTATATCATCCATTTACAGGAATAACATCACAAACCATTTCTTAATGGTTTTCTTCAACCATTTGAAAAAAACACATTAGGTTGCAACTCTTTTGAAGCATTGAACATTACTGTTTGAATAATTGTTTCAGTCTATAAAAAAAGATATATGCCATGTGAAGTCACTACTATGTAAAATTTCAAACACCACTCTTAGCGAAATCTAATAGCCACTGTATATAGATCTCTTTATCCAAATCACTACTTAAAGTGTAGGTTTTACATCTGCTTGATGTAGATCTAAATCTAAATGGTTAGCTATTGCCAACTTAGGTTTATTTAAATGTAAAAAAATTGATAAGAATACCTTTATATTGTGCATACCCCTTTGTAACTAAATGAGTCTTGTGCACGTCAATTGATCTACCTACTTTTCTCTTCAAAACTTGGAAACTCACTATTTCTGAATAAGCCTTTTTGACTTAGTGGTAGATCAACTAATTCTTAACTTGATTTGTTCTCAAAGAATCCATTTGCTTGTCCATTGTTTTATAGCCTTCTTCATTTTCAATGCCTCTTGTACATATGCAACTCATTATACTCTTAACCATGAACATTTTTCAAAGTTACTCATTTTGAAAACGAGTTTGTGCGATGTGATGTATAAGATCATATCTAAAGTGTTGTGTATTCATATAAAAAAAAATTTGGACAACTATGTTCCCTTACAATGTGCTTTTTTAAAGGGTCACATTATTTTAGATAATATCATTTTGACAGCAGGCCTTATGCACCAAATCTACTGAGCAACCCAAGGTAGGAAGAAATTAGTTGCTTTTAAAGTGGATTTTTCAACGGCTTTTGATACCCTCTCATGGAATTTTATTTATGCAATCTTCAAGATGAACTTCCCCGGTAAATGGATTGCTTGTATTATGCAATGTATAACAAGTGTTCAGTATCAGGTGGTGTTGAATGGTCAAATATCAAGCATGATTTCTCCATCAAGAGGTGTGATACAAAGAGACCCTCTATCTCTGTACATTCACATTCTACCTGCCAAGGTCTTATAGTGTTTGCTTAATTCATTTGAGCACTTTGAGCATCTAAGAGGAATTAAAATTTGCCAAAGTTCTCAACCTGTATCTCATTTATTGTATGTAAATGATTCTGTTTTTTTTTTCCTTTGAAGGTATTGATCTTAGCTTGAATTCTATTAAAGCTTATTTAGATGTTTACAGTTTATGGTTAAGATAAATGATAAATCATGTTAAATCTTCAATCATATTCCCTAATATTTCATATAGTTAGAAAATTCGCTATTCTCAATTCCTTAGAGTTGGTTTCACTGATCATTTGGGGAAGTATCTTGGGACGTGGGTTGATCCTGGAAAAAGTAAATCACAAGTCTATTCTCAGTTGCTCAACTCTAGAGAAAAGGATAACAGCTTGGAAAGCTAGATTTCGAACACAAGCATCTTGACTTGCTTTAATCATATCAGTCCTTTCTTGTGTTATTTTAAATGTTTTATCATTTATCAAACTTCTGTAATATATTTGCAACCAATTTGATTCCAGATGTGTTAATTTTTTTTGGGGCTCAAATGGTGATTGGAAGAGAATTCATTTAAAGAACAAGGATTTTCTTTTAAGAACTACTTCAAAAGGTGGTTTGGGCTTTAGACCAATAAGTAAAGTTAACATTACCTTATTGGCAAAACAGGTATAGGAGATTTACTCTTCAACCCCAAGCTCTTTGCTTGCTGAGACATTGAATATGGAAAGGCATTCACAACTGTGCCTCTCTAATTTCTGATCATTTGAATTAGAGAGTTAGATCTGGTTCTCAAATAAATTTAAACCACCCATAGTAGTGGGCCATGCAATCTAGATCTCAAGATGTTGAATCTATTCATACAGTTTAGGATACATTACTACATCTTCCTTCTAACTAGTAGCCAGTTAGATGGAATGCTCCTTTAGTCCGCTCTATTTACTCGTAAGATATTGCAAATATTATTCTCAAGATTCCACTTCCTTTTTCTAATATCCAAGATAAATTAGCTTGGAGTTTATATCCTTCAGGTGATTACTCAGAGAGAAAAGGATTTTGTTGTATCATTACTCAGTCTATTCCAGTTGTGAATGATTCATTTTGGAAATTCTTGTGGTCATTATCCCTTCTAATGAAGGATTTGTTGCTTGTGTGGAAATTGCTCAATGATGCCCTCTTGGTTGGGGAAATTTTAATAAAACATCATCTTGATTTTAATAGTACCTACCTATTTGGTAGCAAAGTTTAAGTGAGTGTTTGGAAACTACCAAAACCATGGTTTTAAAAGCCCTTTTCCGTAAGTCAAAACAAAACTTCCCTCACACACTTACCTTGTAAATCGTAAAAGTTATTCTCCAAAAGTTAATCCAAATTAGAAACCTTGGATCACCTGTTTGTTTCTTGCTCATTTGTGAAGGCTATCTAGTTTGGTGGTTTGTCAGTCTTGCTGCTTGTTACTAATTTTGATGACTTTAAAAGATGGTTGAAATCTATATTGACAAGCTTACAGGAAGATGGACAGAATTTAATGCTAATTAAAGTTTTCAAATTAATCTCGGTTATCTTGATAAAGAGAAATTTGATTATTCATATAAGCCAAAAAGTTAGCCCTATTTCAGTTATCAAGGAAATTGAGCATGCTTCCTCCTTATGCTACTTGGATGGTTCTTCAAAGGAGTCTCATGTGGGGACACCCTCATCTTCAATGGAAGTGATTCAATTTATTGATAAGATTAATTTTGATGGATGGACTATTCTCCTAGAAAAATATAAGAGTAGCTTTACCACAATATGCCAATCTTAGATTTGCTTTCAAGGACAATACTTACAATCATTTTTATGGAAGAAATCATATAGTCAGGTATTCCTTGCACTGAATTGTTTGGGAGCAACCCCACAATAGATACTTAATGGCTACCTGTTCCAATCATCTAACAAGAATCTTCGGGTGAAATCTATTAAGAAATAGATTCTGCCAAATGGTGGCTCCAAACCATCCTCATCAAACATTTTGTATGTGGATATATCCTCCCTTCTAAATTCTTTTTCTTTAAAGCATTTCTTTAGGGTGGAAAAAATTCATTGCAATGTTTTTAATTCTCTGTAATTATGCCCTGTAGTGGTCGTAGAATCATGATGTACAATCCTTTTATCTAATGGATTTGATTAATTTCCCAAAAAAAAAAGGACTTCCTAAAGTAACTTTTGAAGGAGAAAACACACGATTACACGCATTTTACCGTGATCCCAAACACAAATGTGATTCATCCTGCCTTGATTAGTTGCCTTCCAAAAGTAATATATGCGATTTTGACTTTTATTCCGTAGTTGCATAGTCTATTTATGTTTAAGATTTGATGATTGAATTTATATGTAAGTTATGTTGGAATATGTAAGAACGACCACGTAATCATAAATTATTTTTCAGAGTAAAAGTAATCATAAATTTTTGAAAGGGGGTAAAATTATCTAACCTAACTAACTTTATTTATTATAATGAAGAAATTAAATTTTTTACCTTTAAAGTTTTGACTTACTTATAACTCAATTCATAAATTTTTGACTCGTTTATAATTTAGTCTTTAATATTTCTAAGTCATCCCATATGGAAAAAAAATGTTAAAATACTTTAAAAATTTATTAGGTAGATTTTACATGATACTCATAATTTTGAAGGCCCTTTAATGTAAGAAAATCGATCTCACCTTATGCTTGAAATGAATTTCTAAAGGATTTTTCATGGACGCTGCGGATGCCCAATCAAGTTTCTGGACAACAAAAGTGGAGGGGGATGCGAGTTGATGGGGACAAGAATAATATTTGTTTTTTAATTCATGTGAAATCCACCAAATAAGCAATTTTTAAAGTATTTTAACTTTTTTTTTTACCATATAAGATGACTCAGAAATATTGAAAACTAAGTTGTAAGCGAGTCAAAATTTCAAAGACTGAGTTATAAGTGAGTCAAAAATTTAAGGGCCAAAAAATTAATTTGTAATAAATAGAAATTAGTTGTGCTAAACGGTTTTATTTCCAATTTTAAAAGTTTATTATTACTTTTACTTCAAAAAATAGTTTATAGTTATTGTTACACTTTTGATAAAAGTTAAAGATTATTTTTGCACCTTAATCCTTATAAAAATATCCAATGGGATAATTATACAAGAGTCTACCCTATAGAACTTCCTAATTTTACTACGCGTGCAAATTTTGGATTCCTGTGGATTAGAATTGTTTCTATGCATATTCGCATCTAATTTTGCTGCAGGAAATTCCTATGGATTAGAATTTTAACCATGACAATTTAGAGCTATCTTTTTATAACCAACACAAGTACTTGGGAGAATGAGGCTATATTAACTTCAAAGACCAGCTCTTAGAATTTGGGAACTCAATGCTTTTAGGGTCTATTTGGTATAAGGGAAGGAAAAATTTTTATGAGTTATATTTTAAAAAATTGGAGAAGTGGGGTTATAAAATTTTAATAAAGATAAGATGTAAAATAAAAAAAGTAAAAAAATTAACTAAAAACTTTCAACCCCACTTCTTCAATTTTTTTAAATCCAAATCATAAAAATTTCCCCTCCCCTCCCTTCCCTCCAAATCCCTTATATCAAACAGCCCTTTAATGTGATGAGTACAAGCTTAAAGAAAGAATCCAATTGCAAAAGACTAATTATTGGAAGGGAGAACTCTTAAAATTTATAAATCTCATTTCTCTTATAAGACTTCCTAACGGTGGGACTGACAACAATACCACTCCCTTCGAAAGGGTTCCTTGGCGGACTCACATCATTATACTTCGCTTGTATGGTCATGATCTTCTTTAAATAGGCCTTTTTGCAGACATTGTCCTTTCAAAGAAAGTACCAAATGGATGAATATAAGTCTAAAGGAAGAGTCAAACCTCAAAAAAAGAAAAAAAAAAAACTATAATATATAGAGAATGAGAGCTTTTTGAATTTATAAACCCTATTTCTCTTTTATTAGTTTCCCCGATGTGGGATTCACACTCCCTCCGGTTTTTATTATAAGATATATTTGACGAGTTGATATTGGTCTTAAATATAAAACATAATTTTCATATTTATCAATATTTTCCTAATTTAACCCTCTTAACATTCTCTCAACAATAATTAAGAAAGAGAAGAAACCAAGAAATTAAGAAAAATGACTAAAATATTTTAAAAAATACTTATCATATTAACTAACTCAACTAAGTTCTTTAATTTAATCAAATTAGATAAATATGTCTTAGATTAAGGACAAGAGGAGCAATATTTTTGTAATTTACAAACATATATATAAATCAATTATACTGCATATTGGAGCTTGGAAGACTCAATGATAGAAGTGGTTTTAATTTTCTTGGTATTTAGAAGTTATCATTGTGTAAGAGTTAGATGATGAGGATAGATGTATTTTTAAACTTAATTAAAATGTTTTTCAACCAAACTTCCCAATGTTTATTTTTACGGAGTTTGAACTATTTGATTGCTCCGAGCCTTCCAACCTTAGAGAGCAACACAATGTTGATTTCTTAATATTTTTCAATGATTTATGTAACAAAAATAGAGGGAGAGAGGGGGGTGGAAGATATAAATAAGGGTCAGTAGCAATTTTCTTGATATAAAAAGTAACTAGAGTTACCCCATATGCTGCACAGGAACGTGAATTATGAATAATGATATATCGTAGAATTAATTTTTTATGATTGTAATGTATAAAGGTTTATTGAATACAACATGATCGTATATCACTTGACTAAGCTTTTTTTTTTTTGGGAGAATTTAATATGCCTTGGATTGTCAAAGGAATGTTAATAAATTAATATTTGATCAAGCATAAATAAAATGACAACGGTTCTGGGTTTCAACCAAAATGAGTTTTACCGACTTTCCAAACCTTAAATGATAGGGTCTTTTTATTCGTCATCCACTTCCTAAGTAACCTATGTGACACCCTTTTCTAAATGATGAGTGAAATCGATTGTGAAATTAGGATTTAATTCTAGACTACCCAACGTTCAATAACATTCATAAATCCTTATTCTTAACTTAGGATTTGAACCTAAGGATGAGAGGGTTTTCCAAAGGGTAAAATACTTTAAACATATTTCCACAATATTCACTACGTCACTAATACATCACCGGCTCTTAGTTTCATTACAATCAGAATATGCGAGCGTTTTACTTTAAATAAACTAAGAGTTATTCTCTGCTTAAACTAGAGTGATTCTCTGCTTATCCATTCATTTATACATTTATATACATATATATCAAATGTATAACCACAAATAATTTTACATCAAATACAAATAGTAGTGCCTCGCACTACGGTCTTCACCTCACCTCTGCAATCCTCCTCTGTGCATATCTCTTGGCACCTTTCAACCTGTCTAAATGGTTGGTTGGGAGGAGTGAGATTCGAAAGAATCTCAGTAGTAAACATTACCACTATGCATGCCAGATTATATGAATGAATGACATGCTTGCCTACACTATTTCATGCCAACATAATGACATGCTGCATGCTCAATGTTATGACATACATATGGCCATTGCACAAATATAACAGAGCTTTAACCAATCATATGTGTTTCACACAAATAAGCAAAGCAATCATATAATCAATGCAAGACATACATATCAACTACATGCAGGTAAGGTAAGTTCACTACCTGGTGAACCGTAGTCCTTCCTTGGTTTCCTCTTCCTCCCACCTTTGGAGCTTCTTGGAAATTCATCCATGCCTCTTTCTCTATGGAAATTATTCCATGCTTCTTCTTTCTTGACTTCTCCATAGTCCTAGATATCCAATCACATCATTAGAATCATGATTGTGAGTCATTGGAAGTGTATAATAAGGCCTAAGAGGCTAGGAAAGGCTAAATAAGTCATTAGAATAATGATTGTGGGTCTTTAGGGGTGTTGGCTGCAACCAAAAGTGGCTGGCCGCTGCCAAAAACAGGTCAGAAATATTTTGACCACTGCCAAGAACCCTTCTGTTCCATAATTCAAACTTTTTGATTCTTGGCCGAATTTATAAAAATCATAACTAAATGTACAAAAATTCAAATTGAGTGCTTCAAAGCTTTATTTAAACCTCTTTAAGTATACTTTAAGGAAACAATATGGCCACAAGCTAAATGAATTCACATAATCATAGAGATCCATTCTATTAGACATTGCTCCAGAATTGTCCAAATTCACATGATCAGACTTTGAAAAATCATAAGGCCTAGTATACTTGTCCAAATTATTCATATTACCTATCATTTTAAAGCTTACCATGTCTAACTTAAGTCTAAAAAGTTTCATTATCATTGGACAACATTCATCCCTTAAAAAACATATCACAAGGATACTGCCTTCAGAAGACAGATTTCACAACATGCGCCCTTTAACTTATAAAACTTCAAAATTCATATACAAGTATCCAAAATTCATGAACACTTGCATACCTACACAATTTTTCCTCCTAAAGCTAATGGAAGCATCAAAATCATCCAATTCTCAACCCATCACCACGTCACAATACAGGGAAGAAAATCAAATTTGTTAGAACTGGCTAACACCCAAGAGCGGGGGTGAATTGGGTGTGTGATAAGAAAGTATGATCTTTTAAAATCTTTTCGCAACTTATCAAATCAATACATACGGAAGTATAGAAACATGAGTTGATATGTAAATCATATATGCTGGAAATGTAAAAGCTTAGGGAAGAGAATATGCAAACTGTGATTTATCCTGGTTCGGTCCAATCCACGATGATCTACGTCCAGTCCCCAGGCTCCTCCTGAGATTTCCAATCCACTATCTTCTTGTTTATCAGGGCACAAGAAAAGCCTATACAAATCTCTTACAAAGTTACTCCCCCTTACTCACTGTAAGGTTTACACCCTCTTACGGTAAGTTGAGCAAAGCAATCCCAAAGACCTTTCTCTCCTTCTTACCCGTGCAAGTCTTATGAGCAACAAAGTTCTCTCCTGCTTACACCACTGTAAGTCTTACGAGCAGCAATGTTCTCTACTGCTTACACCTTGTAAGTCTTATGAGCAGAAAGTACTACTAGCAATTCTCTCTACAACTTTCTCGTAAGGTAATCAACCATCTCAAGGTCCCTCTACCTTGAGATCAATACAGAAATATAGATGGTGTGTTTACAAACTCTCTCACAGAGTAGATAAATGCTCACTGAAGTATAATACAAATATTCACTCTCAAATGTACATGACAATGAAAACAGATATTAACGGAGAGTATGAGAGATGAAGATTCATCACAGCAGCATGTTGACAGTTGGGTTCTTGTTACTTCATCATTTCTGTTCGCTATAGTATTTCTCTGTAAAACTCTTAGTTTCTTGTTTGAATACATTGGTTTGTATAGAAGATGGTTGAGAGCCGTTGGAAGCATTCAAACATTCTGCCCGTTGGAATCTGATCGTGCTTCTGACAGATAACTCATACCGTTGCTTTCTGTTTGCACGTTCTTGGTTGTTCATTTTAATGCTGTTGTTGCCCATGATTTGTTGTCAGATAGATCTTTAGACCTTGATCTGTTGATAACATTTCAACATACCCGTTGGAGTCGCACTGCTTGTTCTAACAGATTTCCACTTTAGAAAAACTAGCCGTTATCAATGGACGCTCGGCTTCTCATGAAGTGGTTTTTCCTCTCTCTATGGTCTCTTCATTCTTCATTGTTCTTTCTATAACAATACATCAAATATCAATACAATGAAGTGTTAATCATAAATATGTTGGATCATTGGCCAAAAACAGGATTTCTGCTTTTTGGGTTGCATCACTTCGAGTGACGATGTTTGCCATGAGTCACCTCCAGACTTGAAGTTTTAACCCAAACGCTTGAGCCCCTATTTCACACTTGAAATAAGTATTAAGCAATGTCTAAGAATGATAGCAAGTGAAAACACAAAGATTGCATAACATATGAACCCATTCGGATTGATCGCTGTATTCCATTTTGCTTCGTCAACATAAGAATTCAAGTTCCTCATACCAGACTTAAGTACACAGAGAAACTTTAATATCTCCGGATGTCTTCTATCATAAACTTCCAGAGTGCATTGAAATCCACTGGTGGTGATGAACCAAAAAGGACCATATCACATAAATGAAGACTTGGAGTAATTAAGAGATGGAGGTGCATTGGTCTAGCAATACTGTTAGAATCAATTACATTACTTGAGCTATTGGTTTAATAGACGTTGGTGCATATGGGCTTTCACTGGAGATGCATTGAAGCTTACTGGAAGTGATTTGAGAAGGAGTGAAATTCACTAGAAGTGATTCAGCATCCACTGGAGGTGATATGGGATGTTGGAGTTGCACTAGACTGCTAACACTGGAAGTGATCTGCAGAAAATTTCATATCACTCGAGTAAATTTCATATCACTGGAAGTGATATTGAGAACAGTGAAAAATTCCTCCGGTGAATTCTGCGCCACTGGAAGTGATATGCATTCTGACGCATTTCACTCGAGTGATTATAATGATCACTCCAGTGATTATAAAAATCACTCGGGTGCTCTCTGTTCAGATCACTTGAACTTGAAACTTCACTTCCAATTCGACAGCAAATAGGGGTCAAATTACAGATGGCATAACTCTTCGAATATATCTCTAAAATTTCTGAATTAAATATCAATGGAAAGCTCTTGAAGTCTAGTTTCATATGGCACTAGTTTCAACTCAATTGGATCCGTGGTTTGAGAGTTATAGCCAAAATACGAAACCTATTCCAGAAAGTGACGCTGACATGAAGGTCAAATTTGAACACTGATATCTACCTCATATGAGCTCCTTTGATGTTTTTTCTAGTGTCAAAATGACGCGTTGGGAGTCTATTTTCATATGCAACTAGTTTGGTCTCAATTGGAGTTGTATTTTGAGATATATGATCGAATAACCAGACCTCGCTTAGCTGGATGAAGAACAGAGTCTGAAAAATTGAACATCACTCGAGTGATTTTCATAATCACTCAAGTGATTTCAATTTTTTCAGAAAATCACTCGAGTGATTTATTAAAATCACTCTTCTACAATGCCAAACAGTACCAAACAGTGCCAATTGCTACAGTAACCGTATTCCTACAGTGCCCACTGCTACAGTACCCATAAAACTTGAATCTGTATATTTTTCATTGATTCTTGCAAGTTCTTTATTCCTCAATTTCTTTCTTCTATTGCTTGACTAATCCACAATATATGCAACATCAAATAGTTAGTCAATATATTAGAAAAGTATACTATGCAAACTTCTTATACTTAATATTTGACATCTATATTTGTCATCATCAAAACTAATCATATCTAACAAAATTCTTAGGTGCAACATGTTGTTTTCTTGTTTTCTTTGGCTTAATCACTTCTTTTCTACATCTAATCAAATAATTAGCTATTTAGACATCCATTGGACATTGTTTAACCATTCAAAGAACCATTTTAAACTAGCCATGAATAGTACCCAACTTCCAATATACTCATCCAAATAACAAATCAATCGGTTAAAAAGGAAGCTTACGCTTACCTCTACCCGTTTCGGTAAACGGTTCAAAATTCTGGCAACACTCCGGCCGGTGAGATGGCACCAACTACCTCCAAATGAAAATCCAAAATCATAGAAATGAAGATATCGATGGGTAGAAGAATTTTTGTGAATGGTACTTTGCCGAAAGACGCCGATTCGGCAGTGTTTCGGAGGTTGGAATTTTCTCTCTCCTCCTTTCTCCATTTTCGTTCTGAACCTTGTCTCTCTCTGTAATACCCCATTTTTTACCAATACATTTATGCATATATTTGATGTATATTCAATGGAATAAAATGGTAAAAAATTATGTGAATGGATTTATATGAATTTATGAAAAATATTCCAATTTCCGATTAGGCGTAAATTGGCCGAATAAGGATATAAGAGACCGGTAAAGACCCAATATGGTAAGAAAAATTTACAAAAAATTAATGATATGGTTAATGGCCTCATTTAAGTGTTAAAATGGGGTTTAGCCGAAGAAATGGGCGAAAAATGATTTATTTCGGTAAATCAGTAAACGCAGGGGCAAAACGATAATTTTGCCAAAAAGTGAAAAATAATTATTTTTGCTCCAATTCCCAATGATTTGAGCTAAATGGGAATTTAAAACAGCAAAATCACTAGTTGATCATCAATGGACTAATTTTGGTGAATTATGGTAAAAAATGGTCAAATAGTCAAAAGGTCAATTGTTTGGTCAACAAGTTACATGTTGACCCTATGGGATGATTGAAGATTTAGCCTTTCCCTATAATTTCCTGTATGTTGTCGACTAAATACAGAAGGGAGAAGAGAGATGGAATTAATTGGAGTAATTATGCATTTATGGGCCAATTAAATTGTGACACATGGTAAGATTAATTAAAGCCATTTTAATATATATCATCTCATTCCCTCCAGCTGCTCATTCACGCATGAACTGACCTAAAGAGTGAGAGAGTGAGTTGAGAATGAGAACTTGGATGGAAGAACGAAGAAGAGGCTAAGGATTGTTGGAAACCAAGGTAAGAGGTTAGAACCTTGTGATTTAAGCTTCATAACTCCTCTATGGCCTCTCCTCCTCATCTCTCTATCATTATTTTCCTTGATGTTCAGCTGGTTCAAACGCTTGAAGGAGGAGTGAGAAATTGTTCTAGAGAGAGAAAGTTCAAGAAGTCAAGAGGTAACTTCCTAAACTTGTTCCTCTTGCTTGATTAAGGTTAGTAGAGTTGTTTTGGGCTTGATTATGGTTCATTATCAAGAAAAGCATAAGAGACCTTAATATGTAAGTGTCTCCAAATCAAGTCCAATGAATGTCTAACTAGTTAATATATTGGTTATAAGTAGAAAGGAGATGATTGGGCCAAAGAAAATGAGAATCCAACACAACTTTTTCTAGGAATTTATTTTCCCTTCTATGTGTTGAAAGTGGGAGATAACTTGGAATTAGACCAATTCGATACTTTCATTGGATTCAGGAGACCGAATTGTGTAGGGTCTATGTTGACCCCGAAGTGAGAAAAGGCCGGAGAACGAAATGACAAATTTGCCCTTTCTAAGCCTTATTTGAGGGCTGTCAAGGGTATTTTTGTCATTTGGCCTTGATTTTGTCCAATTCGAGGTCGGAAATGAATTCTACACACGAAAATGTGTAGGAATGGCCTAAATCATGATTTTGAGAAAATACTGATAATAAGGACTTAAGGGGTATTTTGGTAATTTGGCACCAAAAGGCTAAATTTACCAATGAAATGAGTTTCGAAAGGTGTATGGATGAGTAATAACCCCTTTGGTGATGTTTGATAATTTTAGGCTTAACAACCGGTTTGGCCTCAGTAGTTGTCTGAGCTTGTATAAACGGGAGAGTTGCGTAGAGAAGCAACTAGGTAGTAACTGTCTTCATATAACATGACATGCATACGTATTGTTTGTTATCATCATCAAAATGTCTAACATGTTTAGATTGAGCGAAGTGATCACCCGGGGCCTACCGCAGGTCGGGTCGATACTCACACGAAATGTTCATAATTGCACGAGCGAGACTCGGGGCCTATCTTTGCACGGGTACCCCTCGGGGCCAAGAGAACCTGTCAAGCACGATGTCGGTCATGAAGTTGTATTGTATACATTGTGCATAGGCGCCCTTTGAGCTAAGAACCCGTCTAGCGTGAAGTCGGTTTATGAATTGCATGTTTGCACTGAATAATGTTTGATGATTTTGTTGATGATTTTATATGAGTAAAGCATGCTCGTGTGTGTTATCTTATATGTTTAATGAAGTTACTACTGAGATTCCCATGAATCTCATCCTTTTCCCAAAATAAATCTCCAGTACAGGGAGGAAGCTCGCGGGGCAAGGAAAAGGTAAAGGATGAAGAGTCGAGGCCTAGCGGTGGGAGAGCTTAGTTTCGGTTGTCAAGCTTTTGTTATGTATTTTGAGAATATTGTAAAGTTGTGGTTTGTATATGAAATGAAGTGAAGAATGAATATATATGTTGTAATATGAATTGTGTATGAATGTGCAAGTAGGTGAATATGTATATCCAGCAGAGGCATTGTATGGAATTTCTAACATTTTCCGCACTCTGATGTTTATAGTCGGTGAGTATTAGCTAATTAGTACTCTACCGTAGTATTTGGAAATAAGGTATCACACTCTCTCTTCTGGTTATTTCACGCAAGAAAAATGAAGAAGAAGATGGAGAATTGATCATTAAATTGGTGTTAATTGGCTTGCCACGTGTCATCTCCTGACTTGCCTAAAAATCAAATTTTTGCACATAATATCCAATCTGGCATAATTTTCATTAAACTTTGAAAATTCATATCTAATTGTACAAATATCCAATTGGGGTGGTTCCAAAAGCTATGCAACTCTTATTGAGTCTTATTTTAATAAAAAATATAAAATTTGGACAATTAGAAGCTCACTCTTTCTATAATTTTAATCTTTGAATGCTGCTCCAAAAAATAGTTAATTTCGCTGGGCTAACTTCATAAATTCATTTCCCTTTGTGTACAACTCTAAATGACTTATATGACATATCCAATTTAATCTTGATAAGTCTACTTTCATTCTAAAAAGTTTCATAATTTTTCACCATCATTTACCCATCAAAAGTGGTCACTCAATCATCACTGACATACTGAGAATTTCACCGGTAGCAAAATACTTTGTATTTCACTTAACTATGTTGTCTGTGACTTCCAATCACTTCGTTTTATTATTCCCTGAGCTCTTTAACTCACCAATATAATTCCTTTTAATATCTAAGGATATAAAAGAATTTTGGAGAATTTAAACATGCTTCATAGGGACATTTACTAAATCAGAACTTAGCAGTCCACTTAATCGAAGTTTAATCTCAAACTTTTTATCCCAAAATTTTAGATATTACAATCTAACAATAATACACCAAGTTTCCTTGCTATCATCGACGTCCTTTAGTAAAGCATGAGTAGCGTCTGCTTTTGCTTTTGTTGATGCAATTGAGTTATGCAAGATCATAATATTCATATACTGTATACGGGACGCGTGGCTTAGGTTGAGCTATTCACGATGCTCTGCCTTCAAGTACGTATGCATGTATTACATGATTGTGATTTATTATTCATGATTTAATGTCTAATTTTATTTTAAATTGACTTTGTTATCTATCTTCAAAATTGGAGCCCTTATGTAAAATTCTAGAACATGTTTACATTTTTCTAGAATATATTTACATTTCTAGAACATGTTTATATTTTTATTGAATATTAAACAAATATGAAATTAATTGTTATGCCTAAATTTGCCCATGTGGATGTAAGTATTAATATAATTATTACACTAATTACATAATAAACAGAGATTATGAAATTCCTAGGGGTAGGAAATGATTTGAAATCACTACAATCATAAAAAATAGAGTTTTTGGGTATTTTTAGAAAATGCCTTTTTACAGATTATGATTTATAATCCTATTACCTTATCTCCAAAATAAGGTAACCTTATTTTTCTTTTCTTTTTTTGTTGTTGTCGTCGTCGTCTAACAATGCTCCCATGTGAAGCAGGACGGAGTGAACTGTTAAAATTATGTTGAACATGTTTTTTTCTTGATAATTTAATTTATAATATGAAATTATCCACTAATCAAATATGAAATCAACATGTAAAATTATAGAACATGTAAATTAATAATATGATTACACATCCCTACGATCATGGAAGATGAAGTTCTTAGGTATAAAGATTAAATGTCTATTTTTAAATTTAATTTACTTCATTCCTTATCTGCAAAAATAATAAAAATTGGGAATAAAATAGGAACATTAAATGTGAGCACCTCTCCCAACAAATATTTAAATCTTGATTCACCATATTGTGAGAGATCAGCTTATTCCGTTAAACCCAACCCTTGTTGGTAATTAAATGATGATTAATGTAATTACGCATAGACTAAGTTATACAGGTTTTTAAGCAGGTAATAAGAGATTTTGCTATAAAGTTGATAGATTGATAAATAACTTTTTTTTTTCCGATAGCTAGTAATTATGTATTCAAGCAAATAAATAGTAGAACACAAAAGATTGCAGTAAGTTGGAAACATCCTGAAACAGATATGAAAGCATCCATGTTACTACCCTAGATTTCAGCAAAATCTTCACATGTGATTTTCGCAAAACCCTACGGACAAGTGGAAAGGATAGGGATTGCTGGATGATCTGTTGTTGCTGATCAAAAAGCACGGCGTCTTGTAAAGCCATTAACTGTAATTGCAAACAACCCAGCCTGATAAGAAGAGTAACAGACCATTCTTTGAAAATCTCTCGATCCAGAACACTTCAATGCCAATGACTCTTCATCCATCTTGGATTTTCTTTAACTTTAAAAATACAGTCCAATGAGGCTCACAGTACTGGTAAACGGACCAGCCTGAGCCTGATAGGCTGAACCCGTTAGCCCGAAAACAAATAGGCTGGAAAAATGCTAGCTTGAGCCCGTTTAGGCAGGCTGGCCCGTCAACCCGTCTTTTTTTTAAAAAAAAAATTCACTCATTTTTTTAATTTTCATTTCCTTTCTTTTTCATCCACTCACATCACTCTTATTTTCTTTTATACATTTATGTTAGAAAACCAATTTCATTCTTACTTTCCTTTTTTTTATCTACTTACATTACAAAAACATATAAACACATTTTTTTAAATTTAATAATAGTAAAATAAATAAATATAATATGAAAATAAAAGTGTCAAATAAAAAGAATAAAGAAGTAATTGAATACAACATCACTGAAAAATGAGAACATTGAGATATGATTATATGAAAAGTAAAAGAATTTTTTTTAATTATTTAAACGGGCTAGTCCATTTAGCCCGAAAATAAACGGACTGAGATTTAAAGCCTGTTTATTTTAACGGACTCAGGCCCGGCCCAAATTATCACCTCTAAAGGCTGATGTGGAACCTATGGGAGCAAAGAAGTTGTTGATAAGCAGTACTGATGATGAACATTATTTTGCTCCGGACTCCTAGCAGAGGATGTTTGGTGTTGCTGTTGAACCAAAGATGTGAATGCTATAGCCCGAATATGCGCCATGCAGATTATCTGATAAGGATGGAACTTGGTTCCTGCATGACAAATTGAATTCCATGCAAACCATAATGATTCAATCATTTGGAATGACAGAAAATAAATGAAATTGTTAGAATCATTATGATTTTGTAGTCAGAACATAATCTTAGTCTAAGAATTAGAAGGACAAGTGTCTATTCTAATATCTAAATTGTATCCAAACCAACAAGCCTTTGAAAATGGACAAGATAATAAAAATAAATGCTCTAGAGATTCATTAAGGAACATACCTCTTCCCTTACTAAATGCCTAGTTTTCCAAACATGAGAAGATGGTAGAATACTTCTAACAATCTTCCATGATAGCAATCTAATCCTTGGATAAGATAAATAACTTAAAAATGAGTAGAAAAATAATAGGAAAAAAAATAGAAAAAGAACTCTAAAATTACTAAATTCCAAATCAGGTCTCTATCATTTTTCCAAAATAATGTTTCCCGTCCGAATTTTGAGCTATAACTTTTTTGAGGGGGGAAAAATCTCAAACTCCGAGAGAGAGTCTTCGACTAAACCGAACAATGAGATTTAGGGCATCACAAATTGCAACGGCTACTTCCAAACATAGCCGTTACCACGCTTCCTTTAGTTCTGAAATCGCGCTTCCTACTGAATCACTTATTATATAATCCCATTGAATCCATCTCATCTCTCACATTCATTCTTCACTCAGCCCTCTTCTCTTCTCTGCTGCGCTCTCAGCACTAATCGCTCTCACGATCTTGCTCGTTTTCTTCTATTATTTTTTTCATCTAACCATCTATTATCTTTCAACTAACCATCGTTTTTGCAGGAACTCGTTTATCTCCTTTTCCTTTGGCGTCTTTATCCTGTTGTGTTTTCTGTTTTGTTTTTGTTGCGTTTCGTTTTGTGTTTTGATAATGGATGCAGGATCTCTGAGTTCTTCCACAAGTTTGAAATCACAATCTCGTTGCCCTCTTCAGGAGCAGTTTATTCAGAGAAAGAATTCCCGAGAAAATGTAAGAAACAGATTTCTTGCATCTTTAGGGGTTTCTTTCCATCTTGTTTTCCGTAAATCATTGGCGTTTTCTGCGATTCCAAATTTCAAGAGAATTAATTTGGTGTTTCTTTCCATCAGTGAATCAAGGATTTGATTTTGAAGAAATTGGGGTTTACATTGTTAAAGTTTAGTCTCTGATGGCCTTTTATTTTGCTTTCTTGTTGATGTAAATATCTCCAGTTGGATAGATTTATACCAAATCGTTCGGCCATGGACTTCGATTACGCACACTACATGCTTACAGAAGGGGCAAAAGGTAAGGAAAATCCCAACGCGAACTCACCCTCAGCCTACCAGAAGTATCTTGCAGAAGCCATGAACATGAACCGGACGCGAATTTTAGCTTTCAAGAACAAGCCACCAGAACCTGTTGAGTTAATGCCACGCGAGCCCACCACAACTCTTCATGATAAACCGGCTAAGCCCCGACGGTTTATTCCTCAGGTGCTTTCCTAAATCTGATTAATGTACAACAGATTTCAATTAAACTCGTGTGTCTTGAATCTCAGAACAATTCAATTCGTTTTGAAACACCAGAAACTTAGAAGACTCAATTTCACAAGAGTTAATCACTAAATCTGGATTTTCATGCACTATTTTATTTCTTATCGATAAGGTCTATGCTAACTTGTGTGGATTTGATGGGGTCTAGATTTTCTGAACTGCGTTCCACATTTCTGTTCTGATTATTTGTTGGTTAAGCAGAGTTCTGAGAGGACTTTGGATGCGCCAGACCTTGTGGATGATTACTACCTCAACTTACTTGATTGGGGAAGCAGCAATGTTCTAGCAATTGCACTTGGAAACACAGTGTACTTATGGGACGCTAGTAACGGATCTACTTCAGAACTTGTCACTGTTGATGATGAAAACGGGCCTATCACTAGCATTAGCTGGGCTCCAGATGGAAGGCATATCGCTGTCGGCTTGAACAATTCTGAAGTCCAACTTTGGGACACCGCTTCAAATAGACAGGTTTGTCTTATGAGAATCTCATCACTTGCTTTATCAACTTTGGAACAAGTTATTAGAATCACTTGTGAGAATCTCCACACTAATTATCTGAACCTTTAGGCAGCTGGAAAAGTTAGATAATCCCGCATTTCTTCTCATTCTAAGTTTAGAAGGTTGGGGCAAATACACAGATGGAATTAATTAACCAACTAAACCTTATCATGCAGTACACAGCATCTCTTTCCCTCGTTGAAGGGGTGGAGTACAATGTATTTAATAATGAAAATTAATTTGGCACTCGAAATCCATGACAACTTTGGAACAATTCCGAAGTGCAACTTTGAATAACAAATTCGTATGTTATATCTGTGCGCTTCTTAGCCTAAATTTTTTTATTGTTATCACTTGTTTGCTTCTTCAGTTGAGAACTCTGAGAGGTGGTCATAGGCAGCGAGTAGGGTCTCTGGCATGGAACAATCATATGCTCACAACAGGAGGAATGGATGGTAGAATCGTGAACAACGATGTAAGAATTAGATCACACGTTGTTGAAACCTATAGAGGACATGAACAAGAGGTTTGTGGGCTGAAATGGTCAGCCTCAGGTCAACAATTAGCCAGTGGAGGAAATGACAATCTTCTTTTCATATGGGACAGAGCTATGGCGTCTTCTAACTCAGCTACACAATGGCTCCATAGACTTGAAGAACACACATCAGCAGTAAAAGCTCTTGCTTGGTGTCCTTTCCAAGGAAACTTGCTGGCTACTGGTGGAGGTAGTGGAGATAGATGCATTAAGTTCTGGAATACCCACACAGGTGCTTGCTTGAACTCTATTGACACTGGGTCTCAGGTTTGTGCCTTGTTGTGGAACAAGAATGAGAAGGAGTTACTTAGCTCTCATGGGTTTACCCAGAATCAGCTCACACTTTGGAAATACCCATCAATGGTGAAGTTGGCTGAGCTTAATGGTCATACTTCTAGAGTTCTTTATTTAGCTCAGGTGGGTTTTGTAGTACATAATGGTTCCCTTGGAGCACAGAAGTAAGATTATTATAAAATTTTATCTGATTATGTAATTTTGTTTCCAACTAACTGCAGAGCCCAGATGGGTGTACAGTGGCATCAGCAGCAGCAGATGAGACATTGAGATTCTGGAATGTGTTTGGTGCTCCACAAGCAACTAAACCTGCTCCAAAAGCAAGATCTGAGCCATTCTCTAATGTGAACCGAATTCGTTGAAAGTTGCTTCAATCCAAGGAAGCACAGATGCAGACAATCCAAGATACTATACAAACAACCACCACAACACTGCAAACTGTCCAATACAACATGTTCTGCTTTTCTCACAGATTGGTGAATGCTTCATAGTTTCAAGTTTCACCACATAATTTTTGTACAGCTGCTGGTACGAGTTTTGATGTATATTTTCTGTTAATAAAATCAGTACAGGTCTAAGTTTTGACATGTACAACTTTTTGTTGCGTGTCATGTGATTATAGCAAAACCAAATAAATATTCTTTGTATTTAAGGAAGGGAGTTCAAACTCATGGGTCCATTATTGTGTGTAACTTTGCTTCTGTGTGTATCTTGTAAATTTTCAAGGAAATTTTGGAAGAAGGTTTCACTCAAAATATTTGTAGTATTTCTTGTTGTGAACTGGTGACCATTTCTTATTTTTAAATTAATAACTATTCTTATGGAATTGCATTTAAAAGTTAATTTTAATAAAGATTCAATCAAAATTCATTCGTCCCAAATAAAAATTTACAAAACTTGCGATATTTCCAAGTTATGTTTTGTCCTTGCTCATTCTTTATCTAATCACTTTGGCCATTTTCATCTACTGCATTCTGGCAATTGAAATGGCTTGATAACTAATCATCTCTCACAGATGAACATATGAAATTACATACATTCATGGATCAGAACTAAATAAAGTTTATAGGATCTTAACAATTCAAACCTTAATTTTGGCCTTCAGTGGACAAAAATACGGACAGCGAGCTACTTTTACTCAGAAGGTAACTTGTTAATTTCGTATGCCTCCTAATACACTTGCTACCTACTGTGTTGGAAGATGCTGCTAACTCTCCTCAATTAACCAACATCACATGGCAGGAAATGCTTTCTTCAGTTGACAATTTTAATTTTCTTGGTTTTCAGAACTATTACTTACTGCTTTCGTTCTTTCTTCCTTTCATCAATGGGATCAATTTCTGTATGTAATATGTAAACATTTATTGTTCAATATCCTCGGTTATAATACATATTTACCTAATTTGATTAGATTAAAGAAGTTAATTGAATTAGTTAATATAATATGTATTTCTTAAAATGCCCTAGTCATCTTTCTTAACTCCCTCGTTTCCTCTCCTCATTGATTATTGTTAAGGGAGTATCAATGAGAGTAAATTAGGAAAAGATTGACAAATTTTTAAACTATGTCTTATATTTAATATCAAGATTAACTCTTCAAATATGTCTTATATTAAGGACCGGAGGAGTATCATTTTGTCTTGCATTAAAAAAAAAAAAAAAGGAAGGGCTTGAATATAAATCCCGAAGGGAAACTAATTAGCTACTTTCATTCCATATATTGTATGCTTCTGACATACTGACAACTCAACCCCCAAACCAAGTTAGCCACATAGAATCTTCATCAACCTGAAACAGGAAAAAAATCAAAGCACACTTTTAATTAATAAACATACGAAACAAGATGCATTGAAGGCAAATCAAACCCCAAATTCTGATGTGAAAGAGAGGTCCATTACAACCAGAAATTCTGTCCAATAAGTAAAATTCAGATGGTAAAACCAAGATCATTATACTTAACACAGGGAAATTGAACAAAGGAAAGCAATGAAATGGGGGTGGGGGGACCATGACATAAGGACAATAGAGCTAATAATGCTTAAAGCTAAGATCAAACCGGTCCTGTTATTGAACAGTAGAAAGATATACAAAGGAACGGGTGTTACAATTTGAAGGTAGGTGTAAAAGATAGCTCCTCTGTTCCTTAATAAAAGACCTATTTGAGAGTTGATCTTAGTTTTAAATATTTACACTTGGCTGATGATTCTTTCACATCATAGACCTTACAAATATACATGTAATAATGTTCTAAATGAATTTTGCAGTCATGATCTGATCTTTTATTTTCCAAGGACTGCACATCTCATCTCATCTTCTCATGGTGCTTTGATCCTTTTTTCCCCCAAATATAAGAGGCAACAATGTCTTTCCCCCACATAGGTTAGTTTCATTTTAGCCCAAGGAGGTTACAGTGAAATTTCTGAATTATTTTGGGGTAAATGGAAATTATGTTACTACATTGGTCCTTTAATGAAAATTTCCCATTTTTTTTGGTGTTAAAACAAAAACTGTACAAATAAGTAACGTAAAACCAACAACTAGGCCATTTTTGTAGCATTCAGATTGAACAGTTAGCATTGAACAATCACTTATACTGTTCAAAAACAAAAGCTCATACAATTAGGTATTATCACCTAGAAAAAAAAGGGGCAGCCCAATGTACAAAGCTCCCATCAGGTGGAGTCTAAAGAGGGATAGATATATACATCCTTACCCCATAATCGGAAGGGCTATTTCCTAGATTTGAACCTATGACCTCTAGGTTACATGGCAACAACTTTACCATTGAGCCAAGGCTCACCTAGAATATACCAAAATTTAAATGCTGTTCAAAAATAAAAGCCCAAATTTAAATGCCGAGCAATTCACCAATTAGGCATTATCACCTGCTACGGTATATGTAGTTGACTGTTCAAAAATAAAAACTCATACCAAAATTTAAATGCTGGAGCCATTCACCAAATATGCGAGTGTGCACATTGGGGTCCGAAATTTCTGTACCCACCTGCTATATACGTAAATAAAAACCAATATATACATGACAGGTCCGTTTCAAGTTGCCCTATCATCAAACTTGCTTGTAAGAACAATCACCAATCAGACTTATGAAGTAAAATAAATGACTGAAAAAATAGTAAGCCTATTGTGCTGTCTGACACGAAACTTGCAAGCATTTAAGAAAAGTGAATGACAATAAAACATACATGTACATGTAATTTGAACTTGAGCTTTAATATCTCACCTTGTTTTACTTCTTCAACAAGCCTCTAGAGATCATTTCATGTAGAAGCTTCTCAGCCTTAGCATTCTCCTTCTTTTCAAGAAGAAATCTTCGAAGAACCACTTTCCAAGTTACAAAATCAGGGACACAGCCATTCTCTTCCATTCTATCGATGAGGGAGATTGCTTCATCAAGCAAACCTTCTTTGCAGAAACCATGAACCATAGCAGTATATGTATAGACATTTACTTGATAACCCTTGGCCAAAAGACACTGAAAAATCTCCCACGCATCATTTAATCTACCACCTTTGCACAAACCATCAATAAGTATGGCGTAGGTCCTCTCGTTAGGCCAAACTCCTTGATTGACAATTTGCCTAAATAATGCAATTGCCTTGTGAAGATGTCCCATTTTGCAGAATGCATCTAACAAGATACTGTAAGTGATGATGTTAGGGCGAATACCCCTACCATGCATCTCATAAATAATATCTTGTGCACATGATATTCTTTGTGATTTGAGCAAGCCATCAATAACAGAACTATAAGTTACAACACTCAGAACCAAATTTTTGTAACGCAATTCCTTAAAGAGATCCATGGCTTCATCCACCATTTTCATCTTAAAGTGTGCATTGATCAAAATATTATAACTAACAAGGCTAGGTGCCAAACCATTTTTTATCATCCTATCAAAAACTTCCTTAGCCTCAACGATATCATTAGACAAACAATGCCAATTCATCAAACAATTGTAGGTAACAACATCAGGTCTCTGATTACTCTTAAGCATCCTAGCAAAGACAGCTTGAGCTTCCATAATCCTTCCATCTTTACAAAATGAATCAACCAGGATGTTGAAAGTATAAACATTTGGGTGGATGTCTTTCAATATCATTTCTCGGAGTACTTGATTTGTTTGTTCCCATTGATCCATGCTACAGAAGCCATGGATTAGACTACTACAAGTAACAACATCTGGAGATACCCCACAATCAATCATTTCAAAATACAAATTGCGTGCATCATTGACAAGCCCATCTTTACAAAGCGCATCAACAATTGTGTTGTACATAACTATATTGGGCTTAACAAAGTGCCTTTGCATTAATTTAAGCAATTTAAGAGCAGATGTTGTTTTCCCTATCTTACATAACCCATTTATTAGTGTTCCATAAGTAACTTCATTTAGCTGAAAACCTTTGGCCATTATGTCATCATAGAAATCTAGAGCTTTGCCGACATTTTGGTTAAAGCACAGTCCTTTTATTAGTGTATTCAAAGTTACAGTGTCTGGTTGATAACCCATCTTGAAAATTTTTCCCAATGTAGAGAAGGCAAAATCCATCTGACCAACGTGGCAGTGGCAATTAATCAAGATGTTCAGGTCAAATAAATCTGGCGTGAAGCCATTAATCTCGGCTTGTGCGAGAAGTGAGATAACATGGGGGTAATGTTTCATCTTCACTATAGACCCTAAAATCTTAGTGATACGGCGTCTGGATGGGAGGGGACGCATGTTTAGCATGCGACTGACTGTAGCAACAGCGTCATTGAGGCTGTTGGGATTTGGGAAATGGGAATGAAGATGAAATTTGAGAGTAAGAGAAGAAGGGAAAGAGAGAAAGAAGGTACAGACACCAAAAAGAGGAAATTTGGAGAAGGAGTACCTTGCAGCAGCAGAAGAAAGCATATCGGGATCAATCAGATTGGAAGAGGAGTATACGCGATGCTTCAATGCTTCTTCACTTCAACGAATGAATCAAATTGAAGCTTGAAATGAGTGTGAACTGTGAAGCCGAAGGGTGATTAAACTGAGGAGTGAGGAGGTGAGTTTGGTCTCTCGGATAGGACGGGGAAAAACAAATTCGAGTTAGCCTTCATATTTGGATAGGAGAATATTATTAAAACCCTCAATGGGAAAATATCTGGGCGGGCAAAAACCTTCTATAACAAGTATAAGAAATCTATCTTATATTTAAAAATAAAATTAACTATTCAATTAGATTTTATATCTAAGTACCAGAAGAGTAATATGATACATGATCAATTAATATGTTTGCTGTAAATGATCTATAATTAAAGCTTTTTTTTTAGACTTACTCTAACAAACCAGTAAACAATGCCAAACCTGCTCTAATAAGCCAGTAAATAAATCATGTACTCCATCTGTTCCTTTTTATAAAAGTGTAAAATTTAAATTACCTATTGATAAAAAAAAATTTAAATTACCTTATTTTTTTTTATAAAAGTTCAACAAAAGTTGTTTGAATATTTAATGAATTTTTATTTTCATATAACATTAATTATATTTATTACATTAATTAAAAGGTCGGTGACATTTATATTTATTTTATTTTTTTCTCTTACTTACCCCCTTATAAATAAGAACATACTAGAAAAAAAAATTATTTCAAACATACTTATTATTTTTAACTAATTTTAACTATTTTCTTAAACAGCGTAATTTTATCATTAAACTCTTATATGTAGAACCGGATGGGGTATAACACACCTTGATCCATGTGATCTTGAACTTTTCAATTTGAATTGGCTTTTTTAATTAAAATATAACTTTAGTTACTTTGAAGCTCTTACAAATCTACACTCATTCCTAGTTTAAAAATAATAACACAAATCCTTTTCTAAATCAATTTAAACAAAATTACACAAACTCTTAAGAGGTGGAGTTTATGTGAAAGCAAAAAAAAACACCTTTGAAAAGCTATCTTCAATTAATTCTCATAATGCTTATATTTGACCCACTCAGATAACCATATCAAAAAAATAATAAACCACCTAAACTTTTATATTTGTGCAGATAACCTAAGTCAAAAATTATATTCTCTTTTTATAGAACTTCAAAAGAAATTATCATTTTATTATTGTAAACCCATAAAAAGCCTCATCACAAGCTTGATAGCATAAAACCATAGAATGTAGATCCTCAGACAGTGGATCCAAAGACAGACAAAGAGGTTGAGAAATATTGTTTGTGACTTGTACAAAATAAGACTTCTTACAAAATTTTAGATTACATATGGAATGGAATATGAAATTGGATTTTCCTACACACACAATTTCCAGTTGTGATAATAAGGATGGAGCCTTTAGCATTGGCCCCTAAGAAGGGTATTTTCATGTTCTCCTTATTTTCTTGCTTCACAAGGAGCATCAGTCATTACTATTTACGCATAATACACCATATTTATTGTACTTGAATTTTTTAAAAAGATAACAAAAAGCATACATCTTTCATAATATAAATCCCGAAGGTAAACTAAGTAGCTGCTTTTATTCCATATATTGTATGCTTTTGACATACTCATAACTCAACCTTCAACCAAAGTCAGTGACATACAATCTTCATCAACCTGAAAAAGGGAAAAAATCAAAGCACACTTCTAATCAATAAACCTACTAAACAAGATGCATTGAAGGCACATCAAACCCCAAATTCACATGTGAAAGGGAAGGTCCATTACAACCAGAAATTGTTTGTCCAATACGTAAAAATTGAGATGGTAAAACCAAGATCATTATACTTAACAAAGGAACATTGAATAAAGGAAAGCAATGAAATGAAATGGCCATGACATGAGGGCAACAGACCTAATATTGCTTAAAGCTAAATCAAACAGGTCCTGTTGTTGAACAGCCGAAAGACATACAAAATGAATGGGAGATTAAGATCATACAATGAGACTGTTCAATTTGAAGATGGGTGTGTCTAATTTTCCACCTTACAAAATGAATGGGAGATTAAGATCATACAAAAGCTATGTACGACATAAAATAATTCTTACATTTAGGACCAACGTCAACTCCCTAGTTAGATCCCACATTAAGACAGGAGGATTAGTATTTTCGTCAAAATACTTTTTAATCCTGCCTATTATTAAAAAAATATATCCCCAGACATAAGATACTAATATTCTATACTACAACAATTTATTAACCTATAAGATAATATTCTATCATACAACACATATACAAGTATATCTAGTTGTTTTGATGAATCTTTTACGTACAGTGAACCAAGTTCTGCTACAGAAGAATAGTGACTACACCAATCAGCAGCTAAGGGAGCAGAAAAGAATGATGTACACAAACTCCTCACAACTTTTTGAAATGCATTTTGTTCATCAAAAGATTAGTATGAAGCATACAAATACAAGCTCTCGGTTGGATGCTTCATTCTATATGAGCAATGAAATACTTCAAACAATAAGAATTGCACACATTTTGTAATGCTTTAGTATATAAATAAATGCTGATATCACTGCAAGATAAAGTGATATTTTCATAGAAACAGGTATTTTTATATGTCTATACTACTATTACCATGTGCTTTAGCCTTCACTGAGAGGTCAATTAAGAGAAAACTAGGATTTGTAAGTATCCTACTCTGTACATTTCATATTTCTTTTATAACCCTCAAATGCACTGATCTAGTATGGTTGAAAATTACTTTTTCATCCTCTCACAAAATTCTAACTTTCAGTATCTTCATCAACAAAACACTCCAATCTATGATCTTTTCCCCATCAAAAATGTATACCCAGACATTTGGTTTTTATAATACTTTCACAGCATATCCTGCTTCTTCAAAGAAAGACACGCAATTTCCAACCCTTTCCTCAAAGAAAACAGAAAGGAAATGGCAAAACCAGAGGTATTGCAGGCCGTACCTTCTTTTGCTCCCACCTTAAAGAAAAGTGCATCACCATGGAACAAAAGAATAATTTACCACTATGAAACAAATTTCAGCAAGTCAAACATTCTGCAGCAAGCCAAACCAACAGTTATATTTTCTCACCAAAAAATAAAAAAATCTACATGCACTTGAAATTTGCCGGAATTATTTGTCAGTAAGTTGGCAAACATCATTATCAATTACTAATCAGGAATGCACAACATCTAAGCTAATGGAAACATATGATGCTTGACCACAAATTAACAATACATAACCTCTCAAAAACTCAACAACAATAACATCTAAAACTCCTCATCCAGTCCATTCAGTGAGGCTGCTTTTCATTTCCTTAACTTATCTACATTATTCCTTTTTCAGCTTTTAAATTTTCTTATTACATGGAACTTTCACCTTAATCTCAAGAGACCTGCTCAATCTTGCAATTTTCAACATCTCAGCTTTACTTATAAATAACTGCCAGTCTATGCACACATAAGATTAAAAGATTGAAATTCATGTATAACAGATAGTTTTCTTAGGAATTTACTGTTGATCACCAAACAACCTTTTTTAAGATCATAAAGAAGGCACGAAAGAATTATTTCAATTTTGGCTGATACAAGCCATGCTAGTGTGAAGTTTAAAATGTTCTATCCTGAACATGCTTATAAAGACAATTCCCTACAATGACAATTATGCATCAAAATATATTCTAGTAAAACAAGTTAACTAACTGTAAATTAACAACAAAATATACAAGCCTTTGCTAACAACTCATGCTCACTAAACATGAATACATGTGGAATGTGAATTTGAACTACAGTACGTCAACTAGTTTTATTTCTTCAACAGGCCTCTATCAATCATTCTAGAGAGAAGCTTAACCGCCTTGTCATTCTCATTGTTATCAAGAAGACACCGAATAATAATTTCGAAAGTTACAGAACTTGGGAGGCAATTGTTCTCTTCCATTCTATCAAGCAAGAACATGGCTTCATGAAGCAAACACTGTTTGCAAAATCCAAGAATCATAGCAGTATATGTATGGACGTCTAGATGATAACTTTGGGCCAAAAGATACCGAAAAATCTCCCACGCATCATTTAATCTACCACCTTTGCATAAACCATCAATAAGTATAGTGTAGGTCTTCACGTCAGGCCGAAGTCCTTGATTGACAATTTGCCTAAACAATGCAATTGCCTTGTCAAGATGTCCCATTTTGCAGAATGCATCTAACAAGATACTGTAAGTGATGATGTCAGGGCGAATGCCCCTACCATGCATCTCATAAATAATATCTTGTGCGTATGAAATTCTTTGCGATTTGAGCAAGCCATCAATAACAGAATTATAAGTTACAACACTCGGAACCAAATTTCTGTAACGCAATTCCTTAAAGAGATCCATGGCTTCATCCACCATTTTCATCTTAAAGTATGCATTGATCAAAATATTATAACTGACAAGGTTAGGTGCCAAACCATTTTTTATCATCCTATCAAAAACTTCCTTAGCCTCAATGATATCATTAGACAAACAATGCCAATTCATCAAACAACTGTAGGTAACAACATCAGGTCTCTGATCACTCTTAAGCATCCTAGCAAAGACAGCTTGAGCTTCCATAATCCTTCCATCTTTAAAGAATGAATCAACCAGGATGTTGAAAGTATAAACATTTGGGTGGATGTCTTTTAATATCATTTCTCGGAGTACTTGATTTGCTTGTTCCCATTGATCCGTGCTACAGAAGCCATGGATTAGACTACTATAAGTAACAACGTTTGGAGATACCCCACGATCAATCAATTCAAGATACAAATTGCGGGCGTCAATGACAAGTCCATGTTTGCAAAGTGCATCAATGATTGTGCTGTACATAACTACATTCGGCTTAACACTGTGCCTTTGCATTAATTTAAGCAATTTAAGAGCAGATGTTGTTTTCCCCATCTTACATAACCCATTTATTAATGTTCCATAAGTAACTTCATTTAGCCGAAAACCTTTGGCCATTATGTCATCATAGAAATCTAGAGCTTTGCCGACATTTTGGTTAAAGCACAGTCCTTTTATTAGTGTAGTCAAAGTTACAGTGTCTGGTTGATAACCCATCTTGAAAATTTTTCCCAATGTAGAGAAGGCAAAATCCATCTGACCAACGTGGCAGTGGCAATTAATCAAGATGTTCAGGTTAAATAAATCTGGCGTGAAGCCATTAATCTCGGCTTGTGCGAGAAGTGAGATAACATGGGGGTAATGTTTCATCTTCACTATAGACCCTAAAATCTTAGTGATACGGCGTCTGGATGGGAGGGGACGCATGTTTAGCATGCGGCTGACTGTAGCAACAGCGTCATTGAGGCTGTTGGGATTTGGGAAATGGGAATGAAGATGACATTTGAGAGTAAGATAAGAAGGGAAAGAGAGAAAGAAGGTACAGACACCAAAAAGAGGAAATTTGGAGGAGGAGTACCTTGCAGCAGTAGAAGAAAGCATATCGGGATCAATCAGATTGGAAGAGGAGTATATTCGTTGCTTCAGTGCTTCTTCACTTCAACGAACGAATCAAATTGAAGTTTGAAATGAGTGTGAACTGTGAAGCCGAAGGGTGATAAAACTGAGGAGGTGAGTTTGGTCTCTCGGATAGGACGGGGAAAAACAAAAATTGGAGTATTTTGGATAGGAGAATATTATTAAAACCGTCCATGGGAAAATATCTGGACGGGCAAAAACCTTCTATTATAACTGCAACAAGTACGAGAAATTTTTATTATATTTAGAATTAACTATTCAATTACATTTTATATCTAACTATGATAAGAGTAATATAATACATTATCAACTAATATATTTGTTATAGATTATCTATAATTAAATCCTTTTTTTTTTTAGACTGACTCTAGCTAAACAATGTTAAACATGCTCTTAACAAGCCAATAAATAATATACACTATCTATTTTTTTATAAGAGTCTAAAATTTAAAAAATCTATTAATAAAAATAAATAAATTACCTTAGTCAGTTTTATAAAAGTTCGACAAAAATTGTTTGAATATTTAATGAATTCTTTTTATTTTCACTTGACATTAATTATATATATTGTATTAATTAAAATGTTTTTGACATTTATATTTATTTTATTTTTATCTCTTACTTGTCCCTTATAAATAAAGTCATATTAGAAAAAATAAAATTTATTTCAAACATATTTATTATTTTTAATTAATTTTAACTGTTTTTTTAGAAGTGTAATTCACTCATTGGGCTTGTATAAATAGAATTAGAGGGAGTATAATACACTATTATACATGAGATCTTTAGCTTTTCAAATTGAATTGGCTTTTTTTAATTAAAATATAGCTTTGGTTACTTCAAAGCTCTTACAAATCTACACTCACATTCCAAGTGTTTAAAAATAATAACACAAACCCGTTTCTAATTCAATTTAAACAAAATTACACAAACTCTTGGGAGGTGGAGTAAAAAAACACATTTGAAAAACTCTACAATTAATTCTCACAATACTTACATTTGACCCACTCAGATAGCCATAATAAACCACTTACACTTTTAAGTTTGTGCAGATAACCTAAGTAAAAAAATATATTATCTCTATAAAACTTTAAAAGAATTGCCATTTTATTACTGTAAACCCATAAAAAGCCTCATCACAAGCTTGATAGCATAAAACCATAGAATGTAGATCCTCAGACAGTGGGTCCAAAGATAGATAGAGATTTAGAAATATTCTTGGGAAAATGACTCTGAGGTCCCAAGGGACCCAATTAATAGCAAAAAAAGTCCCAAAGCAAATTGCTCTTGCAGGGACTTTTCTAATATGAATTCCCAAAGCAAAAAGACCATTATGCCCCTGATAAAAATTAACTGAGTGAAAAAGAACATTCAACGAACTAAGTCTTTTTGCCTCAAAACCGCAATTTCTGGTACAACACTCCTTTGTCTCCTTTATTCATTTTCTGAACTTTCTCGCATGCTTCATTCTGAGACGGACTTCTCTAGCAACGACCATAGAAGAGATCGGCAAACCTACAATTCTCGTCACAAACAACGATGGAATCCATGCGCCTGGTTTGAGACCTTTGGTTCAGGTTCTCGTCGCCACTAATCGTTACAATGTTCTGTATGATATCGATGCACCTCCTGATGTAGTCAACTTGGTTTATTTTTAGCAAATGATTGAAGCAATTGCTTCTGGGGGCTCAGGTGTTAACAACTTGTAAAGCTTCATTTACAACCTTTTCAGTTTCCATGCTTACCATCAGTTGAGTTAATCCGGAATTGGCTTACGCTGTGTTTACAACTTCCTCAGTGCATTTTAACATCTGCAACAACTTCATTTACAACCTTATAAGTTTAAATTGTTAACATCACATGGACCAACTGAGAAACGGCGTATGATGGGTTTAAAACGTTATGAGTACGTGTTAACAACTTGTAAAGCTTCATTTACAACCTTTTCAGTGTCCATGCTTACTATTAGTTGAGTTAATCCGGAATTGGCTTTACGCTATGTTTACAGCTTCCTGAGTGCATTTTAACAACTGCGACAGCTTCATTTACAACCTTATAAGTTTAAATTGTTAACATCACATGGACCAACTGAGAAACGACGTATGATGGGTTTACAACGTTATGAGTACGTGTTAACAACTTGTAAAGCTTCATTTACAACCTTTTCAGTGTCCATGCTTACCATCAGTTGAGTTAATCCGGAATTGGCTTACGCTGTGTTTACAACTTCCTAAGTACGTTTTGACAACTGCGACAGCTTCATTTACAACCTTATAACTTCATGAGTCCGTTATAACTACTTTGAAAGCTTTATTAACAACCTTTTCATTTTCCATAGTTAACGTCAGAAGAACTAAACCAAAAAATTGCCTTATGTTGTGTTTACAACGTCATTTGTACGTTTTAACAACTTGTAAAGCTTCATTTACAACCTTTTCACTTTCCATGTTGTAACATCAGATGAACTAATCCAGAGTTGGCTTATTCTGTGTTTACAACTGCCTGAGTGCGTTTTAACAACTTTGGAAGCTTTATTTACAACATCTTCAGTTTCCATGGTTAACATCAGATGAACTAATCCAGAATTGGCTTATGCTGTGTTTACAACTTCGTGAGTCCGTTCTAACTACTTCGAAAGCTTTATTAACAACCTTTTTTAGTTTTCCATGGTTAACGTCAGATGAACTAATCAATAAGATGACATGAACCAAGTCACATGTACAGCTTATTCAGTACATTAAGATGAGATGAAGCAAGTCAGAAATGCCATTGTCATTTTTTTACAACTTGTTCAGTTTGGTCTAATAACATTTTTGGTCACATTCACAACATCATGCGTCTTCTTGGCCCATGGTGTCAGTTGACATGACATTAACCATATCAGAAAATATGGTTTTCTTCTTTACAACAACTTCTGCATATCTTCTTGGCCCATAGCAAAAGCATCCCGTAATAATATACATGAATAAGAATCAATCTTGAAGAGAAAGAGAGCAAAGGCATCAAGTCAACATCAGGGCACCAAAATTATCTCCCAACTTCACCAACTCAATCAGAATTGCAGGGAAGCCATGAAATTTTCAGTAATAGTGGTACTATGGAATCATTTTCTCACCAAACTCAAACGGGAAATCATGACGAGGATGGCCCATGAATTCGAATGGTTGAAAGGAAAAAGAATAGAAAATATAAGGTAAAAAAGGAGCTGGAAAAAAAAAATAGAAATGTTCACCTGATAGTCGAAGCAATGATGGCTACGATGGAGTGTCGGGCGTGGTCCTTGCGTCTGTATCATGAGCTGCAGAGAGAAGGTTCAGTGGGAACGTAATTGGGCGCTGCAATTTGGGGTCTTGTCGTTAGGTTATGGCCGAGGCTGAAGGAAAAGGCCAGCCAGTGGGTATGCTTGATAAAAAAAATGGATATACCCTAGAGATGACTGCTCGGAGTCGGAGGAGGACCAGACTACTTCCCTTTCCTGCGTTTCAACAATGTCATGCCAAACAAAAGGGCCAAAAGATTTTATTAAATTTATCTATTATGGAGTAACTCTGGGTTTTCCTTTCTTTTTTTAGTTAGGGGCATGATCGTCTTTTAGCTTTGGGAATTCATATCAGGGACTTTTCTGCCAGAACAATTTCTCTTGGGACTTCTTTCTTATTAATTGGGTTCCTTGGGACCTCACAACCATTTTCCCAATATTCTTTGTGACTTGTACAAAGTAAGAATTCTTGCAACATTTTAGATTACATATGGAATGGAATATGGAATTGGATTTTCCTACACACACAATTTACAGTAGTGATAATAAGGATGGTGCCTTTAGCAGTGGCCCCTAAGAAGGGTATTTTCATGTTGTCCTTATTTTCTTGCTTCACAAGGAGCATCAGTCATTACTATTTACGCATAATACACCATAATTATTGTACTTGAATTTTTTAAAAAGATAACAAAAGCATACATCTTTCATAATATAAATCCCGAAGGTAAACTAAGTAGCTGCTTTTATTCCATATATTGTATGCTTTTGACATACTCATAACTCAACCTTCAAGCCAAGTCAGTGACATACAATCTTCATCAACCTGAAAAAGGGAAAAAATCAAAGCACACTTCTAATCAATAAACCTACTAAACAAGATGCATTGAAGGCACATCAAACCCCAAATTCACATGTGAAAGGGAAGGTCCATTACAACCAGAAATTGTTTGTCCAATACGGAAAAATTCAGATGGTAAAACCAAGATCATTATACTTAACAAAGGAACATTGAATAAAGGAAAGCAATGAAATGAAATGGCCATGACATGAGGGCAACAGACCTAATATTGCTTAAAGCTAAATCAAACAGGTCATGTTATTGAACAGCCGAAAGACATACAAAATGAATGGGAGATTAAGATCATACAATGAGACAGATCAATTTGAAGATGGGTGTGTCTAGTTTTCCTCATCAATAGGATTCATCTTTTAGCGAAAACACGAATTTATCACATAAATATCAATGAGCTATTCCTTTTTTGCAATCTTGAGGCCATCCCAAGATTAAGTTCCTAGGCTTACTTTAAAACAGCAAAACACTTTGCCTATTTTCAATATGTTAAGCATGTTCCATAAATATGTAACAGATAGCTCTAGCTTAGTGAACTAATCTTACTCCCTTATCCTTAACCGAGCAAGGGCATAATAATGAAAGCGTTATTCTTCTCCATGTTATGCACACCCAAGTCATCTGTATGAGGACACAGTTCTGATTTTACGGATTTTAATTATGATAGCAAAGGATTAAAAAAAATATAGCCCACTTTCTTCTTATCTATTTCTCCTGTGCTTCAAACCCTCTTGGTTTGCTCCATTAGCATAACAGTTCCGTTAACAAACTATAATAATAACAATTCCATATGCTTTCATTCTTTGAAACTTTCTTCAAACAATAGTTATGAGAGTTCTTTTCGCTAGTTCCAAATATTAATAACAAGCAGAAGTTGTTCTCTCAGAAGACAAACGTGAATAATAGCAAACACTTTAAACTTTAAATCCTAACAGAGCACAATGTGCGGTGTAGTAAAATACCTGGCTACAACACTCAGCAGAAGCGTCACCAACAGGCTTGAACTCCTGCACTCCCTTAACGTTCAGCCATGGCTTCTCTCAAATTTTGGTTTCATAAAATCTTTTTCTTCCCACCATCAGTTGCCTCCAGAGTGATGTAGTACATGGTGCCAGCAACCACTTGCTCTTGTGCACTTACCACCTTTCCAAACTGCAGAAGAGCATTCTGCAATAGAATAAGAAAACCAATTAGAAACAAGGGGTAAAATATTCAACTAAATTGACCTGGGGAAAAAGAGAATGCCAGTTGTTATAAATAACAACTGGAGGATTTAACCGGAAACACGTGTCTAGAAGTAGAAAATTTGTCTAGAAACACAGATGCAGAAGGTACAAGTTTATAATCTAGACAATTTGTTTTCTAAATAATATGATATTAAGCTATTATAAAAAATAACGCCAATATCAATTTATAAAACAAGTCAAGCAAACAATTATTTTCCCTTTATTCTCTCAATTTATTTTAAGTACTATTGTTTCAAATGAGTTTTTTTTTTAATTCTTTTCTAAGATATAATTATTCAAATAGATTTTTTTCTTCCTAAAACATATCTTAAATAATAAATTTATAAAATTACTTTAAGAACAAGAAAATGAAGAACAAAGTCAAACAAGGCCTTATATTTTGGCTGATAAAAAGCTATGATGGCAGGTTCATTTTAAGTTGCTCTATCCTCAAACTTGCTTGAAAGAATATTCACCAATCACACTTGTGGAGTAAAATAAAATAAATGACTGACAAAATATTAAGCCTATTGTGCTGTCTGACACGAAATATGCAAGCATTTGCAAACAGTGAATGACCATAAAGCATACCTGTACATGCAATTTGAACTTGAACTAAAGTATGTCACCGTGTATTAATTCTTCAAGAAGCCTCTAGAGATCATTTCATGTAGAAGCTTCTCAGCCCTAGCATTCTCATTCTTTTCAAGAAGAAATCTTCCAAGAACCACTTTCCAAGTTACAAAATTAGGGACACAGCCATTCTCTTCCATTCTATCGATTAGGGAGACTGCTTCATCAAGCAAACCTTCTGTGCAGAAACCATGAACCATAGCAGTATATGTATGGACATTTACTTGATAACCTTGGGCCAAAAGATACCGAAAAATCTCCCACGCATCATTAAATCTACCACCTTTGCATAAACCATCAATAAGTATAGTGTAGGTCTTCACGTTAGGCCGAAGTCCTTGATTGACAATTTGCCTAAATAATGCAATTGCCTTGTCAAGATGTCCCATTTTGCAGAATGCATCTAACAAGATACTGTAAGTGATGATGTCAGGGCGAATACCCCTACCATGCATCTCATAAATAATATCTTGTGCGTATGAAATTCTTTGCGATTTGAGCAAGCCATCAATAACAGAATTATAAGTTACAACACTCGGAACCAAATTTCTGTAACGCAATTCCTTAAAGAGGTCCATGGCTTCATCCACCATTTTCATCTTAAAGTATGCATTGATCAAAATATTATAACTGACAAGGTTAGGTGCCAAACCATTTTTTATCATCCTATCAAAAACTTCCTTAGCCTCAATGATATCAATAGACAAACAATGCCAATTCATCAAACAATTGTAGGTAACAACATCAGGTCTCTGATCACTCTTAAGCATCCTAGCAAATACACCTTGAGCTTCCATAATCCTTCCATCTTTACAGAATGAATCAACCAGGATGTTGAAAGTATAAACATTTGGGTGGATGTCTTTCAATATCATTTCTCGGAGTACTTGATTTGCTTGTTCCCATTGATCCGTGCTACAGAAGCCATGAATTAGACTACTATAAGTAACAACATTTGGAGATACCCCACGATCAATCAATTCAAGATACAAATTGCGGGCATCAATGACAAGTCCATGTTTACAAAGTGCATCAATGATTGTGTTGTACATAACTACATTCGGCTTAACACTGTGCCTTTGCATTAATTTAAGTAATTTAAGAGCAGATGTTGTTTTCCCTATCTTACATAACCCATTTATCAATGTACCATAAGTAACTTCATTTAGCTGAAAACCTTTGGCCATTATGTCATCATAGAAATCTAGAGCTTTGCCGACATTTTGGTTGAAGCACAGTCCTTTTACTAGTGTTGTCAAAATGACGGCGTTTGGTTGATAACCCATCTTGAAAATTTTCCCCAACGTAGAAAAAGAAAAATCCATCTGACCAACGTGGCAGTAGCAATTGATCAAGATGCTCAGGTTAAATAAATCTGGCGTGAAGCCATTAATCTCGGCTTGTGCGAGAAGTGAGATAACATGGGGATAATGTTTCATCTCCACTATAGACCCTAAAATCTTATTAATACGGCGTCTGGATGGCGGGGGACGCATGTTTAGCATGCGATTCACAGAAGCAACAGCGTCATTGAGGTTGTTAGGATGTGGGGAATGGGAATGAAGATGACATTTGAGAGAGAGTGAAGAAGGGAAAGAGAGAAAGAAGGTACAAACACCAAAAAGAGGAAATTTGGAGAAGGAGTACCTTGCAGAAGCAGAAGAAAGCATATCGGGATCGATGGATTAGATTGAAAGAGGAGTATCAGCGATGCTTCACTGCTTCTTCACTTCGCCGAATGAATCAAATTGAAGGTTGAAGCCTCAGGAGAGTGTGAAGCCGAAGCGTGATGAAAGAAGGTGGAATCTGAGCAAGTGAGTTAGGCCTTTCTCATCGGGCGGCGAAAAAATAGTGCTTTCGCATTTGGACCGAAGGATATTTCGGACAGTCCATTTATAAGTGGGAGACAGGAATGCCTCCGTCCCCTCCCCACTTCTTATCTTCACCTACCATTAGAAGTATTTATAATTTTAAGTCTCACTTAATAGAGATAGTTTATTATTATTATTATTATTAAGGAGAGTTGGCTAATTTATTGATTATGAGCTAAATTTTTAAATTTTTTTATTTATGAATGATTCTAAAAGTTAATATAAATAATTTTTTTATTACAATTAATAGGAATAAAATTATAAAAATCATGTTTATTACACTAAAAGTTGACTTATAATAAGAACCAAATTTTTTTCTCAAAAAGAACTTATAATAGGACTAGAGTGGTATAATATTATTATTATAGTACTGCCTTATGTACTTAATATAAGTGCATATTTGTTTTAATTTTTTAGAAGTATTTTTACAATTTATAAAATAAATATGTGAGAAAAGTTTAATTTTGGCTTGGGGAAAAATGACTTATGAGACTACAGTTTGCTTGTTTACCAAGAGGCACTAAGGTACAGTTGATTAAAAAGCTTCAGAAAATTAAATAACTTATTTTTAAATATTTATATTTATCTTTTTTTTTTACACCAAATTAATTTGTCTAATCTTTGCATCTCCCAGAGAAATATCCTCCTATCAAAGACATCGAGATGTTGCTACTGAAACTATGGATTCTTTGTTCCTAAAAGCCAGTGCAAACATTGATGAGTTAGTTGACTATGACAATATTACTTCAAGCCTAGTCCATTATGCGAGATTAAGTTATGTGAACATGTTGTTCAAGTTAGTGCTAATTGCATTGTTGGAAGCTGTATAACGTCTAAAGGACTATTATAGATTGAATTAATGTCTTAAGGTATTGGGTTAATAACCAAATGTGTTTCAAACTACGGATAAGTAAGATGTGAAATTGGTGGTTCAAAAAGAGAATATTTGCTCTCTTTTTCTTGTTGTGTATACGATAAATCTGTTCCATACTTTTTGGTCTAATTAGTATTGTAGTTTGATAAAAAATTTTAATACATTTTAAGATGACTCTATTATAAGACTCATTTGACTTATTTTGTAGAGGCTAAGAAAGATAAATATATTTATTAATTATAGTTTTATGTTGTGTATCATTAGATTATATATCAGTTTATAAGTTAGACTAATTAGTTTGGAGAAAAAATGATAGATATAAAAACTTTAAAATCATTTATTTAACTTTTTTAATCTCTCTAAAAAAATAATTAGATCTTATATTTAGGACAAGAGGTCGCATATTGTATTTGACTTTTTTTTTTTTTTTGCCACTCTCTCACTTGTTAGGTGTTTTGCTTTGAGAAACATCCACTTTATTATTGCAAGTTTACTGCTTAGTTTCCCATTATAATGCGATGATGATGGAAATTGAATGAAACTGTTGATAACATAAAAGTGAAATTACTTTTGTTGATAAGTGCTAATGAAGTCTTTTAGAAAGACATGGAAAAGGGAGAAACAGAGATGTTTGAGAAGGCATAAATGTAGAATTGAAATGAATGAGTTGAAGCAAATGCTCCCACATAATGTATGTGTATGGTGAATTACATTAAATATTGTAGTATTCAGTTTCACCCTTTTTTTTTTTTTCTCTTTTTGTTGATAGCCCATACATAACTTAATTCTGTGATGTAACACGAGTTTTTTTTTTTTTTTTTTTGTTGACCTTAGTTGAGATAGATGTTGTTTTGTTGATTACTTATGTTTAGTGCTTTCATCTATATACTAAGTGAAATTTCTCTTATGGTTTTGTTATATACTTTCTTATCGTAGATGCTTGTTTAGGTGGTCAATGATGTATGGTAAAACAATATTTGACACATAAAAGGAGAATGTTTTGTGTTTATAGAGACATATACATGGTTTGAATGTAAGGAAATGTCATGCATAAAAGGTCGATTTGTGCATTAATAATTGAAATTGTTGCTAGGGGGTCCGTGCTTGTTTATATATAAAATGTAAATTCCTTATTACCTAATACAATATGATGTTGAGAATATAAGAAGTTATAAAATATAATGTATATTAAATAAGAATAAATTTAAAAAAATTATTAAATTTTAGAAGAATTAATGAGATTTAAATTAGCTTTTCTTCGTCTCAAACTTTCAATAAAACATGTTAAAAATAACTTATAAATAATATCCCATGAGGAATATATTGAATAAGATACATTATATCATATGTTAAGCCCATCCATGTAGATATAATAATATAAGATAGAGAGAAAATGTAAATTTAGTAATAAAATATTTCCTAATGTACATAACTTTTGTTGGATTGGAAAGCATACATAATCAATTTCTTATTTGGGATTACTTTTGAAACTTCCAAAATTGTTTATTCACATAAATAAAAAATAAAACTCTTCTCACATACTTGCCTTATATACCATAAACCACAATTGAAAAACTGTTTTTGAAAGTTCTAATCATTATTTCAAACAAACACATAGTAAAACTGTTAACCTTGGTTAACTTCATTTATTTTTTGTGCTATGGGTCCTATTAGTCTTCTCTCTCCCCATTATTTTAATATATTTTAAAAAATATGTGCATTTTCTAATGAAAAAAATATCACTTGAACCTCATGAAAGCAATTTTATTTCAACAAATCTCAAAAGATTCAGAAATTCCACTGCACCTCCTTAGGTGAAAATAAAATTGGGAGAATTGCTAAAAACTGTCTTGCAAGCAAATTAATTGTTAATTGCTACCATTGCACATTGTGGGTGATAAATTGCACACGGGTGGGTGATATTTTGCATACGAAGGATGGTGTTTGCACATTCGCAGGGATGAATTTTGCACATGTGGATGATGTTTGCACATAAGGGGTGTTTGTTTGCACCCGTGGTACCAATCAGCAAATAATTTCCTTATAAGGTATTTTGGAGCTATTTTCCCAATAAAATTTTGTTAGTGAAAAAGATAATAATACCCTTACTTTATTTTTCTTCACAATAACATTTACAAGACAAATAATAGTATTCACAAGACAAATAAAAAAATTTAAAAAAAAATCCGAGTTAAAAAAATTTTATAAGACAAATATATCAATGACAAAAATATAAATGATGTTTTCCCATAAAAAAAAGGCATATATTTCTTAAAAATATGAAAATAATAGAGAGCGAGAAGGCTAGTGAGACTCATAACGTAAAAAGTAATTAAATTTAATCAGAGTTAACGGCCTTACTATATCTGCTATCTAAAACTTTGATTATATATACTTTTAGACCCAACAAAAAGTTAATTAAGTTTAATGTGCATCGAAAAATAGTTCATTGTTAAATTTACTCTTTCTCCCTATAAGATAATAATAATACACTACACTATTAACATATCATATGTTTATTGTACACAATCTATCTTAGAAGTTTCCACTGCATGACAACATAATTTTGAATGCACTATGGTCCATGACTCCGTGAGGCTTTGAGCTTTTAAAATTCAATTTGCTTTTTCATTGAAACAATTACTTCAGTTACTTGGGAGATTTTAAAAATATACACTCGCACTCCTTGATTTTAAAAATAACACAAATCCATATATAATTCAGTTTTTACGACATTAAATTTGGCTGCTGGATTTTTTTTTTTTTTGCCCAACAAAGATATGTACGTGCTGGCAAGGAAAAAAAAAAAGATGTATTGATTGTTTGATCTGCTAAGAAAACTGAATCCCATTTCCATTAAAAAAATAAAAAAAAAAACCATCCCATATTGGAATAAGCACAACATATCTTCTAGTTAATACTCCTCTTGTTTTTAATATAAAATCTAATTAACTAATTTTAATAAATTAAAAAATATTAATTAAATTAGTTAATATCATATTTTTTTCCCTTTCAGGACCATGCTTGAATCAACTTCCCTATATTCATTAAATTAATTTCTCCAATCACACATCACCACATATCTTACTTTTTCCATACAAGTTTATAGTTAGATGATAATAATTCAAAATAGGACACGTAACCACATAATTGAAAAACTTGAGGAAATGGATACAACAAACTTGATCTAAGTATTTTCATTTAGGACTAACGTCAACTCCCTAATTAGATCCCACATTAAAGGATTAGTATTTTCATCAAATTACTTTTTATTCCTGCCTATTATTAAAAAAATATATCTCCAGATATAAGATAGTAATATTCTATACTACCACGATCTACTAACCTAAGATAATATTCTATCATACAACACATATACAAGTATATCAAGTTGTTTTGATGAATCTTTTACGTACGGTGAACCAAGTTCTGCTTCAGAAGAATAGTGACTACACCAATCAGCAGCTAAGGGAGCAGAAAAGAATTATGTACACAAACTCCTCACAACTTTTTGAAATGCTTTTTGTTCATCAAAATATTAGTATGAAGCATACAAATACAAGCCCTCAGTTGGATGCTTCATTCTATATGAGCAACGAAATACTTCAAACAATAAGAATTGCACACATTTTGTAATGCAAAATATATAAATAAATGCTGATATCAATGCAAGATAAAGTGATATTTTCATAGAAACAGGTATTTTCATATGTCTATACTACTATTACCATGTGCTTTAGCCTTCACTAGAGATCAATTAAGAGAAAACTAGGATTTGTAAGTATCCTACTCTGTATATTTCATATGTCTTTTACAACCCTCAAATGCACTGATCTAGTATGGTTAAAAATTACTTTTTCATCCTCTCACAAAATTCTAACTTTCAGTATCTTCATCAACAAAACACTCCAATCTATGATCTTTTCCCCATAAAAAATGTATACCCAGACATTTAGTTTTTATAATACTTTCACAGCATATCCTGCTTCTTCAAAGAAAGACACGCAATTTCCAACCCTTTCCTCAAAGAAAACAGAAAGGAAATGGCAAAACCAGAGGTATTGCAGGCCGTACCTTCTTTTGCTCCCACCTTAAAGAAAAGTGCATCACCATGGAACAAAAGAATAATTTACCACTATGAAACAAATTTCAGCAAGTCAAACATTCTGCAGCAAGCCAAACCAACAGTTATATTTTCTCACCAAAAAATAAAAAAATCTACATGCACTTGAAATTTGCCGGAATTATTTGTCAGTAAGTTGGCAAACATCATTATCAATTACTAATCAGGAATGCACAACATCTAAGCTAATGGAAACATATGATGCTTGACCACAAATTAACAATACATAACCTCTCAAAAACTCAACAACAATAACATCTAAAACTCCTCATCCAGTCCATTCAGTGAGGCTGCTTTTCATTTCCTTAACTTATCTACATTATTCCTTTTTCAGCTTTTAAATTTTCTTATTACATGGAACTTTCACCTTAATCTCAAGAGACCTGCTCAATCTTGCAATTTTCAACATCTCAGCTTTACTTATAAATAACTGCCAGTCTATGCACACATAAGATTAAAAGATTGAAATTCATGTATAACAGATAGTTTTCTTAGGAATTTACTGTTGATCACCAAACAACCTTTTTTAAGATCATAAAGAAGGCACGAAAGAATTATTTCAATTTTGGCTGATACAAGCCATGCTAGTGTGAAGTTTAAAATGTTCTATCCTGAACATGCTTATAAAGACAATTCCCTACAATGACAATTATGCATCAAAATATATTCTAGTAAAACAAGTTAACTAACTGTAAATTAACAACAAAATATACAAGCCTTTGCTAACAACTCATGCTCACTAAACATGAATACATGTGGAATGTGAATTTGAACTACAGTACGTCAACTAGTTTTATTTCTTCAACAGGCCTCTATCAATCATTCTAGAGAGAAGCTTAACCGCCTTGTCATTCTCATTGTTATCAAGAAGACACCGAATAATAATTTCGAAAGTTACAGAACTTGGGAGGCAATTGTTCTCTTCCATTCTATCAAGCAAGAACATGGCTTCATGAAGCAAACACTGTTTGCAAAATCCAAGAATCATAGCAGTATATGTATGGACGTCTAGATGATAACTTTGGGCCAAAAGATACCGAAAAATCTCCCACGCATCATTTAATCTACCACCTTTGCATAAACCATCAATAAGTATAGTGTAGGTCTTCACGTCAGGCCGAAGTCCTTGATTGACAATTTGCCTAAACAATGCAATTGCCTTGTCAAGATGTCCCATTTTGCAGAATGCATCTAACAAGATACTGTAAGTGATGATGTCAGGGCGAATGCCCCTACCATGCATCTCATAAATAATATCTTGTGCGTATGAAATTCTTTGCGATTTGAGCAAGCCATCAATAACAGAATTATAAGTTACAACACTCGGAACCAAATTTCTGTAACGCAATTCCTTAAAGAGATCCATGGCTTCATCCACCATTTTCATCTTAAAGTATGCATTGATCAAAATATTATAACTGACAAGGTTAGGTTCCAAACCATTTTTTATCATCCTATCAAAAACTTCCTTAGCCTCAATGATATCATTAGACAAACAATGCCAATTCATCAAACAACTGTAGGTAACAACATCAGGTCTCTGATCACTCTTAAGCATCCTAGCAAATACACCTTGAGCTTCCATAATCCTTCCATCTTTAAAGAATGAATCAACCAGGATGTTGAAAGTATAAACATTTGGGTGGATGTCTTTTAATATCATTTCTCGGAGTACTTGATTTGCTTGTTCCCATTGATCCGTGCTACAGAAGCCATGGATTAGACTACTATAAGTAACAACGTTTGGAGATACCCCACGATCAATCAATTCAAGATACAAATTGCGGGCGTCAATGACAAGTCCATGTTTGCAAAGTGCATCAATGATTGTGCTGCACATAACTACATTCGGCTTAACACTGTGCCTTTGCATTAATTTAAGCAATTTAAGAGCAGATGTTGTTTTCCCCATCTTACATAACCCATTTATTAATGTTCCATAAGTAACTTCATTTAGCCGAAAACCTTTGGCCATTATGTCATCATAGAAATCTAGAGCTTTGCCGACATTTTGGTTAAAGCACAGTCCTTTTATTAGTGTAGTCAAAGTTACAGTGTCTGGTTGATAACCCATCTTGAAAATTTTTCCCAATGTAGAGAAGGCAAAATCCATCTGACCAACGTGGCAGTGGCAATTAATCAAGATGTTCAGGTTAAATAAATCTGGCGTGAAGCCATTAATCTCGGCTTGTGCGAGAAGTGAGATAACATGGGGGTAATGTTTCATCTTCACTATAGACCCTAAAATCTTAGTGATACGGCGTCTGGATGGGAGGGGACGCATGTTTAGCATGCGGCTGACTGTAGCAACAGCGTCATTGAGGCTGTTGGGATTTGGGAAATGGGAATGAAGATGACATTTGAGAGTAAGATAAGAAGGGAAAGAGAGAAAGAAGGTACAGACACCAAAAAGAGGAAATTTGGAGGAGGAGTACCTTGCAGCAGTAGAAGAAAGCATATCGGGATCAATCAGATTGGAAGAGGAGTATATTCGTTGCTTCAGTGCTTCTTCACTTCAACGAACGAATCAAATTGAAGTTTGAAATGAGTGTGAACTGTGAAGCCGAAGGGTGATAAAACTGAGGAGGTGAGTTTGGTCTCTCGGATAGGACGGGGAAAAACAAAAATTGGAGTATTTTGGATAGGAGAATATTATTAAAACCGTCCATGGGAAAATATCTGGACGGGCAAAAAGCTTCTATTATAACTGCAACAAGTACGAGAAATTTTTATTATATTTAGAATTAACTATTCAATTACATTTTATATCTAACTATGATAAGAGTAATATAATACATTATCAACTAATATATTTGTTATAGATTATCTATAATTAAATCCTTTTTTTTTTTAGACTGACTCTAGCTAAACAATGTTAAACATGCTCTTAACAAGCCAATAAATAATATACACTATCTATTTTTTTATAAGAGTCTAAAATTTAAAAAATCTATTAATAAAAATAAATAAATTACCTTAGTCAGTTTTATAAAAGTTCGACAAAAATTGTTTGAATATTTAATGAATTCTTTTTATTTTCACTTGACATTAATTATATATATTGTATTAATTAAAATGTTTTTGACATTTATATTTATTTTATTTTTTTCTCTTACTTGTCCCTTATAAATAAAGTCATATTAGAAAAAATAAAATTTATTTCAAACATATTTATTATTTTTAATTAATTTTAACTGTTTTTTTAGAAGTGTAATTCACTCATTGGGCTTGTATAAATAGAATTAGAGGGAGTATAATACACTATTATACATGAGATCTTTAGCTTTTCAAATTGAATTGGCTTTTTTTAATTAAAATATAGCTTTGGTTACTTCAAAGCTCTTACAAATCTACACTCACATTCCAAGTGTTTAAAAATAATAACACAAACCCGTTTCTAATTCAATTTAAACAAAATTACACAAACTCTTGGGAGGTGGAGTAAAAAAACACATTTGAAAAACTCTACAATTAATTCTCACAATACTTACATTTGACCCACTCAGATAGCCATAATAAACCACCTACACTTTTAAGTTTGTGCAGATAACCTAAGTAAAAAAATATATTATCTCTATAAAACTTTAAAAGAATTGCCATTTTATTACTGTAAACCCATAAAAAGCCTCATCACAAGCTTGATAGCATAAAACCATAGAATGTAGATCCTCAGACAGTGGGTCCAAAGATAGATAGAGATTTAGAAATATTCTTGGGAAAATGACTCTGAGGTCCCAAGGGACCCAATTAATAGCAAAAAAAGTCCCAAAGCAAATTGCTCTTGCAGGGACTTTTCTAATATGAATTCCCAAAGCAAAAAGACCATTATGCCCCTGATAAAAATTAACTGAGTGAAAAAGAACATTCAACGAACTAAGTCTTTTTGCCTCAAAACCGCAATTTCTGGTACAACACTCATTTGTCTCCTTTATTCATTTTCTGAACTTTCTCGCATGCTTCATTCTGAGACGGACTTCTCTAGCAACGACCATAGAAGAGATCGGCAAACCTACAATTCTCGTCACAAACAACGATGGAATCCATGCGCCTGGTTTGAGACCTTTGGTTCAGGTTCTCGTCGCCACTAATCGTTACAATGTTCTGTATGATATCGATGCACCTCCTGATGTAGTCAACTTGGTTTATTTTTAGCAAATGATTGAAGCAATTGCTTCTGGGGGCTCAGGTGTTAACAACTTGTAAAGCTTCATTTACAACCTTTTCAGTTTCCATGCTTACCATCAGTTGAGTTAATCCGGAATTGGCTTACGCTGTGTTTACAACTTCCTCAGTGCATTTTAACATCTGCAACAACTTCATTTACAACCTTATAAGTTTAAATTGTTAACATCACATGGACCAACTGAGAAACGGCGTATGATGGGTTTAAAACGTTATGAGTACGTGTTAACAACTTGTAAAGCTTCATTTACAACCTTTTCAGTGTCCATGCTTACTATTAGTTGAGTTAATCCGGAATTGGCTTTACGCTATGTTTACAGCTTCCTGAGTGCATTTTAACAACTGCGACAGCTTCATTTACAACCTTATAAGTTTAAATTGTTAACATCACATGGACCAACTGAGAAACGACGTATGATGGGTTTACAACGTTATGAGTACGTGTTAACAACTTGTAAAGCTTCATTTACAACCTTTTCAGTGTCCATGCTTACCATCAGTTGAGTTAATCCGGAATTGGCTTACGCTGTGTTTACAACTTCCTAAGTACGTTTTGACAACTGCGACAGCTTCATTTACAACCTTATAACTTCATGAGTCCGTTATAACTACTTTGAAAGCTTTATTAACAACCTTTTCATTTTCCATAGTTAACGTCAGAAGAACTAAACCAAAAAATTGCCTTATGTTGTGTTTACAACGTCATTTGTACGTTTTAACAACTTGTAAAGCTTCATTTACAACCTTTTCACTTTCCATGTTGTAACATCAGATGAACTAATCCAGAGTTGGCTTATTCTGTGTTTACAACTGCCTGAGTGCGTTTTAACAACTTTGGAAGCTTTATTTACAACATCTTCAGTTTCCATGGTTAACATCAGATGAACTAATCCAGAATTGGCTTATGCTGTGTTTACAACTTCGTGAGTCCGTTCTAACTACTTCGAAAGCTTTATTAACAACCTTTTTTAGTTTTCCATGGTTAACGTCAGATGAACTAATCAATAAGATGACATGAACCAAGTCACATGTACAGCTTATTCAGTACATTAAGATGAGATGAAGCAAGTCAGAAATGCCATTGTCATTTTTTTACAACTTGTTCAGTTTGGTCTAATAACATTTTTGGTCACATTCACAACATCATGCGTCTTCTTGGCCCATGGTGTCAGTTGACATGACATTAACCATATCAGAAAATATGGTTTTCTTCTTTACAACAACTTCTGCATATCTTCTTGGCCCATAGCAAAAGCATCCCGTAATAATATACTTGAATAAGAATCAATCTTGAAGAGAAAGAGAGCAAAGGCATCAAGTCAACATCAGGGCACCAAAATTATCTCCCAACTTCACCAACTCAATCAGAATTGCAGGGAAGCCATGAAATTTTCAGTAATAGTGGTACTATGGAATCATTTTCTCACCAAACTCAAACGGGAAATCATGACGAGGATGGCCCATGAATTCGAATGGTTGAAAGGAAAAAGAATAGAAAATATAAGGTAAAAAAGGAGCTGGAAAAAAAAAATAGAAATGTTCACCTGATAGTCGAAGCAATGATGGCTACGATGGAGTGTCGGGCGTGGTCCTTGCGTCTGTATCATGAGCTGCAGAGAGAAGGTTCAGTGGGAACGTAATTGGGCGCTGCAATTTGGGGTCTTGTCGTTAGGTTATGGCCGAGGCTGAAGGAAAAGGCCAGCCAGTGGGTATGCTTGATAAAAAAAATGGATATACCCTAGAGATGACTGCTCGGAGTCGGAGGAGGACCAGACTACTTCCCTTTCCTGCGTTTCAACAATGTCATGCCAAACAAAAGGGCCAAAAGATTTTATTAAATTTATCTATTATGGAGTAACTCTGGGTTTTCCTTTCTTTTTTTAGTTAGGGGCATGATCGTCTTTTAGCTTTGGGAATTCATATCAGGGACTTTTCTGCCAGAACAATTTCTCTTGGGACTTCTTTCTTATTAATTGGGTTCCTTGGGACCTCACAACCATTTTCCCAATATTCTTTGTGACTTGTACAAAGTAAGAATTCTTGCAACATTTTAGATTACATATGGAATGGAATATGGAATTGGATTTTCCTACACACACAATTTACAGTAGTGATAATAAGGATGGTGCCTTTAGCAGTGGCCCCTAAGAAGGGTATTTTCATGTTGTCCTTATTTTCTTGCTTCACAAGGAGCATCAGTCATTACTATTTACGCATAATACACCATAATTATTGTACTTGAATTTTTTAAAAAGATAACGAAAAGCATACATCTTTCATAATATAAATCCCGAAGGTAAACTAAGTAGCTGCTTTTATTCCATATATTGTATGCTTTTGACATACTCATAACTCAACCTTCAAGCCAAGTCAGTGACATACAATCTTCATCAACCTGAAAAAGGGAAAAAATCAAAGCACACTTCTAATCAATAAACCTACTAAACAAGATGCATTGAAGGCACATCAAACCCCAAATTCACATGTGAAAGGGAAGGTCCATTACAACCAGAAATTGTTTGTCCAATACGGAAAAATTCAGATGGTAAAACCAAGATCATTATACTTAACAAAGGAACATTGAATAAAGGAAAGCAATGAAATGAAATGGCCATGACATGAGGGCAACAGACCTAATATTGCTTAAAGCTAAATCAAACAGGTCATGTTATTGAACAGCCGAAAGACATACAAAATGAATGGGAGATTAAGATCATACAATGAGACAGATCAATTTGAAGATGGGTGTGTCTAGTTTTCCTCATCAATAGGATTCATCTTTTAGCGAAAACACGAATTTATCACATAAATATCAATGAGCTATTCCTTTTTTGCAATCTTGAGGCCATCCCAAGATTAAGTTCCTAGGCTTACTTTAAAACAGCAAAACACTTTGCCTATTTTCAATATGTTAAGCATGTTCCATAAATATGTAACAGATAGCTCTAGCTTAGTGAACTAATCTTACTCCCTTATCCTTAACCGAGCAAGGGCATAATAATGAAAGCGTTATTCTTCTCCATGTTATGCACACCCAAGTCATCTGTATGAGGACACAGTTCTGATTTTACGGATTTTAATTATGATAGCAAAGGATTAAAAAAAATATAGCCCACTTTCTTCTTATCTATTTCTCCTGTGCTTCAAACCCTCTTGGTTTGCTCCATTAGCATAACAGTTCCGTTAACAAACTATAATAATAACAATTCCATATGCTTTCATTCTTTGAAACTTTCTTCAAACAATAGTTATGAGAGTTCTTTTCGCTAGTTCCAAATATTAATAACAAGCAGAAGTTGTTCTCTCAGAAGACAAACGTGAATAATAGCAAACACTTTAAACTTTAAATCCTAACAGAGCACAATGTGCGGTGTAGTAAAATACCTGGCTACAACACTCAGCAGAAGCGTCACCAACAGGCTTGAACTCCTGCACTCCCTTAACGTTCAGCCATGGCTTCTCTCAAATTTTGGTTTCATAAAATCTTTTTCTTCCCACCATCAGTTGCCTCCAGAGTGATGTAGTACATGGTGCCAGCAACCACTTGCTCTTGTGCACTTACCACCTTTCCAAACTGCAGAAGAGCATTCTGCAATAGAATAAGAAAACCAATTAGAAACAAGGGGTAAAATATTCAACTAAATTGACCTGGGGAAAAAGAGAATGCCAGTTGTTATAAATAACAAGTGGAGGATTTAACCGGAAACACGTGTCTAGAAGTAGAAAATTTGTCTAGAAACACAGATGCAGAAGGTACAAGTTTATAATCTAGACAATTTGTTTTCTAAATAATATGATATTAAGCTATTATAAAAAATAACGCCAATATCAATTTATAAAACAAGTCAAGCAAACAATTATTTTCCCTTTATTCTCTCAATTTATTTTAAGTACTATTGTTTCAAATGAGTTTTTTTTTTAATTCTTTTCTAAGATATAATTATTCAAATAGATTTTTTTCTTCCTAAAACATATCTTAAATAATAAATTTATAAAATTACTTTAAGAACAAGAAAATGAAGAACAAAGTCAAACAAGGCCTTATATTTTGGCTGATAAAAAGCTATGATGGCAGGTTCATTTTAAGTTGCTCTATCCTCAAACTTGCTTGAAAGAATATTCACCAATCACACTTGTGGAGTAAAATAAAATAAATGACTGACAAAATATTAAGCCTATTGTGCTGTCTGACACGAAATATGCAAGCATTTGCAAACAGTGAATGACCATAAAGCATACCTGTACATGCAATTTGAACTTGAACTAAAGTATGTCACCGTGTATTAATTCTTCAACAAGCCTCTAGAGATCATTTCATGTAGAAGCTTCTCAGCCCTAGCATTCTCATTCTTTTCAAGAAGAAATCTTCCAAGAACCACTTTCCAAGTTACAAAATTAGGGACACAGCCATTCTCTTCCATTCTATCGATTAGGGAGACTGCTTCATCAAGCAAACCTTCTGTGCAGAAACCATGAACCATAGCAGTATATGTATGGACATTTACTTGATAACCTTGGGCCAAAAGATACCGAAAAATCTCCCACGCATCATTAAATCTACCACCTTTGCATAAACCATCAATAAGTATAGTGTAGGTCTTCACGTTAGGCCGAAGTCCTTGATTGACAATTTGCCTAAATAATGCAATTGCCTTGTCAAGATGTCCCATTTTGCAGAATGCATCTAACAAGATACTGTAAGTGATGATGTCAGGGCGAATACCCCTACCATGCATCTCATAAATAATATCTTGTGCGTATGAAATTCTTTGCGATTTGAGCAAGCCATCAATAACAGAATTATAAGTTACAACACTCGGAACCAAATTTCTGTAACGCAATTCCTTAAAGAGGTCCATGGCTTCATCCACCATTTTCATCTTAAAGTATGCATTGATCAAAATATTATAACTGACAAGGTTAGGTGCCAAACCATTTTTTATCATCCTATCAAAAACTTCCTTAGCCTCAATGATATCAATAGACAAACAATGCCAATTCATCAAACAATTGTAGGTAACAACATCAGGTCTCTGATCACTCTTAAGCATCCTAGCAAATACACCTTGAGCTTCCATAATCCTTCCATCTTTACAGAATGAATCAACCAGGATGTTGAAAGTATAAACATTTGGGTGGATGTCTTTCAATATCATTTCTCGGAGTACTTGATTTGCTTGTTCCCATTGATCCGTGCTACAGAAGCCATGAATTAGACTACTATAAGTAACAACATTTGGAGATACCCCACGATCAATCAATTCAAGATACAAATTGCGGGCATCAATGACAAGTCCATGTTTACAAAGTGCATCAATGATTGTGTTGTACATAACTACATTCGGCTTAACACTGTGCCTTTGCATTAATTTAAGTAATTTAAGAGCAGATGTTGTTTTCCCTATCTTACATAACCCATTTATCAATGTACCATAAGTAACTTCATTTAGCTGAAAACCTTTGGCCATTATGTCATCATAGAAATCTAGAGCTTTGCCGACATTTTGGTTGAAGCACAGTCCTTTTACTAGTGTTGTCAAAATGACGGCGTTTGGTTGATAACCCATCTTGAAAATTTTCCCCAACGTAGAAAAAGAAAAATCCATCTGACCAACGTGGCAGTAGCAATTGATCAAGATGCTCAGGTTAAATAAATCTGGCGTGAAGCCATTAATCTCGGCTTGTGCGAGAAGTGAGATAACATGGGGATAATGTTTCATCTCCACTATAGACCCTAAAATCTTATTAATACGGCGTCTGGATGGCGGGGGACGCATGTTTAGCATGCGATTCACAGAAGCAACAGCGTCATTGAGGTTGTTAGGATGTGGGGAATGGGAATGAAGATGACATTTGAGAGAGAGTGAAGAAGGGAAAGAGAGAAAGAAGGTACAAACACCAAAAAGAGGAAATTTGGAGAAGGAGTACCTTGCAGAAGCAGAAGAAAGCATATCGGGATCGATGGATTAGATTGAAAGAGGAGTATCAGCGATGCTTCACTGCTTCTTCACTTCGCCGAATGAATCAAATTGAAGGTTGAAGCCTCAGGAGAGTGTGAAGCCGAAGCGTGATGAAAGAAGGTGGAATCTGAGCAAGTGAGTTAGGCCTTTCTCATCGGGCGGCGAAAAAATAGTGCTTTCGCATTTGGACCGAAGGATATTTCGGACAGTCCATTTATAAGTGGGAGACAGGAATGCCTCCGTCCCCTCCCCACTTCTTATCTTCACCTACCATTAGAAGTATTTATAATTTTAAGTCTCACTTAATAGAGATAGTTTATTATTATTATTATTATTAAGGAGAGTTGGCTAATTTATTGATTATGAGCTAAATTTTTAAATTTTTTTATTTATGAATGATTCTAAAAGTTAATATAAATAATTTTTTTATTACAATTAATAGGAATAAAATTATAAAAATCATGTTTATTACATTAAAAGTTGACTTATAATAAGAACCAAATTTTTTTCTCAAAAAGAACTTATAATAGGACTAGAGTGGTATAATATTATTATTATAGTACTGCCTTATGTACTTAATATAAGTGCATATTTGTTTTAATTTTTTAGAAGTATTTTTACAATTTATAAAATAAATATGTGAGAAAAGTTTAATTTTGGCTTGGGGAAAAATGACTTATGAGACTACAGTTTGCTTGTTTACCAAGAGGCACTAAGGTACAGTTGATTAAAAAGCTTCAGAAAATTAAATAACTTATTTTTAAATATTTATATTTATCTTTTTTTTTTACACCAAATTAATTTGTCTAATCTTTGCATCTCCCAGAGAAATATCCTCCTATCAAAGACATCGAGATGTTGCTACTGAAACTATGGATTCTTTGTTCCTAAAAGCCAGTGCAAACATTGATGAGTTAGTTGACTATGACAATATTACTTCAAGCCTAGTCCATTATGCGAGATTAAGTTATGTGAACATGTTGTTCAAGTTAGTGCTAATTGTATTGTTGGAAGCTGTATAACGTCTAAAGGACTATTATAGATTGAATTAATGTCTTAACGTATTGGGTTAATAACCAAATGTGTTTCAAACTACGGATAAGTAAGATGTGAAATTGGTGGTTCATAAAGAGAATATTTGCTCTCTTTTTCTTATTGTGTATACGATAAATCTGTTCCATACTTTTTGGTCTAATTAGTATTGTAGTTTGATAAAAAGTTTTAATACATTTTAAGATGACTCTATTATAAGACTCATTTGACTTATTTTGTAAAGGCTAAGAAAGATAAATATATTTATTAATTATAGTTTTATGTTGTGTATCATTAGATTATATATCAGTTTATAAGTTAGACTAATTAGTTTGGAGAAAAAATGATAGATATAAAAACTTTAAAATCATTTATTTAACTTTTTTAATCTCTCTAAAAAAATAATTAGATCTTATATTTAGAACAAGAGGTCGCATATTGTATTTGACTTTTTTTTTTTTTTGCCACTCTCTCACTTGTTAGGTGTTTTGCTTTGAGAAACATCCACGTTATTATTGCAAGTTTACTGCTTAGTTTCCCATTATAATGCGATGATGATGGAAATTGAATGAAACTGTTGATAACATAAAAGTGAAATTACTTTTGTTGATAAGTGCTAATGAAGTCTTTTAGAAAGACATGGAAAAGGGAGAAACAGAGATGTTTGAGAAGGCATAAATGTAGAATTGAAATGAATGAGTTGAAGCAAATGCTCCCACATAATGTATGTGTATGGTGAATTACATTAAATATTGTAGTATTCAGTTTCACCCATTTTTTTTTTCTCTTTTTGTTGATAGCCCATACATAACTTAATTCTGTGATGTAACACGAGTTTTTTTTTTTTTTTTTTGACCTTAGTTGAGATAGATGTTGTTTTGTTGATTACTTATGTTTAGTGCTTTCATCTATATACTAAGTGAAATTTCTCTTATGGTTTTGTTATATACTTTTTTATCGTAGATGCTTGTTTAGGTGGTCAATGATGTATGGTAAAACAATATTTGACACATAAAAGGAGAATGTTTTGTGTTTATAGAGACATATAAATGGTTTGAATGTAAGGAAATGTCATGCATGAAAGGTCGATTTGTGCATTAATAATTGAAATTGTTGCTAGGGGGTCCGTGCTTGTTTATATATAAAATGTAAATTCCTTATTACCTAATACAATATGATGTTGAGAATATAAGGAGTTACAAAATATAATGTATATTAAATAAGAATAAATTTAAAAAAATTATTAAATTTTTAGAAGAATTAATGATATTTAAATTAGCTTTTCTTCGTCTCAAACTTCCAATAAAACATGTTAAAAATAACTTATAAATAATACCCCATGAGGAATATATTGAATAAGATACATTATATCATATGTTAAGCCCATCCATGTAGATATAATAATATAAGATAGAGAAAAAATGTAAATTTAGTAATAAAATATTTCCTAATGTACATAACTTTTGTTGGATTGGAAAGCATACATAATCAATTTCTTATTTGGGATTACTTTTGAAACTTCCAAAATTTCTTATTCACATAAATAAAAAATAAAACTCTTCTCACATACTTGCCTTATATACCATAAACCACAATTGAAAAACTGTTTTTGAAAGTTCTAATCATTATTTCAAACAAACACATAGTAAAACTGTTAACCTTGGTTAACTTCATTTATTTTTTTGTGCTATGGGTCCTATTAGTCTTCTCTCTCCCCATTATTTTAATATATTTTTAAAAATATGTGCATTTTCTAATGAAAAAAATATCACTTGAACCTCATGAAAGCAATTTTATTTCAACAAATCTCAAAAGATTCTGAAATTCCACTGCACCTCCTTAGGTGAAAATAAAATTTTGTTAGTGAAAAAGATAATAATACCCTTACTTTATTTTTTTTTCACAATAACATTTACAAGACAAATAATAGTATTCACAAGACAAATAAAAAAATTAAAAAAAATCCGAGTTAAAAAAATTTTATTAGACAAATATATCAATGACAAAAATATAAATGATGTTTTCCCATAAAAAAAGCATATATTTCTTTAAAATATGAAAATAATAGAGAGCGAGAAGACTAGTAAGACTCATAACGTAAAAAGTAATAAAAGTTAATCAAAGTTAACGGCCTTACTATATCTGCTATCTAAAAATTTGATTATATCTACTTTTAGACCCAACAAAAAGTTAATTAAGTTTAATGTGCATTGAAAAATAGTTCATTGTTAAATTTACTCTTTTTCCCTATAAGATAATAATAATACAGTACACTATTAACATATCATATGTTTATTGTACACAATCTATCTTAGAAGTTTCCACTGCATGACAACATAATTTTGAATGCACTATGGTCCATGACTCCGTGAGGCTTTGAGCTTTTAAAATTCAATTTGCTTTTTCATTGAAACAATTACTTCAGTTACTTGGGAGATTTTAAAAATATACACTCGCACTCCTTGATTTTAAAAATAACACAAATCCATATATCATTCAGTTTTTACGACATTAAATTTGGCTGCTGGATTTTTTTTTTTTTTTTTTTGCCCAACAAAGATATGTACGTGCTGGCAAGGAAAAAAAAAGATGTATTGATTGTTTGATCTGCTAAGAAAACTGAATCCCATTTCCATTAAAAAAATAAAAAAAAACCATCCCATTTTGGAATAAGCACAACATATCTTCTAGTTAATACTCCTCTTGTCTTTAATATAAGATCTAATTAACTAATTTTAGTAAATTAAAAAATATTAATTAAATTATTTAATATCATATTTTTTTCCCTTTCAGGACCATGCTTGCATCAACTTCCCTATATTCATTAAATTAATTTCTCCAATCACACATCACCACATATCTTACTTTTTCCATACAGGTTTATAGTTAGATGATAATAATTCAAAAATAGGACACGTAACCACATAATTGAAAAACTTGAGGAAATGGATACAACAAACTTGATCTAAGTATTTTTCTTTTCAAAACACCCTAATCATCTTCCTTAATTCTCCCCCTCCCTCACCTACTTGATTATTGAATTGTTGAAAAAATATCAATAGGATCAATTTGAAAAAATATTGAAAACCACATAAAATAATTCTTACATTTAAGACTAACGTCAACTCCCTAATTAGATCCCACATTAAAGGATTAGTATTTTCATCAAATTACTTTTTAATCCTGCCTATTATTAAAAAAAAATATCTCCAGATATAAGATAGTAATATTCTATACTACGACGATCTACTAACCTAAGATAATATTCTATCATACAACACATATACAAGTATATCTAGTTCTTTTGATGAATCTTTTACGTACGGTGAACCAAGTTCTGCTTCAGAAGAATAGTGACTACACCAATCAGCAGCTAAGGGAGCAGAAAAGAATTATGTACACAAACTCCTCACAACTTTTTGAAATGCTTTTTGTTCATCAAAATATTAGTATGAAGCATACAAATACAAGCCCTCAGTTGGATGCTTCATTCTATATGAGCAACGAAATACTTCAAACAACAAGAACTGCACACATTTTGTAATGCTTAATATATAAATAAATGCTGATATCACTGCAAGATAAAGTGATATTTTCATAGAAAGAGGTGTTTTCATAAGTTTATACTACTATTACCATGTGCTTTAGCCTTCACTAGAGATCAATTAAGAGAAAACTAGGATTTGTAAGTATCCTACTCTGTATATTTCATATGTCTTTTATAACCCTCAAATGCACTGATCTAGTATGGTTAAAAATTACTTTTTCATCCTCTCACAAAATTCTAACTTTCAGTATCTTCATCAACAAAACACTCCAATCTATGATCTTTTCCCCATCAAAAATGTATACCCAGACATTTAGTTTTTATAATACTTTCACAGCATATCCTGCTTCTTCAAAGAAAACAGAAAGGGAATGGAAAAACCCATTGAAAAAAAAAAAAACCGGACCGGACCGGCCGGTGATCCGGTCCGGTTCAGGGCAAAAACCGGTGAACCGGTCGAACCGGTAAAACCGGTGGTTCGACCGGTTTGCCTTTTTTTTATTTATAAAATACATTTTTTTATTCTTCTATCTACTATTGAGCATTATTTTTTAGGGAAAAATGAAAGTTTGAAGACCAAGATGAAGAGAAAAGTAAGTAAAAAAAGAATAAATCTAAAAAAAATGATTTTGAGAGGATATAATAATTAATTAATTATAGGAAAGGAGATGTCATTATATAAATATAGGCATCATAATTAATACTAATATATTTTAAGCATTTTTTACCTAAAGATCTTTACCACTAATAAATTATAATATTTTAATATGACCGGTTTGACCACCGGTTCGACCACCGGTCCGACCCCGGTTGAACCATTAACCCTTTAACCAGTGCTGTGACCGGTTCATTGACCGGTCCGGTTTTTTGTTCCTTGGAAAAACCAGAGGTATTGCAAACCGTACCTTCTTTTGCCCCCACCTTAAGGAAAAGTGCATCACCATGGAACAAAAGAATAATTTACCACTATCAAACAAATTTCAGCAAGTCAAACATTCTGAAGCAAGCCAAGCCAACAGTTATATTTTCTCACCAAAAAATAAAAAATAAAAAAATCTACATGCACTTGAAATTTGCCGGAATTATTTGTCAGTAAGTTGGCAAACATCATTATCAATTACTAATCAGGAATTCACAACATCTAAGCTAATGGAAACATATGATGCTTGACCACAAATTAACAATACATAACCTCTCAAAAACTCAACCACAATAACATTTAAAACTCCTCATCCAGTCCATTCAGTGAGGCTGTTTTTCATTTCCTTAACTTATCTACATTATTCATTGTTCAGTTTTTAAATAACTCGAGACCTGCTCAATCGTGCAATTTTCAACATCACAGCTTTACTTATAAATCACTGCCAGTCTATGCACACATAAGATTAAAAGATTGAAATTCAAGTATATGAGATAGTTTTCTTAGGAATTTACTGTTGATCACCAAACAACCTTTTTTAAGATCATAAAGCAAGAACGAAAGAATTATTTTAATTTTGGCTGATACAAGCCATGCTAGTGTGAAGTTTAAAATGTTCTATCCTGAACATGCTTGTAAAGACAATTCCCTACAACGAAAATTATGCGTCAAAATATATTCTAGTAAAACAAGTTAACTAACTGTGTAAATTCACAACAAAATATAAAAGTCTTTGCTAACAACTCATGCTGGCTAAACATGAATACATGTGGAATGTGAATTTGAGCTACAGTACCTCACCTAGTTTTATTTCTTCAACAGGCCTCTATCAATCATTCTAGAGAGAAGCTTGACCGCCTTGTCATTCTCATTGTTATCAAGAAGACACCGAATAATAATTTCGAAAGTTACCGAATTTGGGAGGCAATTGTTCTCTTCCATTCTATCAAGCAAGAACATGGCTTCATGAAGCAAACACTGTTTACAAAATCCAAGAATCATAGCAGTATATATATGGACGTCTAGATGATAACCTTGGGCCAAAAGATACTGAAAAATCTCCCAAGCATCATTTAATCTACCACATTTGCATAAACCATCAATAAGTATGGTGTAGGTCCTCACGTCAGGCCAAACTCCTTGATTGACAATTTGCCTAAATAATGCAATTGCCTTGTCAAGATGTCCCATTTTGCAGAATGCATCTAATAAGATATTGTAAGTGATGATGCCAGGGCGAATACCCCTATCATGCATCTCATAAAAAATATCTTGTGCGCATGAGATTCTTTGAGATTTGAGCAAGCCATCAATAACAGAATTATAAGTGTCAACACCCGGAACCAAATTTCTGTAACGCAATTCCTTAAAGACATCCATGGCCTGATCGACCATTTTCATCTTAAAGTATGCATTGATCAAAATATTATAACTAACAAGGCTAGGTGCCAAACCATTTTTTATCATCCTATTAAAAACTTCCTTAGCCTCAATGATATCATCAGACAAACAATGCCAATGCATCAAACAACTGTAGGTAACAACATTAGGCCTCTGATCACTCTTAAGCATCCTAGCAAAGACAGCTTGAGCTTCCATTATCCTTCCATCTTTACAGAACGCATCAACCAGGATGCTCAAAGTATAAACATTTGGGTGGATGTCTTTCAATATCATTTCTCGGAGCACCAGATTTGCTTGTTCCCAATGATCCATGCTACAGAAGCCATGGATTAGACTATTACAAGTAACAACATTAGGAGATACCCCAAGATCAATCATTTCAAGATACAAGTTGTGGGCATCAATGACAAGTCCATGTTTACAAAGTGCATCAATGATTGTGCTGTACATAACTACATTCGGCTTAACACTGTGCCTTTGCATTAATTTAAGCAATTTAAGAGCAGATGTTGTTTTCCCTATCTTACATAACCCATTTATCAATGTTCCATAAGTAACTTCATTTAGCTGAAAACCTTTGGCCATTATGTCATCATAGAAATCTAGAGCTTTGCCGACATTTTGGTTAAAGCACAGTCCTTTTATTAGTGTAGTCAAAGTTACAGTGTCTGGTTGATAACCCATCTTGAAAATTTTTCCCAGTGTAGAGAAGGCAAAATCCATCTGACCAACGTGGCAGTGGCAATTAATCAAGATGTTCAGGTTAAATAAATCTGGCGTGAAGCCATTAATCTCGGCTTGTGCGAGAAGTGAGATAACATGGGGGTAATGTTTCATCTTCACTATAGACCCTAAAATCTTAGTGATACGGCGTCTGGATGGCAGGGGGCGCATGTTTAGCATGCGACTGACTGTAGCAACAGCGTCATTGAGGCTGTTGGGATTTGGGAAATGGGAATGAAGATGACATTTGAGAGTAAGAGAAGAAGGGAAAGAGAGAAAGAAGGTACAGACACCAAAAAGAGGAAATTTGGAGAAGGAGTACCTTGCAGCAGTAGAAGAAAGCATATCGGGATCAATCAGATTGGAAGAGGAGTATATTCGTTGCTTCAGTGCTTCTTCACTTCAACGAACGAATCAAATTGAAGTTTGAAATGAGTGTGAACTGTGAAGCCGAAGGGTGATAAAACTGAGGAGGTGAGTTTGGTCTCTCGGATAGGACGGGGAAAAACAAAAATTGGAGTATTTTGGATAGGAGAATATTATTAAAACCGTCCATGGGAAAATATCTGGACGGGCAAAAACCTTCTATTATAACTGCAACAAGTACGAGAAATTCCTCTTATATTTAAAATTAAAATAAACTATTCAATTGCATTTTATATCTAAGCACGATAAGAGTAATATAATACATTATCAACTAATATGTTTGTTATTGATGATCTATAATTAAAGCTTTTTTTTTTTAAGACTGGTTCTAGCTAAACAATGTTAAACATGTTCTTAATAAGTCAGTAAATAATATATTCTATCTATTTTTTTATAAGAGTCCAAAATTTAAAATATCTATTAATAAAAATAAATAAATTACCTTCGTCATTTTTATAAAAATTTGACAAAAATTATTTAAATATTTAATGAATTCTTCTTATAGTCACTTGACATTAATTATATATATTATATTAATTAAAATATTTTTAACATTTATATTTATTTTATTTTTATCTCTTACTTGTCCCTTATAAATTAGGTCATATTAGAAAAAAAAAACTTATTTCAAATATATTATTTTTAATTAATTTTAACCGCTTTTTTAAAAATGTAATTCACTCATTGAACTCGTATAAATAGAACTAAAAGGAGTATAATACACTACTATTCATGAGATCTTTAGCTTTTCAAATTGAATTGGCTTTTTTTTAATTAAAATACAGCATTGGTTACTTCAAAGCTCTTACAAATCTACACTCAAATTCCAAGTGTTTAAAAATAATAACACAAACCGGTTTCTAATTCAATTTAAACAAAATTACACAAACTCTTGCGAGGTGGAGTAAAAAAACATTTCAAAAACTCTCCAATTAATTCTCAAAATAATTACATTTGACCCACTCAGATAGCCATAATAAACCGCCTACACTTTTAAGTTTGTGCACATAACCTAAGTAAAAAAATATATTATCTCTTTATAAAACTTTAAAAGAATTGCCATTTTATTATTGTAAAACTATAAAAAGCCTCATCACAAGCTTGATAGCATAAAACCATAGAATGTAGATCCTCAGACAGTGGGTCCAAAGACAGACAGATTGAGAAATATTGTTTGTGACTTGTACAAAATAAGACTTCTTACAAAATTTTAGATTACATATGGAATGGAATATGGAATCCGATTTTCCTACACACAATTTCCAGTAGTGATAATAAGGATGGAGCCTTTAGCATTGGCCCCTAAGAAGGGTATTTTCATGTTCTCCTTATTTTCTTGCTTCACAAGGAGCATCAGTCATTACTATTTACGCATAATACACCATATTTATTGTACTTGAATTTTTAAAAAGATAACGAAAAGCATACATCTTTCATAATATAAATCCCGAAGGTAAACTAAGTAGCTGCTTTTATTCCATATATTGTATGCTTTTGACATACTCATAACTCAACCTTCAACCCAAGTCAGTGACATACAATCTTCATCAACCTGAAAAAGGGAAAAAATCAAAGCAAACTTCTAATCAATAAACCTACTAAACAAGATGCATTGAAGGCACATCAAACCCCAAATTCACATGTGAAAGGGAAGGTCCATTACAACCAGAAATTGTTTGTCCAATACGTAAAAATTCAGATGGTAAAACCAAGATCATTATACTTAACAAAGGAACATTGAATAAAGGAAAGCAATGAAATGAAATGGCCATGACATGAGGGCAACAGACCTAATATTGCTTAAAGCTAAATCAAACAGGTCCTGTTGTTGAACAGCCGAAAGACATACAAAATGAATGGGAGATTAAGATCATACAATGAAACAGATCAATTTGAAGATGGGTGTGTCTAATTTTCCTCATCGATAGGATTCATCTTTTAGCGAAAACACGAATTTATCACATAAATATCAATGAGCTATCCCTTTTTCGCAATCTTGAGGCCATCCCAAGATTAAGTTCCTAGGCTTACTTTAAAACAGCAAAAACACTTTGCCTATTTTCAATATGTTAAGCATGTTCCATAAATATGTAACAGATAGCTCTAGCTTAGTGAACTAATCTTACTCCCTTATCCTTAACGGAGCAAGGGCATAATAATGACAGCGTTATTCTTCTCCATGTTATGCACACCCAAGTCATCTGTATGAGGACACAGTTCTGATTTTACGGGTTTTAATTATGATAGCAAAGGATTAAAAAAATATAGCCCACTTTCTTCTTATCAATTTATCCTGTGCTTCAAACCCTCTTGGTTTGCTCCATTAGCATAACAGTTCCGTTAACAAACTATAATAATAACAATTCCATATGCTTTCATTCTTTGAAACTTTCTTCAAACAATATTTATGAGAGTTCTTTTGGCTAGTTCCAAATATTAATAACAAGCAGAAGTTGTTCTCTCAGAAGACAAACATGAATAATAGTAAACACTTTAAATCCTAACAGAGCACAATGCGCAGTGTAGTAAAATACCTGGCTACAAAACTCAGCAGAAGCGTCACCAACAGGCTTGAACTCCTGCACTTCCTTAATGTTCAGCCGTGGGTTCTCCCAAATTTTGGTTTCATAAAATATTTTTCTTCCCACCATCAGTTGCCTCCAGAGTGATGTGGTACATAGTGCCAGCAACCACTTGCTCTCGTGCACTTACCACCTTTCCAAACTGCAGAAGAGCATTCTGCAATAGAATAAGAAAACCAATTAGAAACAAGGGGTAAAATATTCAATTAAATTGACCTGGGGAAAAAAAGAATGCCAGTTGTTATAAATAACAAGTGGAGGATTTAACCGGAAACATGTGTCTAGAAGTAGAAAATTTGTCTAGAAACACAGACGCAGAAGGTACAAGTTATAATCTAGACAATTCGTTTTCTAAATAATATGATATTAAGCTATTATAAAAAATAACGCCAATATCAATTTATAAAACAAGTCAAGCAAACAATTATTTTCCCTTTATTCTCTCAATTTATTTTAAGTACTATTGTTTCAAATGAGTTTTTTTTTTTTAATTCTTTTCTAAGATATAATTTTTCAGAATAATTATTCAAATAGATTTTTTTCTTCCTAAAACATATCTTAAATAATAAATTTATAAAATTACTTTAAGAACAAGAAAATGAAGAACAAAGTCAAAGAAGGCCTTATATTTTGGCTGATAAAAAGCTATGATGGCAGGTTCATTTTAAGTTGCTCTATCCTCAAACTTGCTTGAAAGAACTTTCACCAATCACACTTGTGGAGTAAAATAAAATAAATGACTGACAAAATATTAAGCCTATTGTGCTGTCTGACACGAAATATGCAAGCATTTGCAAACAGTGAATGACCATAAAGCATACCTGTACATGCAATTTGAACTTGAACTAAAGTATGTCACCGTGTATTAATTCTTCAACAAGCCTCTAGAGATCATTTCATGTAGAAGCTTCTCAGCCCTAGCATTCTCATTCTTTTCAAGAAGAAATCTTCCAAGAACCACTTTCCAAGTTACAAAATTAGGGACACAGCCATTCTCTTCCATTCTATCGATTAGGGAGACTGCTTCATCAAGCAAACCTTCTGTGCAGAAACCATGAACCATAGCAGTATATGTATGGACATTTACTTGATAACCTTGGGCCAAAAGATACCCAAAAATCTCCCACGCATCATATAATCTACCACCTTTGCATAAACCATCAATAAGTATAGTGTAGGTCTTCACGTTAGGCCGAAGTCCTTGATTGACAATTTGCCTAAATAATGCAATTGCCTTGTCAAGATGTCCCATTTTGCATAATGCATCTAACAAGATACTGTAAGTGATGATGTCAGGGCGAATGCCCCTACCATGCATCTCATAAATAATATCTTGTGCGTATGAAATTCTTTGCGATTTGAGCAAGCCATTAATAACAGAATTATAAGTTACAATACTCGGAACCAAATTTCTATAACGCAATTCCTTAAAGAGGTCCATGGCTTCATCCACCATTTTCATCTTAAAGTATGCATTGATCAAAATATTATAACTGACAAGGTTAGGTGCCAAACCATTTTTTATCATCCTATCAAAAACTTCCTTAGCCTCAATGATATCATTAGACAAACAATGCCAATTCATCAAACAATTGTAGGTAACAACATCAGGTCTCTGATCACTCTTAAGCATCCTAGCAAAGACAGCTTGAGCTTCCATTATCCTTCCATCTTTACAGAACGCATAAACCAGGATGCTCAAAGTATAAACATTTGGGTGGATGTCTTTCAATATCATTTCTCAGAGCACCAGATTTGCTTGTTCCCAATGATCCATGCTACAGAAGCCATGGATTAGACTATTACAAGTAACAACATTAGGAGATACCCCAAGATCAATCATTTCAAGATACAAATTGTGGGCATCATTGACAAGTCCATCTTTACAAAGTGCATCAATGATTGTGCTGTACATAACTACATTCGGCTTAACACTGTGCCTTTGCATTAATTTAAGTAATTTAAGAGCAGATGTTGTTTTCCCTATCTTACATAACCCATTTATCAATGTACCATAAGTAACTTCATTTAGCTGAAAACCTTTGGCCATTATGTCATCATAGAAATCTAGAGCTTTGCCGACATTTTGGTTGAAGCACAGTCCTTTTACTAGTGTTGTCAGAATGACGGCGTTTGGTTGATAACCCATCTTGAAAATTTTCCCCAACGTAGAAAAAGCAAAATCCATCTGACCAACGTGGCAGTAGCAATTGATCAAGATGCTCAGGTTAAATAAATCTGGCGTGAAGCCATTAATCTCGGCTTGTGCGAGAAGTGAGATAACATGGGGATAATGTTTCATCTCCACTATAGACCCTAAAATCTTATTAATACGGCGTCTAGATGGCGGGTGACGCATGTTTAGCAAGCGATTCACAGAAGCAACAGCGTCATTTAGGCTGTTAGGATTTGGGGAATGGGAATGAAGATGACATTTGAGAGAGAGTGAAGAAGGGAAAGAGAGAAAGACGGTACAAACACCAAAAAGAGGAATTTTGGAGTACCTTGCAGAGCAGAAGAAAGCATATTGGGATCGATGAATGAGAATGAAAGAGGAATATCAGCGATGCTTCAATGCTTCTTCACTTCGCCGAATGAATCAAGTTGAAGGTTGAAGCCTTGAAGCCTCAGGAGAGTGTGAAGCCGAAGCGTGATGAAAGAAGGTGGAAACTGAGCAAGTGAGTTAGGTCTGTCTCATCGGGCGGCGAAAAAATCGAGCTAGCGCATTTGGACCGGAGGACATTGTGGACAGTCCATTCAAAAGAGGCAGATAGGAATATCTCCGTAACGTCCCTCCCCGCTTCCACCTTGGGGCATATGTGGATTAGAGTTTATAAGTGTTTTATTATATAAATTGAAATAAAAAAATTTTATATATTTATTTTATATATTATAAATTATAATTAAAATATTATTTTTAAAAATTTAAATCGCTGCTCTAAACAATCATTAGAAGTATTTATACTTATAAGTCTCACTTAATGAGTGTTCTTTTTTTTTTTTACCATTAAGGAGAGTGAGCTAATTTTTTGATTATGAGCTAAATTTTTAAATTTTATCATTATTTATGAATGATTCTAAGATTTAGTATAAATAAATTATTTTTATTTATTAAAAAAACTATAAAAATCACATTTATTCTGAAAGTTGACTTATAATAAGAATCAAAAAATTTTCTCAAAAAGAACTTATAATAGGATCAAAGTGGTATAATAATAATTATTATAGCATTTCCTTAGGTACTTAATATAATAGCATGTTTGTTTTAACTTTTTAAAAGTATTTTTACGATTTATAAAATAAGTATGTAAGAAAAATTTAATTTTAGATTGCGGAAAAATGATTTCTGAAACTATAATTTACTTGTTCCTCAAGAAGGTACTAAGACATAGTTGATTTTTAAAAAAGAGTAAGAAAGTTAAATAATTTACTTTTAAATATTTATATTTTTCTCTTTATACGTTAAACTAATTTGTCTAATCATTGCATCTCCCCGAAAAAGCATCGTGATGTTTTTTATCATGTATAGATATCCTCCTATAAAAGACACCGATATGTTGCTACTAAAACTATGGATTCTTTGTTGCTAAAAGCCAGTGCAAATATCGATGAATTTTAGTTGACTATGACAACATTACTTCAAGCCCACATGTAAGATTAAGTACTGTGGACATGTTGTTCGAGTTAGTGCTAATTGCCCTGTAGGAAGTTGGATAGCGTTTAAAGGACTATCATAGATCGAATTAATGTCCTAAGATATTATGTTAATAACGAGATGTGTTTCAAACTACAGGCAAGTATGATTTGAAATTGGTGGTTCAAAAAGAGGGTATTTATCCTCTTTTTCTTGTTGTGTATATGATAAGTTTGTTCTATACTTTTTGGTCCAATTAATATTGCATTTTGATAACTTGATTGCTTATAGCCCGTTTGGAATCTTATTGGGGAGGGAAAAAGTTCATTTGGAGGGCAAAAGCTCATTTGACATCTGCAGGTACGTTTGTGAACACGTTAACTTTCACTGGGCTTTTAAAAAAAAAAACTACTTTTTTTATAAACTCGTTGAAGTAGCTTCTGGTTTTTTTTTTCACTGAGTTTAAAAAAAAGTCACTTCTCCTACTGTCAATCCAAACACAAATCACATTAACAATATGAATTTTTTTTCCATTTAGCTTCTACAAAAGCCACATTAAAAAAAAGTTCATTTTCTACGGCGTTCCCAAACAAGCACATTATGTTTAGTTTTTTTAGTTTTTTTGTTGGAGCTAAATCATCTATAGGATAAGTGAAATTTCTCTTATGGTTTTGTTATATACTTTGTTATCGTAGATGCTTGTTTAGGTGGCCAATGATGTATGGTAAAACAATATTTGACACATAAAAGGAGAATGTTTTGTGTTTATAGAAACATATAAATGGTTTGAATGTAAGGAAAGGCCATGCATGAAAGGTCAGTTTGTGCATTAATAATTGAAATTATTGTTAGGGAGTCCGTGCTTATTTATATATAAAATGTAAGTTCCTTATTACCTAATACGATATGATGTTGAGAATATAAGGAGTTACAAAGTATAATGTATATTAAATAAGAATAAATTTAAAAAAAATTATTAACTTTTAAAAGAATTAATGAGATTTAAATTAGCTTTTCTTAGTCTCAAACTTCCAATGAAACATATTAAAAATAACTTATAAATAATACCAAAGAGGAATATATTGAATAAGATACATTATATTATATGTTAAGCCCATTCATGTAGATATAATAATATAAGATAGAGAGAGAATGTAAATTTAGTAATAAATTATTTCTTAATGTGCATCAAATACAATTAACTTTTGTTGAATTTAAAACCTATATAATCAATTTTTTATTTGGGATCACTATTGAAACCTCCAAAAGTGTTTATTCACATAAAACAAAACAAAAATCTTCTCACATACTTGTCTCATATACCATAAATCACAATCGAAAAACTGTTTTGAAAGTTCTAATCGCTATTTTAAATAAACATATAATAAACCGTTAACCCTCCTTAACTTCATTTACTTTTTGTATTGTAGGTCCTATTAGTCTTTTCACTTTATTATTTTAATATATTTTGAAAAATATGTCCATTTTCTAATGGGAAAAATGTCACTTGAACCTCATTGAAATAATTTCATTTCAACCAACCTTGAGATTATGAAATTTCACTGCATCTTCTTGAGTTAAAATTAAATTAAATTTTGTTAGTGAAAAAGACAATAATGCATTTACTTTATTTTTTTTCACAATAGCATTTACAAGATAAATAAGAGAATTCACAGGATAACTAAAGTGATTTGAAAGAATTCAGAGAGTTAAAAAAATTTATAGAACAAATATATGAATAACCAAAATCTAAGTAATTTTTTCCCATAAAAAAGGCACATATTTTTAAAAATATATGAAAATAATAGAGAAAAAAAAACTAATGAAACATATAGCGCAAAAAGTAATGAAAGTTAACTATAGTTAACGACCATACTATATCTGCTATCTAAAAAATGGATTATATCCACCCTTAGACCCATCAAAAAATTAATTATGTTTGGTACACATGGGGAAATAATTTATTATTAAATTTACGTATTCACCCGATGATAATAATAATACAGTACACTATTAACAATCAATCTTAGAAGTTTACAGTGCATGACGACATAATTTTGAATGCACTATGGTCCATGACTCCATGAGGCTTTGAGCTTTTAAAATTGAATTTCCTTTTTCATTGAAAAAATTACTTCAGTTACTTGGGAGATTTTAAAAATATACACTCGCACTTCTGGATTTTAAAAATAACACAAATCCATATCTGATTCAGATTTTACGACATAAATTTGGCTGCTATACTTTTTTTTTATTTTTTGGCCAACAAAGATATGTACGTTCTGGCAAGGGAAAAAAAATTGATGTGTTGATCGTTTGATCTGCTAAGAAAGCTGAATCCCATTTTCGAATAAGGATATCATATTTTCTAGTAAACACTCCCCTAATTTTTAATGTAAGGCTTAATTAATTAATTTGAATAAATTAAAAATATTAATTAAATTAATTAATATCATATTTTTTCCTTTACAAACCATACTTACATCAACTTCTTTATATCCATTACATTAAATTCTCCAATCATACGCCACCACATGTCTTACTTTTTTCATATAGGTTTATAGTTATATGATAATAATTCAAAAATAAGACACATAACCACATATGATTGAAAAACTTGACGAAATAGATATAAGGAACTTGATCTAAGCATTTTCCTTTTCAAAACACCCTAATCATCTTCCTTAATTCTCCCCCTCTCTCACCTGCTTGATTATTGAATTGTTGAAAGAATATCAATAGGATCAATTTAAAAAAATATTGAAAACCAGATAAAATAAATCTTACATTTAGGACTAATGTCAACTCCTTAATTAGATCCCCCGATAAAGACAGGAGGGTTAGTATTTTCATCAAATTACTTTTTATTCCTGCCTATTATTAAAAAAAAATATCTCCAGATATAAGATAGTAATATTCTATACTACGACGATCTACTAACCTAAGATAATATTCTATCATACAACACATATACAAGTATATCTAGTTCTTTTGATGAATCTTTTACGTACGGTGAACCAAGTTCTGCTTCAGAAGAATAGTGACTACACCAATCAGCAGCTAAGGGAGCAGAAAAGAATTATGTACACAAACTCCTCACAACTTTTTGAAATGCTTTTTGTTCATCAAAATATTAGTATGAAGCATACAAATACAAGCCCTCAGTTGGATGCTTCATTCTACATGAGCACTGAAATATTCCAAACAACTAAGAATTGCAAACATTTGGTAACGCTTTAGTATATAAATAAAAGCTCATATCTCTGCAAGATAAAGTGATATTTTCATAGAAACAGGTATTTTCACATGTCTATACTACTATTACTACGTGCTTTAGCCTTCACTGAGAGGTCAATTAAGAGAAAACTAGGATTTGTAAGTATCCTACTCTGTATATTTCATATGTCTTTTATAACCCTCAAATGCACTGATCTAGTATGGTTGAAAATCACTTTTTCATCCTCTCACAAAATTCTAACTTTCAGTATCTTCATCAACAAAACACTCCAATCTATGATCTTTTCCCCATAAAAAATGTATACCCAGACATTTGGTTTTTATAAAACTTTCACAGCATATCCTGCTTCTTCAAAGAAAGACACGCAATTTCCAACCCTTTCCTCAAAGAAAACAGAAAGGAAATGGCAAAACCAGAGGTTTTGCAAACCGTACCTTCTTTTGCTCCCACCTTAAGGAAAAGTGCATCACCATGGAACAAAAGAATAATTTACCACTATCAAACAAATTTTAGCAAGTCAAACATTCTGCAGCAAGCCAAACCAACAGTTATATTTTCTCACCAAAAAATAAAAAATAAAAAAATCTACATGCACTTGAAATTTGCCGGAATTATTTGTCAGTAAGTTGCCAAACATCATTATCAATTACTAATCAGGAATGCACAACATCTTAGCTAATGGAAACATATGATTCTTGACCACAAATTAACAATACATAACCTCTCAAAAACTCAACCACAATAACATTTAAAACTCCTCATCCAGTCCATTCAGTGAGGCTGTTTTTCATTTCCTTAACTTATCTACATTATTCATTGTTCAGTTTTTAAATAACTCGAGACCTGCTCAATCGTGCAATTTTCAACATCACAGCTTTACTTATAAATCACTGCCAGTCTATGCACACATAAGATTAAAAGATTGAAATTCAAGTATATGAGATAGTTTTCTTAGGAATTTACTGTTGATCACCAAACAACCTTTTTTAAGATCATAAAGCAAGAACGAAAGAATTATTTTAATTTTGGCTGATACAAGCCATGCTAGTGTGAAGTTTAAAATGTTCTATCCTGAACATGCTTGTAAAGACAATTCCCTACAACGAAAATTATGCGTCAAAATATATTCTAGTAAAACAAGTTAACTAACTGTGTAAATTCACAACAAAATATAAAAGCCTTTGCTAACAACTCATGCTGGCTAAACATGAATACATGTGGAATGTGAATTTGAGCTACAGTACCTCACCTAGTCTTATTTCTTCAACAGGCCTCTATCAATCATTCTAGAGAGAAGCTTAACCGCCTTGTCATTCTCATTGTTATCAAGAAGACGTCGAATAATAATTTCGAAAGTTACAGAATTTGGGAGGCAATTGTTCTCTTCCATTCTATCAAGCAAGAACATGGCTTCATGAAGCAAACACTGTTTGCAAAATCCATGAATCATAGCAGTATATGTATGGACGTCTAGATGATAACCTTGGGCCAAAAGATACCGAAAAATCTCCCACGCATCATTTAATCTACCACCTTTGCATAAACCATCAATAAGTATAGTGTAGGTCTTCACGTTAGGCTGAACTCCTTGATTGACAATTTGCCTAAATAATGCAATTGCCTTGTCAAGATGTCCCATTTTGCAGAATGCATCTAACAAGATATTGTAAGTGATTATGTCAGGGCGAAGACTCCTATCACGCATCTCATAAATAATATCATGTGCGCATGAGATTCTTTGAGATTTGAGCAAGCCATCAATAACAGAATTATAAAGCACAACACACGGAACCAAATTTCTGTAATGCAATTCCTTAAAGAGATCCATGGCTTCATCCACCATTTTCATCTTAAAGTATGCATTGATCAAAATATTGTAACTAACAAGGTTAGGTGCCAAACCATTTTTTATCATCCTATTAAAAACTTCCTTAGCCTCAATGATATCATTAGACAGACCATGCACATTCATCAAACAATTGTAGGTAACAACATCAGGCCTCTGATCACTCTTAAGCATCCTAGCAAAGACAGCTTGTGCTTCCATAATCCTTCCGTCTTTACAGAACGCATCAACCAGGATGGTGAAAGTATAAACATTTGGGTGGATGTCTTTCAATATCATTTCTCGGAGCACCAGACCTGCTTGTTCCCATTGATCCGTGCTACAGAAGCCATGGATTAGACTACTACAAGTAACAACATCTGGAGATACCCCACGATCAATCAATTCAAGATACAAATTGCGGGCATCAATGACAAGTCCATGTTTACAAAGTGCATCAATGATTGTGTTGTACATAACTACATTCGGCTTAACGCTGTGCCTTTGCATTAATTTAAGTAATTTAATAGCAGATGTTGTTTTCCCTATCTTACATAGCCCATTTATCAATGTACCATAAGTAACTTCATCTAGCTGAAAACCTTTGGCCCTTATGTCATCATAGAAATCTAGAGCTTTGCCGACGTTTTGGTTGAAGCACAGTCCTTTTATTAGTGTATTTAAAGTTACACTGTCTGCTTGATAACCCATCTTGAAAATTTTTCCCAACGTAGAGAAGGCAAAATCCATCTGACCAACGTGGCAGTGGCAATTAATCAAGATGTTCAGGTTAAATAAATCTGGCGTGAAGCCATTAATCTCGGCTTGTGCGAGAAGTGAGATAACATGGGGGTAATGTTTCATCTTCACTATAGACCCTAAAATCTTAGTGATACGGCGTCTGGATGGGAGGGGACGCATGTTTAGCATGCGGCTGACTGTAGCAACAGCGTCATTGAGGCTGTTGGGATTTGGGGAATGGGAATGAATATGACATTTGAGAGAGAGTGAAGAAGGGAAAGAGAGAAAGATGGTACAAACACCCAAAAGAGGAATTTTGGAGGAGTACCTTGCAGAAGCAGAAGAAAGCATAGTGGGATCGATGAATGAGATTGAAAGAGGAATATCAGCGACGCTTCAATGCTTCTTCACTTCGCCGAATGAATCAAGTTGAAGGTTGAAGCCTTGAAGCCTCAGGAGAGTGTGAAGCCGAAGCGTGATTAAAGAAGGTAGAAACTGAGCAAGTGAGTTAGGTCTGTCTCATCGGGCGGCGAAAAAATCGAGCTTGCGCATTTGGACCAGAGGATATTGTGGACAGTCCATTTATAAGAGGCAGATAGGAATATCTCCGTAAAGTCACTCCCCACTTTCACTTGGGGCATGTTTGGAGTAGAATGTTTTTTTATATAAATTGAAATAAAATTTTTTTCACATACTTATTTTATATATCATAAATTGTAATTAAAATATTATTTTGAAGGCTCCAATTGCTATTTTAAAGAAGTACTAGAAGTATTTATACTTATAAGTCTCACTTAATGAGTTTTCATTTTTTTTTACCATTAAGGAGAGTGAGCTAATTTTTTTATTATGAGCTAAATTTTTAAATTTTATCATTATTTATGAATGATTCTAAGATTTAATATAAATAAATTCTTTTTATTTATTACGAAAAAACTATAAAAATCACATTTATTATTCTAAAAGTTGACTTATAATAAGAATTAATTTTTTTTTCTGAAAAAGAACTTATAATAGGACCAAAGTGGTATAATATTATTATAGTACTTCCTTAGGTACTTACTATAAGTGCATGTTTGTTTTAACTTTTTAGAAATACTTTTACAATTTATAAAATAAGTATGTAAGAAAAATTTAATTTTAGATTGCAAAAAAAGGATTTCTGAAACTATAATTTGCTTGTTTCCCAAGAAGGCACTAAGACATAGTTGCTTTTTTAGAAAGAGTAAGAAAGTTAAATAATTTACTTTTAAATATTTATATTTTTCTTTTTTTACGTCAAACTAATTTGTTTAATCATTGCATCTCCCCAAAAAAGCATCATGATGTTTTTCATTAGGTATAGATATCCTCCTGTAAAAGACACCGAGATGTTGCTACTAAAGCTATGGATTCTTTGTGTTGGAAATTGTGCCCTAGGGGCCAATCATTGTACTTTGAATATTGTCATTCAATGAATTTCTCCATGTGGTTATCACATTATTCGCATGTTCACTGTGATAATTGTATCCTTGGATAAATTATAATGATTGTCCTAAATGTCCCTGGTCGGTCATCTATGTGGGAGCAAAGATGAAATAAGACCAGTATGACTTTGATAAGGTATGGGGATACTAATCAAAGTCTTAGGCACTTGTAGGAGTACAAGTTGCTGGACCGACCCGCTATGAGAAAGCTTCATGGATCAAGTCATAAGCTTATCTCATGTATAACCACGTCACAATGCCCTTTGACCTGAGATCATCATGGATTCCTACATGAGAGTTACTAAGCTTTGACTTAGTCAAAAGTCACCTTTAACCGGGTGATGATAAAGACTACAATCGGGTTTAGTGGTTTTCATGCAGAGGAATGTGAATGGTCAAGATGGAATTTGTCCCTCACATTAGTAGAGAGATATTACTGGGCCCCTCGATGAGTGAGTCTGAGAAATGTATGGCCATACTACGATGGAAAGGAGTTTCCATTTCTATAGTCAGACTACTCAGGGATCGAGAAAGTAATGGTCAGGAATAGGAGGATGACATTCTTCATGCCTCATCTTTGACCGAAATATCATGTGACAAAAGGGACGTGATATGGTTATACGACAGGTTATATCGTATTGTCGATCCTCATATGAATTGGGTAGTCGTAATGTCTTGCTAGAGGCCGCTTATGACTTGTTGGTTAGTATAGTCATTGGCCCACTGCCAACTTCGTTTGGGCCTACAGGGTCGCACACAAGAATAGCCCAACACGAGCTATAATGTCCAGATTCATTGAATCTAAGATGCGTCTAAGATTCAATGAATACAATGTTTAATCTAGGGTGAATGAATTTTAAATATATATTTATTATATACACATGTTGTGTGAATATTTATTTGATAAATATTTATATGTGTGTTATATATATATATATTTATATTTGGAAAGGAATATTAATAATATTATATACACATATGTATTTTTGAAATACATAAATACATATATAATATATATTATTTGATAATATATATTATATATATATGATAGTATTATATTATATGATCATATGATAATATTATATTATATATATATAATATATATTATTTGATAATATATATTGAATATATGATAATATTATATTATATGATGATATTATTATATTGTGTATATATAAAGATATTATATGATAATATCTCATATTTAATTTATGAAGATAAATTAAATTCCATTGGCTCTTTATTCTAATTAAATAAATAGGTTAAATTAAAACTGTTGGACAGATTTAATTAAACCAGGTTTATTTAATTAGCTTATTAAAACAATTAAATGTTAATTGATATGATAAGGATTTTGAAATTAATTAAGATTAATTTTAAAAATCCAATATCCATCATAAAATAGATAACCCTACTAGTTATAAAATATGAGAGCTAGGGTTTTCTACTTATGATGAAAAACTAGAGAGCCACAAGAAAACCCTAGAAGGATATTAGAGGCGCTAGCACGCTGCCGGTGTTGGGGTCCTATTCGTGTGGATACCAGTAGAGGGAGCTGATATGAGTAGTTAGCTCCTCAAGATTGAAAAAGGCAAAACTCCAAGAAGAACTAGTTGACATGTTGATGTTGGGGATGGTTAATCTCATACTCATAGAGATTGACGCTCTTTTAAGAAGAATTAGCGGACATGTAGATGCCGGGGAAATTATTTCAGGAGCAACCAAACATGGAGATTTGTGAACTCGTAATACGTTGATGATTGTGGGAATTCAAACAAACATGAATAAGGTACGACTCTTTCTAACTTGATTTAAATGCCGTTGATAGATCCGCAATTGGGATTGGTAAACTTTTGCAATTTTAATTTTTTTTATTCTTCCGCTGTGTGCCTACCAATCCTAACACTTTGTTGCTAAAAGCCAGTGCAAATATCGATGAGTTTTAGTTGACTACGACAACATTACTTCAAGCCCAGATGTAAGATTAAGTACTGTGGACATGTTGTTCGAGTTAGTGCTAATTGCCCTGTAGGAAGTTGGATAGCGTTTAAAGGACTATCATAGATCGAATTAATGTCCCAATGTATTATGTTAATAACCAGATGTGTTTCAAACTACGGGCAAGTATGATTTGAAATTTGTGGTTCAAAAAGAGGGTATTTACCCTCTTTTTCTTGTTGTGTATATGATAAGTATGTTCTGTACTTTTTGGTCCAATTAATATTGCATTTTGATAATTTCATTGCTTATGTTTAGTATTTTTAGTTAGAGCTAAATCATCTATAGGCTAAGTGAAATTTCTCTCATGGTTTTATTATATACTTTGTTATCGTAGATGCTTGTTTAGGTGGCCAATGATGTATGGTAAAACAATATTTGACACATAAAAGGAGAATGTTTTGTGTTTATAGAAACATATAAATGGTTTGAATGTAAGGAAATGTCATGCATGAAAGGTCGGTTTGTACATTAATAATTGAAATTGTTGCTAGAGAGTCCGTGCTTGTTTATATATAAAATGTAAATTCCTTATTACCAAATACGATATGATGTTGAGAATATAAAGAGTTACAAAGTATAATGTATATTAAATAAGAATAAATTTAAAAAAATTATTAAATTTTAGAAGAATTAATGAGATTTAAATTAGCTTTTCTTAATCTCAAACTTCCGATAAAACAGGTTAAAACTAACTTATAAATAATACCCCAAGAGGAATATATTGAATAAGATACATCATATCATATGTTAAGCCCATCCATGTAGATATAATAATATAAGATAGATAGAAAATGTAAATTTAGTAATAAATTATTTCTTAATGTGCACCAAACACAATTAACTTTTGTTGAATTTAAAGCATACATAATCAATTTTTTATTTGGGATCACTCTTGAAACCTCCAAAAGTGTTTATTCACATAAATCAAAACAAAACTCTTCTCACATACTTGTCTCATATACCATAAATCACAATCGAAAAGCTGTTTTGAAAGTTCTAATCGCTATTTTAAATAAACACATAATAAACCCGTTCCCCCTCCTTAACTTCATTTACTTTTTGTACTGTGGATCCCATTAGTCTTGTCACTATATTATTTTAATATATTTGTAAAAATATGTGCATTTTCTAATGGGAAAAATGTCACTTGAACCTCATGGGAACAATTTCATTTCAACCAACCTTGATATTATGAAATTTCAGTGCACCTCCTTGGGATAGGATTAAATTAAATTTTGTTAGTAAAAAAGACAATAATGCCCTTACTTTATTTATTTTTTTTTCACAATAGCATTTACAAGACAACTAAAGTGATTTGAAATAATCCAAGGAGTTAAAAATATATATAGGACAAATATATGAATAACCAAAATCTAAGTATTTTTTTCCCATAAAAAAGGTACATATTTCTAAAAATATATGAAAATAATAAAGAGAGACAAAAAACTAGTGAGACCTATAGCACAAAAAGTAACGAAAGTTAACTATAGTTAACGACCGTACTATATCTGTTATCTAAAAAATTGATTATATCCACTCTTAGACCCAACAAAAAGTTAATTATATTTGCTACATATCAAGAAATAGTTTATTACTAAATTTATGTATTCACCCGATGATAATAATAATACAGTACACTATTAACAATCTATCTTTAAAGTTTACAGTGCATGACAACATAATTTTGAATGCACTATGGTCCATGACTCCATGAGGCTTTGAGCTTTTAAAATTGAATTTGCTTTTTTATTGAAAAAAATTACTTCAGTTACTTGGGAGATTTTAAAAATATACACTCGCACTCCTGGATTTTAAAAATAACACAAATCCATATCTGATTCAGATTTTACGACATTAAATTTGGCTGCTAGAATTTTTTTTTTTTTGTCCAACAAAGATATATACGTGTTGGCAAGAAAAAAAAATTATGTGTTGATCGTTTGATCTGCTAAGAAAGCTTAATCCCATTTTCGAATTAGGATATCATATTTTCTAGTAAATATTCCCTTAATCTTTAATATAAGGCCTAATTAACTAAATTAAGTAAATTAAAAATATTAATTAAATTAATTGATATCATTTTTTTTTTCCTTTACAGACCATACTTACATCAACTTCTTTATATCCATTACATTAAGTTCTTCAATCATACGCCGCCACATGTCTTACTTTTTTTATATAGGTTTATAGTTAAATGATAATAATTAAAAAATAAGACACATAACCACATATGATTGAAAAACTTGACGAAATGGATATAAAGAATTTGATCTAAGCATTTTCCTTTCCAAAATACTATAATCATCTTCTTTAATTCTCTCGCTCTCTCACCTACTTGATTATTGAATTGTTGAGAGAATATCAATAGGATTAATTTAGAAAAATATTGACAACCATATAAAATAATTCTTATATTTAGGACTAACGTCAACTCCTTAATTAGATCCCACATTAAGGACGGGAGAATTAGTATTTTCGTCAAAATAATTTTTAATCCTGCCTATTATTAAAAAAATATATCTCCAGATATAAGATAGTAATATTCTATACTACGACGATCTACTAACCTAAGATAATATTCTATCATACAACACATATACAAGTATATCTAGTTGTTTTGATGAATCTTTTACGTACGGTGAACCAAGTTCTGCTTCAGAAGAATAGTGACTACACCAATCAGCAGCTAAGGGAGCAGAAAAGAATTATGTACACAAACTCCTCACAACTTTTTGAAATGCTTTTTGTTCATCAAAATATTAGTATGAAGCATACAAATACAAGCCCTCAGTTGGATGCTTCATTCTATATGAGCAACGAAATACTTCAAACAATAAGAATTGCACACATTTTGTAATGCTTAATATATAAATAAATGCTGATATCAATGCAAGATAAAGTGATATTTTCATAGAAAGAGGTGTTTTCATAAGTCTATACTACTATTACCATGTGCTCTAGCCTTCACTAGAGATCAATTAAGAGAAAACTAGGATTTGTAAGTATCCTACTCTGTATATTTCATATGTCTTTTATAACCCTCAAATGCACTGATCTAGTATGGTTGAAAATCACTTTTTCATCCTCTCACAAAATTCTAACTTTCAGTATCTTCATCAACAAAACACTCCAATCTATGATCTTTTCCCCATCAAAAATGTATACCCAGACATTTGGTTTTTATAATACTTTCACAGCATATCCTGCTTCTTCAAAGAAAGACACGCAATTTCCAACCCTTTCCTCAAAGAAAACAGAAAGGAAATGGCAAAACCAGAGGTATTGCAGGCCGTACCTTCTTTTGCTCCCACCTTAAGGAAAAGTGCATCACCATGGAACAAAAGAATAATTTACCACTATCAAACAAATTTCAGCAAGTCAAACATTCTGCAGCAAGCCAAACCAACAGTAATATTTTCTCAGCAAAAAATAAAAAATAAAAAAATCTACATGCACTTGAAATATGCAGGAATTATTTGTCAGTAAGTTGCCAGACATCATTATCAAATTACTTATGAGGAATGCACAACATCTAAGCTAATGGAAACATATGATGCTTGACCACAAATCAACAATACATAACCTCTCAAAAACTAGACCACGATAACATTTAAAACTCCTCATCCAGTCCCCATTCAGTGAGGCTGTTTTTTGTATTTCCTTAACTTATCTACATTATTCCTTGTTCAATTTTTTAATTTTTTTTTTTTAAATTTTCTTATTACAGGGAACTTTCACCTTAAACTCAAGAGACCTGCTCAATCTTGCAATTTTCAACATCTCAGCCTTACTTATAAATAACTGTCAGTCTATGCACACATAAGATTAAAAGATTGAAATTCAAGTATATGAGATAGTTTTCTTAGGAATTTACTGTCGATCACCAAACAACCTTAAGATCATAAACCAGGCACGAAAGAATAATTTCAATTTTGGCTTATACAAGCCATGCTAGTGTGAACTTTAAAATGTTCTATCCTGAACATGCTTGTAAAGACAATTCCCTACAATGACAATTATGCATCAAAATATATTCTAGTAAAACAACTTAACTAACTGTGTAAATTCACAACAAAATATAAAAGCCTTTGCTAACAACTCATGCTGGCTAAACATGAATACATGTGGAATGTGAATTTGAGCTACAGTACCTCACCTACTCTTATTTCTTCAACAGGCCTCTATCAATCATTCTAGAGAGAAGCTTAACCGCCTTGTCATTCTCATTGTTATCAAGAAGACGCCGAATAATAATTTCGAAAGTTACAGAATTTGGGAGGCAATTGTTCTCTTCCATTCTATCAAGCAAGAACATGGCTTCATGAAGCAAACACTGCTTGCAAAATCCAAGAATCATAGCAGTATATGTATGGACGTCTAGATGATAACCTTGGGCCAAAAGATACCGAAAAATCTCCCACGCATCATTTAATCTACCACCTTTGCATAAACCATCAATAAGTATAGTGTAGGTCTTCACGTCAGGCCAAAGTCCTTGATTGACAATTTTCCTAAATAAAGCAATTGCCTTGTCAAGATGTCCCATTTTGCAGAATGCATCTAACAAGATACTGTAAGTGATGATGTCAGGGCGAATACCCCTATCACGCATCTCATAAATAATATCATGTGCGCATGAGATTCTTTGAGATTTGAGCAAGCCATCAATAACAGAATTATAAATCACAACACACGGAACCAAATTTCTGTAACGCAATTCCTTAAAGAGATCCATGGCTTCATCCACCATTTTCATCTTAAAGTATGCATTGATCAAAATATTGTAACTAACAAGGGTAGGTGCCAAACCATTTTTTACCATCCTATCAAAAACTTCCTTAGCCTCAATGATATCATTAGACAAACAATGCCAATTCATCAAACAATTGTAGGTAACAACATCAGGTCTCTGATCACTCCTAAGCATCCTGGCAAAGACAGCTTGAGCTTCCATAATCCTTCCATCTTTACAGAATGAATCAACCAGGATGTTGAAAGTACGAACATTTGGGTGGATGTCTTTCAATATCATTTCTCGGAGCACTAGATTTGCTTGTTCCCATTGATCCATGCTACAGAAGCCATGGATTAGACTATTACAAGTAACAACATTAGGAGATACCCCACGATCAATCAATTCAAGATACAAATTGCGGGCATCAATGACAAGTCCATGTTTACAAAGTGCATCAATGATTGTGTTGTACATAACTACATTCGGCTTAACACTGTGCCTTTGCATTAATTTAAGTAATCTAAGAGCAGATGTTGTTTTCCCTATCTTACATAGCCCATTTATCAATGTACCATAAGTAACTTCATTTAGCTGAAAACCTTTGGCCATTATGTCATCATAGAAATCTAGAGCTTTGCCGACGTTTTGGTTGAAGCACAGTCCTTTTATTAGTGTATTTAAAGTTACACTGTCTGCTTGATAACCCATCTTGAAAATTTTTCCCAACGTAGAGAAGGCAAAATCCATCTGACCAACGTGGCAGTGGCAATTAATCAAGATGTTCAGGTTAATTAAATCTGGTGTGAAGCCCTTAAACTCGGCTCGTGCAAGAAGTGAGATAACAAGGGGATAATGTTTCATCTTCACTATAGACCCTAGAATCTTATTAATATGGCGTCTGGATGGTGTGGGACGCATGTTTAGCATGCGATCGAGACAAGCAACAGCGTCATTGAGGCTGTTGGGATTTGGGGAATGGGAATGAAGATGACATTTGAGAGAGAGTGAAGAAGGGATAGAGAGAAAGAAGGTACAAGTAGCAAAGAGAGGAAATTTGGAGATGGAGTACCTTGCAGAAGCAGAAGAACGCATATTGGGATCTATCAGATTGAAAGAGGAGTATATGCGTTGCCTCAAAGCTTCTTCACTTCACCGAATGAATCAAATTGAAGCTGAGGACAGTGTGAAGCCGAAGCGTGATCAAAGAAACTAGAAAGCAGAAACTGAGGAAGTGAGTTAGGTCTTCAGGTCTTTCCGACTTTCTCATCGGCCGGCGACAAAACTGAGTTAGGCCTTCGTCTGGGACAGGACTGGATTTCTTCCTTTTGTGTTTAGGTTGATAATAAATTTAAAATATAAGAACAAATACCCGCGCGCATTCACACAAACTCATTAATAATTATAATTTTTAATTAAAATATAATACTAATATATATGATATGTTTTTGAATTACAAGGATAGGCATTAATAGTCTTAATTTCAACAGTTTCAATTTCAAAAAGCGACATTGAACCTGTGAACTCTTGGTTGTAGAAGAGTATCTATACTATTGGGTTATAAGACTTTTAATAATTAATATATATATATATATATAGCCACACACCCATTTGATTAATTCAATAAATAAGAGTTATATCCTAACTAGAAGAAAATGTGTTGTATGGGAATAAATTGAAAATAAAAAAACTAGAATTGAAATTCATACCAGATATGTCTGCGCTGGCAAAAAAATGTGTTAATTTTTTTAATAATAAGAGCAATTTAATCAAAAAAAGTAAAATGATACATACTACATATTAATTACTTCATCTGTGTTTTAGATATGAACAAGTATTTACACGCCGTCCCGTTGTGCGAAATAAATATAATTCAATGTAAAATTGAAAGAAATTTTTATAAAATTATCATTTAAAAAGAAAATCATAAAAAAATAATACAATTGAATATATAGAAATAAACTACACCATCCAAATTGAGAGACTCTATTGCTGAAAGTGAGATATATCCATATGTATGTACATGAAATATTGACCTAACGAATATTACAAAAAGAGATTGAAGTTAAATACACCCAACCTCAGTATGCATTTATAAAATAATAGAAGCTATCAAAGTTAATATAATTCAACAATAATAAAACAAATCATAAACTATTTGATATCAAATTAGATGTCGCCTTTGTCTTCTAAGAGGATTTAGGACTTAGAATAATCAAATAATATCACGCAAAATGAAATTTTCCCAAACATCATTGTAACAATGAAATTGATAGCTCATGAAATTAAAATATTAAATATATTATTATATACTTTTAAAAAATATATAAACTATACTCCATTAATTTAAACTAGAAGGTAATTGTTAATGACAAAATCCCCTCTGTATAGGAAGACAATTGAAAAATGCTAAATAATGTGTCCCACGTTTTAGGGTCTGTTTGGTAGAAGGGGAAGGGAGAGGAAGGGAGGGAAGGGAAAATTTTTATGAATTAGATTTTAAAAAATTAGAGAAGTGGGGTTATAAAATTTTAATAAAGATAAGATGTAAAATAAAAAAAATAAGAAAACTTAATTAAAAACTTTCAACTCCACTTATTTAATTTTTTTAAATCCAAGTTATAAAAATTTTCCCTCCCCTCATTTCCCCTTCAAATCCCTCATACCAAACAACCCCTTAGAAACCACTATCTTATACCAATCGTTCTCTCTTCATTCCTTCACCATGACTTCTCTTCACCATGACTTCTCTTGCTTCGCTATTAAAGTATATGGGAATTACTCATTACCGCTTACAAATATAAGGAAATAAAGAAATAATCATTAATAACATCTCATTAATATCTTTAAAAGAGTTAAATAAGAATAATTAATGAATATTTATTAGGATATTATTGTTAAAAATGAGTTATTGTTTTTTTCGCCAATGAAATATCTTATATTATTAAAAAAATAAATGTCAAACACAATAGTCCAAAGTAAAAGGAAGTTATTAGGATATTATTAGTTGAAATAAAATCAAATATTGTGTATAATAATAAAATCAAATTGTCAAATATGATATTTGGAAAAATGATAATATCATAGTCAACTATTACTTCAATATTTATTTTTAATTTATTGGGAATCAAAACAAAGTCGTTACTTCAGCATTTAATCCTTTTAAATTTAGATTCTGTAATGATATAGTTCTATTAATAAAGTGTTGAGAGATATGAATTATTAAGAAAAATATTAAGAGAAAAATTATAATGAAGTATTCCGATTCTGTAACATTAGATTTTAAATATCTATACATATTGTTTTGCATATAAAAACCCTTATATCCCAACTTAGTCAATTATTAGACACATGTACGTGTTTGTATTAATTTGAATGTTAATAACATTTTAAATGATTTGTAAAATTGAGATATTAGACAATATGAATTTAAGTTATTTGTAATGTTATGAACATTAATTGGGATATAGATTTATTTGACGAGAGATTCTCTAAAATATATAAAAAGAAGTTATTAGAATATTATTTGAGATACTAATGCACCAATAATTTATATTCCCTCCATCCCTATATATAAGATCTTTTTTTAAAATGGGCTTATCCCTTTTCATAAGATTCCTTTTGAATTTGTCTCAATTTAATTATAAATCCACTTTTTAACTAATTTACCCTCAATTACTCTCTCATAATTTATTCCTCATATATTCTCTTTCATCATTTTTCCATTATTACTCTCTCTTACTCACTCATAAATAGTGACATTTTTGAAAAATAACTTATATTTTTTACATATTTATTACTTTTAACTAATTTTAAATATTTTTTAAAATATCGTAATTCGGTTAAAATGACCTTATATATATATATGGATAAAGGAAGTATTAGCTAAGGAACCAAATATAACTAAAAAACCCGAACTGACACATTTCTAAATGAACCAAATTTTACAAGATTTCAAGAATATAATTGATTAATTGATGATTGATTATTGACCATGCTAAATTTGAAGATATAGCAAGCATATGTAGGCAGCTTTTTTGACCAGTTTACCATGTACAGATAAAAAACCAAAATGTTAAATTGGAAAAAAATATTGATTATTATGTTACACCTAAAATCGTTTAAGGTCAAAACGATTTTAAAGTTGTGCATAACTCTGTGAGAAAAGGATAAAATAAAACTAATTATCACAAATAACGATTTGTATACAACTTTAACATCATTTTAGCCTTAACAATTTTAGGTGTAGTACATTGATAAATATTTTTCTACAATGTAACATTTAGGCTTTTTTTTTCTTTTTCTTTTTTTCAATTGTACATGGCATACTGGTCCGAAAGCCATATGTAGGCTATTCCCTAGAGGGTAAAGGGAAATCATGACATGCTAAACATTAGTTGTTGAAACCATGGGCACTCATAAAATAAATGATCATGAGATTCAATCAAATACCACACAAGATACAATTAGGATTGTCTACTTGCATTTGGAATTTTATCATCCCACCTTTTGTTAGTAGGCTTTTATGCAAAGCTAGCCAAGTAATAACATTATACTTCAGAAATCAATAGTTGTTGGTTTTAATTGAAGGGGTTTGACCCCATAGAGCTTAAATTCATATGAACACATAAAGTATCTTTAAGAAAATTGCATCTAGTTGGGCCCGATAACACTCAATGAGTTTGACCCCGTCAAAAAACCATATCAAAAATAAATATGCTTATAAATGTTAAAACTTCCTCAAACTAATATTAATAGAGCACAATGATTCCATATGATTCATGTAGCATAGTCCACTTTAGTGGGATAAGACTTTTTGTTGTGTTGTTTTATTCTAATGTTGATAGGATCTTAGTCTTAATCCACCATGTTTTTTGCTTGCATAGATGTCATCCCAATTTACTAATAATGCTGGTGTATGACCAAAGAAATCCCCCAAACAACAACGATTTTTTTTTTTGGCAAATTTGTTCAACTTGCTTGATAATTGATTGGGTCAATAAAAGTATACAAGCCAACAAGGATGCATTGTTTACAGAATCCTAGTTGATATCTAATATTAAGTAGTAAGCTTTTGTCCACTTTGTAGGATGTAGTGGGACTCCAAGGTACTTGAGTGGAAAAGAGTCAGTATCAGTACATGTTCTCTGTTGTTGCAAGGTTACAACATTACCATGAACTCCTCCCAATAACATTGGAGACTTTTACAAATTAGTCTTAAGATCAATGGCTAATGAAATATCTTCAAAAGTTGTCCTGAGGATATCTATGGGTTCATAGTGTCCTTTAAAAAAACATGAATAATTCATCTGCAAAACAGAGGCTGATAAACTTTAATAATTTTCATTTGGGGTGAAAAGAAAACTTTTGCAGTTTACTATGAAATTGAAATCGCATTAACCTTATAAAGTAATCTATGACTAAAACAAAAAGCAAAGACAATATTGGGTCTTCTTGTCTAAGACCCCTTCCCTCAAGAAAGGAACCCTTCATCACTAGTAATACAAAACATCAATAAGCTGATGAATTTAGGAGGAAATATCAGTTGTTAGAGCATTTCTTGCACAAATCCCCATTCAACAATATTATACACCTAGTTGAGATCTATTTTGAGAAGTCATTTGGGAGATGATGTTCTTTATATACTTTCTATTATACGCTCTAATAAAGTCTGGGCATACCAAAATGTTTTGTGCTAATAGTTCTTCATTGGAAAAGAGATCCTTGATTCATATCAACTATATCCATGAGAATAATTGTAAATGAGTAGCTGGATTAGTTTATTTTAAGTGATTTTACACTATACAAGATAAATATGATATAAATTTTGTCTTATAACACACAAGTGATTTAATTTGTCAAGACCTGAATTAAACAATTAGGCCCTCGTGATTTGTAAACACAAGTACGATATTTGAGAATACATAAGGCTACATCTTGACTTTATTGGTTACATAGAAAAGTCATCTCAGGTACACATTTATAAACAAGTAACGAATTGGAGCGAAAGAAAATAAAAAACAATATCAAAAACATCTAAAAGAGGACTCAACAAAATAAATGCCACCTATCTTTCTTTCTATAACGAACTTGTCACTCGATATACAATTATCTCATTACCCTGGAATATACACCAAACTGCAACTAATAGTACTACGGTCCAAATTCACTATTACAATGCAGACTCTGCATAAAGCAGGCTTTACCAGTTCCCGGAGCAAAAACTATATATGGCGGTGCGTTTGGAACTTAGGAAGCTTGTAAAAATCTGCTGTTAACACCAGTCCGATACAGATGCAATTTGGATGCGCTGGTAATGCGGATCTTGGTGTTGGCGGCTGCGAAGAGAACATTCACAATGTTTATATTTAATCCACTCAGATAGCCATATCAAAAAATAATAAACCACCTAAACGTTTAAGTTTGTGCAGATAACCTAAGTCAAAAATTTTATTCTCTTTTTATAGAACTTTAAAAGAAATTGTCATTTTATTATTGTAAACCCATAAAAAGCCTCATCACAAGCTTGATAGCATAAAACCATAGAATGTAGATCCTCAGACAGCGGGTCCAAAGATAGACAAAGAGGTTGAGAAATATTAGTTTGTGACTTGTACAAAAACAGACACAAAATTTTAGATTACATATGGAATTGGATTTTCCTACACACTCAATTTCCAGTAGTGATAATAAGGATTGTGCCTTTAGCAGTGGCCCCAAAGAAGGGTATTTTCATGTTGTCCTTATGTTCTTGCTTCACAAGGAGCATCAGTGATTACTATTTACGCATAATACACCATATTTATTGTACTTGAATTTGTAAAAAGATAACAAACGCATACATCATTCATAATAAGTAAGGGCTTGAATATAAATCCCCAAGGTAAACTAATTAGCTACTTTTATTTCATATATTGTATGCTTTTGACATCCTGATTACTCAACCTTCAAGCCAAGTCAGTGACATACAATCTTCATCAACCTGAAAAAGGGAAAAAATCAAAGCAAACTTCTAATCAATAAACCTACTAAACAAGATGCATTGAAGGCACATCAAACCCCAAATTCAGATGTGAAAGGGAAGGTCCATGACAACCAGAAATTGTTTGTCCAATACGTAAAATTCAGATGGTAAAACCAAGATCATTATACTTAACAAATGATGAAAGCAATGAAATGAAATGGCCGCGACATAAGGGCAACAGACCCAATATTCCTTCAAGCTAAATCAAACAAGTCCTGTTATTGAACAGCAGAAAGACATACAAAATGAATGGGAGATTAAGATCATACAATGAGACTGTTCAATTTGAAGATGGGTGTAAAAGATGTTGTCTAATTTATCCTCATCAATAGGATTCATCTTTAGGCGTAAACACTAATTTATCACATAAATATCAATGAGCTGTTCCTTTTCCGCAATCTTGAGGCCATCCCAAGATCAAGTACTTGGGCTTACTTTAGAATAGCAAAACACTTGGCCTATTTCCAATATGTTAAGCATGTTCCATAAATATGTAACAGATAGCTCTAGCTTAGTGAACTATGTTGGAAATTGTGCCCTAGGAGCCAATCATTGTACTAAAAACATTATTGTTATTTAAGAATTTCTCCATTTTGTTATCATATCATTTGCATGTTTATTATGATAATTGTATCCTTGAATGAACTATAAAGATTATCCTAAATGTCCCTGGTTGGTTATCTATGTAGGAGCAAGGATGAAATAAGACCAATATGACTTTGATGAGGTATGGAGATACGAATCAAAGTCTTAGGCACTTGTAGGAGTACAAGGTGTTGGACCGACCCGCTATGAGAAAGCTGCATGGATTAAGTCATAAGCTTATCTCATATATAATCACGTCACAGTGCCCTTTGACCTGAGATCATCATGGATTCCTGCATGAGAGTTGCTAAGTTTTGACCTAGTCAAAAGTCACCTTTGACCGGGTGATGATAAAGGTTACAATTAGGCTTGGGAGTTTTCATGAAGAGGAATGTGAATAGTCAAGATGGAATTTGTCCCTCACATTAGTGAGAGATATTATTGGGCCCCTCGATGAGTGAGTCTGAGAAATGTATGGCCATACTGTAATGGGAAGGAGTTTCCATTTCTAATTTTAGGCTACTCAAGAATCGAGAAAGTGATAGTCAGGAACAGACACTATCCATACCTCATCCTTGACCAAAATATCGTGTGACAAAAAGGGACGTGACATGGTTGTATAATAGGTTGCATCGTATCATCGATCCTCACATGAATTGGGTGATCATAATGTTTTGCTAGAGGCCGCTTGCGAGTTGCGACTTGTGGGCTATTACAGTATTGGCCCACTGCCAACTTCATGTGGGCTTACAGGTCGCACACAAGAATAGCCCAACACGAGCTGTAATGTCTAGAGTCATTGAATCTAAGATGTGTCTAAGATTCAATGAATAAAATATTTAATCTAGGGAGGACGGATATATATATATAAAATATAAATTCGAAAAAATAATAATATTGTATGCATAGATAATAATAATATTATTATATAGTGTTAGCTTTATATTTAATTTATTTGATAAATTAAATAACTAAAACTAATAGAGATATCGTATCTCATATTTAATTTATAAAGATAAATTATATCTCTGTTGCCTCTTTATTTAGATTAAATAAATATGATAAAATTAAATCTGTTTGACAGATTTAATCAAATCAAATTTATTTGATTTAATTTGAATTTCAAAGTTAATTCAGATTAATTTTGAAAAACCTAATACAGCCCACAAAAGTTATAAAATTCGAAGGGCTGGTGAACCCTTGGCTGTACGGATATTTTGAGAGCCGCAAGAAACCCTATAGAGCAATAGAGGCGCTAGCATGCTGCCGTGTTGAGTCTTGTTCGTGTGGATACCAGTAGAGGGAGGCGATCAGAAGTGTTGACTCCTAGAGATCGAAAGCGCCAAAATCACAAAGGTACTATTCTAATTACTCAGTCTAAACGCCGTTGATAGATCCGGTGTTCGGGATACGAAAATTTTAAACTGTTAATTTCTTCCGCTGTGTGTACAAATCACAGCAAATTAATCTTACTCCCTTATCCTTAATGGGGCAAAGGCATAATAATGACAGCGTTATTCTTCTCCATGTTATGCACACCCAAGTCATCTGTATGAGGACACAGTTCTGATTTTACGGATTTTAATTATGATAGCAAAGGATTAAAAAAAATATAGCCCACTTTCTTCTTATCTATCTCTCCTGTGCTTCAAACCCTCTTGGTTTGTTCCATTAGCATTACAGTTCCATTAACAAACTATAATAATAACAATTCCATATGCTTTCATTCTTTGAAACTTTCTTCAAACACTAGTTATCAGAGTTCTTTTCGCTAGTTCCAAATATCAACAACAAGCAGAAGTTGTTCTCTCAGAAGACAAACATGAATAATGGTAAACTCTTTAACCTTTAAATCCTAAAAGAGCACATTATGCAGTGTAGTAAAATACCTGGCTACAAGACTCAGCAGGAGCGTCACCAACATGCTTGAACTCCTGCACTTCCTTAACGTTCAGCCATGGCTTCTCCCAAATATTGGTTTCATAAAATCTTTCTCTTCCCACCATCAGTTGCCTCCAGAGTGATGTAGTACATGGTGCCAGCAACCACTTGCTCTTGTGCACTTACCACCTTTCCAAACTGCAGAAGAGCATTCTGCAATAGAATAAGAAAACCAGTTAGAAACAAGGGGTAACATATTCAATTAAATTGACATGGGGGGAAAAAACAGGATCCCAGTTGTTATAAATAACAAGTGGAGGATTTAACTGGAAACATATGTCTAGAAGTAGAAAATTTGTCTAGAAACACAGATGTAGAAGGTACAAGTTATAATCTAGACAATTTCTTTTCCAAATAATATGATATTAAGCAATTATAAAAAATAACGCCAATATCAATTTATAAAACAAGTCAAGCAAAAAATTATTTTCCTTTTTTTCTCTCAATTTATTTTAAGTACTATTGTTTCAAATGACTTTTTTTTAAAATTCTTTTGAGATATAATTATTCAAATAGATCTTTTTCTTCCCAAAACATATTTTAAATATTAACTTTATAAAATTACTCTAAGAACAAGAAAATCAAGAACAAAGTCAAACAAGGTCTTATATTTTGGGCGATAAAAAGCTGTGATGGCAGGTTCATTTTAAGTTGCTCTGTCCTCAAACTTGCTTGAAAGAACATTCACCAATCACACTTGTGGAGTAAAATAAAATAAAGGACTGACAAAATATTAAACCATTTGTGATGTCTGAAACAAAATATGCAAGCATTTGCAAACAGTGAATGACCATAAAGCATACCTATACATGCAATTTGAACTTGAACTATAGTATCTCACCGTGTATTAATTCTACAACAAGCCTCTAGATATCATTTCATGTAGAAGCCTCTCAGCCGTAGCATTCTCATTCTTTTCAAGAAGAAATCTTCCAAGTTACAAAATCAGGGACACAACCATTCTCTTCCATTCTATCGATCAGGGAGATTGCTTCATCAAGCAAACCTTCTGTGCAGAAACCATGAACCATAGCATTATATGTATGGACATTTAGTTGATATTCTTGGGCCAAATGATACCGAAAAATCTCCCACGCATCATTTAATCTACCACCTTTGCATAAACTGTTGAAAGTCAGAGATTCTTTCGGTGGAGTGTGTGTGTGTATTTCTATGGTTAGCATGATATTGCTGACCAGTTCCACTAATCACTCTCACTTAGTCTTTCAATCTCATTCAATCTCACCGTGTTGAAAGTCAGAAATTCTTTCGGTGGAGTGTGTGTGTGTATTTCTATGGTTAGCATGATATTGCTGACCAGTTCCACTAATAACTCTCACTTAGTCTTTCAATCTCATTCAATCTCACCGTGCATTTCGGCGTTTCCTCCTCTCTGTTCTTGTTATATATTGATGTATTCATTTCAGTTTACATATATCAATAAAATGAGGGCTCTAATAGCCAATATGGTATCAAAGCCATGATAGAAACACTCCACGGCCAAGTCAGAGTGGCAACAGACCTGAGGAACGACGGAAATCGGACGGCTGACGCAAAAACAGAGGCAACCGTTGAAGATCGTTTCTATCAACCAAGGGCGCGTTGACGCACACCGCCACTCCAGGGATGATCGGAAACCTCCGACCGGCGAAACCCAGAAGTCTGACGGTGATCTGAACGGCGCGTGAATTTCACGCGCCATCACAGCCCTTTGCGCGTGAACATCACGCGCCACCGCATCTGCCGGCGCGTGAGCTACACGCGCCTCCTCTACAGTACTCTCCGACGACCTTTTTCCTCAGAATATGGATCCCTATGAGTTTCCTCCCGTTTTTGGCTCTATTCCTAGAAATCCAGCCACTACAAGGGCCAATCCAATGGCATTGATGACTGGTACAAATTCACAAACTCAAAGCTCTTCTTCACCTTCCAATACTTCTGTTACTGGTAATATGATGACAACTCCAGATCCACCAGATAATCAGATTATGGCCATTAGTCACAGATTCAATGGGCAAAATTATCTCCAGTGGTCCCAAACTGTGCTAAGATACATCCGTGGAAAGAGAAAGGAGAAATACATAAATGGAGCAGCACCACAACCTGATGCAAATGATCCAAATTTTGACACATGGTTTGCTGAAAACAATCAAGTTATGACTTGATTGTGTAATTCTATGACTGATGACATTAGTGAAAGTTATCTCCTGGCAGATACAGCAAAGGAAATCTGGGATGCAACAAGAGAAACTTACTCTTCCCTTGACAACACTGCTGCACTGCTTCATCTAAAACGACGACTTCGAGATCTGAGACAAGGTAACTTAACAGTTACAGAATACTATAATGCCTTGATGAAACTCTGGCAACAACAAGATCTCTACGATGTACATCCATGGGATACAGTCAAAGATGCCAAGTTACATAGAAAACTAACAGAAGAAGGAAGAGTCTATGATTTCCTTCTTGGACTCAATGATTCATTTGAGGAAATAAGAGGCCGAATTATGGGATTAAAACCCATGCCTTCTCTTCGCGAAGTTGTCAATCATGTGCAGTTTGAGGAGAGTCAAAAACTCCTAACTCAAAGCAGCAGCAGCCCTAACACAAGTGAAAGTTCAGCTCTTGTTATAAGAGGACAAAAAGACGAACGAAGAAATAGCAAATGGTGTGCTTACTGTAAGAAAAAGGGGCATATCAAAGAAGAATGTTGGAAGCTGCATGGCAAGCCATCAACCAGCAAACAATACTCCTCACCTTTCACATTAATCCATAGTGACATTTGGGGTCCTACACGAGTAAAAACTCTTACCAATGCAAGGTGGTTTGTCACTTTCATAGATGATCACACTAGAACTACCTGGGTATATTTAATGAAAGACAAATCTGAAATAGCCCAAGTATTTCAGAACTTCTATACCTTTGTACGCACACAGTTTAACACATCCATTAAGGTACTATGAAGTGATAATGCCAAAGAATATTTAAGCAACACCTTTAACGAATTTCTTGATCAACAAGGAATTTGTCACCAAACTTCATGCCCATATACCCCTCAACAAAATGGAGTGGCCGAAAGAAAGAATCGTCACTTATTGGAAGTAACCCGAACCTTATTGATGGAACGAAATGTTCCCACCATTTTTTGGGGTGATGCTGTACTCACTGCAGCTTATCTCATTAACCGTATGCCATCCAGAATCCTCAAGTACAACACACCGATTCAAAAACTCCTTGAACACTTTCCAAATTGCCCACTCATTAATACATTACCTCCAAAAGTATTTGGTTGTGTTGTCTTTGTCCACAAAAATGATGGCAACAAATTTGCTGCTCGAGCCGATAAATGTATATTCCTTGGCTACTCCTCTACTCAAAAAGGGTATAAATGCTACTGTCCTACTTCCCAGAAGCTTATTATTTCTCGAGATACTGTATTCTTGGAAGAAGAAGCATATTATCCTAAATTACCCATTCAGGGGGAGTATATTGATATTAAATGACTAATTCAGGAAGAAAACAAATCCACAGACTCATCATCACCATCTAAACCTGACCATAAAGTCACCATTGACCCATTTGCTTCAATAAACCAACCTAGTTCTATCCAACGAGAATCTGAGCATAACCCAATCCAATCTGAATCCACACCTAATGAACAACAAGCACATGTTGACAATAATTCAGGGTTGGATATTGAATCACAACAAGAGGAAGAGTCCAGGCTACAAATTAGAGATGAAGCAAGCACTGGTAGTACTATCTCTCCCATTCAAAGGAACGACCATGAATCCAACTCGGGATTAAATCCTGAAGAACTAGGTTGGCCTATTGCATTAAGAAAAGGGGTAAGAGCTTGTACTCAACATCCAATTCAACGCTTTGTTTCATACGGTAACTTGTCTGAAAAAATGCAGAGTTTTGTTGTAAATAGTGCACAGATAAAAGTTCCTAACTCATTTCAACAAGCTATGGCTAATCCAAACTGGAGACAAGCTGCAGAAGAGGAGTTAAGGGCACTCAGAGACAATGAAACATGGGAGATTACAACTCTTCCCAAAGGCAAGAAACCAGTGGGATGTAGGTGGATCTTCACCTCAAAATTCAATCCTGATGGTAGTATCAACAAATACAAGGCAAGACTTGTTGCAAAAGGCTATACCCAGACATATGGCATCGATTATCAGGAGACATTTGCTCCAGTGGCTAAATTGAATACCATCCAAGTACTACTGTCAATTGTAGCTAATTTGGATTGGTCACTACATCAACTGGATGTGAAGAATGCATTCCTGAATGGAAATCTGGAAGAAGTATATATGGAGATTCCAGATGGAATTTCAGCCCCTAACAATTACGTGTGCAAACTCAACAAGTCTTTGTATGGACTTAAGCAGTCACCTAGGGCATGGTTTGGCAGATTCACCAAAACAATGAAAGGACTTGGATATACCCAGGGACAAGCAGACGACACATTATTCATCAAACGTGTTAATGACAGAGTCACCATCTTGATAGTCTATGTTGATGACATAGTCATAACCGGAAATGACGAAGGATCCATCGCTCAGTTAAAACAGAATCTGTCAACTGAGTTCCAAGTAAAAGATCTTGGACAAATGAGGTATTTCCTAGGCATGGAAGTGACAAGAACTAAAAAGGGCATCAATATATCTCAGCGGAAGTACATACTAGACCTGTTACATGAAACAGGAATGTTAGGAGCACAACCTGAAGGAACACCGATGGAAGAAGGATGTCAGCTGGAAATTAAACCAGATGGTGTCCCAGTCAATTCAGAACGATACAGAAGACTTGTCGGGAAACTCATATACTTAATTCACACACGCCCAGACATTAGCCACGCAGTTGGAATAGTAAGCCAATTCATGCACCAACCACAGGTAGAACATATGGCTGCAGTTTACAGAATCCTGAGTTATTTGAAATTTAATCCTGGAAGAGGAATCTTTTTCAGAAAAGGAACTACTAGAAACATCGAAATCTACACCGATGCAGATCATGCAAGGGACAGAGAGACTAGAAGATCCATCTCAGGATATTGTACATATCTGTGGGGAAATCTGGTTACATGGAGAAGCAAGAAACAAACTGTGGTATCAACAAGTAGTGCAGAAGCTGAATTAAGAGCAGTGAACAAAGGAGTATGTGAAGGAATTTGGATCATCAGGTTATTAAAAGAGTTGGGAATTCCACATGAGGGACCATTACAAATTTGGTGTGACAACAAGGCTAGCATCAAAATGGTTGAGAACCCTGTTTATCATGATAGAACAAAACATGTTGAGATAGACAGGCACTTTATTAAAGAGAAAATTGAAGCAGGTATCATGAGATTGTCTTACATCAGATCAGAAGATCAGATTGCAGATATAATGACAAAACCACTTAGCAGAGCTAAATTTGAAGGATTACGATGCAAGCTGGGAATGATGGATATATACTCTCCAGCTTGAGGGGGAGTGTTGAAAGTCAGAGAATCTTTCAGTGGAGTGTGTGTGTGTATTTCTATGGTTAGCATGATATTGCTGACCAGTTCCACTAATCACTCTCACTTAGTCTTTCAATCTCATTCAATCTCACCGTGCATTTCAGCGTTTCCTCCTCTCTGTTCTTGTTATATATTGATGTATTCATTTCAGTTTACATATATCAATAAAATGAGGGCTCTAATAGCCAATATAAACCATCAATAAGTATAGTGTAGGTCTCCACGTTAGGCCGAAGTCCTTGATTGACAATTTGCCTAAACAATGCAATTGCCTTGTCAAGATGTCCCCATTTGCAAAATGCATCTAACAAGATATTGTAAGTGATTGTGTCAGGGCAGATACCCCTATCATGCATCTCATAAATAATATCTTGTGCACACGAAATTCTGTGTGACTTTAGCAAGCCATTAATAACACAGTTATAGATTACAACATCGAGAACCAAATTTCTGCAACGCAATTCCTTAAAGAGATCCATAGCTTCATCCACCATTTTCATCTTAAAGTATGCATTGATCAAAATATTATAACTAACGAGGCTAGGTGCCAAACCATTTTTTGTCATCCTATTAAAAACTTCCTTATCCTCAATGATATCATTAGACAAACAATGCCAATTCATCAAACAATTGTAGGTAACAACATCAGGTCTCTGATCACTCTTAAGCATCCTAGCAAAGACAGCTTGTGCTTCCATAATCCTTCCGTCTTTACAGAACGCATCAATCAGGATGTTGAAAGTATAAACACTTGGGTGGATGTCTTTCAATATCATTTCTCGGAGCACCAGATTTGCTTGTTCCCATTGATCCATGCTACAGAAGCCATCGATTAGAGTATTACAAATAACAACATTCGGAGATACCCCAATATCAATCATTTCAAGATACAAATTTGGGCATCAGTGACAAGTCCATCTTTACAAAGTGCATCAATGATTGTGCTGTACATAACTACATTCGGCTTAACACTGTGCCTTTGCATTAATTTAAGCAATTTAAGAGCAGATGTTGTTTTCCCTATCTTACATAACCCATTTATCAATGTACCATAAGTAACTTCATTTAGCTGAAAACCTTTGGCCATTATGTCATCATAGAAATCTAGAGCTTTGCCGACATTATGGTTGAAGCACAGTCCTTTTATTAGTGTAGTCAAAGTTACAGTGTCTGGTTGATAACCGATCTTGAAAATTTTTCCCAATGAAGAGAAGGCAAAATCCATCTGACCAACATGGCAGTGGCAATTAATCAAGATGTTCAGGTTAAATAAATCTGGCGTGAAGCCATTAATCTCGGCTTGTGCGAGAAGTGAGATAACAAGGGGATAATGTTTCATCTTCGCTATAGACCCTGAAATCTTATTAATATGGCGTCTGGATGGTGGGGGGCGCATGTTTAGCATGCGATTGAGTGAAGCAACAGCGTCATTGAGGCTGTTGGGATTTGGGAAATGGGAATGAAGATGACATTTGAGAGAGAGTGAAGAAGGGAAAGAGAGAGAAAAGGTACAAACACCAAAAAGAGGAAATTTGGAGAAGGAGTACCTTGCAGAAGCAGAAGAAAGCATATCGGGATCGATGGATGAGATTGAAAGAGGAGTATCAGCGATGCTTCAATGCTTCTTCACTTCGCCGAATGAATCAAGTTGAAGGTTGAAGGCTCAGGAGAGTGTGAAGCCGAAGCGTGATGAAAGAAGGTGGAAGCTGAGCAAATGAGTTAGGTCTTTCTCATCGGGCGGCGAAAAAACTGCTTTCGCATTTGGACCGGAGGATATTTTGGAAGACGCAGCCCACTTCTTGTCTTCACCTACCACTAGAAGTATTTGCAAATTACAAGGCTCACTTATAATAGGAGAGTTAGTTTTTTTGTATAGGGAGGTTTAGTTAATTTATTAATTATAAATTAAATATTTTATTTTTATTTTAAATTTTATTTATAAATGATTCTAAAAATTAATATAAATAAATTATTTTTTTATTATAATTAATGGGGGTAAAATTATAAAAATTACATTTTTACTTTAAAAAGTTGATTTATAATAATAACTAAATTTTTTTCTCAAAAAGAACTTATAATAGGACAAGAGTAGTATAATATTATTATTATAGTACTACCTTGGATACTTAATATAAGTACATGTATGTTTTAATTTTAAAAAAATATTTTTACGATTTATAAAATAAGTATGCGAGAAAATTTAAATTTCGGCTTGCGGAAAAAGAGTTTATAAAACCATAATTTGCTTATTTCCCAAAAAAGCATTAAGGTATAGTTGATTTTTTTAAAAGATTAAAAAAATTAAATAACTAACTTTTAAATATTTATATTTATCTTTTTTTTTTGCGTCAAAATAATTTATATAATCATTGCATCTCTAAGAGAAAGCATCGTGATGTTTTTCGTTAGATACAGATGTCCTCTTATCGAAGAGACCGAGATGTTGCTAGTGAAACTATGGTTTCATGGAAATATTGATGAGTTAGTTGACTACGACAACATTACTTCAAACCCAGCCCATTATGCAAGATTAAGTCCTGAGGACATGTTGTTCGAGTTAGTGCTAATTGCCCTGTAGGAAGCTGGATCGCGTCTAATGGATTATCAAAGATCGAATTAATATCCCAAGGTATTGGGTTAATAACCAGATGTGTTGCAAACTACAGATAAGTATGATATGAAATTAGTGATTTATGAAAGCTCGTTTGGATTAGCTTATGGAAGCTCCATAAGTGCTTATAAATCGTGATTCACATAATACGAAGTAGCTTTTACGGTTTACGAAGCAACTTTTACAGTCTACGAGGTGCTTTTACGGTCTACGAGGTAAATATGTGGAGGAGATTTATTTCGATTTATGTAAATCGGGCTTATTATATAAGCCCGATTGATAAAAACTTGGCCAAACGAGCTATTTTCCCTCTTTTTCTTCTTGTGTATATGATAAGTCTATTCTATATTTTTTTTATCCAATTAGTATTATAGTTTGATAATTTGATTACTTATGTTTAGTATTTTTAGTTTTTTTTGTTGGAGCTAAATCATCTATACACTAAGTGAAATTTCTCTTATGGTTTTGTTATATACTTTGTTATCGTAGATGCATGAAAGGTCAATTTGTGCATTATCACCTAGTACCATATGATGTTAAGAATATAAGAAGTTACATAGTATAATGTATATTAAATAAGAGTAAAGTTAAAAAAATTATTAAATGTTAAAAGAATTAATGAGATTTAAATTAGCTTTTCTTAGTTTCAAACTTCCAGTGAAATATGTTGAAAATGACTTATAAATAACACCATAAGAGGAATATATTGAATAAGATACATCATATCATATGTTTAGCACATCCATTTAGATGTAATAATATAAGATAGAGAGAAAATATAAATTTAGCAATAAACTATTTCCTAATGTGCACCAACACAATTAACTTTTGTTGAGTTCGAAAGCATACATAATCAATTTTTTATTTAGGATCACTTTTAAAACATCCATAAGTGCTTATTTACGTAAATCAAAACAAAATTATTCTCTCATATACTATAAATTACGATTGAAAAGCTGCTTTTAAAAGCTTCAATCACTATTTCAAACAAGCACATATTAAAGCTGTTAATCCTAGTTAACTTCATTTACTTTTTGCTGTGGGTCCCACTAGTCTTCTCACTCTCTATTATTTTAATATACTTTTAGAAATATGTGCCTTTTCTAATGGAAAAAATATCACTTAAATCTCATAGAAGCAATTTCATTTCAACCAACCTCAAGAGATTCTGAAATTTCACTGCACCTCCTTAAGTCAAAATGAAATTAAGTTTTATCAGTGAAAAAGGAAATAATACCCTTATTTTATTTCTTTCACAATAGCATGTACAAGACAAATAAAGAGATTTAAAAAAATTCAAAGAGTTAAAAAAGTTTTATAAGACAAAAATATGAATGAACAAAATATAAGTGATGTTTTCCCATAAAAAAGGCACATATTTCTAAAAATATATAAAAATAATAGAGTGAAAAACTAATAAGACCTATAACACAAAAAATAATGAAAGTTGATCAAAATTAACAGCCTTGCTATATTTGTTATTTAAAAATTTGATTATATCCACTCTTAGACCCAACAAAAAGTTAATTGTGTTTGGTGCAAATCAGAAAATAACTCATTACTAAATTTACAACTTCATCCTATAAAATAATAATAATACAGTACACTATTAACATATCATATGTTTGTTGTACACAATCTAACTTAGAAGTTTACAGTGCATGACAACATAATTTTGAATGCGTTATGGTCCATGACTGCATGAGGCTTTGAGCTTTTAAAATCGAATTTGCTTTTTCATTGAAACAATTACTTCAGTTACTTGGGAGATTTTAAAAATATACGCTCGCACTCCTTGATTTTAAAAATAACACAAATCCATATCTGATTCAGATTTTACGACATTAAATTCAGCTGTTGTATACAGGCTCGTGAAAGTATATGAGCACTCCAACATTTATTTAATACTAGTTAGATTGAATAGCTAATTGGTTTTTTTTTTCGGATTTTTGTTTTTTGTTTTTTTTTTCCAACAAAGATATGTATGTGCTGGCAAAAAAAAATGGTGTTGATTGTTTAATCCACTAAGAAAACTGAATCCCATTTTCGTTAAGAAAATTCATCCCATTTTTGAATAAGAATATCATATTTTTTTAGTAAATACTCCCCTAATCTTTAATATAAGACCTAATTAACTAATTTGAGTAAATTAAAAATGTTAATTAAATTAATTGATATCATATTTTTTCCTTTCCAAACCATGCATATATCAACTTCTTTATATCTATTACATTAAGTTTTCCAATCATACGTCACCATATGTCTTATTTTTTTCATATGAATTTAGAGCTAAAAGATAATAATTCAAAAATAGGACACATAACCACATATAATTGAAAAAATTGACGAAATGGATATAAAGAACTTGATCTAAATATTTTCCTTTCCAAAACACCATAATCATCTACTTTAATTCCCCCCTCTCTCTCACCTACTTGATTATTGAATTGTTGAGAGAATATCAATAGGATTAATTTGAAAAAATATTGACAACCATATAAAATAATTCTTACATTTAGGAGTCAAAATAATTTTTAATCCTGCCTATTATGAAAAAAAAAAATATCTCCAGAAATAAGATAGTAATATTCTATACTACAACGATTTAATAACCTAAGATAATATTCTATTATACAACACATATACAAGTATATCAAGTTGTTTTGATGAATCTTTCAAGTACAGTGAACCAAGTTCTGCTTCAGAAGAATAGTGACTACACCAAGCAGCAGCTAAGGGAGCAGAAAAGAATGATGCACACAAACTCCTCACAACTGCTTGAAATGTTTTTCATTCATCAAAATATTAGTATGAAGCATACAAATACAAGCCCTCAGTTGGATGCTTCATTCTACATGAACAATGACATATTCCAAACAATTAAGAATTGCACACATTTTGTAATGCTTTAGTATATAAATAAAAGCTAATATCTCTGCAAGATAAAGTGATATTTTCATAGAAACAGGTATTTTCACATGTCTATACTACTATTGCTACGTGCTTTAGCCTTCACTGAGAGGTCAATTAAGAGAAAACTAGGATTTGTAAGTATCCTACTCTGTATATTTCATATTTCTTTTATAACCCTCAAACGCACTTATCTAGTATGGTTAAAAATTACTTTTTCATCCTCTCACAAAATTCTAACTTTCAGTATCTTCATCAACAAAACACTCCAATCTATGATCTTTCCCCCATAAAAAATGTATACCCAGACATTTAGTTTTTATAATACTTCCACAGCATATCCTGCTTCTTCAAAGAAAACAGAAAGGAAATGGCAAAACCAGAGGTATTGCAAACCGTACCTTCTTTTGCTCCCACCTTAAGGAAAAGTGCATCACCATGGAACAAAAGAATAATTTACCACTATCAAACAAATTTCAGCAAGTCAAACATTCTGCAGCAAGCCAAGACAACAGTTATATTTCCTCACCAAAAAATAAAAAATAAAAAAATCTACATGCACTTGAAATTTGCCGGAATTATTTGTCAGTAAGTTGCCAAACATCATTATCAATTACTAATCAGGAATGCACAACATCTTACCTAATGGAAACATATGATGCTTGACCACAAATTAACAATACATAACCTCTCAAAAACTCAACCACAATAACATTTAAAACTCCTCATCCAGTCCATTCAGTGAGGCTGTTTTTCATTTCCTTATCTACATTATTCATTGTTCAGTTTTTAAATAACTCAAGAGACCTGCTCAATCGTGCAATTTTCAACATCTCAGCTTTACGTATAAATCACTGCCAGTCTATGCACACATAAGATTAAAAGATTGAAATTCAAGTATATGAGATAGTTTTCTTAGGAATTGACTGTTGATCACCAAACAACCTTTTTTAAGTTCATAAAGCAGGAACGAAAGAATTATTTTAATTTTGGCTTATACAAGCCATGCTAGTGTGAACTTTAAAATGTTCTATCCTGAACATGCTTGTAAAGACAATTCCCTACAATGAAAATTATGCATCAAAATATATTCTAGTAAAACAACTTAACTAACTGTGTAAATTCACAACAAAATATAAAAGTCTTTGCTAACAACTCATGCTGGCTAAACATGAATACACGTGGAATGTGAATTTGAGCTACAGTACCTCAGCTAGTTTTATTTCTTCAACAGGCCTCTATCAACCATTCTAGAGAGAAGCTTAACCGCCTTGTCATTCTCATTGTTATCAAGAAGACACCGAATAATAATTTCGAAAGTTACAGAATTTGGGAGGCAATTGTTCTCTTCCATTCTATCAAGCAAGAACATGGCTTCATGAAGCAAACACTGTTTCCAAAATCCAAGAATCATAGCAGTATATGTATGGACGTCTAGATGATAACCTTGGGCCAAAAGATACCGAAAAATCTCCCAAGCATCATTTAATCTACCACCTTTCCACAAACCATCAATAAGTATAGTGTAGGTCTTCACGTTAGGCCGAAGTCCTTGATTGACAATTTGCCTAAATAATGCAATTGCCTTGTCAAGATGTCCCATTTTGCAGAATGCATCTAAACAAGATATTGTAAGTGACGATGTCAGGGCGAATACCCCTATCATGCATCTCATAAATAATATCTGGTGCACATGAAATTCTTTGTGACTTTAGCAAGCCATCAATAACACAGTTATAGATTGCAACATCGAGAACCAAATTTCTGTAATGCAATTCCTTAAAGAGATCCATGGCTTCATCCACCATTTTCATCTTAAAGTATGCATTGATCAAAATATTGTAACTAACAAGGTCAGGTACCAAACCATTTTTTATCATCCTATTAAAAACTTCCTTAGCCTCAATGATATCATTAGACAGACCATGCACATTCATCAAACAATTGTAGGTAACAACATCAGGCCTCTGATCACTCTTAAGCATCCTAGCAAAGACAGCTTGTGCTTCCATAATCCTTCCGTCTTTACAGAACGCATCAATCAGGATGTTGAAAGTATAAACACTTGGGTGGATGTCTTTCAATATCATTTCTCGGAGCACCAGATTTGCTTGTTCCCATTGATCCATGCTACAGAAGCCATGGATTAGAGTATTACAAATAACAACATTCGGAGATACCCCAATATCAATCATTTCAAGATACAAATTTTGGGCATCAGTGGCAAGTCCATCTTTACAAAGTGCATCAATGATTGTGCTGTACATAACTACATTCGGCTTAACACTGTGCCTTTGCATTAATTTAAGCAATTTAAGAGCAGATGTTGTTTTCCCTATCTTACATAACCCATTTATTAATGTACCATAAGTAACTTCATTTAGCTGAAAACCTTTGGCCATTAAGTCATCATAGAAATCTAGAGCTTTGCCGACATTATGGTTAAAGCACAGTCCTTTTATTAGTGTAGTCAAAGTTACAGTGTCTGGTTGATAACCGATCTTGAAATTTTTTCCCAACGTAGAGAAAGCAAAATTCATCTGACCAACGTGGCAGTAGCAATTGATCAAGATGCTCAGGTTAAATAAGTCTGGCGTGAAGCCCTTAAACTCGGCTTGTGCAAGAAGTGAGATAACAAGGGGATAATGTTTCATCTTCACTATAGACCCTAGAATCTTATTAATATGGCGTCTGGATGGTGGGGGGCGCATGTTTAGCATGCGATTGAGTGAAGCAACAGCGTCATTGAGGCTGTTGGGATTTGGGAAATGGGAATGAAGATGACATTTGAGAGAGATTGAAGAAGGGAAAGAGAGAAAGAAGGTACAAACACCAAAAAGAGGAAATTTGGAGAAGGAGTACCTTGCAGCAGCAGAAGAAAGCATATCGGGATCGATGGATGAGATTGAAAGAGGAGTACCAGCGATGTTTCAATGCTTCTTCACTTCGCCGAATGAATCAAGTTGACGGTTGAAGCATCAGGAGAGTGTGAAGCCGAAGCCTGATGAAAGAAGGTGGAAGCTGAGCAAGCGAGTTAGGTCTTTCTCATTGGGCGGCGAAAAAATTGAGCTTTCGCATTTGGACCGGAGGATATTTTGGAAGACGCAGATAGGAATGTCTCCGTGACGTCCCTCCCGACTTCTTGTCTTCACCTACCAGGCTACCACTCTAGAAGTATTTACAAATTACAGCTCTCACTTAATGGAGAGTTAGTGTTTTTTTTTTTTTAAATATGGAGGTTTAGTTAATTTATTAATTATAAATTAAATATTTATTTTTATTTTTATTTATAAATGATTCTAAAAATCAACATAAGTAAATTATTTTTTATTGTAATTAATAAGGGTGAAATTGTAAAAATTACATTTTTTACTCTGAAGGTTGATTTATAATATGGATTAATTTTTTTTTCAAAAAGAACTTATAATAGGACAAGAGTGGTATAATATTATTATTATAGTACTACTTTGGGTACTTAATATAAGTACATATTTGTTTTAACTTTTTAAAAATACTTTTACGATTTATAAAATAAATATTTAAAAAAAATTAAATTTTGGCTCGCGGAAAAAGAGTTTATAAAACCACGATTTGTTTATTTTCTAAGAAGGCACTAAGACACAGTTGATTTTTTTAGAAAATTAAGGAAACTAAATAACTAACTTTTAATTCTTTAAGTATTTATATTTATCCTTTTTTTGCGTCAAACTAATTTGTATAATCATTATATCTCTTAGAGAAAGTATTGTGATGTTTTTCACTAGATACAGATATCCTCTTATCAAAGAGACCGAGATGTTGCTAGTGAAACTATGGATTCTTTGTTGCTAAAAGCCGATGGAAATATTGATAAGTTAGTTGACTACAACATCATTACTTCAAACCCAGCCTATTATGCAAGATTAAGTCCTAAGGACATGTTGTTTGAGTTAGTGCTAATTGCCCTGTAGGAAGCTGGATAGCGTCTAAAGAACTATTATAGATCGAATTAATATCCTAATGTATTGGGTTAATTACCAGATGTATTTCATACTACTAGTAAGCATGATGTGAAATTGGTGGTTCAATTTTGGCCGAAAAAAAAGAAAGAAAGAAAGAATGAAAGAAATTGGTGGTTCAAGAAGAGAATATTTTCCCTTTTTTCTTCTTGTGTATATGATAAGTCTATTCTATACTTTTTGGTCCAATTAGTATTGCAATTTGATAATTTGATTACTTATGTTTAGTATTTTTAGCTTTTTTTTGTTGGGGCTAAATCATCTATATGTTAAGTGAAATTTCTCTTATGATTTTGTTATATACTTTTGTCATTGTAGATGCTTTTTTAGGTGGCGAATGATGTATGGTAAAACAATATTTGAGGCATAGAAGGAGAATGTTTTTGTGTTTATAGAAATATATAAATGATTTGAATGTAAGGAAAGCCCATGCATGAAAGGTCGGTTTGTATATCAATACTTGAAATTGTTGCTAGGGGGATATATAAAATGTAAATTACTTATCACCTAGTCCTATATGATGTTAAGAATATAAGGAGCTACAAAGTATAATATATATATTAAATAAGAATAAAGTTAAAAAAATTATTAAATTTTAAAAGAATTAATGAGATTTAAATTAGCTTTTTTTAGTCTCAAACTTCCAGTAAAACATGTTGAAAATGACTTATAAATAATATCAGATGTGGAATATCTTGAATAAGATATATTATATCATTATAGGGCAAAAGTGTAAATTTAGTAACGAACTATTTTCTAATGTGCACCCAACATAATTAACTTTTGTTGGGTCCAAAAGTATACATAATCAATTTTTTAAGTAGTAAACATAACAAAGCCGTTAAATTTGGATAAGTACACTTACTTTTTGCAATATGGTTCCCATTAGTCTTCTCCCTCTCTATTATTTTAATATAATTTTAGAAATATGTGCCTTTGTTAATGAGAAAAATATCACTTAATCCTTATGGAAGCAATTTCATTTCAACCAACCTTAATAGATTTTGAAATTTCATTGTACTTCCTCATGTCAAAATAAAATTAAGTTTTTTCAGTAAAAAGACAATAATACCATTACATTATTTTTTCCATAAGAACATTTACAAGACAAATAAGAGTCTTCACAAGACAAATAAAGAGATTTAAAACAATCCAAGGGGTTAAAAAAATAAGAAGAAAAATATATGAATGACTAAAATCTAAGTGTTGCTTTTTTTTTTATAGAAAAAAGGCACATATTTCTAAAAATATATTAAAATAATAAAGAGTGAGAAGATTAGTAAGACCTAGAGCGCATAAAAGTAACGAAAGTTAACCAGAGTTAATGGCATTGCTATATCTGCAGCCTAAAAACTTGATTATGTCTACTTTTAGACCCAACAAAAGTTAATTGTGTTTGGTGTGCATCAAGAAATAGTTCATTGCTAAATTTGCACATTCTTCGTAATAGTACAAAACGCTATTAACATATCATATGTTTGTTGTACGCCATCTATCTTAGAGCGTGTTTGGGTAAGCAATTGCAGGCTCGAAATGTGTGGGGATTGTCTAAAAGCGCAGTGGGGTGAAGCAATCTTGTTTGGGTTCACGTTTTGCTCCACTACGCTTCTCCACCAAAAGTGGCTTTTGAAAGAAGCCCACAAAAGGTGTTTTTTCTCTGCAGTGCAACTTCACGGTGAAGTAGGGAAGTGACCATTACAACATTTTCCCTAGATGTCCCCTGAGAACCTGTGTCACCCTCTTCTCTTCTCTTCTGGCGCCCAAATCCGGTGTTGGTTTGTGGTTCTTGGTGTTAAGCTTATTGTGTGTCGTCGCTGGCCGTAAGTTGTTGATTGGTAGGAAGTTGTGGTTCTCATAGCTGTACCTTATTTCCCAAATGTTGTCCGCAGGGTTGTCACTGGCAACGGAGCATTGTCATAGCAATCTGCTAAAGTATCGAAGGAAGGGAGAGCGAATGAGGGCCTAGGATTAAGGATACAAGAAGTAAGAGATTATGAACAAGAAGATTGTAGAGAAAGAAAGAGGTTGTAGAGAAAGAAAGAGGGGACAAGGAGGATAAGCGGTGGAATGGAGAGGGGGGTATTATTCAATAGTAATAATGTGATGAAATTAGTGATATAATTGCATATCATACAAATATATCATTACTAGCGACAATTACATGTTTTTTTGAAAAATACAAATCTAATATCTGTAAATAATATCATTGAGGACAATTAATGATTTTCAAAAATACAAATCTAAACCTTTTTTTTTTTGCCAGTAAATCTAAGCCTATTAATATATGCAAATAATATCACCACATTTTTTATTACTACTTTATTAATATTTATTATATTTAAAAACAATTTACTGATTAAACTTCCTCTTGCTTTTAACAGATATTATCATCAAATATCCGTAGATTATCTTCAATACAAATGAATCATATTCGTGACAAAATATCAACTTGTTAAGGATATATAATCCAATAATAATACACTTGATTTATGTATTCTAATTTATATACAATTTTATCCATTTTAAATTAAGTTCTTTAGTTTTTTTAACCTTTTTTTCAATAATAATTTAAATTTTTTTATTTTATCCACTTCTAATTTTAATTTTTTTTCCTTCACTATATATATATATATATATATATATATATATATATATATATATATATATATAATATTCAATAACATTCATACTCTTTTTTGTCACTTTCTATTTAAACAAGCTTTTCAAACACTAATACAAACATGTTTAAGGTTAGAAAAAAAAAGTCAACTCTACCGCTGTCAATCTAAACACAAATCACATTTACAATATAACTTTTATCTTATTTGACTTGTCCAAAAGTCAAATTGTAAAAAAAAAAAATACTTTTCACCGCTAATCCAAACATGACCTTCAAAGTTTACTGTACATGATGACATAATTTTGAATGCTCTATGGTCCATGTGGTTTTGAGCTTTTAAAATTTGAATTTGCTTTTTTATTTAAAAAATTACTTCAGTTATTTGGGAGATTTTAAAAATATACAGTCGCACTCCTGGATTTTAAAACTACCACAAATCCATATCTGATTCAATTTTTACGACATTAAATTAGGCTGCTGGATTTTTATTTTTTTTTTATTTTTTTTTTTGCCCAACAAAGATATGTACGTGCTGGCAAGAAAAAAAAAATGATGCGTTGATTGTTGGATCTGCTAAGAAAACTGAATCCCATTTTCATTAAAAAAAAAAAGCCATCCCATTTCCGAATAAAGATATCATATTTTCTAGTAAATACTCCTCAGATCTTTAATGCAAAACCTAATTAACTAATTTTTGTAAATTAGAAATGTTAATTAGATTAATTAAGATCATATTTTTTCCCTTTCCAAACCATGCTTACATCAAATTCTTTAAATCTATTATATCAAGTTCTCCAATCCGTATGTCTTACTTTTTTCATATAGGTTTATAGTTAAATAATACTAATTCAAAGATTTTTTTTTCTTTTTGAAAATTTGTTCAACTTGCTTGATAATTGATTGGGTCAATAAAAGTATACAAGCCAACAAGGATGCATTGTTTACAGAATCCTAGTTGATATCTAATATTAAGTAGTAAGCTTTTGTCCACTTTGTAGGATGTAGTGGGACTCCAAGGTACTTGAGTGGAAAAGAGTCAGTATCAGTACATGTTCTCTGTTGTTGCAAGGTTACAACATTACCATGAACTCCTCCCAATAACATTGGAGACTTTTACAAATTAGTCTTAAGATCAATGGCTAATGAAATATCTTCAAAAGTTGTCCTGAGGATATCTATGGGTTCATAGTGTCCTTTAAAAAAACATGAATAATTCATCTGCAAAACAGAGGCTGATAAACTTTAATAATTTTCATTTGGGGTGAAAAGAAAACTTTTGCAGTTTACTATGAAATTGAAATCGCATTAACCTTATAAAGTAATCTATGACTAAAACAAAAAGCAAAGACAATATTGGGTCTTCTTGTCTAAGACCCCTTCCCTCAAGAAAGGAACCCTTCATCACTAGTAATACAAAACATCAATAAGCTGATGAATTTAGGAGGAAATATCAGTTGTTAGAGCATTTCTTGCACAAATCCCCATTCAACAATATTATACACCTTGTTGAGATCTATTTTGAGAAGTCATTTGGGAGATGATGTTCTTTATATACTTTCTATTATACGCTCTAATAAAGTCTGGGCATACCAAAATGTTTTGTGCTAATAGTTCTTCATTGGAAAAGAGATCCTTGATTCATATCAACTATATCCATGAGAATAATTGTAAATGAGTAGCTGGATTAGTTTATTTCAAGTGATTTTACACTATACAAGATAAATATGATATAAATTTTGTCTTATAACACACAAGTGATTTAATTTGTCAAGACCTGAATTAAACAATTAGGCCCTCGTGATTTGTAAACACAAGTACGATATTTGAGAATACATAAGGCTACATCTTGACTTTATTGGTTACATAGAAAAGTCATCTCAGGTACACATTTATAAACAAGTAACGAATTGGAGCGAAAGAAAATAAAAAACAATATCAAAAACATCTAAAAGAGGACTCAACAAAATAAATGCCACCTATCTTTCTTTCTATAACGAACTTGTCACTCGATATACTATGATCTCATTACCCTGGAATATACACCAAACTGCAACTAATAGTACTACGGTCCAAATTCACTATTACAATGCAGACTCTGCATAAAGCAGGCTTTACCAGTTCCCGGAGCAAAAACTATATATGGCGGTGCGTTTGGAACTTAGGAAGCTTGTAAAAATCTGCTGTTAACACCAGTCCGATACAGATGCAATTTGGATGCGCTGGTAATGCGGATCTTGGTGTTGGCGGCTGCGAAGAGAACATTCCCTTCAGTGGCTACGAGTCCTTCGAGTGAGCCGGCACTCATCAGTCCTTCCCCTGTCACAACCAAAAATATGGAAGGACCTGGGACAGCAGGGAAGGTCACTGTTTCCCCTTGAGGAAGAATGCAGCAATCAACCTCAAACTCATCGAATGGCGGAATGTACCTTGTCACATATGGATTTACAGGAACCCCTTGCAGAATCTCAGGAGAACCCTGCAGCGAATATGTAGCATCAACCAATGAGTACAACATATTCATGCCACTTCTAATATTAATAATGAGACAATATTTACAAACCTAATTTGTGTGCATGAGCAAGTTGGTAAAGTAAAACAGCTAGTCCCTCTTTCAGGGATTTGGAACCTCAAAATCAATTAACAAGGCGCATAATTCATAAATAGTGCAACTCGTTTCTCAAACTTTAGACCCACATTTAGTTTCTTAGGAAAATAAGTATTGATATGTCCCTTGTATGTTTTTTTTTTTCCCTCTCTCTCTTTAAAACTGAGACTGTCAATTTTCTAATATCTGAGAAGATCAAAATCCCTCTTTTAAGTCCCTTCCCACAGACGGTGCTGAAGACAAAGCAGTAAGCATTGCCCGAGTGCAGTGCAGACCAACTGATAGAAAGCTAGGCTCAGTTGAAAAATAAAAACTCAGGAATCAATAGCCCCATGAGTATTGTGACTACGCTGATTTTTCTGTCAGTTCTTATTATCAGGAAAAAAGAGTTCCAAGATGCTAGGAATGTGCAAATTTTGACCCCTGGCTCCTGACCAGGGATCTTTCGTGTATCAAAAATCACATCATCTATCCAAGAGGGTCTGGATGGTTTTTATCATGGAATGGGTAATAAGAAAATATATAGATCTCTATCTTCCCATTTTTCTCAAAACTTAGTTATAAGAATCAAATATTCCTACTTGCATTGCCTATTACAAAAAGTTAAATCTTTAAGAATAAAATTTCTAGAACCATGACATTCCACCCGTTCCTCCAAAAGCTTCATTGAACAGTGAATTGTACAATTCAACAAAAATAAAATTATGCAAACAAATTCTTTAGTAAAACAACACACAAACAATGGCTATCAAAACTGATTACCCACCAGCACCTCCCATTGCCAGGAAAAGGAAAGGAACATTACAGAACAGACTGCTCCACAGTATCTAACAAAAGTAAAGAACTGAATAGTCTCCATATATTCCACAGCCTAGTGAGACATGATCTCTAGCATGTATCACCCTACCAGGGGTAAGGCTGGATTACGTGGTTAACAAGCAATTCTCAATGTTTAAGCCAAATATTACCACCGCTCATGATAAAATGTTACAAGGAAACTCCAGTAACAAGCACAGCATAATCTATCACTTACCTGTTTGTAAGTGAGCATGGAGCACAGAGTCTTAACATCAATGTACTTCGGGGTAAGGCCAGCTCGCACAACATTGTCTGAAGTAGCCATGCATTCAATGCACTCACCACATAAATATGCATGTGGTTCATTTGCCCCAAGGTATAATGCTTCACCTGGATTGAGTTTGACATGGTTAAGAAAGAAGGCTGCTATGACACCAACATCAGCTGGGTACTGCCTTTCCAACTGCAGAACCAGCTTCTCCTTATCTGTCAACTGCCTCACCTAATGCAAAATGAGAATATTATGGTATAGGATACAAACCGGTCATGCTGTCAACATATAGTCATAAACACGTTATCGATAAAATAACAATATGCAATTTTCACAATACTTTAAAGAGATTAATGCATCTTAAAAGCGATGTCAGCTAGATGTTAGAGCTGCTTTAACGCTCTATATCTCTGTAATGCACAATATGGAGGAATGGAAGCAAAGAGTTCAGACTGATTGTTTCAATATCAATGGGATCATTTTCAGATAACAGATAAGACTGCAAACTTCTCGTCCTCTCTAAAGAGAAGATGATGTCAACAATGCTAAAGGTAAATATTCTAGCTTTCACCAAATTAGCTATAACATCCAACTGATTCTATGAGATAGAGTGCATTGCATTGAAAGATTAATTATGCATATAAGCTAAATTTGAAAATTGTAACAACATAGAGAATACGGTATCTACCAACCTGACTTTCCTTATGCAGACGACTTTTCAATCTATTTACCACTTCAGTCACTTTCTCTTTACTCTCCGACATGAGTTTGGTGAAAACTTCCTGTAAAACAGCTTTTATTTTCCCTTCACCATCCTGATCACTAACTTTTAAGACCAAGCTTGCACCTGTAGTGCCAACTAATTCCACAACCTCAGGAACAGTTCGAAGTACAGCCTTTAGCTCCTAAACAGAAAACACAGGCACTGTTCACTTGCTCCAAGTGAATAACATCACAAGTATGTATTTAAAAAGTTAAACAAAATGTCCGCATGTTTACCATAAGAAAACCGTAGCCCAGAAAAGAAAGATACTCATCTGCGGCATATATAAATATATGGTGTTCATTGTTTATTGGCATGTACATAAAACTCCATTTTTTATTATCCAATGAGTGATATGAACCAATATTAGCCAAATGAAAAGTAGGAGTTATCAAATCTTTCAATTATAACGTTCAATCAAGGCTCTTGGATTGCAGAGGTCATAATTAAATCTGAAGAAAATAACCAAACCAACATAGGCTTCGCTTGTGAAAGGCCATATGTGACAAATCTGAATCATAAAGCAGATATTCCAAAGGTCAGGACTCTCCATATTGAACTGCAAAACTGAACGGGCCTTCGCTGTAACACAATGCTTAACTGCTTTTTCCCTAATAATATAACCCATTGAACAGCCTGATGCATATGTAATCCAGAACCAACTTTTTTTAGAACAAAAACTTCGAAGGGGGGGGGGGCGGGTGGGGGATGACAATGTACTTCAAACTGTTCAAAGTAAGAAGTGAAGAAAAGCTCCAGAGCCTATAGGCTATAACCATTGACCATTGAATAAATACAAAATAAAAATTTATGGATTTTTTTTTTTGGGGGGGGGTGTTCAAAAGAGTATTCAGTGATATGCTCCGGAAGAATCTAAGCAACATGCCACACTTGTCTACCAGAACAAAGAGCAGATACTTGAATTATGTACATGACCAGGAGAACAGAATTCAATCCACATTAAACTGAACTCAGATTCTAAATTGAATATTTTGGTTCTCAAGCAGTCAACTGAAGCTTGGCACGTATCTTGATTATTTTAACCAATATATTACCGCAGCAATTATTCACCGTCAAATAACTCTTTTACACAGATTTTTTAGGTTGCTAGTGATTTCTCCAATTTGTACATAAAATAAAGCAACCAACAGGGGTTAAGACTAGCGGAAGAGGTTAATCTCTCAGAACATGGCGAATTAAGGTTCGAATTCCCGCTAAGAGGTGCCCATATTTAGCAACCAACCGCAAATAGGATTGCCTCCAATAATAAGATACTTAAGTGGAATAAAAAAAACAAGTAGCAGCCCCAGTCAACCACCATAACATAAATACATCATCAAAGAAATATCCCATCCAATAGAAACTGCAACCAAAAGCAATCTAATTGTCTGATGGACTCGCATTAACAGATCTACAGTTTATGGCAACATTTCCACTTTCTGCACTGTACTTGACTTTAATTTGTTATAGGAAGTTATTAACTCAAACTTTGTGACTCAATAAGTTCATGAGATGTTCTAACTGCCCTGTTTGGTTGGCTATCGAGGGTTACATCAGAAAAGAGCATGTGAACCAGTGTTGCGTGATTATTCATGAAAAGTTAAAGAAATAAAGATGACCCAGTAGCATCATTATGGGAGATTGAGATCGTTCTCTTCTAATCACCTGAACCAGTGTTGCGTGATTATTCATGAAAAGTTAAAGAAATAAAGATGACCCAGTAGCACCATTATGGGAGAATGGGAGATTGAGATCGTTCTCTTCTAATCACCTGAAGTACAAACATACCATTTCAAAGTAAAGAAAAAGGGTTTCCCAACTTCATATAATTTCTCAATAACCCCATGAAGAACTCTAATTTGCAAAGACACCACCTGCATCAAAACTACAGAAACAGAACTCACGTACATCCTTTTTTACAGAAACCGTAGTTCAGAGTAGCCACACACTTTATTCTGAATATAATTAAAGAATTGTTTATCGCAATGTCAATCTAGAACTTATTGGATGAAATCACATATGTATGATACAAATTAAATCACCTTAAGAGTGATAAACCCACACAGGGCCTGAAAGTCGGTCATTGCCAGAGCCATCTCAGGTTTGTGATTTCCATCTTTATAAACATCAGGCTGCAACTTGTGCAAAGTCCAGGCCAACTCCTTATCTGGGTGAGCCTGTATTGATAGCGCCTTTGACACTGAGAGTACCTGAGAAATACAGAGAACCTATAAGCATAAAATCCATACGGAAGGTAGCAACCAATCCAATGAGTTAGATTGGTAAAAGAAAATAAATATTGATCCTTCTAGGCAGCATTCTAGGAGTAGAAATTCCAAATTCACCATGAGGGCAGTGCGCCATGTGATTGAGAAGGAACAGTCAGTACTAAGTTTGACCAAAATTTAAACGGAGGAGGAGGAAAAGAAGCACTGTACAGTACTTTTTTTCTGATCCCTTGTCAATTCTAGTCTGGGACACAGAAGATTGATGAGAGAAGTTCGCCTCAAGATCAGGCAGGATTAGGAAGAACAAAGTTCACAAAATACGTGAATAACCCAAAAACAAAAACACAGTGCTCGGCATTCCCTTCTCTGATCTCCTTTCTAACTTGTGCCACAGAAGATAGAGAACCATACCTTAAACAAGAAAGGTAGATCACAACCCCACTTCTTCAAAACCTTATCGCCTAGCACATTTGGGTTCCTTGACAACCACGACTTAAGAGTCAAATCCTCTGAACCATCTACGATGCCGTTTTCGTGGCTGGCAACCAAGAACGACGGCCCTGAATCGTGAGTACCCATCCATAGCTCAGCGTACGGCTTATCAGGTTCGAATCGAGACCCAGAATTCAAAGCGAAGAGTCTAGCAACTTGAGATTCTTCACCCAATCGACCCCAGTTGTAGTTCTGGACGGAGCATTGAAGCCTCTGAAGCTTCTCCTCCTCCCGCGGGTTCTTCATTGCAAAAGCAGCAGCTTCCACGAATGAAATCGAAAGGAACTATGTAAAATTCTAGTGATAAGGAAATTGAAGGAATGGAATAGAACGCGAAGGTGGATATATGCCCGTCATTGCTTGCTTCTTGCTCTTTTATTAAGCGTTTGGGATTGGAACGATGACATTAGAGAAGAAAACTTTTGCACGAGAGCGACGGATGAATCGTACGTTCGAAAGAGAAAGAGGATATAAAGGCAAGTTGGGGTATAATTCTTTGGCTGTTTCAGTTTCTCTTATCTCCAATTTCATCAATCAAATTCTCTTGGATTGCTCGACGAGCACGAAATTTCCCAGGGAAAGGTATAAATCTTCCCAGGGAAATTCCCGTCCAAAGAAACAGTTAAGTTTTTAAGACGCTAAAGTTTTTTATATTTATTAATATATATATATATATATATTTATATATATAAGATTAGACTTTAATGCCCAGAGCTTGGCTCGTTCTCCGGACATAAATTTTTTTTTTTAATCAAAATTCTCCGGACATAACGGAGATTCCAGATTGAGATATAAAATAAATAATAAAGTAATGTGATTTAATTTGGTATATTTCTCTTGAAAAATGCTGCAATATATATTAGTAAAACAAATAATATGGATCTGCCCAAAAAACAAATACTATTGAGATTTTTCTTGAAAGGTTTCGCTCTCAAGTTTTAGTGGGCAAAAATTTTCATGTCAAGTAAATTTTATCATATACAGAAAAAAAATAATTAAATACTATATGAAATTGTAAAACCCACAAAACATCATTAACACTTGTAAAAAACAAATAAGGGATGGGGTAGGAATTTAGGTTTTTAATGTTTTGGCTGAAAGACCAAAATGTCTTTAAGACTTAATGAATTCAAAACAGAGAGAGGCTTCTTCATCCTCTGGTCATTCAAAAAAAACTTCTTCCTCCTCTAACTCTCACAATCAGTGTCGGCGTCCCTAAATCGGCAATGATGGGTGCAATCTGTCGATACTCTCCTGAAGGAGAATAAGAGTAAGCAAGTACTATGGATATTGGGTTGTGCATGTCACATCACAGGCTCCAATTTCTTCTTCCTCACACTGTCACAAATTGACATTGGTGCCCTCGAATCGGCAACAGTTGGTACACATTTTTTGTCACTTATCATGTACACTGATCGAAACTTGTGGTATTTTGTAATGTACTGTTAATGTATGGATGTTGACTAAAGTTTTAGTCCCTTTATTCCAAAATTATGCTATTGTGCACATTTTTTGTACAAGAACTCAGAAAATCAGGAACGATTATCTGAAACTCAGTAATAATATTAACTAAATGTATAATGGGTTTGACAAAATGCATAATGGAAATGACAAATACTGCATGACATACTGACAAAATGTGTTAAAGTGTTTGACAAAAGGTGTGAGCTATGACAAATTGAGTAATAGAAATGACTAAATAAATAATGGTTTTCATAAAATTTTCAATGGGAATGACAAAGACTGCATGACATCCAAATATGTTGAAGTGTTTAGCAAAAGGTGTGCCTATGACAAATTGAGTAATGTGAATGACTAAATGAATAATGATTTTTACAAAAGTTTTAATGGAAATAACAAATAATGCATGACATCCAAATGTATTGAAGTGTTTGGTAAAAGATGTGGGCCACAAATTGAGTAATGTGAATTACTAAATGAATAATGGTTTTCACAAAATTTTCAATGAGAATAACAAATATTGCATGATGTACTGATCAAATGTATTAGTCTTTAGTAAAATGTGTGGACTATGATAAATTCAGTAATGGGAATTACTTAATCAATGATGGCTTTGACAAACTTCAAAATGGTTTTCACAAATGCCTCAAGTACTAACCATATGTGTGAAAGGTTTGACCAAGAGGTGTGGATTATTAGAGCTGGTAAAAAGGGTCAGGTCGACCCTTCACGAGCCAAAGCCTAAAAGGTCGGCCCTTTTAGGCCCAACTAAAAAATAGTCATTTTTAGGCTCAGCTTGTGAGCATAAGGGCCAAGGTCGATCTTACAGGGCCAAAGTTATTTTAACAATTTTTACTATTTTTTTATTTTTTAAAAAAAATTACAACCATGAAAGTTCTAATTTAACATATAGTTATCAAAATTAAGGTGTCAACAGTTCTCATCATGCAACAAACAAACACAGTAACTAAGTCATAATCAAAGGTAAAATATTATCCACATACCACAACTACAAATAATTAATGAGAAGACTTGACAAAATTAAAAATACTTCTTATAAATATGTCTTAAAAAGTGTAAGTAGACAACAAAATAAACAATACAAGTTATAAACAAAACAATCACTAGAAAATAAGTCAAAAAATACAAAATTGGTAATAATACTTATGAAATAAGAAATATCTTTTATAAGTTTTTTATTTTTAGAATTCTTAATACAAAATATTCTTATGAAACTTAATTTTAAAAAAGATAATAGCAACTAACTATTTGCAACATTATTAACAAAGTATGAAAAATCAATAATATTATCATCATATAAATAATTTTAAAAAATAAAAATATATATACAGGTATAAAAGGCCAGCACTTGGCCCTATAGGCTTGTGAACACCACCTGCACCTAATGCATACAAGTTATGACCCAAAAGAACATATCTCTTTATATATACTTCACTTACAATAAACTGTCACTATTAACAAAAGTAATAAAGGTGGGAATGACAAGAAAACATTTGGTTGTATGAAATAAGTAATATTAACTTGTCATTTGATTATGTACATGGTAGTTGCTGTCATGAAAAATCTGATTCTTTTGTAAATTTTAATACTATACTTATAATTACCATTACAACTTTTGTTAATGGTGACACTTTTTTGTAAGTAATGTAGACGTGAAGGAATATGTTCTTTGGGATTCACGATTTGTATGTATTAGGTGTGGGTGATGTTCACAAGCCATTTAACCATTTGTGCGATAGTTGTTGTCATGAATATTTGTGATTTTTTGTTAACGCCATAACTAAACTTGTCATTATTATTATTAAACTTGTCATTCCCATTACAAAATTAGCGAACGCAATAACTGATTTGGTCAATAAGTCAGGCATTTGTGAAAATCATTATGAATTTTGTCAACACCACTAATTGATTTGGTCAATAAGTGAGGCATTTGTGAAAATCATTACGAATTTTGTCAATACCACTACTGATTTAGTCATTCTCATTACTAAATTGCTCATAGCCCATACCTCTTGGACAAACCTTTTACACATGTGGTCAGTACCTCAAGCATTTGTGAAAACCATTATGAAGTTTGTCAAAGCCATTATTGATTAAGTAACTCCTATTACTGAATTTGTCATAGCTCACATATTTTACCAAAGACTAACACATTTAGTCAGTACGCCATACATTATTTGTCATTCCTATTGAAAATTTTGTGAAAACCATTATTCATTTAATCATTCTCATTACTCAATTTGTCATAACCCACACCTTTTGTCAAAACACTTCAACACATTTGGAAGTCATACAGTATTTTTCATTTCCATTGAAACTTTTGTAAAAACCATTATTCATTTAGTCATTGACATTACTCAATCTGTCATAGTCACACCTTTTGCCAAACACTTCAACATATTTGGACGCCATGCAGTCTTTGTTATTCCCATTGAAAATTTTGTGAAAGTCATTATTCATTTAGTCATTTTCATTACTCAATTTATCATACCCCACACTTTTTGCCAAACACTTTGACATATTTGGTCAATATGTCATGCAGTAGTTATCATTCCCATTTGCATTTTGTCAAACCCATTATACATTTAGTTAATACCATTACTGATTTTCATATAATTGTTCCTGATTTTCTGAATTCCTATACAAAAAATGTGCACAGTAGCATAATTTTGGAACAATGATATTAAAACTTTAGTCAACCTCCATACACTAACAGTCATTACAAAAAACCACATGTTTCAATTATTATATATGATCAGTGATAAAAAATGTACACCTATCATTGCCGATTAGGGGACACCGACACCAACTGTAACAGTTTGAGGAAGAAGAAGTTGGAGCCTATGATGCGCACCCACAACCCAATATTTTTAGTACTTGCTTATCTCACTTTCCTTCAAGTGACTAAGCGACGGATTGCACCTATCATTGCCAATTTGGGGATACCAACGCCGATTGTGAGAGTTAGAGGAAGAAAAAGTTTTTTTGAACGACCAAAGGATCAAGAAGTTGGAGTCTCTCTGATTCGAATTCATTCATTAAGTCTTAAAGGCATTTTGGTCTTTCAACCAAAATAACAAAAACCCAGATTTACATCTCATTCCTAATATGTCTTTTGCAAGTACTAATAGTGTTTTATGGGTTTTGTAATTTTATGTGTTATTTAACTAACTTTTTCTCTACATTAAATGGTTTAGCTATATTTTTTTTAATTCATGTGAATTAGTTACAAATGTATTATATTTAATATGCAACATGTTAATGAAAGTAAAAAAAAAAGTTCAAATAGATACCACATTCTATGTACTTAATCATTTCACACTAATATAATTTGATTACATTTTTATTACATACTCACTCCCATTCTTAATTCTTAATGCATGAGTTTTATAAGTAATATGTAGAGCTTAACGGGGGAAAAATATAGAGATTCAAAAAATAGTTAAATTAATTATTTATGAAAAGTGTGTTGATTTTGTTAAAATATTTTCTTTATGTGCAATTAATAGGATAATTTAAAAATAAAAAAATTATAAGTTCGTGATACATCTTATATTTAGAATTAAAAGTAACTATTTAACAAATCTTATGGTTAGAAATTAGAATTAAGGGATATTATACTACTACTAAACATTAAATTAAAAATACCAAGTATTGATGTATTACTACGTGCAAGTGAGCTTATGAATGGATATTGACTTAATCGATTTAATTTAAAGATATTGTAAACCTAATTTACATTATAATTAAATATTTTTTTAGTAAGAAATAATTTGATATTAAATTAATTCACAAATAATAAAAAAGAGTTATTTATTTATGGGTTAAGATGCAATTCTACTAATAAAGTTTTTTCCATGAGCCTCTGGTGGAAATAAGTTTTGAAAGAGGAAAAAATGCCAATAAATAATTTAAGATTGTGTAGATTTTCCATAGAACAAACGTTTAGTGAATTTTAATAACCATAATGAATTTATATTATTTTAAATTATTTATTGGTATTTATGTTCCTTCTAAAATTTATTTTTCTAAATGCTTCTAGAAAAAAAATTGTTGTAAAATTTCAACCTTAATTCTTTATTTATTTATAATTTTTCAAAACAGAAAAAAAAAAAAAAAAGGAGGAGGAGTATGGATGAAAAAGAGAGAAATGAATCCCAATCCCATTTCCAAAGAAAGGAAAGAGTTCGTTCAGAAAGCGGCAGAGGGACAGCCACGTCTGATGATGACGGCACGATAATTAGACTTGTATATCGCGATAAATTGAAAGAAGCGGGGTCTTTTTCTCGCAAGTCGACTTTTGATTAGAGAGAGTTCACAATCTACGGCGTCGGTGGCCGATTCAGTGTGTGGCAAGTAAGAGAGAGAGAGAAGACCGAGCGTGGGTCCCACGACCGACGCCTTTGCTTCAACTGTGCTCAGTCCACGTTTATTTTGCCTTTAATAAAACTATAATTTGAGTGAGTATGAAACAATCCGCTGTGTGAATCATCATGGTGTGTGATATAAGACGTCTTGTAAAAAGTATTTTTAGTTTTTAGTAAGATGTTTTGATAGTGTCAATGAATAATATTAAAAATATAAATTAAAATGATATTGATGTTTAGTAGTTTAATTAGAATAATATTAAAATTGTGATAAATTTAATGTTTTAATAGTTTTTATTGGTATGTGTAAATTAGTTAAAAATATCTTATATTATAAACTATAGAAAATATTGTTACTCATTCTTAATATAAAAACTAGTTGAGGTTGTATTTGATTCTAAATATCAATCTTTTTTTTTTCGTCAGCAAATATAATATATCAATATACTCTTCATATTTATCATTTATCTTTTAAATAACCCCTATTAAATACACATATAGACAATTTTCTTTAAGGGTAGATTCAACACAAAAAATTCAAAAGGCATTTTAGAAAAAGTAACATACATTTTTAACAACTAATTACTTTAATTTGTTTTTTTAACCTATTTAAATTAGTTAAATAAATCTTATATCAAGAATTGAATGAAGCATCACAAATCAATATCTTTAAAGAAGTTGTTGTGTAACTTGTGAAAGATATAATGGGTAATTAGGGTGTGAATTCATGAACTTGTTTATTGATACCTTCTAAAATTACAAAAGAACTTGTTTTGAATAAAGGTTGAAGGGCTAATATTCTCCTCAAATATTAAAGTGCGCTAATTTAAATGTATGCTTATAAAATATTTTATTAATTAAAAATGCATAAATCATACTTTTAATGTTAGTGATAGGTTTTTAAAGGAAAAAAAAAAGGCGCACACAGTGGTTTTTTAAAATTTTATTTTAACATTGTTTGGTGGGCTGCATTTTTAACAAATCCTTAATTAAGTTAAAGTATTGGATTAGGAATTTTTTTATGTTATTAAAAGGCTATAATGCCACTCTAGTTAAAATGATTATTGAGTATCACCTTATATCGTGAATCATTGGGAAAAAGAAAAAGGATTAATGCATGTTTGGTAATTCACAAAATCTTGGTTTAGCTTCTGAAAACATGGTTTTGTAAGATATTTAAATCAAGATAAAATTTTTCTCACATATTTATATCGTAAATTGTAAAAATTATTTTAAAAATGTTTTCAAATAGGGCTTTTGAGGACAAAATTAAGAAGAAATAATGTTCTCAGCTGACGAAGAAAATCAGCAGGTAAGTTCTGACAATTTCTCTCTATCCTAAATACCTATGCGATGATTGAAAGCATATAACATTTTGCAACTTCAAGTTTGGGGCAAAACAAAAGTCATGCATTCCCTTACCGTTCTAGTAATATTATTTACTGTCGAGGAAAACGTCCTAAAAGCATTGGAAACAATGTTTGATTATAATAACGAATAATGAATTATTATTAGTTATTAAATGTTATACTTCTTTAGTGAGAAAGGTCTAAGGTAATAGGAGGGATAAATGTGAAGTAAGAAATAGATGACTGGATATCAAAATATGATTAAAATAAGATGAGTTGGTATAAAGTGGGTCATTATTTTAATTAGACGGTGTTATAGTCTTTTAATAACATAAGAAATTCTTAATAACGCCTCTTGATCTAATTAATGATTTATTAAAAGTGCATGTATGAATCTAAATTTAAGTATTGTGATTTTATTAAGATTCTCCCTCATTTCTTTTCTTAAAATCATATTTAATAAAAAAAGTAACTATCCTATAATGTGGGCTTCTTTCTCTTTTCTTTTAATTAAAAAATTATAAACAAGGGTTGAGGCTTTACCTGAGTATGGGATGTCTCCAGCCTCCCTAAGACCGCGACAGTCTTAGGAATAAAATGTGCTCTTTTTAATGAACTTGTCCAACGTTTCAGCCATTAAACCCATGAATGAGGGTATTATTGATTCCTTTCTCAACATTATATATTACTAATATTATATATTACTAATGTTGGTAAAACCAGAATTTTCGTATTAACAAGAGGGAATGGCAATTAAATCCCAAAAGGTTGAATTGAAAACATTTCAAGTTTTTAAAAAAATTGAAAAACAAGTTGCAGACACCAATTTGGACAATTACAAATAGAAATCTCACTTATTATAAACTGAGAATTACAATTTCAAACTTAAATACTCTATTTGTAATTAAAACTCCTAAATTTATTTTGATTTAAATCAATATTTACAACTTATTCTTATAAAAGAACATTATCAAAACCAAACTGTTGATCATCGTTCTTCTGGGACCTAATAATAATATAATCTGAACACATTTCTTTTTGGGTTTGAGTTGAATTTAAAACTTGATTTTAAATGCATCCAGTACTTTAAAATATTTTTTTTTTGTACATTTAACACTCTAAAATATTATGTAGAACAATATTATCTTTAGTATATGAGTATATTAAAAATGGAATAATCCCAACTAAATTTAATTAACACCACACTAACAATTCATTTCTTCGACTTTTGTTTGCGCGTGCTCACATAAATCTATAATCTAATTTGTAGTAACAACAAAAGTTGAAGAAAACGGCAGCTGTAGAGTGTATGTTCTCAAATATATTCAATGGAAAAATTGAAATAAAAAACCTGTGCTTTTAGTATTTTCTTAAAAGATGGAAGAGTAATTTATCAATTTACACTCAAGTCCTCGAAAACGATAGTTTATAATCTTTGGTTTGGTAAGATGGAGAAGATTAAATTGGATAATATTGATGCTGAGGCATATACACCTTCTAATCTTATATTATACTGTATCTTTTTTTTTTGGTCAATTATTTAAGTAAAGTGAAATTTTCAGAACTACAGAAATGTCCATAAAATTCAAAAGCAGTTCACTCACACATTATGACCAACAGGTGATGAGTAACATCAATATAAGAAATTAAAAATATGTAATTATCAGAAGTTGAATATCATCAGGTAAAAAGAAGAAGAAGAAGAAGAAGAAGTTGAATATCATAATAGTGTTCAAAAGTGTCCATAATCATAAGATCAAGTGTCATTTTCGTGCCATTATTCATTCATTCATTCATTATAATGAAGAGAGAGTAAAACAAAATGATAAAGAAATAAGCTTGAATCTGACCTTATTATTACTGAACTCAAATTAAATTATTTTTTTATGCATTCATATATGAACTAGTTTCTCATGGCTCTACATGGATATGAGAAGCTTACAAAAGGTACAGAGATTTAATCATTGGGTTGGTGGGTGAGAGGTCTTAATAGAATTTTTTCCCCATTGATAATGACAGTTGTGGGATCACTTTGACTCATTATTACTAATTACTAATTATTGGTGTAAGGTGCTAATCGAATGAGAGAATATGAGTTGGCAAAAAAAAAATAGTCGTGTCAACTACATAAATCATACCGTATTATTATGTTCTATATATAACTAAATTTTTAAATACATTATTAATTAAAAAATTTCACTCAATAACTTTATTAAATATTCTTTTCCATCTTCCTCGACTTTTTTTTAAAAAAAACTCTAATCCACCATCCTCATCCGTGCATCTAGCCGTTCCTCACCTCTGAAAATAAATAAACATCTACTTGTCTCCCTTCACATTAAAAATGGAGGGTTATATATATATATATATATATATATATATATATATATATATATATATATATATATATAAGATGAGTGCAACCTCTATATGTTATGAATAAATTAAGCATAAATTTTTAATATTTTCGTAATGTCTTTTATATCTAATAACTCTAAAAAAAATCTCACTATGTTTATAATAAGTAAGGATGGAAATTTTGACATTTGTTAACACAACTGATTATTTTAAATAATAACAATTGATTTGAAAATAAGGACATATTTGTCAATTCATCATTAGCATTACTCTTCTTCCCTTTTATACCAAACAATGAAAGGGAAGGCATAATGAAGACAACATCTATTCCAATTTGTTGGAATGAAGACTAAAGTTAGGTTAAGTTGTGCTCTTAATTTGTTTAGGAGCCACAACATCGACGCCTTTGATCATGTGCCCTTAATTTTCCAGCCTAGCCCAATTGAGCCAGTGTTGTGTCCCACTACCTTGAAACCCTTATTTGGGAATATAAATGATTCATGCTTGAATGCTTGATTACGTGAGATGGAGAATTTTGAGTAATAGATAAGATTATGTACCTTTTTAACTAATTAGTTTACTAGCTCTTTGTTCATGTTCATTGGATTTTCTCAGTCCTTATATTTCACATGGTTTTTATTTAAATCATAAATTTACACATTTTTAACCAAACTTGTGTTCTAGAAGAGGGACATAAAGAGGGAAGGAGAAAATTGAACTCTAATTTTTTTTGAAAAAAATAGAACTCCCTTTTCAACCCCTCTTTCACATATTTTGAATTTTAAAATATTAATTCTAATTTGGTTATTTGATTAGAAAATTAATTAATTTGAGATAAAAAAATACCTAATAAGGTAAAAGGAAAGTTTTATCACACTACTATAAGACCAATAATGACATATGGTAGTGAATGTTGGGCTTTAAATTAAATGGACAACATGAATATAAAATGGGGGTAGTCGAGATGAGGACGTTGAGATGAATGTATGATCATACAAAAAAAAAATAAGATTCATAATAATCACATATGTGAACAAGTTGGAGTCATATCTATTAAAGAGAAAATGGTAGAAAATCATTTGAAGTAGTTTGAACATGTTTAAAGAAGACCATTGAATGCACCGATAAGAAGGATTGATCAAGTAGCGTGGAATCCTCTAAAAAGAGGTTGAGGAAAACCAAAGTCAAAACTCAACGAGGCTATAGAGTAGGACCTCTTGGGTAATAAATATTTTAAAGATATGGTTTTCAATAAGATAAGATTTTGTTATTGATGTTATTGTTAGGCCACTATAAATTGGTTAGTTGGTCAGTCAGCGATCCAATCTAATAATAGCAAACGTGCATTTCATGAGAAGAGTGTCTAAAATTGAGAGGGCTTTCATTAAAAAAAATTGAAATACTGCATTTATAGGCTGTTTGAATTAACGATTTGAGGGCTCAAACGTACTGTAAACACATAAAAGTAAGATGAGATGATTTTTGACTTGTTTAGGATGGCTTTAAAATTTAAGCCTAGCCATATCATAAGCTAGCTTATTTGGTTCAGCTTGGCTTATTTTATAAGTCCGATTCACGTAAATCGAGATAAAACTCCTCCACATATTTACCTCATAGACCATAAAAGCTACCTCGTAGACCGTAAAAGCTACCTCGTAGACCGTAAATCACGATTGGAAATTCCAACCGCTATTCTAAGAGTAGACCGTAAAAGCTACCTCGTAGACCGTATAGTAAAGTGGCTTTTGGCTTATAAAATTGCTTCATGGTAAGCAAAAGAGGGACCTGGCACCTGCTGCCATGTTTTTTTTTTTAAATTACACTGTTTTGGTGTAGTTTTGATAAAAAGATGGGATTGAATTTTTTTTGACTCTAATAAAAGGTATATAGTATTTTGAAGTATTTTTTCTAGATGTATCTACTATCTTAAAATATTTTTTAAATAGCATGCAATATCCTAAAATAATTTTTAGTACTTTATCAACTTAAAATATTTTTTTAGTTATACCCAGTGTGTTAGCAAATTGATTGCAATTTTACCTTTAATCTATTTTTTCAGCTCCAAAAATTACTTTAAAATATTTTGGTGTTTTTAACCTTTTAAAATATTTTTTCAGTTATACCCAATGTCTTAGGAGACTAACTACAATTTTAGCGTTAATGTATTTTTCTTAGTAGTAACAAACACCCAAAATTTAGTATTTCCAACATCTCTAAAATATTTTTTCAGTAGTATCTAATATTTTTAAAGTAATTTTTGGAGCTGAAAAAATACATTAAGGGTAAAATTGCAATCAGTTTGCTAACACATTGAGTACAATTGAAAAAAATATTTTAAGGGGTTAAAAACACTAAAAATTATTTTAGGATACTGTGTACTATAAAATAATATTTTAAGATACTAGATACATAAAAAATATTTAAAAATACTGTATACCATTTTTTTAAGAGGAAAAAAATTCAACCCAACCCTTTTTTTCAAAACTACACAAAAACGGTATAGTTTAAAAAAAAAGATGACAACCGATAGGACCTAACAACAAAGGGAAGCCAAGTCTGCAAAAGAGAGGAGAGAGGGTGTATAAAAACAACAGAAAATGTGATTGCATCACAATAAACAATAAACAAAAGAGGAGAGAAGGGTATAACAACAAAAGAGGAGAGAGGAGAGAGAAATTATATATGACACAAAGATTATTAAAGATGATACATTTTTTCCTTCAAATTATATTATAGTTTGTTGAAGTATACATTAAGGATGGGGTAATAATATATATTTGTTATGTCAAAATTTATAATTTACACACGTGTTAAATATATCTATCAAGGTATCTTCAAATTTTTCCCAATATGCTAATTATTTTCATATTTATTATAATGAAGTATTTTAGTAGTTTCAAGTTTTTTCCAATAATAATTAAATATTTATTTTTTCTGATTATAATTGTAATTTTTTTCTTAAAATTATCAAAATATATACATATAATATAATATATATATATATATATATATATATATATATATATATGTATATGTATTATTTAATAAGATTAACGTCATTTTCAGTAATTTTTCATCTAATATTGTTTTTTATATAATCATTCAAACAAGTTTTTATTTTAAAAAATCACTTCTATTATCGTCAATTCAAATATAAATCACATTTACTATATAAATTTTATTCTATCTTAAATTTACAAAAATTATATTAAAAAAATCACTTCTGACAACACTAATTTATACGACCCATAATTGATAAACATGATAGATCATTCAAACAGTAGCACAACTGTTAATATCTCAAAACATGCGGTTAAAAGTGGTAGACCAATTCTACCTATTTTTTTTTTTAAATATCATTAACTATATGAATCAATAGGTGTTCAGGGCAGAATTTCTCTAAGTATATAGAATTGGTCGGCCATTATTGAACATAGGGAGCTATTATTGCGCTGTGTCTTATTGTTCCCTACTGCACTATATGTCTCACGAATTATGCCTTGTGTTCTTGTATTTTCTTATGTTTCTCTTGTGTAATAAAAAATCAGTTCTATATTAGACAATTTTTTGAGAAGGAAACATCTAAAAATAGTTTTAATGTATAATATCATTAATTTAAACTTATAACCATTTTGGTTCCCTTTCTACCTTCTTTGTAGTAAGTAATAGAAGTAATATAACTATTAGCATACTACCTTTGCTTAGACTTTGAAATTCAACCTTCAATGTAAGAAGAAATGAAACATTTTTAGTAGATGTTACTTCTCTTACAATAGAGTTAAAAGGTTAAAAGAACAAAACATATATTACTTGTAAATAATATTTATGAGTATGATATATGGCCTAAGGTATACTCATAATCTACGAAACGCCTTTTGGGTTGCCCCTGTTAGAAATAGATGTGATATCATGAGAGGAATCACAATAATTCTATAAAATAAATTCTTCTCCACCTAAAATGAAAAGAAATAAATTATTTGCTAAATAAAATCAAACCAAACCAATTTCAAAATATCTAGATGCAAGGAATTATGATATTACTAATGAAAAGAAACAAAACCTTAGTGAAGACCTACCCATTGTTCTTTGATTTGCACTTGTCATTCCCATTCTAATTCTCAATTGATTTGTACTTTCTTTTTAAGGACTTCAATAGGCATAATCTGGTTTCACTATTTCAACGACTTCCTTATCATGAAAAAAGAAAACAAAATCAACTCTACATTGGCAAGGAAATTCGGTAAAGACAAAAGATTGAAGAGGGATGATAAAGAATAATAAGAGAAGGAAAAGATAGTAGAGAGAGAGAGAGGTTGAGGAGAGGATGAGAGGTTGAACTATACACTAGAAAGAGACTGATCCATATATTTAAACATGCTGAAGATGTAGCCCCACACTCCACTTTCATGATCACCCATAGACAGATCTATATAAAAAGTCGTAATTAATTTATTGGAATCCCTGTATTTTCTATTGAGTAGATAACCTATTCTTCAAACATTTAATCAATTATCCATACATTTAATCAAATCTTCAGATAATAAACACTAATATGGTATAAAAGAGAAAACTTAAACCTCAAGATCTATCATAGTAAAAAAGATTACAACTTATTTTTTAAAAGTTAACCATTGTAAAAAAAAAAAGTTCAACTAATTATTTAAAAATCCTACCATGGTTATAAAAGATTTAAATCACTGCAAAGATTTATAAATGTTAAAAAAGTATAAACTAATCATTTAAAATTTATCATAGACCACAAAAACCCTTTTCCAAGAAGTTGTGCTCTAACCCATTCCAAATCATGACATTTATAAAGCAACTCCAATTAATAGTTGGGCCTTCAGCTTCTCGATGCTCAGAATATAGTTACCAACTATAAGCCTAGGGATAAGTTCATTTTGAATAATATTCTTTTACAAACATTTATAAAATGTCAAAAGTTAACTATCTACAATCAAACATTTAAAATCTATTATGGATAATAAAATTTTTATTGTCGTTTTACAAACTATACCATAATTAGTCAACACACTTAGCCCTTAGACTTTAGGAAGTCCAAAATATATTCATTCTACCACACGCACAATATCAAACTAAATTATCAAAATATTTAAACAATTTTTTCAAATAGCCACTTGAGTAGTCACCTATCCATTATAGAAAATAGTATAATGCAAAACATAATATCATATTAAAGTATGCACCATGAGCCCTACAGTGATAATATATAACAATTCATCACATAAATACAAAGGAGGAGGCTTTACGAAGATTATCACAATAATCAAACCTCCAAAACCTTCCCCAATTGACTAGCAGCAGAATTATTACTTGAAAAATATTAAATCAACGGGTAAGACAAAAGCCTCAGTAACCAGCTATCCAACTCATTACCCAGGCTAATATGTGCTTGTAAGGTGTTAAGTTGAATAATTTATAAAACAAAGTATTAGTGATATAATTCACAAAATTCTATATTACAAGTTCCATATCACAAATCCCATATCACAATCTTTATGTCATAAATTTTGTATCACCACTTCCATCTCATAATTTCCACATCACAATTTCAACATCACAAATTCCGTATAACAATTTTCATATCACCATTTCAACATTACAAATTCTATATCACAATTTCCATATCACAAGTTCAATATCACAAATTTTGTATCACAATTTCATATCAGCAATTTCATATCAGAAATTCCATATCACAAATTTTGTATCACAATTTCATATCAGAAATTCCATATCACAAATTTTGTATCACAATTTCAATATCACAAATTTTGTACCACAATTTCATATCATAAATTCCTTATCAGGAATTCTGTATCACAAATTCTGTATCATAATTTCATATAACAAATTCTATATCAGGAATTTCATATCACAAATTCTATATCATAATTCCTAAGTTGCCTCTCATCAATCCAACCGAACCGCCTTATATTTTGCCGACTAAACCTATATGCCAAGTTACTATCCATTTACTAGCTACTTAAGAGTTCATTTGGTCATGTGATGAGAACCGGCCAAAATCCATAGAGCACATGCCCCAGACCATAGGTTTTTTCCCCTAATTAAACTAGTGGATCTTGTAGTCTCTTATTAAACCAGTGGGGTAGTCCCTGATTGAACCAGTGGGACAGTCCCTCATTGAACTAATGGGATTTGCAACCCCTCACTGAACCCGTAGGGCAATCCCTCATTAAACCAGTGAAATGGTCCCTCATTGAACTAGTAGGACAATAAAAAGTCAATCATTGTGCACTAATATAGGCTATACCACATGGTAGAATAAGCTACTCCATCTCATCCCAATCCAATCATCACAATAATTATCAATAAATGGCTCAATGAGAATTTCTAGAGATTTTCACATTTATACAATACTAATCAAATCATCTTCACATACATGCTATAATATCTCAATTCTCAGCTCATACATACATACATACATACATAGATATGTATGTGTGTGTGCATATCTATATATGTATGTATCACAATTAGATTCTACAAGGCAATTTCTATCAAAATACTCATTAACATTGTGAAAACTATCTCAATCTTAATAAATACTTCAAAGTACTTATTGAAATCTCTAATTAATATCAGTATAACATTTTCATTCTCATATTCATTTCACAAAATACTCATTAACAACATATCAACACACATAACAAGGGAAAAAGTAGTTACCTCTCGTCAAGTAAGAAAATATTACGACAAATCAAAGCCCATTCTCAACACCACCAAGTCACAATCCAATCCACACAATACACGTCATCACCATAATTAGTTTACAAATAATTAAGTAGTTAGAAATAACAATTAGAGGCCCTAAGACATCTTAGAGACCCCACTCTCAAACTTGACAAATCATAAATCATCTCAATATAACCTTTACGTCTCTAATACCTCAAATAGCTTATCCAAATCAATAAACAACATCAAATTACTCAAATCATCCAAAAATCTCAATTTCATCACTTAGGGTTCTAAGTTCAAAATAACCACTTTTATAAATCAAGCTAAGTCAACAATTTAAACCGATTAAACTTCAAATCTAACTCATACTAACATATCCCAACCATTAAAACTCATTTCCAATCTCTATATCTTTAAGTCTCAACAAAATTTAGCTCCAAGATCTAAACCCTAGCTCAAATCTTCAAATAACCTCAAATCAAACAAAATTAAATCGATTAAATTATTAATCTACTCCATATAACTCATTAAAACCCAATAGATTCAAGAGAACTTCACCCATTTCGAAATCCTCAAAAATCTTAACTTTCAACATTTTAAAACTACGAAAATATAAGAAAAGACAAGTAGAAATGAGTTATAAACACTTACCCAGGTGTTTTGAGGATTATGAATGCTTCCCCAACTCAAAAATGTTGAAATCCTAATAGAGAAATCGACCATAACTTCAAAAACCCTAATTTTTCAAATGTTGTCCGTGATAGCACTATTTATAAAATCGTGCACTAGCCTCAACGAGTGTATTACTCACCCCGGCCAGTGGCACAAACTGTATCTTTATGTCACTTGCCTTGGCAAGTGAGTTTAATCACCCTCCAAGTGGCATAAAGAGAAAATGTCTGATTCAAAAATTCATAGCTAATTCCACACATCTCTAAAATTTATAAATTAGGATTCTATGGAAGGCTTAAGATGTCTACTTGCTAATGCAAAAGAATCATTTAAAAATATTAACCTTTAATCCTAGAAAATCCCTGAATTCCAAAAATGTTCAAAAGGTCTAATAATATGGCTTCCAATTATCATTTTTAGTGTTTCTAAGTCTTGAACACTCAAATTTGACTAATTAATTCATCAATCTTTTCGATAATAAACTCTTAATTATGTCACAACCTTAGTATTAAAAATTGGGATGTTACAATGACAGTGGCAATGGTAGAGGTGGCAACAGCGGCGAAGGAGAATGTAGTAGTGGCGTTGGCAGGTGGTGACAGTGACAATGACAGAGAATGAGGTAGCAGCAGTGGCAGCAGTTGTCATGGCGATGGTGACAACGATGAAGGAGGAGGTAGTAGTAGTGATGGCAGGTGGTGACGGTGACAACGGTAGAGGAGGAGGTAGTGGTTGTAGCGGCAGTGGTCATAGCGGTGACAGTTGTAGCATAGCGTGGTGGGTGAAATGAAACAAGTCAAACAAAGATAAATGAGGCTAAAGGGTAAATTAGACTTTTTCAACCATACAATGAAATGGCAATGAGTATTCATAATGGGAGGTATGAAAGATGATTACCAATATTTTGGTAATCATCATTACCATAATAAATCCTATTACTATGCTAAAACGCAGTCAAACACTTTTCTATTGGTAATGCAATGAGATTGAACTAAACGGGCTTTTAGTCTCTTAAAAAAAGGTCAACCAACTCTTATACTATTTGTTACTCCCCCGGTCTTTAATATATGATATATTTGGAAAGTTAATCTTGATTTTAAATACAAGATAAAATTTTTATATTTATCAATATTTTCTTAATTTATCCATAGTGATGCTCCCTTGACAATAATTAAGAAAGAAAGGGAACGAGGAATTGAAGAAGGTGACTTGAGGGTATTAAAAAATATATGTCATATTAACTAACTTAACTAATTTCCTTTATCTAATTAAATCAGGTATATATGTTTTATATTAAGGGCTAAAAGAGTAATAATTAAGTAATTTGTTGTTCTTCTTTAATTTACTTAAATTATCAAATAACTCTTACATTAATTAAGGATTTGAGGAGTAATGTGGGAATGTTAGTAGTCTTAATTAATGTAATATCAATATTAATATTGACATTAACAATAATATATCTTTTTTTTTAAAAAAAAAAACAGAAAAGCTTAAGGACCCTCGTTCACAACCATGTCTTCGGAGTAATCGGACTGTTCTCTCCGGGCTGGATCCGACGAAGAAAATATCCGAAGGGAAGGAAAAGGAATGCACGCACCTTAATCGCTGGGAAGTAAGAGGTCACACCGGAGCTCGGAAGAACTGAGAAACTGATTACGAGCACCGTAAGGATAAAGACAATCAATTTAGGGTTTCTTTCAGCTAAAACCCTGTGAGTGACAAAGCAACTGAGATTGACAACGTTATCGGAGAAACATATCAGTGGGATTGCTAGGTCTTTCAATTCCCAAATTTCCCGCGAGTTCGCAGCCCCTGGTGTGCCCCATTAACACAACTTCTACTTGTTCTCTGACTAATCTGGGCCCTTTGTCCTCTGTTTGTGAACTCTAATTATGCCATTTCGTTGTGTATGCTATCTTGTACTTGGATATCGTTCAATTTATGATTTTTTGTACAGTTTTGTTGAATGTACATTGCCAACTGTGAAAATTGCTGTATTATGTTGTTTGATGGTGTATAGAGTACAAAAGCAATGCATGTTTGTTGTATTGCAAAATGAAAGGATAATTGGATTAATGCATGTATATATGTGTCATGATTTAAAAGTTGAAACTGTGGTTTCACAAGCAGGGTAGCAATGGAGAATGCATCAAAGCAGTAGAGATAGATGAGCAAAAATGAGTAGGTTGTCTTTCAGGCCTCGGCCCCTTGACATTCACAAGAAGCTCCCTATAGTCAAGTCCATCAAGGACTTTGAAGATGATGAGGCACCAGCTTCTACACGTAATTCACAGTTGCTGCGTCTTGCTCCTGAGGTGGATAGTGAGGTATGAACACTCTACCTTCAAATGTGTCTGTATGTGTATGTGTTTTCTTACTTCGCAGTGATATTTACTGCTAGGCTGGAATTGTGTTTGAAATTTGTAACTACTCTGTCTATTTTTAATTCATACCTCTATTAGGCTGTTTTAACTTTAGGCATTTTAGATTGCCTGTATCAGTGCCCTTCTGGTTACTTTGTACATGCCAGGTTGTTATTAGCATGAAGAGGATGGCTTTCATTCTGTAACTCATTAGAACTTGTAACTTCTTTTTATTTATATGAGCAAAGTCACATTTAACCATTTTAGTCTGCACGAACTGATCAGTTATTTAGAACTACTAAGTTGTTGTTATGTCAGTAGAATATGAAATAAGCTATTGAATTGTATCTTGTGCTGAAGTCTTGATGGTTAGGATTTCAACTTCAAATAATAAGAAATTGATCACAGATAAACCTGCTCCCTTATAGATAGAAGGAAAATAGATATGAAACTAGCTGAAAGCTATTGGTTGGCATATGTACCGTCCTTGTATAAATGACATTTTCATAATGCTCCTAATTAATAAATTATAATATGCATTACAGTACAGTCAAAAGGCACTTGGCTCAGTGCCTGCTTCGCTGACGTGAGGTGCCAAGGGGCCTTAATTGTCAACCTCTTGCTATTTGAGGTGAGCAGCCTTCATCCAGGTGTTTGCTTGACTGAGCCTTTGGTGCCTTGGCGGTTCCCTTAGGCACCTTAAATGCACTAAGTTTGAATTGCATGGATACACTGCCCTTAAAAGCTCACTCGGCAAGTTATGACCAAGGTTCTGAAACCCGGACCGGTCATTGAACCGGTCGGGGTACTGGGTCAAGGGTTAGTGGGTCAGATCGGAGTCAAACCGGAGCTAAACCGGGGTCAAACCGGTGAGAAATTGAATACTTTAGGCTTATTAATATGAAATTCTAAAGAAAAATTTTAAAAAATTAATTAAAAAAAAAAAATAAAAAAAGTACCAAACCGGGTCGGTCACCGGACCGGCCCGGTTTGGTGGCCAGGTGGCCGGTTCCTGGGCCGGACCGGCCCGGGTTCCAAAACATTGGTTATGACTGTTTGCTTTAAGCATAAGAAAAATGTAAAACCTTGGCTGATAAGTAAATCATATGTGATAACATGGAATAGTTGTATGAAAGGTTATCATTTTGGCTGTTATATATTCATTTTGGCTGTATGTGATTATCATGCTCAGTTAGTTTATTTATATGTCAAAAGTTATCTCAATATTGATATTGAACTCTTTTAGTGCTACATATGAGTTCCTTATTGCAATGTTTGAAAGCTGCTGCTATGTGTGATTGGGGATTTACTTAGTAACTCGATTGATTTCATCCAAATATGTATTTGTTGTAGCCTCAACAAGTTCCCAGCAGGAGATTAGCTGCTGAAATACCTACTCCTCAGTTTGATGTTGTGGATACATATGAACGGGACTATTCTTGTACTTTCAATCAACCTACTTCATACTTGCGGGCTAGGGGAGGTACTGCCACATGACCACTAGTTATGCTTTCCCCTGATATTGCAATAATTTTAAAGGATCTTTTTAATTTTCTGACTCTTGTACTGAAATTCCTTCACATTTTACCAGCTCGGGCTGAGCTTGGAGAGTTTGTTGAGTATGACTTGGACAATGAAGATGACGATTGGCTTTCAGAGTTTAACAAAGACCTGAATATTTTGGCACCGGAAATGTAACTTTTTAGCCTGAATTGTGGCCTCGTTAATTTCAATTTGGTTATTCATTTTTGGTTGCTAGTGGCTAATTTATCTTGCATCTTTATATTCTCTTTTCTTTTCATTTATTTTGTTTTGTTGGTGACTTATTTAAGATTGGAAAAATTCATTTTGCACCATTGAACATAGGTTGGTAGAATTAGTTAACTGTCATGTTTGTCACATTAAACGGGTATTGAGGAATGGAAACCATAAAATGATGTATAAGTCAAATTTTGTTCCTTTTTCTTGTAGAAAAGAAGAAATCATTAAACTTCAACTTCTAACGAGGACTGCATTATTTTGAAGAAAACCATGCTGGGTGGAATTGTGGATTCTACTGCATGATGGAGTTTAATAAGACACTTGACAAACTGGTTGTATTAATTTGTAAACTGCCATAGGAATGTGATTGGTTATCAATGGGAGTTGGCTGATGACAAGGATAGATTAACAACATTGATTGACTGTTGCTTTGGGTGTTTGTTATTAGAAAAATGTATAGTAAATAGGGTTGGTTATATGTATATTTGCTTTTATCTCTCTTTCTTATGTCTCTGCTGCTTTGTTATTGTTTGTGTACGTGTGACATATAATTGTTATTGTTGGTTATGAGGAATGTAATAATGTATTATGTAATCATAATTATGAGAATGATTCAGTACTGCTACGAATAATGCTAAGAGTTATTTATAGTTAGTTACATAAGTGTCAAAAATATAACCGTTAGGGTCAGTCCTGTTGTCTATATAAATAAAATCTTTTAGCCCATTGTATGCCTAAGATCATTCTGAATATATGTGAATTGTACTAGCCCTCTTGTTCTCTCTCTGTTTCTCTATTCTTCTCTCTCATTGCAGCCCTCTGTTTCTCTCAATTCTTCCCTGTTTCTCCCTCTCTTTCCCTCTTTTTATACCTTTCAATATTACAAAGTTATAACAGTGGTATCAAAGGCCAAAGCCACTCTTCCTTGGACCAGAGGAGAGGGCTCCAAACAAAGAAGAAGGAAAAAAAGAAGAAAAGAAAAAAAGATGTGGCTTGAGCAACGTGGCAGTGTGAAGGAATTCAATGCTTTCTTTGATGGTGCCGTTGGTAAAATGCAGCTGCCAGAAAAGTATATTGTCCTGACCTATGTGGCTGGGCTAAAAGTAAAAATCGCAGAGTTTGTAAAGCTCTTCCACCCTATTACCTTGCAAGAAGCTAAAAGTCTTGCCCATATGCAAGAGATCAAGATTCAAAGGCAGACTGAGAAGGAGGTCAACAAGGCTGAAATGAAGATGCATGGACTTAAAGGATATTGTGGGTGGGAAGAATTTTCAAAGCGAGAACCTCCTCCACAAGTCATTGACATCAAGAATGAATCCCAAGAAGTGTACCCAGCAACACAAGAACCCCCCATTGCTCAAAAGCATATTAGGTCTTGTTTGGACACTACCCAAGAATGCATCAAGGTGCTAGAAGCCAAGGAGATGGCGAAAAAGCTACCTGTTAAGAATATTTGAGACCATTAAAGGCATCATCTAATTCTTGTCTAAGTTTAACAAAACTGCTGGTAAAAGAATATATAAGATCGTCATAATCAAATAGCCCTCCTTACACCTTTGAATTTCTTTTTGATACATCTCTCCTCTTTTTTCCAAGCTGTCTTGTTCACTCTTTCTATTTTTCTTTTGATCTTGGTTTTTTTTGCCTCTAAAGTCATCCTCACCCATAGTTTTCCTCTTAAGCTTACTTTTTCCCTCTATTGATCCTCACGTACTTGATGAGGTTTTAATGGTACATGAGTAATAAGTTTTGCTCTCCAACAAATGAATGCTTGTTAATGTACCCATCCTTTATTTACAAGGACTGGGGTGTTTGGTTTCTCTACCATCATGGTGCTTAGTAACACTAGTTATCATGTTACAAACCTTACACTTACAGGAAGCTATATTCCACTAAGTGAAATTGGCTGCATGGATTTTATGGCAGCATTGGGTCCTACCAACAACCAACTCTTCAGATATATACTTACATGACATGAAGTATGAAAAATATTTTCTCTTTTATTCTCATTCTCATCTTTTTACTGATATGCTTAAAGCATGCCAAGTAACAAGGGCCTTTCCCTTAATTGGGTACTCTAGCACGCCCTCCTCTAAGGGTGGCATATTGTGATGATCGGACTTTCTTTTAGATGCAATGTGTACCTACCTTGGCATTTAAAACACTGGATACCACTGCTTCTAGAGTTTTGAGGAATAGGGGTTCTTTTAACTTTATTTGAAGTCGACTCTTTGCCTTTGGCTTCTGCTTTTGGTTTTGTATTGAGTTTTACCTCCCTTTGGTCCCCCTTAGATTTCCATGAAGCTGCAGTTGAATTCAGTCCCATCCCAGTTGTTCCTCTTCATCTCCTTGTTGTATTCCTCCACAGGTTTACTACCTTGAGTGAGCCTCTACAACCTTGGCACAACTCTCATAATAATGGCTTAGCACAAACCGCATTCACGCAACAGACCTGATTTGTCAACTAGTTCTCATCAATTCACACTTAGGTCATATTTGTATGCTGAACTGTTAGATATGATAATGAAAAGGGAATGAAAAGTGAATAAAATTGATGGGAAGTGACTCATACACCCTTAACTTAAAAGGTAATAACAAAGGATAGATAATGATGGCAAAGTCATGATAAATATTGCATAAATTGAAATTTCCTATTTGTTGCTATAGTCTTGACCTTTTCCAAGAAGGAACTGTCTTTTCTTCTGTATAGTTTTTGGTCATTTGACACTGTTGTTTTTGTATAATAACAATGATAGCGCAGTAACATCTTGGACCTATGTCATGGGGGGTTCAACAGTTTTACATAAGAGTTGTAAATGCTTAACATTTATATCCTGTTTCTCTGGTTTTCATGTAAACTTCATGGTGGATAGGCTTGAGTGCCTTATATTCAAGTTGGAGGTATTGGATCATAAAGCCCGGGAAAGAGCTGGAGTTATAACACCTCTTGGATCGCCGATTTCTGTGCATTTAAGATTGGATGCTGCTATAGAGGTGAACTTGCTATGATCTAGTTCTAGTGGATTTTCATGAATTCTAATACTAATCACTAATTACAATATGCATACAAGTGTCCATCTTCTTTTAGCATTGTTTCTATACGTGAGTTTTTAATAAGAAGAGGTATTTTTTCTCTGGGTTCTGAACGATTGACTACTAGGTGGTAAAGATGTACTTTATGTGAAATGGTCCTTGATGCATTATGTGAAGAAATTGTTCTTCAACTTAGCTTTCTGGAGACTTCAATATTAGTGAAGTTAATTGAACATGTTTTAAAAAAATCTTTTGTAAGAGGAGATTTCAACTAATTAGTTACAAATACAACCGTCCTTAAACACTATTAGGTTTTCCCTTGTGTTTCTGTATTTCAATCAATGTATGCCAAATTGAAAATAAATCTTGAATTTAATATTTTTTGGGGATGACTTAATGTAGCATTCCATAATTTATAATTTTTGAAATTAAAAATGTAGAAAAGATTACAGAAAAATATTGGGATGACCATTATTATTAAAAGTAAAGAAAGCAAATTTCTCATGTCAGGAAATGTAAAATAACCAAGGGATTAGAATGGAAGAACTTCAAATGGATAAATGAATTGTTTTTATGAAGTCTTTGTGTCTTGCTGTTGTTACATTTGATATCATTATACCACAACGCAATTGTTGCTTTGCCTGTGATGTGTGTATATTTCTTGTTGGCTCATCAAAGGTTCTCTTGTAAATGCTAGGCCCTGCAAGCCCAGTCTTTCAAATATGCAGTTCTCCATTCTGTTTATGATTACTGGAAAGAGAAGGTATGGAGTCGACATCAAAATATAACTTCTAAGGGGCATGTCTCCTTGAGTCTGTCAATTTTTTTTTCTCTATGACTTTTAATATTGCTATATTTTATGAGATCTGTAAATTATACTGATTAGGATTTGGTATAAATTGGCCTGCATATTGACCAGACGTTTTCTGTTGGGCAAATGGATGTATCCAAGCTGCTCTAATGTGATTTATTTTTTCTTCCACACGATTACTTAGTGAACAATGGGTTTTATAGATGAACTGAATTGAAACTTGACTTTCTATAATTTATATTGATATTTTCTTGGGTATTTTGCTTATCATTATAAGATTGACTGTTATCTGATCATAAAGTAATGATGGTAGGGATGGCATTTGAATCAAATGAGAATGGATGTTATCTGATTATAAAGTAATGATACTAGGGATGGCATTTGAATCAAATCGGGTGACATGCTTTGTGTGCTTGGTTTGATGAAGGCGTAAGTTAAAGTTTGATTTAGTTAGTCTTATATGAGGCTTGGTGTTGAGCTGAGCTCAACTATTTTGATGCTTGGCTATAGTTATATTATATTCAACTAAAACTGAAAAAAATGTAATTTTAAATATGCTAAGGTATTAAATTTGAGTGAAATAATTTTGATATGATCTTCTAATGTTTCAAATTGAGCCTAGTCAAGACTCAAGCTTAAATTTTTAAACTGTGTCAAGCTCCTGCCTTAGATTTCAAAATTAAATTAGCTCAACTTGGATTTCAATGTGATATTCATTGTGTTTTTCAACTGAATTTGGTTCAACTCAGAGATTTATGGAGTGATCATTTTAGCTTCTAGTCTGTTGATAACCCATCTATATTAACACTTGTATTCTTTTCCATAATTTTTTTTGGGGGCAGCGTGAAAGGTGGCAAAAGCCAATTTTGAGACGTTTGCAGGTTAGTGGTTTGCTATTACCATTTATTAAGCAGTGGATGCTTTGATATATCAGTGCAAGTATATTTCTTGCATTAAAAAATGAATCCATCTGATTTGTAATATCCCAGTTTCATTGCTATCTTTTGTTGAGCTACAAGAATTTGATGTTCCCACACGCGATTTTTTCCCAGCCTTCTATTCTCCTTCCACACAACTTGGCATGACTTGCAAATCTGAAATGTGAATGTGCTGAGATTTGTTCTTTCTTTATTGATTTATCTAGCCATTTTCCATTCATGTTGATTACTGATCACGTTTCTCAGTTATTGGAGTGCAAGCTTTTGTGATTCATGCAACTTTTGTGATTTCATCTATATTTCCAATTGCAACGTCTACTTCCTTTGTATCTTTTTTCCCCAGCTATTTGTGTTAAATTGGCTTTTGTGCTTCGGTAAGATTTATCATAATTGGCTTAGTAAGTAGTTACTTATTTGCATAAAGTAGTATGTGTTGAAAGCACGTTATTGAAGAGTATTGATGAGCTGACCTGTATTGTGTCCAGCCACCTCCACCTGTCAATGATACCAACCCCTATAATGTCTTTCGACCTAGGGAGAAGGCCCACAGGCTTCACACAAGAAGGGTAAGTGGAAAATGCGGCCTTTGTTTTTCATTCTTTTGAAGTTATGGGTGAATATTTTCTGTGTCAATGCATCCTCTCATGGATGCTAATAATACTTATGCTAGACTAACCCCTTGCTGATTTTCTCCACAGATGCAGAGGAGAGAGAACAATGTACAGTCTTTTGAAAAGCTTCGACAGGTCAGCTCCTCTAGTTGACTCTCTTAGGCATCAATTGAAAGCCTGTAAAAATGAGCACATTTCTTGCTGTGTTGCATTTGTGTCTCTTTTCTCCTAGCAGTATCTATTGTCTCTCTTTCCCAGTTTTCTAAAATGTTATTTGGACTAATGTCTTACCAATGTGCTATGCTCTTCCTCTTCCTCTTCTTCTTGCGGTTATGAGTTCAAGGGGATTCTCGATCTGGAACTTCCTATAAATGCACACTTTTACCTGTAAAATGTTTTGTGGAAGTCCAATGTTAATGAGTAAAATATGTATGGTAGTGATCAATTTTATGGGACGTTTTGTTTAGCTTCTATATACTTGATGGTGCGGGCATTGACTTTCTAAACTTGTGCTCTACCTCTTTTCTATGTGTTATTTCAATAGAAGTGAAAGCAAGAAAGCAAGGATTTTGATAGAAATGGTAGGGGTGTATTCCTTGATTTTTTGGTTAATGAGGATAACACGGTACAAAAATGCATATTACCTGTACTTTTCATTTAGATATATGTAAAATTGACTATTATTTGCATTATCAGGTGCTTTAGACTAAAAATAATTTCCTCAACTTGCGAAAATTGAAACAAAATCTTATCTCAATGCACTTTCCTCACACAAAACTGAGCACATTTTCACTTGATACTAATTTGACTTGGAGAAGTTGAAATTTTACCTCAACGCGTCCAAATCAGTGAATATCTCACAAGGGATGAGAACTGAGAATCACCCGAAAGGAATTTTGCATTTTGGTAGGAAAAATAACTCGAGATCAATTTTCCTCTTTCTATCATAGACCAAGGTAAACCTGGCAGATAGCTGTTAACATTGGTCAGAACCGAGAAACATTCTTTTGGTTAAGAGACACGCAGTCTTCATGCGATACCTTGTAGTGGAGCCATGTGGTGATAAGATCTTGCAAGTTTAATCAAATTATCTGGCTGAAAGATGAGCACAATTTTTTAAAAGGAATGTGATTGGAAAAACAAATTTATGAGGAATGGGCATATTGCTTAACTTTGCTGTATAGCTCATGGCTTCTTGGCTTGAATCTTTTGCTTCAGTACTAGATTTAGATGTTATTATGTCTTTTCAGTTGAGTAAACATTGTTTATTTGAATTTGCTTAGACCTTTTCAAAGTTCTATAGTTCTTAGACTTGGTTTATATTTTTTATTTTTTGAAAACTTGAGACAAAAAAATTGGTTGTATGAATCATATAGTTTTGTAGTTATGATGTTCAAATTCATTCTGCCAGAAGTAGTTTGTACCCATAGACAGATTATTTCTGGTGAAATATGTATTTTGAGATGTTATTAAGTTTTTTGCACTTCAAACAGGTGAGGCGCAACCTTGACCAAGCCAAGAGCTTGTTGGAGGCTTTGATCAAGGTGACTTTCAAGTTATGTCTTGAATGTTTTTTCTTTTTTCTATTCCTATCCTTTTATATTCACATTCATTGTGTTCATATGCAATCATAAACAGAGGGAAGAGAAAAAAAGAGAAGTAATGGAGAGTGAAGTTACACTTCAGAGGATGCAAATGAAGTATAAGGTAATACGGATAACAAGCAGTTTCCTAGATTTTTTTCCTTTTTTTTGGTTTAAACTATATACTTAGCTGATATTGATTTTTTCTATGGGACCACAGCATGAAACTGAATTGTTGGAAGATAGCTTGGCACTCCCTGGATATTTGCCATTTTCTTCCAAGTTTGGTTCAAGTGAGGAGGAGTTTTTTGATTCTGATGATGTCATGACTAGCCGTCCTCGTAGACGGTCTGCCCAAGTGCCACCTTCCTATGATGCCAACTTACCCATGGTTCCTACAGTTAGCACAAAGCAAGAGTTGAAGAGGCGATATGTTCCACATGGATGGCCTCATAAATTGGTACTTTGCTTGCTTAAATCCCTTCTTCCATTCTTTTATATCTTAATATTATCCAAAACTGTGCAAGCACAATGTGTTTGAGTACGGTTGTTGGTGATTTGTTGTGCTGGATTATGCAGGATCCTCTTGAGCCTGTTTTACTGTTCACAAAACCTTTAATTCCAGAAAAGCTGGCTATGGCGGGCATTATACCACCATCAGATTCTTTCTCAAAAAATGGGGAGTCATCACCGCAATATAAATTCCGTGGAAGAATTGGTAGGGGAGGCCGCATAATATTTGATCGATGGAATCCACTTCTGCAAACGCCAATTGACTGCGGTAACTCGTACTATACGCCACCAAAACCATGACCTTCATGTAATTAATCTGGTATATTTGCTGCCGCTATAATTTTTCGTGTCATGTAATGAAATCCCTGCTGGAAAGGGATTGAGTTTATCAGTAGGATGGTATAGGGTAGCTAGGAAAATTGCAGATGAAAAACATAATTAGGCCTAGGAATTAAAAGAATCATCATTTGTTGAGGGGCAGGAAGTAAGATGTATTGTATAATTTTGTATGTGCAAATGTATTCCTCTGCCATTCTTTCTCATGCTGTGGTTTCCAAGTGTCAATATGTTTTTCTTAGTCATAAACAATTTGTTGAAGGTCTAGATGATACAACTGCAGGTTCTAGTGCCTTTATCTCCCTTATTGACCCCATTTAATGATCTCCATTCGTACTTGTTTATGTGATAATAATTTAAGCATAGGTCAATTGATAGGATTAAGTTACTTTATGTGAAGGTTTTTTAATCTGATGTGATGAAATTATAGCTAAAATTTACTAATGTTACGCTGAGCGTAGGTCCAGATTCTACACTTATGAAAGTTTGGTTTAGGCATATCATTATTGAACTGTGGGACATTAGTTTGATTACAGTTCTTCATCTCCAGCTTGCAAAGAGTCAAGAGGCAATTCCTCTTAATTCTTCCTCTGTAAAATCTTTTGTGCAGTTAAAAAGTGATTAATACAAGGGTACAGAAACCAGCATTTTAGAGAAAATGTCCAGAGACATCAATTTGATATGAATTTGCATGTCTTCAAGAAGAGTCACAAATGCTTTCCGGAGGATCAATTTGGTTTAGAGGAAAACAAAAACTGTTCATTGGATTAAATTGAGACATCTTCTGAGAACTAAAAGTTAGGCTCCAGTCGGGATCGGTCAACATTTAAGGATTAAATTAATGTCCTTATTTTCCGTTTGCCACATTTTTGTAAGAAAGAGGATGAACTTTCTACTTTGTGATGTCTTGGCAAAAGAAGGTATTTCATTCGATCTTAAATATAAGATAGGTTTGATTTTTTTTTGAAAAGATTAAGGAAGCTAAATAAGTTATTTAATCATATTATATATTGTGTATTATTATATTATATGTTAATTTATATGTTAGATAAAATAGTTTAGAGGAAAAATGATAAATATAAATATTTTAAAGGGAAAATCCTTGATAGAGAATTTTAAAAGAGGTGTTCTCAATATTTATAATATCAAAGAAGTGTTAGGGCTTGATTTATCTTTTTTAAAATAAAAAAAAATAACACAAATGCCCTTGACAAAAATCATCTTCATCTTTCAATACTACATCCTCTTCTCTATTGATGTGGCTGAGACAACCCCCTTTGACAATGACGGCGATAGTGAGGACAGTGGTGATGGCTAGGACGAGGAGGAAGTAACGACAACAGGCCTGGTTTGACATTCCCGGTGATTTCTTCTACACAATTAAACAATAGCTTACAGTATTTAGGAATCATTGATTTTTTATAACACTTGTGGGAATTGTTATTTTCAAACCCAAATTTAGTAAAATTAAATCCTAAGTTGGTAATCTCATATGAAGTCACAATTGTTAAATTTGAAATGTAGAATTGTGAATTTCATATCAACAGCTAGTAAAATCATATCAAGTCTATCTGTATATGTTTTCTCATCTTTCACAAGTATTGAATTTTAAATGGAGAGTTGTGAAATCTTGGCAAAATCAAATATACAGTTAGTAATCTCATATCAAGTTTAGAAATTAATTCATATTTGTTTTCTCATTTTTCACAAATGTTTAATTTTAAATAGAGAGTTGTGAAATTAATATTTGAATTTGGCAAAATCAAATATAAAGTTGATAATCTCATCAAGTCTAAGAATTAATCCATGTCTATTTTCTCATTTTCACAAATGTTCAATTTTAAATGGAGAGTTGTGAAATTCTTATCTGAAATTGGCAAAATCAAATATGAAGTTAGTAATCTCATATCAAGTCTAAAAATTAATCCATGTCTGTTTTCTCATTTTCACAAATGTTCAATTTTAAATGGAGAGTTGTGAAATTCATATCCGAACTTGACAAAATCAAATATGAAGTTGGTAATCTCACATCAAATCTAAGAATTAATCTTATTTTTTTTCTCATTTTCACAAATGTTTAATTTTAAATTAAGAGGTGTGAATTTCATATCTAAATTTAGTAAAATCAAATCACAAGATAATTTGCATCTTCATGACGCATTTATGACACCCAAGTTCTAACATCTTCCTGATACTCATTAAAAAACTACAGATTCATTTATCTACTTAGAAAAGGACTACACCTAATAAACCACTAAAAAAAGAATTCATCCATAATTTTTCAAATGAACCTTAACACATACTCGCTTAACTAATAGTGTAACCCATAGACCTCACAAGCAATTGAATTAATTAAAGTATATTCACAAACAGATGAAAGTATATCCATGACTGACACAACACTTCACACACGCACTTCAAAACCCAAACCAAAATATATTACAAGGCATTCAGCGTCTAAAAATGCTTTACAAATATTCTCAAACGATATGACTGCGTAAAAAATGAAATTAGAGTCAGGAGCATTTCATCAAACATCTTCAAGGCATGAAGGGAGAAGCATATATAACTTATAATCAAGCACGTAAAAAAAAAAAAAAACAGATGGGAGTATAAAGAAGTGTCATAAAATGTATTGTACAAAACACACTCCAAATCCACTAATTCAACATTTCAAAATCAATATAGATGGGGGAAAAAATCAGAGGATTAAAATTAAAACCTTAAAGCACTCACACTTCGCATTGAAAGTGAAGATGAGGAAGAAGCAATAAAGCTGAGTTTTTAGCAAGGTTGGTGTTAGAAGCGGAGCTGATTTGTTTTGTCAGAGAAGGCAATGAATTGGAAGAATTACTGGTCACAGCCCCCTCGGGATGTATTGTCGTGGCTGCCAGAGAAAGCGATGAACTAGAAAAATTGTCAGTCATAAGCTTTGAGATGACAGGAAGTCAGGAACAATGGGAGAAGAGTCTAGTAGTTTTGTTTGATTTTTTTTTTAATTTTTTTAATATGAGGGCATTTGTTTTTTTTTTCATGAATTTTGAATATCCCATTTTGAGAACTCACATCTTATATAGGAACATTGAATTTAGAAGTATTTCTCTGTCATTTATTATTTTTAAAGTTTTTTATCTAGATTTTTTTTTATTTTAAAGTACTTTAATTAATTTTTTTAATATAAAAAAATTAATTATATATTATATTTAGGGCTTTTAAGAGTACTTGTTTTTGTTCTCTTGAACAATTTTTGGAATGGTTTATGGAAGCTCCATAAGTGTTTATAAATCGTAATTTACGGAATACGAAATAATTTTTACGGTTTATAAGGTAGCATTTACGGTTTATGAAATAAATATGTAGATGGGTTTTATTTCGATTTACGTAAATCGGACTTATAAAATAAGCTAAACTATGACAAACAAGCTAAATTTTTTACTTTCTATATTTTAAATTAAAAGTTTGTCAAAACGTGATATCTCTCTCTCTCTTAAACGTTTTTATATTCACACCCTCGTTATATTCCTAGAGGTAACAAGTTTATAACTTCTGAGATGGTTAGTGTCATTGTATGACCATATTTAAACAAAAGATTATGGTCTTTGGTTGTAATTAAAATTAGGCTTGAGATGTAACTTTGTCTCACAAAGTTTTTAATCAGGAGTGCTAGGTATCGGAAGTTTTTTGTGTGTGTTTAGTGCCACCTTAAAAATTTTTAAATTATAATAATGTGAATTATATCATTATCTAGATTGAATTTAATCATTAGTTGACTAAACATATCGAGCTAACAAGTTTATATGTCATTTACTTCTTAATTAAAATTACTTGACTAATTTTAAGAGTTAAAGTGTAAATTTAATTTGAAAGTTTTTATTTAGGTATACAAAATTTTTTGTGTGTTTAATGTTACTTTGAAAATTTTCAAATTATAGTAATGTTGTTTGCTGCTAAATGATGTTAATTTTAATGGTTAAATAAGTTTGTTTGACAATGTATCTTCCTTCTAAATAAAAACTTTCATGGTAAATTTTAATCAAATCCTTTTAATTATAAAGAATTGAGGAAAATATCTTTTATACATCTAAAATAACATTTGTAATGAAAATTTTATGTAAGTTAATGATATTTTTATAACTATGAGTTAATTGAGTTTAAACAATAATGAAACAAGTTTTTTTTTTTTTTTTATCAACAACTTGTATTCGATAAATACTAAACACTACAGAGACACACCCAATATACAACTCGCACTAATTTTCACAAAAAAAAAAAAAAAAAGGAAGAAAAGCTTATTTCACATCTTGTGCAAGAGATTGATGCTTCAATTTATAATTTAACTAATAAAGACCACAGTTTAAATCTCAGTGGAAATTTGGGACAACTCCTCCGGTGAACTCTGTCTTCTCCTTTTCCGGCCAGGCCGGTTGGGCGTTGGTACAGATTCCCCGGCCTCAAGAGGAAAGTTCAATATTGCCCTTCGGCCCCTCATTCTGAAAGCAGCACAGTCATAAGCCCTGGCAGCATCAATCTCAGTATCAAACGTACCCAGCCAAACCCGTGCCCCTTTCCGGGTCGGGTCACGGATCTCCGCCGCAAACTTGCCCCACGGCCTCCTCCGAACGCCCCTGTACCGCCTCAAAATCGCCGCTTCATGGCACTCAGCCTTCTCAGTCTCAGGCGACGTTGGCTTCTTCTCCATTTCAACCTCCGACACGGAGTTCAAAATCTCCACAACATCTTCAGAACCACAAGGTTCAACAATACAAGAACACAAACTTTGCGCCGGAACAATCGGTTTCAGATCAAACTCCGATGAAGAAGAATCCTCGAGCTTTACAGGATACAGATTGGACAAGAAGGATTCCGAGGACGAAAACTCACCAAGAAGATATTGACGAATCCACTCCAAATCTGAAATTTCATCATACGTCGCCATTTTCTGCCCCAACTATGAGTAAGAAAACGAAGTGAAGATTTGAATTTGAGTTGCTAATAGAGTTGAAAGCGTGGAGATATTTATATATATAGTGTGGGACTCAAAAGAATTTATGGTTATGGATGGCACAGTGATAAGTGTACAAGTGGGCATAGAGAGATGAGAAAGAGGAGAGTCCCACGGTTTGGACCAAGAGAAGATGACAAAGTACAAATTGGCAAGTCAAGTGGGTGCTTCCTTGGAGGATAGTAGAGAGGAGTAACTGTTGTGTGTACTCGGGAGCAATGAACGTAGTCAAGTGGTAAGGAAATAAATGAGGACAAGAGGAAAAACATCTTGTCAATGATGAGATCTCTAAAAAGTAAAAACATGGCCTTATTAACAAGGGAGAAAAGGCATAAACCATTTCTTACCTTCTCTACAGTGTAAATTAGTCATTCCATCTCAAATTATAAGTTTTAAATTTGTAAATGTGTGCGTCAGACAAATATGGTTTTATTTTATATTTGTCAAAGTATTTATTATGTTTTTTAAACTTTATCCTTTATTGTATTTGTTGTATATATTATTTCTCTTACTTATTTTATTTAATTGAATAAAAATATATATTTATTATTTTTAATTAATTTTAACGGTTTCATTAAAAAACGTAAATCTATTATTTGAAACTTGTAATGAGAGATAGAGGGAGTATACTATTCATGGGCTTTTATATTAAGGATAAGTAGTATGAAATTATTTTAAAATAGTATTAAGGAAATGTTTGATTTCTTGTTTTAAAATTAGTTTTTTTTTTGGGGTCCTAAAAGCTCAAAAAGATAAAAAATGTGTTTAGATTGCATGTTAAGAGTTGATTTAGGTTTTAGATGTAAGGCTTATTATTCATATTTTCAATATTTTTTTTAATTTATCTCATATTAAAACTCCCCTAACAATAATCAAGTAATACAGATATGGAGAATTAATGAAAATAATTAAGTTATATTTAATATTTAATAAATATATCTTATATTAAAAATGTGAGAGAATATTCGACATTTCAATTATTTAATCAACTATTGAATTGTCCCCATTCCCCGTTGTAAAGGTTTCCATGGGAGAGGTTATAAATTAAAAAAAATTTAATATGACAATTTATTTATGATATTGAAAAAACTAATTTAACTTTCTTAAAACCATCAACTGGTTTTGCCTATCAGTATCACTTTCGCTGTCTATTGCTGGATTAGGCGTGTCAAGTTGTGAGAGAAACAATTAATTGCGTTGAGTTATATGATAGTCTAGAGAGAAATATGAAGTCTAGAGAGAATATCTAGACGTTTCAATCACATCAAAACTGTCTATTAAAGTTTATTAAATGACATGAATATGAAAAAAATATTATAACTTATTTTCTAAAAATATCCATTTTATAAAAAATACGTGAGTTGACAAGAAAGGCAATGAAAATTACCAATAATTAATGGAAACAAAATGAAAAATGATACTACCATAATCTTTTAATATAAGAATTGATTAAGGAATGTATTTGATTTTAAATATAAAATATTAATCTATATTTTTAAAAAAATTATATTTTTTCCCTCAAAATATCCCTATTAATTGTACACATTAAAGTGTTTTTATCAAGAGTAATCATAATGAAAAATGGTATTTTAGAAAAACCAACATATATTTATTACAAATAAGTAATATAAATATTTTTTTAATTTATATAAATTAATCAAGTAGCTCTTATATTAATGATAGGAGGTAGTTCTAAATATTTTAGACAGGACATCCTTAGAAAAATAGGAAAAAAGACAAAAAAAAACTTTAAAATTATAAAATTTCAAATCAGGTTTATTACCAAAAGTTGATAAGGGAATGACGAAACTTGATAAACAATTTATAACTCATTTTTTGGAAAATACCTGATTTGAAATTTTAAAATTTTAAAGTAATTTTTATGTCTTTTTCCTAAAAAAATTCTTCAATATGCAAGATTTATATTTAAGAGGTATGTTTAGTTCTTTTCTCAGCATATTTCAAAAGTAATTCCTTTTGTTTAACTAAATTTTTTTAACTAGAATTTATTATTACCAAATAGTACAAATTCAAGTATTATTTGATCTATATATGTTATAATTTTTCCATTACCTTTTCATTCATAATTTGAATTGGAAGTTTAGTTTTTGGTAAATTATATATTGAGCCTTCCATTATTTAAATAGTTGTCTGTACTGAGCCTCTTAAACACATGATAGTAAGACTTCTATAGTTTCATCACTATATTTCTTCGTAAACTATAGCGTATTATGCATTTTGAAAAAAATATAATTCTAGTTAAAAATGATTAGCACATTGGTTGTGTGATCACTTTTATGATGTCCTAGGTTTCGGTTGAAATTCCATTTGTAAAAAGAAAATTTTATCTGTTTTGTAATAATCTTGTTAAGCCAAGTAGATCATTTTTGTAATGCCTATAATTTGGGGGAATTTCACTTGCAATAAGAAACTTTTTTGTGTTTTGTATTATTGTTGTAGAGCCAAGTGTTTCTCCCATTTATTTCTCTCCCTAGTCGATGTCCCCAACCAATGTAAAACTTCACAATCCACCTTTAAGAGCCCAACATTCTTGCTAGCATATGGACCTGGGTCTGACTCTGATATCACTTGTAACATCATCTGATACTAGCGCTTGATACCACTGGTAACTTCCCTAGTGCTTTGATACTACTGGTAACATCCCAGTGTCTATAATAGCAATATTGCACCATATGACACTTACATCAATAAAAAAAATTGATAATATTGATGACAAATATACGCATTAGGGAAACTTAGCAAAGTGATAATCCATAGAAATTTGGACTAGAGAATTCCACATAAAATCCTTAGAAGAGAATACCCCAACTAAACAATTTCATGTATGCATGAAAAGTATGATTTATCAATATAAAAGCAAAACATAATAGCATAATGAACAATAAACAAAATAACAACATCGATAAAAACCGGTTCAAGAGAAAAACTAAATATCATTAATCAGTAAAGCTTAAATATCCCTAATAATTGAGCAATGATCATTGTCGCATGTTACTGTTTCCATATCTCTATTTCACTAATCTAAATCTATATAATAAAATACTAATCAAGAGAAATATAGAAGAAGCTCCTGTTCTACCTCTATAATATAGCAGCGACGAGGTTTGAAAAATAGTTAGATATTGGATCCCTTCATGCCCTTCAAACCTTAGAACTATAATTGCTCTCTATGATGCAAAAGAGTTTTCTCAATATCTCCTAAGTCAATCTTCTTATCCTTAGTTCATAACCTTTCTATAGAGTAGTAGCATTGTCATCAATTTGATCAAGTTTTATCTGAGCTTCCTCTTTTTAATATATTACTCATCACTTTTATTCCCATTTTTAGCCCTGAATTTCTGTCTTGTCTCATGATTGAAGCTTCAAGCTTGAACAACCATTGTAAACCGCCACATTGATGCTAGGAGGCACGTATGTTAATGCCAGTATATGGACCCAATCTTGGTTTTAATACCACTTGTAACATTGTCTGATACTAGCGCTTGATAGCACTTAAAACTTCTCAGTGCTTTGATACCACCTGTAATATCCCAATGTCCAGAATAGTGATATTGCACCATATGACACTTACATCAGCAGAAAAATGACAGTATTGATGACAGATATACATATTAGGGAAAGTTTGTAGAGTGAAAATCCACAGAAATTTAAACTAGAGAATCCACAAAAGAAGATACCCCAAGTAGACAATTTCACATATGCAGAAAAACTAGGATTCATAAGTATAAAAGCAAAACATAATAGCACAATGAAAAGAATTACAACATCGATATAAACCGGTTCAAGAGATAAACTGAATATCATGAACCAGTGAAGCTCAAATATCCCTAATAGTCGAACAACAATGATCATTCTCGCATGTTACAATTTCCAGATCTATATTTCACTAATCTAAATCTAAATAATAAAATACTAATCAGGAGAACTATAGAAGAAGCTCCCGTTCTACCCCTATAATATTGCAGCGGTGAGGTCTAAAAAATAGTTAGAACTTGGATCCCTTTACTCCCTTCGGACCTTGGAAGTTGGAACTATAATTGATCTCTATCATTCTGGAGATTTTTTCCAATATCTCCTGAGTCGATCTTCTTGTCCTCAGTTCATAACTTTTCTATAGAGCAGTAGCATTGTCATCAACTTGATCAAGTAAGCTTCCCCATTTTCAACATATTCCCCCCTTTTTTGTTGAAAAAAAGGAAATGAGGTTAAAAATTTTAAATTGAATTTTTTTATATACTACTTAATTTATTTTAAGATGAACTCCTTATTAAAATATCTATTCTGCTATAAAAACTTTATAAAGCCAAATAAGTAGAGGGAAGTAAAATTTATACCCTCATTATTAAAATTTAACAGTTTGTTTGGTACGAGAGGTTTGGAGGGGAAGGTAAGGGAGCATTTTTATGGGTTGGATTCAAAATAAAAATTTGAAAAAGTAGAATTATAAAATTTTAATAAAGAAAAGATGTAAAATAAAAGAGTAGCCTATATTGCCTTAATTTTTGTAGCCTATATTTCCTTTTAGAGGAAATTATGAAATAAGTATATTAGGCAATTTAAGAATTATCAAATCATTTCCAAATATGATTGATGGACCAATGAAATATGAATAAACATAAATAAAGGGAATTAGAAAATATTATGAAATAATGATTATCAAGTGATTGATGGATCCAAACCAACTCATTTCTCACAAAACTAGGCGTTATAAGTTTTTACGGATGAAGTTATTTCATTGATTAATTGATTGATTTACTAACTAGATTGGTTATTTCTATTTTAAATGAAATCTAACCTAAACTATACTATTTATTAGGAATGTTCATGGGTAGGGCTGGGCAGGTTGCCTGATGGCTGGCTCGAAAGATTAGCCCGATACCCGACCTTGCCTAATTAGAGAACGAGTAATTTTGGGTTAGGCTAGGTGAGACGTGTTAGATATTATTAGTTTTGATGATGTCAAATATAGATGTTATATATTAAAAGCAAAAAGTTTGTATAATATACTTATTTCCTACATTGACTAACTACTATATTTAATGTTGCATATCTTGTAGATTAGTTAAGCAAAGAAAGAAAGAGATTGAAGAAAGAAGAATTTACAAGAACTTATGGGAATATTGGAAATATCAAGATTCAAGCTCTTAGAAAAAATACTGGAAATCTCTATATTCAGAAGGGAATTCGAGTTGGCATTGTAGCATTCAGACACTATAGTAGGGTACTGTAGCAAACGAGGAACTGCAAAATAGTGAACTTGAGTTGCTATAGTGACAAAAATCAAGTTTGCACTGTAGAACTCGAGTTTTGTCACTGTAGCACTTCCGTGAGTTTTTGGCAGAAACCAACCTCTTGATGTTACCCAAATGAAGAATTTGATTTTAGACTAAAACCTAGAGTTTGGATTGAATAGAACACAAGTTGGCCATCAAAACTTCAAGTTGGTATTGAAAAAACTTAAGAAAACTCGAGTTCAGGGTGAAGAAAATAGTATTCTGTTCAGCTCTGTTTTACGTTAAGCATGACATAACTTTGATGTTTTGGACATATTTCTCCAACCACACATTCAATTGAGATGAAACCAGTGGCATATGAAACTAGACTCATAATGCGTCAAATTGACACCAAAATCAACATCAAAAAAAGTTTAAATGATAGAGATATGATTGTTGGAAGTTAACCTTCAAATCACCGTTTTATTCCAAGACAGGTTCACTATTTTGGTCATATCTCTCAAACTACACGTCTAAATGAGTTCAAACCAATGGCATATGAAACTAGACTTAGAGAGCTTTCAATGGATAGATGGAAGGAGCTTCCTAATGATAAATAATTTTCCGAATGTAGAGTTATATTCAAAGACCTATGTATTTATGTACTTGCAGATGGATTGGTACTATAAGTAAATTCTGATAGAAATCACTTGCAGGAATCTCACAAGTCACTCGTCTGAGGCCGTACAAGTTCACTTAATTTGATAAATGAACACTTGAGTGATGGCGTTAACTTGCAAGAATTTGCTGGTGACTTGCAAGGTGATCTGAGAGTTGGAAGCATATCACTCGAGTGATGATTTATGCCACTCGAGTGATTCAAAGTTATTCAGCATTACTCACAAGGTTTCTGCAAGTCACTCACATGTATTCTGAAAGTTATGATAAGAGGTCACTCGAGTGAATAAGTGACTACTCGAGTGAAAGTACTCACTTGTAGGATTTTCAAGAGTCACTTGCAAACTTTATGAAAGTTGTAGCTCTTCACTCGAGTTTATTAGTTGGCACTCGAGTTACGAACATTACAGGAAGTAACTCCAATCGGATGCACTCGAGTTCTGGAGGAACAGTCGAGTTCTAATGTGAAGTAAACTCGAGTCCTGAAAGTTTTGTACTAAGAGTTTCTACCAGAGAGTTTTTGTGTTATGCAAACCTGGTGGAGAACTCGAGTTCTCAATGGGCACTCGAGTTCAAAACTTCAACTCGTATTGGTTCTGCAGGTGACTCGCGATGGCTTTGCAAATTATTAACAAAGCTCACTCGAGTGAGTAAGTTGTCACTCGAGTGATGACAAGAAACTCACGAGGATTCATCAAGTGACTCTCTGATAAACCCAGAGTAACACTCTACCAGAACTCAAGGCACTCAAGTGATACTGAATCACACTTGAGTGGAGGTTTATTGTCTTTTAAAAATCAACGTCTCGGATTTCTCAGTAATCTTGCAAACACATTTAAACCTTGATTATGTTGCTTCTAATCATTCCTATTCATTACTAATCAAGTTTGCATGAGGATTATAAGTGATTGAACATGGATTAGAGCTATACGGCCAAAAACACAATTTATGTCAGAAACTCCAACGATCATATTTCTATAAAGCGATATAAAGCGACCAAAATCACAACGGGAAGATCAACGTGCCTTACAGATCCTTTAACATCTCCAACGGTCATATGAGCTACATCAACTATAAATTGAAAAGCATTCAAAGTCGAAGATAAGAGCTTGCACCTACACTGTCAAAATGCCAATACTTTGACGTCCATCTCATTTGCTCTCTGTTTTCTTTGTATTCATATAATTTACCATTGAGATTGAGATAATTTGTAATGTACTTTAGTGTTCATCTTATTCACTTATGAGAGAGAAGATTGATTGTAATCCTTCATCATAAAAGTTGTATCCTTACGGTGAGTATGAGGGAGTATTTCGGTGAAAGATTTGTAAATGGCTTCACAAGTGCTAGGCTAAACTTGTGGGATTGTAGAGGATTTTCTTGTTCTTGGTTAAACAAGAAGATATTTGATTGAAAATCTCAGAAGAAGCATGAGGAATGGACGTAGGTCATTGTGGATTGAACTGAATCAGGATGAATTACTGTTTGCATATTTTCTTCTCTAAGCTCTTATATTTTCTAGCATATAGTATTTAAATGACTAGCTGTTGATTTAAACTTGATTACTTTCATACTTATTATTTTCATTAAGATGCGAAAAAATTTCAAAATTCTTAAATTTTTATCTTACACCCAATTCACCCTTCTCTTGGATGTTAGCCAGATCTAACAAGGTGTGCTTCCAGGCCAAAGATTATCCCTAAAATTGAAAAAAATAATGAAGCATCCAAAAGAAAATATAAAAAATAAATAATTATAATTTCATGTTTCAAAAAATGTTCCATTCAATAGTTCTTTTACATTTAATTGTTTAGATTCAATTTACAGGCTAATGAAACAAATTAATTCACTATATATATTATTTTTTACTATTTAATAATAATTTATTTCTCTAGAACTTAATTTTCCATTTTTTGATTAAACATGTTTATGAAAAAATATGCATATTTGTTGAGTAAATAGAAAATTTCAACCAAGTCCCAATTAACATATTTAATGGCAAACGGGTCGATCGAAATCATCAAATCACAGTGAAGTCTCAATAGACCTACTGCTATTAATTCTAACATAAAAGTACAATTTTACCTATTTATTAGTTATCAAAGACAAATTTAGAACATCCAAGAATTATTAATTGTATGTTACTTTTATGATTTATATTATTATTTTATTGAATGTGTGGAAAGGTTTGAATTTCTTAAATGTGTTCTAGATTGCGTGTTTTGGAAAATAAAATAATAACAAATTAATCTTAAATAAAAAATCAAGACACCTTTTTAATGTTTTATTATTGGAATCTATAAAGGAAGAATGATAATTAAATATCTTTCTATCCAAAAAAAGTAGACCATTAATATTAAACAAAGACCCTATTATTATTTCTTCAATCTTTAATATAGAATCTAATTGAGAAATTAATCTTGATTTTAGATATAAAGCTTATTATTTATATTTATCAATATTTTTTTTAAATTTACTCTATATTAATATTCTTTTAATAATAATTAAGTAAGAGAGACGTGCAGAATTAATGAAAATGATTAGATTATATTTTATATTTAGTAAATATATCTTATATTAAAAATATAAAAAAATATTTGATATTTCAATTATTTAATCAACTATTGAATTGTCGCCATTCTCCCCTTTTAAAAGTATTTCCATGGAGAGGTTAACTATATCTTAAAACCATCAACTGGTTTTGCCTATCAGTATCACTGTCGCTGTCTATTGCTTGATTTTTTTTTTTTTGGTGGCCAATCTGTCTATTGATTAGGTATGTGTAAGAGAAACATTTAATGCGAAGGGGTTGCGTTGAGTTATATGATGGTCTAGAGAGAAATATAAGTCTAAACATGCTCCGTCTATTTTTATTTATAAGAATTTTATAATTTAAAAAAATAATTAAAATTAATTAAAAATAATAAATATATTTAAAATAAATTTTATTTTTTAAATATACCGTCATTTATAAGGAAAAAGTAAAAAAAAATGAGTATCACTAATAGTTTAATTAATATAATACATATAATTAATAAAGGGTAAATAAAACTCATTAAATATATAAATAACTCATGTTAAACACTTATAAAAAAGATAAAAACAATTTAAATTCTGAATTTGGAAGAAGTATATTGAGAGACACTTATACTCATCCTTTTCCCTTCCTATTATTTTTTGTCATTTTCTTAATCTGAATTATTTGATTAAAATATCAATAGTTTAAATTTAATATATAGTAATAATATTTTTATAATAAATAAAAAATTTAAACTATTGAGATTTTAATCTCACCGTCTAAATTGAGAAAAAAATAAAAAGAAAAAAAATGGAAGACAGATGTAAAAAAAGTATGGGACTCTGGGCAATTCAATCACATCAAAACTCCCTCATGCCAAAAAGCAAAACACATGTCAATCCACTGGAGTTTATCAGCCAGATCTTCACTTCTATTATTGAAAGTTATGTCAAACTTGAATTCATTTCAGTAGAAATTCGTAAATTATTTCTATTTAAAAATTTGATCGGTCAGATTAACTTTATATATATATATATATATATAGACACACACCAATACTCGAATTCGCTAATATTTTGTTTTAAAATTTGGACTTTTTATCGATTTTTCCTTCTTTCTAACTATTTTAAAAGGTTAAAATAAATAGTAGATATAAATTAAAATAAAACTACTACTCTTTTCAGTTCTTTGAGATATAAATAATTGAATTATGTTGGTAAAATTATTGGGTAAATGACATAAATATGCAAAAATAATATAACTTATTTTCTAAAAATATCCTTATTTATAAAAATACGTGAATGGATAAGTAATGTAGTGAAACTTAAGGCTGAGCAATCGGTGTTTCGATTCGGTTATGAGTGAAAACCGAAATAGCCGAAACACCAAAATGAGTTATTTAACAACACCGAACCGAATTATATCATTAACCGAAATGAAACCAAACCGAAAAATTTTGGTTCGGTTCGGTTAGAACCGAAATTATATAATTGATGCATGCCATTTGAAGAAGAAGATGAAGGAAAGGGAATTAATCTTGATTTAAGATCCGACTGCATACTTCCTTATAGAGACAAGCAAAATTTTTGTAAATAATACAAATCACAAAGATAAAGATGCACATGAGAGAAGAACAACCAAATATGGTAATTTTTCACACACACTAACACATATCTGAAACTCAAATGTTGAACAGAAATATAAACCTTGGCGATGGCAAGTGTGAACTGCGAACAACGATGGTGGGGTTGCAACAGGGGGCTGCTAAGGACAAACATGGCTGGAATCCGTCGATGAAGGAAAGATTGCAACTATAACTGCAACTTACGGCTTCAAAAATGCATGGTTGGGGTATGAAAGATGATGTAGATCTGGTGAATATTTGAAATAGAAAGTATATATTAATGCAAATGATTAGTGAGGATGAAAAAGGTGAGGCTGGAGACAACAAAAAAGAGGAAGAGGAGATAAAAGAGAAGAAGGTCGGTTCGGTAGTGTGGTTTTACCATTTTGGAATGATGTTGATGTTGGTGGTGAAGTGAAGAAACTGAAAGCAGCCATCAGATTTTGTGGGTGTTGTATTGTGGTGTCCTTCCTTCCCTTCTTCAATGTTTATTTAGGTAAGGTTTTGTACTTCATTTTTTTTAAGAAAATGAATATGATTGTTGAGCTTTGGCTTGGGCTTGGACTTGGGATACGAGGGAAAGTGGGACTTGCATATAAAAGAGTGACATAAATAGTGAGGCCCATTTATAAATTAATTTATAATGTAATTTCGGTTTTTAGTTATAACCGAAATCTTTTTAAATACATCGAACCGAAAAATGCTATAAACAAAAACCGAGAAAAAACCAAAAACCGAACCGAAAAAACCGAATTGAGTTCGGTTCGGTTTCGGTTTGATTTTTCTCACCCCTAGTGAAACTTACCAAAAATTTATGGGAACTGTTGGACTTTGGGTCTGAGTCCGCACCAGACTATTTATTCGGAAAAAGGCCTGAATCAAATGAAGAGGAGGTTGTGCTAGCAATTATTGCTAATGAAATCAAACTTATATGTGATTAGTCAAGCAAATCAACATTAATATTGATTTGCTAGTGGAGCCTCTTGATTGAGGAAATCAATTGAAGGGTTAATGAGCAGTTAATGTTGCTTGATGGGCAAGAAGGAGAAGCTCTCTAGGCCTCTATCCACCAGCATTACTCCTTACCCTAGAGCAATTGAATCTTCTTGCGCTCTCTCTTCTCATCTTTTATTTTTCTTTGTTTTGGTGCACTACTGTGCAAACTAGGTTAGACTCTTGTAGTCTAATCTTTTGCGTGAGCTCCGCTTTCAGATTCAATAACCCAACTTGGCATGATCGCTTCCTCTCTCTGTTATTATTTTCTAACAATTTATTATTCTGCCGCAATTTTTTATATGCTTTGTCTTAATCATGATCTCATATATGAATATATGATCTTTTTTCTCTCACATGTTGATCTATATGTCTTCTGTTGTCTTGTTCATACTTGAATATGTACATATATGTCCATGAGATTGTTGATCTCATTTGTCTCAAATCTGTTTTTAAAATTTGAGATTTCTCATATGTTTTTGTGATATGTATTCTTCCGCTATGCATTTGAGCTAGTATGTATATAGCATTGATATTCCATATGTATTCTTATTGATATGCATCTTTACTTGTTTCCTTGACATGTATGTGCATATCCCTGTAAAGTGTTGAAAGTTTTTTCTTTTGTTGCTGCCTCTTGGTTCATGATATATGCATATGTATATATATTATCTGTGATTCTTCCTCTCAATCTATTTTTTCAAGCTTAATCTATTTCTCATATTTTTGTTGCTTGAAAACTATTGTATGCATGCTCTCAGATTCACATATGGGTTCTCGACATTATAACTCCGTGATATCATTTTTCTACTCTGCACATCTTAGGTTAGATCAAAGTTGAGTTTGGAACCTGTGTGAAATCAAAATAGATAACTTTAACCTTGTATGGCCTAAAGAGCTCATAAAATCTGAAGGAAACACATCCAATTAGCATTACATTGTAGAAGTCTGCTGAAAAGGCTAAAAAATTGGGTCTCTAAAATCTAGCATTTTTGTGCAAGCTAAGGCTATGGATGTGTAGAACTCGAAGAGACAATTCCAACGACACAAAGAACATGTCAGACAGAGTTTGGACAAGGGAGAAACAAAGGAGAGAAGTTGATGGGTCACATTATCACCACCGCAAAAAAACTCGATATTTACTCCTTGGAAATGATTATTGTAAAGCATATAAAAGCCATGCATTTGTAGTTCATGTTGCAACAATTTCAATCACATCAAGAATGCAAAAAATGGTGCTAAAACGAGGAAGATATGACTTTCCAAAATTTACGGGTCGAGATGACCTGCCGAAGCTCCAATCAAGTCAAGATGACCCTGTTGAACATTGAAGATGATAACATGGCAGTCAATGACCATGTCATCGGTTAACCAAAACACGTGGACAATAGATTGGTGCCACGTACGCATTCAATGCCACCATACTTGACGTGGCAGCTCAGTTAGCATGCCACATCAAGCCATGTTATTGGTAGACTTGCAGGCGTGTTAGCGTCATGTCAAGCCACGTCATCGTCTGACTGCCACATAGATCCAGCCACGTCATAATGCCATATAGGACATGTTAGTGGTTAACTGTTGACCATTGATCAGTTAACGATCATATGTTAACCGTTGACCCCTTTTTTAAAAAAAGTTTAAAGATCACAGCACGTGGATGATGGCAAGCTGGCGTGTGTCACTGGATTGCTATTGCAAGGGGGTGATGGATTGACACGGGCTGCTATCGAGAGTGGGATTTGCAAAAAAAAATTTCCAATTTTTCAATTTTCAATTTTCAATCCATACACCTTTTAGGAGCGTGTGTAAGCGCGTAAGACCTCCGATTGAAATGCAGTTTGTTCCTAAAAATCTTTAAATTCAAGAGCTTCGGTTTTATATGTAATATGCATATTGTGAAGCAAGTTTGGATCTTATTTGAGTAAAAAAAGTGGCATTCTAACTTGGAAATAACTAAAAATTGCTCAATTTAAATTTGTATGGATTCTTTTTTTTTTGTTTTTGAAAAAAAGGTAGAATAACTACTAAGAAGATTTCAACTGCAACATACCATTAAGGTTGAAATATTCTTTTTGATGGGAATGTATTCAAGTGAACTTTGAATATGAGATCCTATCCAATCTTGACTCATCAAGATAAAACCTAAAAAGTTATGGTAACTTGAACTTATTAACCAATAATAAGTCCTCCCAAGCCTTCAACCATAATGAATCAATTGAGGTTGAAGTAGTGACTTATAAGTCAACCTTTTTACAAATATTGTGACAAGAGACGAGATTGGAAGAGATGCATGAATCATTTTATCTAGTGGGAGGTATAGTGGATCTAAACATGGCTAAGAGGAGCTAAATATTGTAGCAAGACGCTACACGAGTTTATATGGCCAGAAGAAGCCTTTGAGAGGGGGAACCCAATCAAGAGACAATAATATGAGGCAAACTTTCAAGTAACTTGAATGTTTTGTTTAATTGAATTTATTATTAAATTCTTTGATGTTAGAATTGAATTGAGTATATCCATGCAGTTATTTGTTTAGCGGTTGTTATCTCATTATAATAATGCTTCATTTGAGTGGGAGCTTCTGGAGCATATCTATAAACCCAAAGGGGAATGTGTCCAATAAAAACTACAGTTAAAAGGATGGTTGGTTAACTAGTATGAGTGGGATGAGAGTCAACCTATTTGTCTCCTGAACACAAAACTAATGAACTTATTATCTAATTAACTTTTCATCTTACTTGAACAAACAAAATTGTATACCATAATAATCTAAGTGACCATATTATGACTAAGTCCATTTGATTGAGCATATGAAGACAAGCTCAATAAAGATATCAATGAAGTTAGATACTCCAAAAATCTCTTACACTCAAGAAAAATGAGATGTCAGAGACATCCTACTAACTCTTATTCATCATCCTAGATCTATCTGGCTACCAAGCATTGAAAGAAAAAAATTGCTCAGATTTTTTATGGCATGCCAATCTAAGCAATACAACTTTATTAGGCTGTTTAGATAGTCTTGAAATTTGGAATTGACGATCTTCTTCTAAACAGTCAAACCTAAGTTTTCACATGGTGCACTAAGTCCTAACATGTCGTTTAGGCAACACTATAAGCAAATGTCAACTAAGAAGTTAAGACAAACATGCCAAGTTCTTTCTAATAAATAACAAATGTATGTTGTGACAAGTCCTAGTGAGTGGGAGTGCATGAGAGTACATATTACTCACGATAAGCATATTGTAACCTTCAATAATGTGGTCCTCCATATTAAGTTTAAGTATAAAAGACTAAAGGATGCAAGATCTATTAGTTGAACGAACTTAGCTAAAGAGTGGGAGGATTCATCCTTCAAGCCTAAATCCAAGAGGGTGAGAAACCCATAAAATAAACTTGATCTATAAGAGGTTAAGAATGATTTCTACAAAAATAAACTAATAATCATTTGAGGGTTATAGAAGAAACATATCATGTGAATAGTGGGAGTTTCGCAGAAGCAAATGGCTTCATGTCGGATGCAAAAAGAGAGAGAATCAAAGGATTGGAATTCGCATGATACACTCCATACAACACGCAACCGACAACATTATATCTTTATTATCTCTTTGGCTAAAGATCGATGGGACTACAACTATCAAATCCTATGTTGAGTTTGATGTTTCTTGTAACATCCTTATTTTTATTTCTAGAAAATAATTATAATTAAAAAATAAATATTTATAAAAATTGAATTTAATAAGTTTTTTTTGGAGTAAAAAGAAATGGGAATCAGGTTAAAATATGATATTATACATATATATATATATATATATATATATATATATATATATATATATATATATATATATTAAAAATAAAAAAGGGGTAGGTGGCGCCACCCACCACCCATATATTAAAAAAATTATATGGTAGGTGGTGCTAAAAAGTAGCGCCACCCACCAATAATCACACTGCCTTTTAGTGGTGTGATAAAAAGGGGAAGGGGTATTACACACACACACACACACCCCCTATCCCTTCTTCTCTTTGTCGTTAAGGCGAAGTGAAATTTCTGGAGGAGAGGGTTCGTAAAGCTCTAGTTTTTGTAGTTTTGAAGATCAATAAAGTACTCAAAATTACTTCTAATCATAAAAATTCTTTTATGAAAAATGTTCTAAATAATTTTATCTTTCTTATGATAGTAATTTATTGTTGATTAGAGAAAATTTTAGGATTAAAATTTTGAACAAGTTTGAGTTTTGTCAATATATGACTATAAGAATGTAGAGAATAATGAACTTAGTTAGTATAAGATTTTATAATAAATTTTCTATATAATCAGTTTATAAATAATTCTATATAAGACTTTTTAACCGATAAAATTTAGGATAAATTATTTATTTGGATTATTGAAAGTATTATTAAAGTTTTAATCGGTTTAGATCTTTTATTAAAGTGAAGCTTTATAATTTTAGCTATTTTTAAAATTGGGAATTTTATATAAAGAAGTGACATTGATAATAATCAATGACTTAAATGGGTTATTTGAGTTAAGAAAAATATTTGAATTAACAATTGGGATTTTAGTGTGAAATTGGAATTTTTGAGAGTAATTAATTTAAAACTTTTAAATTATAGAATTAAGTTAAGTAAGTTAATTCTCTAATAACTCAAAGAGTTATTAATGTATAATAAATTGATTGTTGTAGATTGATTTTTTACGTGTATTTGAGCTCTTGGGTTATGAGCCTTGTGGTTATGATTTGTTTTGGCGAAAGGTGACCACTTTCCTCTTGTTGTGCATGCTTGTATGATGTTTGTGAGTGATTTTTAACTATATAGAATTATAAATTTGGCTATTGATATGTGATGTGGACTTTGAAACTATGTTTTTAATGAAATTGTCTTGTGAGACTTCTTTTCATTGAGAAAATGACTAGTGATATTATATTATATGAATTGATATTTACTTATGAGATTGAAAATATCCTTTTGATAATTGTGAAATGATAATGACTTGTTATAATCACACAATATTAATGAGAGGGGATGGTGGATGTGGATTTGATGGGAGGTTACTCAAAGAGGAAATAAGGGGGTAGATTTTTGTACAAAAAGTGGAAATAAGGTGGTGGACTTCCATATGTATACTGGTTAGTCCTTTAACCCATTTGTGTTTAGTAGGGCCTTAATACCCCACTAATGTATTTAGAGAGGGAACTCGTGGTTCGGTCTTGTGCTCTATGGATTTTGGCTGGTTCATATCATTTGATCGGTGAGCTTGTTGAGTTAAACTACCAATCATATGGGTGAGTACTAGCACATGAGTTCAATCAGAGAAAATAAGGGAGGACAGAGAATAAATTATTGTGTATTGATTCTTGTACACTTATGTGATAAATATTAGAATGAAATTATGATATTGTGAATTATTTTGTATGTATACATATGTACATTTGATATTTTAATAATGTTATACTTTTATAACTGTCCAACTTGGTACATTGCGGGTACTTACTCGTTATAGCCGATGAGATAGATTGCTGGTTGCTAAGGCATTTGTCTCACCACGTTGATTTAACATTTTTCCAGGTGATAATTGTCGTGCAGGTCCATCAGGTAAGACTTCAGAAACTTAAGCTACTTCTGTTAAAAGTAGAGCTTCCATCTTTTTAATATATGTTAGATTATTGTATATTGTCACATTAGGGTTCATCTTGCATACTCTGATATATTTTGGAGATTTGATACATTAACTATATATTTTAATTAATTTTGATGATGTTGGATGGCCTAGAGGCCTTTTGACGTGTTTTGAACTTGTGAATCTACAATTTAGTCTAATATGGATATTTTAAAATATAAGGAGATATTATTTAGTTAAAGAATTTGGACTCGATAGTGAATAATTATTTTGGGTCTTGTGATGTCCAAAACCCAGTTGTGAGCGTGATAATGTTTTAGCAAATGGTTCTATTAAACCCTTAGTTAATTATTGTTTTAATGAAAGGATTTTAAATTTCCTTTGTCTTGAGATTAACAATTATGTTTTCTTGCCATACGCACACATTAATCAAATGAATGATCAAACTAACAAAATAGGATTTACTAAATGATGAGTGCTAAAGGGGAATATCCTTACAAGAAGCTGATAACTTTCTTTAACTAGTAAAGAGAGACAAAGAAACTCTTTGACTAGAGTAGATATTCTCTACAATAAGTATACTATAACATTTGTGAACTCATAAAATGTGAGGACAAAACACAGAGCCTAGTATTTTATTAACGTCATGGATGTTTACTCAAAATGAGATTATGTTTATCTGATCCCAGACAAGTGTAAGACTATTAAATAATGGCTAAATCTAGTCTGGAATCAGTTAAATTAAAAGGTTAATACCTTTTTTTGAACTAACAAGGGTTAAACCACCCTTATGGTAAGTTCAAGATGCGTTGTGGATAAGAAAGGGATTGATGGGCAACTATCAATATCGGAACCCTTCAAAACTATAAAGTTATTGAAATAGAGAGACAAACCTCTTCTTGACATGGTTAAGTTAACAATCGTATATATTGGCAGGTATACTCATAGCTTGTGTCTTCACATTTAACCAAGTGCCTTCCAAATCAATCACAACCATGCCCTACAAGTTGTAGATAGGCCTTAGTCAGTCCTAAGCATCTTAATACCATAAGGGTCAGTAGCTTATATCCATAATCCTTCCTATATGAATGATTGGGCCAAGGTACAAAAGGTATGTATTCACGAGATGGCTTGAAAATTCGAAAAGTTACATCTTCATCAGTGAAAATGATAATGTATTTGTGACCGAGAGAGAATTATAGGTCACAACATTAATAGAATACAATACAAATTTTCTAGCAGGAAATGAGTATCAATCTTACAACATCTCTTTATGAGATTAACACTGATAAGGGATAAGTCAGTATTCCTCAGTTCACTAATCTGAGTGGGAGGGTTGAGGCCATTTTCAAAAGAAGATGCAAGATAAAAGAGAAATAAGATGAAAAAAGTTTAAGTACCTCACCTATACATAGGAAGAGAACTCTATTAAGTCCACCTCAGAATAGATCATCATTCAATAAATGATCATAAGGGGATATATTCCCTCATAGATTGAATGCCCTCTTCGTCATTCAAAAAATGATGATGGCCACTTAGAGGTGTTTGAAGACACTAAAAGGGCCTGCTAAGAAGAATGCCAAAGGGTGACGTAAGAGGATATGGATTGTTTTAAAACTAAGTGGATGAGTGAGCGATCTACCATCTAGCTAAAAGGCAATAGGGAACAAGTAGATTTTTAAATACAAAAGTGAGTAGATCAAACCTAAGACACTTAGTGGTTATATAGTACCATAACAAGAAGGCATTGATAAATAAAACATATACTTTCATGTTGTGAATTTTAACTTTGAACAACCAATTTTGGCTATAACAATAAACTTAGACTTGAAATGACATTAAGAGAATGTAAAGACCGCTTTCCAATTTAGAAATTTGATGAAATATATGTGAAGCAGCTTAAGGGCTTCATAGATACAATAATCTAAGTAGTAGTATATGAGGTTTTACAAAAATTGATATGCTTAAGGATCACACCGGTACATGTTTTAAGTGGAAAAACTGTACATTCCATGTGTAATGTCCATTTGTTTTGTCATTCAAGATATATGTTGTTCTACCCATGAATTCAATTTGAAATTCAAGGATAACTCTAGCCCTCAATTCCTTTAACTCCATGAACACTTGTTTCACCTCGTTAATACATCATTAACATAAAGGATGACTTCTCAAAGAATCATCTCAAGACCGTATGGATAATCAAAGACTACTACATGAGTATTAAAGGGTCTTGAGATGATTCTTTGAGAAGTCTTCCTTTATGTCAATGACGTATTATCAAGCTAAAACAAGTCTTGATGGAGTTAAAAGAATTAAGGATCAGAGTTATCCTTGAATTTAAAATTGAATTAGGTAGAACAACATCTATTTTGAATGACAAGACAAATGGACATTACACAAGGAAGGTACAGTTTTTCCACCTAAGACATGCACTAGTATGATCCTTAAGCATCTTAATTTTTTAAATAAAAAAAATATAAAAGGGCACAATCATTGGAGGACCACCTTTTTGGGGGGATTTTAATTTTTTTAAAAAATATGGAGCCAAGGTGGTGGAGTTGGGAATTGAACCCCCACCTTGGTTTTACAAAAAGGTTGGTGGTCATTGGGCTACTAAACCCCTTTGATATGTATATGCATATTACGTAAGAATACATATGTGGAATACAAATAAAAGGTGTAATGGTATTTGACTAAATGAGTAATAAAATGACTAAATGCGTAATGATATTGACTAGAGCTGAAAAGATATTAACTAAATGAGTAATGATATTAACAAAAAGTGTAAATATATTGACTAAAAGCATAATGGTTTTGACTAAATGAGTAATGGTATTGACTAAATAAGTAATGGTATTGACTAAATGCGTAATGGTGTTTGACAAAATGAGTAATACTATCAACTAAAGGCGTAAACATATTGACTAAATGCGTAATGATATTAATTAAATGAGTAATGATATTAACTAAAGGTGTAATGATATTAATTAAATAAGTAATGTTATTCACTAAAGGCATAAATGTATTGACTAAAAGCATAATGATATTGATTAAATGAGTAATGATATTGACTAAAACCATAATGGTATTAACTAAATGAGTAATGATATTAAGTAAAAGCGTAATGGTATTGACTAGAGCTGTAAAGGTATTGACTAAATGAATAATGATATTAACTGAAAGCGTAAACGTATTGACTAAAAGTGTAATAATATTGACTAAATGAATAATGATATTCACTAAACGCGTAATGATATTAACTAAATTATTACTTATTTAGTTAACATGTTTATGCTTTTAGTTAATATCATTACTCATTTAGTTGATATAATTACGCCTTTAGTCAATATCATTATTCATTTAATTAATATCATTACGCCTTTAGTTAATATATTTACACCTTTATGTAATAAAATTACGCTTTTAGTCAATACAATTACTTATTTAGTCAATAACATTACGCCGTTAGTCAAGACGTTTACGCCTTCAGTTAATAGCATTACTCATTTAGTCAATACTATTACACTTTTAGTCAATTTACTTATGCCTTTTGTTAATATTATTACTTATTTAGGTAATACTTTTACGGCTCTAGTCAATATTATTATGCCTTTAGTAATCTCCATTACTCATTTAGTCAAAAACTGTAACGCCTTTAGTCATTTCCATTATTCATTTAGTCAAAGACCATTACACATTTATTTTTATTATACATATATATTCTTATGCACATATATATCAAAAGGGCTTGGTGGCCCAATAGCCACCAAGCTTTTGGGGGAACTAAGGTGGGGTGGGTTAAAATCCCACCTCTATTAGAGCCATAAAATCGGGCGGGCCCATTTAGATCCAAGCCCATTAAGGGGGCATATGATTTAGAGTCTTCAGAAGAAGTTAGGCTTAAAAGGGTTAACTTTGTAGGGCCGTGGGCCCGTTTAAGCCAGCCAATTTTTTAATTTTATTAAATAACTACAAGTTAAGTTTTGATTTGAAAAACATGATTTTTTAAAATTGAAAATGTTTTTTACATCATATAAAGTTGCTATTTGAACGTTTTAAAAGAAAAAAAATTGATTATATTCTTATTGAAAAGCTAAGAAAAGCTTGTTGATGACATTGTAGTTAGTTAAAAGTCTTCTAATTAATTTTTTTAAAAAAAATTACTCAATTTTTAAGAATCTTTCAATTGGTTCTTAATATTTCCCTGAAGAAATTTTTCTTTATAAAATATTGAAAGAATAATTTTTTTATTGATGTATAGTAAAAAAAAGAGAACAATTTTTTAGTTGTATTTGAAGAGATCCAAATATTAAGCAAACTATATCAAAAAGAGAAACTAATAACATAAGTTGAAAATGAGAATGTAGAATCTTTATCTTATAAATAATTTTATTTTAAGGTAAATAGTCACTTACTCTATTTATCAAAAAAGATAAAACATTTAATACTTTAAAAATATTTATCTTAAATTAAAAATTTTAGTGTTTTAATTTAATTTCTTTAAAAAATAAGTTCTTTGGTAGAGTGGCTTGAAGCCCAGGCTTAGGCCGGCCCGTTTTCCCACACCTTGGCCCCATGTTTTAAAAAAATTAAGCCCCCTTCAAAAAAAAAACATTCACCAACACTGGAGCTCTGGTAGCCAATGCTGGCTGTCTATTACCAGAGCTTTGACAGCCGGCTGGTGAAGGCGCTCTGGTGAGAGTACCCTTTTCTTTTTTTTGTATTAAAAAATTCAGGGGCATTATTGTAAAATCATCAATACTTTAAAATCTCAAATTGATCCTTGTCACTTTTTGTTATTTCCATGTCTTAATTGACTTTTTAAGGTTTCATAAATTTGAATGGCATTTTATTGAAATTTTCCCAAGATTTTTTGTTGGGTTTGATTTAATGGAATGGAAGAGAGGGGAAAGGAGAGGAGGAAGATTTTGAATAAAAAAAGAAAATGAGGTTAAAATTTTCTAATTGAATTTCCTTTTTTTTTTCTTTTATATATTACTTGTACATTTTTGTAAAATGAACTCATCATTCAAATATCTGTTCTACTCTAAAAATTTTATAAAGCTAAATAAATGGAGGGAAGTAAAACTTATACCCTCTTAGCTCTCTTCCAAATCTCTCATTATGAAAATTTAACGGCTCCCATTGGGAAAGATGCCAACATTTAGTGTCGACAAGGCCTCGAATAGAATTATCTCAAATATGAGGATACTTATGCTTACCAAAAAAATTTTTATAGTTTGTTTGGCACGAGGGATTTGGAGGGGGAGGTAAGGGAACATTTTTATAGGTTGGATTTAAAAAAAATTAGTGAAGTGAGATTATAAAATTTTAATAAAAAAATATATAAGATAAAAGAGTGGCCTATATTGCTTGAATTCATATAGCCTATGTTGCTTGAATTTTTGCAGCCTATATTGCCTTTTTGAGAAAATTATGAAATAAGTGTAAGATATTTTAATATATTATAATTATTATTAGTTATTATTAATTAGATAATTAATTATAATATCCTAAGTGTGGCCTGTAAGTCAGATTTAGGCCCAATTCAAGATTAGGGTTATTGAATATTAATGTGATTTTTCTGATGGTGGAAAAAACACAATTGAGTTTACGGCCAAATGAGACGAACGTAAGAAAAACCTAGTTTACTCATCTAAGATTCCTGGACTGGCGACGGCTCTTAACCCAGTTGCCATTGCTGTGCCTCATAGCCAATCAGAAAAGACCTAACAATTATCTTCAATCTTTATTTCCTTTTACAGTTCTCTTTCATTAGGATTCATGGTTTTTTTTCTGATCAAAGCTTAGTAATGGCGAAAGGTAATTTTTATAAGTCTTTTGCTATTGATGTATAAAAATTCATGTACTCTAATTTGTAATCTATTTTTGTATTCATGAGTTTTGTCTTATATGTGGTATTAAAGCTAGGTTCTATTATCCTTTGCCTTCTACTCTTTGATTGGGGATGGTCTGAGTATGAAATTAAATTAAATTTACCGTAGTGATTTTACACGGGTTCCATAGCTTAAATTGGAGATTGAATTCTTTAAGGTGATGAATTCATTCTCTTTTGGTTTGAGTTTTAAATTTTCATCACGAGTTGAACTTGATAATCATTTTCTTGTCTTTGATTGGCTTTTGAAAACAATTTCAATTTATATTTCTTTTGAACTCATTTTGAATTTGTGGCTGAGTTCTATCAGATTAAAGGAATGAGAGAATGATGCCGCAGTTCTTTGATGACCCCATCCTCTGTATTCATTGATAAATGTCGTCGTGCTTTCATCGAAAAGTCAAGGGAACCAAAAAATTAGTTAAAGTTCCCACTTTTTTTGAAATTTGAATTATGGGTTTTCAGTTTTGTGATCATATGCAAAGTTATTGACTAGATCTTATTTTGTTAACGCCGGTGAGAGTGATCATCGATGTCGTCATGTGGTAGTTCAATCTATTTGGTTTCAGTTTCATTTTTGATTCTGTGTTGATTTTTCAGAGATTATGCGAACGAAAGTTTCATATTGTGTTTGTTCTTGTTCTTTGAAATCATTAGCACTGAAATCACCATCATCAAGCTCTCAGATTACCTAGGAATGGCGCCTGGAATCGTAGGAAGCGGTAGACCCATCAGGGTTTGCAACCAGGTTACGAGGCGTCATAGGTCAAATTCAAGAGATCCAAAACGTGGAGAAGCTGTGAAACGACGTCGTTTTACAGTATCTAGAAGGCTTCTATGTAATATCCTAAAATGTACTCAAGGGCTAAGTGTACAAATAGACAATGAAATGAATGATAGAATTGTTCTAGAAATTGTACAATGATTTTAGTCTCGATTAGTTATCGGTAAATTACCTAATTTTCGTCTAAAATCGGGAATGATCAAAACTTAATTGGAACATAAGATGACACAAATATTGGCCAATTATATTGTTCTAATTCAACTAAACCAAAGGAAAAGAGCAGGAAATGATTTATTTCAATAAATCATAAAACATAAGGGCAAAACGGTAATTTTGTCATAAAACAAGAAATAATTATTTTCCCTAATATTTCCAATAATTTTATTTAAATAGGAATTAAAAAGAGGAAAATGGCTATTTGGTAATTAATAAGCCTATTTTGGTAAATTATTATTGGTCAAAGAGTCAAAAAGTCAACAATTTGCAAGATGACATATGGGATGATTCAAGATCAACATATTTCCATTCTCATTTCTTACTAATTTTGGCAGACAAGAGAAGGAAATAAGGAAATGGATGTGTGGTCAAGATTAATCAAGGAAAAGAAAAGAGAAAAGAAGCAAAAGGTGGACCAATAAGATTAGGACACTTAAAATGGGAGATGCTTAAGTCAATAAACCTTCATCGTCCTCCTCTCATTGTCATTGAAAGCAGACTTAAAATAGAGAGATAGAGAGAGTTGGATGAAGGGAGAAAATTTATAGAGAATTTAAGAGGTCAAGGCAAAAATCCAAGGTAAGTGCTGAAATTTTAGTACTTTTGCCTTCCAAATCATGTAGGAACTCCTGCTAACCTCTCCTCCTCCTTAAGAACCATGATTAGCAAGATTAATCAAAGTTGTAGAGAGAGAGGGCAGAGACGTTGAGGAGAGAGAAGCAACAAGAATCAAGAGGTAAATTTTAAACTTGCTTCTCTTGCCTTAGTTGATGCTGTTGTTGTTGAATTTATTGGTATATATTGTGATGTTTTCTCTTATTTTTCAATTATAGGTTGAAGCTAAATATAGGGGAAATGATGTCCAAATTTCCTTTAAACATGTCCATTTAGTGTTTAAATAGCTAATAATGTGATTAGAAGTAGAAAGGAAGTGATTAAGCAAGAGAAAACAAGAACCCACACAAACCTCCTGAGAACCCTAATTTCTGCCCTATGCATGACATGGTGAAGGAGTAAGAATTTGGTAATTTTGATGTATTCATTGGCTTTAGAAGGAAAAATTGGGTAGGTATGCAAGTGTTCATGATTTTTGGATGCTTGTATATGAATTTTGGATTTGTGAAAGTTAAGAATAAATGTTGTGTAATCTGCCTTCTGAAAGCAGCTCGATTATAATGTTTTTTCATTGGCTAAATGATGTCCAGTAAATGTGAAACTTTCTAAAAGTATGCTTATCAAGTTTTAATTTGATAGGTCATAATGGTCATTTGGATGTGTATGCTGGAAGTTCTACATTTTTAAAGTTTGGTCATGTAAAATTGGGAAATTCTGGAATATTGTTTAATAATAAGGAATTCTATATGAATTTATGTCTATTTGGATAATGACTATATTTTCCCTTAAAATTAGACTTTATAAGGGTCATATAGAACTTGGAACCACCTCATTTGGATTTTTTGGATTTAATTATAATTTTTTGAATTTCGATCAAGAATCATGGGATTTTTTGCCACGGCCAAAAAGTTTCTGACCTGTTTTTGGCCGTGGCCAGGTACTTTTGGCTGCGGTCAAGACCCAAAAATTTTAATATTTCATATTTTTCAAGAGGTTTTAATTCATACGGTCTTTCCCAACCTTATGAGCCTTTGTTGAGACTTCTAAGGGCTACTTAAATGACTCAAATGATAACCAACAAGTTAAAACCAAGGATAAACATAGGAATGAATCATGAATAGTTTAGTATACCTTATAGAATAAGTAATAACCCGTCCAATTTATGAATTCTCATATATAGGATTCGATATCTGTCCTGGACGACCAAGGAACTGGTAACACATCACGGAACATCGGAAAGGCTAAGGTAGTAACTTCTCCCTCATATTCTATGTATCATACTTCATGCATGTTATTGCCATTATGCATACTTGAACTGTGAACATGAATTGTGCAGAATTTCCCGTTAAGCATTCATATGAGAATGGCTTTGGCCCAGTAGAATACCCAGCGCTGTGGGAAGGGACGATAAGTCCTTGAATAGAATTATTTGTTGCATAAACATATCTCTGAATGTTGAATGAATATTGAATTGTCTGTTATGTGGTGGTTGATATAGCATGTTTCTCTGTATGCATTTTATATAAGTATTATTTGTTACTACTGTGATTCTTTTAAATCTCACCCCTTTCTAATAACTAACCTGCAGTAAGGGCAAGTAGCTCTCACGGGAAGAAGGAAGCTATGGATAAGTAGAAGAGAATGCTTAGAGTTTACTTTCTGTTGGTATACTAATTTTGGATCTGTATATAATGCTAAAGGGTATTTTGTAAAACTACTACTCATGGTGGTAGAAGTACACCAACTGTAGACCCTAAAGTTTGTATGTGATCGCAGTAAATCAACTAGAATAGGGTATCCGCATCAGGTGGACCCTCTAGTAACAAACTTAACTCGATTATTCGCAAAGAACTTCAGCAAGTACTCTGATATTAACAAATGGAAACAAACCCAAATAAATTAAACAGATTTGAAAAAAACGGAAATGAGACCACAATTCAAATGTTTTGAAAAACTTTTCGAAAACTCACTTAACTATAGGATTAAACCTTGTAGGGAATTCGGGATCCTAAATGGATTAAAAACTATTTTTGGTCTCCGATCTGGAATCAGGTCACATTTTGAACTATTTTGTACGGTATAAAAGTAAGGTGTTACATTCTCCACTCTCCTGGAACGACGTCATTTTGATTCATTAGTGAAACACTGCGTTTCACTTATCATGAAAAATTGGGCCAACTTACCACATCCTAGGCTAATGCTTCTGTGTTTTTCTTTTGGGTTTATTGATCGTGTTGTGGGCCATAAAGAACTTAGGCCCACATAATTAATTTTCTTTTTGTTTTGGATTTATTTTTATCACATTTCTGGGTCAAGTTGTTTGGGTTTATTTTAATTATGTTCTAGACTGAGACTTTAAATTGTACTTGCGAGAAATTTAATTTTGTACACTTTAATTAATTGAACTTTGGGCCAACACCATTTAGCAAACTGGGCTTTTCAGGTTAATTTAATTTCGATAGTGTCGTTTTAATCAACCTTCTATACCCTGTTACATTTTTAATTACCTGAGACATGATGTTTTTAATCTGCAGTAAGAATTTTGGGTTAAATAAATGTTTTTCTTACTGTTTAATTAAATTAACTTCTGTTTTATGTATAATTTTGATTACATCATATTAAATTGTTTAAATTAATGAAAAAGGTTAGTTTTGGCAACTTTCATGTTTTGGAAAATTTTCAAAAATCATTTTGACATGTTATTTAATTTCCTAAATATTTGGATAATTCATTTTGGGAAATTATCCAACTATTCTAATTTTTGCAGGACTTAATTTAAATTAGAATATGCCAAAATTAATTTTTTAAATAATTTTTTTAGATACATAAAATAGTGGGAGGGTTTTCGAATTAACTATTTAGGGATTTTGTTGATCAAATTAATTAATTAATCCCTCCATCAAGATGTGCATATATTAGATTTAATTTGGATGTATAAAATAGTGGGAGAATTTATTTTTATTGATTATTTAGTCATATTTTGTTGATTAAATTAATCTAGGTGAGGAAAGGGCTCGCAATGGCTTGATTCTTTCTTCATTCTAGAACAGGAACTTTACTCATACTGAAAGACTTCAATTGATGAACTCCTTGCTGCATCAATGCTCGAGGAAGCAAGAGCGGGATGAGTGCCAACTACTAATGCTAATGGAAGCTTCTTTCTTGCTCCTGCAACTCTCGAACTAGAGGATGGTGCTAGAGTCATTCTCATTAAGAATTTGTGCATATTTGGAATTTAAATGCACAAGGTTGGTTTTTGTGATTAACATGCATCTTGGGGAATAGCCACAACATCTTCTATTGCATGTGTACATAATCACTTATGTGTTTTAACATTTTAACTTTATTAAATGGGTAACATTAATTTAATCAAAGTGGGAGGATTGTATTTAGTCACTTATATTGATTAAATTAATTGGTTAAGTCTTACATGAAGCTGTGCATATATATAATTTCAGTGTACATGATTGATATTTATGATTAACTTACATGCTAGAGTGGTAGCTACGACGCCCTCTTACAACGTGCATAAATAATGTCATATGGATTTTTTAATATCGATCTTCAGAAGTTGACTAAATTAATTAATTAAAATTCCCATTGACATTGTGTGTGTGTGTGTGTGGTATTTAAATTGTACATATTTAATATTAGTGATTATTATATATATATATATATATATATATATATATATATATATATATATATTGTTTAAGGAATAGGTACATCATCCTTATACATATGTTGTATGGATATTTAATCACATAAGGTTTTACCATATGAAATTATGACCATATGTACAATTAATATACACAATGGTGAGATGTCTTTGTGATAAGTATGTAAAATCAAGGAGTAGCCACAGCATCCTCACTAGGTACATACACTTTATTTTGCTTTAACGAACAAAATATATCACACAAAGATTCAAGACATCAATTGTAATTAAATATATGTTTATAATTAATCTTTACCCATATGTAGATAATTATAATCATAGTTTTAATTAGGGTGAAATGGAAGGGCATTATATTTTCTAAGTAGCCCATAGGCATTTGGGGATATAACTACATTCTAGTTTCATCAATTCGAAATAAATTCATACTATGCTAATGTCTTTGCCCACAGGTAGACATTAGTGATACAAATTTATAATTGTATGATTTATATTTGTAAACATACGCCTATATGCAATCGTTGCTTGCCTCTTATAGTAACTTTGTAAGCATGATTTAACTTTATTTTGACTTTGCAGCATGATTGTTATCTATTCATTTATTAAGTTTGATATAATTTAGGGAGAATTGCTAAAAACTACCTTGCAAGCAAATTAATTGCTAATTGCTACCATTGCACATTGTGGGTGATAAGTTGCACACGGGTGGATGATATTTTGCACACGAGGGATGGTGTTTGCACATTCGCAGGGATGAATTTTGCACATATGGATGATGTTTGCACATAAGGGGTGCTTGTTTGCACCCGTGGTACCAATCAGCAAATGATTTCTTTATAAGGTATTTTTGAGTCATTTTCCCTATAATTTATTAGAGACAATTAAGCCTATAAAGAGAACTGCTACCATTAGGATAAAATTGACATTAAGAAAAGTTCTAGTATTTATAATACTAGCATGAGAAATGAGATAACATTATTATCTCAATAAAGTAATCTTAATTAAAAGCTAATTCTTATAAGTACATAAAGAATGAAACAAAATCAATGGTTCTGTATAGACTCAAGGATGAATTTAGATATTTTCATAAACATTATTGCATTGTTTTGTTGACTATTAAGCAATTCTCCATAATAGAGTAAGTTGTCTCCATTAATCTTAGTAGAACATATCCTCAGTTTATCATCTCATGACTCATGACTCTTTTTCATGAATACATGTACAGACATCAGGTATTCATTGAAAATGTGTATATATAAATTTTGCTCAAATTTGGAAAAACATGAGATTTTAAGTGAGGGCTATCAAGCTATCAACCCTAAAGCCATAAAGTAATAGACATTTAAAGCTTATTGTGTCTATAATTAGAGGCTTGATTGGAGGTAGTAGTGGGTATACACTTACCACTAGTTGTGTTCTAATATATGAAATAGCTCATCTTGCTTTTAGTTTACTCTTCCAATACCTGAACACCTTTTGCTTTATAATTAAGTAGTGTCATTTGACACTTTTAGAGTATATAAAGCAGAAGTGAGTAACTTAATCTAGTAAATAGATTAATATAGTGAAGTCAATTAGAAGAGATGGATGACATGATAAGTACATTATTGAGGACAGTAACTTAGCCTATATGTTTTCCTTTTAAAGAATGTTTTCAAGACAACTATATATCTTAGATGAGTTTCCAACAAATTATGCTTAAACCCTTTTTTAAAATTTGAAAGTGGGAAGCTTAGTTTATATATAGAATTGTGTTATAGATGCAAGAGTATGGAAAGAAAACATCCCATAGATTAAGAATGCATATTTTGGTGAAGATGCAGAGAGATCTTGCTAATTTTATTGAGCTGTCCATTTCATTTTAGAAGTTATGTAGTAATTTTGAAATGCCAAATTATTAAGAATTGACATGATTAGTGGGAGTGATCAAACTTATTCAACATGATCACACATAACAGATTATAACCTCTAACCATGATGAAACATTGGTTTTACATAATGCTCTTCTAGTTGAGATAAATGTGAAACATAATGAAGTATTGAAATTCTCAATTGGTCACGCGTGAAATAAGAAGTATCAACATCAAAGACTCTATCAATTATTAGGAAAAGTATCCTGAAACAAACAAGGGATATTTCAAATTGATAGATGGTGCTCTTATTATACAACTTCAATATGTCAACAGATTGTATTAAGACCAAATGACAATTCACATTTGGCAATTACTACCAATTATATATCATGTATTTCAAGTAATCTGACTAGAGCATTAATAATGAGAGTGACCCTGAATTCCATTGGCATCTTTCCATTATAAGGAGATATGCATGTGAATTAAAAGAAAGGTCACAAACTATGAGGAGAATTCAGTTGGCAAAAATTAAGGAACCGTTCTTACAAGTATGTCTCACATTAGTGATAAATAAGGTGTTATGATACAACTACATACATGATAAGGTTGAAAGTGTCATAGTCCTACTTATATCACCATATCAGTGGGAGTTAAATCATCTATATTGAACAAAATGATGATTCACTTATTGCTTGTGGATTTTGACATAAGATGTTGCTTATAACTAAATCACTATTGTTCAAGTTTGTGATATGACTAGGGTAAATGTAGTATTCTTCTAGAATACATAAGAGGATTGTTATCAAAACACTTGAGAATCTACGATCACAAATATTTAAACATTTATGGATAGATGGTAGTTGCTATAAAAATACAATTAGATTGTCCATATGTCTCTAATATATATCATTGCATTCCTTCTAATTTAATTTCCTAGGTGTAGGCTTGCTTGAATGTGCATACAAACAACCAATGCCTTTGAAAGGGAATTTTAGGAGGATTATCAAATATAATCTTGCTTGAATAATAATTGAAAAGTTATAAGTCATGAAGTACATTACAAAATGTACATTAAGCCTCATGCTCTACATATAAGAGAATTATTAGTTTTGTTTAGTTTCATATGATGTGCTATATATAAAATAGTTAATATTATGATGCATCTTTATGTTGAAAAAAATGCAACATAAGGGAATACAAGATTGCTAAGTAGTCACTGATTGCTTATTTCGACTATGAATTGCTTAATCTAGTCATTCTTGGAGGCAAGTTATAAGATTTCCAGTTAAAGAATTTCATCCTGTGGTTTTAAATTAATTTAAACCCATTAGGGGTGTTGTGTGACCATAAGTTCAATGGGTCATAAACACATAAAGTATAGATCCTTAAATGAATTGCATGTATTTAGAGACATTAAAGGATTAAATACCTTATTTGTGAGTTGGATCACATTGAGTGATCTAAATAAGGTATTGTTAAATGATAAAATTCAAGTTGGAGTTTGTTGTCTTATATTGATACCTAGTTATTGAGATTAATGAACATTTAAGTAGGAACCGAAGAAACATTTAAGGTTTATTCATTAAGTTTTAACCCATTAAGTAAGGATATTGTTACGTAATACATGGAAGATAATACTCGACTAAGAGGACTTATCGACATGATTCTTGTAGCATAGCCTTAATTAATCTGGACAGATCAACTAATATATAGTCACAGGGCTAAGTGATAGAATGTAATATATTATAATTATTATTAGTTATTATTAATTAGGTAATTAATTAAAATATCATGAGTGTAACCCGTAAGTCAGATTTAGACCCAATTCAAGATTATGGTTATTAGCTATTAATGTGATTTTTCTGATGGTGGAAAACACACGATTGAGTTTACGGCTAAATGAGATGAGAGTAAGAAAAACCTAGTCTATTCATCTTAGGTTCCCTGATTGGCGATGACTTGTAACCCAATTATCATCGATGTGCCTCACAACCATTCAGAAAAAGACCTGACAATTATATTCTGTCTTCATATCCTTTTGCAGCTTTCTTTCATTAGGATTCATGGGTTTTTTTTCTAATCAAAGCTTAGTAATGGCGAGAGGTAATTTTTACAAGTCTTTCACTATTGATGTAGGAAAATTCATATACTTTAATTTGTGATCTATTTGTGTATTCATGAGTTTTATCCTATAATAAGTAAATTAGGGAATTTGAAAATTATTAAATCATTTCCAAATATGATTGATTGACCAATCAAATATGAACAAACATAAATAAAAGGAATCAAGAAATATTATGAAATAATGATTATCAAGTGATTGATGGATTCAAACCAAACCATTTATCAGGAAACTGAGTATTACAAGTTAAGTGTAAAGTTGATTTAATAACTACATTGGTGACTCCTATTTTAAATGAAATCTGACCTAAACTACACTTTTTATAGTTTGACCATATATGATATAACCCAATTTGACGAAGTGGTTCTCCTTGAGTTTTGTTAATAGTCATTATAAATTAGTGTAATAAGGAATTGTCTTTGTTGCATATGGATTGACCATCTAGTTTCAGAATGGTTCATTTCTATCTGTGTGACATGCAGACAACCATGTTTGAATAAGCACGTTTTGATTTGGTTTAGAACCATTAGTGTTGTGTCCTCAATAGAAGTTCTACATATCTGTGTGACATGCAAACATGTTCCATTACATAATCCAACAACTTAATCTATATTCCGTAACAACGTAATTGGGGCTCCCCTAACTTTAAAAATTAGCTTATGTGGTGGTAACTCAAAACTTTTTTTTTTTGGCCAGAAGGTAACTCAGAACTATTGATGGTGTTAAGAAACTCAGTTGTATACAAGTTGTCAAAGCTGTTAATGTCTTCTGTTGACTTACAAATGGAGTTACAACTTAAGAATTCGCATGTTTCCCCAAGCAACAAAGATAAGACATAATTATTAAGCTGGTTAACCATATCTATTGTTAGTGCCAAAATTGCTCTATCATTAAAATACTCATTGAATGATAAAATTTTGCATTAGATGAGTGAACTTGAAGCAACCATTGCTTCCATTGAGTTTTGAGCATTATGTACTAAAAATTGTTCTAGGACCTTAATCTCCGTAGTACCATCATGTAGTTTCCTAATTTTCTATCACCAGCATCTAACAACCACTTTGAAAACCATTCTATCTTTTCCTTAATCTACACAAGATGAACTCAATCTCATATTTTTGGTAAAATGGAATACAGTGAAATGATTCCATTAATATGAAGAACTTATACAAGTCCTGACAATACTGGTCCTCGTTCCTTTCACTAACCATTAACTTATTATTATGAAAGTAAAATTAATATGATTTGAATTGCCTAAATGTGTGTTTGAGATTAGCTTTTGAGAACAGCTTATGAAGAAAAAGTGAAAAAAGTAATTTTAGATAATAGATTCTGACAGAATAGATTGTGGGAAAAAAGTGATTTTGATAAAATGAGAGTGTTTGGATATTATGATCAGAATAACTTTTTTTCATAGTCAAATTACTTAAAAGGACATTAGTTTTTGTGATAATTATATATAATTGCTAAGATTATATTTTATGTATTATTTAATAGTAAATTTCATAATAAATACAAAAAAATGACATAAAATTATCTGAAAAATTAAAAATTATAACATTAATAAATTATCTAATATAAAAAATATAAAATATATATATTGTATAATCAAAATAATACTATATTTTAGATTTAAATAAGTACTCCCTCCGATCTTAAATATAAGAAAAATTTGATTTTTTTGAAAAGATTAAAGAAACTAAATAAATTATTTAATCATATTATATATTGTGTATCCTTAAATTACATATCAGTTTATGCGTCAAATTTTTTTATTAGTTTGGGGTAAAAATTAAAATATAAATACTCTAAAATAATTTAATTAATTTTTTTTAATCTCTTGAAAAAAATTATATTTATCTTATATTTAATATCAGAGGGAATAATAAAATTTGATATAATTATTTGTCTAATAGGAAGAGTAATTCTATAAAAAAAACCCCTCAGAAAATAACAACAAAGATTTAGAAAAAAAAAAGAAAAAGGATGATAGAAGGATGAAGAAGGAGAAGGAAGTTAGAATGTGGGTCCCACACATAAAAAGACGGATGTGGGTCCCACAAGCATGAAAAAAAGAAAAAAATGTCACCTAATCACACATGGGACCCACAAGCATGAGAGAATAGAGAGAGAGAGAGGCGTGGGGTACCAATAGAAAAAAACTAAAAAATGGTTGATTGTTGCAAACCATGGTTTTATAATGAAACATGATTATCTTAAAAATTTGGGTGTTTAGCAAATTTTAGGTCAAATCATGATTTGGCCAAAAAAGTGAATTTTTTTTTCCAAAGCGAAATATGTTGGTTTTGCTAAAATATTTTATTTATATATTTACATTAGAAATTACCCTCTTAATGAAAAATCCCCTTATTAGTGCAGTTCTTAGATTTAAAATGAAAGCAAATCATTCATGTAATTGGTAACCTATCCCACCAACACATGTCCCGTCCATAATGATTTAAAGCACAGGAAAGAGCAGAGTATTGCAAAAATTTGCTCTTTGAAAATTGAATCTTAATAAAGCCTATGATAGGGCTTAAGTGGGATTTTCCGGTGGCTGTTTTGTGTAAGCCGGTTTTACTTGAGAAGGGGATTGGTTGGTGTGAGAATAGTATATTATGTTTTGTGAAATTTAATTTGTGGTCATTTGGCAGAAAATGGGCTGAGATTGATTATATTAAATCTGGTTAGGAGATTAAGACAAATGCTTCATTACATTGCCACTTTATCCTGATACCTTACCTCAATATCAAACGCATTTTTTGTGTGTTATGCCTCTAAAGCAACTCATTCATTTTAGGCAATCCAATTTTGATCAATCATACATTTTCCTCTCTACAATTCTATTCCAACATTTTCTTGTAAGTATTTGAGGTTACCTACTTATGGGGAACGTCATAGTCAGTGGCTTTAATGAGCTTTTGTATAAGATTTGTAAGAAAATTCAAGGTTCAAAACTGAGTTTTTACTTCCTGAAGTGGGAAGAGAAGTGTTTATAAAAGCTTTGAATTCCCGAAGAAGACTTGTGAAGAATTACCATTACCAATTAGCTAGTACAGTGGCCAAATATAATTAAAGTGGGGTCAAAAGAGAGAAAAAAAGGAGGGATACATTACAATCCAAAATAAACTTGCTGATTATGAAAATTCCTAATCCAGTACATGTGAATAGAGATGATACATTGATATTCTATGAAACAAGGTGCTATCAAGTTGTAATCTGAGGCCTGTCTATTATGCAAATCCCAAACAAAGTATGAAAGGCACAATGTAGCTTCACATTTTGGAGTCAAAATTAAAGACACAGCAACAACTACTTCAGAAGTATATATATCAAGATCCACTTTGTCCAAATTGTGAGATTGAGACAATTGAGCAACATTATAAGTGATTTTGCATTGTAGGAGGTAAACATTTTAGAGAAGTTTTATTTTCCAAACATCGTAGTAGGGCTAATCGGTGTGGTTTGGTCTAAATATGCAAGACTATGACCCAAATTGCCTCTTCCAAGTATATATTTGTGTTTTGGGCATTCAACATGTTGGAATAGACTCAAAAACATATCGTAGCCTCTTGAATCTAAAAAGATAACAGAGAAATATGAGAAAGGCTGAATGAATTATGCTCTAGCCTTCTATGCGTTATATAGAGAAGAATACAAAAGAATCGTACATTATTTTGTGATCCTATAGCATAACAGAATTGATGAGGACCTTACACCTATGTATTATTTACAGTTGTAAGATTATCTACTGATATTATCTACAATATAGAAATATATAATTCCTATTTTATTCTAACAAATCTGAATCTTTCCTCTTGGATATTCTTTCATTTGATTGGTCTCATGCCAAGTAACATATTTGCCCTCCAGGTTCACATTAAACGTAACAGGTTTAGTTCCAAAAAAAAAAAAAAAAAAACTAGTAGTTATGCAGAATCCACTTTAACATAGTAGCATATGCAAGTATTTGAGGTTACGTACGTTATGGGAACGCCAAACTAAGTCCGCTTCTGGAAGAGATAAGGCTATTAAGAAAATTCAGGGTTCAAAACAGTTTTTCCACTTTCAGAAGTGGGAAAAGAAGTGCTTATTAAAGCTATTGCTAATTATTAATGACATACATCTACTATCTGTGACTAGCTTTTTCTGTTTTTTTAGTTATAAGGGTGGGTACTAATGGCCTGATTTATAAGCGGATCGAACCTGCAACCTCCCACTTATATGCTACAAGGCCTTTAATATCTATACCACTGGTGACTACAAGACCTTTGACATTTGTGACTAGTTTTGAATTCCCTAAAAAAACTTGTGAAGAATTACCAATTACCTAGCATTGTGGAGTCAAAAGGGAGAGAAAAAAAGTAGGATATATTACAAAGCTTGGACTATATGATAGCACCATCAGATGTTGATGGAAGATAGATTCTGAATTGAATCCGAAATAAACTTGCTGATTTTGAAAATTCCTCTTCTAGTACTTGTGAATAGAGAAGATACATTGATATATATATATATATATATATATTCTAGGAAACAATGCTATCAAGTTATTCTATGCAGATCCCAAACAAAGTATGGAAGGCAGTATGTAGTTTGGCATTAAATTAGAGCAAAAATTAAGTGACTTCAGAAGCATTAAATTTCAAGATCTATCCTCTGTCTAATTTGTAAAAGTGCGATTGAGATTGAGACAATTGAACAGCATTTGGTAGTTCTATATAATAGCATTAATTAGTGTGGTTTGGTTTCCCTTCTCCAATCCTGATAGATAGGTTTGATCACTGGTTTGAGCAGCTGGCACATGAAGAATTTGTTGTCCAAGTATTGTAATTGATTCATTCAGATGGCACAATGAGATGCCAAAATAACATTGTAATTTAGTGGGCATGAAAACTATCATATACGTGGTAAGTTGTAAGTTCGATTCTGCTCATAACCTTAACTCATTAGTACCTACCCCTGTAAATTCTTAAGAAACAAATAGGACAGAATGAGATGTTGGAGATTTTTGGAATGGTATGCAAATGACAAAAGCAGAAGTCTGTTGAGGAAGGGTGTGGTTGAAGAAGTTGGTGGTGGTAGCCACCATTTACAAAAGCATTTGAAGATTAATGTTAGATTTTTCATTTGAGGGAAGTACAAGAGATGCTAGTGTTAATTTCCTCCATAGATGTAGAGTTGTATTTAAAACTTGTTGAGAGAGTTTTGTCATTATTTGGGTCATACCTGACTTGACTTAAATTAGTCGAAGTCCAATGCAACTTAAACTTTTGAATGTTGAGTGATTTGATAATAATATATTCAAAGTTTGAAACTTGACGCCAAGGAATTGAGGTTTTTCTTTGATTTCACGGCAGGCTAATAGTGATGCTCATTTTTTTGCAGTCATGGCATTGAAGAAGATTGGAGCATGTAGCACGTTGAAAGGGCAAAAATATTAGAATCAAAACTTTGTAGGGTCAATATACCAAAACTAGTCAATTCAAAGATGTAAAATTTACCTGACTTCTACGCAACTTTAGCCACCCACTAGAATGCATGCAAGTCTGCGACAAAACTATTTCCACATAGAGCATTTCATCAAAATCAATAATACAACTATAATCCTATTTATAAGTTACTTCAAGTATGTTTGATACTAATTAAAAAAAACTTAAAATTCATTAAATTTGTTTTAAAATTTGACAACTTTGCACATTTATCCCTATTTACTATACATTATATTTCTTAATAACAAAACCAACACAATAATAAATAAAAAATATGTATTCATTCAAAAAATTTAGTGATATGATTTATAAATAGAATAAAAAAATTCATTTTCTCTCTACCATATAAATAAGAATTGGGAAGTATTAAAGAATTAAATTGCTTAAAAAGTTATTTGATGAATTTGTCATATTATTGTTATAAATTAATATAATATTTGGTTCTTTAATTTTACTTTCATTTTGATTTTTTGACCCTTTAAATTTTAAACCATAGTTTTTAGTCTATTAAAACCAGAGGGTAAAACGGTCACTCAAATTTTATTTTGGTTTCGATTCCAAAATTGACGGTTCGAGAAAAGAAATAAATCAATCCCAGTTGGAGAGTTCCAAAAGATGAAAGTTAAAAGCACCATGAAGTTATTACGTCCATCGCAGGGCTGCAAAAAACAAGTTTGATAGAGTCAAAACTCGAAAGCGTGGAGGACCAAAAGCGAACAGTCGTATTCAGAAGCAAAACCAATATTATATTGAAGATTCAAATTCAATGTTATAGAAACACTCGAAACTAAAAACAAATTATAAATTATAAATTCATAAACCACTGAACCAATCACTGCGTTTGAAGTCAAAGTCTTCTCCCACTACCCACCTTTAAATTTTCGGGGCCGAACAATGTCAGATTCAATGTATGAACAATCGGATTGGGTCCATTTCAAAATGGGTCTCGGATTCATCCGAATTTTAACACTCTCCGCCATCTTCTTCACCGCCATCGCCTCCTCCGCCGCCGCCATCTCTCCTGGCTCGACTCTCTTAGCTTCCAACACAAATCAAAGATGGTCTTCTCCGAACGACACATTCTCTCTCCATTTCGTTCCTTCCAACCCCCAAACTGAACCTCCTACCTTCATAGCCGCCATCGTCTACTCCGGCGACGTCCCGGTCATCTGGTCCGCCGGTAATGGCTCGGCCGTGGACTCCGGCGGCTCCTTCCAGTTCCTTTCCAGCGGAACCCTTCGCCTCCTAAACGGGTCCGGGTCAATCGTTTGGGACTCCAGAACTTCAAATCTGGGTGTCTCCTCCGCCACCCTACAAGGCGACGGCAACCTCGTGCTCTCAAACGGAACAGCCACCGTCTGGTCAACCTTCGACAATCCAACTGATACAATTGTTCCGTCTCAGAACTTCACTACCGGTATGGTTTTGCGATCTGGATTGTACTCGTTTAGTCTTATTTCAAGTGGAAATTTGACTCTTAAATGGAATGATAGTGTAGAATACTGGAATCAGGGTTTGAATGCGTCTGTGAATGCAAAGTTAAATTCACCGGTTTTGATGTTGCAATCAATAGGGCTTCTGCAACTCTATGATTCTAATCTGTCAGCTCCAGCTGTTATTGCTTACAGTAGTGATTACGCTGAAGGTAGTGATGTACTGAGAATTTTGAAGATAGATAGTGATGGGAACCTGAGGATTTACAGTTCTTTAAGAAATAGTGGAACTGTAACTGCAAGATGGGCTGCTGTAGATCAATGTGAGGTTTTTGGTTACTGTGGGAACTATGGCATTTGCAGTTATAATGATACAGACCCAATCTGTGGGTGCCCGTCTCAGAATTTTGAGATGATTGATCCGAGTAATAGCCGAAAAGGATGTAGAAGGAATTTGAACCTTGATGATTGTCCTGGAAGTGCAACTATGTTGCAATTGGAGCATACTCAGTTCTTGACTTATCCACCTGAGCTGAGTGCAGAAATATTTTTCATTGGTATATCAGCTTGTAGAGGTAATTGTCTTGCAGGTAACTGCTTTGCTTCTACTTCGTTATCAGATGGCACAGGACAGTGTTACATAAAAACGTCAAATTTTATCAGCGGCTATCAAAATCCTGCGCTTCCTAGCACTTCATATGTCAAGGTTTGTGGACCAGTGGCTCCAAATCCTCCATCTTCCTTGGCTGGAGCTGAGAAGAAGCATCGTGGGAGGGTACCGGCTTGGATTGTGGTGTTAGTGGTTTTGGGTACCCTTTTAGCTTTGATTGCCTTTGAAGGTGGTTTATGGTTCTGGTGTTGTAGGAACAGAACAATACTAGGAGGATTATCTGCACAATATGCTCTTCTTGAGTATGCTTCTGGTGCACCGGTCCAGTTCTCGTACAAGGATCTCCAGCGGGCAACAAAAGGGTTTAAAGAGAAGCTCGGGGCTGGGGGATTTGGTGCCGTGTATAGAGGAGTCCTTGCTAATAAAACTGTTGTTGCAGTGAAGCAACTTGAGGGCATTGAGCAAGGTGAGAAACAGTTTAGGATGGAAGTAGCTACTATAAGCAGCACCCATCATCTCAATCTGGTGAGGCTCATCGGTTTCTGCTCAGAAGGGCGCCACAGGCTTTTAGTGTACGAGTTCATGAAAAACAGTTCGCTTGATAATCTTCTGTTTGTGACTGAAGAACAGTCAGGAAAATTGTTGAATTGGGAGTACCGGTTCAACATTGCCCTCGGCACTGCAAGGGGAATCACGTATCTTCATGAGGAGTGTCGAGACTGCATTGTCCATTGTGATATAAAACCTGAAAACATTCTCTTGAACGAGAATTACATTGCTAAGGTATCAGATTTCGGCCTTGCGAAGCTTATAAATCCAAAAGACCACAGGCACCGAACTCTGACGAGCGTGAGAGGGACACGAGGATATCTAGCTCCCGAATGGCTTGCCAATCTTCCCATAACTTCCAAATCTGACATATACAGCTATGGTATGGTTTTGCTGGAAATTGTGAGTGGAAGGAGAAACTTTGAACTGTTAGATGACAGAAACAGGAAAAAGTTCTCTGACTGGGCTTATCAAGAGTTTGAGAAAGGCAATATCATGGGAATACTTGACAAAAGACTGAATGACCAAGAAGTTGATATGGAGCAAGTACAAAGGGCAATTCAAGTAAGCTTCTGGTGCATACAGGAGCATCCATCTCACAGGCCAATAATGAGTCGGGTCGTGCAAATGCTTGAAGGGATAACCGAGATCGAGAAGCCGCCAGCACCTAAATCCTCCATCGAAGGACCCGTCAGTGGTACGAGCACTTACTTGAGCAGCAATGCTAGTGCCTTATCCACTGTTGCCGCTTCAGCCCCAGGTACTGCTTCGTCTTCCTCATTCCAGAACAGTGGTATTTCAAGTTTGACTTCAGGGAAAAACACTGAGAAGGCAACTTCCTCTCTTCTACAAGAAGACCAATTGTAAATAAAAAATCTTTCCACTTGATTATTTGATGCTGGAACAGCAAAAATAAGCCTCTTCAACTGGTATATTGTCATCAAGTTATAGATAATAGATACTGTACTTAGTTATATTACCTTTCTGATCATGGTGTATGAATATGAGATAGGAAATGTGCAAATTACACTGTAAAGTAAATATCTTTATTGAGTTTCAGAAGTTTTGCTTAATGTGATCAAAGAGAAATTTTATTGTTGGAGTACTGGAAATGGTTGCAGTTTTCTTCAACAATTTATGTAAACCAGATTTTACTGCTGAATCTGAGAGATGCTTCTCTGCTAATTGTGATCTTCTGTGATTAGTTTGTGAAGAACATATATTTCTACAGTTCATCTTGGAAGACCATCGATGAAACCAGCTTTTCATCTTGCTATATAACTTAGGAATTTTGACCCTATCAATCTGTAAAAAATTCTAAAACATGTTAGTCCCTCTTATCCTTTTTATAAGGAATAGCTACTTAAATCACGCTATTCAAAATGTTAATTAAAAGCAATAAATATGTAATATATGTATTTTTCATTCCAATTATACCCTTATTTATAAAAAGATCATACGAGAGATAATGACTGAAAATTTATTATAGATAGATGATGAGTAGACAAGTAGCATATATTTAATGAGAGTAAAAATAGAAAGTTAGTTTAAAATTTTAGATAAAAGTAATTTGTTCTTTATATTAAAGACTACCTCTATAAAAGATTGTTTTTCATCTATGAGAGATTGTTTTTCAACAAGAGGGAGGGAGGAGTATATAAGCAACTGCCATCAATCCTTTAAAATCTACTTGGGAGAGATTTAGCATTTACTTTCTTTGCTGAGAGAAATTCTGTGTTTGGATTGCCTTTCTGTAACCCAAAAGCCCTTCAAAAGTAAGTTTAAAAGCCCCAAAGCCAATTTATGCCTAAAAATTATGTTTTGATTGGCATTGCCAAATGAATTTTTTCCCAAAAACAGAGACCTAAAGCTACACTTTGGAGCTTTTGGGATTACAACAGTCAAACGGGTATTCAAGTTCATTTTTTTTATAAAGGGTATCTAAACATAAATTATATTATACTAATTAAATTTTTTATAATTTATACTAATTATATTTTATCTTTAAGTTTAATTTGCGAAAAACAGTTGTGATAAAAGTCATATTCGCGGTAGTAAATCTTGAATGCGAGCAAAGGATATTCATGAACTCCATTAAAAAATAAAAACTACTCTCTACGATTGTTTTCTCATTATTATATACTCATGAGCAGGAGATTGCAATTAATGAAAATTAATATGAAATTTAGTGACATCAAAATCAAAGGACGCATTTACGTTTACTTCATATTAATATAATTGAATTAACTTGAGAAAATTCATCAGTCTTCATCTCACGTTTTGAAGTGTTGAAAACCTGAAATGCATCATTGACAGTCATTGTGTTTGACGTTTGTATGTGGTTTTTTGGTTGGAGGGGAGAAGGAGTAAGAAATGGTCTAAAATCTGATTGCTTCTAAATTTCTGGAAATATGGGTAACTAAACAAGACGCCATTGATGCAGAGCACTAGTCAAATAAGTCGCCTAAACAATAACATAAAAAAAAAATGAGGAATGACCATTTCAGAGTCTTCAAAAGTCAAACAACAAAAGATGTATTCAAAACGAGTGACCTCCAGCTGTGGCGAAAACGACAAGTTGTTCTGCATGTTTATATTACAGGTAAATAAGTTGTCTTTGTTTTTTTTGTTTTTTTAAAAAAACTTGTTTAATTGTCTTTTAAAAGAAGCTAGATAAACAAAAAAAATTATCTCAATTTTCCCGTACTTCCAGTAATTTTTTATATAAAATAAATATAGATTGACATCTCTATTTCTCATTTTTTAACCTCTAACAAATTATTTAAATCAAATTTTAATAGTCAAAACATTACTTTTCTTGAAAAAAAAAATTAATGGTTCAGTCCCTATAATTTACCCAAATTTTCATATCCGTCCCTATACTTCTTATATTTTGTAATCAACTCCTTATAAAATACTATTTCAGTTAGAGAATTAGTCCCTAATTTCTAAATCTTCTTTCCACAATAAGCTAACAGGGTAAAAAGAAACATGATGAGACAAAAAGTTGAAAAAGAAAAGAATCCGAGAAAGATGAAAGAAACAAAGTTCAAATAGGAAGATAGAGAAATAGATTTCCAATCTCATCTTCTGTTAGTGAGGAGTGGCTGCAATTTGAGATCCTATTTCAGTTTGCTTTAGCGCAGGCCATTATCATTTATTGTTCAGCCTTAAGCCACTCATTTAGAAGTAATAGATAAATAGATAGGGTCACAATAAATAAAAAATGATAGTTAAATCATTTCATATGTTCTAAAATTAAAATTTTTCTATTTTTATCCTTCTTGAGAAATATGTTTAATTGCATTAAGAATACTATTTTAGAAAGAGGGGGATATAATGAGTTGACAAAGTTGGACAATGAGTATTAATCACAGAGGAAAAAATAAAAAAAAGAACGTTAATTAAACTAGAGGTGACTTATATTTTAGATCATGTCTTTTTTCTAAAAATGCTCTATACCATAAATAGAAGAGAAAGGGGGCACTTCAAATGACATTCCCACACTTCCTCACAAAAAGAGAGGTTGTGAGTTCTATATTCTAAAGTGCCGGATGTTGTCGGTTATGTGATCCAAAGTGGCAAAATAAGGATGAGCGTGTGTGTGATGGGTATATGTATGGGCATAACTAGCAGAAGAATTAAGAAAAAATTACAGTTAGATCCCAAACAATAGAAAAAATAAAAAAATAGTCTTTTGAAATCTCAAAATAAAAAATTATCCTATTGACAAGTTCAGAAGCTCTTGACAAGTTCTTAAGGCCATTTTTTTTATTTTGAGATTTTAAGGGACTATTTTTTTTATTTTATCTCTTATTTAAAATCCAACTATAATTTTCTCAAGAATTAATGCAGCATAAGGTGTTCTTCTCATGTATCAAAAAAGAAAAAAAAAATGCAGCACAAAGTGTTTGGTTAGGGCCTTACTTGTGGCCACAACATGTATATTAAGTTACTAATATTTTGGGCCTTTAATGTAGCATACTGAAACTCAAATATTTTCTCTAACCTCTTCAATCTTTCACTCTTTGTTGAGATTCTAGTTGTTGGGCCTTCAATGCCACATAGGAGATCTTGGAATTGATTAGATCCTTCTTGAATAACATGGACACGTTCTTGATGACTGTATATATGACGTGGTTGTCATGTGTGATGCCACCTTGATTGTCAATTAAGACTTGGATGCTTTATTGAATATCATATGGGACGCCAACGATACTCATACGAGTAACTTCCATTCTATCAAGCAAGGCCCTAGCTTCATCAAGCAAACCTAGCTTGTAAAGACCATATATCAAGGCACTATAGCTTGTAAAAATATTGTGTTTGATCTAAAATGTAGGAGCTAGTTACGAGAATATGATCATAATTTACTTTATCTCACAAATATATAATTCATTTTACAAATTGTCTCTATTGACTACACATAATCAATGGTTTTTATTAAAAGGGGTGGTTTCTAATGCAAATGACTAAAATGAGTATAATAGGAAAACTAATACATATATTTTATAAATGATTAGCTTAACCAATGGCCAAAAAAAAAACTAGTTTAATTAATTTTTTTAATATTTATAAATTAACTATTTAACTCTTATATTTAAAACGACTATTGAAAAATCTCCCATGCATCATTTAATCTGCTGCCTTTGCATAAACCATCAACATGCGCAGTATAGATCTTGACGTTAACCTCGAGACCTTGGTTGACAATTTGCTTAAATAATGCAATTGTCTTGTCAAGATGTTTCATTTTACCTTTGTCTTTAAGCATATCAGAGATAAAGTCAAATTTAAATTATCATTTTGAAAAATCTATTATTATACTAACTTGAGAAATAAGAGTGCAATCCATACTAAGAATTTTTATTGTATCTTATAAAAAATTCGTCAATTAACTAAATTTTTAAATAATTGGGGGATGAATTAAGCCTAAAGAAAAGTGTTGCACTGCTGTAAATATTGTATGCAAGTGTGCCAAAGGAAGAAATCTCCTAAAACTCAAGACTGAGAACATCCTAGTATACAATTAAATATGAGTTTGAGTAATTAAAAAAATTGATAAGGGGAGTTTTCAAACTAACCGTTGGAGTTTTAATTAATCGGTTTTAATGATATTTAAAATATTTTATTACATTAAAATCGTCATTAACACTTGTTTTGTAACTGTTATAATAACTTTCATTAAACCGTCTTGTTACGAGTGTAGGATGTTGTATTTAGAAGTGTAAGTGTACACTGACGTAAACAAGTAATAGAGGTGAATAGAGTATCATTCCCACGAAGATTGATCACTAAGCACCAAAATTGATAATTTTAATACTATTTAGCCAATTGATTAGTTGGTGGTTGAGATTGTAAGATAAAAATGATTAAATGAAAATGTAATTATTGTAAAGACAAATATAATAAAAAGGCCTTAGGGATTAGATTTTACTTAGTAAACTCCGGATTGAATCACTTATCTATTCTAGTCTAATTTATTACACATGATTGATAGTCGAGTTTCCCTATTTTAATTACTAGCCTCTTCCAAGGTCAAGTAATTCTATAATTAATTGCTAACCCAATATATTCCTATATGAATTTAAGCAATCAATCATGCATTAAGATTTATGGAACTCAATTAAGATTATACAACCTATATGAATATATTCCTATTTCATATGAAAATTATGGTTTTAATTATAGGATCCACACACATGTATCTCCATCTGGTCTCAACATGCATATTGAGATCATCCAAAAGGTAGCCAATCAATTAAAAGCATTAAGAACAATAACTAAAACTCAATCATGAAGGAAAAAAATTAAAACTAGATTTAATAAGTTAAGATTCAATCCGTCATTAGTAAGCTACGTCATCACCCTAGGAAAATGAAAATTTAGCTCATGAGGAAATTAAAAACAAAATCAAAATAAATTAAAAACTTCATAAATGTTACAGAAAATATGATTATTAAATTCTAAAACATAAAGATACAACTACAGGATGCATGAAAATAGAAAAATCTAGCCTTCCATATTGGAGGTAGAACTTTCCATGTAGGAGGCAACATATACCATCCATAAAGGAGGACCACCTAAACCTTCCATGTATGAGGTATGGAAGAACAACAAAAATGCATGAAATTAAACTCTAAGATGGTCTCTCCCTTGAGCCTTCCACTCTTCTATTTATAGATGAATTTGGTGTAAGAATTTACACATGTTAGGTAAGAATCTTGACTTTAAGCTACCAATATTGACTTTATGACCACCTTACTCCTTGATTGCAGCTAACGTTTGGTAATTAAAACGTTAGAATCTCACTTTGTTGTCCTCATGAAAGTTGTAGATATGGATCTTAGCTTGAAAACTCATGGGAGAGCTCCTCATTTCAATATTTGTAGCTCCAGTTATGGTCAAATTAGTGGATAAAAGTCAGACCTGGACAAAATCATGTGCTCAACTTCTAAGCAAAATTCATAGCTCTTAAGGATAGAACTGAGTTTTCGCCTCAACATAAAAGTTGTAGGAATTTTTCTCAAATTTCTATCCATATAAAGAACGTCCCAATTTGACATCTAAAGCTCCAGATATTGCCTAAAAATTGAAACAAGGTCAAAATTTAGTATTTTCCAATGAATTCTATTTTATGTCAAATCATTATTTATTTATCAATTACACTCAAATTCATTACATTAAGCTCAAATGTCATCCAAAAACGCTTCATATAAGGGAAAATAAATGTACAGATATTTTACTTATCAAATTCTCCCACACTTAGTTCTTGGACGTCCTCAGATAAGAATGATTGACTAATAAGTGCTTCCAACAAAATCAGAAGTGTTAAGTGTAATATCCCAAAATGTACTCAAGGGCTATATGTATAAATGGATAGTGAAATTAATGAAAGAATTATCCCAAGAAATTGTATGAAGATTTTAGTCTCGATTAGCTATCAGTGAATTACCTAATTTTCGCCTAAAATCGAATATGACCAAATTTAATGGTTTAGAATATGCAATTCTAGGATAATTCAAGAGGAAAATTAATATTCCCTATTCCTCCATAATCTTATTCAAGACAAGGGTGAGGGGAAAGATATATATATACTTGTTGGTCAAAATGGATTCAACAAGAAAATTCATTGGCCAACCACAAGAAGTCAAAAGGTCAACAAGCTTAAGGCTTTGAACAATGAATTCAAGAAGCAACATTTTGAATATTTCAAGGTGATATTATCCATTCCTTTGGCTTGTCATTTTGGTAGAAAGGGTGAGAGGAAAAGGAAAAGAGAATTATATTTTATGATATTCTATAAAGCACAATTTTAGACCAATAGGAATTAAGCACTTAGAAAGCAAACTCTAATATCTTATTAAATCATTAGCACTTCTCATTCAATTCTCATTTTCGGTCAAAAATAATGGAAGAGGAGGAAATGAAAAATCTTAACTCCACCAAACCACTTTGGGTTAATTAACCATATAACTTTATTAAGACTCCCCATGAAGTTGACACATGGCATATTTCTTTTCTCCTCTTGGTGATTTACGGCCAAGTGATTTGGGAGCTGAGGATAAGCTAATTAAACACTTCAAACACTCTCTCTCCAAGCTCTCATGGTCGGTCAAGAAGCTTAAGGAAAGAGAAAGAGGAAGAAAACTTCAAGGTAAGAGTTTCTAGCTCCATTTTCACCTTTCATACCACCTCCATGGCTCTTGAGGCCTTCATAAAAGTTGTTATCCTCTTTAAGAGCTTCATTTCTCTGGTTTTAGTTTCTTGAGAAAAGGTGTTTTATGCTATCTACAAAATACCAAAATTGGAGAACTCAAGAACAAGCCCTAGAAAGTGAAAGAGGTGAGTATAAGCTTCATTTTGAACTATGGATTGTGTTGGTTGGTTGAGGATTTTTCCCATGTGAAATCTTCCCTGTTTTTGGTCAAGTTATGATTATGAAGATTCATGGTATTTTGGTTGTGTTCATGGTGTTTTATGATGTTTAGAAGGCTTATAAAACTAGTATGAGACTTAAATTGCAAGTTGGGTAATTGTTGGCTTATTTGTCAAATTTCTGCCCTGTGCATGACGTGGTGAAAGAGTTGGAATTTGATAATTTTGATGTTTCCATTGGCTTTAAAAGGAAAAATTGTGTAGGTATACAAGTGTTCATAAATTTTGGATGTTCCTATATCAATTTGGAAATTTTGGAAGTGTGCATGAACATGTTGTGTAATCTGCCCTGTGTAACAGTAGATGTTGTGCGTGATAATTCAAGGGGTAAATCTTGTCCAAAAATTCTAAAACTTTCCATTCTGAAATTATAGATATAGACCTTTAATTTTATAGGTCATAAGGATTAATTGGATGTATATGATTGGAGTTACACATTTTTGAAGTTTGGTCATGTAAAACTGAAAAATTCTGAAACAATGTCCAATTACTGGAAATTATGGATTTCTGTGCGTCCAATTGGCTAAGTAAAATATTTTTTCATAAAACTAGACTTAATAAGAGTCACATAGGCTTTGAAACCACCCTAATTGGACATTTGTGCAAAAAGATATGAATTTTTAAAGTTAGTGGACCAAATCTGCCAGTATTTGTGCCTATGCAAAAATTGCAAAATGTAATGGCATATTGTAATTTCTTTGTACACCAAGGGTGGAAATTAGCCCCTTGTGATAATTTGACCATTTTAACTCATTGGTTGACTTGGTAAAGTTACCATTATAACCCTAATGATAACCAACATTAAAGAGTACTTTATAAATGTATTGGGCTAAGTAATAACCCGTCCATTCATGAATTCCCACATATAGGATTCGATATCTGTCCGGGACGACCAAGGAAGTGGTAACACACCTCAGAAGATTGGAAAGGTTAAGGTAGTAACTTCTTCCTCATATTCTATGTATACTGCTTCATGCATATTATTGCCATTATACATACTTGAACTGTGAACATGAATCGGGCCGAATTGCCCTTTAAGCATTCAGATGAGAAGGGCTTTGGCCCAATAGAATACCCAGCGCTGTGGGAAGGGACTGTACGTCCTTGAATATAATTATTTATTGAATGAACATATCTCTGAATGTTGAATGAATATTGAACTGTCTGGTATGTGGTGGTTGTTATGGCATGTTTCTTCGTATACATTTTATATGAGTGTTATTTGTTACCACTGAGATTCTTTTGAATCTCACCCTTTTCCAATAACTAACCTGCAGCACGGGCAAGTAGTTCTCATAGGAAGAAGATAGCCACGGACGGGTAGAAGTGAAGACTTAGAATTTATTTTCGGTTGGTTATCTAACTTTTGGAATTGTACATAAGACTGAACGGTATTTTGTAAAATTAGTACTCATGGTGGAAAAGTACACCAACTGTAAACCTGAAAGGTTGTATGTAACTGATGTAAATTATCTAGAACTGAGCGACAGTACCAGGTGGACCCTTTAATAGCGAACTTATTCTGATTATCCGCTAAGAACTTCAATAAGTACTCTGATATTAAGAAAATGGAAATAGACCCGAATGAATTAAACCAATTTGAAAAATGAAAATGAGACCACAACTAAAATGTTTTGAAATACCTTTCGAAAACCCACTTAATTATAGGATCGACCCTGTAGTGAAGTTGGGATCCCAAATGGATTAAGAACTGCTTTTGGTCTCTCATGTGGCATCAAGTCACGTTTTCAACTGTTTTGTACGGTTCAAAAGTAGGGTGTTACATTAAGTTATAAACAAGGACACAATTAAAGAATAAAGAGATCATAGTATTCTTGAATCAACAAAAGTATAAATTGGTAACTTCATGTGAAAATGAATGAACCAAATTCATAATTGTGACTCGTCCTCTCAATCTCTCAAGTGTTTAAGGGTAAGTGTTTCGTTCAAATTCACCTGAAAAAGTTGCACTACCATAAGCTTGCTAAAAATCTCAATCTCTACTACCGAATTCATATACATAATTCAAATCAAAAGGACTTATTGAAGGTTATAATGGGGCTAGGGTAAAAGGAATGTAAATAGTGATATGAAGGGTTACATCTAAGAAATAAACAGAGCAATTGAAAAATGAGTCATCTTATGAATAGACTTATCTCATCCCACAATTTTTATTCAATAACTAAATATCTTTTTTTTCTTTTCTTTATTTTTTTAACTTCTGCAATTCTACAGTTGATAATGTACACACCCACATACTTATCAAAAGCCCATTTCACAAAGATTTTAAATACTCTGTTAATCTTTTGAACTAAGTAAAAGCACTTGATATATCATTAAAACACATTAATGGGTTGAGAATAAAGAAATAATCAATCAGGCTCAAATGGGCTTATCAATGGTATAATTGCAAGGTTGGCTTGTTGGCTCTGACTAAAGAAAAATAATGCCTTTATCATTTTTGAATGTGCATGTGATATGTAATTTCAACCAGATTTAAAGCAAGTTCTAGAGTTACAACTCAATAGGTGAATATCACACACAAGAAAGATAATCATTATAGGCTCAAAAGCTCACGGTTAGGTACTTTCAAATTCAGCTCATTCAATCTCAAAATTCATAACCAAATCAAACAATCAGTTGTTCAATCATGCTATAAAATCTCTAAACTCAATTGCTCTATGCTTCAAACTTATATACTTCTTAAAATCATTGAAAAGCACTCATACAATTTTTTTTAAATCAGACCTCTCTGCTTTTTTAGATGAAACAGAAAGAAAGAAAAAAAATGTAACTAATAAGATGCATCTCAAGAGTTAAGAATAACTCTTTAATATGCCATCTTTTCACACCACATGCATCTAATGGTTTTACTAACTAACTATCTAATGGAGAAATTATGCTCTCTTTTTTTCCTCCCCCAATCTAAGTCAGACATTGTCCTCAATGACTTTAAGATATTAGAGAATTTTTTTTTTCAAACCCAAACCCAAAATAAATTAAACCAAAATGCTAAGAGTAAAATCATAAGATAAACGAAAGTTACAACCAGAGAGTGGTATCTGGATTCTGCTTCTGACTGCTGTTTGAAGATTGCCCACCCATGTGCTCGACTAACAGATTTGGTTGAGGTTCATAGGTTTGTAGTTGATCAGCAGTTGGCGCAGAAATGATGGAATGACGAGTCGCTTGGGGTATGAATCATGTTTCCACAACATGATCAAGAAAAGACATGTTATCATAAAAACCATTAACATTTAACAATCCTAATGGATTTTTGTGAAAGTTAAGTTTAGCTCAATATGCAACGCTCGAGATCCCATCCAATGTTTCCAGACCACCAGGTAGAGCGATAAAAGCTTCAGCATGGTAGAACATACGTCCAGTTCGTTCAGGGATGCTTGAAACCTCTAACTCTTGCCCTAAGGAGAAGATGTGATTTTCTAACTCCTTCACCCTTATGCACAAACATTTACTACCATTAATTGTTGCAGCAATAGTCACACTTACTCTTAGGCCCTGAATACCTCCCCCGTAGACAAAATTGATCTTCCTAGCAGCTAATGCACGTCCAAGTTCCTGTGCTGTAGGTATAAACTCTCCATCATTTCCTGAGTCAGTTTTACCGAAAATGCAAATAGATTTAAATCTATAATTTAGGGTGATATCACTCTTTTTTATTTTTCCCTCAGACATGTGTTTTTACAAGTGGAAAAATACATATTTATACTACTAATACAATGACAACAAAATCATGCAAAGCACACATTTTTCAAAAAAGTTTGAAAAAAATTACTGACATAAATGGCCAGTGGGCCATTGCGTGAAGAAATTAAGTAAAGTGAGTAAAGAAAGTCAAAAAGTTACTGAAAAGATAAGACAGATTAGACAAAAGCATGATTATGTACATTAATTGTGATTGTGACTCACATCTTCCTCTGGTTTTATGTACAATAACGGCTTAAACACTTTCTATGAATCGAGGATTTGCTTCTCATCCATTTTTCTTATAAACTGGCAAACATGGTCTTTTAACGTCAGATTCCCAAGATGATAGCGCTCTTTTTCTTTGTTGAATATGTCAAATAAATCGAGAAGAACACGATGTACATCACCACTAGGATGCATCTCAAGAGTCTGAATGATATCATCCAATGACTCCTTACTCAGTCCATCCTTTATAAATTGAATTTTATCTTATCGATTTATCAAAACCATACCTTTGCTTTGACAACGCTGATCACAATTCCACATTACACATCTAGAACATACCTGCATTCTTTTAGCTCTTCTCTTTTTGGAATAAGAGCTTCTTCCCATTTCTTGCATAGGTTTAATACATGATTTATGAATCTCACCTATTAAACGTACCTTAGCTTCGATGATCCAGCGTACATCCTCAGGAAGGCCTAAATGCTTGAAAGTCTTCATTCTTTCAAGTCGACAGCTATAGACCTTCCTGAGCACATCTTTGGGAAGAATAGGAAACTTGTTCTCTAGATTTGCAAGAAATTCCTCTATGACAATAATGAGAATTAATATTTAAGGATGCAATGCAGAGTGCTTTAATGAGTAGGAAAGAAAAATGAAAGAGTAGGAAAAGAAATTTTGGGTTGCCTCCTGTTCGCTTCTGAAAGTGCACGGGTCGCGTCAAGTAATAAAGTGATAAATAAAGATCATTGCCACGAGGACTATGACAAAAACGAGCTAACTAATGCAACTATGTTCTTAACTAGGTTGAATCGAATCATTTGAAGTGATTAAGGTAAATAAAGATTATTAATGAAAACAACAAAGCAAACAGTGAGAATTGAGAAATCGGGTTTGGTTTTAAAAGATTATAAGTTTAGGATTACTTCTTCCTAATTGTATTTCATAAAACTATGCAATTATCCACTTATGTTGGTTAAATGAGTTTATATGCTAGTCAAATGTTCTAAAACATCAACTAAGCTCTCTCAAGTCAAGATTGATTTTTAATCTTCATTAAAAATATTCAATCTATTGTTTATAATTAATAAAAATCATCTTTCCAACACAATCCTTCAATAGACTATGCTAGGTTGTTAGATATATCTCTATTCTAACAACAAACCATCCATTTAATCCTAAACTTCAAGTCTAACATAATTTTTCTTAAGTTCTACAATCAAAATAGTTCTCTCAAGTATCTTCCAATTGAACTACTCTATTCATGTGGTGATCAAGCACAATAAAGCATTAAGTACAAAGAAAAATCATCATATATACTCAATAACCAACAAAAGTAAGATAATCTAATATTTTAAATCCATACAATGGGTAAAAGTAATCATAAATGAAAGTATTTAGCTACTTATAATCTTTAAATGCCAAGAGTTCAGCTCAACAAAGTAACCCATATCAGCAAATGAAAGAAAAGGGAAGGAGAATGATAAAAACCACTGATTTAAACTCCAATCTTCCTTAAAAATCCAATCCAAGGCTTATAATCTTCAAAATACTCCTTTCCTAAGCTCTCCCTTGCGTGCTCTGATGTTTCCCAGTGCTCAAATTGTGTTTTGCGGCTCCTCCCTCTAGGTTAAGTAGTGTTTTTTTGCTTTTGATATCAAAACACGCAACTGTACTTTTCACGACTGGCTACGGCAAGTCTGTCAACTTGCTGTAGATAGTTACACAGAGAGCATATTTCTCTTCAGATTCTTGACTGGCTACGGCAAGTCTGTCAACTTGCCATGGCCAGTTACACACAGAGCAAAACAGGGATGACTTGCCACGGCAAGTGTGTTCAACTTGCCAAGGCCAGTTACACAGAGAGCAGGACAGGGATTTATTGCCACGGCCAGTTAGTCAACTTGCTGAAGCCAGTTGTACAAACTCCTCCTAACTTGACAATGCTTCACTTCCTTGTTTCTGGGTTCTTATAGGGCTTCAAAACTTGTCTACATCCTTCTACAAAAGAGGGAGGATTTATAAATTCTCAATGGAACTACAAGTAACTATAATTTCTTGATATTTTGTCTACTATTTTGCTATACACATTTTCTTCTATATATTTCTTTCTATGCATATTTTGAACCCAAAAATAGGTAAAAAGAGAAGAACATGTGCTAGAATGATATCAATTTCTAACACTTAACACCTCCCAAATAGCCGCCCTTCTTTACCGTCTTTACTAGATAAAGACCAAATCGATAATTTTTTTTTGAAGTTTAGAACTTACCTGTTGGTTTCTCGAATGTGATGACAGTTTTTAAAGTATTAAGCACACTGTCATTATACTTTTTCAGCCTTTGCTCGTTCACTTTGAATTTTCAATCACCATCTTAAATCTCCACTGCTCCATATGGTCATACTTGAACCACAGGAAAAGGTCCTGACCACCTTGATCTCAGCTTTCCCAAAAAGAGCTTTACCCTTGAGTTATACAACAACATTTTTTGTCCTAGTGTAAACTCTCTCCTTAAAATTCTCCTGTCATGCCACATTTTTGTCTTCTCCTTATATAACTTGGCATTTTCATAAGCTTGTTCTTTGAATTTTTTAAGCTCATTGAGTTGGAGAAGTCTCTTTTCACCAGCTGCCTTTAAATCAAAATGTAATGCTTTTATTTCCCAATATTCTTTGTGCACTTCAAAATTAGTATATTTTGATACATCTACCATTCCCATTACAAATGGTTGATCCATACAGCTTTCATTCACCACATCTTTTGTGCAGCTGGTCAATGTATCTACCTTATAACAGGTGTCACCTTCATTTGGAAAGGACAAAGCCTTAAATATGTTGAAGGATATTTGATCATCTTGAACTCGCAAGGTTAACTTTCCATGTTGTACATCTATTAAAGTTCTCCCAGTTGCTAAGAATGGCCTCAAAGAATTATAGGAATTTCTTGGTCTTCTTCCATGTCAAGTATGATGAAATCAGCTGGAAATATAAGTTTGTTCACCTTGACTAGAACATCTTCCAAGATACCTCTCGGATGTTTTATTGATTGGTCAGCTATAAGTAATGAAACTATCGTAGGCTTCACCTCTCCCAGACTGAGTTTTCTGTAGACAGATAGAGGCATGACATTTAAACTTGCTCTTAGGTCACAAAGTGCTCTTTCAAAGTTACATTGACCTATGGTACAAGGTATGCAAAAGCTTCCTAGATCTTTTAGCTTTGGTGGTAATTTCTTTTGCAAAATAGCACTGCACTCCTCAGTAAGTGCAACTGTCTCAAATTCCTCCAGTTTACACTTCTTTGAGAGAATTTCCTTCATGAATTTTGCATAATTGGGAATTTGGGCAAGAGCATCTGCAAAAGGGATGTTGATATGTAGCTTTTTAAAAACCTCCAGAAAATTTTTAAACTGCTTATCTAGCTTTGCCTTTATGAATCTCTAAGGGTATGGAACAAGAGGTACATATGGAGGAGGATTATCTGGAAAGCTGATTCTTCCTGGTATCACATCATCCTCTTGAGGTTTTTGTTCTTCCTCCTTCTGTTCTTCTTCACTTTCTTTCTTTTCTTCATATTTCTTTTGTTGAATTACATGATCTTTTATTTCTTTCCCACTTCTTAATGAATAGCATTCACATGCTCTTTTGGGTTTCTTTCAGTATCACTTGAAAGAGTACCTGGTTGTCTAGAATTCAGTCTATTTGCAATTTGGCCGATTTGGATCTCCAAGTTCTTTATTGAGGCTTCGTGGCTTCTGAGTATTGCATCAGTCCTAGCTATGAATTGAGATGTATTCATGGTTAGTTGAGCCAGTGCATCTTCTATATTCATTTTCTGCTGTGGTGGATTTGGTGGTTGAAGAGCTTGTTGCTGGTAGTTCCTTTGTGGCTCGAACACATTTTGATTATTCCTCCAGCTAAAGTTTGGATGATTCCGCCAACCTGGATTGTAAGTGTTTAAGAATGGATCATTTCTTTGATTTCTGATGTAATGGGCTTGCTCAGATTGAGAAGGCATGGATAGGAATCCTTCTAGACATTGCGTGCTCACATGAGGTTCTCCCTATCGATTACAAGTTTCATGAGGAGTGCTGATTGCATTTGCTTGACTTGTCAATGAGTTCACTTGCTTGGATATAGATGTAACTTGAGAAGACAAAGTTGTAAGGATATCCAGCTCGTGCACTCCAAGCACTTTCTTTAAAACATGACATTCAGAAGGCCATTGGTATGCATTTACTGTCATCTCCTCAAGAAGATTGTAAGTATCTTCTAGACTCTTTCCCATAAAAGATCCTCCAGCTGCAGCATCTACAAGAATTCTGGTTGTATGTGTCATCCCATTATAGAGTGAGTGCAATTGCCAACAATCTGGTAACCCATGATGAGGACATTTTCTTAGCAACTCCTTGTATCTTTCCCATGCTTCATAGAGGCTCTCAAATTCATGTTGAGTAAATGAGGTAATTTCATTCCTCAATTTAGTTATTTTTCCTGAAGGAAAGTATTGTGCCAAAAAATTCTGTACCAAGGCATCCTATGTAGTTATGCTTCCCACTAGTAGAGAGTATAGCAACCTCTTAGCCTTATCCCTGAGTGAGAAGGGAAAAGTCTAAGTCTAATGACGTAATCAGTAACACCATTATGCTTGAATGTGTCACAAATTTCTAGGAAGCTGGCTATATGTGTGTTAGGATCTTCTGTTGGTAAACCACCAAACTAAATTGCTTGCATCATTTGGATAATTGCAGGCTTGAGTTCAAAATTATTAGCTGCTACTGGCGGTTTTCTGATTCCAAAAGTTGTCTTCATGACTGTTGGTGTTGCATAGTCACGGAGTGTTTTGGTATCTGTTGTTTCTCCCTCTAGATTTTCCATTGGATTAATTGAAGTAGACTGCTTTCGAATTCTTTAATTTCTTCGACAAGTTCTTTCGATCTCTGAATCAGAAGGTTGTAATTCAGTCTTTTTCGATCTTGTCATGCACTAAGCAAAAGCCTGAAAAGAAACACATGACACCAAAAAGAAGACAAATGTAATGTAAAGACCAAATTAGTATTAAAATTACTTGGTATTGATATTATTGACAACAATCCCCGACAATGGCACCAAAAACTTAATACGAGTGTAGGATGGTGTATTTAGAAGTGCAAGTATACACTGTCGTAAACAAGTAATATAGAGGTGAGTAGAGTATCGTTTCCATGAGGATTGATCACTAAGCACCAAAATTGATAATTTTAATACTATTTAGCCGATTGATTAGTTGGTGGTTGAGATTGCAAGATAAAAATGATTAAATGAAAATGTAATTGTTGTAAAGACAAATATAATAAAAAGGCCATAGGGATTAGATTTCACTTAGCAAACTCTGGATTGAATCACTTATCTATTTTAGTCCAATTTATTCCACATGATTGATAGTCGAGTTTCCCTATTTTAATTACTAGCCTCTTCCAAGGTCAAGTAATTCTATAATTAATTGCTAACCCAATATATTCCTATATAAATTTAAGCAATCAATCATGCATTAAGATTTATGGAACTCAATTAAGACTACACAACCTATATGAATATATTCCTATTTCATATACAAATTATGGTTTTAATTATAGGATCCACACACATGTATCTCCTTCCAGTTTCAACATGCATATTAAGATCATCTAAAAGGTGGCCGATCAATTGAAAGTATTAAGAACAATAATTAAAACTCAATTATGAAGGAAAAATTAAAACTAGATTTAATAAGTTAAGATTCAATCCGTCATTAGTAAGCTACATCATCACCTTAGAAAAATGAAAATTTAGCTCATGATGAAATTAAAAACAAAACCAAAATAAATTGAAAACTTCATAAATATTACAGAAAACATGATTATTAAATTTTAAAACATAAAGATACAACTACAGGATGCATGAAAATAGAAAAATTTAGCCTTTCATATAGGAGGTCGAACATTCCATGTAGGAGGCAACCTATACCATCCATAAAGGAGGACTACTTAAACCTTCCATATATGAGGTATGCAAGAACAACAAAAATGTATGAAATTAAATGCTAAGATGGTCTCTCCCTTGAGCTTTCCACTCCTCTATTTATAGATGAATTTGGTGTAAGAATTTACACATGTTAGGTAAGAATCTTGACTTTAAGCCACCAATATTGACTTTCTAACCACCTTACTCCTTGATTGCAGCTAACGTTTGGCAATTAAAACGTTAGAATCTCACTTTGTTGTCCTCATAAAAGTTGTAGATCTGAATCTTAGCTTGAAAACTCATGTGAGAGCTCCTCATTTCAATATTTGTAGCTCCAGCTATGGTCAAATTAATGGACAAAAGTCAGACCTGGACAAAATCATGTGCTCAACTTCTAAGCAAAATTCAAAGCTCTTAAGAAAAGAACTGAGTTTTTGCCTCAACATAAAAGTTGTAGGAATTTTTCGCATCTTTCTATCCATATAAAGAACGTCCCAATTCAACATCTAAAGCTCCAGATATTGCTTAAAAACTGAAACAGGGTCAAAATTTAGTATTTTCCAATAAATTCTATTTTATGTCAAATCATTATTTATTTATCAATTATACTCAAATCCATTACATTAAGCTCAAATATCATCCAAAAACACTTCATATAAGGGAAAATAAATATACAGATATTTTACTTATCACGTCTCTAATAGATATTATTGCTGCTTAACAGTATGATGATTTCTACTTATGAAGGACAATTTATAGAGTGAAGTCAATGAGACTAAGGTTAGATTTCTAAGCCCAAGCGACATTGAGCTCTATCCCCGAGCTCCTCTCATCTTTCTTCTTTATGAGTTACATTGTTATCTTTCCGTTGTTCTATCACCCTGCTTCCTGCAGGAAGGGTTCTTTTATCATGGGGAGTACCGCTTCCTAATTTACTAAGAGAGTTGCAAAACATCTTCTAAGGACAATGCCTTTGAGCGCAACTTTAACTATATACTTATTGTCTTTCTGCAAGTGCTGTCATCTATAATTCATAGGTGCAAGATGGTAATGCCAACATAGACACAATTTAAAGATATTATACACCACTTTCTTCTTCATCTCTCAGTGATTCCTGGCCCGCGAACAACTTTTATTTTTGTGTGCAATAATCACATTTGTTTGGTCATAGCTTTCATTATACAACCAATATGTTTATGATATTTTTATAATTTTTTAGTTTTACAATAAATTTATCTTTTTTTGTTATAAGTTGCACTTGAGTGCTATATAAAAAATGCACTGTGTGAGATCTAGATCCCCATTCCTCTAACTAAACTAACTGTCATTTTTATGCGTAATAGTTAATTAATAATTAATTAAGCCTCATTATTTTTTGAGTCGATGCATGGCTATTTTTTATAACTGTTTTGGAATATTTCTTCTTGTAGAAAGATGATAACATTTTATATTTAGAGAGACTTTTATATATGTTTTTGTTCAATAGTGGATATGCCACTTTCTTGTCTGCGTGAATTAAAGAACTTTAATTTGTGAGCTTGGATGCACCTTATGTTTATTACTTATTTTTGTTCTCTTGATGATGAATAAGCATCACGATTTGGCATATTTGTGGATTCTACTCTGTCAAATCTTTATTATAAGTCACATCTAACTTCTTCATAAAAAATCAATGAAAAATAGTTAAGTCCTTAATTTTAGCTTAATATAGAATAATTTCTCTATTTGACTCATATTTTAATGAAGAATTTTTCAGATTTGTATTACATCTCCTCTTATAGTTAATAACTTTATATATGGATGACATTAATAAAACTTAATTAGTATCACATCAATTAGCTTATAACAAAAAGATCATTCATCTCTTTTAAGTGTTTGATTAGGTTGGTGGTAGAAGTTGATTTTCTGACATGATTTACGGTGTACAAAGTAAGTATGTGAGAGAAGTTTTACCTTGATTTGCATGAATGTGATTTCCTAACGCTAACCCAAACATACCCTAAAAGGTATTTATAATAAGGATGGGAGAATAAGTTATACTATCCTTATTTTTACTTTGACCAAAATGTGACCTAAACCAACTAATTACCAAACATAAACTACCTTTTTGCATTCCCTTTAATCTTGACATTCTAAACCCTTTATACTACTTGTTATATTATGTTTTTTCAAATAATTTGATACTATATAAGTTTCTTGGCCAAAAAATTATTTGTCACTATTATGTGTTTATTTTTCATTAATATATAATTATATTTTTTTATGGCATGATAAATAAAACATGGAAAATGATAGCTGAAATATTTTTAAATATTATAATCATTTTTTAACATTCAAACCCTATTGAAATAATCTAATTATTCCTTAAATTAATAATTTATTAACATTTGACCCTGACCTATGTTTTCTTTTAGAGCCTGATGGGTTTTTTCTTTTTTCTTTTTTCTTTTTACGCTTTATATGTATCTTATTAAAAACAATTCTTTTCGAGATGTTGTCTTATATTATTATATTAAATGTTGGTATATCTTCTCAAGCAGGTTTCAAATAGCTTATTATATTAACGGGCTGCAATTTGGGCTTATGAGTTCGCATTTACATTTTGGGCCAACTGTTAGAATTCGTTATTGTTTATAACTAGTACTTATTAGGGGTTTTTTTTTTCTTTAGTTATGCATCTATTATGTTTTTTTTTACAGAAGTTCAAAGGGAAAATTATAGTTAGGTTTCAAGTAAGAAGCAAAATAAAGAAATGATCGTTGAAAATCTCAAAATAAAAAAATGGTCCTATTGACAACTCCAACAGTAGGTCATTGATAAGTCCATGGGCTTTATTGACAAATTATTAGAACCATTTTTTCATTTTGAGATTTTAAAGAATCATTTTTTCATCTTACTTTTTGTTTAGGACTTGACTATAATTTTCCCAAATTCAAACACACAACTTCAAGAAAGCTTTAAAAATGATGTTTGCCGGTGTCCTTTGGACTATGAGCCCCTACTATTAGGGCTTTAATTGATCGAACAAAACTTTGTATGCAATTGATTGTTTAAATATTAATCAAATAAAAAATTACCATCATCATCATCATCATCATCATCATCATCATCATCATCATCATCATCATCATCATCATCATCATCATGTAAGCAAGACAATTTTAAGGAATTTTATTCACTTCAACAATTAATTATACTATGAAATTCATAAAACTTATTAGTAATTGAACTGATTTACTTTTCAAATAATTTTATGATGATTATGTTTTTAAAACTAACTAAACGAAATCTATTAAAATATTATCCATAATAAAATAAAACATAGTTCGGGATTTGGCATAATCAAATAATAATCAGACAATTTGGAGTGAATTTTAGACGAAATAAAAAGTGTGTGTGTTAGTAAAACATATTTCTCGTTTTTAACTCAACGTCATTTAAAATATACTCTCATAGTCTCATGTGATTCTTTTTCAGGGGAATTATAAAAATGTCTGGATTTATTTTACCAAAAAGAGAAACAAACAAAAAAAAGTTTCAAGAAATTACAACAAATATCCTAAGAAGAAAAAACAAACATAAAGCACCCATATCCAACCATCCCTCTTAGGCTATGGCCCTAACCTTTTTTTTTCTTTTTTCTTTTTTTAATAATACGCGAACTCATATTAATAAAAAAATAGTTCAGGAATGGAATTACAATTAAGAACTTTGAGTTGTATTTCTCCTTTTCAAAAACATACAAGACTTAAATAACTAATTTATAATGATTGAAAAATTAGTTAAGTTAGTTATTTGTTATCAAGAATTGTGAGTTGGTTTCTTAAAATATCCATTTAATCATTTGTATTATTCACTCTGATCCTTAATATAGAACATATTTGAGGAGTTGATCTTAATCCTAAATATAAAACATATTTTTTATTTTTGTCATTTTTTTTTTCTAATTTACCCTTATCGATACACCCTCAACAATAATTAATGAAAAGAGAGAATGAAGGAAATTAAAGAAAATGCCTAGAGTGTTTTAGAAAAAATATATCACATTAATTAACTTAACTAACTTACTTAATCGAATCAAATTATATAAATATATCTTATATTAAAGATTAGAGGGAGTCTATTAGAAAATACTCCACCATGAAACTTGAAAGCCTTCATAAGAGTAATTAATAAGGATAATTTAAAGAATACATTATAAATTCAAAGATTAAAAAATATATTTTTTTAACAATATTAAAAAATATATATTGAGGTAGCCTTGCATTTTGGAACTAAAACAAGTCCCTCTAATAACTTCAATATTTAGACACTAATAGAGAAATACTAAAACATTTATAATATTACACCCTCTATTAAATATAAATTTAACACCTTAATTTATTTTACCTCCCAAACATATATTGTTTCTCCAAATATCTATATTGATTGTGCATGGTGAGGAGTTACAATACATATAATTAAAAAGGATATTTTAAGAAAATCAAAACACATTTATAAATAACAAATTTAAATTAGAATTCATCAATTAGTGCTTTGGGAGGTTCAAATCATAATCTCCATCAACAGGGATGGTCCATTTTCTTGCACAAATACAAACATAGAAGGAAGCAACATCGTAAATTTTGGATTTGTTTTCATGAACAAGCAATACGGCAACTTCATTGGAACAGAAATTCAAATCAGACTCTTTCATTAAAAATTCAGTCTTCTTTTAAGGCGCTAGAAAGAACCATTTGGAAGTCTTATATTTTTTAAAAAGTTTCTTCCACCAAAGGAAGAGGACAAAGATCTAGTAAATATTCTCCACCAAGATATGTTATATCTTTTGTAAGAATTTTATTTTTCTTGTATTCAAGTAGTACCTACGATAGAACCTATGTCTTTTCATGTTTTAAATCAACGTCCTTCTTTTTTTCATTTTGTAAAGTTTTATTGTTGTCCTAGTCTTTTCATTAATGCAATTTGATCAATCTTAAAAAAAAAAGAAGCTAATTTTCTCGGTATATGTAGAATTTTGAGTATTCTTAGAGTGCATATTTATATTTTTAGATACCCACACAAATCGGGTTATATCGGTGGACTCCAGTTGTATTACTCAACAAAATGTACAGGAGGAAGAAGAGAATGTGAGAAAAATGCCAGAAATATTTTCTTCATAGTGTTCTATTATGTGTGGGTGTGTATACACTCTTATTTTCCACACACACATAAAACCCACGTAACAAAAAACTGTTTCCACCAATTTTCACAAGAAAACTGTTTCCACCATTTGTTTCAAATAATTAGGGAATATTTCTAACAAATACCACATAAAATTGTATATTATAATTTGATCCCAAAACCAATGAATTTGAGCCTAACTCATAAAAAATGGATTTCTATATATACTATCTCTTATAACAGAATATATACATGTTATTAGAAATATGACTTGTTTGTTTGAATCAGGTTTATGTATGAGCCTGATTTACATAAATCGAGATAAACCTCCTTCACATATTTACATCGTAGATCGTAAAAACTACCTCATATCCCATAAATCATGATTGAAAAGCATTCGTATAGACTATCCAAACAAGCTATAATATATATATATATATATATATATATATATATATATATATATATATATATATATTGCCTCTTGTACCCACAATGGCACGAGTTCGCACCTATCCACTGCATATGCACGAGAGGCTTCAGAAATTGAAGAGCACAAGAAAGAGGGAGGCACGTGATGATGGAGGTATTATGGTATGCCAATTATTTGGTCTTGGGGTTATCAAAATGTTGTAAACTCAACAATAATGTGATCCTTGTTCCATGGCATGACTACAAAAATAATATTCAGGTGTCGCGAGATCCTATAAATGTTGACCTGTATTTATTTTTTTCTGTTAGACCATATGACTAGGCTAGATTTAAAAATTATTGAGTTTAACTAAGTATAGGTTTGAATTAATTTTTAAAAAATAGTTTTTATAATTTTTAAGATAATTATATAAGAGGAGTTTTATTTCGACTTATAAAAAATGATTTTTGAAACTACGGTTTTAATCTTATCCAAACACTTACTAAGAATAACTCTTTTATCTATGTGTTTTTTTTTTTTTTTTTGCATTCATTAAGATTAACACCCAGAACTCTTTCCATTAAAACTTGAGATCTTATACTTAAACATACAGTTAAAGCTTTTTTCTATTAGAACCAACACATGTTGTTGGACATGTATTTGTTTATAGCTCTTTGTTAATTAAATGATTATTTGACCATTTTTGAACTTAGCAATTAGCATCATTATTTGAAAAATAAAAAAATAAAAAATTGTTGATGAACAGAATTATTAGGGTAGTATGAATTTTGGAGCATGTGACTGATGTTTTGGTGAACATTATTTAGTTAATTAAAATGATCATTTGACCATTTACCCAAAATGTTCTTTGAATACAACAGACAAGTATTATTGTGTTTAACAATTGTCTTTTAAAGAAACCGTGAAATATTTGCTTTAATTATTTGACAATTGTATGTTTTTTCCCCCTTAAAAACGATCGAATTGACAGTTTAAATTCATGACAACTTAACACACACACATATATATATATATATAAGTATTATTATTCGGTTCGGAATTCGTAACTGTCCTTCTTAATATAAATAATTTTTTTAGGACTTGAATTCAAAACCTAGAAAGATTTAGTGAGGTGTTATATATATATATATATATATATATATATATATATCTTAGTAAAACAATGGTGAAGACAATAGTAAAGGAACACCTGCTCAAGTTTAGAAGTTTATGAGGGGTTATTATGAAGTTTTGAAGGTGTAATTAGTACTCTCTTTAATATTTAATATAAGATATATTTAGAAAGTTGATCTTGGTTATAAATATAAAACATAGTTTTTATATTTGTTAATTTGTTTGTAATTTACTTCTATTGATGTTCCCTAAACAATAATTAAAGATGAAATTAATGAAAATTACTAGAGTATTTTAGAAAATACATAACATATTAACCAATTTAACTAACTTTCTTAATCTAATCAAATTAAGTAAATATATCTTATATTGAGGATCAAAGTAGTAAGTATTTACATATAGCCCAAAATTAAAGAAATTCGTGTATAATTTAGTTTAGGATGTTATACTTTTCTGTTGGTCTAATAATTAGAAGATACTGCCTCAACTCCTTAATATAATATATATTTATGGAATTGATCATACATTTAAATATAAGACATAATTTTTATATTTGTCAATTTTTTTTTCTAATTTATCTCTATTGATGCTCTATTAGCAATAATCAGGAAGGGGAGAGAATGAGGGAATTAATGAATATGACTATAATATTTTAAAAAATTCATTTCATATTAATTAACTTAACTAACTTTATTAATATAATAAATTAAGTAAATATATCTTATATTAAAAATTAGGAGAGTAATATTAACACAAGCTAGCATAGTAAATCTAATCCACTCATAGTGTTCTGGAAACCTAACAACTTAAAAATAACTTTACATGTAGTAATAATCATCTCAGCATCACACAATTTTAATTTGGTTAATTAGTTTTAGAAGAAAGTTTGAGGAATGAATAATTTATTTTTGTGTATGGAAAAAATAATTTAAAAAATTATTAATTCATTCAGAAATAAAACACAAAGAAATAATCTAGTAATTTAAAATAGATCACGAAAACACATATTAAAGGTCTAAAGCACTATAGCTAGTGGGATTTTCAAAATTCAAGTCACGCTTGGAATATTATATATATAAAAACATCGAAAAAGAAAATATAGGCTGGTCCTCTCATTACTATAGATCAACAGTTGAATTAATTACTACAAATAAATAAAAATTAAAAACAACTTTTATTTTTGGTGTGTGCGTGTGACGATCACATCTCTGTCGACTGGTCACATCTTTACATGGATATTAATAATCAATATAATAAATAAATAATATATTAAAAATAGGGAGAATTAGGAGAAGGATAAGAAAACAAAATATTTACTAAAAGTTAATATATATTTTTAATTACGAAATTTATCATCCATAACACCATCTCAACTGTTTTACTGTTAGTTATCAAATTTGTTGATATTTCTATGTATATTTTAATAATAAAAAATCTATATACAAATCAGTATTTTTATAATATTCTATCTCATAAAAATCGGATTATATTAAAAGTTACCAAAATTAAACTAACCTCTAAAATCTATAAATAATTAGAAATCTATCTTTTTTTAGGGTTGATTATTTTTAAAATTTTAAAAAAATCACTAAAAGATCTTATAATATATATATTTTTTTAAAAATGTGATTTTTCATGGAAAAAAAAGCTTAAACAAACCTAATTACCCTAAAAGAAATGTTATAAAATTGGAAAATACTAAAATTTAAAATTATTAAACAATAAATTATTAAATAAACGGTTGATGTCAATGGAATCTCAATTCTTAAGTAAAAGACAATCCTAGTTAAGAACGCACTTGACGATGAACATAAATTATTAACTAACCGTCAAATAGTTGAGGTGGGATAAGAGAAAATATAGAGTTTAATTAGGGTTACATTCATAATTGAAGATTTATATTTTAATTTTTTAATTTTTAAAATAATTATAAATTTTAAGGTTCTTATTAATAAATATTTTTTCCCTTAATCCTTTTCCCATTTTTTCTCTAAAAAATAGTTGTGAAAAGATTATGATTCTTAAACTTTATGATGGTGACAATGAGAATAGGAATTTCTCCACTTCTTTTTCCGTTTACCTCCTTTTATTTTTTTTTATTTTTATTATTAGATCAATTTTAAACGATTGAAATTTAATATTGTATATTATATATATATATATATATATATATATATATATAAAAGATATTAAATCTCAACAGTCCAAAATTAATTTAACTATGAGAATAAAAATAAAGATAAGTGAATGATAAAAAAAAATAGAGAGCCTCTCTCCTGACGACAACGAGGATTCATAAAGCTTATGCTTTGAGTTCTTTTGACGCATTAAATTTGAAACCCACTTTGTGTTTTTATTTAAATATTTTTGGATTGTCTAGCATCAGTTCCATTCCTCTACGTACCTAACTAGCGGTCATCTTTATGAGTAGTAATAATAATAATAATAATTAATTAAGCCACATTATTTTTTCGAATCGATGCTTAGATTATAACTCCTTTGGGAATCTTCTTGTTGTGGGAAGATTAAAACAAAAAATTATAAGCATATATTTGTTCAATAGTGGACATGCCACTGTCTGTCTGTGAATTAAATAACTCCTGGGCGTGGATATACCCCTTGAAGATTATTCTTTTCTTATTTTCCCCTCTATGCATTTAATTATTTTTTTAAATTTTTTGTGTGATTTTTTGTTCAATGTCTTAATCAACTATGTTTGGCTTAAGTTCGTGTTGTTTACTAACTTAGCTTGGATGAATCCTTCATTTCCTCAATTGCTGTTGTGATGGAATTCAGTCTTTGTATCGTTTTACTTTTTTTGGTAAAATTTATCTTACTATAAAAAAAGTTCCTTTTCAAAATACTTTTAAAATTCGAGTACAAAATTATAATTAAGAGTTGCTAGCATAAAGGTTTTATATTGGAATTTTGTATGATTGTGGATGTGACATGACTAATAGATACCCTCAATTCACCATGTTTCTCAAATTTAAAATTTGTTTTTCAGATTATTATGATTAATTTCATTTATTAAGGAGGTTTTTATTATAGATAATTTCTAATGAAAATAATTAAATGAGTATTTTTACCGGAATTAATTGAGTGGGGTATTTTAAAAAAAATTACGATATATTTTTTACAAATAACTAAACTAACTAATTTTATTAATATCTATAAATTAATTATCTAAGCTCATACATTTAAGACTAAAAAAGTAATATTAATAATATTAGTCAGGGTTTTTTATTATTAAAAATCATACTCTATATGTTAAAATTATATGGCATTTTCAACTAATTTAATTTATATTCTCAACAAGTCGGTTAATTATTATTAGAATAAACAAATTTATTCATGTTTATCGTCATTCAATATAGTGTCCCATTGAATGGTTCTTAATTTTTAATACTCATTAAGGAATTTTTGAAAAAAAAAATAAAACTTTAGTATTATATTAAAAACCCAATAGCACTTTATATTTCTTAAACATATTACTTTACAAGAAATTGTCCTTGATTAATTTAAACGGAGGGAGTACATGATTATAACATGTTATTGGCGTAAACCTCACACCAAAAGAGACAAGAGTTTTATGGATAAACAATTATTTATGAATCTAGCTAGTAGCGTGAAGTGTAATTTCTTTGTTTCACTGATTATTAATTATTAATGAAAGAAAAAATTCGGGTATACTTGGAGTGTGACCGTTAAACTTTTATGCACACGTTTAATCAGATCACAGTGACGGAAGCAATTATGACGCATAACAAATACATCACAAGATAGGAAGAAGGAGAGAGAAATATAGTAGAAGGATTATGGAATCAATATACTAGAATTTCTATATTATAGAGCTTTTTCAACTGAACCATTTACGTCTATTTATAACGTTCTTTGTACCCCTTCCTCTCTACCGATGCGTCCTTTCATCAAAGAAAAAACATATCTTTTTTATGGAGAGACATAACATATTCCTAAAACAGTATATCTCAAAAAGTCATAATCTATCGGTTAAAATATGATTTATAGTAATTGATAAATATCACATATATTCACCCAAACTTTTATATTATTTATATTATTACCTTAACACCTTGGGCTTGGGCATAATCTATCAAGGGTGGTTCATGCTATTTTCCAACATCTCCCACTTGCACTTGGTGAATTAGTTACGTCTCTTTTTTTTTCCTTCTTTCATACTCAGTTCTTTGCAATGACCGCGTAAGTATGACATCTGCATATAGGTGTCTGTACTAGAAATCTCTTATACAGAGACCAACACAAGACAACCTTCTTCGTGTAGTTTGATTTTAAAATCGTGCCTCAGATATCCTAGATTTACTTATATACACTTTTACATTGCTAATCTAATCCCTTTTGAGTCAGCATAAAACTCAGATTGCCTTTCTTGTATGCTTAGTGTCCACACTTATGAAATTATTAACAATAATATCATAAAGGACACGTCTCAGACACTAACATATTTGTGTGTATTTCAAATAATCTTCCTTTCACCCAGGTAACACTTCAATATACATCAAACGCTTTCCTAACATAATACCATAGATTGCATCTATCATGATCATAGGAAATATGCTAAAGTAGCAGTTGTTGAAGCATACATTTGTGATACTGTCAAAATCAAAGGATATCATGGAAGGATTAGAAACTTCCTGGGACTCACACAACAATTAAGCTAGGATATCCTTACTTGCTTCCTATTTATAGTTTTCCAGCACATGTGGTATGAATCGCATACTACAGTATTACTCTTACATCATAAGATAGTACGTCATTTTGCATTCTGTTATTAACACTGTACATACTTAATTCTAGACACTCCCAGTATCTAAACCCAAATTCTTTCACCCTAATTAGATGTTAATGTTGAAGAATTTGATGTTTGGCTACAGGCATTATGGAAATGGATGTCCATGATTCGATCTATACTTATATTATCTTTTATGGATCTCATTTCTACATGCTACATTATTGTCGAGGCAACATAGTTTGTGTTTCTTCTATACCATATCAGTGTATTCTAGCGCTTTACTGGTGAACACAATTGTCTCATCTTTGCACATTCTCCTTAAGTGTCAAAGGCGATTGCTCGTGTGAGAGAGCCAACCTCACAAGCCTATACGACGCACTAGACATTGTATACAGACATAAAAATCAATAATGATAATTAAATACTTCAATTACTCACAAATCTATTACATGAAGTCTGCAATTTTACATTTTGCATACATTAAGTGCCTTTACATGTTTTTCAAATGTCTCCTTGGAAATTGGTTTAATTAGGGGATCAGCGACCATACTTTTGGTTGAAATATGTTATACAGTAACAATTTTATGTGCTATATAATCTCTTACAAAATTGTATTTAATATCTATATGCTTTGTTTTACTATGATACTTGGGATCTTTAGTATAGGCTATGGTTGTGGTATTATCACAGTGCACTAATACTAGATTAGTACTCTCATTGCCAAAACCAAGGTATTCAATAAACCTTTTCAACCATAAAGCCTCTTGTACTGCTGTGGTGCATACTACGAACTCAGCTTCCATAGAATGTAAAGCAATGCATGTTTGCTACTTGCTACTCAAACATATGGCGTCATTGTTCAACAAGAAAGCATAACCTGAAGTCGATCTTCGCTCTTACCCATCTCTGCCTAAATCAGCATTGGAGTACCCAACTAGGCGTAGATTGCTTCCTTCATAGTATAGTGCATGGTCAGATGTACCTTTTAAGTATCTCAAGATCCTCTTTACTACTTTACAGTGATGCTCACCCGGATTGGATTGGACCCTACTTACCAATCCTATTGTAAAACATATATCTAGCCTCGTACATATCATTGCATAAGTTAGACTACCAACAACACTAGCATAGGGAACTTTCATCATTTTCTTTTGATTTGACTCAGTTTTAGGACACATATCATGGTTTAAGGTTACTTCAGAAGCCACTGGGGTATCCAAGGGATTACAATTGCTCATATTGAATCGTTCAAGAATCTTCGTAATTTAATTTTCTTGTGAAAGAGATAGGATTCTTTTTTAATGATATCTTTGTATCTGAACTCTAAGTATATACTCCGCTTCACCTATGTCTTTTATCTCAAAATTTGATGAAAGTCATTCTTTAATAGCTATAACAGAATTCAGATTATTTCCATCCAATAGTATATCGTCAACATATGGGGATAATATCAAAATTACCCTCAAAACACTTAATATAGACATAATGGTCCTCTTTAATCATTTGGAAATCATATGAGGTTATCGCTTTGAGAAACCTTAAATACCATTGTCTGGATGATTGCTTTAATCCATAAATAGACCTTTTGAGTTTACAAACCTTGTTCTCTTTTCCTTTTTCAATGAAACCTAATGGTTACTCCATATAGATTTCTTCATCCATATCATCATTTAGAAATGCAGTTTTGACATCCATCTGATGTAACTCCAAGTCTAAACTATTTACTATTGCTAAAATAATTCTTATAGAATTAAAGCGTACCAAGGGTGAGAAGGTATCTTCATAATCTATACCTTTCTGCTGTGTATACCCTTGTGCAACTAATCGTGCCTCATACTTATCAATTAATCTATCTACTTTTCTTTTAATTTTGAGAACCAACTTGTTCCCAATGGCTTTTCGCCTTTTTGGTAGGTCAATCAATTCCCAAACTCAATTCTTTCTCATTGAATTCATTTCTTCTTTCATTGCCTTTTTCCATTCATCCTTGGCAGAATTTGATAAGGCTTCTTGTACTGAACGTGGTTTATCATCCTTGTCAGGAGTAACAACAATTGCTTCACTTTCTATTTGGAAGCATCTCTTAGGTATACTTTCCTTGTTACTCTTTCTTGTGGGAGTTTTATGTCTTTGTCTTTTCCTTTGTCTAGGTATTTGTGTTGACATTTCTGAGCTCCCACTTATATTGACATTCTGGGATGATTCCTGCTTATCAATATGTTCTATACTTGTTTATTCCTGTGTCTCATAAAGAGATAAGTATGGTCAATTTCTTCCCTACCAGGGAATTCATTCTCAAGAAATGTAGCATATCTAGATTCATTTTCAGTCATTGTTCCATCTTCATTTTCACCTATGAAGACATATCCCTTGGATTGTTCAGAGTACCTTATAAAGATACACTTCTTTTCTCTATTACTCAACTTCTCATAATTATGAGAATCATTATGAATGTATGCAGTCGATCCCCATAGTCTAAGGATACTTAAATCTGTTTTGTGTTTTGTCCATAACTCATAAGGTGTTAAAGTGACTAATTTTGAGGGCACACGGTTAAGTATGAAGGTAGCCGCCATTAGAGCATCACCCCAATATGAAATTGGTAGGTTTTCTTGTGCCATAATTGACCTAACCATGTATAGAGAAGTGTTCTATTTCTTCTTTCAACAACTCCATTCTGCTGTAGAGTGATGCTTCCTAATTATCCATTTTTCTTCACAAAGCTCTTTAAATTGATCAGACAAATATTCACAACTTTGATCAGTACGTAATACTTTAATTTTATTGTCCATTTGATTTTCTAATTCATTTATGTATCATCTAAAGCACTCAAGAGCCTCAGACTTATGTGAGATCAAATAGACATAACCGTATCATGAATAGTCATCAATAAAAGTAATAAAATACTAAGCTCTGTGCCTTGCACTCACACTCATAGGACCGCAAATGTTAGAATGGATTAAATTGCAATAGTTGTTCTGATCTTGTTCTCTTACCGAAAGGTTTTCTAGTTGTCTTGCCCGCTAGACAATTTTCACATAAGGACATTTTCATATTGGATATGGAACCTAACAAACCTTATTTTGCTAGTTTAATCATTCTATTTTGATTAATATGTCCTAGTCTAGAATGTCAAATAGTCATGTCAACAGCTGTATCAAAAGAAGTAGCAAAAAAATCATGTATATTATAATCATCAATTATATCCATTACAAAGAATTTTTTTTGTAAGGAAGGCTAAGCCATAAAATACAGAATTATGAAATATGTCTGCTACTTTATCATAAAAGTTTACATTAAACCCATAATTTACAAGAAATTTAACAGAAACCAAATTCCGTCAAATTTTAGGAGCATGAAGCACTTCATGAAGGAGTAATACTTTTCCGTTTCGCAAAGTTAATTTGCAGGTTCCGATTCCTTTAACTTCAATCTTTGCATTATTGCCTACATAAAGCCACTTATATTTATCCGGAAACTGACGGTATTCTATATAGAATCCTTGATCCCTGATCACATGGTCTGCTGAACTTGAGTCCAAAATCCAAGAAGAACAGACATTGTTTATTAGAAAAATAATACTTGAAACATACGAAACATGTGAATTCACATAATTCACTAGTATCTTCTCATCCTCATTTCGCTCAGTGCAATCCTGTGCAAAATGACCCATCTTTTGACAGGCAAAATATTTGACTGTCCTCAAGTCATTTTTCTTCTTATTCCCGCCCTTTTTGCCTTTCTTCTTAAATTCATTTTTCCTTTTATAAATTTGGTCTCTTCTTTCTTTCTATTATTTTAGGATTTCTTTCATTTCTTAAAATTGGGTTTTGTATTATAAGGACTTGCACCCTCAGTGTAATAGGCATGGCCAGAGGATTTGTATGCCTCCAAGAGTTCATCCTCAAGTTCCAGGTGTTTGACCACATCATTAAAATTCTTGATGTTTTTATTATGGTTTATATTGACCTTCATGTGCTCCCAATTGGATGGCAATGATCTTATCACTGCCTGAACTTGTTGTTCATCAGACAAGGTATGCCCGGCTTCCTTTAATTTTCTAATCATATTTGTAATCTCTCTTAGATGTTGTTTCATGGAAGTGTTTGGCCTAAGCTTATATGTGTCAAACTTAATAGTTCACCGTTTAAGCTTAGTGGTTGACATGCCACCAAACCTGTCTTTAAGTGCTGCCCATATGGCTTGCGCTGTGTCATTTTTCTCATATTCGCACATGATGTCATCGTCCATTGTGCTTATCAATGTAATTCTTGCAATGCTATTCTTCTTTTTCCAAGCCTTATAGACCTCTTGGTCTCTCCTATGTTGGGCTATATTCCCAGCAGCATGTTGCATTACAACTGTTGTCAGAGGCTCAATTGCCTCTTGTTCTTCCAAAATATATTGTACCTTTTGATGTCAGATATTCCAATTATCACCATTTAATTTTCCCCTTTTATTTAACTCATCAATGATATTCTTAGTTGCCATATTCGATTCTGTGGCAAATCCATTTCACATTTTTTTTATGGTTAAGAATAATATAAAGTACAAGACATTGTATATTATGTTGTGCTATATATGAGATGTCCTATAGTTTGATCAATCACAGAGAACATAAAAAAAAATACACACACACATACTCTCTCTCTCTCTCTCTCACACACACACACACACACATATAGGACAAAATAACATAAGCATATGGAGTCATGTATAGGCCGGAAAAAAAAAGGATTAACACATGCTTCTTATTCACATGAGCCTCAAAATTAAATTTCGTACTTAATTTTGCATATTCATATAGAAAGCAAATCTTGACACAAAAAATAATCTTATACAGGCTATGGAAAAATATGGCTTTGATACCATGAAAGAAAAAATTCAGGCGTACCTAGAGTGCGACCGTTAAATTTGTATGCCCACGGTTAATTAGATCACAGTGACGAAAGCGATTATGACGCACAACAAATACACTACAAGATAAGAAGAAGAAGAGAGAAATATAGTAGAATGATTAAGGAATCAATATACTAGAATTTTTTGTATTACAAATCTTTTTCAACTGAACCCTTTACGCCTATTTATGGCGTTCTTTGTACCCCTTCCTCTCTACCGACATGTCCTTTCATCAAAGAAACAACATATTATTTTGATGGAGAGACATAACATATTGGAAAAATAGTATCTCCCAAAGAGTCATAATCTATAAGGTAAAATATGACTCGTAGTAATTGAAGAATATTACATATATCGACCCAAATTTTTATATTATTTATATTATTGCTTCAATACCTTAGACTTAGGACTAATCCATCAAGAATGGATCAGACTATTTTCCAACCATTAATATTTTATACTTTGCTTGTTGTGCGCTTGAAATCATTCATATTGCAAGGGTACACGTACATATGCCACTTGAGTGAAATAGTGGAAACGTGCCCCAATGATTTGTACATGGACAATGTGATGTAATACACACTCAAACAAAACAAAGACCAAAACTTTATTGGTCATTGAAATAAAAAATACAAGCAAGAACATAAAAAACAATCACTGAGATTATACGTGTGCTTACAATTACTTATCCTCTTTTCTTTTCTTTTAATTTATTTTTTATTTTATATTAAGTATCATATGTGAAAATTATAATTTAATTTTAGTTAAAGGTGTCTTTCAAATGATCAAATCACTATATATCACACACGTATGCTATCAAGATTAATTAATACTCTTAATCTTTTAGGCTATTAATCATATATATATATTGAAATATACTTTATTGATGTGAGGCTCGTTGACATAATCATATTTTATTCAACACAAAAATAAAAGAAAATATAAAAATAGATAAAGAAAACTTAATTAGTATATAAGGAAAAACACCTTGGATATTATCAAGGTTATTAAACCCGGACCGATCACTGAACCGGTCGGGGTATTGGGTCAAGGGTCAGTGGGTTAGACCGGAGTTAAATCGGGCTAACTCGGGATCAAACATGTGAGAAAATGAAGATTCCATGCTCATTAATATGAAATTATAAAAAAAAATTAAAAAAAATTGATTTTTATATTAAAAAAATAGGTCACTGCCCCAGACCGGACCGGTTTTCAGGCCGGTTCGCCGGTTTTTAGTCCGGTCCAGGTTTAATAACAGTGGATATTATATTACATCTAAAAATTAAATATTTTCTAGGGTTACTGATATATGAATTATGTATAAAATAAGTTTGTAATACATCTAATAAATTTAAATTCAATGACTTAAATTTATATTTAGGATAAAAATTATGACATAGGTTATAGGTGAAAATGTGATCATGATATTTTCCGTAATCATAAAGCAAAATTAACCTCTGCTTCTAAAAGATATATAAGAAAGAATTATTATATAAATGGGGAAAAAGGCAGGCAATGAGCATCTAATTATTCCAATAATTTGTGTAAATAGGACCTGTTATCTGCTTTTCTAAAACTGTTTGTGATGATTAACAATTGGTTGCTTCTTTGCCTTTAAGACTTTTGTAGTTTTAACACTAAATTTATAATTGATTCTACATCAAAAGCAAGAGCGTAATTATTTAAATAAAATGTAGTAACTGTACCTCTTATCTGTTACTTTCATTTGATAAATGAAATTAATTAAAATAAATATTTTAAAAATTGGCATAGATAATTATGTAGAACTAAATTAATTAATGAATAAAAAAAATAAAAGTTAATTTAAAATAAAAATATAATAATTTACAGTATTACTTAGTTTATAGTTGTAAATGTTATTTTAAAGACTATATATAAAGGACTAGATTGAAACTTCATCAAAATTTAAAAGATTAAAGGTATATTTTAGTCTATATTTAAAACAAATGGTTTTAAACGATTAAGAGAATATAAACATATGGTTTTTTTGTTAAATATATGAACTCCCCCCCCCCCAAATTTTCTTAACACTAAAAATGGCACGTAGACAATCATAAATTTTGAAATGTGCTTTTTAACTAGTATGTGTTTTTAGATTAACTTTGGAGCATATGTTTTACGATTTATAAAGTAAGTATGTGAGAGAAATTTTGTTTTGATTTATAAAAAATAACTTTTGAAACCACGATTTAAGAAGTCCTGATGAATAACTAAACTAGGCCAATAAAATATTAGGTCGAGTTTGTCTTGGTACTAAAAAGTATTAAAAATATAAAAATAAAATATTTTAATTATAAAAAATGACATGTTTTAATAGTGTAGATACTCAATAATTACAGTAAATTGTTATTATATAATAGTATTAAAGTAAGAAATCAAGGTGAAATTTTAAATAAAATAAAATAATAGAGAATCAAAATATTAAAATGATTTTTTTGAAAATAATAACATTAATTAATTACATAAAAATAGCAAGAAAAAACAATAATATAAAATAATAAAATTAAAAAGTATTTGTAAGCAATAAAAAATATTATATATATATATATATATATAATAGAATCCATCAATTGCTCTATTTTTTTATTATATTGAGCATATTAAAAATTTTAAAAACTAATATTTCGTTCTTATTTGTAAAAGAAATAAAAGTTAGAGTAACTTGTAGAATTTCGGACATACCTGAAGTGTATTTTCGTACTCTCAAGATACCCACACGAACCGGATCACATTGAAGTTCAGCTATAATACACAACAAATAGCACTGATGGAAAAAGAGAAAAATACTCTGAGAGGTTTTTTGCAAGTGTGTTATGTTTTTGGAGAGATTTTGGTTCTTATTTCACACAAAACACAAAACCACATAAAAATTAATTGTTTTCACCAATTCTTATAGGAAAAACTTTTCCCACCATTTGTTCAAAATATTTGGAGACTATTGCCAACAAATGCCCATAAAATTAGATATTTTATTTTGGCCCCAAGGCCAATGGGTTTGGGCCTAATCCACTAAGGGTGGATTAAGCCCATTTCCCAATATCTCCCACTAGGGGTGGAAACAGGTAAGGCCAGGCCAAGCTTGTGCCTTAAAAGGCATTGCCTATTAAGGAACTAGATGGCCTGAGCCTGACTTGTGGCCTGTAATATACATTTTTTCCGGCCTAAGCCTGGCCTATATACATGTCTGGCTTGGCCTGTGGCCTGTTAAGGAGGCCTGTAATTAAAAAAAAATTAAACATGCCACAAGCTTCACAACATGCCTACTTCAAACAGGGCGAAAACATGCCTATTTCAAATAGACCGAAAACAGGCCCAATTATATAAATTAATGATCTAAAATACATAATAAAATGTGAAACCAAATACAACATAATAATTTTCAGTACAAATTCTCCAATTTTCACATCAAATCTTCAATATGATTTCTTCTTCTCCTTCGAAGACCTTGAAAAAAAAATAATAAAATATATAGTATTAGAGCATAACATAGTTTAACAAATAATATATATAAAAATAACATTATTTTAACAATAGAAAATTTATACCTTTTGTTTCTTCTTTAAACCGTACTTGTTGCGAAGCCAATCCCCACCACAAATAAGTGCTTCAATCGATTCTTCATTCAATTTCGAACGATATTCATCAATAACTCTACCTCCAGCACTGAATGTGGACTATGATGCCACGATTGAGATTGGAATAGCTAGTATGTCAGCAGCCATCTTAGATAAAATCTTATATTTCAGACTATTATTTTTCCACCATTCCAGAGTACTAAAAGAGTTAGAACTGCCCTCAGGAATATAAACACCCTCCTCAACATAAACTTCCAATTCTGATTTCATGAAGGAATTGCTTGCTTTTCACGAACGATGTTCATGATTTGATCAAATCTAGTAATTATAGAAGAACTAGGCAGTGGGAGAAGAGTTGTTGCCAATATTAGCACCTTCATTACTTTCTTCTCCCTTATACACGACAACATAGTCATCATACATTGAGTATAAAGCTTTTACCACTTTATCTATATTCTCAGAAGCAACATAATCAGGCTTGTAAATCAAAGGAAAGCAATAATTAATGACATATAATTTGCACCTGGGATCCAAAATACTTGCAAGAGCCATTACCATATTGCATTCCCCCCAATATTTGTCAAACCTCTCTTTCATTGAGGCTGCCATTTCTACTACGAAGAAATAATCATCTTCTAAGGCATTGTCAATTACCTGTTTCACTCTCCAAACTTTAGGAAGGTACAAATTTACAGTAGGATACTCACTACCTGATATGATACTAGTGGCTAGATTGAACACTTCTAGAAGTTTGCAAATCTTCTCAACTTTCTTCCAATCCTCTTTTGAAGGTGCATGGTTGTAATGTGGTTCTCTTTCCTTATAATCGAGAAAGACAACCTTGAACTTTAACGCAGTAGATAACATCCTATATGTAGAATTCCACCTGGTTGGACAATCAAGAATGAGCTTCTTTTCCTTCAATTGTTTCTGTTCAACAATATCGCAAAATGCTTTTAGCCTTGAATCACTGTAGTTGATATATTTCACACTCTCAAGGACATTATTTATAATGTCCTTAATTCTACCAATGCCGTCTTGCACCAACAAATTTAATATATGTACACAACATCTAACATGAAACAAGTTACCACCCAGAGGCAATGAACTACTAAGTGATAAGGTGTCGCAGAGAGCCCTTAAACAAGAATCATTATAAGAAGCATTGTCAACTGACACAGAAAATACTTTGTTTTCAATTCCCTAGGCCTTCAAACACTTAAAAATAGCATCAGCCACATCAATTCCTCGTCTAGGGGCAGGAACTTTGACAAAACTCAAAACCCTCTTTTGAAGATTCCACCCCGTATCAATGAAATGCCCGGTGATGACCATATATTCATTCACTTGATGACTTGATTTCCACATATTTGTAGTCATACTAATCTTGCTTACACCTTGTAATAAGACCTTCAATTGTTTCTTCTCTGCTTCATATATGGCCAAACAATCACTTCTTGTTGTCTTGCGAGAAAATTTATGAAATTCAGAATTAGTATATTGAAAGCCCCACATCCAAACATCATCCTCAACAATGCTAAACGGATGCTCATACACTATGATTGCAATAGCAATTATTTCCCTCATCTTCTTATTAGAATATCTGGCACCCGATGCTAGAAATGGATTAATGCTTAAAATGGAATAGTAGATTGCTTATTTTTTGCAGCAATGTGCAGCTTCCTTGAATCACAAGATTTGATATGTCTCCATAGATGGGAACTGCTAGCTCCCTTCCCTGAGTATGAAAATAAAATTTTGCACTACTTGCATTTAGCTTTGAGCCCATCATTACATTCAAGTTGATCAAAATCATCCCAAATAGGTGAGGTTTTTCACCTCTTCTTCTTAATGATATCACCATCATTTTTCTCATTGGTTTGTATACTAGTTTGTTGACTTGAATTTGTAAGTGCTTCTGGACAGACTTTAATAGCATTAGGAGGAACTAAATTAGATGACATTGTTTCACTCTCAAATGGAGATGACATTAACTAGAACTGAAACATAAAAAATAATGTAGTGTTAGTTGAAGTGAAAAGAGCAACATGAAATCAATAAGAGAAATAAATAAATCTAATTTGAAAGCAACATGAAATCAACACAGATGAATAAATAAATAACTCAAAAAGAAAAAGTAAAGTAAACATTAAATTATAACTTCTTTTTTTTTTTCTGGCGGCCTGATTCTATTTTGCATCCTTTGTTGTTGTTGTTTTTTCAAGACCCCCTTTAATATACCCCTGAACCTAGCTGGATGCATGAGAACTCTTTAGAATTAAAAATTATTTAAAATTATGCATTATGCATGAAATGATATCTATGACAATATTTACATTATGCTCCATAATTGTTGACAATTTATGCCCTTTTCATTTCCTTGTGCCTTTAATGAAAGTGATTTCGTCACTTTTTTTTCCTTCCTATTCTGTTTGTACTATTTATTCAATAATGGGAATGCAATCAAAGAGGAGAATTCTTTATGGTAGTCTTGGTTTAATAAGTTACAACCTACATGTAAATCATAAAAGATATAACTCAGCCAGTTAAGCACACCTGTCAATGAAACTTGTCACTGACTTGTTTAAATTTCTGTTCATAATTGTTGGGGTCTAACTATGGTCTCTGTCTACCAGGTAAACTCAAAAAGCCCTGTATCAATAAATGACATATTGACATGTTAAAAATTTAAGAGTTTCAATATTGGACGGCAACCCAAGGCAAAAAGAAATTGCATGTGATTTTAAGTTTCAAACAAATGGCTAGATCTTCTTATGTACAAGTGGTACTTGTGCTATACAGTTAGAGATGGATGTCTATTTTTTGATTTCCCTTTCCCTCTACTTAAACATCAACAACCATGGCTATTAGTTTCCCTAGCCTCCCTAACATACTAAAATGAATGACATTCATTGACAGTGAAAGAAGCTACGGACTTAACCATATTTTTAGCAAATACTATGATAATAGGTAGGTTTACTGTGTGAAATAAGACCACCATTATTAGATTTTCGATTTATATATCTCCATTTGAATATGGTGTCACTAAATAATTGGTTGGATACAATTAATCAGGACACAGTTTAATCAAATTGGACAATATGCACTGATAGAAGCTGGTATTTCCTGAATATTTTACACAGAACTGTCATCGATGTTTAAGACTGAGTTATTCTCACTATCATCACTTCAAACAAAATCTACACATTCTTACACAACTTTCTACCAGGTATACAACACAAGTACACAACGCAGAGCTCCAAATCCATGTTTCCTAGATAACAACTCTAAAATCCTAAATAAAATTCCATAAAGAAAGAAGAGACTAACCTGACCTTTGCCCCAGAACTTCGGTGGCTAACGGTGGCTAACAGCTGAAAGGAGTCAGGGGTACCGCCGGAAGTGTCTAGGTTTGGAGCAAAGACGATGACGAGGCCTTCACCGGGAGTGGTGTTGCTGATGCGATAAAAGCTAATGAGAAATGAAGTGTTAAAGGAAGAAACTTTTCCAGTGTCTTCCCAGAGCTTGAATGGCTGCCAGAAGAGGATTCTGTTGGGGACAAAAAGGTCGATAAGGGAGAAAGAGAAGTACCAGAGAAAATGGCCACGACCTATGATTGAAGATTTAGGGATTCGGCGCCGCTCAAGTAGTCGTATCCTTTTCAAAACTAGGGTTATGCCTGTATACTTCATCCTTCAGCAGTCAACTTTTCACACAATGGGTCTTCAAAAAAATTTAGTTCATTTCGACAAAAAAATTTTTTGTACACTGTTGTCTGTTGGTGCTATTTTTTTAAAAAAATACCTTAACGGGCCAAGGCCGGCCTGACAGGCTTAATAGGCCTTGGTCTGGCCTTTTAATATAAACAGGCTTCTAATATGGCCTTGGCCTGGCCTTTTAGCCTGACAGGCTAGGTCTAGCCAGGCCAGAAATAAGCCAGGCTATAGGCCCTTGGCAGGCCGCCTGGCCTATTTCCACCCCTATCTCCCACTCACACTTGGTGGATTAGATACCGTGAACTTTTCTTTCTCTTTTCCTTCTTTCATACTAGGTGTTTTGCCGTGACCGCATGGACATGACGTCTCCTATATGCCTGTACTAGGAATCCCTTTTATAGGACCAGCACAAGGCAACCTTTCTCTGCGTAGTTTTAATTTAATATTATGCCTCATATGTCATAGATTTACCAATATACACTTTCACATGGCATATCTAATCCCTTTCAAGTCAAGATAAAACTTATATCATCTTTTCATATGCTTAGTGTCCATACTTATGAAATTACCAAAATTAATATCATAAGGGACATGTCTCAGATACCAGCATAGGTATGTATATTACAGGTAATCTTCCTTTTGCTCATATATCATTTTGATATGCGTCAACAGCTTTCTTAACATAATACCTTGGATTGTATCCATCATGATCATAGGACGAATGTTAAAGTAGCAGTCATTGAAGTATACCTCTATGACAATGTCAAAGTCAAAAAGACATCATAGAAGTGTTTAACCTTATTGGGACTCACACATCAACGAAGCAGGGATCCATTCACTTGCTTCCTATTTGCGGTTCTTTCGCACATATGGTATGAACCACATGCAATGGTATTTCTCTTACACTATAAGAGTGTACGTCATTTTGAATCTTATTATTAACACCGTACATACATAAGTTTAGATACTCCCAGTATCTAAACCTAAATTCTTTACTCTATTTATCTCTTATGATGTCAATGTCGAAGAATTTATTGTCTGGAAATAGGTAACATGGAAAATGGTGTCCATGATTCAATCTATATTTATATTTATTATATCTCATCTCGACATGCTACACTTTTGTTGAGATGACATAATTTGTGTTTCTTCTATACCATATTAGCATTCCTATTGTTTTACTGGTGAACACAATTGTCTCATCTTTATATATTCCTCCTGAGTGTTAAAGGCAGTTGTTTGTGTAAGAGAACTAACCTCACCTTCCTGTACGACATACTAGAGGTTATCGCTCTGTGAAACCTTAAATACCACTGTCTGGATGATTGTTTCAGTCTATAAATGGACCTCTTGAGCTTACAAAATTTTCTCTCCATTCATCTCTTAATGAAACCTAATGGTTGTTCCATATAGATTTCTTCATCCAGATCACCGTTTAGAAATGCGATTTTTACATCCATATGATGTAGTTCCAAATCTAAACTATTTACTATTGCTAGAATAAGTCTTATATAATTGAAACGTACAACATGTGAGAAGGTATCCTCGTAATCTATACCTTCATGTTGTGTGTACCCCTTTGCAACTAATCGAGCCTTGTATTTGTCAATTAATCCATCAACTTTTCTTTTTATTTTGAGAATCACCCATTTGTTCCCAATGGCTTTTCGCCCTTTTGGTAGATCAACTAGTTCCCAAACTTGATTCTTTTTCATTGAATCAATTTCCTCTTCCATTGCCTTCTTCCATTCATCCTTAGCAGGGATTGATAAGGCTTCTTGTTCAGAACGTGGCTCATCATCTCCATCTAGAGTAACAATAAGTGCCTCTCCTTTTATTGAGAAGTGTCTCATGGGTATATTTCTCTTATCATTCCTTCTTATAGGTGTTTCTTGTATTTTTCGCTTTTTTTGTCTAGGCCTTTGTAAAGACCTTTCTTAGCTCTAACTCATGTCAATGTATTGAGATGATTAAGGATCATTTATTCTTTCTGTACCACCTTGTTCTTGTGTTTCATAAAAAGATAATGTATGATCAATATCTCCCCTGTTAGAAAATTCATTTTCTAGAAATATGGTATCTCTTGATTCAATTTCAGTCACGATTCCATCTTTATTTTCACCTATGAAAACATATCATTTTGATTGTTCAGAATATCTTATAAAGATACACTTCTTTGCTCTAGGACCCAACTTTCCATACCTATGGGAATCATAATGAATATATGTAGCCGACCCCCAGGGTCTAAGAATGCTTAAATTCAGCTTGAGTTTTATCCATAACTCATAGGGTGTAAAAGTGACTGATTTTAAGGGCACACGGTTAAGAATGAAGGCAGTCGTCAATAAAGCATCACCCCAATATGAAATTGGTAGATTTGCTTAAGCCATCATTAACCTAACTATGTCTAGAAGAGTTCTATTTCTTCTTTCTGCAACTCCATTTTGTTGTGGAGTACCAGGGATGGTTAGTTGCCTAATTATCCATTTTTCATCACAGAGCTCCTTAAACTGATCATATAACTATTCACGACCTTGATCAGTACGTAATGCTTTAATTTTATAGTCTGTTTGATTCTCTACTTCATTCATGTATCATCTAAAGTACTCAAGAGCTTCAGACTTATGTGAGATCAAATAGACGTGACCATTTTGCAAATAGTCATCAATGAAGGTAATGAAATACCAAGCTCCGTGTCTCGCCCTCACACTCATTGCACGGCATATATCAGAATGGATTAATTGCAATGGAGTCTCAACTCTAGTTCCCTTACCTAAAGGTTTTCTAGTTGCCTTACCATATAGACAATTATCACATAAGGAAATTTTCATATTTGAAACTTCACCTAGTAAGCCCTCTCTAGCTAGTTTAATCATTCTATTTTAGTTAATGTGTCCTAGCCTAGCATGCTAGATATTCATGTCAACAATTATATTAGAGGAAGTAACGAAACAGTCACGCACATAAAAATCACCAATAATATTCATAACAAAAAACTTTCTAGAAAGGAAAGCTAAACTATAAAAGGTCTTGTTGCTAAAAATGTCTGCAACTTTGCCATAAAAGTTTACATCAAACCCATAATCTAAAAGAAAAAGTATTGAAACTAAATTCTGTCGGATATCAAGTGTATAAAGAACATCATGTAGGATTAAAGTCTTTCCACCACGCAAAGCTCACTTGCATGTGCCAATTCCTTTGACTACGATTTTTGTATTATTGCCCACGTAAAGCCATTTGCTTATATGCGGCAACCGAAGATATTCCACAAAGGATCCTTGATCCCTCGTCACATGGTCTGTTGAGCCTGAGTTCAAAATCTAAGAAGAAGAAATAGGTTCTGTTAGAAAAGTAGTACTTAAAATAAAAGAAATGTGTGAATTCACATAATTCACTAGTACCTTATCATGGTCATTTTGCTCGATACAATCCTATGCTAAGTGACCCATTTTCAGGAAGGTGTAACACTTAACCTTATTCAGGTTAACTTTCTTCTTGCCGCCCTTCTTTCCTTTCTTCTTGAATTGCCTTTTGCCTTTTTGAACTTTGAGCCGTCCTTCTTACCTCTCTTATGAGATTTCTTGCCCTTCTTGGAATCAGGCTTTGCATTAGAAGGACCAACATTCTTAGTGTGTAGTAGGATTGTATAGAAGCCTTATATTCCTCTAGGTGTTTATCCTCAAGCTCAAGGTGTTTCACTACATCATCAAAGTAACGATGTTGTCATTATGAGTCAAGTTCACTTTCATGTGCTCCTAACTAGAAGGAAGTAATATGATCATAGCCTAAACTTGTTGTTCATCAGTCAAGGTATGTCTAGCTTCCTGAAGTTCTCTAATCATGTTAGACATCTCTCTGAGATGTTTCTTCATAGGAGTATTCCCTTTAAACTTGTAGGTGTCAAACTTGATTGCCAACCTCTTAAGTTTAATAGTTGACGTGCCACCAAACTTATCCTTGAGTGCAACCCACATAGCCTGAATAGTTTGGTATTTCTCATATTGGCACATCAGATGGCTCTCCATAGTGCTCAACAATGTGAATCTTGCAATGTTGTTCTTCTTTTTCCATGCTTGGTAAGCTTACAAGTTTCTCCTATGTTGAGTAGTTATCCCAGCTTCAAGTTCTACCAAAATAATGGTCAGTGGCTCAATAGCCTCCTGTTCCTCCAAAATATACTGACCCTTGTAGTGCCAGATGTCCCAGTTATTACCATTCAATTTCTCCCCCTTATTCAGTTTAACAATGATGCCTTTCATGGCCATTTGTCAATTCTGGAGCAACGTTTTTCACATTTAGAAACATTGTTCTCTTCAAGAAAACTTAACCAAACAATTATATAGCACAATGTAGTATACAATGTTTGTACTTATATCATTCTTAAGCAGAAAATAATTTTATTACTAGATCCATGATCAAGAGAATACGTTTATACCTCCCATCACACAAATACTAGAAACTTTATTATTTTATGCCAAAAACTTCATATAAGTACTTTAAATAAGTCATTAACTTTTAGAAGTTTCGCCTTCTAAAAGCTCCCACTTATCAGGGATTCATGGTATTATAATGCACAATTAAAAGTAACATTAACTCAAAAACATAATTCATTACATGAAAAATACCATGTCAATACATAAAATATTATAACAACAACGCATAGAGTTATATTCTCAATACAACCAACATAAAAGGAAACATAAACATTATACACCATTTAAATGTCAGAATAATAATAGTCAATAATGGATTTCCTTAGTTTCCTAAAAAATCTTCTCTTTTTCTTCATGAACCTTCTTGTTTTTCTTACAGCATAAACCCAAGAGATAGTCATAGAGAAGGTGCCCCTTGCTCTTATAGCTGCTCGATATTTTATCATTACGCTTGCGTAGAATTCTGCACTCTTTTTGTTAGTTATACTTTCTACATAGTTCGCAATGATTGAGTATATAATTTTTATATTCTTTATTCTAGCTTTTTTTTGTATCAAGTTCCGCTATCTTCTCAGCCAGAGCAGCAAAATAGGGTTGGTCGACCTCTTCTTCTAAATTTTGAGGTTTATTAGGACAAGAGGGTTCAAACTTTGGTCTAGAATCAGAGTAGACCACCCAAGTTTCCTCTTGTATAGGCTCCTCAAGATCTTCTCCATGAATAAGAAAAAGATCATCATCAGGATCTTCCTCAAAAAGTTTAATTTCTTCAGGATCATACATATGAGCTTGATCATCCACAAGCTCAATGCTCAATGACCCATACTCATATGTTTCAGTGTTGTTACAAGCCTCTTGCTTTATTTTCACCTAAATAAATAAATGTGAGTCATGATTGTGTTCTTTTGGATTTTTAAATGCATATAAACACTTAAATAAGCACTGAAAACCTAAAAAACAGATCCTCAATTGCCTCCAAAATAGGTAAATAGTATATCATCATGAAGATCTCGAATTTAAGAATTTTTAAAAACAAACTGCGTCTCAAACGGAGTTACCACGCTCCTGCACGCGCTCCAAGAAGATTAAATCCTAAAAAAATGGAAAATCAAGACGAGTCTCATTCTCGGTAAAGGTGCGTGCACACCATGCACCACCCTGGAGGACTTCGATTGCAACACGAGCTGCTGATCTGGACTCCACGTGCTGTTTGCAATTTAGTTATGCCCACCATGTGTCGAACGGGTTAGCCATTTGGCCTTAAGCACCATGTGACGTTTCTGCCCCTTTTTTTATAATTTAAAAATTTTTTTTTTGTTTGGATCGGGTTGGGCCTTCTAACTTGGCTGACGCGATCCAATTTTTTTTTGTTTGGGTTGGGCCAACTTCAGCCCAATCCGAAATTCTCTTTTTTTTAAAAAAATGTATAGATCCGGGTCAGATCCAATATCCAACTCGGGACTAACCCTGTTTTTTTAAATCGAATCCAAAATGACACCGTTTCATATTTTTTTTAACTTCATCTTCAAACTCTAATAGGGTCGATCCGACCTAGCGAGAGAGATGGGTTGGGTTTGTCGAACCCGATTCTTCTCTCCTTAATATCTTGACTGTCTGATGTCCGTTTTGTGCATTCTTGGTGTCGTTTTCTTTGTTTTTTTGAGCTCTATGCAATGGGATCAATTTGAAAGCCTAAATAATTCATTTTTCGATGACCCAATTTAATTTAGTTTCATTTTTCTGATTGCTTCTTTTGGGATTGTGTTCAACCTTTAGGTTCCTATGATCTAGAGTCTAGTTATGTGTATTATAAGGCCTTTAAATACACTTATACTCATAAAACAAAAGCTTAAATGAAACGACAAGAATGAACTGAAACTGTAAAACACAGTAGAGCACTGAAAATACAGAAAAGAGAAAAAAAATATCCACTGTTGCAACAAACACATCTCATATATAGAGAAAAAAGTATATTCGAGTAAGAATCATATGTTCAACATACAAAAAAAATCTCATATAACACACTGGCGGAGAGGATATTTGTGTTTGTGTGTGTGCGCATGCATGCTTGAACATAGTGAACTTTTTACTTATAAACATGTTCAGCAGAAGCAATTCAGCATCAGGACATATAAAAATAAATGCTTTGATACCAATGTAGAATTTTGGGCATACATGGAGTGTATTTTGTACTCTCAAAATCCCCACACGAATCAGATCACATCGGAGTTCGACTATAATACACAATAAATAACATTGATGGAAAAAGAGAAAAATATTCTGAGATGTTTTTTACAAGTATGTTATGTTTTTGGAGAGATTTTGGTTCTTATTTCACACAAAACAAAAAACCAAGTAAGAATTAACTGTTCCTACCAATTCTTACGAAAAAACTGTTCCCACAATTTGTTTCAAATATTTAGAGAATATTGCCAACAAATGCCCTAGAATATTGTCAATAAATACCCCATAAAATTGGGTATTTTATTTTGACCCCAAGGCCAATGAATTTGGGTCTAATCCATTAAGAGTGGATCAAGCCCATTTCCCAACATAAGTATTATGGAGAAAGACAATGTCCTTTTTTTTAATGACAAACTAGAATCCATTAAACAATCTCAAAAAATAGTTACAAACAAACTTATCCTTCTTTGAGAACCACCTCTTGATAAGTATATGGTAGTTGATCAAAAAGAAGGAAGTTTTCCTCTATATTATGAGCTAATTTTTCCAAATCATCTGCTAAATTATTTTCCTCCCCAAGATTGTGTGTAATCAAAACTTGCCATTTTTTTTAATAACCACAGTCTAGCATCATCAATAATATCCTTAAAGGGATGAGTGTGATCACAACCATTAGTTACTACATTAACAGCTTCAATACAATCAGATAATACAATCACCTTCCTGTAACCACGATCCCTACATAATTGTAATCCTTGGATGATTGCAATAAGCTACACTATTGTTGGGGGAACAGATATAAGTTTATGTGTAAAATCACATATCCATCTTCCCTCCTCTCCACGAATAACACCTCCGTAGCTGTTTCTCCCTGACTCAAGAACTGAGGCATCTACTTCAAGTGAGAAAAAATCATTCCGACATTCTTGATTAACTGAACCAACATCATTGTGACTAGTATAGAATTGACAATTTGATATTAAATCATTGTCTCAGCTAGCACAAAAAAGGCAATTTGATAAGCATTTATGTTATTGATGTAACATCCTTATTTTTATTTTAGGATATAATTATACTTTGAAGATAAGTATAAACTTAATAGAAAGTTTTTGAAAAAAATGGAAATTAAAATTTAATTAATAAAATAATAATTTATTAAAATAATAATATAATATTATAATATTATAATATTAAAAAAAATTTCAAAGTTGGTAGGCGCCGTTCGGCACCTACCAACTTGAAGTGATAAGGGAGGTTTACCCCCCTTATCTTATAAAAAAAAATTTAATTGCTTTGGCGCCTGAGGCGCCAAAGCATTTAGAGGAAAGGGGATGGAGTATTATAAATACCCCCTCAGCTAAACACTTCACGCAAGTGAAGTGTTTCATGAAGAGAAAAGAGGGTGAGGTCTTGATAAAGGTATTTTTGGTTCTTCGGGGATCAATAAGGTACTCAAACTCTCATCTAATCACAAAGCTTCTTTTATATTCTAAATAATTTTTTCTTTCCTATGATAGTGATTTTATGCTAGTTAGAGAATATTTTGGGAATATGATTTTAGGAAAGTTTTGAGTTTTATCAATATAAGACTGTAGAAATGTAGAAAATAATTAATAGTTAATTTTAACCGGTTTATATTTATTATTTAGTTGTCATGTGATTTTATAATTAATTTCTTTTATAAATAGGGTATAAATTAATCTCTACAGGGCGTTTTTACCGATAAAAATTAGTTTAATTATTTTATTTGGATTATTGGAGGTATTATTGAGGTTTTAATCGGTTTATTTTTGTTAGATATGAGTTATGTGAAAAATATAAATTAGGACTTAATATTTAAATTAGAATTTGATGTGATTTTAATTATGTAGAGATTTGAAGAGTTATTTAATAATTAGATTATACCCGTATAAATTATGAAAAAGGAAATTTAATTATTTAGAAAGTTGATATTGAGGATTTTGTAATTATATGTATGTTAAAGGTTATTTAAGGATTTTTTTTAAGGAAATTGGAATAAATGAGGATAATAGTTGTAGAGAAAATCGGGTTGTGGGAGTTAAATTATGTAAATTAATCATTTTATTGTTATTTTTGGTTAATTGGTATCTACATTAATAATGTAGATTTTTCTTGTGATCGGTGATTGCACGGGTTTTACTATCCAAATTAAGATTAAGCTTGGAATCGAGGTAACCGGGGTTAATTTATTCTATATGCTTGTTTTAGACTTTAAGGTGTTTTAATAACCTTACTTTTATCTATATTACTTGTATGTGTTTTGCAAGATTATATTTATGTTTGAATCTGAATTTATTTCAGTGAAGCAGTGTATTTTCCAATTTACATATAGAAGTGAAAATTATTATTAAATTTTTATTGTTATGATGGATATGTTGCCTGAGATGGAATGTTGCATAAGAATTTAGAATTCTCATAATTGTTTTCGAAAGCTGTATTAATTTATTATTTTTATATTACGGGATATGTTGGGTTGTGTGGAAGAGATATGGTGAATTGTATGCCCATAAGCTCTCTCAATCCTGGCCCGGATTTTGGAGCTGAGTGTTTGGGCGGACACCTCCCTGTTACGGTATATTGTGGTGGCATGGGAGGGGGTATTCTTGATGTGACTAGCTAACCTTTGGCCGGGTATACTAGCACTGATAGGTTGTACCAGTCCAGAGGAGATAAGGAGAAGCAGGATGGATGAGTGGGGATGGTTTTATTTATTAATTATATCATGTTAAATTTTGAATTATGAGAATATTATTATTATTATTATTATTATTATTATTATTATGTTAGTTAAACTTGCTTCTCTGACTTACAATCTTTTCCTGCATATTTTGTAAATTGATTTTGGTTACTGAGACTTTATGTCTCACCCGTCATTATAAATAATTTTTCAGGTGATACCTCTAATCTGGATAGAGGCCAAGGGAAGTAACCAGGGGCATAGACGTTGAGAATCTTGTAGGCCTCTTTTGGTATTGGTGTTGTGTTAATTTCTATATTGCCATTATAGGGCCCACATGTTTTTAAAATGCCATATTTACTGTTGGAAATCATTTTGTGACCCATGGGTTAATTGTGATGTGAGATCATAATAATAAATTTATCTGTAGTGAGTTTGTCGGCGAGTTTGTGCCCTAAACTCTGATATGTTGTGAAAGAGTTTGTGGGCGAGTTTGTGTCCTGAACTCTGATATTATTGGATTGAACTCTGATATGTATCGAAAAAAAAAATTATCACTGATCTTGTGTAATTGTATTGGATGATAATTGTGGTCGTTACAATTGATGTCTGCCTCTTCTCTAAAAAATTCTTACATCAAATCACCCATATATCCCAGTAAACATACCAGAACAGGATGGACCATTGGACTTTCTTGGTAAAAACTCTGCCTGCTTCCTGCTTAAGGTTCTATTGTAGCCATTCCATGCCTTTTAGTGTTGTAAACTTCTCCCACAATACCGATTTAAATATTGAAATCCATCGTTCCCTGGCATTACTGCAATCCCTCATTAAATGCATTAAATCCTCCTCCTGGCCGCGTCCAAATAGGCATCTAAATATCTCCTTAATTCCTCATTGAGCTCTCAGTTGTGCCATATGAACTCGTCCATGCACAAACATCCACATGAACCCGATTCACCTTTTTAAAAAAAATCAATTTTTTAAATTTTCTTTATAATTTCATATTGATAACTCTTAAGTCTTCACTTTCTGACCATTTTAGTCACAATTTAGCTACAATTTGACCCACTGACCCTTGACCCAGTACCCTAACCGGTCTGAGTTTAATTACCTTACTTGGTAGCGCCTTTGACAAAGTTAATTCTTTCGATATGATACTAATACCGTTAAAATAGCTTGTGTCATGCCTTTTAGGACAACTGATATGAAAAATATACTGTAATATATTATATTGTGCTGAAAAAAAAGGAAAAAAGGGCATCAAAACGGAACATACGAGCCTAAAAGGCATGACACGTAAGCTATTTCTAGCTCGTGTGTTCCGTTTTGATGTCATTTTTTCCTTTTTTTTAAGCACAATATAATATATTATAGTATATTTTTCATATAAGTTGTCCTAAAAGGCATGACATATAAGCTCTTTTAACGTTGTTAGCGTCACGTCAGACAAATTAAAGCCATCAAAAAATACCTTTGATGGACTAAAACCACCGATTTACAAATAGATGTACTTGAGGGACCAAAAACAAAATCGGAACAAATTTTAAGGACCAAATGTTATATTTACCCTAATCTATTTGTATGCTTGGCAGGAAAGTTGTGCTCTAAATACATGTTTTGTATGAAGTATGCCTCTAATTTAGAAGCGAGATTGAACTTGTAACATCTTATTTTTAGAGAAATTTCCATGTCATTATATTACTATGTTTTTGACAAAATATGGCTCTAGTTGCTTCTAGCCTTCTATAGTTTGCTTTAATAATACTAGGAAAAAAACATTATTGGACAGAAGTGAGGGTATGTTATGTGTGTAATGAATATTTTACTCATAATATACCCTAAAAAATATATATGTTACTCATTAGCCTCTAAGGAAAATGGAAATTAAGTTTTGGGAAAATTTAAAAAAAATACCTTTAAAATTTGAAAAATTCTAAATAAGTGATTTCTTAGTAAAATAAGTTATAAATTTCTAATTAAATGTAGTCAGTTAAATATATTTGTAGAAATGTAATATAATGTGTTTGTTGTATATTTCTAGAACAATCTTTTAGAGGGACAGATGCCACATTATGATTGAGTACCATCATTTATAAATAGAAAAATGGAGGATGAAAGAGATTCATTTTGGGAGCCCACTATTCATTACTTTCTTGACTAGGTAAAAAAGCTCACACGTCAACAATATCATCTTCTCTTGGGACCAATAACACTAGTAGCCAAGAAAACTCTAATTTTACAGCCACCATAATAAACCTAGCTCTACCATTATTACACCTCATCCTACCCCATACTTGTCCCATGAGTCCATCGTCACCTTTATCCTACCTCTATCCTTCAATATTCAATTTACTCCATTTACTTTTCCTTACTCAAACCCTAACAACATCACGTCATCATCTTTCCCTGCTTTTCCTTTTCCCCATAGCTCATTCGCCGACTATCATACCTTTTCTCAGTTCTCGACGACCACCTCTCCCTCAAATCCTTCCTCCATTACCCAAACACAAGCCATTCCTATGTCTACTACCATCCTTCCTTACCCATACCTTATTAGTGGTTCATATGGTGCTCAATCGCCTTACTCTTCTTTTCCATAGTCACTGTAAGCCACGACACACCCTATACCACTCCTCAGCTCTCTAAATCAAGTAGGCTCCATTAAGTTGGATGGAGACAACTTTCTCACTTGGGAATAGACAGTTATGTCGATTGTTTGAGGGCATTGATTAGAAGGCCATCTCATCGGATCGAAAGCTATCCTTCTGGAGACATATTAGATTTAGACGAGCAAGTTATCCCAAACCCTGCATATGACGATTGGCAAGCTACTAACTAGATCCTTCTCTTTTGTTTATGAGCACGATGACATCAGAGATTACATCTCAGATGACCCACTGCAAAACAACTATTAGCTTGGCGACTGTGTTGAATGAGTTCGTCAATTCAAACACCAGATCTAGATTAAATTTTCTTAAAGGAGAATTCCAACAAACTCACAAAGGAAGCCTAAAGATGCAGGAGTACCTTTCTAAAATGAAGAATATAGTAGATAATCTCACTCTTGTTGGGTCTCCTCTGTCTTTACCAGATCTAATCACTCAAACCCTCGCTGGTCTCAATGTTATTTACACATCTATAGTGATAATGCTTTCTAAGAAAGATAGCTTAAGCTGGGCTTATCTCCAATCTAAGCTACATACATATAAATCCTGTATGGAGAAATTACAAAGTGAATAGCAAACAAAGCATCACCACAACATTCGCCAACTATCATTTCACTCACAAAACTTCACCTATGCTAGTAATAACAACTGGTAAGGCAGAGGAAATCGAAGGGCAGGAAAAGCTGGTAGAAATATAAAGGGAAGGCATTCTAACAAGCTAGAGAAATTTTGCTATCTTTTGAGAAAGTGGGAAATAAGTTCATCCACTGTTACCACTGATTTGACAGAAATTACAAAGGGCCTCACAAGAATGAAAATGCCACAGCTTATGCAGCTAGACTAGAGACTACAACTTACCTTGTGTCGTACCTTGACACTGGAACAACACATCATATAACTCATACACTAGAAAATGTGGAGCCAAGTGACAACAACACATGTATTAATTCTCTATCTATTAGTGATGGAGGATCAATTGATGTTTTGAGAGTTGGAAACTCTAAGTTATTCTGTGATAACTTTGATAAATCTCTTCTACTTAATCATATTATTGTTGCTCCGAATATTGCTGAAAATTTAATCAATAGATATAAACTAACCAGTGATAATGATGATCTTTTTATTGAGGTCAACTCATATGGGTGTTTTATGAAGGACAAGAGGAAGCATAAGGCACTTCTTAAGGGTGTGACCACCAAGGGAGCTACTCCAAGCCTATACAAAATCAATAATGAGGTGGTTCCTACTGAAAGTATTGTTGTTACAAAGTCTGATGTTAGTAGGTAAGACTAAGAGTCATTTTTGTCATGTTTTCCTTACTTCTGTTGAGTCATGCATGACATAGGAGACTTGCCCATCCAAATAAAGACACTCTTAAAAGAGTTCTTAGGATTTACAATGTTCCACTGAAACGTAATAAAGATTTCTCTTTTTGCGAGTCATGTCAACTTGGAAAATCTCATGAACTTTCATTTGCAAATTCTCAATCCAAAGCATAAGTTCCTTTATACCTTATTCACACAAACCTATAGGAACTGCCCTTGTTCAATCTTGTGTTGGTTATAAATACTATATAAGTTTTCTTAATGACTATAGTAGGCAGACCCAGATTTACCCATTATACTCTAAAGATATTGCCTTGACTGTACTCAAGCATTTCAAAAATATGGTAGAAAACCAACTTGAAAGGAAAAGCAAGACTGTACACAGTGTTGGCCATTCTTGCCCTTATACCTCTTCTCAAAATAGAAGGGTAGAATGAAAACACAGGCATATCATTGAATTAGGACTCACACTTCTTGCTTAAGCCCACATGCCAGTAAACTATTGATGAGATGCTTTCTCTACAGTAATTTACCTAATTAATCAATTACTCACTGTAGTCTTATCTGGTAGTCAACCTTTGAGACATTATTTCAGAAAAAGCCAGAATATAACAGCCTCAAGGTTTGTGGGTGTGCATGTTATGCATGTCTCATTCCTTATAATAAACATAAGCTTTAGTTCCATAATACCATATATGTATTTCTTGGGTATAGTAGCTCTCACAAGGGATACAAATGTTTAAGTTCAAATGGCCATATTTACATACCCCATTATGTTGTATTCAATGAAGAAGATTTTCCATTTACTAATGGTTTTGATAAATTTGAGACAGCCTTTGTAGGATGAATTAGTGAACTCTACTAGCATCACTCATGTCCTTAACACTGAGCTGCCCGTTGACAATGAGGCAAATGATCATTCTCCCCTTAAGGATCTATCATAGTCAACAAAGCAGTTGCAAACTAGCCCACCAACAACCTCTTCTTACACTATACAACGCAAGTCATAGCTCTTTTTTTTTCCAGTGAGTCATAGCTCAATTGAGGATTCCTCTACTGAATCTAAAACTAATGACATGTAGCTTTCAGTCAATTCATCCTTGCTATTGTTCATGAAGGGGTATCTCCAGAAAAAGATCACTTACCTTCAGACTCTCAGGAGTTAACCCAGCAACCTGTTACAAGCTCAAAAAGCACACAAACAGATGCCCTTAACGCCACAATGTCATCAACTTTAACACAACAATGCCACAACACTCACCATATGTAGACATGAAGAAAGCATGGCATATTCAAGCCAAAGCTTCCATATATTGGCCTTGCACAATCATATGAGATCACCCTACATTCAGCAGAAGAAGCAATGTAAATGCCACCTTGGAAGCAAGCTATGATTGATGAATTGTTAGCTCTTCAAACGAATACAACATGGGTTCTGGTAGACCCAGGATATCGAGCTGAGCTCATAAAGGGCCAGGTTTATAATTTAAAGCCTCCAAAAGGAGTCAGACCTAAAACAATCAGCCTTGTAGGGCTACAAGCTTAAACAGGGTCGTTTAAGCCTGCCAATTTTTTTTCAATTTTATTAAATGACTGCATGTTGAGTTTTTCTTTGAAAAAAAATTATTTTTTTCAAAATTGGAAATGTTTTCCAAATCATATAAAAATTGATTATATTTTTTTATTAAAAAGATAAGAGAAGCTTATTGATGACATTATAGTTAGTTAAAAGTCTTCTAATTGATTTTTTTAAAAAAGGGTTAAAGGCCATTTTTGCCCCGGAAGTATTCACCGGGCGCCAATTTTGCCCCGAAAGTTTTTCGAGGACTAATTTTTCCCTGGAAGTGTCAAATTTGGAGCAATTTTGCCCTTATCGCTATCTCCATTAAGTTTGATCGTTAGTTGATTGAATTCAGGGAAAATTTGCTTCTAAGTGAAAATTTTTAGGAAAAATTTGTACCTTATAAAAATGACATGGATGATAAAATTGCCCTAGAAGTTTTAACTTATGAGTAAATTTGCCCCAAATTCAGGTAACTAACAGTCAAACTTAACGGGGATAACGGTCAGGGCAAAATTGCTCAAAATTTGACACTTTCGGGGCAAAATTGGTCCTCGAAAAACTTCTGGGGAAAAATTAGCCCCCGATGAATACTTCTGGGACAAAAATGGCATTTAACCCTTTTAAAAAAGGTATTACTCAATTTTTAAGAATCTTTCATTGAGTTCTTAATATTTCCCCAAAAAAAATTTCCTTATGAAATATTGAAAGAATAATTTTTTATTGATGTAAGGTAAAAGGTCAAAGGCCTTTAATAATAAAAAAGATATTACTCAATTTTTAAGAATCTTTCATTCGGTTCTTAATATTTCCCCAAAAAAAAGTTTCAATAAAATATTGAAAGAATCATTTTTTATTGATGTAAGGTAAACAAAGAGAATAATTTCTTAATTGAATTTGAAGAGATTCGAATATTATGCAAACTATATCAAAAAGAGAAACTAATAACACACATTGAAAAGAGAGAAAGTAAAGTCTCTATCTCATGAAGAATTTTGTTTTAAGGAAAATGGTCACTTATTCTATTTATCAAAAAAAGATAAACATTTAATACTTTAAAAATATTTATCTTAAAATAAAATTTTAGTGTTTTAATTTAATTTCTTTAAGAAAATGCAAAAAAAAATTGTTCAATGGGTTTGAAGCCCGTAGGTCGAGCTCAAACCCGTAAGTAAATGAACCAAGCTTCAAAATATGGACCTTTTATGAGAATTGAGCTTAAACAGGCCCAATCCCGTGAAGGTCCATCTTGTTTTCCTACCTCTAGGTTCTAGTTCCTAGACCAAGACACCAATAAGTAGTGGAGAACAAATGGTCGTTCAAGTCCAAGTTCAGCCCAGCCCTAATTGGACTTTGGCCAAAAGAAAAAGCTCGTCTTCTAGCAAGTTTCAACAAACCAAAAGTATAGACTTCTATGATACCTTTAGTCCTGTAGTTAAAGCTTCCACAATAAGGATTATATTGAATATTGTTGTTGAAACGACCATTTCTCATAAACAACTATTATCCAATACAATTATACAAAATCAGTAATAATTTTTTTAATACATTTTTGGAGCTTAGTACACAGAATTCGCCCACAAACCTTTTCATAACATATCGGAGTTTAGGGCATAAACTCGCCCACAAACTCACTACAAAAAAAGTTATTATTCTGATCTCACACCACAATTAACCCATAAATCACAAAATGAATTCCAACACAGTTGTGGTTGTGGACCTACCAACATAAAAGAGTATGCAACATAAAATCTCAGGCCTAACAAGGGTTAAGCATTTATTCCAAGACAGATATCCAAACAGTAGACGTGGCATTATAAAAACATAAGGGCCCTAAAATGACAATATAGAAATTAATACAACACCAATATAAAACAAGGCCTATAAGATTCTCAACGTCTATGACTCTGGTTGCTTCACTTGGCCTCTAACCAGATTAGAGATCTCGCCTGAAAAATTATTTATAATGACGGGGTGAGACATAAAGTCTCAGTAACTAAAATCAATTTACAAAATATGCAGGGAATGATTGCAAGTCAGAGAAACATGTTTAATTGACATAATAATAATAATAATAATAATCATATTCTCATGGTTCAAAACTTAACATAATATAATCAATGAATAAAATCATCCCCACTCATCCATCATGCTCCTCCTTACCTCCTCTGGACTGTACAACCTATTAGTGCTAGTATACCCGGCCAAAGGTTAGCTAGTCACATCAAGAATACCGCCCCCTCCCATACTCCACCAATATACTGTAACAGGGAGGTGTCTGTCCAAAACACTCAACTCTAAATTCGGGCCAGAATTGAGAGCCGATAGGCACACAGTTCACCATATCTCTTCCACACAACCCAACATATCCCGTAATATAAAAATAATAAATTAATACAGCTTTCGAAAATAATTACGAGAATTCTAAATTCTTATACAACATTCCATCTTAAATAATATATCCATCACAACAGTAACAATTTAATAATAATTTCCACTTATATATGTAAATTGGAAAATACACTGCTTCACTGAAATAAATTCATATTCAAACATAAATATAATCTTGCAAAACACATATAAGTAATGTAAATAAAATTAAGGTTTATAAAACACCTTACAGTCCAAAGAAAGCATACAAAATAAATTAACCCAGGTTACCTCGATTCCAAGCTTAAGCTTAATTTGGATAGTAAAACCCGTGCAATCACCGATCACAAGAAAACTCTACATTATTAATATAGATACCAATTAACCACAAATAACAATAAAATAATTAATTTATATAATTTAACTCCTACAACCCAATTTTCTATACAACTATTATCCTCAATTATTCTAATTTTTCTTAAAAATCCTTAGCCATAGATTATTTCTCATGAACCCAAATTACTTACTAAAATCCTTAAATAACCTTTATATCATTCTCTCACTTTATCCACCTGATTTTTATAAATTAAAATTTCACCTTTTACATATCTATAATTATAAAATCCTCAATATCAACATTCTCAACAATTAAATCTCATTTTTATAATTTATATGGGTATAATCTAATTATTAAATAACTCCTCAAATCTCCACATAATTAAAATAACATAAAATTCTAATTTAAATATTAAGTCATAATTCATATTTTCCACAGAGCTCAGATCTAACAAAAATAAAGCGATTAAAACCTCAATAATATTTCCAATAATCCAAATAAATTATGTAAAAAAATTTTGATCGGTAAAAATGCCCTATGAAAATTAAATTATATCCTATTTATAAAATAAATTAATTATAAAATCACATAACAACCAAATAATAAATCTAAACCGGTCAAAATTAACTATTAATTATTTTCTACATTTCTACAGTCTTATATTGACAAAACTCAAAACTTGCCTAAAATAATATCCCCAAAATATTCTCTAACTAGCATAAAATCACTATCATAGGAAAGAGAAAATTATTTAGAATATATTTCATAAAAGAAACTGTGTGATTAAAAGAGAGTTTACGTACCTTATTGATCCTCAAATAATCAAAAATATTCCTATCAGGACCTCACCCTCTCTTCTCTTTACGAAACACTTCACCTGCGTGAAGTGTTTAGCTAAGAGGGTATTTATAATACCCCATCCCCTTCCTCATTAGGCGCCAAAGCAATATTTTTTTTAATGATAAGGGGGTAGGCACCAAAATGGCACCTACCAACTTTGAAATTTTTTTATATTATTACATAATATAATATTATTTTATTATATTATTATTTTAATAAATTATTATTTTATTAATTAAATTTTAATTTTTAATTTTTTTCAAAAAATTTCTATTAAATTTATACTTATCTCTAAAGTATAATTATATCCTAAAATAAAAATAAGAATGTTACAGTTGTTGCATTTGTTAGAATCGGTTGACACCCAAGAAGGGAGTGAATTGGGTGTAAGATAAAAAAGTTAGGATCTTTGAAAATATTTTTGCATCTTAGTGAAAATAATGAGTTATAAAGCCACAATCAATTAAATAAATCAGATATGTTGGAAATATAAGAGAAAAGGAAAGAAAATATTCAAAGTGTGATTTATACTGGTTCGGCCCAATCATTGATGACCTACATCCAGTCCCCAAGCTTCACTTGAGATTTTCAATCCACTATCTTCTTGTTTAACATGGGAAAAAGAGAAGCCTCTATAATCCCACAAGTTTAGCTAAACACTTATGAAGCTTTTTACAAATCTCTCACTGAGTTACTCCCCCTTACACACCGTAAGGATACAACTTTAATGATGATGGATTACAATCAATCTTTTCTCTCAGAAGTGAATAAGATGAACACTAAGGTATAATACAACTAATGTCTCTCTCTAAAGTATATTATGTAAATATTGAGAAACATAGAGTATATCATTTGGAATGCTGGAGTCAAAGTTTCAGCATTTTGACGATGATGGCGTAAGTTCTCTTACTTTGGCTTTAAATGCTTTTCAATTTATAGTTGATGTATCTCTAATGACCGTTGGAGATGTTGAAGTATTTATTAAGCACGTTCATATTCCCATAGTGATTTTGTCTTTCAACTTTATAGAAATATGACCATTCAAATAGCAATTGGAAGCTTCTGAGAAAGTTACTTTTTAACCGTTGAGCTCTAATCCAAGTTTAATCACCTATAATCCTTATGTAAACTGGATTAGTGATGATTATGAATGGTTAGAAACAAGATAATCAAGATTTAAATGAGTTTGAAAGAATATCAAAAAATCCAAGATGGTGATTAAAAACTGCTAATGAACAATCACTGGAGTGCCTGAGTGATCACTCAAGTGATCTTTATTTAAGATATTTCAGCACTTTCATATTACTCAAGTGATTTTCTAAATCACTGCAAGTGATCATGGATCACTCAAGTGATTTCCCAAAATACTCGAGTGATCTTCATTAGAAGATCACAAACTCTCAAATTATAGATAGTTTTGCATAGAGGTTAACTTCCAATGGGCATAACTCTTCGAATATAACTCCACATTTGGCAAATGACCTAACCATAGAAATCTCTTTTAAGTCTACTTTTCAAAGCAATTAGAATCAATTCCAAATATTTTGTATTCCAAAAGTTATGATCCAATTTGTAACATCTTGTCTGGAACGCAATGTTGATTTTGAGCACCAAATTTCAAAGTTCATGTCTATTTCATCCGAAACTCTTTTAGAACAAACTAGATGTACATAAAAAAAATTAAAATTATAGTTTCATATGAAATAAGTTTCATCTCAATCGAAGTTGTGGTAAAGGAGATATGTCCAAATTACTATACATCATTAATTTTGAGTGTCATTTTCAAAACTCATATCTCTTTCATCTAAATTCCTTTGAACTTGATCTTGGTGTTTTTGTATTTAATTTGAAGTATAATTTCATATGAAATAAGTTTCAGCTCAATCAAAGTTGTGGTTTGTGATATATGCCAAATTACCAAACCTGTTTTGGAATACAATGTTGATTTAAAGTGTCATCTTCCAAAAATCATATCTCTTTCATTTGAACTTACTTGAACTTGATATTGGTGTCTATGTTTCGTATTAAGTTTAGTTTCATATGAAATAAGTTTCAACTCAATCGAATTTGTGGTTTGAGATATATGACCAACTTACTGAACTTCTTTCATCCTAAGCTAAAATAGAGCTGAACAGAGTATGCTGAAATTGAATAATCACTCGAGCGATGTTTCCTTCACTCAAGTGAAATGAATAAAAATCACTTCTAGAGGTGCCACTCGAGTAAAAATAAAGTGTCACTTGAGTGATATTGAAGTGTCACGCGAGTAAAGAAGAAATAGTTTTCAGGTGAGGTATTTTAACTTTGAATTGAGTCAATCCAACTTCCATTTGATCATAGAGACTTCCAATATCAAATATAAGAACTTGAAACTTAATATTCCCATTATATTTTACAAGTTCTTCTTTCTTCAATCTATTCTCTTATTCCTTTTTATCCTTCTTGATCATTCCCAATAATCAAACTTAATAACTCATTTTTCTTGATTTCTCCCCATATTTAATAACTTCGTTGTTCAATAGCTTCTTAATCTTCTACTTAACCATTCATCGTAATCCAACTTGATATCTTCTTTCTTTTCTTGACTAATCTATAATATATTTCACATTAAATACAATAGTTAGTCAAAGTATAAGATAAATACACGATGCAAACTTTTTGCTTTTAACATTTAACATCTATATTTGACAGCATTAAAATTAATCACATCTATAGTATATTTCATATTAAACATAGTAGTTAGTCAAAGTATAAGATAAATACATGATAGAAACTTTTTGCTTTTAACTTTTGACATCTATATTTGGCATCATTAAAACTAATAACATCTGACAACTTTGGGCTAGGACATAAAACAACGCATTCCTTAATGGTTTTCTATCTAAACCTGTCTTTTGCAGCAACCAGAAGGTTTTCTACATAAATCTAGACCACACCATGTCTGCAAACTTACAAAGGCACTGTATGGATTAAAACAAACCCTTAGGGCTTGGTTTGATAGACTTGGGATAGTTCTTTTAAGTTGAGGATTCACTAATTCAAAGAGTGATTTATCTATGTTCACCTATTCAGACAAAAACCAGATCTTAATGATACTAATCTACGTAGATGACATTCTTGTCACACGTAGCAACTCCCATAGCCTCAAGTGCTTCATTAAAAAATTGTGTAGTATATTTTCTCTTAAAGACCTCGAGTCAATCCATTATTTTTTTGGGATTAGATTTTATAGAGACCAAACTGGCCTATATCTCTCATAGGGAAAATACATCAATGATATTCTTGCTAAATTTCATATGAGTAATGCCACAACATGTCAAACTCCTATGGTTGTACACAAATCATTATTAGCTCATTCCTGATAAATACTGGCCAATCCCTCTCCATATAGGAGTGCTGGGAGCACTGCAATATTTATATAATACAAGACATGATATTAGTTTCCATGTTGATAAACTAAGTCAGTTCCTTGCTCAACCAACTACTGGACATTGGAAAGCTATAAAAAGGGAGCTGAGATACCTTAAAGGAACAACATACTATGGTATACACATCAAGCCCTCCAGATTGCTTAACCCGATTGTAAATTTAGATGCTGATTGAGCTTCTTGCCCAAATGATAGGAGATCAGTTGGAGGGTAGTGCATGTTCTTGGGAGACACCTTGGTCACTTGGTCATCTAAGAAACAAAAGGTGGTCTCTAAATCTAGTGCAGAGTCTGAGTATAGATTGCTATCAAATACTTCGGTAGAATTGTACTAGATAAAATCTCTCTTATCAGAGTTGAAATTACAGATTCGGCAAGTACCAACTATTTGGTGTGATAGCACAAGTGCTGCAGCTATTGCATCCTATTTAGTATACCATGCAAGAACAAAACACATTGAAATTGATGTTTATTTTGTGCAAGATCAAGTCATGTAAAAAGCCTTGAATGTTCAATATATACCTATTGAATTACAAATTGCAAATTGCAAACTCTGCCTCACAAAACCACTACCCCATGCTTGGTTCTTGAGTCTGTGAGATAAACTTAGAATCACTATAACTCCAGCTAAAGCTGCTCAACAAGAACAGATCAATCAGAAGAGCACCAACAGGAAAAGGAAGAGAAAGGGGAGTTCAAATTGAAGGAGGGAGTTAAATATATTTGTAGAAATGTAATATAATGTGTTTGATGTATGTTTTTAGAATAATCCTTTAGAGGGACAGATGTGACATTATGATTGAGGACCATCACTTCAAAATAGAAAAATGGAGGACTAGAGAAATTCATTCTAGGAGCCTCACTATTCATTACTTTCTTGACTTAATCAATATCTAATATATTGTCGGAAACAAAACTAATTTGAAATTTTGATATGCTATAGATATTTTTCTGAAATTTTCCTTTAAACTTTTTCAAGACTGAAATTTAAAGTTGAGTTAGAAACTCTCATATTTATATGGCAATCTTGAAAGTACTTGTATGATCTATTTATTAAATAAAACTCCTTATTTAATAAATTTATGAAAATATTTAAGGCTTCCACAACAATATTAATCCAGTAAAAACTTTTGAGACACCATAGTATTTAATAAATAACAACAGAGACTAATAATTTTCCTATACAAACTTAATATTTGCAGGAAAAAAATATATTTGTAACGTATTTATATAATTTTAAAGTAGTTATTAGAGTCCATTAATGTAATGAATTAGTTATTTCTCGACGGGATGGAATAGCATATTAAAAGCTAATCAAATGATATAAATTGAGCGATTAAAGCGTGTAAGTAATTCTAAAACAGCCAAATGTTTAATCAAACCAAATAATTATTTTTCAAAAGAAAAATCAATATCCGTTTCATTCTTTGGGATAGGATAGGACTATTGAGGAAAAGACCTATTTGTTATTGCTCTCACAAAACATGGAAAGAAAAAGAAGAATGGACTATGGCTTTTTTTTTACCCTATCATTTGTTGACTCAGCAAAAAGAACTTACACATTCATATTTATAGAGGTGGAACTCACAATTTTAAATACCCACCTCCTTCTTTATTTTTTGTATTCAAATTTAATATTCATGTTGGCATAGTTCTTAAATGAATCATTGACCTTATTTGGAAAAAAATAGTGATTTCCTTTTGCTTTATAAATCAATGCTAGTCGCGTGTGTAGGGGTAAAAGGAATTAGTAGTACATAACATAGTGATTAAAAGCAAAAAAAGCATATCATGTTATTAATGAAAATTTGAAGGGAGAAAGATAGAAAAAGAATTTTAAAATTTTAAAATTTTAAAATATGTTTATTATCAAGAATTAATAAAGGAATGATGAAATTTGATAAATAATTCATAATTCGATTTTTAGGAAATACCTAATTTAGAATTTTTGTAATTTTAAAGTTCTTTTTATGTCTTTTTTCTAAATTTAAATGTTTTCCAACAATGAAACCACAAACTACTATTTTTTCAGTTAGGTAATATTTATTAATGACATATGTTTATTCTTACATTACAAATAATTTAATAAATAAACTATATTATTATTACTACTCGTTATAAATTAATACCGTCATGAAATATAAAGGACAAGGACTCATTATAGGGTTTATATTTTATAGATTTAAAAATAGTAATTACTTTTTCTTTAATAGATTGTGTAGATTTTTCCCATAACTTTCTTACACATATTTTTATACTATTTGAATATTTAATATAAGAGCTGCTTAATTATTTTGGATGGAGTAAAAAATTTTATATAAATTACTTAATATAAGAAATATGACCCGATCTTTCTAAAATACCCATATATAATATTATATTATATCAATTTATAAGTTGAGGAAATTAGTTTGAAAAATTATAAATATTAGGGATAAAATAGATAAAGAAACAGAAGTCTTATATTTAGTATCAAGATCAATTTTATAACTAGTTACAATAACTAGGATCAAAGAAGTATTATTTTTAACGCGTATGGTATACATGTACCCTCAAAAATATATACATGATGCTCGCTTCGATTATTAATGTAGGAGTTAGATAATTAATTTGCAAAAGTAAAAAATTGGTTAAGTTAGTTAGTTTAAAAAAAAATCCATATTGCTTTCCCTAAAATATCATCTTTAATTAATATGTCTAACTAGTAAGGATAATTTAAAAAATTTTAAATTTAAGAGATAAAATAGATTAAAATAAACTCTTTAACTAATTCCTCCGTCATACTTAAAAAAAAAAAAAACTAATCCCTACGTTTAGCACAGAAATGAATGAGTTGTATGCTTGAAGAAAATGGGTACAAATGGACACTAAAAAGTGGCGATCATAAAAGTTTTGAAGTGAGTTTAAATTGTGGGGTTATTATTTTGAATAATCATTGTTTTGATATCTGAAACAACCATGTTTGAATACTATTGATTGATTTAAGGTACGTTCCTTACAATTAAGGGACAAAAAAAAACAGACGGGGTAATGAATCGGTCATGACACAAGTTTAAGGATTAATAGGTCAATTGGGGTTTTACTGGTAGTCAGACCGATCATATTAAAATATTACAATTTAATTGACAATAAAAAAATAATCATCATTCATAACTCATAAGTCATCACTAACATCAAAATATTTAAAATACTTAGTTCTTTAAAGTTCAAACAAAATCATAACTAACATCAAAATATAGTTAAAACATACAATTTAATTCAAATGTAAAAATTAATATTTTAGATAAACTAATAAAAAACAAAAATCATAATATAAATTAAATTTTAAATGATAATAAAAAATAAGAGGAAAAAATATATATTAACTTCTATAGTTAAAAATGAAGATCTTTAGAAAAAAATGCTTAAAATCTATTAGTATCAGTTATGATGCCTATACTTATACAATGATATCTCATTTCCTATAATTATCATCTCCTTTAAAATAATTTTTTTCATCATCTTCTTTTTTTTAGATTTGTTCTTTCTTTACCTACTTTTCTCTTCATTTTTGTCTTCAACCTTTCATTTTTCCCTCAAAAATAGCTCGAGATAGTAGTTAGAAGAACCAAAAAAATATAACCCGGTCCAACCAATCAAACTACCGGTTTTCCTGATTTTAACCGCTTCATACCGATTCACAGTCTAATGGGTAAACCATACCGGATAATTGACCAGTCCACCAATTTTTCGGTTGAACCAGCCGGTTCGATCCATTTTTTGTACAATGCTTACAATAGCATAATGATTCTTGTTCATGCATTGAACCCAAACAAAAAAGAAAGAAAGAATTAGTGATAAGTTGATAACCTTTTGAATTCCTTTATCTTCTTTTTTTCCCATCAAAATACCCACCCCCTACACATGAGTAGGGTTGGAAATAGGCTAGGTCAAACTTTAACTAAATAGGTATGAGCCTATGATGGGGGCCTAAAGTCTGAGTCTAGGCTTAGGTTTGTATATAAGATTTTTTTTAAGGCTCTAGCCTAAGCCTTCAAAAGGCATGGTCTAGCCTAAAAGCTTTTAAAATCCTATATATAATGCAGGCCTTTAAATAGGCCTAAAAATTAGGCCTTAAAAGTTTTAAGTAGGCTAAATAAAAGGCTTATAATTTAAAGCCTACAATGTTATTTAAATAAAATATAATTTTTATAATTTAATAAATATAAAAAAATAATTTAAAAATATATTATTTGAATTTTAAATTATAGAGAATGAATCTACTATGGTAATTTAATAATTATATTTTTAAATTAAAATGAAAAATGAAAAAAATATAAATGTAACACATACAAAAATATAATACAAATAAAATTATCTTCTTAAATGTGTAAATATGTCAGGCCTGAAGGCTTACAGGCCAGACCTTCATAAAATAGGCATAGTCTGTTTACATATTTAGGCCATTAAATAGGCCTTAACCTAGCCTCTTTATTAAACAAGCTGTAGGCCGTCTGATAAGGGTATGACCTATTTCCACTCCTACACATGAGAATGAGTTTAGGTGCTTTTCAATAAAGCATTACATTTACACTGTTTAGATTAAAGAGCGAAGGAGCAAAAATACCTATGATGATTTGTAAAAGGAGTATCTAGCACCATGAAAAAAACTTTTGTTCAAAAATGCCTATGTACATTACAAAAGGGTTCAAAAATACCACCACCGTTAAATCCTGTAACGCTGTTAAATATTTTTCATGGGCAATGGAGAAAAAATGCCCATGATCATTTGCAAAAAGAGGAACAGGCACCATGTAATTTTTTTTTGTTTAAAAATACCTTTGTACATTACTGTCTATCCGGCTCAGGCTAGTGATATATCCTAAAATTCCAAATTGATGATTCCATTGATTTATTGCTCATTCAAAATTTGTTCTAAACTCATTTTGTTAGTTATCTCAATTTAAAATTGCTAATTGACCAAAATGTCCCTGAGGACCCGATCTAAGTCCCCTTGTACCCGGTCGAACTGTACTTTATCAAAAATTGTGATATAGGCTAATCATACCAAATTTCACTTGTAGAATCCAATTTTGACCTCAGATTTGTCAAAATCATGCTCAAATTATAAAAATACCCCTAGTAGCCATTATGTTAGGGTTTTAGGGGTAAAATTGGACTTGATTTTGGTGTTTTTGATGATTCCATTGAGTTTATAATGGAAAGTTGTGTAGGAATCATGAATTATGAAGTGCGAATGCTTTAAGGTATGAAATGACAATTTTACCCCTAAAACCCTAACATAATGGCTACTAGGGGTATTTTTATAATTTGAGCATTTTTGACAAATCTGAGGTCAAAATTGGATTCTACAAGCGAAATTTGGTATGATTAGCCTATGTCACAATTTTTGATAAAGTACAGTTCGACCGGGTACAAAGGGGCTTAGATCGGGTCCTCAGGGACATTTTGGTCAATTAGCAATTTTAAGTTGAGATAACTAACAAAATGAGTTTAGAACGAATTTTGAATAAGTAATAAATCAATGGAATCATCAATTTTAAATTTTAGGATATATCAATAGCCCGAGCCGGATGAATAGTAATATACATATGTATTTTTGAACAAAAAAAATTTTCATGGTGCCTGTTGCTCCTTTTGCAAATGATCATGAGCATTTTTGCTCCATTGCCCATGAAAAATATTTAACAGCGTTATAGGATTTAACGATGGTGGTATTTAAGATCCTTTTTGTAATGTACATAGGCATTTTTAAACCATTTTGTAATGTACATAGGCATTTTTTAACCAAATTTTTTTTTCATGGTGCTAGATGCTCCTTTGCAAATCATCATGAATATTTTTGCTCCATCGCCCTAGATTAAAAATCAAGCAATTTAGATTTGATATTGTTTTGTTGGCCAAACAAAATAAAGATTTGATATTGTTTTATTTTTATATTTTCAAAAAGTTTTAACTTTTAGTGTATACTTAAATTAAAAACAATCATAAGGGGCTGTGTGTTATAAGGAATTTGGAGGGGAATAAAAAAAATTTTGAGGTGGATTTAAAAAAAATTGGAGAATTGAGGTTATAAAAATTGAATTAAGAGAAGAGATAAGATAAAATAATAAGAAAAATTAATTAAAAACTTTTAACTCCACTTATCCAATTTGCTAAAATCTAATTTAAAAAACCTTTCCCTACATTTCCCCCAAATTCCCCATACCAAATAATGCTTAAAAGTATCTTTGAATCATTGTTATCAAACTCATGAGTTGAATCTTTGACTTTATCATTTTTACGTTTTTAACTTATAAAATCGTGTTGAATCGCTCTTAAACTCGTGCCAATGGAAAACTCGGCTAAACTCATGAGTTCATACATTGAGTTTATTGTTTTTATATTTCTAACCTACAAAATCTCGTTAACTCGCTCTAAAACTTGTACTAACTTTCTCGCTTTGAATATGCTTTATGGTTTTATATATGAATTTTATAGAGACTTATTTATTCAGTATGATAAATTATGGGTGTTGATAGATTTAATTTCAATCACTTTGATCTAAAATATATTTAAATCAAATTATTATTATTTCTAGGGAAAATGGTTGAAAAATACCTTCTAATCAAATTAATTGTTAAATGGTACCAATGTGTAAGCAAGCATCAGTCATGTGCAATCATCTTCCACGTGTGCAAAAAGCATCCCTGAGAAAGTGCAAACATCATCCCTCGTGTGCAAAATATTATCCTTCGTGTGCAATGGTAGCAATTAGCAATTAATTTGCTTGCAAGGTATTTTTTAGCAATTCTCCCTTATTTCTATACATTAACCATTTCATTATTCACTATTAATATATATTTATTGATAAAAGTAAACTCTTACAAGTTCACGATCCAAGTTTACGTCATTTATCATGAGTTTGCTTAAATTTGTGAGTTTAACAACCTTATTCTTGATATAAATAAATAAATTTATTATTCAACAAGTAAAAATTGAAAAAACTTTAAATTTTAAACTTCTCATTGCAAATTTGGACAATTCATATAGCATTGTAATAATAAACACTTAATTTGATTCTATAAAAAACACATTGTATTCCAATCAATTCAAATTTGAGTAAATGGATTATAGATATTAGATTTCATGTTGGAAACTTCCAAAAATCATATCATAATTTTGAACAGAAGAAGTAATTAGAAACTTCCAATGTTGAAATTAAAACCATCAAAGCAATAGAACTCTTAAGCCAATTGTATACATAAAGCTCTTAAGTTTGAGACTGTTTGGTAAACTCTTTTTTGGCTCACTTTTTACCTTTCTAAATAAGAAGAAAGCTAGAATTCATAATCACATACTAACATCTTGAGGTCTATCATGAACACTTCTTTATATGAGAGAAGTCGTGGGTTTGATTATGCCAGTGATTTCAGGGAGTGACTGCCTGACGTCCAAGTTATTAACCTTATGGTCTATCTATATGAAAGCATTTTTGTGAGATATTTTATTAATATTTCATAATTATTATTAATTAGGTAATTAATTAAAATATCCTGAGTATGACCTGTAAGTCAGATCCAGGCCCAATTCATGATTAGGGTAACCTATTGGCTATTAATATTGTTAGATTGAGTTGCACCTAAAAGAGGGTGAATTGGGTGAAGTTTTAAAAATTTAAGAAATTGATGAAATAATAAGAGATAAGGTTAAAGAAGATAACATCGATGTATACTAGTTCGGTCCAACTATGACCTACGTCCAGTTCTCTCATAACGTCTCTGAGTTTCCACTATACTTCCAAGAGTTATCAGGTTCTTGGAAAAACCAATTACAACGTATCAAGCAGTGGGTGATCCTAACCTGGACTCACCCCCCCTTACACGATGTAATCCGACACCCACACTCAAGGTCTTACTACCTTGAGATATTTCTGAATTGAGAATGAATAATGGACTCTCTCACAGAGCTTATTAATTATCATTGAAGTACAACAGATTATCAAACACAGAGATTTGAGTAATAAATGATGTTGTTGTGCAGAATAGCTCCGTCATCCTTCCATATTGAATGCAGAAGTATTTATAGGTAGAGCTTTAAATGACCGTTGAGAGTATTTGAGCTAGCCGTTAGATTGATCTTCTAGTCGTTGGAGGATTTCGGTATTTAGATCACTTCTGCTTTCTGAAGCATTAAATTCCTCATGCACTTTTTAGATATAACCTTCCTTCTGTCTATCGTTCTGGTTTTATGGTTGAACATTTAATGCTTCTAACAGGAAACATAAATTTGAATACGCCACATCAATCAATCTGTCTATTCTTCTGAAACTTATTCAAAATGATGATTAGTAATATTAAAACAATATGTAAGAGATAAATGATGATACATATAATATAATGAGTTAAAGAAAGAATGAAAGGATGTTAAGAAACAAAGGAAGACGATGAGACTTCACTCGAGTGGAAGATGATTAACTCGGGGTGAATTTTATTCACTTGAGTGGATGGGTATCACTTGAGTGGGAACTATAATTCACTCTTGAGCTCTCTGGAAGTGACTTGCTGAAGATTGCGAGTTAATGATTTGTCACTTAGGTGATTGCTCATCACTTGGGTGTTCTGCTGATACAACTCCCGCAACTGATGTAAGTGACTTGAGAGTTAAGTCAGAGTGACTAACTTCACTCGAGTGATAACTCACTCACTCGAGTGATAACTCACTCACTCGAGTGATTACTCTTCATCACTTGCAAAACCCTCCGCAAGTAACTTTCTGAACTAGCTAGTTGAGATCAATTCACTCGAGTGATAATTCTGTCACTCGAGTGAGCCTTCCACATAACCTTTGAAAAACCAGCGAGTGACTTTTGAAAATGGGAAGTGAACATAGTCACTCGAGTGATCACTTACTCACTCGAGTGGTTCCTTAACTCAACTCTTAGAAAGGCTGTGAGTGACTTCCAGAGACTGCAGGTGACCTCATGTCACTCGAGTGATCACTTACTCACTCGAGTGGGTTCTTCTCAACTCTCAGTAATCTAGCGAGTGACTTGCTTTCTTCCGCAAGTGGAGCCTTGTCACTCGAGTAAGCACTTATCCACTCGAGTGGACTCTCCTCCAATTTCAGCATCTTGGCGAGTGACTTGCAAGAATCTCTTGAGAGTTGAAATGCCTCCACTTGAGTGATATCTCCATCACTCGAGTGATCTCCTGTTATCACAGAGATATGAGTGTCTTGTGATTCAAGTTTCCATTTTCATTTAAATCAAACTTTAATTACTCAAATTATTTCTTGAACCACCAGATACTTCACTGCTTTAATCAAGATTTGTTATCACCAAAATATTGAGGACTAATAAATGTAATATCTCTTATAGTGGGAGAACATACTTGAGTTTTACGGCCGATTGATGCAAGCGATAGAAAACCTAGATTGCTCACATAAGGTTTCGTGACTAGTAACTGCTCTTAACCCAATTGTCATCGCTATGCCTCACAGCTGATCAAAAACTTACCTGACAATTGTCTTCAATCTTTTTACTTTCTTTTGTAGCTATCTTTCATCAAGATTTGTGAGTTCTCTCTGTGATTAAAGATTATGAAAATTCCATGAATTTTGTTTATGTATTCCATATTTTGTCCTACATGTGATATCAAAGCCTGATTTTGTGATCATCTGCCTTCTACTCTTTGATATGGGACAATCTAAGCACGATATAGAATTAATTTTTTTAATTTAACCCTTATAGTTTTATATAGGTTTCATGGCTCATATTAGAGATCAAAATTTTTTATTTGATGAGTTATATTAGCGCTGCATTTAATTCTTCTATCTGAGTTTACACTTTATTTATTATATTAAATTGCTTGAGTGTTATCGGATCAAGGGATGAGAGGAACTATGTTTATCCAAGGAATCATCACCGTCCTCAATGTTCTCGAGGGATATGACGTTATGCTTTCATAGATTATTATAATTTTTTGATTCATCTGCTATCTATGATTTGCTTTATGCTTCTGCAACTACTCATAGATGATTGTAAAAGTTTTTTATCGATGAAATGTTTTGCTTCTCATTTTGTTCATCAATTATGGCTTCAAAAAAAACTTGATGCATGTTGTTGATGATTTTTCAAATCTGGGTTTCTCATTTTGGTTTCTTGAATTGTATGCATGTAAACATTTGTTATTAATGTAACCATCATCTTCTGTCTATCGATAGTTTACAGTTTTTTGAAAATGTGTTAGTTGCTTTTAATCAATTTTGACATGTGCTCAATCATTTTATGATCTGATTTTTGAAATTTCATTTGTTATTTGTGTTTGATTATCGCTTTGATGGATGAGAGAAGACATTTTCTATTCTCTGAGGATCACCATCTTTACCTTCGTCGAAAAATCGAAGGAACCTAAAATAATTCTCATTTCTTGTTTTAAATTCACGTTACTCAATTTGATTTTTTGTGATTAACGGTTGAATCATTGCCCATATTTTGAGAGAGATTGTTTTGCATGCTCACCATATAAGGAATCGCTAGTGTTTGAGCTCTGGATTGTCAGAAACGTCACTTAGAATCACGAGTAGCAGCGGCTCCGTTTGGGGTTGTAACCAAGTTGCGGGTTAGGTAGGGCTACCTTATGATGAGTGAAGGAGACAATCAAAACGATGTCGTTTTGGCACTTGATGGAAGCCTCCCTCCCCAAGCACAAAACGACTTCGTTTCTGGCAAAGTAAAACTCACGTTTCACTTATTTCTGAGATGGGCGAGATGCGCTTTTGAGTCTTTAGATTTTCTGCTTTATTTTGTTTTCCTTATAGGCCATGCTTTCATAGACTGATGATTATTTTCCTAATTCTTTTTGTTTTAACAAGTTATGGGCCGAAGCAAACTGGGTTTTATTTTATTGCGTTCTAGGCCTATTTTTTGGGCTTGGGATATTTTTTTTCCTCTGGCTGTAATTTTTAGTTTGATCTAGGTCGATATATTTAATTGGGTTTATGAAATTTATTTTCCAACCTTGAATCAATTAAAGCATCTGAGCCAAGGAAAATTATGGATTTATTCTTATCTTATTTTGTTTTGTTTTTACATTCTGAGCTTTTAGTTGCGTTATAACTTCTCTGGAAATTTCTTATGGGTGTTGTTGCATTTTGAATCTCCTGGGCTGTAGTTTTAATTTCTAGAAGCACAATTTTGGGCTATATAAGCATTTTATTTGCTTATTGTGTATTAAATTAACTTTTGTTTTATGTACAATTTTGATTATATCATATTAAATTGTTTAAATTAATGAAAATGGTTAATTTTGGTAAATTTCATATTCTGAAAAATTTGCAAATTTATTTTTTGAGTCATTTAACTACCTAAATATTTGGAAAATGAACTTTAGACAATTATTTAACTATTCAAAATTTTTTTGTAAAACTTAATTTAAATTGGAAAATGCCAAAATTAATTCTTTAAACAATTTTTGGATACATAAAATAGTGGGAGGTTTTTTAATGAATTATTTAGCCATTTTGTTGATCAAATTGATTAATCCCTCTATTAGGATGTGCATATACTAGATTTAGTTTGGATGCACAAAATAGTGGGAGAGTTTATCTATGATGATTACTTTATCACATTTTATTGATTGAATTAATCATTTAAATTATCATTAAAGGTTTGTGCATATTTGGAATTTAAATGCACAATATTGATATATGTGATTAGCATGCATCTTAGGGAGTAGCCACAACATACTCTATTGTGTATGTAAATAATCACTTATATATTTTAAGATATCAAATCTAATCTATGGGCCATATTAATTTAATCAAAATGAGAGGATTGTAGTTAGTTTACTCACTTATATTGATTAAATTAATTAGTTAAGTTCTCCATTAAGCTGTGCATATACAGAATTCGAGTGCACATTATTGATATTTGTGATTAACTTGCATGTTAAAGTGGTAGCTACAAGGTCCTCTTGCAACAAGCATAAATAGTCACATATGGATTTCAGAATATCAATCTTTTAAAGGTGAGTAAATATTATTGTATTCACATTAATGATTTAGTTGATTAAATTAATTAATTAATTAAGATACTCATTGATATTGTGTATATATATAGAATTTAAGTTATACATATTTGATATTAGTGATTAGCATACATAATTTATTTAAGGAATAGCCATAATATCATTACACACATGTTGTATGCATAGTAAATCACATAAAGTTTTTATCATATCAAATTATGATCAAATGTATAATTAGTATACACAATAGTGTGATGTCTTTGTGATGAGAATGTAGAATCGAGGAGTGGCCATAGCATCTTCATTAGGTACATACACTATTTTGTTCTGACAAACAAAATACATCACATAGATTTAAAGATAACAATTGTGATTAAATGTGTGGTTGTAATTAATATTTGTCCACACATAGATAATTATAATCATAGTTTTAATTAGGGTGGACTAGAATGCCATTATATTTTCTAAGCAACCCACGGGTATTAAGGGATATAATTGCATTCTAGTTTCATCAGTTCGAGATAAATTCATGCTGTGCTAATGTCTTTGCCTATAGGTAGACTTTAGTGATATAAATTTATAATTGTATGATTTATATTGGTAAATATATGCTTATATATGATGGTTTCTTGCCTCTTGTAGTAATTTTGTGAGCATGATTAAATTTTATTTTGACTTTGCAACATGATTGTTATTTGTTTAATTGTTTAGTTTGATATAATTTATTAGAGACAATTGCTTGAGCCTATAAAGAGATAAACATAACTCCTTCCATTAGGATAAAATTGACGTTAAAGAACATTTATGATACTGGCATGAGAATGAGATAACATTATTGTCTTAATAATGTAGTCTCAATGAAAAACAAGCTATCATAAGTGCATAAAGAATAGAACAAAGTCAATGATTTTTTATAGATGAAGGACAAATTTAGAACTTCTCATAAATGTTATTGCATTGTTTTATTGACTATTAAGCGATTCTCCATAATAGGGTAAGTTGTCTCCATTAATTTGGGAGAAACATATCCTTAATTTATTATCTCATGAGTCATTACTTCTTTTCATTAATACATGCATAGACTGTAAGTATTCATTGGAAATATGTATATACAACAAGTTTTGCTCTTATTTAGAAAAGCATGAGATTTTAAATAAGGACTATCAAGCTACCAACCCTAAAGCCATAAAGTAATAGACATATAATATTTAATGTGTCTATAATTAGAGGCTTGATTGAAGGAAATAATAGATATATACTTGTCATTGGTTATATTCTAACAGATCAAATAGTTCATCCTGCTTTTAGTTAACTCTTCAAATACCTGGACATTTTTTGCTTTATAATTAAGTAATGTCATCTGACATTTTTAGAGTATATAAAGCAAAAGTGAGTAGTTTAATATAGTAAATAGATTAATATAGTGAGGTCAATTAGAAGAAATGGATGACATGGTGGGTACATGATTGAGGACATTAACTTAGCCTATATGTTTTCATCTTAAGGAATGCACTTAAGACAACTATATATCTTATATGAGATTCCAACAAATTTACGTTTAAACCATTTTAAAATTCGAATATTGGAAGCTCAATTTATATCAAATTGTCTTATAAATGAAAGAGTATGAAAGAAAAATATTCTCACATATTAAGATTGCATATTTTGGTGAAGATGAAGAGAGATCTTGGGAATTCTATTTAGCTATCTATTTTATTTTAGAAGTTGTATATTAATTTTGAAATGCCAAATTATTAAGAAATGGAATGATTAGTAGGAGTAATCAAACTTATTTAAAAAGATCATACATGACAAATTGTAACATCTAATCATGATGGAACATTCATTTTACATGATACTCTTCTCATTAAGGTAAATGTGAAACATAATGAAGTTATGAAATTTTTAATTTTGAAATAAGAAGTATCAACATTAAGGACTCTGTCAATTATTATGAAAAGTGTCCAGAGACAAACAAGGAATATTTCAAATTAATAGATTGTGCTCTTATTATACAACTTCAATCTATCAACAGATTGAGTTAAAACCAATAATAATTTAAATTTTTCAATTACTACTAACTATACATCATATACTTCAAGTAATCTGACTAGAACATAAATATTGAGATTGACCCTAAATTTTAAATAAAGGCATTTAATTTATGATAAATATATGAGATCTTAAGGAAGACAACAACATATGGATATTTGTAAAATTTTTGGTGTGCAACATTAAGCAATACAAAGAAAGTTGTTTACTGAAAGTTCTCTATCAAGAAGGAATTAATATAGTGAGGTATTTTCTCCTATGTTGATGTATAGATATTTCCATATCTTCATGATATTTAATGCCCATTTTGAATTGAAATATTGTTGACGTCTTTCTACTATAGAAACAGAGGGATGTGTGTCAATTAAAAGAAATGGTCAAATAAATTATAAGGAGAATTTAGTTACTAAAATTGAGAAATCGTTCTCACAAGCATGTTTCACATTATTAATGAATAAGATGTTATGATGCAATCACATACATGATAAAGTTGAAAGCATCATAGTCTTATTTATATCACTATATTAGTGTGAGTTTAGTCATATTGAACAAAATGATGATTCACTCATTGTTTGTGAATTTTGACATAAGGTGTTACACATAACTGAATCACCATTGTTCAAATTTATGATATGACTAGGTTTAAGTATTGTACTCTTTTAGAATACATAAAGAGATTATTCTCATAATACTTGAGAATATCATAAGTAACTTATGATCACAATCATTTGAACATTCATGGATAGATGGTGGTTGTTGTATGTAACCTTTATTATGAGAATATGATTTGATTGTCTATATGTCTCTAATATTATTATATTCCGATCCTTCTAATCTAAGTTCTTAGGCATAGATTTGCTTGAATGTACATACAAACAGGCAATGTCATTGCAAGGAAACTTTAGGAGGATTTTCAAGTATATTCTTGCTTGAATAATTTGAAAAGTTGCAAGTCATGAAGTACATTACAAAATATACATTAAGTCACATGCTCTACATATAGAAGAATGATTAGCTTTGTTTAGTTTAGTATGATGTGTTAACTATAAAATAGTTAACATTATGATGTATCTTTACATTTACTGAACAAATTCCATCGTGGAGGAGTACAAGATTGCTAAGTAGTTACTGATTGCTTAGTTCCACAATGAATTGCTTAATCTAATCATTCTTAGAGGCAAGTTATAAGATTGCTGGATAGAGAATTTCATCATATGGTTTTAAATTAATTTAAACTCATTAAGGATGTTGTATGACCATAAAGTCAATAGGTCATAAACACACAAAGTATAGATCCTTAAATTAATTGCATGCATTGAGAAAGATTAAATGATCACATAGCTTATTTGTGAGATAGATCATATTGAGTGATCTAGATGAGGTATTGTCAAATGATGAAATTCAAGTTAGAGTTTGTTGTCTCATATTGGTACCTAGTTATCAAGATTGACAAACATTCAAGTATGAACCAAATAAATATTTAAGATTTATTCATTAAGTTTTAACCTATTAAGTGTACTGCTACGTAATACATGGAAGATAATACTTGACTTAAGAGGATTTGTCGCCATGATTCTTGTAGCATAATCTTAATTAATCTGGATAGGCAACTAACATATAGTTACGGGCCAAGTAGGAGAATGTGAAATTTTTTATTAATATATTATTATTATTATTATTATTAGTTATTATTAATTAGGTAATTAATTAAAATATCCTAAATGTGGCCCGTAAGTCAGATCCATGCTCAATTCAAGATTAGGGTAACCTATTAGCTATGAATGTGATATCTTTGATGGTGGGAGAACACACTTGAGTTGAGTTTTACAGCCGATTGATATAAGCATTAGAAAACCTAAACTGTTCACCTGAAGTTCCCTGACTGGCGACAACTCTTAACTCAGTTGCCATTGATGTGCCTCACAGCTAGTTAGAAAGAGATCTGACAATTGTCTTTTATCTTTTTTCTTTGTTTTGCAGCTCTCTTTTATTACGATTTGTGAGTTCTCTCTATGATCAAAGCTTAGCAATGACGAGAGGTAATTCTTATAAGTCTTCCGCTATTGATATATAAAAATTCATGTACTATAATTTGTTATTTGTTTATATATTCCATGAATTTTGTCCAACAGTTTTTTGCATGTAGGATCAAGTTCGATTATACTTGTAATATCAAACCATTAGTGTCTCATCTTTTAAATAAAAAGAAAATCACTTCCATAATTAATAAGCAACTAGTTCGCTAATTGCAACTAGAAAGTGGAGAGAGTGAGAAACGTGTCGTTTATAACACTTGAAAACAAATTTGAACAACTTAGATCTCATTATAAAATAAGAAACACTTATTTTCATTATATAAAAATCACATTGGATTCCAATCATTTCAAATCAAATTTGAGCAAATGGATTATAGATATTGGATTTCATGTTGGAAACCTCCAAAAATCATATTATAATTTTGAACAAAAGAGGTAACTAGTAACTTCCAATCTTAAAATTAAAGCCACAAAAGCTATAGAACTCTTAAGCTAAGTGTATACCTAAAGCTTTTTAATTTGAGTCCGTTTATTAATTCCTTTTTGCCCACTTTTTATCTTTCTAAATAAGAAGAAAGCTTGAATTCACATTCACATACTAATGATCTTGAGGTCTAATATGAACACTTCTTTATATGGGAGAAGTCGTGGGTTTGATTATGTCAGTAATTTTGTAATGTCCCAAATTTTGATCACTAAGTATCATGTAGTCATTATGGTATTTCATAATAAAAAAACATGTAAAGTGAAAAAACAAAGCCAATAGAAGTCACACATAACCAAATAGTGGTTACACATAATAGTTAGTGTATTTCTTGATGAGACAGTCAGACTGTGTAACACTTTTAAATTAGTAAATCACTTCCAAAAATTATTAAATTTTCTAGAACGAAATTAGACATGATAATATTTAATTGATAGGTCTTATGGAATTTTTGGAGTTGTATACAAGGAGAAATGAATTTTTGAAATTTACCCAGCGAATCTGGCGTTTTTCAGGAGTAGACTTCAAAAATAATAATTCTAAGAATATTGAGCTTCCAATTGGCTTAAGGTTATATTTTTAGTTAAAACTATACTTAATAAGGATCATATATCCTTTGGAAACACCTTAATTGGATATCTATACAATTAGATATGAATTTTTAAAATTTGGTGACAATTCTGCCAATTTTCTCAAGTATTGTGAAAATGAGAGAAATTGTAAGGGCAAAATGATCATTTTGACCAAATAAATATAATCTGGATTTTTTTTTAAATAATGACAGATGGAGTTCATAAAAATTATTTACATAATTAAATATGAAATTATATTTTATCATGTGCAATAAATAAAACAAGAACCAATAAGATGATGACACCTATAACTCTCTAGACAACTCCAAAAACATATCCCTTTTGCCTATTTAAGTGGCCATGTTGACCAAGAGGAAAAGGAAGGAAGGGAAAGGAAGTGTGCAAGAGAGGAAGAAGAAGTAAAGTCCAGAGCTCAATCTTGTGTTATAGTACAAGAAAAATTCCCTTAACCTCCCTGCCCTCTTGAATTAGTCATTCAACAAGCAAAAACTCCAAGGGAAAATAGGTAATCTTTTGGCCAAGAAGGGGGAAAGAATAAAAAGTGAGGTAAATTACTCAAACTTTGAGATTCTTACCGAAAACTGAGTTGTGACTGTATTCTAGCTAGTTATTGAACTGTTTATGATAATTTTGTAAATTTGGGATGTCCATTTTCTAAGGAGAAATGCTTCCCAAATTTTCATTAATTATGTTAAGATGATAATTAAGTGATTATACAAGTTAAAGCAAGTGGTAAGAAGGTGTTCTAGGAGTTAGAACTATGAAAATGTAACTTCTCCCAATTTTCTTCTAAGTTACGGCCAAGGGAGAAAATGAGGGATAGAGTTGGAATTTCATGATTCTAATGGTTCCAGGTTCCATGATGTTTAGAAGGAAAAATTATGTAAGGTTCATGTTAAGTGCGAAGTGTGAAAAGCCATGAATTGTGAAATGACAATTTTGCCTCTCAACCCCCAAGTTAGGGTTGTCAGGGGCAAAAATATAATTTGAGTTAGAATTGATCTGATCTGATGTCAAATATGAGATCTACACGTGAAAATATGTGGAATGGGCATAAGCATTGTTTGCCATGTTCTATACAATGTGTTGCATTTATGGCCAAGTTCGATCATATTTGTAACATCAAACCATTAATGTCTCATATTTTAAATAAAAAGAAAGTCTCATCCACAATTAATAAGCAAATACTTAGCTAATTGCAACTAGAGAGTAAAGAGAGTGAGAAACGAGTCGTTTATAATACTTGAAAACAAATTTGGGCTTCTCAGATCACACTGTAAAACAATAAACACTTAATTTGATTTTATAAAAATTACATTGGGTTCCAATCACTTCAAATCAAATTTGAGCAAATGGATTATAGATATTGGATTTCATGTTGGAAATTTCCAAAAATCATATCATAATTTTGAATAAAAGAGGTAACTAGTAACGTCCAATCTTGAAATTAAAATCATAAAAGCAATAGAACTCTTAAGCCGAATGTATAGCTAAAGCTTTCCAATTTGAGACCCTTTATTAAACTCCTTTTTTTCCCACTTTTCACCTTTCTAAATAAGAAGAAAGCTATAATTCACATTCACATGCTAATGATCTTGAGGTCTAATGTGAAAGCTTTTTTAAATGGGAGAAGTTGTGGGTTTGATTATGTTGTTGATTTCAGGTAGTGAGTGCTTACCCTTCAGGTTATTAATCTTATAGTCTATCTATATGAAAGCTTCTTTTTTACATGAAGGATTAAGTTTGATTATACTTGTAAATCAAACCGTTAGTATCTTATCTTTTAAATAAAAATAAATTCATGTACAAAATTAATAACCAACTAGTTAGCTAATTGCAACTAGAGACTAGAGAGAGAGAGAAACATTTCGTTTATAATACTTGAAAACAAATTTGGATAATTCAAATCTCATTATAAAATAAGAAACAATTAATTTGATTCTATAAAAATTACATTTGATTCCAATCAATTCAAATCAAATTTGAGCAAATGGATTATAGATATTGGATTTCATGTTGAAAACTTCCAAAAATCATATTATAATTTTGAACAAAAGAGGTACATAGTAACTTCCAATCTTGAAATTAAAATCATAAAAGAAATAGAACTCTTAAGTGTCTGTTTTGATTAGTGGTAGAAGCTGTTTTTCCAACATAATTTACAATATATGAGAGAAGTTTGTGAGAGAAGTTTTATCTTGACTTGCATGAATGTGATTTTCCAACGCCAATTCCAACAGGCTCTAAGTTGACCATATACCTAAAGCCTTTTAATTTGAGATCATTCGTAAACTCTTTTTTGTCCACTTTTTACCTTTCTAAATAAGAAGAAAGCTAGAATTTACATTCACATGCTAAAGATATTGAGGTCTATTATGAACACTTCTTTATATTGGAGAAGTCGTGGGTTTGATTATGCCAATGATTTCAGGTAGTGACTACCTGACCTCCAAGTTATCAATCTTATGGTCTATCTATATGAAAGCATTTCTTACATATACAATCAAGTTCGATTATATTTGTAATATGAAAATGTTAGTATCTCATCTTTTAAATAAAAAGAAATTCACCTCCACAATTAATAAGCAACTAGTTAGCTAATTGCAACTAGAGAGTAGAGAGACTGAGAAATGTGTCGTTTATAATACTTGAAAATAAGTTAGGACAACTCATATCTCATTATAAAATAAGAAACACTTAATTTGATTCTATAAAAATCACATTGGATAATTATCAATTCATATCAAATTTGAGCAAATGGATTATAGATATTGGATTTCATGTTGGAAACTTCCGAAAATCACATCATAATTTTGAATAAAAGAGTTAACTAGTAACTTCCAATCTTGAAGTTAAAACCATAAAAGCTATAGAACTCTTAAGCCGACTGTACACCTAAAGCTTTTAAATTTGAGACCGTTTATTAAAATCCTTTTTGCTCACTTTTTATGTTTCTAAATAAGAAAACTAGAATTCACATTCACATACTAATGATCTTGAGGTCTAATATGAACACTTCTTTATATGGGAGAAGTCATGGGTTTGATTATGTCGGTGATTTTAGATATTGTGTGCCTGCCCTCCAAGTTATTAATCTTATGGTCTATCTATATGAAGGCTTTTTTTTACATGTAAGAGCAAGTTTGATTATACTTGTATAACCTCAAACTGTTAGTGTCTTTTTTAAAAATAAATAGAAATTAACTTTCACAATTAATAAGCAACTGGTTAGCTAATTGCAACTAGAGAGTAGAGAGAGTGAGAAACGTTTCGTTTATAATACTTGAAAACAAATTTAGACAACTCAGATCTCACTATAAAATAATAGACACTTAATTCAATTCTATAAAAATAACATTGGATTCAAGTCAATTCATATCAAATTTGAGCAAATGGATTATAGATATTGGATTTCATGTGGGAAACTTCCAAAAATCATATAATAATTTCGAACAAAAGAGGTAATTAGTAATTTTCGACCTTAAAACTAAACAAGCTTTTAAAACCTTAAAAAAGCAATAGAAGTCCCAAAAAAAAAACCTTTTGAATTTTAGATCGTTTATTAAACCCCTTTTTTGCCTCCTTTTAAACTCTTGAATAGAAATGAATCTAGAATTCATGTTAACGAGTTGATAATCTAATATTCTAGTGGCGTGAAAGTATTTTTATATGGAAGAAATCGTAGGTTTGATTATACTTGTAATTTTAAGTCCCAAATGCTTGATCTTCAAGTTATTGATTTTTTAGACTTATAAACACATTAGTGTATCATCTTCTCTCTCTCTCTCTTCATTATCTGAATTTGAAGTTACAACCTCACATTGAAAAAAAAAAAACTTTAACAATTGGTTTTAGTTGAGTTACTAGCACTTGAAATTAGTGTATCCAAAGAAATTACCAACTAGCAGGGTTCAATATAAGGGAAAGAGCTAGTCCTTTAGAATGTGGGAAACTAAGCTTCTGAAATCCAGATCGGGTACTGAACCGGTTGGGATACTGGGTCAAGGGTCAGTGGGTCAGATCGGAGTCAAATCGTTAAGAAATTAAATATTTTAAGCTTATTAATATAAAATTTCAAAATAATTTTTTTTTTTGATTGAGTGTGAAAGTGAAACTATGAAATGTGAATGAAGTCATGAGCAATTAAGTTATTTGATTCACTAATCAGAGGCGCAGAACTTAAAAGAAACTAAAGTTTAAATGTAAAAAAAAATAACCTGGGTCAACCCGTAATCTCGGGTTAACCAACAAACTGAACTGGTTTCCATTTCAGATTTTAAAACAGTGGTTTAAACTTTCTTAGAGATATGCTAACATTTAGTGTCTGACAGTACATCAAATATAATTACTTTTAATAAGAAAATATATGTGTCCAATCCAAAAATAAAATTACTAATGAAATTAGGTCTAATGGAATGTATGATAAACGAATGCTCAAATTTTTATTAGGATTTGTGCCTACATTTTGTGTCTCAAATAAAAGGATACCCTTACCTATAGGGGGGAGGGAATTCACACCCACAATTAATAAGCAAGTAGCTAGCTAATTGGTTCAAAACCATAGTCCATATAGAACTAGAGAGAGAACTAGGGGGAAGAGAGAGAAACGTTTAGTTTATGATACTTGAAAAGACCAATCCACCCTAACCGACCCTTCTCTCTCACTAATTGTGTTTTTTCCTCTTTTCCTTCTCTCTGTGTAGCCCTTTTCCCTATTTTATCTTCTCAAAAACCTTCCCTTTTGCTGCGACAATAATGAAAAAGTTTGAAACCCATCTGCCCCTCCCTCTCTTCCTGTCATTTTCCTTCCTCACACATCAACTCTTTCCTTTTTCTCTTATCTGTCACACCCTCAGCCTCTTCCCACGCCGCCACTACCCCCAAGTTTTCATTTTTCTCTCCTCTCTGTTTTTCTTTTTGCCTTTCCTCTGCCATATAAGCTTCCTCTGTGTGTGTGTTTGTGGGGATAACAATACATATACACCTGCTTTAGTCTCTGTATTTCCCTTTTGAAATCACTGAGGAAAATCCCTTTTGGAGTTTCTTTTGCCTTGCAAGTTCTCGAACAAGCAGAAAAACAAGCCAAGGTCAGTCTTTTAGCTTCATTGTTATGGTTTTGTGAAAAAGGCGCCAAAAAAAAAAAAGAGGGGGAAAAAAAAAAGAAACCTCGTCACCCTATTTTTTTCCCTCCTCCTTTTCTTCTTCTTCATCTTCTCATCATCTTCACTGTTTGATTCAGTACTCTTTTTCATCCAAACCCAAGCTTATGGAAAACCCAGATTTCTCTACCCACAAATTCCCATCCATGTCTCAGGTATACTCTGTTTTTTCCTCTACTACTCTGTTTTTTTCCTCCTCGTATATTAATATTTGTGCTATGAACAGATACTGGAAGAGATCAAAGAACTATGGAGCATGGTTTTTCCCATAACCGCCATGAACATGCTCGTGTTCATCCGAGCTGTCGTGTCGGTTCTGTTTCTGGGTCGACTCGGGAAACTCGAGCTCGCCGGAGGAGCTCTGTCAATAGGGTTCACGAACATAACAGGCTACTCTGTTTTGGCCGGTCTAGCCTCAGGGCTTGAACCCGTTTGTTCACAGGCCTATGGAGGCAAAAAATGGGCCTTACTTTCTCTCTCTCTTCAACGTATGGTCTTCATCCTCCTCATGGCGAGCATACCCATAAGCCTCCTCTGGTTAAATCTCGAGAATATAATGAATTTCATGGGACAGGATAGAGAAATCACAGCAATGGCAGGGGTTTACTGTTTTTATTCTCTGCCGGACCTTTTAACAAACACTTTGTTGCAGCCACTGAGAGTGTATCTGCGGTCACAGCAAGTGGCGAAGCCGATGATGTTCTGCTCTTTGATCGCGGTGGTTTTCCACGTGCCGTTGAATTTCTGGCTGGTGAGGTATGGGGTAGCCGGAGTGGCGATGGCGTCGGTGGTGACGAATCTGAACATGGTGGTGCTTATGGCGGCGTACGTGATGTTGTGGAGGAAGAGAGAGAGAGGGATGAGGTGGGTGTGGGGGTGGGAGGTGGTGGAGGAAGGGTGGTGGGAGCTGATGAAAGTGGCGGTTCCGAGCTGTTTGGGGATATGTTTAGAGTGGTGGTGGTATGAGATTGTGACGGTGCTGGCGGGGTATTTGGAGAATCCGACGGTGGCCGTGGCGGCGACGGGGATATTGATTCAGACGACCAGCATGATGTATACAGTCCCCATGGCTCTTGCAGGATGCGTCTCTGCCAGGGTATTCTCTTACTTTCCCATTATTATTATTATTATTATTATTATTATTATTATTATTATTATTATTATTGATTTTATTATCATTATTATCATTCTTTTCCCTTTTCTTTATTCTCTTTTCCTTCTCTGCCAAATGCCAGTTTATTCCTTGTTTGTTCTCCATAAATATTAAATAATAAAATGAATGAATGAATGAATGGATCATGTGCAATGGAAACGGACTGGGTCGAGTTTTTTTTTTTCTTTTTTTGAAAAAAAAATTACATTGAGAGAGTAATATTAATTAGATCTTACAAGAATTTGACTCTACTCTATATGATACTCTATATTGAATATCAGTAAAAAGTCTTGTTTAAAAAAATTTTGTAGGTCGAGGTAAAAAAAAAATTGTAGTAAAAAATACCTGAATTCGAGAATCATTGATAGTACTAGCACTTTCTCCATGTGATATCCTTTTTATAGGAAAATCACATTGAGAGAGTAATATTAATTAAAACTTACTGGAATTTGACTCTATGATATTGGATATGGGTAAAAGGTCTCTATTTTAAAAATTTTATTAGTCAAGAAGACCTAGATTTGAGAATCATGCATATGCATAGTACTAGGAGTTTTTGTTTAAAAATATATTTGGTCCTTTATCTAATTAAATTTTCCCAAAATTATCGTTAAATTAACAATCTAGGTTTCACTAAAATGAGTTTTGACTGTTTAAGCATGAGGTTTCCAGTTCAAGAGCTTCTTTCAATTGAATCTAACAATGCTCCAGGACGGGAGTAAGGAACTATAAGAGTGTTTAGAATAGTGATTGTAACATCAAAAAGTATTTTTCAATCGTGATTTATAGTATACGAGGTAGTTTTTACGATTTACGAAGTAAATATGAGGAGAAATTTTGTCTCAATTTATGTAAATCGGGCTTGTACATAAGTACAAGCTATGCCAAATAAACTAATATGTTTGTTTATCGATGTATTGGTAGTACCTGTTGCAACTTGTGTCTTCTGTACTTGTAGATTACATCAACTCTATATAATATAATTGAACTAAGTAGATAAAGAAAATAAGTACAAATTATGGCTTCTATAAGTTAAAGAAAGAAACTCGTTTCTTTTGGTATCACATTAAATTTTGTTCTCTTAGTATGTTGCAAGATATTTTGCGTTCAATTTGGATACTAAAATTCAAGAGATTAGGTTTAATGAAGGCGACATTCACTAGTATAAAATAGATAGATTAAACTATCTCTTCTAAACCGGTTGTGGAGGATCAGGTTCCAAAACTAGTTTGGAAAGTCAATTTTTTACTAGATTTAAATTCCTTTTCTTGTGTAAAAAATTTCTTTTTTTTTTTTGTACTAATGACTAATGCACTTGTTTATATTTTGAGTTCTGATTTTATCTGTTACCTCTGATTTTTAGGTGTAGAACTCGAAAGTTGAAAGAATTAAAAAAAAAATAAAGGGTTTGGATGTTGTAAGATTTTTTGAGCAGCTTCTTAAAGTGTGATTTTGCCATTTTTTGTGACCCGTGACTCATTTTTTAAAACTCTTGATAATCACAGAACTAAAATGAGAATGGGATAAAACTTGAAAGAGACTTGTGATTGTGTTGTAAGCTAATTGTGGCGTAACAAATTTCACTGTTTTGGATAAATGAACGTGTCTCTTTGTAATTGTTTTGATTGGTTTGATTTATAGATGCAATGTTACGTGAGGGAATTTATAATTTCTGTTTTTGGCCCAGAAACCTTAATGTTTTTAATCTTATTCGTCCTTTTTTTTTTTTTTGGCTAAAATGCCAAAGTTATTTTGGTTTTAATTGCTAAGGTGTGAATTTGTTATATGATTGCGTCAAGTTTAGGGACCCACTTGGGTCATACTTGTAATGTGATTCCACAGAAGTATCACAAATGATTTCGATTCAAAAAAAAAAAAAAAGTACCACAAATGATCACTTTAGCATTATATGCCTAGCCCCCATCAATTTTTACCAAATCTTTTATTCATCAAAGCAGCCCACTAGGCCCGCGGGCCCCACCGGCACACTTTGATATCATGTTTCTATTTTTATCATAGGAAGCAAATATTAAAGTTTAATTTTGCATTCTTGCAGGTGGGTAATGAGCTTGGAGCTGGTAAACCCTACAAGGCTAAGCTTGCAGCCATGGTTGCACTGGGATGTGCATTTGTGATGGGCTTTATAAACGTGACATGGACGGTGATTCTCAGAAAGATATGGGCTGGGTTTTTCACCAAAGACGAGTTTGTCAAAGCCTTGGTCGCCTCGGTGATGCCGATCATGGGTCTGTGCGAGCTTGGAAATTGCCCACAAACCACGGGTTGTGGCATTCTCCGTGGCACTGCCCGGCCCGTCATCGGGGCCCACATCAACCTCGGCTCATTCTACTTTGTGGGCACCCCGGTGGCCGTGGGCCTAGCCTTCTGGTTCAACATTGGGTTCAGCGGGCTCTGGTTCGGTCTTCTATCTGCCCAAGTGGCATGCGTAGTGTCAATCCTTTATGTTGTCATAGCAAGAACTGATTGGGAAGCTGAGGCACTAAGGGCTGAGAAACTCACCCGAGCTAAGATGAGTAGTCCTGATGGGCTTGAGTCAGGACTCGAGCTTATAGCTAAAGATATGAATGATGAGAAGGATGAAGAAACCAAGCAGTTTTTGATGAAAGGGAATGGGAATAAAGAAGAGAGTTGTTAGGAAGAGAAATGGGGTAGGGTTTGTTTGTCTAGTTAGGTTTGATTGATGTTGTTGGATGGGGAATGAAGGGGGTGTGTTTGGTTGGTAGGAAAGTGCTCAGATTCTGTGTAAAAAGTGTTGAATCTTTACTTGTTTTTACATAGTTTTGGGAGATGGTCCTAAATTTTGGTTGTTTTAAAAGTCGCTTTTGCTTGTTGGGACATGTGAGAGAAAGCTCAACATAATTTGTGAGGAGAACAACGTGGGACTCATCAAATTTTTTTTTAAAAAAAAAAAATGGATAAGGGTCTCTCAGATCTCACCAATGCTGTTATATAGCTGTCATTGCACCTAAACCAATGCATATGGTTTGATTATACTTCACTCCTTATAAAATTATTTAAAAAATTTAGTTTGTTTGAAATACATTAATAAGGGAATTAATTCTATCACTTTTATGGAAAATAATTAGATTGAATTCTATTTTTAGTTGGATTTTGACAAAAGAGTGTACAATTCTTGTTATAATGTTAAAGCCAAGATTATTTCTGATTAAAGGTGGAATTGATCTCAACAAATGTAATAAAAAATGTTTAAGACATTTATTTTGATGTGATGAGTATTACATTTTTGTAAAGCAAAGCTTCCAAGCAGAACAAATCACTAATTACAAATTACAATTTAACGTTTGATTGCATATTTTGTAGAAGATGTTATATTCAATTTGTTATAAAATATAAGTGAGCAAATTGATGAAGATATGAATATTATCTCCCATAAATACTACGAGCTTTCTTTTTAACTAAGTCACTTCTGTTTCCCTATCTGCATGGTGTCGTTGAATTTCTCTCTCCTCAATTTCTTAAAAATTAAGTCACTCTATCATCTATCAAGCATAAGTGTTAAAAAAAAAAAAAACTTTTTTATTTACGGCAAAAAGAAAAACTGCTTTATATGCCAATCAGATCTTTAGTGTATAATTTGCAAGGATTTTTCTTTTGGACTTGTGTCAATCATGAGACACTACCTCTCGTATCAATTCAGAAAAGGAAAAAAAAAAGGTTAAAGTAATCCAAAATATTTTTTCAATAACATTTTATATTTTAGACTAATTTTTTGTAAATTCAACATCTTAAAATATTTTTTCAATAATACTTAATATCCTAAAATAATTTCTAATACAATATTACCTTTAAAATACTTTCCTAATCACAATAAACACATTAAATTTAGGATATTGAGTGCTAAAAAAATTAATTACTTAATACATAAAATATTAATTTTAAATTTCATATATTATTAGAAAAATACTTTAGGTGTGTTGGGAGTAAAAAAAATAGTTTTTGATATTTGATAGTACTAAAAAAATTACTTCATCTTGGAAAACAAAATTAGGAATCCCCACATGGAATGCATGAAGAGAGAGGTGGAACCCACAAAAGCAATGAAAGTATTGAAATGGTTGGGTGATAAGGAGACAAAGTGTCTCATAAGGGTGTTTGTGAGTGAGAGAAAGAACCATTTTATAAGATTTCAAATCTTCCCTTTCTGCAAATACCTTTCACTTTCTTTCATTTTTGGTATTTCTTGGATTTTCTGTTATTCCATATTTCCTCTCTTTCCTACAAAAATATCATTCATTCATTTGTATTCACTTTATATCCAAACCTATCCTTAATTTCTATTATTACTCTTCTTCTCCTCCTTACTTTTTTTTTAAAAAAGTTGGTAAAAGAAAATATTACCAAGTCCAAAATATGAAAAGAATAAAGTTGCAAAGTCAGCTAATTTGAGGGTCTTGACTGAACAATTTAAGGTTACAAAATACAAAGAATAGTATTAGCTCAAAAACAGATTATGGGCATAATCAGTGGGGCTCATAAACTTGGTTACCTCTGTGAACCCACTTTGAACTTCGATTAGCAAGCCTAAACCAAAAAAAAAAAAGGCCAAATTAGGCCTAATTGGACTCATCAAAAGACATTAGGCCTAGGTGACGTAAAAAAATGTAAATTTTTTTAAAACTTTGGTTATATTAAAATGATGCATAGTTGTTATGTATTTACAAATTTGAAGGGTGTCACTTTTGATTCCACTAGTTTTTCTTAAGGAAATACATTTTTTTAAAAGGATAAATATACTTTTGATTAATGAATATAATTAATTATTTTTTAAATAAAAATTATTTTTCTTAATTACTAACCCAACCCTATCCTAGTGCTCAGTCTTTGTAGGGTAGGCACCAAGCTGATAAGTTATTTCTTTTTGGACAATGTTTTTTTATTTTTTTTATTTTTTGCCGGAAACACCCTAGTGAATTATTCATTATTCAATGCACAGAATATGTAATTTCAACTGGATGTTAAAATTTATATACACGCAGAGTATAAAATTTATAGTAAGACATAATGTTAAAGAAAATTTTCAGAAAAATACAGTTAAAATATCAAAATTTTAAATCAGTGATTTTCTATTAAAATGAGTTATGAATTACTAGCCATATTCATAAACTATTGTAAGAAACATAATTGATTTGGGATTTTGATATTTTGAAGGTATTTGTTTTTTGGAATTTTCCCTAATGTGAATGAATTGTGAATAATACAAGTTATTCCTCAAGTTTTGTATAATGCAAATGAAAATATGTCTACTTTCATATAATTCACTCCAAATATTCATAGAAATAACAGTATCAAGAGCTAATATATTTTAAACCCTAATATCGTTAATATTACATGATGATTTTGTGCTAATCATTATTATTTTTTTAAAAAAATTAAACTTAATATGCCAATAATTAAAAATGTTTTATCAACCTTTAAACTTTTAATATCAACTTTTCTTTGTTAATAAAACTAATGTGTTAGAGTTAGGGGATTATAAAGATACTATATAAAATTCAAGGGCCAAAATAAGACTTTGTTCAATGTTAAAGGACTGTAAATATACTTTTGCCCTTTCATACATAAATGATGCTAAGATTAACATGCTAGCAACACCAGTGGGCGGGCTGTTTGGGTTTTTGGTCATCATCATCAAAATCCACTCCCAAAAAAAGCAGATTTGGTGGCGCCGACGCGTACGGATGCAGTAAAGCGTCGTTACAAGAAGACAAACTATGTTGTCATTTTCCATCCTCCCAAACATACTCTTAATCATCAAAAAGCATAGTGCAATTGTATGTTGGCACTAGTTAGTTGATTCTGCCTATTCGATCAATTTTTTTGAAATATTTATCAATTTATATAAATAAAAAAAAAAAAAAAGTTAGTTGATCCTGCCTCGACCTTTTTTTTTTTTACAAAAAAGTGCTCAAAAAAAATCCATGGTGATGTAGAGTTCAGATTTTGCTTGAGACTGGTCCTTTTTCAAAAGAATCTTCTTTAGCTTTAATAAAATGCTCTTTAAAAATTAGACCCACTTTGCTTGATGTTTTAGGCTTTTGCAAATAAAAGATTCTGGTAACACCCAAAGTATTGAAATCGACTGAAACAATTATTCAAGGGTGGAAGGATCAAACTGAGGTCAACTCAAAATCAAACAGGTCATAATTAAAAACTAATTTTGAAAAAAGCATTAACCCACAAATATATAGAACATTTATCTATAAACCCCACACGGCCCAATGTAACAGAGTTACCAAAATACAAATATGATGGATTACCATTTTTTATTCAATTCATAATGAAGTCATTTCAAGCTCAAAGAGAAGAGGGGGAAAAAAAATAAAATCCAACCCAATTGCCCTATCGAAAACTCTTGACTAGATTAATCAAAGGACTGGTCCATTGGTTCACTGGTCTGACCAGCCAACCCGGGTTGGGCTTTAATACGATGGTAACACCATACAAATAGAAGACAAACAAAAAAGGAAAACCCAATAAGCATAACGTGGCATCCATTCATCTATCCAAATCAATTAGCCAACTCTCAAGTCCCTGTTCCATATATGTCACAAAATGAACATCACTATCTTGTACAGGTCCAACAAGTCAATCTGTGTATTTGTTAGCTTCTCCATAAATCTAATCCAGAAGAATAATATTCGAATAATCCCTAGTCATAAAGTCTTTGATGTCCTCTTTCACCAGCCTTTTGCTTTTGCAATAAGAGTTGAGTAGGGCTCCCTATGCCATAACCGGGATTTTTATTTGCTGCTATATGAAAATGTTTGGGCATGTACCCAAAAAAATTATGTATAGGCAATTAATATAGATTCAGGACAAACTATATATGCATAAATACATAGGGAAAACGTTTATTCCTTGTAAAGTTCCTTAATAATGCAATCTTTGAGAAATTGAGACAGCAAAAATATGCATATAATAAAACTGTTGGGATTTGAGAAGAATATCTTCTAGGAAGACCATGAAGTACTACAACTACTATTGTTCAGGTACAAGAAATACACAACAGAGTTGTCTTCAAAGTAGGAGCAGGTAGGTCTCAAATTCAATCACACCTGATAGAGCACATTGTCATGCAGGATTCATAGACATACGGAGCATCACATGACCAGAACCTACATTGCTCAAAGTTTTTATAAAAGTAGCAATAAATCACTCACCAATAACGTCTTCATATTAATAGCTGGATTTGAACTCGTCATTATGGTTATGAAACAATTTTTTACTAACTAAACCAACTTTTATAGGCGGAGCTAATGATGCTCTCTACTTGCAGTAACATGGAATCAGACTTTCCACCAACAAATGATTAGGGCAAGAATAAAACCCCAGAGGATGCTCGATGATAAACTTGGGAATTAATTAACCAACCACTTGTAGCAGGCTCTCAATGTATTATTTTAACAACACATGAATTTTTCTTTTCTGGATGATTTTACCATTTTAAATGCTAGTGAACAGAAATGTTCAGTTTCCTAAAGGAAAACAAAAGGTAATGTTGCAGAACCATAATGGAAGAAAACAAGCAACCTTGAAGCACCTACAGGCTATAAATTTAATGAAACTCCAGATTCCCTTCTGAGAAGTAATATGCATGCTCATTGAACATTTAAGTAGTCCTCAGGTATGTGCGCACCCTAACAACCACACACACACACAAAAAAAAACCGAAATCTAATATCACACTTGGATTTAGAACAAGAAGCTTCTGCTAGGAGTGTCATAAAGCCTGACAGTATTCTATTAGAATATTATGTATCGTGCATTTGTTGCTTCTCCTCATTGCATTTCATGAATTTGTTCAACCTCCATACATGTCATCAGTAGTATTCCGCACTATTCCTCTAAGATTCTGCCACTAAAATTTCTAACAATGACACTACATATGTCCTAGCCATTTGAGATAAATTTTGCAAGAAACTACTTGCACCAATCAAGTAAAATCCAGTCTCCGGAAAAATAGCTTCAATCCTTAAAAGGACAGACACACACATTATAAAGTTCTCATATCTGCAATGCTCATTTCCTGGGCTTAACTACCCACACCATCAGCAACATGTCACAGTAGATAAATAAATAAAAAATGAAGAAATGAACAACGATGGAGGATACTCTACTTGTGAATGAATAAATTACAAGAATTACCAGTTCACTTGACAAGAAAAGAAAAAAACCTCTGGCGGTGTATGGCATCTTTTTTGCCCATTCCTTTCTCTCATAAAATCCTCGAGTGCTGTAAGCTTCATTCCTCCTTCCTTTAGATAGATCAAAAACACTGAATAATAACCAATTCTGTTCCTTGCAACAAGTCTAATACTTTCCCCATATATGATAAATTAATCACTATTGAACAGACCTCTAACTAAATTGAGCTTTCTACCTCAAAGATTACTCTAAACCAGCATTCTAAGAAATATTAGCATTACACAGCAAGAACATAAATTAAATGCAGCAACATAGCCCGTCAAACTTCTCTGACTGAAGAAAAATGAAGAAATAGATTAGCAGATTGGCAATATTGTTGCCATATTGACTGGGACAATCCAATCTCAGCCATATTATACCAGCAGTTGAGGTATGATTAAAAGCTGCTATTCTTTAAGAGAAAATGAGTATATCTGAATATAACTTTTTGTCACTGTAGTGCAAAATATGATCAACAGCAGGATTATACCCTTCAGGAAAGAGTTGATATACCAGAAAAATCAAATAGTAAGACATAGTATAATGTTTGAGGTAAATGCTAACCTGCCTATGTGTTCGTTTCCTGGAACTGACTTTATTTTTACCAAGTGGGGGTTTTCTTGCTAGTTAATCTCGCTCTGCTTGTAGGCGATTTTGACCTCTGTTGTGAACTGTTAACATCTTTTTGTCTACTGTGCATTTGCACTCTTCTTGAAACTTCTGTTGGGGTTCTTTCCATGGTTTTAAGTTGAATCTGTCCAAGTGAACTTTCCCTTCGAGAATTCCTCAAAGGTTTCTTCTTGACATCTAAGTTCACTTTCTGGACTATTCCAGCTCTATAATTGGTGGAGGTTTTATGACTTACCCTATGAGACTGCTCTTCATCATCATCAACATCATCAGTATCACTAGCCTCTTCAGTTTTGGCATTGGAGGGCTCACATATCTCCCCTTTGTCCTCCTCGCCGTTGTTTGAGATAAGCTCTGCTTTCCCATCAGCCTTTTTGCCTTTCGATTCTTGTTGGGTGCTTTTGCCTTGCTTCTTAGCTTTATCGCTATCTTCCACAGTGGTATTTATGAGGTGAACATACTGACTTCTCAAAGTCATCAATGGATGATTCTCAATCAGAAAACCCCTCTTGTAACCCTCTCTCAAAACCACAGTGTAGGTTCCAATTTTATGTGACAGATAAAATATACCAGGATGTTGAAGCAGCGCTCTCTTAAATCTTGATCTGAGACCCAGGTACTCCCCAAGAAGCAGTAAATTTTCTTTCTCTGTCTTCTTTGGAACTAAAATATGAAGAATTTCATGCAAAACAGAGACAACCCACTTATCAGATTCGTCACTCTTAGGCAAAAGATGAGACGCATTTTCATATGGAGATATATACGGCAACTTCTGCCAGTCACCCAACCACTTCTTATACTTCTTGTCCATCTCAAAGCCAGTAGAGAATTGCAGAGGGAACGCTATTGGCTTTCTCTCTGCATTACTCTTTTCCCCATTCATAACCTTCTTCTCCATAACCGAAGTCGCTAGTTCATTGCTCCAACAAACCAGCTCCAAAGCCTGCTTATTCTCCGAACCAAAGGCGTGATCTTGTCTACCTACAATCCGAAAATAATCAGGAAATTCAGGGATTATACTCTGAATATAGTCCTGTGGAAGACCCAGATCCCATTTCAAGTGTTCAATGATTGTTAATGGGATTTTATGGATTTCAGATATCATCAACAGCTTCAGAAGCCTATCTGCAACCTGTTGCTTATAACTATCACTCTGATACATCAACTTCTCTTCAGCATCGAGGTTGAGAACTTCGGGAGTGAGCCGGATATGAGGATGAATCCCGATTCCACCGGGAAGAAATTCCTCAAAAAATGAAGGATATTGTCGGATAAAATCGATGGGGCGATAAGGGATTTTCAGGCGATCTCTGTTATCAGCTATAACCGAGATGGGAATAGACTTCGAAAGCTCACCCTTGATGAAGTTCTTGAGATTGATCAATGGCAATAGGCTCTTCTCCTTCTCGACGGCATGGTCCAGACCTCGATCTCGGACCAATTTGATGGAGCCACCGCCATCCACAAAGTTTCTTAGCTGATTCAGGTGGTGACGATGTTTGGATAAGGAGTGTTCACTCAGAATAGACTTTTTCTGCGACGAGAGAAAGACGAACCACATTGCACGCAATAATGGTGACTTTCAGTTTCAGCTTACACTGCAAGGAACAACGGAGTTCGCTGCAGCCTGAAGAGGGTTTTCGTCTAAGGCCTAGGGTTTTGGGATCATCGTTCCACTTCCCCCCGTTTCCATTGGCCTTCACTTTTTTTTTTAATTATTAAATACTCCCTCGGATGCTTAATAATTTAAATGGATTTAAAAAATTAGTTAATATAATGAGAAATACAAAGTATAGAGCTTAAGTCTGAATTATGGCTCCACTACTTAAAAGAATACAACTAAAGAGGTGTTACATGTCCCATAGCTCCAATATAATCCCAACCAAAAGAAAATATGAAAGAAGGAGCCCTTAAAAATGTCATCTACTGTGCACCGAGTGATGGAATACCGCGTGGTAAAAAATCTCAACATACAAATTTCCTCTTTACTCCAACTCATCACAAATCCAACCGCCATGAGAGTTATTTTTAATCACCAATAATATAATTAAAAGACAAGATACAATAAATCATGTTTCTATTCATATAAAATATCATCACATATTCAAACATGCTAAAAAAATAATAATCCAATAATACATTAATTATAATTAAATTATTAAATATGTGAATAAAATGAGTTATAGAGAAATTTACTTGTAACATTATTTATTTGAAAATTTACAATACATACACATATACATATAATTTAGTCCATTTTTTTAAAAAAAAATAGTCATTCCCAGTCAAACACAATTCACAAGTATAAGAAAGAATATTTAAAGTTACCTCTACTCCCTAACTCACAAGTAAGCACACAATATCTACTCTAAATATCTTAGTAAGAATTTATAAATCACACACATAAATATCTATTAATATACTAATTATAATTATTCTAAAGCTACTCTAAAACATGAGTATAGTCTTAAAACTACCCTCTAAAAATCTGACTTAGTTATCGAGACCAAAATATTTCCTATTAAAATTTATGTCTAATTGAAAACATAAATTATCTTCTTTACATATAAAAGTACTTGAACATGAGAACCTAATACATTTAATTATTTATTTATTGATAGTGAAAGGCGTATTTTTTTATGAAGGTATAAAAAGGAATTTTGAGAACAGTAGCTAATGATTATAATAGGCCCAGCTGGGTAGAAGAGTTATATATGTGTAGAAAGAGAGAAAGATATATGATAAATATGATATCGAGAAGGTAAGACCTGCTGCCATAAAAAGTGAAGAAAAGGACCATGGATGTAAAAAGGTTTATGAATTAAGGATACATATATAGACATAGTACATATATTCATATAATACTGCATTATTGATTAAGGGGGAAAATGGGAAAATTTCAGAAAAAGATTATGGAATATAAGAAGGACAAATCAAAACTCCGAAATTATAAAATCTCAAATTAGTATGATGTCCATACAGTGAAGGAATCTAAGATTATGAAATCTCGGCAAAAGATGCTCTTACTCTTCAATTCTCTCTCTTTCAGCTCGGAATAACAACATCGGATACTTTATTAACAATACTGTATTTTATATTAACAACTCAATTTTCTTCTTTCATAACTTTGTATCTCAAAAACTAACACATGTTCATAAGTTTCAAAGGCTAATAACAACACCTAACATCATATTTTACATTAACAACTTCACTTTCTTCAGCTCTTCAGCTCTCTCTCTCTCAACTCGGAATAACAACATCGGACTCTTTATTAACAATATCATATTTAACATTAACAACTCAACTTTCTTCTTTCATAACTTTGTATCTCAAACACTAACACATGTTCACAAGTTTCAAATGCCAATAACAACACCTAACATCATATTTTATATTAACAACTTCACTTTCTTCTTTCACAACTTCGTATCTCAAAAACCAACACATGATAGGGATAAATTTGAAATTCACAAGTTTCAGGGGCCAATAACAACACTGGTCTCTATATTAACAATATCATATTTTACATTAACAAATCAACTTTCTTGTTTCACAACTTCATATCTTAAAAACCAACACATGCCAATGATAAGTTTAAAATTAACAAGTTTCAGAGCCAATAACAACACCTTTCTCTTTATTAACAACATCATATTTTACATTAACAACTCCACTTTCTTCTTTCACAACTTCGTATCTCAATTTCAAACTTATCCCTAGGAATGTGTTGGTTTTTGAGATACGAAGTTGTGAAATAAGAAAATTGAGTTGTTAATGTAAAATATGGTGTTGTTAATATAGAGACCGGTGTTGTTATTGGCTCCTAAAACTTTTGAATTTTAAATTTATCCCTGGCATGTCTTGGTTTTTGAGATATGAAATTGTGAAATAAGAAAGTGAAGTTATTAATGTAAAATATGATGTTGTTAATATAGATACAGGTGTTGTTATTGGCCTTTGAAACTTATGAACATGTGTTGAAGGGCAGGAGGGTCTTTTCTCTGAGATTTCATAATCTCATATTTTTCCATCGTAATGACACCGAACTAACATGAGATTTTATAATTTTGGAACTCTGATTTGTCCTTTCCTATATTCCACTATATTGTTCTGGCATTTTCCCAAAAAAAAGTGGAAAGCTAGGGAAAGTGAAACATGAAAGCTGCAAAAAAAAATAATAAGAAAAGAAATTTGGGGTAGTGGGTTCTTATTAATGGAAGAAGAATGAATAAATAAATAATGTAAATTACATATATAAGGATGAGAGGAACATTATGGATCTGGAGAAAAATAATATACACACATACCCAAGTTTACAAACTCTCTTAGTTGATAGAAATATGGACATATATATTTATATATATAGAAACTCACACACGCAAAAATGAGGAAGTCAGGAAGTAGAGATATGTATTTATATAAATTGACACACAAAAAGAGAGAAGGGAATAAGTATGAAAACTAAACATAATAGGCACGCACGCACAGAAAAATAGTGAAGAAAGAGAAAGTTGGTTGATAAGAAAATCATTATTTAAACAATACTGACAAGGAAATTGATTGAAATGACTTTTTATCTAGTAGAGAAAGCAGAGCACATAGAGCAAATGGAATGAAAAAGAGAGAAGAAAAGTAACATGATAGTGTGGCACCTAGGGTTGCTGAAAGAGTGAGAAAATAGGGTACATAGGAGAAGGAATTAGGATTAGGGTTTGTTTTTAACTTAAATAATAGTTTTTTTTTTCAGAAGACAATTTTTTTTCTTTATTACTTTCAAATGGTAAGACAAGTTTACACACATATACTCATATACTAGAATAATTATTTTAAGGAGGTATTCTATTTATATTCTTTTTTAATAATTTTTTTACTTGATGTTTCTTTTAAATTACTGTTTTACTTTATACTCTCTTTTGACTAAATAAAATATGAATTACAACCAACTCTAAGTTAAACAAAAACAAAAAAAAAGATGTTGCAAGTTACCTTCTTCTTCACTACTGGCATCTTCTTCGTTCTCACATACCACCATTTTTTAACCCAGCTTGGACCTAGAGATTTAGAGGCGTGATTTTAGAATAAAAAGGATAAGGGGAAGAGGAAATCGAACTATCGTTGACAGCACCATCGAGAGTCTCCACCATTTTCTTCTTCTTCATTCTTATATACCATTATGACCGGAGATTATGCCCTCTCACTTCACCACTTCCACCTTTGGTTTCATTCTCTTTCCTCTACCACCATCAAACCTTCACCAACATTTTCGACTACCTCCTTTGAATTACCTCCAGCCCTCTCTCTTTCACCATAGCGCCTTCTTCTTCAAAACAAATTTCATCTCAAATCCTCTTTCCTTCATTTCCTTCTTTCATCCCAGACTTCGCTTTCATCATCAGTGTTGTTCACGGTGAAATGTTAGAATTCTGTTGGCGATGAAATGCCAGAAAATTGAACAATCAAGGTTCGAAGGTTAAAAGAAGTGTTAGGGCATTATTGTCATTTGCTTTCAATTTCAAAAACACGTAGCATCTCATATGGATGTTAAAATTAGAAGCATCTCTCTATCCTTTACTATTTTAAATGGTCTTTATGTGTTTTTTTTCCTAAACTCTTTGGCCAAGGTGCCCCAAACACAATACACTATTTGAAGGTATAGAACTACCCATATAATTTGAAAATGACAGCAAAAATACCACACTATCAATGGGTTTAGGTGCAATTTTAAAAATTTGTTTGCCATAATTAAGTTTTAAAATGTGCAAAATTAGTTACAATATTTTAAAAATGATGCAATTTTAACAATTACGTTAAATTAGCGCAAATGTCGATTATGAAGTTGAAGGGAGAATATGTGGGTCCCAGATAAACAAAATAAACGAACATTTAAGCCAATTTAATGGAATTGTTAAAATTGCATTGTTTTTAAATACTTTGTCTGTTTTTAGTTGCACCACCTTTTAAACTTAATTGTGCCAGAAGCACATGGATTAAAAACTACGTTGTTAAAATTACACCATAACCCACTATTAATTTATGATTTTTGATGCATTTTTGGTAAAAGTTTATAGAGTAAAAATACTTTTTAACCATATAGAGTGAAAATACTTTTTAACCATAAATATCTATCTATCTATCTTGTTATATCTATAGAAAGTTTATAGTAACTAATACTAACAGTGTTAACTTTTTAACCTAGATAAGTGAAGATGCATACTAATGATGTTAACTTTTTAACCTTGATTTGTGAAGCCAAATGCCATTTAAAGTTTAAACCGTTAAATTAAAGACAAAAAGCCACTTCACAAAAGTATATAGAAGACATAAGTTTTTTTTTTTTTTGGGAAAAACACGACATGAACTATTCAAGTTTTCATATATCTTTTATGGTTGGACTAAGGGATTCAAAATAATATATATATATATTTTGATAATATTGAAAATAAAATATTAAAAATTTTGGAAGTGACCTAAGGTTGACTTCAATATTTAACAAAGAACTTTTTTAGAAAACTATGGGAAAGATTGTTTGGGAGAAAAAAAGCTACTTAAATGTTAATTGTGAATTGTTTGGAAAATGAAAAGATACTTGAATATTATATATGAAACATTAAATGTCAATATGAAGTAAGTGCTTTTACTATTCAACTGTACACCTTTCATATGCCTACAAAAACAAAGCCAGTTGAATGTTAATTATAAATCATTCTGAAAATGAAAAGTCACTTAAAAGCTTGTAGTATTATATTACCAAAAAAAAAGCTTGTACTATTAGTGAAAAAGCTACCACACAAAACTGATAAAAGTGTGCATAAGGCATGAGCTTTTGGGGGGGGGGGGGAAGGACATAGACTATTCGAGTTTTTAGATATCTTGTATCTTTTGATGGTTAGGCCAAGGGATCGAAAAAAAAATATTTTTTTATAATATTGAAAATAAAATATTAAAATTTTGGGAGTGATGTGAAATTGGTTTTAATATTCTAACAAATTAAAAGTATAAAATTTTTTTTAGAAAAGCATGAGAAAGATAGTTTGGGAGAAAAAACTACTTGAATATTAATTATGAATCATTTGAAAAATGAAGAGATACTTGAATATTATCTATGAAATAGTAAACATTAATATAAAGCAAGTACATTTACTACTCAACCGTACACCTTCTATATGCTTGCCAAAAAAATCCACCTTCTATATGCTTGCCAAAAAAATCCAGTTGAATATTAATTATAAATTGGTTGAAAAGTAAAAAGCCACTTAGTTTTTAATTGTGTTGACAACATTTGATTTTCCTCTTCAAGTTAAGTATATATTCATGTTGTATATGCTATATTGTTCCTCTTTATTTATGTGTTAGAGTTCTAATAGAACTTATTGTTGGAATTTTAACATTAATATTTGAAAAAAAACAGTTCACATATTACATAAAGATCAAGGAAATTTTAGTATATATTACTCCCTCTGGTCCATTTTATAAGCAACTTTTTTTCATATTGCGCAAAAGAAACTAGTGGTTAAGATTAGTTAAAAACAATAAATGTGTTAAAAGTATCATGTCTTTTCCAAATATGTCATATTTATGAAAAAAACATATGAGAGAGAATGTGTAACAATTGATTGAATGAAGAGACAATCAGTAGTTCATTAATATAAAAATATGTATTTAATAGAAGTAGAAAAATAAAAAGTGCTTTAAATTTCGAGACACAAAAAACAAATTGCTTATAAGAACTAGCTCAAAGAGAAAGAAATTTATTTATAAATAGGACCGGAGAAAGTAAGATATAAAATTGAGCTAATAAAAGGGTGAAAAAGAGAATTATTTAGAACTAACCATTGGAGCATTTATACATTTTGATTGCTTGATTTTATTCTCTTCATTAACTATATTGAATTATCATAAATCACCATAACTGTGAACATTTAGAAATTGTCATATTTAATCATCATCAAGCCACCTTTAATCAACATTATGGCTCATCAATAGTCATGTTACGTTCCCTACTTATAAAAGACAATTTGTGGTGTATAGGCAGTGCACACCAAGCTCTATCCTTGAACCTCCCTCCTCTCTCCTCTTGAGTTATACTACTATTAGGGCCCGTTTGCTATATGTAAAATGAGGCGATGGAAAAGGAAAATTAGCATTTTCTATCATAGTGGGTGCATTTGGTTGTCAAATTTCCTGGCAACCTATTTTCTAGTGACAACTTATTTTCCTTTATACATGGAAATATAGGATATGGAAAATTTAGAAGACAATTTTATCCTTCAAGCAGATCTCGGTAGCTTGAAAGAATTTGGACTCAATTGATGACAAGGCTTCCAATGAAGAAGGAGAGGTAGGGAGACATGTAACTTGGGGTAACCAAAATTTAGGTCACAATTAGAGATGATGGAGGAGTATGAGCTGCTATGTTGGGGAGGACAGAGTAGGTGTTGGTTGGGCGCTAGTGAAGATAGTGATGAAAAGTTGTTGGGCATCGAAAATCCAAGCAAAGATACTAGAAAGGTTTGGATGAATGGGGAGATAAGTGAGAGAAACTCAAGAAGTTTCTAGCAATAAATCATCATGCCATCAACCTTTGATTTTTATCTTCAAGTTAACTACATATTCATGTTGGGTGTTCTTCCTTTTTATTTAGGTGTTTAAAGTTCTACCAAAACTTATTGTTGGAATTTTAATGTCAATATTAAAAAAAAATCCATAGGTCTGTTAATGGGAGGGGGATATTGATATACTTTTAATATATTAGGGGTAAAATTGCACTACAAAATATTTCAAGGTGTTTGATGCCCTTACAAATATTTCATGGAGTTGCATGTATCTTAACCCAATATTAAATTATTTGGGATTGGAAATGTCAGCAGCTAGGATACTATTTTGAAAATAATTTCCTTATGGTGTTACAAAAAAGGTCAGATTTAATTTTTTAGAGCACACATAATTATTTTTAAGTATTAATTAACTAAAATATATGAGAACATAATCACACCTTGAGCTATGAATAATTATTAATTATCAATTAATAAGAAAACTAAAACAATGTCATAGTTAGTTTAATTGCCATTACCTTTGGCGGTTGTTGTATTTCCTTTTTATGTTGTTGAAAATATTCACTATAAATAAATTGACTTTCAGTCGCTATTATATTGTAAAAACTAACTCTAAAGCTTTCAACGACGACGTTAATTGTTATTGTTGTCAGTCACTTTTGGTAGTAGTGCTAAAACCTATAGCTAGAGAAAAGTTTTAACTAACTATCACTTGTGTACAAATAAATGGATTTTTTGGAGGGGAGAAATGAAATTTCCTTAAAATAAAATGGTGAAACACACGTACACGTGCACACATATATGATACCTCAACAACCCATATGATTATTCAGAAAACACAAAAAAAAACATAAACTTCTTCGCATTAATAAAAAACAACTACTTGGTATCTTCTTGATAACTTACGCCACTTTAAAAAAATTAAACTAACAAAAAAAACTATTTATAAGTGCAACCAACCAAAAATATTAAAACAATTGAGAAAGTTCTTTATGATCTATTTTAAAATTTACATAATATAATACATCATATAAGGCACGCGCGCATACATCTTAGGGGTGTTCATCAAGCCCGGATGCCTGGTGCGCCCACCCGAGCCTGGAGAAAAATCGCCCTACCTGACCCAAAAAAAAGCAGCCCTAAAAAAATTGGGCACAATCGGGCTGTGCATTTTTTTGGGCAGGGCCGGGCATCAAGCCCTGCTCGGTATACATATAATATATATATATATATATAACCAACTATTTATATATATTAATATATGTGTTATGATGATGACATGTGATGCAACTATTATATATATATATATATATATATATATATATATATATATATATATTAGCCATTAGCCTGTAGTGGTAGACAACATTTACGCAATGCACGGCACACGACATAAAGCAACTATGCAAGTTATTAAATTAATGATTAACCCATCTCGCCATTTTCCTTTCTCGGTTCTGTTTCTCAGTTCTTGCATTTTACCCTAGCAGCTGTAAGTCGAGCTTCAGTTCTCATCGCCTCAAGCCCTCAACTATGAACTAGTTCAACAGCTCGACACTTTCAAGTTCCAGCTGCTACAACTGCTCATTCTAGTCACCTTATTTATTGACTAAACTCTAAAGACATATGATAGTCTTTTTGACTATTTGCTATCTCTGCCTTGTTTCACTTCAGATATGATGGGGTTAAAACTATAAGCCAACAATATTGAATATGGCACAAAACATTTTTATTTTAGCCATCGAAATGATGCTAGTCAATGGGTTATGGGGTTGATTTTTTATGAAAAAAATAGGGGGTTGATAAATGTTGGGCAGGGTGAAGCCCGCCTTGCCCAGCCTACAATGCCCAGCCCAAAAATATTAGGGCTTGTATTGGGTAGGGCCGGGCATCGGGCTGCAAAATGCAGCCTAGTGATCTTTCGGGCAGGGCATCGGGCTAGACCTTCGCCCTACCTAGCCCTGCCCATAAACACCCCTAATACATCTTCCCATTAATAAAAAACAACTACTTGATCTCTTCTTGATAACTTACACCACTTAAAAAGAAAATTAAACTAACAGAAAAAACTATTTACAAGTGCAACCAACCAAAAATATTAAAACAATTGAGAAAGTACTTCAAGATCTATTTTAAAATTTACATCATATAATACATCATATAACACACACGCACTTCTTCCCATTAATAAAAAACCAATATGTGAAAAATCGGACCGGACCGGCCGGTCCGACTGGAAAACCGGTTGGCCGGCCTCTAGACCGGTCCGGTATGATAAAAAACCGGTTGGGGCATCGAACCGGTTTAACCGGTATTAACCCGGTCAAATCGGCTTGGAACCGGTCAACCCGCCGAGTCGGGCGGGTTGGCAGGTTTTCTTTTTTTTTCTGAAGCCCTAAAACGACGTCGTTTTGGGGTTGTTTGGGTCGGGTGGTTTCAGCGACCCGAACCAGAACCCGACCCACCAGCATCCAATTTTTGATTTCAGTTCAGCCGATTCTGGAGAATGGAGATTAAGGCATTCAGTTTCAGGCTTCAGCTTCAGTGCTTCACTCATTCCGTCATTCGAAATTTCCCAAACGTCCGAACCCTCTTCTATGCAGTCTCGTGATTTCTCTGTCTCAAGCTCATCAGATTCAACACTCGAGCTCAAAATTTCAGCACTCGTTCACGATACCCCCATCATGGTGAACCTCTCCTTATGATCGGGATGAGGTAGATGCCTCCCAGCTGGGGGGCGGATCGAATCGGAGTTTCCTTAGGTAGCCACCAACCTACATTTATCCTTAAACTTCTGTGCTTGGTGGAGAAGAAGTGAACAAAGGTATGCTCGCTTGCTGTCTTATTCTCTGCCGCGAACTGGGATCGCTCGCCAGCTAGGTCAGATTGGAGCAAGAATTTGCTTGATTGGCTGATTCACTAGGTACCTATCCATCGTCTTCCTTCTTTTTTTTTAAAGTTTATTTGTTCAATTTCTCTCTTGTTGTTCTGCTTCTCTCGTCGGCTCGTCACTATCTGGCGTCTGCTGTAGTGCTGTTTAATTGTTCATTGCTGTTGTACTTCTCTGGTTCTGTCAATGATAATGCCGAAATGAGTTGCTGAGTTGCTGTCTAGTTCTCTGGTTCTCTGGTTCACTGCCTGGCGTCTTGATGAGTTGCTTGCCCCGTGTTTCATTTTCACATATCAAAGAAATATAATTGTTACCAATGGCTGGTTCATTGCTGGATCTGTTGATTATTGGAATATTGTGTTTGTATTTCCAGTGTTTCATTTTCACATATCAAAGAAATATAATTGTTACCAATGGTTGGTTCAATGCTGGTTCTGTTGATTATTGGGATATTGTGTTTGTATGCCCACGTATTTCATTTTCACATATCATAGAAATATAATTGTTATTAACACTTGAGAGAATAATTAAGCAGAGTTTTGGATTTTTTTACAATAATAATAGTAGTAATTATGGATTTTGATGTTAATTATGGATTTTGATTCAATTTTGAAGAACTAACTTATTGTTAGTAATGACTTTTAAATTATGAAATTGAATTATGGTTATTTTATTATTGTCAATTAAATTATAATATTTTAGTATGACCGGTTCGACCACCGGTCCAACCACTGACCTTTGAACCAGTGCCGTGACCGGTTCATTGACCAGTCCGATTTTTTGTTCCTGGTAAAAAACAACTACTTGGTCTCTTCTTCATAACTTACACCACTTAAAAAAATTAAACTAACAAAAAAAAACTATTTACAAGTGCAACCAACCAAAAATATTAAAACAATTGAGAAAATTTTTCATGATCTATTTTAAAATTCTCACACACACACACGATATCTCAACTATCCATATGATTACTCAGAAAACATAAAAAAGGCATAAACTTCTTCCCATCAATAAAAAACAGCTATTTGGTCTCTTCTTGATAACTTACACCATTTTAAAAAAATTAAACTAACAGAAAAAAATATTTACAAGTGTAACCAACCAAAAATATTAAAAAAATTGAGAAAGTTCTTCATGACCTATTTTAAAATTTACATCATATAATACACAACGCGTACATCGTACGTGGAGAAGCCTCTAGTTTAAAATGAAACCAGAGATTGTTATTAAAAAATGAAAGCACAAATGATGCAAGAGTTAAAATGTCTAACGGGTGTTGACTTATTTAATTTTGAGTGTGGCGGAATGTCATTGGCATAAGCGAATGTAGTCTAATCCTAAAGTTTTTTGTACATCTCAAACCTCTGGCTTGCCAATGTATCGTAAAAAAAAAAAGTCCAATGGGCGTTACTTTTTAATTTTTATAGTGGGATTACACTATTGTCATGAAAGTGCCAAAATTCTTTCTATTTGAAAAAAAGAAAAGAAAAAAAAACCACCTTTCTCCCAACCTCTCTACGCTCCCAAAAATTCATCAACCAGAAATTAAATAAAATCAAGTACCGTAAACAATCAATCTCACTAAAATCAAACTCAGAACAAAATGAAGAAGTGATGACAAGCTTGTGGAATGGCACGAAAGTCGAAGATCTTCCTCAGCCTCGAGAACAAAGCTTCCACTGTCTCGTAGCTTATTCAAACACACGCCCACAACATCATCAGTAGCCTCCTCTAGTATAATTAGGTGGTGTTCAAAATCCGGATCGACACCGGATCCCCTAATTCAGGTTCCTGGTCTTAGGACTAAATTAGAAAATTCTGTTTTTTTTTAAAAACGAGCCTGTGCATCCCGTGCGTTGCACGAACTGTTCTTGCTTTATGCATATTATTACTATTAAACTTTGCTAAGTAACATTTTTCCTTTCCAAATCTTATACATATGTACTGTAAAATAATTCGCAAATACACAGACATTTGCGTGTTATCATCATTACATCTCATGCACTTGTTCACCACTAAATATTGTAAAGTAAAAAATGACTTTGAAAGTAAATACACTTATAACTAACAAAAGTATGATTACACGTCTATATTTCTAAACACTTCCTTGTACACAACATTCTTTGTCGTTCTATTTGACCTAGAGTCTTCTGTTCCCACCACAATCTTAAGTCCATCCATACTTCTCACTCTCGAGAGGGCAACATATAGTTGGCCATGAGTGAAAACTGGTTTTGAGAGATACAATCCAACATGACGTAAAGATTGTCCTTGACTTTTGTTGATTGTCATAGCAAATGAAAGTGTAATTGGGAATTATCTTCGTTGCAAGCGAAATGGCCATCTAGATTCAGAAGGATTCATGTCCATTCTATGTATCAAGATCTTGTCATTTGGCTTTGAACCATTTAATATGATTGCCTCAATAACCTTCTTCCCTACCATACTTACTCGAAGGCGGGTTCCATTGCACAATCCAGATGCCTGATCAATGTTTCTTAATAACATGATAGGTGCACCAAATTTCAAGATAAGCTTATGAGGGGGTAAACCAGAAGAAGTTATTGTGTTCAGGAATTCAGTTGTGTACAGATTATCAAAAGTGTCAGAATCTTTAGTTGACTTACATACTGAGTCACAACTTAGGAACTCGAACTGCTCTCCTGGTAGCATGGAACACATATGATCATTGATCTTTGCAACCATTTCAATTGTTGGGGCTAGAATCGCTCTTTCATTGAAGTATTCATTCGATGTTAAATTGTCAAGGAGGTCTTCATATGTTGTTTGTATGATTGCATGCATTGGATTATTGCAATTTCCAATCAAAACTTCATTTGGTATTTCTACATCTGCAACACCATCAATCGAATCTCCTAAATTTCCATCACCAACATCTAGTAACCATTTTGAGAACCATTCGATTTTTCGGTTCACATTGGGGTCATTTGTTTGTTTAAGGCGCATGTTTTTTGTCAACCTGAAAATTGTGCAATGTTGTCATAAGTGAGAAGAAGTTATACATGCATTAACTATAGTTGCCCTTGTACCTTTGGGAATCACGGGAAGTATTTGCCTAAAATCACCACCCATAATAATGCATTTGCCCCCAAATGGCAAGTTAGAATGCATTATATCCTTAAGAGTTCTGTCAAAGGCTTCTACACAGTAACGTTGAACCATAGGGGCCTCATCCCAGATAATCAACTTTGTGCTCTTAATTAGGTTTGCTAGTGCTGAGTTTTGCCAAATCGAACAAATTGAGAACTCTGTAACTTGAATTGGTATTGAAAACCTTGAATGTGTTGTTCTTCCTGAGGGTAGTAGTGTCGCTGCTATTCCACTTGATGCAACAGTTAGTACAATATCCCCCTTTGAACGGAGACTTGACGCCAATGCATTCCATAAGAAGGTTTTGCCGGTACCTCCATACCCATAGACAAAGAAGAAACCTCCATAAGGTAATTGCAATGATGCAATTACTTTGTCATATACATACCTTTGCTCTGAATTTAGTGACCTCAGCAATGACTCTGATTGTGATCTCAAAGACTCTTTGTCGTACCTCAACTCTTGTAGAATTAAATGGTTGCTAGTGTCAATGATTGGTATTTCTTTTGGAATTGGAAGTGTGGTAAAGTCATGCAAACTCTTTCCATTTTGACGAAGGAGGGCATCAATTTCTCTGAGCGCAGCTTGTTCCTTTTCACTCGTTGGTATGTGGATACCTGTAAATTTGTTTGGAGGCCAACTATAAGAAAAAATTATCATAATAACTTATGTCAAGGATATGAAAGGAATTACAAAATAAGATATTTGTTCATATAAAATGACCTGAGTTTGTTTGAGAAATGTAGAACATATCTTCTGAAAGCAATTTAGATGTTTCTGTCCAGACATAATCAGGACGTTGCAAGGAACCACACAGCAACATTGTGACAAATAACTTCCGTAAAGAATGCCCAGATGCCCAAAAAGATGCTTCTTCAATTGCAGAGACATATTCTCTATCGTCATCTAATAAACCACGTGCAAAACAGGCCTCCTTGAAGGTTTTGTATATAACTCCATCAACTGTTTTAACCTGATCAAAAGATGATGGTCCGCGAACTTGTGTTAAAAGAACACGAAGGTAATAGAGTTCGCCAGCTGATAGTGAGACATGAGCCATTCTACCGACAGAGAATCCTCTTTCCCTTCTCTTCCATTGCCGCTTATCCTTTTGATATACATAATGATTGGGGAATTCTGAGTAAGTCAATGTTTGAGCAAGAGTGTCATTTGTATTAATTTTCATCCATGATAGAAATTGTGATTCACAAACTCGCGGCTTATCAATCAACTCAGAAACATCCTCAGTACTTGCATAAATAACAAATTGTTGATTTGGGAGGTGAAAACTTAGTCTCTCCACAGAAGGGTATCTATGGTGGATAGAAAACCCAAAAATTCGCCATGATGCTTCGCATGCTGAAATATAACGGCAATTATTATATTGTTGTATCTCGTCTATGACTTCTCTACCAGTGCCATCATGACTGTTATCAAACAATCTAACCACAACTCTATCGTTCCCTTTACTGATATACTTGAATAAGTATTTAATAGCAGTTGAGTGATTACATTTTTCAACATTTATGTGTGCATGAAACATCTGTAACAGAATTGGATTATAGGGAACAACATACCGGTTGTCTAGAGGAACCCCTTTTAATTGAATTGTCCGTCCATCATCCCTTCGTCGATATGTTGGGAAACCATCTTCATCTATTGTAGTATGTTCAACAAATCTCTTTGGGAAATACTTGCTGCATTTCTTATCTTTCATGCATGGAGCATTCGGCTTGGTTGGTCCACAAGGTCCATGGATCATGAACCTCTTAACTAACTCATACAACTGTAGCGAAGAATCCTCATTTGGAATTTCAGCTGAAATCATATTGTCAATTGATTCTGCATCAGATGGCTTGTCTTTTCCTTCTAGAAATAGGAGGATATGGGCATGAGGCAAACCTCTTTTTTGGAACTCAATAGTGTAGATCTCTGTGCCATATAAAGGATAATGTAATTGTTAGTATAAAACATCGATATTTCGTCAGTCAAACATTTGTAAACCAAAACCATGATTGTAGATATAAGTAAATATTATACCTGCACGAATTTTGCCAAATATCTTTTTATTTTTCAATGTCTTCATTAATGAGGCCAACTTCATTTGAAAAATCCTAGATAGTTGATGCGGGCAATCTGAAGGATGTAGATTAAGTTGCTCATAATATCTAGTAATTTCAGGCCAAGCTGGATTGCATGTGAAAGTGATGAATAGATCAGGGTAGCCAATAGTTCTGCATATTGCCATTGCATCTTGGTAATTTCTTATCATATATCTTGCTCCTCCAGTGAATGATGGTGGGAGTATAATTCGTTTCCCTATGGAAGAAGCATCTGTCTCTCCACTTATTAACGCATCTGATAATCCTTGGTATAAATCAGCTCTTAGCTCCTTTTGGTGAGTTCTAATCCACAATAATCTTTGTGACTCAATCATAGTGTACCCATCAACAATAAACTGTTGGAGCAACCTCGAAGCATGTTGTAGTAAAGAGAGCTCATTTTCCCTAATCATTAATCTGTAACTAAGGAACTCACGAATGCTAACCCTTTTACGTGTCTTTGTTATGATCAATGTCTCCTCTCTATGCTGAATGTCATCCCTATAACCATCTTCGCCAAATGGGAATAGTATTGGGTACTGAAGAGGTAGATAAGAAGGATGTAATTCATTGATTCTTTCAAGTTTTCCTGTGTGTGTTTCCAAAATGATAGATCTAACACCAAAATCGATATCTATGTCACCAACAATTAATGCTGCAACTTCTGATGCAGTTGGTAAATTGTATGTTCGCCCATCATGCTGTCTACTACCAATCAAACACATCTTAAATGTAGTTGGAGATGAATTGGATAGCATATTCGAGGCCAAACGAAATTGTTGGACAAATGGATTTATCTCATCCAATTGGTTCTTTATTTGATCAACAATAAGTGGGTCAATTGAATCCTCCTTTTGATGCTTGCTGCATGCAAGAAAAAAATACTTTCAACCAAATTCAAAGAAGATGATTAATAAAGGCATAATATTGTTTGATAATTATATAGTTGAATACCTCACTGCTGCAATTCGGTTGTAAACTTCATTCTTAGTGTCATGAATATAGAGCTGAGAGAATATAGGTCTAGCACCTTCAGGTGGTAATAAAGAGCCAATAGTATGGTAATTAATCCCTGATAATACAAATGTGTATGGTCCACCACCAGAATTCATTGAATGATCAATTTTTCCTCCCATTGATGTGAATGAGAACATGTTATTATACTGTCTAATGTTTGCATGGAAATTGCGTGAAAATGCAGATTCCTTGTTGAGAAATAGATTTTGAAATAAGAGTGGAGGCATTGCTAGCAGAGGAAGAACAACCTTGCCTTTCAAGCAACATAATGAAAATATATCTACATTTCTTTGTTTCCTATCCTTCTTGACTCTTTCATTGAACCACATTTTTGCATGGCAAAACTTGCATATATAGATTAGGTCACCTTCATCTGTCCATGTATTTTTGTTAGTCTTCATGAACAACAGTTAAATAATGGCTGAGTGATGTAAGTTAAAAATCTTGTATTGTCATATTGATAATGCAATTGAGAAATACAAACCTTGATATGAAATTTCTTCAGATCCATTTCCTCTTAGTGGGCCATTCTTTGGTTGTTTATCCCCTATCGATTCGTCTTCAATATCATCTGGTAAGGAAATATAAATGATTACATAAATTCATTTAGCCATGACTTTAGTGTACATAATGCCATTTAATCACAAAATATATTGTTCGTGTAAAACGTATTAAGAAATGATAATAACCTTCACTATCTGCTTCACTATCATGCCATTGTTCCTCCTCAACATTGATCTCTATGTTCTTGTAATGTGCTTCTTGTTGAACAACTTCATTAGAAGAACATTTAATACAATGTCACATAACTATAATTGGTGGGAAAAAAGTACAGATTAATAAAGGAATAGGGATTTAGGTGAAGCGAATAAGGGTATAATGTGGAAAAATAACAAAAAAATCTATATAGTATATTACCTGTTCCTTTTGTCATTATATTATAGTAAAAAAGTTTTATAGACCTAATAGACAATGCTAATATTTAACGACCAAGACAGGCCAGCTTATATTGATATCAACATGTGAAGTTAAACTATGGTAATTAAGTCCAACTTATCATTGAATATCATTTCATACAAAAGATAAAGCAAATAAAGTATGTGGAACCTAAGAGCATGCATACCAATGGTAGTGGAGGCAGATAATACATGTTGTGTAATAGAACTTTCACTTTGCTTTGTAGTCGCAGATCTTTTATTGTTGATATTAGTAGTAGAATCTTCATTTAGTTCAATCCCTCTAAACCTTGCAGACTTGCTTTTCCATACATGCTTGAAATGGTCATTGTTAGCAGCATCTGAAATGGAAAAGATGCAGGTTACTCAATTTAGTATGAGAAGATATCTGTGTGTCATGTTATAGCTAAGTTTATCCTCATTAGTTCATATATGTTAAATGGGTAAAGTAAACATACCTTCAAAATGTGTAGGTAAGTTTGACTGAACACTGTTTGTATCCTTTAAAGCAGAAGCTCTTGTTGCTCTTTGTCGACCATTCCTTTTAGCTTCAGAAGGCTTAGTCTGTACTAATGATGGTTGAGTGAACATAGCATCAAACAATGATGGTGTGTTTTCTTGAGACCCAGAAATACTTCTTCCAATACAGGAGAGGGGTGGAATGACATTAGAAGTCTCATTTGTACTGGTCATGAGGTTGCAATTGTTAAAGACAATAATCCAATAGTATTATTTTTGTCTTACTTTGTTCATAATATTACATTATGTAATATTCCCTCTAAGGACTTCTTCCTTGCTAATAATATGTATAGTAGGGATGCATGAATTAAATTAGTTAGACAACTATTATTTAGAGAATAGAATTGCAATTTATCAAGGAGCTATACAAAGTGGCGCTAAAATAAGTGATTGTACCCATGGAGATATAGTAGTTGTTCAAATATAACGTAGATTAAAATGAACGTCATAACTGACAGCGAAAATTCAAAAACAAATTACTTGTTTAAAGATATTCCTAATTTGCACACAAATCGGAGTTGACATAAAGGCACAAAAGGTACAGGTTGAAGGGAAATATTTCAACATTGACAAAATAATTGAAACATAAGGACTAAAATACAATATCACTACTTCTCTTGCTTTAGAATTTTAGTAAGTCTTCCATCCTGACTTGGGTTGGCCAATAGTTGGGAATGGTTTGCAGAATGCTCATTGGTTCCACCCCTCTTCGTGTAGCTCCTTCTCTTGCCTTTTATAGCTGGTTGGGTGACATGCTCAGTTGTGTTAGGGAGAGTATCATCATCCACATCTATAGTATCTTGAGCAATATGATTAGAAGCTGGTACAACCAATTCATTAACAACATCATTGGTCTCTTTACATGCTTGAGATGCAAACCTATTATCCTATTTGGAGAAATTGAACAATTTAGAATATAAAAGTAGCATGTAATAAGTAGTAAATTTTTTAAAGATTACAGGAATAACCTGATCTGGTTCAAGCATAGTTAACCCAACCTCCTGTAAAGTAAAGTTATTAGAGTAATTTCCAAAATTTCGTAATTATTAGTTACTATTAATTGCCATCATGGGCAAATGGAAATCGAGCATAACCTCAGCAGAGACAGCATCAAACTGACTGATTAAGTCCTCGCATACAGTAAATTCAACTGCAGAAATGCTTGATCCTGGAAATTTTTTATTATAATCATTGATTTTGAGCTTGAGCAATAACTTCTTCCCAATCGGATTATCTAGAGATTTCGGAAAGCCATCGTTACGCTTGCCCTAGATGTATAAACAATTTTAGAAATTATAGAACTAACAACTGATTAACAGGATATAACAGAGAATATATTAAGACACTATGCCTCAGGAAGAGTCAATTTTAGCTGCGAGGCAGTTGTATCCATTAATTGCATTGCAAGCTTGTCCCAAAATATGACAGAAGTGGAACCACTTTCATCTTTGACAATATAGTGTAGCTTCATCCTATATAAATATAGATATCAGTAACATTAGAATATAAGGAACTACAATATATAACACTATGATGGCTCATATGAAATAATGCAGTTTGGAAATATACTTAGGCTCAAAGGACTGACGATCTGATGAATTAGTAGGGGATTTACAGGCAGGACAAAACAATGGACTATTAGGATTATTCTCATCCTTATGTTTTGCTTTTACAGAACACTTGGTACACCCATTGTAGCTCCACCCATATTTTGATTCAAATTTGACAATCTCACAATTCAGCACAAAAGTAGTTCCCTGAGATAGAGAATCACTTATAAGCAATGAACATTGAAATACTTAGTAACACTATATATGTTACTCACAGATGGTTGGTCTCTAATATTTGCAATGTCAAGCTTGTTTTGAGTGTGAAGAGAGCCATTTCCAGAAATATGGCTTGTTTGTGTAGGCATTGACTGAGTTGGTATAGTTAGTAAAGGTGAACTTCGATCTTTGGCACTAAAACATGAGAATAAAAGACCACAATGAATGTTTTTTTATAAAGTGATTACTTTATTGTCTTGTATAGTTATCAAACCTTTGAATTAAGTCCTCGACCTCTTTCATTGCAGGGTTGAAATAAACCCTTGTGACAGTGAAAGAGTTGGATAGTTGACGATTCTCTACAATAACATGAGAAGAATATTAATTGATAAGAAAATACATATAAAAGTGGTATTTGTTATAACTAAACAATGGTAATGTATAACAAAATCCAAGGATAACAAAGAAGAAAAAGCATTACTATCTTCAGTCCAACCAAGCTTAGCTAGATTCAAGAGGACTACAACTGGAGTGTCATTATTTTCCAGCTGAGCAATATAAGCATCTGAAGCACAATTGTCAAACAAAACACACTCTATCTCGTTTTCCCTGAAAAGTAACATGTGTAATCACTTATAGTGGAACACTAATAAGAATGAAACAAATATGAGAGTATAAGAGTATATGTGCATTACTCAACATCGGACAATATCATCCTGAGCCATTGTTTTGTCTTATTATCCTTTTGTTGCTCTTCAAGAGAACCAATACACTTAACAAAAGCAAGGACATCTGCATATATACGTCTATATAACTTTTATTGCTTAAATACATATGCAAAATAACAAATACAACCCAGCAAAGAGCAATGATATATTTGAGTGAACCCAAACTTATAACAATCAGATTAAGCTAATTAAAGTAAAAGTAAATATGTGATGATATTGAAAAAAATGTCAGGAAATCCAATACCAAATAGATGAGTAATATCCTCGTCATCTGGAAGACTCAAAATTTCAGCTATAGATTTGAATGAATAAGAGAAGAGTGGCATGATAGCATGCTTTTCCATTATAGATGTATGAGTTGTGAAAGTGAGCTTATATGGATGAGTTGTTGGCCTGTATTTAAAATTGTTTGATGAGACAACGAAATTTTCGAATTCATAAATATTGCCTTCTTTAATGAACTCGCAAAATTTGTTATGCATGGACTTGATGAGCACACTGGCTTGAATCTTGGTCCCCTGTGTGAGAATGTATCAAGGATGAGTAAACTATTGAAGATAGTATTTAATATGTAAAATGAGACCTAAAATAAAATAGTCATACCTGAGCATCAACCAACAACAGAGAAACACAACAAAGTTCGTTTGGATCGGATTTCTGATATACATTCCACTTGCGTAAAGCTCTAACTACAATGGTTCGAGATCAGATCCATCATGAATATCGGTAAGCAATGTTGAGCTAGACGTGGTGCAGTTGGAGAAAGTGGTAAAGGGGTTAATTAGAACTCATCAGTAATCATTTTATGGATATATTATAGAGACCTATGTCCATATATATATGGGACTATGAGACCTTGTAGAAGAAGAAGAAGAGATAAAAAGAATTATTATTATTCGGTGAAAGAGATAATATAATAATATATAATATATAATATATAATAATATAATAATAATAATATAATATCCCACAACAATAAATATGGCAACCCAAACAGCTCTCGTCCTCACACCGACAAAACCCATACCAATATTATGTGTATCTTTGAAAAGCCATCCCCTTTATAAATCATTTCCCAACTTTCTACTATTTTTTTCCATTTTATTTTTTGTGCAATTATTTAACGGTGAAATTATGTATCCCTTAACTTTATGTTATTTTAAATAAATCAATTTAAACTTTCAAACTTTTCAATGAATATCCCTAAACTATTACATTTATGCAAATAACTCCCTTACTAATAGTTTTGTTCATTAGTTTTAACTCATATTATTAAAGTTTAATCTCTCTATTGTGTATAAAATATCCCAAGGCTGTGCCTTTTGATTGTTGTAGGTGACTTTTATTTATAAACCAACAAAATGGGTTACGTACGGTGCCAAATAATAATGGTGAGTAATAAGAAATTAATTAAGTTATTCTCAGTTTTTGTGAATAAATGGTGAAAAAAAATATCAATGAATGGAACCTGAGTTAGCGTGTGGTCCAAAAGGAATAGTTCTATTTGTGGACAAATGGAAAAAAGAAAATTTGAATAAAAATAGTTGATGGAGACAATGAGACTTTAATTTTAGAATTATATTCTCAGGGGATGCACTAACTTATGTTTTGTTGGCTTATGTGTCAAACATTGTTGAAGAGAATCTGAGCTAAGCAAAAGATGGATTATAATGGTGGGTATAGTACAATGATGGTCTTAAGCATAATAATTAAAGAGTAGTGGAAAAAATATCAATGAATGGAACTTGAGTTAGTGTGTGGTCCAAAAGGAATGTCTTGTTTGTGGGCAAATGGAAAAAAGAAAATTCAAATAAAAATAGTTGATGGAGACAATGAGACTTTAATTTTAGAATTATATTATCAGGGGATGCACTAACTTGTGTTTTGTTGGCTTATGCGTCAAACATTGTTGAAGAGAATCTGAGCTAAGCTAAAGATAAATTATAATGGTGGGTATAGTACAATGATGGTCTAAGCATAATAATTAAAGAGTAGTGGAAAAAAAATATCAATGAATGGAACCTGAGTTAGCGTGTGATCCAAAAGGAATAGTCCTATTTGTGGGTAAATGGAAAAAAGAAAAGTAAAATAGAAATAGTTGATGGAGACAATGAGACTTTAATTTTAACTTGTGTTTTGTTGGCGTGTTGAAGAGAATCTGAGCTAAGCAAAAGATGGATTATAATTATGGGTATAGTACAATGATGGTCCTAAGCATAATAATTAAAGAGTAGTAGGCATAATTATTATTGTTCATTAAACAATGGAAACACTAACTTGTGCTTTGTCAACTTATGCGTCAAACATTGTTGAAGAGAATCTAATAGTTAAGCAAAAGATATATTATAATTGTGGGTATACTACAAGGATGGTCCTAAGCACAAAAGGGTACTTTTATGTAATTTACGCCGATATAAGGGCAGAAAAATCAGTTGCATAGGTGGAAGACGTGTTTTTTGGACTAAACCGGCAATTTAGGAATTGAGGGTACTATTCTGTAATTTATTGATTCATGGAAAAAGTCCATACAGTCAATAAAAATTTATGGAAAAAATAATTACTTCAAAAAGACAACGTAGGAATAAGATTAGAAAAAAAACTGAGAGGACTGAGAAATGAGTAGTATAAAAATAATTGTTTCAAATTTGTCCAAACTACTTTTCCTTCAGTAAGTGCATGTAAGAGAGTGAAGGTACATGTTATTTGCCCAGAAGAGTGGAAATAATTACTTTAAAAAGATAGCATGAGAATAAGAGCGTTCCTACATGATGGAGCATCAAAGTTTTAATGAAAAAAAATGTGATTGGATAATTTTTATAGTCAACAAAATCAATTTGAGATTGTAAACTTTTAGTGATAAATTTCCCAAGCAAAACAATTGGGATGGGTAAACTTAGGTGAAGAAAAGTAGGTAAAAATAAAAGTCCAAGAATTCTAAAAACATATCGATAATGCTCATTTAGAATTTAGAAGTTAAGATGAAAAGAAACCATACAATTAATAAGATGCGTCTCAAGAGTTAAGAATAACTCTTTACTCTGCCATCTTTACACACCCCATGCATCTAATAGTTTTACTATCAAATAGATAAATTAAAGCCTTTTTTTTACAATCGAAGAGTTGTATCTGGACCTTGCTTCTGTAGAGTGTTATCTGGATCCTGCTTCTGAAAGTTATCTGGAAATTGCCCACCTATTTACCTGACTAATAAATCTGGTTTAGGTGCGTAGGTTTGCAATTGATCAATCAGCTGGTCAGCAGTTGGCGCAGAAATTATGGTCTGACGAGTTGCTTGGGGTATGAATCCTGTTTCCACAGCACGATCAAAAAAAGACAACAGATCATCATAAAAACCATTAACATTTAACAATCCTAATGGATTTTTGTGAAAGTTTAGTTTAGCCCAATAAGCAACGCTAGAAATCCCATCTAACGTTTCTAAACCACCGGGTAGAGCAATAAAAGCGTCAGCAGCATAGAACATACGTCCCATTCGTTCAGGTAAGCTTGAAACCTGTAACTCTTGCCCTAAGAAAAAGAAGTGATCTTCCAATTCCTTCACCCTTACACTTAAACCCTTACTACCGTAATGGTTGCAGGAATAGCTACATATCCCCTTAGGCCTTGAATTCCTCCCCCGTATATAAAGTTGATCTTTCTAGCAGCTAATGCATTTCCAAGGTCTCTTGCTGCAGGTACAAATTGTTCATCCTTTCCTGAATCAGTTTCACAAAAAATGCAGATAGATTTAAATCTACATTTTAGGGTGATACCATTTCTCTCTTTTTTTCTGTTAGACATTTTTGTGTTTAGAAGTAGAAAAATGCATATTTATACTACTAACACAACAACTTGAAGATCAATTTGAAATGAAATGGCTGACAACGTCTATCTCTCTTTGCCAATTTTAAATGATGAAAACTTACATCATGACGTGTGGAAGTGTAAACGCCATGTTTTGTGGCTTTAGAACCATTCCCATGACTTCATCATGACGAGTCCCACTTGCTCTCTCTTTTCAGTCTCTGCTTTCGTTTAGTCAAAAAACTTCATGAGAAAGTAATATATATATATATATATATATATATATATATATATATTGAATGATTACTAATTTTATAAAATCCCCTAAACTTTGAATATTTGTAGATAAGTTATTAAACTTTGATTATTTACAAATAACCCCCGAAATTTCAAAAATTAAATGTAATTTTTATAAAATGTTAATTTATAATATTAAATCACATATCATTACTTTCTATCATTTAAATTAAATTATTAAATTTTTTACTACTATTTATTAATTGAAATAGTTATTTTGTATGGAAAAAGTTAGAAGAATAATACTTAAAAAAATGCAAAATAAGCATTGAACCTCTAATTAAAAAAGTGCATTAAAGTTTAGCTTGCATTCATAATTAATTTCACAATTGGTAGGTTTTAAAGCAAGTGATATGTACATTATAAAATAAATGTTGAATTAAATAAATAAATAAAGAGGGAAATTAAAGCAGAATAATAATTACAAGACACCAAATCAAAGTTGGAGCCAGTGAGATATACAATATAATAAATGGTAAAGATTTTTGAGTAATAATAAAATGTTGATATGAATGATAATGGAGGGTTAGACAAGACAAATGTCGACAAAGTGGTTTTGTGTTATTTTAATATTTGGATATGAGACCAAATGTCCCTAAACTAAAGTGGGAAAGTTTTAAAAAAAACTTGTAAAATAGGTGTACATATACTTTGAAACACGTGGTTAAGCTTAGAAAAAAAGTCCATGATTTCTTGGTTTGTGTGATAACTAAATATTTTTAAGTAATATTTAATATAGGAAAAACACAACATGCCTAAACATATTTTGATAAAATATTTCTCTTCAGTATAGATATATGTGTCAGACACAAATGCTATAAATGTAAAGTGCTACAATATAATAAAGTGTGAAGATTTTTTTAGTAATATTTAATCAAAGAAAAAGACAATATGACTGAACATATCTTAAAGAAATATTAGCTTCATGATTTTGAACTATAGAATAATTAGAAATTTTAATTTCTTTGTAACAAACTAAAAAACTTATAAAAACAAACAAAAAATTATGATATTTGTTTTTTGTCCAAGTCAGAAGCAAACGAAAATATCAAATGTAAATTGTAAGAAAATAATTGCAATAATTGATGTTGGCAACCCATTAATATTGTTGAACACTATGAGAGCAACATTTCATCCATAATAATTGATGTTAGAGGACTTTTGTCAAAAGCATACTTTAGCTTTCACATTATTAAATTCATAATGATTAAACAAAGAAGACATATATCACGCGTTAGACAATATGATGATGTAGGCACATGATTTTGAAAAGATAGATCTTGATTCATATCACGCGTTATCATGTGAGACGGCCATGTATGAATTCCCATATTCTCATAATAAAATTACTATTATTTCGCTAGCAAAATAATTATTTACGTATATATAAATACTCACAATAACAAATAAAGAATAAAATATTACATTCATATAAAAAAATTTGATGTCATTACTTATCATTATAACAAAATAAAATAATATGTGCTTTATAAATTGAATTATAGGAGTAAATAATAATAATAATAATAATCCTTAATTTCTAATATAAAAGTTACAATACCATAAATTATAAATTATAATATCTATAATAATTTTCCTTTTTCCATATATATATAAGGCATATTAACGCTAAGTTTTGCTTTTGTTCTTTTTTATTGTCCTTTACTAAATTTCATTTTCTTATATTTTACCTTCAATTTATGCAAATAAATCATTTTTTTATTTTATAAGTTCGACTTATTCAATGTTTTTGCTTTTAAGAAACTAATGCTCCTCCTTCTTTCTTTTTAGCTTATTTTTATTTGCTTGTCAACTTTGAGTTGTATTTATATTTAGGTAACTACAGTGAATGAGAGTTATCTATGAAAGTGTTTCGTGCACGCATCTTTTAATTTTTCTTTCTTGACCGTCAAACACTACCTTATCTATTCACGCTACCCTATATGCTGTCATTTGTTAAAAGTTGTAAGTATAATTTAATAAAGCATCAATAGCTCTTTTTCACCAAGTGGAATCCAAAGAATATTTTTAAAAACCACCTGATCCTAAAAGCAAACTGTCTTATTTATAAGAGCTTAATAACAGAATTACACAGTTTAATAAAGCAGTTAAAGTTAGTAAACAATAATAAGATGAAACAAAGACATAAAATTAATAAGATGTGTCTCAAGAGTTAAGAATAACTCTGTACTCTGCCATCTTTACACACCTTATGCATCTAATGGTTTTACTAACTAACTATCTAATGGAGAAATTAGACTTTTTTTTTACAACCAAAGAGTGGTATATGGGTTCTGTTAAAGAGTGGCATCTGGATTCTGCTTCTATGAATCTCGGATTTGCTTATGATCCAATTTTCTTATAAGCTGGCAAATAGGATCTCCTAATGTCATATTTTCAAGACAATAGCGCTCTTTTTCTTTATTGAATAACTTCATTAAATCAAGAAGAATACCATGAACTTCACCACTAGGATGCGTCTCAAGAGTCTGCATAATATCATCTAGTGACTCCTTACTCAGTCCATCCTTTATGAATTGAATCTTATCTTCTCGATTTATAGAAACCATACCTTTATTCCGACAATTTTTATCACATGTCCACCTTGCACATTTATGGCAGACCTTCATCCTTTGAGCTCTTCTCTTTTTGGAGTAAGAACTTCTTCCCATTCCTGGCATAGGTTTAATAAATGATTCAGAAATCTCACCCGCTAGACGTACCTTAGCTTCAATGATCCAGCGTATATCCTCAGGAAGGCCCAAACGTTTGAATGTCTTCATTCTTTCAAGTCGATAGATATAAATCTTTCTAAGAACATCTTTGGGAAGAGTTGGGAACTTGTTTTTAAGCTTTGCAAGAAATTCCTCCATGAAAATGATGAAAAGTAAAATGTGTAACGCAGTGTAGTGTGCTTCAGCGAGTAGGAAAGAAAGAGTAATGAGCAAGGAAACTTTTTTTAGGTTGGCTCCTTATTTATTTGCAATGTCCATCTCTCTCTACCCAAGGCAAATTATGAAAATTTACATCATGACGTGTGGGAATGTAATTGCCATGTTTTGTGGTTTTAGGATCATCCTTATGTTTTATAGTTAATTCAATTTCAAATAATGGTCAAAAAAAGAAAATTTTCTAATGTGATAATTAATCATCTGATCCATATTGTCATGGCCAAAGAATTTATAAAATCAAAGTACTTTACAAAATGTAATTAATTGACTTAGTGAGTACATGATAAAAATATATATGATAAGTTCTTATTTTTAATCTATTTGAGATGTATTTTGTTCTAATTGTGAAATTATCAATTCAATCCATCCCTTAAATATTTTTCGCCAAGGAATATATAAAATTAAAGTACTTTAGAAAATGTAATTAATTGACTTAGTGAGTAAATGATAAAAATATATATGATAAGTTCCAATTTTTAATCCATTTGAGATATATTTTGTTCTAATTGTGGAGTTATCAATCCAATCCATCCCTTAGATATTTTTCCACATTTGGACATCCCTAATTGGCTGCATATCCACGCCAGCTTTCACACATTCTCTATATTTTTCCAAATTCAACTTTATCCAATGTTTGAATTAGATTTTTTAAAAGTTATTTCACCTATGAAAAGATGTTTGAATTAGTAAAAATATTTTTCTTTGAATTAGAACATCTCAGAGAATCCAATGTTTAGGGATCAGAACTATTTAGGTAATATTGTAGGGATGAAAAGACTTTATTCATTGGTTATTCGTGCTTGAATTAAAAGATCATAGAGAATCCAATGTCCTTTCTATTGTGAAGATTAATCATCTACTCCATATTGTCATGACCAAAGAATTTAGAAATTGAAAGGAATAAACAAAATGTAATTAATTGACTTAGTGAGTCAATAATAAAAATATATATGATAACTCCCCATTTTTAATATATTTGAAATATATTTTGATATAATTATGGATATATCAATGCTAATTCTTGCAGATATAATTATAAATATTTTACTTTAAATTAAAAGCTAATTAAAAAAAGTTAAATAATGAAAATTGAAAAAAAGATTAGAGAAAAAATTAGTTGTTATTATTATGGTTAACATTACATTCCATTTAAATTTTATTTTCTTCCAAGGTTATATTTATCAGGTTGCCATACATTTTGCATAAGAGGCAAGAAAAATGTAAAGACGGTGATTTTTGGATTTTTAGACCAAACTGGAAAAAGGTGAAATTCGGGGTAGTTTTTTGTAATTAACGCTGATATTAAGCCAGAAAAAACATTGCCACAGGTGAGACGGTGATTTTCGGATTTTTGGACTAAAGTGGTAATTTATAAATTCAGGGTTCTGTTCTATAATTTACACTGATGTGTTTTTCACTGAAAGAAAAGGATAATATTACAGAAAAATACGCTTACTTCTGTAAAAATTTCTATATAGCGACATATTGAATTTTTTTCCAACTTAGTCCTTATGCATGATTACTTTTTGGCCCTTTACCTTCAACTTTCCAAAATATTGTATAATTTAAATCAATATGTTATAGTACCTCTATTAAAAATAAACCCAATAATATATCAATATTAATATTATCTAGAAATTCATCATTATTTCTTTATTATAAAAATAATCATGTATTAAGTTGATAATTTACTAATTATTAATGAGAGTTATTTATGCAGTTTTGGATTTTCTTTTATTAGATTTTATTATTATAAAAATAGTCTTAGACTTGCAAATCCTATTAATTACAAATTTACAATGAAAAAGTGAATTATCACCACAAAAAGACATCTTCGGCTGCAACGGCTGGCCCGAAGCCTGAGGATGAATTTGGCTTATGAATAGTAACAGTTGTGAGTGTAAAAAGGAAGAGTATTTAATGATATATTGATTAAAATTAAAATATATTATTATATTAATTAAAATTTTCATAATATAATATTTAAAGTGATCATTTAATTTCTAACAAAACCATAATAATAACACAAATTGATCTAGAATTGAAGAATAATATTTTATTATTATTATGTCACTATCATTATTTTCGTTATTATCTTTATACATATATAGTTAGGATTAATATCACGATATATACGGTTTAACTCTAACTAAAGATATGATACACATCTTATCAAGTAACTTAATTTATAGGGTAAAAAAATAAAAATAAAAGGATAATTTAATTTATAAGATAAAAAAAATTAAAAAAAACCAGGATCGAGACTAGGATGGAGATTTCAAGAGTGATTCCGATCCCGGGCAGGACGGAAAATTCCCAGATCAAAATGTCCAGGATCGGGTTGGGATCAGAATACTTTGAACACCCCTAAGTACAACGTTATTGAATGATACTCACTCACCTGCTCGTTTGTAAGGATATGATAACTAAATTATGCAATTTAAGAAAGCAGTTAAAATTAATAAGTATGTCTTGAAATAATTTTTTTTAAATATGCCCATATTTATAAAGGGCAAGTAAGAGAAAAAAAATAGAGTAAATATAAGTATAACCAACCCTATAATTAACACACACACACACACACACCTTCTATCATTTTTATAAGAGCTCAAAATTTGAATTGTCTTAATCATTTTTATAAGAGCTTAACAAAAGTTGTTTCAACATTTAATGAGTTTTTTCATTTATATTTGTTAAGATCTTATGAAAGGATTAAATCAATTCAAAATTTGAGCTCTTATAAAAATGATAGGAGGGAGTACTTGATTTGGGCATGGGTTTAAACAAGCTAAGAGAGTAGATGCTTTGTTAATAGTCATGTCATTTTTGTTGGAATTCTCATATAAACGTGGGTGCGACTTTAGAAGTGAGAGAGTCGATAACATGTTTGCATTAGCTTATGAAAGGCTTATAAGTGCTTATGCATGTAAGTCGAGACAACACTATTCTCACATAATTACCTTGTATACTGTAAATCATGATTAGAAAGCTTCTTTTAAAGACTCCAATCGCCGTTCCAAACGAGAGGGCTTATAAGTGTATAAATTAGGGCTGTACATAAAACTTGATAACCCGGTGAACCCAGTCTAGCCCGAATCTACCCGGTCCAACCTAAAAAAAGAGAAAAGGTGTCTGATGAAATTCAGGCCAGACTGGGTCTGACCCGAATACCGGGCAGGACTGGGTTCCGGGTAAGTACTCTGGATTGATTAGCCCAATCCTACCCTGTGATGTAGCTTTTTTTTTTTAATATATAAATGCTTCCAAGAGAAAGCCAATATGTCATTTAATATTTCCCATAGTCCCATACCTAATATGATTGATTGATTCATCTTTTTCCCTATAGCTTTTGGCGCCTCCTCCTTCCTCCTCCTTCCATTTAAGATCCGGCGCCTCCTCCTTCATCTTTCTTCCATTCAAGATCCGGCGCCTCCTCCTTCATCCTTCTTTAGTAACGATTAGGCGCCTCCATTTTTAGCTTCTCTTCTTCAAGGTCTTTAACTCCTTTCGATTCTTACCCCCAAAGTGATGATTTGCTTCAAGACTTCCAAAATAAGGCACAAGACAAGACCACTAACTCGATCTTGTCCTGTCTTGTCTACCCAACCTGATGGATGGTGGGTTGTCCATCAGATTAGACCGGGCTTCAGGTTAGGATAATCAGTCTGAAGACCAAGCCAGACCAGACTACGGGTTAATGCCATACTTTGCCCGATCTAATCCATGTACAGCCCTAATATAAATAATCACATGCAAGCTTGAACCAGTAAAAAGAATAAAAGGAGAAGTGGGCTGGTGCGTGTAATGATGTCCATGCGGAAATCCAAACTCCTTGACGCAAAAAGAATAACATTCTCTTTTTTGGGCCATTATCTCGTGGTTATACTTTATTTCTCACGAATCTAAGAGGAACTTTGGAAGTAGATAAAATTCTATGCTTGTTTGCATTAACTCATTTTGAACAATTTAGAAAATAAATATGCAAAAAGAGTTGTATTTATCAATTAAAAATAAAATAAAAAAATGTAACAAGGCCTATTACTCTTTGGATTCCCCCTACTTTGATGTAATTGTCTCTCTGTTTTTTTTTATTAGGGAAATCTGCACTCTGGTCTTAAGGACAAAAAAAAAATTAAAGAAGTCTTCTATCTAAAAACTCTATAGAGACATCAATTATATAAATTTTAAATGTAAAATTATCTTTTTGCCCTTGATAATTGATAGTTGAAGTTAGTTTGCGCTTAGACTAGCAAGTGTATGTACCTCTTTTGACAAGTTTATGTACTTATACTGATAAGTTATATATTGACAAATGTATGCATCTCTTTTGATAAGTGTATGTGCCTATATTAACAAGTTCATCTATGTTAACTAATGTCATTTTTCCAATTTAATTTAAAACAGGTCCTGTTAACAAGTATAGATGCCTATATTAACAAGTCATACCTTATACTTCTCTTTTCATTTTTTTTTATCAACGGGGCAATAAGGTAATTTTATATTTGCAATCTATATCATTGCAGTCCTTAGGGAGTTTTTAAATAGAGGAATTTATATTCATACTTTTTTGATATTTTTCCTGATCCCAAGTGTGATTTTCCCATATGAACAAAAATAATTATTTAGTCATAATAAACTAATAAAGCATAACTAACATAGATTTAGTTTAATGGTGTAAGGTCCTGTTAAATTCTCTGAATCTTGAGTTTGAATCTAAGAGAAGACATATATATTAGGAGGGGTAATCTTAAACGTTACCGGATAATATTAAAAAAAAACCTAAAAAAGCATAGATCATAGGGAAAATAATAATAATAATAATAAAAAAAAAAAAGACTGTAATGACCTGAAAAACAGAAAAAGGCCCCGCCAAGGTGGGGCAACCCATCTGGCCAAGACGAAAGGGAAAGGTGGGGCACAGCACAACGAATGCTGAACGAAGAAGTCTGTCCCAAAGCGACCATAAGGTCGCCTTCACCCCCACCACCACCACCACCACCAACTCTGTCTCAATTTCTCACCCAACCCCCCACTCTCTCTCTCTCTCTCTCTCTCTCTCTCTCTCTGTGATCAACGCAACTGGGGAATCTCAGCTCAACCCGCTCCGGCGCCCACAAGAGATCCGCCATGGCCGCTTCTTCATCTGGAAATTATATTTCTAATTCTTCCTCTTCTTTCTCTCACAAACCGTTGGAATTCTCCCCCGATTCTCCCCAGAGAATCTCTCTCACCCCCGATCAGCTCAAGTACTGCTCCGAAGCGCTGGCCATCTTCAGGGAGAAGCTTCAGACGCCGCACAGGATCAGTCAAGAGTTTTCTCAATTGCAGGTACTTTGGGCTTTCTCACCGTGTATTTGGTTTCTTCAGTTGCTTGCGTGTGGATTGGGGGACGGTAAATGAATCTTCAAATGTCATTGACGGGGTTATGACATATTTTTTTGGGAAATTCGTCTCCAGTTTAAGAAATCCTGGAACGTTCTGTGATGTTTTAGCATTTTCATTTCTTTTGATGGCGATAAGGCCATGGGCCTACTTGGTAGGAGTCGGAATTTGTTTCTTCTCTCTTACGACGAAGTATATTTTGTGGTCATACCTAAAAGGAAAAAAACAGAAAAAAGGAAAGAATGATTCGTCTTAAAAGCTTCAAACGCTTACTCTCTCCGTCTCTCTCGCAGGTTGGTAATGGTTTTTCGTAGTTTGTCAATCCCTGCAGTGTTAACTTGGATGTTTGCCCTTGTCATATCTCTTTATTTCAAAAATAAAGAAATTATTCATCTTGAAAGGTTGTGACTTGCGAAGTCTTGCATGTTGCAACAAGTCTAGGTGTTTTTAGCTATCCTTATGTTGTGTGATGACATGAAGGGGATGAGATGATGGACAAAGCGAAATTCTCATTGAAACTTTTGGACAAGTTATACAATTCACTTCCATTATTTGTCTTTAACTCTAAGCTTGCCTCCCTTACTTTTTTAGTTTTATTTGCTGAATGTTTGATTTCAGGCCAATAGGATAACACCGAGTGAGATGAGAAGAAGATGCACTGTAGCTCTAAATGACGTAAATGTGAGCAAAAATCGGTATACAGATGTCCTACCATGTAATTATGACTTTCTTATTTCTCCCTAAGGAAGGTTATCCTTATAATATGTTTGAGAGTAGATGCACTGCATCTAGTATTTCTGTAGATCGAGAGAATATGTTTTTGAAGGGCTATATATTGACTTAGTTGTTTATTTTTTCCTCCTTTCAGTTGATAACAACAGAATTGTTCTTGAATCAAGCCCAGATTATAGACCTGCAGCCAAGGGATATATCAATGCAAGCTTCATCTCGGTATAAACATTGTTATGAGTACTTGACATTGTTTGGAAACACTGTTGCAAGGAGATCTTAGTATTATATTCGTAGTTTGAAAACTTCTGAGTTCCTCGTGTGCAGACCTCTTCCTCTGGAAGTGTTTCTCAGTTTATAGCTACACAAGGTCCACTACCACATACTTATGAGGATTTCTGGGAAATGGTGATCCAATACCGTTGCCCTGCTATTGTAATGCTCACTAGGCTTGTTGACAATTATAAGGTACTTGACTGTGTAGGCTTTTAGGTATTTTTTGTTGTTGCATGTCAGTGATGTTAAATTGCTGGTTTGGTGGTTTTCAAATGTGCTTGTAATTTGGCTATTGTTATACAGATCTACTTACATTTCTCTCACTTTCCATGTCTCATTTTTTATTTTCTGACTGTAAAGATTGGCATGAAGCTCGTTTTTTGCTAGCCAGGTTGGTGGGGGGTGTTTCAGTGACAAAATTTGTATTTTCTTGGACCTTTTGCTTTTACTGTGTAATGTGAAATGCAACAGGGACAAGCTAGCTAACAAAACTTTTGGTTATTAGGAGGAACGAGTCTGCCATAGATTTTTTTCATTGCCATATATAGAATTAGTGACCTTTATTGTTTACTATCACGAGATCACCTCTATTGCATTTTTCTCTGTCCATTTTTCACCAAACTGCAAGATCAAAATGTTATTTATGATAGTAGAAACAGTGTAATTTATGCCCAAATTAAGTTTCTTGTTCGACTCCATGACCAAAGGCGGAATGTTAGTTTCCTCCCTCCTTCCCTCTTTCTCTGGTTGGAAACATTAATGATGTATTATGAAACACATCCTTGCACAAAGATTATGCTCATTGAGGACTCCATGATCAGGCCATTCAGATACTTTTGATGCATCGATTTGACTGGGTTAGATTTGAGAGTTTTTGGGTCCAATTAGGGGTTGCTCTCCCAAAGGAGTTTTTTACATTCTTACAGACTTGAAATCGAGACCTTGTGCTTAAGCAACCCTTCCACTAAGGCCAACACTTATTGGTTCAATTTCTTCTTTTTCAGGCTTAAAGATATTATGGACAAAGCAATTCATGTCTTTGATGGCTTTTTCCCCCCCACATATTATTGTATTGTAGTTTTACATGTAAATTAGAGTGCTTTTCATAAGCTGTTTTCCTCTCTCAAGCTATTTTCCTCCTTGTGTGCTGTAAATTGCAGATGGTAAAATGTGGAGATTATTTCCAAGCTGAAGATGGACCTAGAGAGTTAGGTAATATCTCTATTATTGGCAAATGGATGAAAACTACTGAAACATCACTGGTACTGCGCCATTTGGAGGTGAAGCATAGAGAGGTGAGATGTGTTGCAATGTAAATATTTAACGGTGTGTCTCAAGTAGTTTATTATTTATATACTAGTATCATTTACATACTATTCTGTTTATGAGTATTTTATCTCTTAAAATTATCTTTATCAAGTCAGATTTATTTCATTTATTTTATTTTATCCTCTAAGGGATTAAGATAGATTTATCTTAAATTATTATCCTAGTTTGGAGGCAGGCTTGCCTCCTCAATTATGTCTACCCTCAATTTATGGTGCCCTTAATTTCTTTTTTCAATACAGCTAGATAAATTCTTCTTTTTTCCCCTAATGGTTTATGTTTAAGTTTGATTTGATCAGTCAATGCCTCTGTTTTGCTGTGAGACTTGTATGACTTGCTCAAACAAAAAAATAATTGAAAATCTATTATTTACTTTTCATGTATGAGATAATTTATGGGTCTTGTATTAGTACCAAATTATTGGTCTTCATAGTATAAACATTTTTTTATAAATGCTGCCAAATGCAGCATATGACTGAGGTGTGGACCTCCATGAACTCAACTAGCAGGCCTAACAAGCCACTCATCCATGGTGTATGTTTCCCTTCTAATAACCTTCTTCCCCTGGGTATGTGACTCAGGGAAAATCCCATAGCACATATCTGCTAGAACCTGTCAAATTAATATTTTTGGACACACAGTCACTAAGATCTAGACCCTCTTTGATTCTTAACCTTCGTAGTCTGTACTTTGTGATGCATTCAATTACTGTCCTTGTAATTCATACCTTGCTTTTTCTCTTGAGCTTATCTTTGAAACATAATGAATGTTTTGTGGTTAACTTTTTTCATTAATTTTTCTTCTCACAGGAAGAAGAGCCGCCCTTGTCTGTTTTGCATATTCAGTATCCTGAATGGCCTGATCATGGAGTCCCCAAAGATACATATGCTGTGCGTGAAATTTTGAAAAGATTGTACCATGTGCCACCAAACCTTGGCCCAATAGTGCTGCACTGCAGGTTAGCTCGTCACTTATTTTTGTTGCAATATTGATAATAAGTCATATGCTTATTTGTCTGATAAACCTCTGATTTCAGTGCAGGTATTGGCAGGACTGGAACATACTGTGCAATTCACAACACAATTCAGAGAATCCTTGCTGGTGATAGGTCTGCCTTGGATCTCGGTAATACCATAGCTGCCTTCAGGTCACAGCGTATTGGAATGGTTCAGACACAGGTATCTGGCATTGCTACTTTAAATTAGGTCAATTATGACCATATTGATTGTCAATGGAGAGGCATTGGTTTCGTTGGATCACATACTAATTGAGTCCTTTTCCCAAACACAGGAAATGGTCAAGCAATTTTGAAATCTAACAACAAGCATTATGTTCGATCTGATGGTTTGATAGTAATGAAACCAATTTTTGTCAAGCATTAGGCTAGACTGTTCAATGAAGATCTGTTAGTCTGTGCCAGATTATAACTCAAAATCTACAAAAAAAAAAAGAATAAATATAACCTCCAATACCACTAGAAAGATAAATTAAATATAGACTAAACACTTGTTAGTATATGCGATATTTATCCTCCTGGCCGAACTAAGAAGCTCAAGCATGCAACTCTGGACTCTTTCAGCTAATTCTATCACTTCAGATTGGACGTGTTTGTGCACTTGGATTCTACTTGTTAGGCCTCTTGGACTCTACGACTTAAGTTGATTCTGATTTCTATCATTGGGTTCAGACTGTCAAAAAACCCTTAGGCTTTGTTTGATTTGGGGTAATCTTTAGTATGAAAAATGAAAGATTGAAAAGAGTGTATGGGAAATGATCCTCGTACCAATACACTAAAAATGAATAGAAAGGTAGATACTTTTGAGTAAAGATGACAATGGCAAAATGGATATTTTAAAATTGGTTCTGTACATTTCATTTTTTCTCCCTTGCCTCAGTTCTTAGTTCAAAATTGGCCTCTCTTTGTGAAATATGTACAATAAAATCTCTTATCTTAGTCTATGTCTCTAGAACTAAATAGGCTCATGAAAACCAGTTTAAGCAAAAACTTTAGGTTTCAATTTTTGGTTCTAGAATTGATTGAGGTCTAGTACCTTCCTGATTATGTCATGTGATGATCTAAATGGATCTGGTAATTTTAACCAGGCATCCTATGTGTCTTTATGTAACTTTAAGTTAGCTTCTCCATAATAATTTATAGTCTTTTATTTATTCTGTCGGTTTATGTTAACCTAATAAAATCCATCTTCATCTCTTAAAATAGTAAGATTGTTTACCTAATATTTTATTTGTGGATTATTTTCACATCCCAATTTATGTTCCACTTTCCCTATGCTTCGTTTTTCAACTTTTGGTTTCTTATTCTTCTTTTTTTACCCTGCATTATATCAGGATCAGTACTTTTTCTGCTATAAAGCTATCGTAGAGGAACTGGAAGACCTTGTTGCTCATCAGCAATGACGAGGGTGTGTTCTTTACTTCTGATCACTTTTGTTTCTGCCATGATTCTGCAGTCCGCACTGTTCGGGTCTTGAAAGTCCTTTGTCACAACGAAATTTCGCTCCCCCCCCCCCCCAAAAAAAAAAAAAAAGTTTTTCATCCATATGTTCCATATTAACCGGGTAGTATGATAAATTGGCAGTCACGTTTGATGTAAATATATGAAGCATCATGAGAAGTAGGATGCTTGCTTCATTTTGAACTAAACTTCTTACCTTAACATTTCTCTTTTGGTCTGGCCATACTAATGCACACTACCTGCAGCAGATTTGAACAGGGAGAGCTTATGGATTTTACTAAATTCACATCATTCTCAAACTTTCAGGTACATTTGCAGTCATGGCAAACTCTCGTGGCATTGTTCTGATTATAGCACTCAACTAAAACCTACGAGGGAACAGAATGGCTCTTAGGAAGATGATAATCTGAACACTGTTTTCTTAATTTCTGCCCCCTCCCCTTTGTCTTCCTTCTCTTCTTTCCCCATGTTGGAAACTTGTTAGGCCCTTTAGTGCATGTAGCTAATAAAAGACTCTTACCTTATTCAAGTACCCTTAGAGTTCTGGATGCAGAATATCTGATGTTGATGAGAAGATGACCATTTTAGGGAATGTTTAGTAGTTAAAAGTAGTACGATTATGTAAGCAGCATTCCTCGGATTTTTCTTTTTACTAATAGTGCCAACTTATGGTTGTTTCCCCCCTCTAAAATTTCTAAATTTCTCGTGTGTTGTTTTTTTCCTAAAATTTCTCTTTAATCATTAGCATCTGAGCTGTCTCTTGATAATGAAAACCTCCTTAATATCTTTGAGGGAAAAATTATAAATTTATAAAATAAAATAAAATGAGACCTTACATTTAAGAATTCTCAGCTTCCTCTTTTTCGTGGCATTTTCCAGACTCGCCAGCTTTTGCGATTGGCATATCAGGAAGCCAATCATAAACAGTTAAATTTAAGCCTTAAAGCATCCAAGCCCCCCGTTTCAAAATCGCAAGTTCCATCTTGGTTGTCTTGAAAAGAACACTACAAAATAATCCTGAATTTATTAAGTTAATCCATACTGCGCTTCAAGCATGCCAGTAATATTGAATTAATTATTGGATTTTACATCTCAATTAAGTCCAACAATCTTAAATTTAACAGTTAGCTAGTCATATAAAAAAATGGGGTTGGATCTTAGAGGCATGACTCATTTAGTACATGTTTGGTTTACGGAATTAGAAGTACTGTAATGTAATACAATGTAATAGAATGTAAAGTAATAATGATTATATAATTTATTTAGTTCGAAAGATGATGTTTATACATAAAAACGTTTGGTTGGATTATATCGAAAATGAGAATATATAGAAATAATATAATAAGGGACAAAATTACTCATATCTACACATATAATAATGTACATGTTGATTTCATGAAATTTTTTTTTTAAATTTTGTGCAGTGTACACTTTGGATTCATGGTAATTTTTTAATATTTAATGGTGAAAATATTATATATGAGTTAGGTTTATGTTAATTTTTTAATATTTAATGATGAAAATATTATTTAATGAGATATTTTAATACTTTTTTAATGGTGAAAAATATAATTTTTTAAAAGGGAATATTTCTTAAATTTCTATATTATTAATTATTTTTTTAATATTTAATGGTGATAATTAAAATTATTTAATATTTAACAATATTTCTAGGTGGGCATTTAAAAAATTATGGCAATAATGTCATTTTCATTTGATTACAGGATGTATGCATCCTCATTCATCAGTCATAACAATGTAATTCTGATTACATCAAATGATTAATCAGAATTACAAAATGTAATCATGTTTATATTATATAAACCCAACCAAATACTGTAATCATCTTAAAGTCATGACTCACTTAGTGCTTACCCGGTACCACTTTGAGAAATAAATAGTGGGAAAATACTAATATAACATAACATGGCATGTGAGTAATTCTTTAATGTGGGGGAAAAAAGAAGAAGAAGAATTCTTTAATAATGTGGCAAACACTACGGCATTCAATACGGATCATATCAAAAAACCAAATCAGATATAGTTTTTTTCCCCTCTAACCAGTTTTGGTACATTGGAAGGGCTAATACTAGGCTTGACACTGGTATTGGGAATGTGATTGCTGAAAATCCACTCATCACTCACCCCTGGTATTGAAAAAACTATATTGGGATTAAAAAATGTTAAGAAAAAAGTATCCCCATTTATAATAAATTTTGGACAGATTCAACCCCCAATTTTATGATCTTCACTTCTCCTTTAATTTAAGGATTCTTAAAGCTTAATCAAAGTGCAGTTTCTTTCCTGATTCTACGTGATCAGATAATTGATGGCCAATGTTGCCTCACAGTGGGACAAATTTGTGAGTTTTCTGAAAATTATTTTTCCTTTAATAATCAATTCATATGTGCCTGTCTAGTGTCTATCTCCTTCCTGGGTTCTTTTTTTATATAAATAACGCTGTATATAATGCTCTCTCCCAAACTATGAACACAACTTGATCTAATGAATTATGTTTTGATTGTTAAATGATGAACGAATTAACAGTAAATACAGCGAGCATTTAAATTTTCTTATAATATTTTTTAAATTTATCATAAGTGGCATTATCCTCTTTTTATAATTTATGAGAAGTAAATTAATTTAAGCAGTGCCTTTAAATGTTACTTCATACCAACCCATTAAAAATCAATAAATAGGGACTATAGTGCTTCTTGTTGTGGTGAAATTTGCAACATCCATATACAGTTTGGATGATTCATATTAAAAATTTGTAACTAATAATTTCTTAACAAAAGAATATTTTTTTGAAAATTAGACCGTTCAATATTTTTTTTATTTTAAATTTTGTGCTCGTTAAAATGATTGTTTCAAAAATAAAAGTAAAAAAAAAAAAATTAAATCTAATCCAGACTCACCACTCGTTACTTCAGGCCCAGTTTGGTACGTGGTACTGAATTTTGATGGATTGGGATTGAGACTAAGATTGGGATTAGGACTGGAACTGGGACTAAGATTGATGCTTTAAAAATATGTTTGGTACGAAGTAATAATTGGAGGGAATAATTTCATTAATCTTATTTAATAAATAGTCACTAATTATGTCATTAGCGAGAAAAAAAACAGAGAGAGTGATTATGCAATGTTTTGAAACCCGGACTGGTCGTTGAACCGGTCAGGGTACTTGGTTAAGGGTCAGTGGGTTAGATCGGAGTCAAACCGGAGCTAAATCGGGGCAAAACAGGTGAAAAATTAAATATTTTAGGCTTATTAATATGAAATTCTAAAAGAAAATTAAAAAAATTATTTTTAAAAAAAATGGTGGATTGGACCAGTTTCTGGATCGGACCGGTTTTACGGCGATTGGCCGGTTCCCTGTCCGAACCGGTCGGTCCGGTCCGAGTTTCAAAACCCTATGATTATGTGAGAGGGATGAATTCTTGGTTAAAATCAGGGGTTATTTTTGTCCAACAAATATTTTAATTAAGGATATTTTTGTCTCTACAGTTTTGCAATCCAGGGATTGAAAACACAATACTAGGGGGAGGTGTCTTTGCAGCAATCCCACTTTTGTGGTACTCACAATCCCTAGTTATTTGTAATCCCTCATACCAAACGATATATTTTGACTCAATCCCTGATCCAATCCCAGTCCCTACCCCACAATGCCTCATACCAAACAGGGCCTCAGAGTTCAGGTAACTTCCCTTCTACCTATGACCAGATAGAGTAATTTTTTTGTTACTGATTAGTGATATAATAATATAACACGAGGAAAACATTATTGCATTAATTATATTAGGGTTAAGGGGATATTTTTCTCTGCATGTTTTTCGGGGGGAAATTTTGCCTCAGAAGTTTTAAAAAGGGGGCAATTTTGCCCTGGCCGTTATTTAAGTTATTTTTTACCGTTAGTTGACTAAATATACTAAGCTGATAGTCCACATGTCATTTATATTATTTTTGTTAATGTATAAATTTGCCAAGAAAATTTTAAATTTAACTTTGAAAAAAAAACAGACGAGGGATCTAAATGCTTCCGCCATTGATTATAAAAGCCACAATCCTCACCCCCAGAGCTCTCTCTATCTATAACTATGAGCAAAGTCGTCTGAGAATTCATCACTCCGCGTGCCATGGCCGTTTTCGGCTAACATTTCTATTTCAGCTTCTTCTTCTGCTTCGTTATCGGAATATCTTTCCCCTGCCGGTTGTCCTCTCAGAATTTGTGTCATACCTGAGTAGGTCATTGCGTACAGGAACAAGACGCTGCAGATTATCTAGAAAGAGTACAAACGATTGCAGGTAGTTAGTTACTCCCTCTAATCCTATTTATAAGCAACTTTCTCCTTGATCACAAAACAAACTGGCAGTTAAAAGCAATAAGTATGTCAAAAATGCCATATTTTTTTTCTTATACGCTAAGGCTGTACAAGAAACCCGGAAACCTGACCCAACCCAAACCCGGTCTAATCCAAAAAAAGGAGAAAAACTAGGTATCAGGCTAGGATCCACGACTAGTAAGCCCGGTCCTACTCAAATTATATATATATATATATATATATATATATATATATATTATAGCGTTCAGGAAAAAACAATCTGACCTAAGCTTAAAACGACGTCGTTGAGGGGCAATATATATTCTCAATTTCTGGCTTTCTGAGTTTTTGCCCTAGCTTTCCCATTCGGCAGCTTCCTCGATTCGGCATTTTGACTTTCCCATTTGCCTATTTCTGGACATCATCTCCGACTCTCGCCTCCAAGAATCAATTTGCGCTACCACCTACCAGCTGCATTGGTGCCAGGTAAGCCTCAAGTTCTCTTATTCACTATTTGTTGGTCATTAGTTGCTAGTGCCTTTGTTGCTGCTATATTTTTTCCCCTTGAGTTTGTATTTTTCATCTTTTCCCGTGAGTTAGTTTCTGTCGTTCTGTTGTATTGTTTGTATTTAACTGAATTGACATGAAGAAGCTTCGAACCCTAGGCTTTGGTCTACTCCCAAATTCCGGTGAGTTTGAATTGTTCAATTTGGCTTGATTTGAATTTGTTCTTGGTGTCATCTGTTGTGGTCAACCCTGCGTCGGGTGCCGTCGCAACTTTTCTTACTTTGTTTTAAAATTTGTTCATTTTAATTTGGCTTTGAATATGGTCATATAATCATTTGAATATTGACGCTTTTGATTCTTCTTTTTGCTTTTGTTTTTCATTTTTAAAACTTTGATTACTATTTTTTTCTTCAATAGGCTATTATAGTTCTGCCCTCTTCACTTTGATTATCGCTAACTTATATACTTTGGATTGTTTTGTTGTGAAATGTTGGATTTGTTTTGTATTGGTATTCTGTATATTAATCTCCTTATAATGTCATTAGTTTTCCATTTTTGGAGTGCTTTATGTTTACTGGAGTGCTTTACGTTTTGATATTATTAGCATTTTACAAAATATGACTAGCATCGTTCTGTCATTTTGCTTTATGTTTGCTGGAGTGCTGAAACCTTAACTGAACTGATATGATTAGCATTTGTTTTGCTTTTGCATGTGGACATGTTTCTGCTGCACCTTTGTTGGTGAACCTTCTAAATCAAGTATTGCCTCATCTTCTACTGCACCTTTATCTTTACCAAGTGTTGTAGGAAATGTGGAGGATAATGATCTAGGTGTTCAATGGTTAGCAACAGTTAAACAAAGAAGCTCAAATGATTGTCAAACTGAGTTGGAAAAGTATCTTGTTGCATCTGATGATGTCCCTATTTCTACTGATTTTAATATCTTGGCTTGGTGGAAAACAAATTCTATGAAATACAAATCCTTTCTTGCATAGCACGTGATGTTTTGGCCATCCCAATTTCTACAGTTGCCTCTGAATCTGCTTTTAGCACAAGAGGTCGTGTAGTTGATCAATATAAAAGCTCATTGTCACCTATAATGACTAAGGCTCTTATTTGTTCTCAAAATTAACTTATTCTTGGGCAATTATTGGTAGAATTGATTGAACAACTTCGTAAATTTGACAATTTTGCAGAATTTGGTAATGTTATAATATAAATAGTCATTACTTAATCATATCTTTGTAAAAAAATATAATGTTTATATATTTTTTTAATATTTTCAGATGCTTCATGTGTGACTGATCTTGGAGCTACTGTTACGTCCATAGAGAAAGTTGGTTAAAAGCACAAATGAACTTCATATTTTGCTGCCATGAGAAATTATGGACCTTAATTAAATTATATTTCCTTGATGTTTAATTATCTTTTGATATTTTTTTCTCAGTCAAAGACTTGGTAAGTTGGTATTACCTTCTTATCTTTAGAATTATAGACTTTTGCCTTATGGTTATGAACCCTAGTTGATCTTTTGGACTGAACTTTTATTGTAATATGAGTATTTGATCTTTGTTTAATATTTAGAGTCATGCCCTTTGATTATTTTGATGATGCTTGTTATCTAAGGGCTAAAGGGAAGTTATTGATGGATTTGATATTTAATGCATGAATCTTCCTTATTCTGATCTTGAATATGGGCAGATACAATGATGTGCAGGTTATCTTTAGAATATTTCGATGAATGATGAATATTGAAACATTGTTGAATTGATGAATGATGAATATTGATGATATGAAGGGTTTAATTTTAGGATTCAAGATAAGGATTTAAGATATTATTTATGATATGGGGATATATATTTGTTTGTTTTATTTTGGGTTCATGAATTTTTTTTTCGATTTTTCATAAAAAAAGGAAAGATGGACTAGGCCAGACTAGACCACTAACTCGGTCCATTTTGACCCAATCTGTCCAACCCGGAAGCTATCGGGTTTTTCTCCAAGTAGGATCGGGTTTCGGGCTGGCATGTCCAATCCGAACAACCTTCCGGACCAAACCACAAGCTAATGACCTACCCGGCCTGGTTTGGTTCATGTACAACCCTAATATACGCCCCTATTTATGAAAACAGAGAGAGAATATATAAAAAGTTTGAGAGATAGTAAAATACTTTTTACCAATACTTTGTTGATTTTATTCACCTAATAAGTTCTCTCTCTCCCTCTCTCTATGTGTGTCTTGAATATAACTCTTGGTGTGTGTGATAATTAATTATAAATAATATATATTTAATAAGGGTAAAATAGGAAAAATGAGCTTAGATTTTCAGACGCAAAGTGAAAGTTGTTTATAAAAAGGACCAGTCCTATGAGAGAGAAAATTACTTATAAATAGAACCGGAGGGAATAGTTTGGTAGAGTATTTCATTTCTTACCTACAACCTGTCGGTTTGGTTGCTCAAATGCATGAGTAGTTTCACGTAAATATCTTCAAATGGCCATCAAATGGTAACCCTTAAATGTGATTGGTTGCTACTAGTCTCGTTGTTTAATATCAGATCTTCCTTCTGTCATTATTATGGGCTTGTAATGTCAGTTGCCCCTCAAATCCCCCCCAAACAAAGATATTATTTTTATGTTTTTTTTATCACTATAATATATTAAAATAGATGATATTTTGATATCTTATAGGTAAAAGTTAATATAATTTTCAATTTTTAAAAAATAATAAAAAATTGAAAAATACATTTTTTTTGTTTTAAGATATCAAAATGTCACTTATTTTATGTAGAATTTAATAATTAAAATAAATACACAAAAAATATATTTTGCCACCATTGACCTCCCCAATCATTTGTGGCGCTATCGCCATCATCGATGACCACCTCTATCTTCTTCTTACTGAGATGTCATTGCCACCATCGACCTCCCCAATCATTAGTGGTGCCATCGCCATCATCGACTACCACCTCCATCTTCTTCTCACTGAGCGACCTTTACTTCTCTTCCATCTTCTCTACCTCCACCTTGAGATCAGGTTCTTATTGACACTTGCACCTCCACCTTCACAATGGGCCCTCTTCAATTTTCTTCATTATCTCCTTGTTCTCTTTTTGAAGCAAGATGATAATGGCTTTGCTCAATGGTGGCTTATTTTGTAGATCTTGTTATAGATCTAAAAAATAGGGCCTTTAGCTCGACAATGGCTTCTGTTTTTGTGGGTTTTTGATAGATTCAAGACATGATTTTCTGTTTTGAGTTTAATTGATAATAGAGGTTTGATATTATTGAGATTGATTGTTTTTAAATTGAATTATGTTGTATTTAAGGATGATGATTTGCTTCCATAATTCTTCAAGTTAAACCTCATTTAGGGTTCTCTAATGAAATCAGCGTTGTCGAAAGAGAATTGTTTTATGATGAATATTTGGTTCCCAAGGAGAGATTGCACATAGGGAATGTTTTCCTTAAGGGAAATTTTGTCTTTCTCTTATCAAAATTATTCACACTTAAGAACCTCACATCTTTACATGATTTCAGGTTCTATTTTATAAATAAATTTTTAAATAGGGATTTATGAGAAATTTTCCCTAAAATTTTTCTTATGGGAAAATTAGATCCAAAGACCTAGAGAGCAAAAGATATTTAATGGAAAGGATAGTAAAATTTGTAATTATTCATAAGGATTAATAACCAAAATATAAATTAAAAAAATACTAAATTGCCCTTAGTTAAATTTCCTACATTCTCTCCTTTAATCTCCCACATTCTATTTTAAAAGTAATTTAAATTTTATTTTTCACAAAAATTACAACCACCAAAGTCATTACTTTTTTGTAAACTTTAACTAACATCTATCTAATCATATCATCAATATATCATTTAATTATTGAAATAGATATTGTCCCATTTAAATCATTAATTTTTTTATTTATATAATTTTGCATAAAATAATTGGCCACGAAAGGGATTCCTAGTACAGGCACCTAGGAGATATCATGCCCATATGGTCACGGCAAAACACCTAGTATGAAAGGATGGAAGGAGAGAGATGAGGCTTACGCTTTATAATCCACCAAGTGTGAGTGGGAGATGTTGAAAAATGGGTTTTATCCACCCTTGGTGGATTAAGCCCAAGCCCAATTGGCCCTGGGGGCCAAACTGAAATAAACAATATTTTATTATTTTTTTTGTGGGAGCATCTTTATAAAAAGAGGCCTTAGGGTTTTTATGAAGTTACCTCTCCACTCTAGAATTAGGGTTTCCAAAACATTCTCCTTGCCTCCTCTCTCAAACTCCTCCGGTGTATTTGCCGTGTGTTATAATCCGACTCCATCGTGATCCAGTTCGCGTGGGTATCTCGAAAGTGTGAAACTATACTCCAGGTACTAGGGGTGAGCATGCGTCCTGGTTTCCCAATAAGCCCGCCCGGGCCCATCAAAAAATGGCCCAGCCCATCCCTGAAAAAAGGAGCCCGAAAAAATTTGGGCAGTTTTGGGCTGGGCTAATAATTGGGCAGGGCCGAGCATCGGGCAGGGTACCCTGCCCTGCCCATTTAGCCCAGCCTGATTATATTATTATTATTATTCACCGCTTATTTCCCATTCCCATATACGGATATACCATACGGGCAAAAATACTGCCATTCCCACTCAAAATTTCAATTTCCCAAATTTCAAACCCCTACGTATCGGTGCCGAACTCAGTCTAAACTGTGAAGTGAAGCTTTCCCAAATTCCCATTCCTGTTGCCCTAGCCGCGCCTGCTGTCGCTCAGCTCTTCGGCCATTCCCTCTCTGAAGCTTCTTTGCCCAGTGATTCCGATTCTGACTCCGTCTCTCTCATCTCTCGTCTCTCGCCTCGTGGACTTTGTCTCTCGTCTCTGGCTCCGTCGCTCTGAAGCTTCTTTGTTTTTGTCTCTGTCTCCAGCTCCGTCTCGCTAACTGACTCTTTCAAGTTTCTTCTTCACTGTTCTCCTTTGATCCATTATTGTTGTTGTTAGTAAGTTGTTAATGATCCAATAAAAGTCCAACATTACATTAACGCTAAAACATAGAAAAATCTTACATAAGCTCTCTTGTAGGCTGTGATGTCAGTCCTGAAATCCTGTACTTCCTTATAACATTTCCTCTATGTGTAACTTCAACTTTCACGCCTCTTAATCTTGCTACGTTGAAAGCTAAGAAGGGTTCAGGTGAGGTTCGTTTTCAGTTTATTTTCACTTGTAAATTATTACAGATTAGATTAAAGAAATTTGGACTTCATGTTTGAGGAAAGAGGTAGATATGGTTGGTCATATCAGATAGCTATTAGTAAGTCCACCTTTTTCTGTCCATGTGCGTAGAGTTGCTCTGGATCCGGTGGTATATGAGATGACTGCTTATTGCCACAAAATATGTATCTGTTGTGTATTCCTGTTTTCTCAGCTTCTTTATCTATAAAATTCATGTTTGTTTTTACCACCAAGTGCTTGGTTCAATACTAGAGGCCTTGAGTGAGTCTTGGAAACTCTCTTTTCACTCTAAACTCTTTCCCTAACCAGTAGCAAAATCAGAAAATTCAGTAATAAACAGGGATCTCGTACCCAAGTTTGTGTTTCTATAAAGTCTCAACAACTCTGCAATAATAGCTTTGCTTATTTTATGGGAAGTAACTTCAGGTGTTATCTTAACCTTCACAAAACAAGAGAGAGATAATTATGTATGTATGAGCCAACTATATTTTTCCCAAATGTTATTAATTAAATTAACTTACACTGTAATGGCTCAAGTCAGATGTAGATATATCTACAAGAAAGTGGTTAGCTTTAAGGAGTTGAGGGGATTAGTGTATTTGCAAGTGTTTCAGCTTTTGGGCAGTTAATTTATGATTTTGTATTCTTCTGAAACTGTGAATCTCACTGCAACCATAAAGGCATATCCTCCATTGGCTATACTTTGTTCAATTTGTAGATTTCCATATTCTCATTTTGAGCTGAGAACAGACCCAACTTCTCTTATTTACCAACCTTTTTATATAATTCATGAATTGGGTGCACATCTTTTTAAGATTATTTGAGTTTGTATTGAGAAGCATACAATATTAATGTTTAAAAAATTGAATTTGAATAATATATTCTGTGTCATAATTTTTTTTAAAAAATGTTAAAAGTACCTATTCTATAGTCTACAGTATGTAAAAAGATGATCATTATGCAAGACATTACTTAGATGTGTTTGCTATGGGCTCGAGAAGTCAACTACTGATGAATTCTTTGAAACATAATAATTACTGGTATTTCAAGGCTATTATTATTGCAAGAAGCAACAGTATAAGGATTGATCACTTCTAAATCAACCACTGCTTCTTCTAATATCTTGGGTTTATTTTAATAGTTTATCATTTAATTACAGGTTAAATGAATGATCAAGGTTCTAATTCATCGCCCTTCCTTGAAGGAATATCTAAAGGTGCTTCGGCCCCTATTCAAACACCAACTTCTGCAGGACCTATTCAAATAACAACTCTTAATTCTAATGGACCTAGTGAAACTCCTTCCCCTAGCCCTATTGCTACAACACCTACTTCTAATGGTCCTACACAAATATTGACAGATATTGAAAGTAGGCGTAGAAAGAGAAAAGAAAGAGAACCCAAGCACACATCAGAGGTGTGGGAATACTTCATCAGGTTGCCAATAGAAGAAACTAATGGGGAGCACTTTGTAGCTTGCAAGTATTGCATTACTAAATATAGAGCTGATCCAAATCGCTATGGCACACACTCCATGTTAAGGCATATCCCAAAGTGTCTGAAGAACCCACACAAGGCTACTAAAGATAAAAGCCAAGCTATGTTAAATCTTTTTTCTGGTGGGACTTCTGGGCAAGGGAGATCTTTAGCTGCACATGTATATGATGAGAAGCGGTACAGGAGAGTTTTAGCAGAATTTATTGTATGTGCTGAGCAACCATTTAGAATTGTGGAGAAACCTATCTTTAAGAAATTGTTAAATGTGTTCAAACCTCGCTTTCCAATCCCTTCAAGAAGAACAATTGGAAGGGACGTGTGGCAGTTATATCTTGGAGAAGTTAAGGTTTTGAAGAAATCATTGAAGCAAAGTGCTAAATGTGTTTGTCTCACCACAGACTATTGGACATCGAGTCAAAATTTCAACTACCTGTGTTTAACAGCACATTTTATAGATGATGAATGGAACCTGCATAAGAGGATTTTGAACTTTGTTATGATTGAAAATCATAGAGGAGATACTATAGGGAGGGTTATTGAGCAATGCTTGTTGGATTGGGGGATTGAGAAGGTATTCACCTTGACTGTGGATAATGCCTCATCCAATGACTCAACTTTGGGATATCTTAAGAGGCGGTTGAAGAGTTGGAAGGGTTTAGTTTGTGAAGGTGATTATCTACAGTTAAGGTGTTGCGCACATGTCCTTAATCTGGCTGTCAATGAAGGTATTAGAGAAATGAAAGATAGTTTTGAAGCAATTCGAAGTGTCATTAGATATGTTCATTCTTCTCCTTCATGGTTTTTGAAATTCAAAACTTGGGCAGAAGCTGAGAAAATAGACACCAAAAGTCTTGTTTGCCTTGATGTAACCACTCGATGGAATTCAACATACCTGATGTTGGAAGCTGCCATGAAGTTTCAAAAAGTATTTGATCGTATGCATGATGAAGATGCTGATTATATTTCATTCTTTAATTCAAGCTCTAGGCGTGAACGTGATGCTTCTGGTTCTGGTGGTGCTAGGCGTGACCAAGATAACTTTTATGGTCCGATTGTTAATGATTGGGATAATGCTCGAGTCTTCATCAAATTCTTGAAGGTATTTTATGACATTACATTGAAATTTTCAAGTTCCCTTACTGTAACATCAAATGAATGTTTCACCCAGATTGCTCGTGTTCAGAAAATGTTGCGGAAGAATATAGTGAATAATGCCAATAACTTTTTGGGAGAGATGAGTACTAGCACGCAGGTGAAGTTTGACAAGTATTGGGGTCAAGCAACTAATATGAATCCATTGCTCTTTGTGGCTGTAATTTTAGATCCTAGATATAAACTAGCCTATGTTAATCATATGTTTGATGTTCTTTACATTGACCCTGAAATTTGCTCACTTATGAAAGATAGGGTCAAAGATTGCCTGTATCGGTTGTTTGATGAGTACTCTGCTGGGGTTTCCATTGAATCAGGGAATGTCTCCACAAGTACAGAAAGTGGAACTTCATTGCCTTCTTTTGATGACGATGAAGAAGAGGATCCGGGTCATAAATGGTTAGAATCTATAAAAATTAGAACCTCCACAGATCCTCAAACTGAGTTAGATAGATATATTGCAACTGACTCAAGAGATGAAATTCCTTCTCAGTATGAGTTTGACATACTGTCATGGTGGAAAACTAATTCTGAAAAATATAAAATTCTCTCCCACATGGCACGAGATGTATTGGCTATGCCGGTATCTACAGTGGGTTTTGAATCTGCAATTAGCACAGGAGGACGTGTGGTTGATCATTATATGAGCTCTTTGTCTCCTAAAATGACAGAAGCACTAATTTGTAGCCAAAATTGGCTACAAGCTGGCCAATCTATCTCAGAAATTGTAGACAAGCTTCGCGAGTTCGATAATTTTGATGAGACAGAAAATATCATTCAGCTTGCAAGTAAACTTTTATTTTAATGCTCTAGAATTTGTACACACACATTACTTCATAATTTTTAATGTAACTGTTCTTTCATTGTTTTTCCTAGATGCTACTCTAGGAGGGGAGGATGTAATTGCTAATGGTGATTGAAGGGTCATTTTGCAAGTATGGGTTATAGGTAAGTTTCAACTTTTAAAATTTATAAGTAGATTTCTTCCTTTCTTTTTACTTTGTCATATATTAAATTATAGTTGCTTCTTTTCTTTCCAGATGCTTCATCATTGGATCAACTTTGGGGGCATCTATGAAAAGTTGCATACCACTTGGACTTCATGGCTTAAATTATAATCTTTTTTTTTGCCTTATTTATAATGGATTATGGATGTTGTTTAATTCTTGAAGTATGCATATTTGTTAAGACATGTAGTTTTTAAATTTTAAGATTCAAGTTGTAGACTTAATTTGAAATATCCCAAGATGTGGAATCATCGAATATATTTGAAGTTTATATTAGGCTAAAGTTAAGATATATGATAATTACAGTCTACAGGAATGTGTATGAAATTTAGATAGAATTATTAAGGGCAGGGCGTCACCACTTGGGTAGGGGGCCTGCCCTGCCCAGCCCACCCTTGCCCAGCCCGATATGGTTAGGGGCTTTTACCGGGCTGGGCTGGCATCGGGCTGTAAAATGCAGCCCATTCATTGATCGGGCTGGGCATCGGGCAGGGGCCTCACCCTGCCCATGCCCACCCCTACCAGGTACGTCCGAAATCCTACAGTACCATTTACCACCAAAATATGGCCCCATGGTAGTGCATTGCAGGTTAGTTCTCACACTTGTATTTATTTATTTGGTTGAAAGATCACACACTTATTTGTTAATCAATTTCATAAAGATTCAACAAAGTTTTAAACCTTAGTTGTTAAGGACCTAACATAACTCTTGGTCAATAACTTATCCAAAAATTTGGTTATTGATAAAGAATAATGGTGTCTTGTGATCCATATAACAGATCACATCTAATGGAATAAGGCTTGTCGTCGTTGTTGTTAAAAGATCACCTTGTTTATTCATTGCGATAACGATGATAAGTAATTAGCATTTTTGTTTGAGAAATATCTATGATTCTCAGTGCAGATATTGGCAGAACTAGAGCATACTGTGCAATTCACAACACAATTCAGAGGATCCTTGCTGGGGAAAAGTCTTCCTTAAATCTTCATGATACCACATACGTTTTGAGGTTGCAACGATTTTCAATGATTCAGAATCAGGTAGATGGTGCTGTACATAATACAGGAATTTCTTTCGTTGGATCACATATTAATTAAAGTTCCCTTCCCAAACTAAGCAAATGGCCAGGCAATTTTGAAATATAACCACTACCAAAAAAATAGATTTTAGTAGCGGTTTGTTTGTAGCAGTTCCTAAACACTGCTACAAAATGTGAACTTAGTAATGGTGATATGCAAACCGCCACGAACTTGTCGCACGTTGACGGGTGCCATATGATGGGATGATTAGTAGGAGTTTGGGGAACTAACTGTGAGGAATTTGAAGTAGTATGCTTAATTAGTACCATTTTTATAAATTTATAAATAAAATAGATTGAAATCTTATATTTAGAACTAAAATAAACCCTTGTCTAACTCTTACATTCTTACATTTAGAATGTGAAATATTACATTAAAAATTTATTTGTGGATTGTTTCCAAATGTTTTAGTCTGGGGATGGGAAGCAACTTGTTTTTGGGGTCTGAATTCACATTCCCATTTTATGTTGCAATTTCTCATGTCATCATAATATTCTTAACTTTCCACTTTGTTCTTCAACTTCTTCATCTTATATTTATTTTTCTGCAGCTTATCAGAAACAGTATGAGTTCTGTTATAAAGCCATTATAGAGGAACTGGATGACCTTGTTTCTAATCAACAACAGTGAGGAGGGTATGTATGTTCTTTACTTCTGTTCACTTCTGCATCCATTAGTTAGTTATGTAATATTTTCATGGGGTTTATATTATTATTGGTCCTTATAGTTTGATTGAATTTTAGTTTTAATCCTTAAAATTTCATAAGATTTTGGTATGAGTTTAATGACTAGTCCCTATACTTTTAGCAAGTTTTGATTTTTGTCCTTATAGTTAAACTTATAGTCCTTTTAAAATTATAGGGACCGAAACTAATAATTTGAAACTACAAAAAACAAAACCAAAATTTGATTGAACTGTAACGAGCAACAATGATACTAATCCTATCTTTTATTAATCCAAAGCTTCCTCGTGGTAGGAAGATAAATTGCAGTCACTTTTGATGTAAATATTTGAGCGGTCATGAGAAGCGTGGTTGCTCTTGCTTCATTTTGAAATCGTTCCAAACCTTAATCAACGTTTCAATTTTGGTCTGGCTATACTAATGCACACTAGCTGCAACTTATATGAATTGTGAGGGCTTGTGAATTTCACTAAATTCATTTTACTCTGAAATTTTCAGGCACATTTGCAGTCATGTTCCCTTGGGCACCCTATAAGGCTTTGATGAAGTCTATGTTTGGAGCTCGTTGTGTGATCCAAATAACCGACTTCATCTAATAAGATAAAGATGCCTTATGTTGTTGTTGTTATTGACTCCACCTAATAAGATAAATGTGCTTGTTTTTTTATTGTTGTTGTTGTTTCAGGGCCTGGAGGTAAGAAATGCAAGCTATTCACGTACCATACTGTTCTTTATGTATGATGATAAGTGGATTTTTTGTGGACCTCTCACTTGTCTTCTTTCATTAGTTACATGGTCTTAAGGAATGTTTAGGAGTTTGGAAGGAATGTAATGAATTCAAATAAAATGGAAGGGGAAAGAAGGTAGAAAAATAATGACACTTTTGATGGTCTAAATTTTAAAGTTTAGTTAAATAACAGTGTCACATACACACAATCACCGAATGTTTAGATCATAACAGATAAGAGCTGTTCCAACTTAATCAAATGTCACGTAGTTCAATCCTTTAGGAGTACAATAATGTAGGTGATAGGGTCATTGCCTGAATATGTCGTACCATGGCCCGATCCAAATTAGTCTAGTTTGTAATTTCTTGAGGATTTGGCCATGATACCGGGTACTCACCCAAAAAAAAAAGATGTTTTTGAAAGTAGCTAATTAGAATTAAGTTGTTCTTATCCAAAAGGTTGAGAGAGATATTACTTACTGAAACTTAATATAAGAGAACAATTATGCAAGTAACATTACTTGTATTTCTTTTAACTGATTTCTCGATGCTTGGTTCTTGATAATAATAACTAAATTGTGTTACATTATGCATTAATAGAAATGAAGGATTGACCAAATAATTCACAATTTGGACCAAGGATCTATCTCTTTTGCGAGTACTTTACTGGGCTTGGGTAGGAACTAGCTTTGAAAAATTGAGGAAAATTCACTATTAAGAATTGGGTTAAGGAGTAAATTTACTACGAAAAGTTTCACATAAGAGCAATATTATCCTGAAAGTTGTTTTAGGTTTATTGTTGCCCCAGAAGTATTAAAATGTTAACAATCAATGCCATTTTTTTAACAGTCAATATTAATTTTTTAACAATATATATGGGACAACATTACTACGCTTTCAAACTTTCAAGGTGACATTGAATCTAAAAAACTTCTGGGGCAATATTACTCTTTAGCGAAAACTTTCAAGACAACTTTGCACCTTAACCTTTAAAAATTTTCTTGGTGAGAAGAATCTAAATTAGAATAATTTTATAATAACTTATTAACTATTAAAGGTATTTATGGGCTGAATAAGTTTAATATGCATTTAGTTTTGAAAAAAATCTCTTATAAAGACCATTAAAAATAATAAAATATAAAGAGGTGATTCCAATATTTATAATACTAGAGAAGTGTGATACTCTCATCTATCTTTTTTGATAAAATTCATATTCCTTTTCATCCGATGCTAAAATGCATAAAAAGAAATGTATTGCACCATAGATATACAACTGCGAGGTGTGGCCTATATATATATATATATGTATATATGTATATATATATATGTATATATATATATATATGGACCAATATAACAACAATTAAAACGTAGAAAAAAGATAAGATGAAACTGGCAAACGCTAGTAAGCATAGGAAAACGGGTTTAAATGTACAATAAACTGTTGATTTTGTAGAGGGGGAGAGAGGGAGGTGAGTTGAGCCGTTGAAGAAATGGGAAACGAAACAGAGCATAGATATATGCAAATTGGAATATGCTCTTTCAAGTCCCACATTGAAGGCTTTAATATGAAGAATAGAGTATATAAAGGACTATCACTAAATATTGACTGCCAAGCTTTCTTAGCTTGGTAGAGAGGGGAAGAGAGAGGTTATGTCTTAATAACCAACCCCCTCTTTTAGAATTAATAAATATTTATTAGTTTGCCTTTGGTGAGATTTGAAGATATATCCTGCCTAATCCTGAATTCAAATTATGCAATGAACCGATAATCTTAAATCTGAAAATTAACTGTTTTTAATTCATGTTTTAATAATTCTAAATTTTTATTTAATTATTTGAAGTAATATATTAAAATAAAAATTATTTCAATAAATATTTATAATCGATATGACAAATCAGATCTTGAACTATCTATAGTTTTATTTATTAATTTTTTTAAATATTCGTGTAATTTGGGTTTACCAAGACACCTTGCATGCGCTACGTACGTACATTGCATGAAAACACAATTGCCTGCTGTTGCTTTTACTTCTCTCTCAAGTTCAAAGATATTATTAATATTATTGCCAAATTATAAAAGCGGTTAATTCCAAGCTTGCTTTGTTTTAAATTTTCTTCTTGAAGCTATAGGAAGCAAAACCAAAATTTGATTGAACTGTAACAAGCAACATTGATACTTACCCTATCTTTTGTTAATCCAAACCTTCCTGGTGGTAGCAAGATAAATTGCAGTCAAATTTAATGTAAATATCTGAACCATCATGAGAAGTGTGGTTGCTCTTGCTTCATTTTGAACTCGTTCCTAACCTTAATAAACGTTTATCTTTTGGTGTGACAGTACTAATGCACACTAGCTGCAACTTAACTATTTGAATTGTAAGGGCTTGTGAATTTCACAAAATTCACATTACCCTGAAACTTTCAAGTACATTTGCAGTCATGTTCCCTTGGGCACCCTATAAGGCTTTGATGAAGTCTATGGGAGAACAGAATGGGCTTAGGAGCATGATCATCTAAACTAATGTTTATTTATTACCCCAGCATGAGGGGATTGTTTCTTTCTTTGTTTGTTTTCTCTTTTTTTGATGTGTGAAGCTCGCTATGTGATCTAAATAGCCGACTCCACCTAATAATAAGATAAAGGTACTTGTTGTTGTTTCAGTTCCTGGAGCTAAGAAAGGCATGCTATTCCAATACCCTACCATTCTTTATGAAAGATGATAAGTGAATTGTTTGTGAACGTCTCACTTGCCTTCTTTTATTAATTGCATGGTCTTAAGGAATGCTTAGGAGTTGCGGAAGAAATGTAACGAGTTCAAATAAAATGAAAGGGGAAAGAAGGGATAAAAACGAAGACGCTTTTGATGGTCTACATTTTAAAGTTTAGTCAAATGACAGTGTTGTTGACACACAATTACGAAATGTTTAGATCACACTAGTGCAGGAAAGACTTTTTATATGTGATGGAAAGAACTTTTTATACTTGACGTACAATAGGTGTAGAAAGTCACACTTTTTACACATGTGTTGTGAGACATCACATGTAGAAAGTGATACTTTCTACACCTCTCCTTGTATGTCAAGTGCAGAAAGTGACTTTCTCCACCTGTCTTATTCATCAAGTGTAGAAACTCATTTTTTTAAAAACCAAAAATTGTTTGTTTATTATGTTACAAACCCGTTTACATGATAATAAACAACAAAACACCTAACAAATAAAAACAATTACAACAAAATTAATCTGAAATATCAAATTTATTGTAAATTTCAATCCAAAATATTAACAAAGCTATATCAATGCATGTAAAAAAACTTGGCCTCACTTTTATAATGAAACTTGTACAATCAAAGTCAAATTAATACCAAACAGTGACAAAACACTAAGATCTTCCATGAGAAGCTTGCTCACAGTCCAATACCAAATGGTCAAAATAAATGCACCCAGAGCAGTCCGTTTTAACCAATTCAAATACATCTTACTCCATTTGCTACCACCATTTTGGTGATAATCTGCAAAAATTATATATAAGTTATATATATATATATATATATATATATATATTTCATGATATTTACATTATGAAGACATTCTATGTGCAGAGAAAACCATAAACAATTTTCCATTAGATTATAACAGGATTAATGATGAAGAGGAAGAGCCATATACTAAGCAAAACATCAAAACATGATAGACTATATTCTCCTGAACAAAAAATTCATTTCTGACTACCATTAAATATCACTGCATAACCTAGAAGAAGTTCAGACCTGAAAACAACAATCTCCAATCTTATGGTGCTAGAAAAGCCGAAAAGGTAAAGTATTTCCTTTCACAGGTTGAAATCTTAGAAGTGATAAAAAGTATATTAGGCTTTGTATCTCTATTCCCTCCTTTTCTTAACCTAATTTTTTCCCTATTATAAATTAAACAGAACAATAAATTTCAAGACCAAGAAGTTAAACTCTACAAACTGTGATAAGCAAATAGAAATATTGTAATTAACAGCTTAGGTTGCACAATAGCTATACAATGCTATCCAATCCTAAGCCAAGGCAACTCGTCAACAAATTGAGCTTAAAAAAAACCACCATGGCCCCAAAAGAATCCAACAAAAGAATTTCCAAGTACCAAGATATGTGTGAGGTGTTAGCTACCTTATTGATAAATCAAAATGCTATAGCCACCAAGAAGTTAATCCCACCCATACCCTGAATTTCCCGTTCCTCCTTCTCCAATTCCTCTAAATTTCCAAATAATTGCACTTGTCTTTTCAAACTCTGTAACCTTGCTAACTTTTGATCAGAAATGTTCACTCATATCACTCTCCATCTTCAAAACAAATGAGTGGTGACAGTCTAAAAAACATGGTTATTAAATCGGGATACGAATCATGAATCGAAAAGCCTATTTTTGGAATCGTGAATCGAAACGTACCGTGAATCGTAAGATTCATGATTAATTATTTAGAATGAAATAAATGTAATGTTCACGTAAGAGAACATCATAAGTTTGTAGATATTAGCAATTTAGTATTTTAAAGGTAAATAACACTTCAAATGTCATAAAATTAACATTTAAAGAGTAAACATTAAAAATTAAAATGACAAATAGTCCTAAAGATAAATTGAAATCAGTTAAGTCATTGTCATACTAGATTTAGATATTATATATATAATAATCTATCTATAATCTTTTTTCTTAAAAAAAGGTAATCATATTTGATAGGATTTCTTCAATTTAGGTGCTTTAATAATGTTTCAATTTATTCTCAAAGTCAAAAAAAGGAAATCTTAAAAAAAAAAGACGCCAGATGTTGAAAATAATAACCACAAAAGACAAAAACGCTAATACTGAATAGGCAACAGTGAAATGACAGGAAAGGAAACAGGAAAGACTGAGGGAAATCTAAAAAAACGCAGAAAAAGGGGAGGGGGAATAGGGTCGTGTTCAGATCTGACCCGGATCTGAGCGTGACTCGTCATCTCCAGCGACGGGCGATTCTCATCGGAATCGTGATTCAGGCGATTCCGAACGAGTTTCGTGCGATACAGCGCTGATTCAGCACCAAATCGATTCCTTTCTCCTAATCACATCACTGGATGTGGGTTTGGGATCGATTTGTACGATCCGAATCGCGATTCCTACAATTCTAATAATGCTACTAGAAAACATTAACACAACAATAGTATGTTTGGTTAAGGGAGAAAGAAAAATTGCCAAATGTAGCAACTAATTACAGTGAATGCAACAACACAGAATTCTTTTGCATCAGGGTATTTGTTATCACAGCAACAAATACACAACTTGTTTGGATAGCCTCCATAAGTGGTTTTCAATCGTGATTTATGGAATACGAGGTAGCTTTTACGGTCTATGAGGTAGCTTTTATGGTCTACGTGGTAACTTTACGGTCTATGAAGTAAATATGTGAAGGAGGTTTATCTCGATTTACGTAAATCGGACTTGTGCATAAGCCCGATTCAAACAAACAAGCCTTTATAGCAATGTATATTTTAATATGGTTTTTGATTTTTTTTTCGTCTTAGTAATGACAGTCACTCAATCAACTTTCAGATAGAAAGTTTTAGTTCAGATTACAGCAGAAAGTTAATTAATCCATCTTAAATTTCAGCAAATGGCTCAGTTACCAAGCTAATATAGAAAAAAAATATTGGTCTTCAATCATCAAGTTCTAGCAATCACAACAGAAATCAGATGAATTTAACATAATAAACACAAGCATATAAAAAGTATAGCGTTATCCATCTCTTATCTAATTTTGTATGATAAAAAGTAACAGAATATAAAAAAGATGTTCTGATTTTTTTTACTTTTCATAATTTTTTTTTTCAAAACATATAATCCAAAACACATTTTTACACATGTTTTTTTTTTATATTTTTTAAAAAAAACAAAAAACTATTTTGAAAACAGACAAAATCATAACAGCTCCGTGCATGAAATCAAACTCATACTATACCTACCATTCATCCAAATGCAAAATTCTAAATGTTACCTTAAAGTGCAGTCTCACTGAATGATCAACCCCAAATTAAACAATTCTCTTATCTCTGGTGAACTTCAGACACACAAAGTGCATTCTTCTTCTTCTTCTTAGATTTGTATGTATGTTTGATCACAACAAAAGCAACAGTAGTATATATTACCTTTTGTCTACAATGGCAATTTACAAATTAATAAATGTACTTTAACAAAGACCATGTTACTTAAATTCATAATAAATGTGGGATCATTTATAGAAAAATGTGCATTTTTATATTAGTGAACAATAACCCTTGCAATCATTTATGGGAAAAGACATATCTAAGACGTCAACAAGCCAGATAAACTCATGGCCAAAATTCAAAACCATACTATGATAAAACCAAGAATCAAAGACATCAATAACAACCAATAGGAACACTTAAGTCCAATCTTTCGATCAACAAAACTTTTTACTTCTTTTAATACCACCATACTTTTTCTCACAAGTTTATTGCTTAGCATTTTTTAGCTACCAATGATTATAGAATCTACCAAAACTTCAACAAGAAGATGCTAGGTGAAAGAAGTGATGGTATCAAGATGTTCGCCTAGCTTGACTAGGATATACAACAATACTCATTTTACAATTTTATCCCCTTAATTTAATTAATCAAAATCAATTGAGCAGGCATCCAAGTTGATCCAGAAACACCAGCTAAGCTTTTGGCATTAACATAGAATAAACAGGATAAGGACTTGCACCTAAAAAAGGAAAAATGACAAAGAATATAAACAAACAATATGTGATCAACACAAACCAGTTAGATGAGTGAAATAGAATTACTACAAACACACCAAGCAAGTATAAACAATTGATCAATACTAGAAGTACTTTCTTGACCATTTTCCTTGTCTACTTTTTCAAGACAGCTAATGGCATTCCTGCATTTACTCAGTATAGCATCTTCATCTATGAGCCCTTAATAAACAGCTTGATAACCTAAAACTAGTTTCTCCAATGTATTCCCAGCAGATGGTCTTTGATATAGAGGAAAGGGCATCCAAGATGTGATCAACTCACAAAAACTATTAAAGAAAAGTGCACATAATCTTACACATAAATACAGATATTACCAGCTTCACGGGCATGGATTTCCCATTACGATTGCTATTGTCCATATGCCTCCCAATAAACTCTTCTTTAAGAATTTGACCGCGGGAACCAAAAACCTTTCGCTCTTCCCAAATACTAATCTGCTTACACAGCAAAGCATAATGCCACAAAAAAAATCCCAACATTTAGAACTTCTAAAACAAGAGAACATGAAATGAAAACAAAACTGCATATTTTACCCATGCTCGAGAATACCAAAACTCTAGCATTCTTTCAAGTAAAGGAATTTTAATGTAAAATGCAACTCGAAAATAGTCAATGCATTAGACATAATGACTAGAAGTTCCTTTCCTCTTGTGGAATGGCCAACTTAATCTCATTAACAAGAAAGACTAATAGCAAAGAGGTAAGGATCTGCATATAAGCTTTGCCCACCCAATACAACTTTTGGAGCATTCTTATGCGAAAAGATAAAAAAGGTGAAAAAGCCATGCATCCCATTTGTTGAAATTGGTAGGCATACAGTGGAAGAATTAAAATTTAAAATTGAAAAAGTTTACCAATCTCAATTGCGGATCTATCAAAGGCATTTAAATCAAGTTAGAAAGAGTTGTACCTTATTCATGTTTGTTTGAATACCCACAATCATCAACGTATTGCGAGTTCTCAAATCTCCATGCTTGGCTGCTCCTGATTTAATCAAGAGCATAATTCAAACGTGACACAACATGGCTCGCCTAACCTAAAATCCTCCCAAGCCAATGAGAGGACTTCTCTAAATAAGAAAAAAAATACATTAAGAGAAATCTCGTTTAAACATACGAGGGGAGTGAGATGAGAAGAGAATGTACATCGAGACTATTTAGAGGAAGGCACGACACACATGCCGTATTTAAATATCACAACCCTTGTAAAAACTAAAGCCATATTGTTCAACATACCCAAAAAATTTTGAGAAGTAAACCACAACATTCAACAATTCATACAATATGAAAAAGCAATAAATGTCGTGATTAGGTTATATCGAGCTACGAACGTTAGCTATGGCAGTTCTGCTAGACTTCCAGATTTTTCACCTTAATTTAAAAAATCATAATTAAATATAGAAAAATCCAATTGTAGTAGTTCAAAGTTCTATATGACCCTAATTAGGTTTATTTTGGACGAAAAATATAGATTTCAAATAATTATAGGTACGATTTTCCCGAAAATAAAATTAATCTCATTGCCACAAAAAACATTCCAGATTCAAAGCCTAACTTCAAAAGTTGATATCTCCTAATGTATTAATCCGAATCACACTTATTATATATCAAATTAAAGCTTAGGATGTCTAATTTCATTATAGAAATTTTCAGAATTATTGGACAAGATTTGGTTATTCAAAAATTTATTACAATCACACTGCCTCCAAAAAACAAAAATCTGGCAACACTACTACTATAACCCAATATTTCTAAAATCATGTTCAACTTATATATCACATATATAAGAACATAATAAGCACTAAAACTCAATTTAAATGCATAATTGACCTGGCTCTGATACCACTGTTGAGATTGGTAGGCACACAACGGAAGAATTAAAATTTAAAATTGCAAAAATTTACCAATCCTAATTGCGGATCTATCAAATGCATTTAAATCAAGTTAGAAAGAGTCGTACCTTATTCATGTTTGTTTGAATACCCACAATCATCAACGTATTACGATTTCTCAAATCTCCATACTTGGCTGCTCCTGAAATAATTTCCTCGGCATATACATGTCCGCTAATTCTTTTTTAAAAAGCATCAAACTCTATGAGTGTGAGATTAACCATCCCCGACATCAACATGTTGGCTAGTTCTTCTTTGGAGTTTTGCCTTATAGATCTTGGGGAGCTAACTACTCAGATCAACTCCCTCTACTGGTATCCACACGAACAGGTCTCAATATAGGTAGCGTGCTAGCGCCTCCAATGTCCCTCTAGGATTTTCTTGCGGCTCTATATTTTTTCATCATCTGTAGAAAACCCTAGCTCTAATCTTTTATAACTAGTCAGTGTTATCTATTTTATTATGTATATTGGATTTTTAAAATTAATCTTAATTTCAAAATCCTTATCATATCAATTAACACTTAATTATTTTGATAAGCTAATTAAATAAATCTGGTTTAATTAAATCTGTCCAACAGTTTCAATTTAACGTATTTATTTAATTAGAATAAAGGGTCAATCGAATTAGATTTAATTTATCTTTATAAATTAATTCTGAGATATTATCATATAATATCTTTATATACACAATGTAATAATATTATCATATATTTAATATATATTATCAAATAATATGTATTATATATATATATATATATATATATATATATATATATATATATATATAAAATATTATCAAATAATATATATTATATATGTATGTATGTATTTCAAAAATACATATGTGTATATATAATATTATTAATTTTCTTTTCAAATATAAATATAAATATATACACACACACACACACATATAAATATTTATCAAATAAATATTTACATAACATGTATATATAATAAATATATATAGATATAAAATTCGTCCACCCTAGATTAAACATTATATTCATTAAATCTTAGACGCATCTTAGATTCAATTAATCTGGATATTATAGCTCGTGTTGTGCTATTCTTGTGTGCGACCTTGTAGGCCCATACGAAATTGGCAGTGGGCCAATGACTACACTAGCCCACAAGTCATAAGCGGCCTCTAGCAAGACATTACGACTACCCAATTTATATGAGGATCGACAATACGATACAACCTGTTATATAACCATATCATGTCCCTTTTATCACACGATATTTCGGTCAAGGATGAGGCATGGAGAATGTCATCATCCTATTCCTGACCATTAATTTCTCAATCCCTGAGTAGTATGCTATAGAAATGGAAAATCCTTTCCATCGTCGTATGACCATACATTTCTCAGAATTACTCATCGAGGGGCCTAGTAATATCTCTCTACTAATATGAGGGACAAATTCCATTTTGATCATTCACATTCCTCTGCATGAGAACCACTAAGCCCGATTGTAGCCTTTATCATTACCCGGTTAAAGGTGATTTTTAACTAAGTCAAAGCTTAGTGACTCTCATGTAGGAATCCATGATGATCTTAGGTCAAAAGGCATTGTGACGTAGTTATACATGAGATAAGCTTATGACTTGATCTATACAGCTTTCACATAGCGGGTCGGTTCAGCACCTTATACTCCTACAAATGCCTAAGACTTTTATTCGTATCCCATACCTTATCAAAGTCATACTGGTCTTATTTCATCTTTGCTCCCACATAGATGACCGACCAGGAACATTTAGGACAATCATTATGATTTATCCAAGGATACAGTTATCACAGTGAACATGCGAATAATGTTATAACTAAATGGAGAAATTCATTGAATAACAATGTTTAAAGTACAATGATTAGCCCCTAGGGCACAATTTCCAATACTATTCACTAAGTATGGGTTGGAAAATAAGGGAACATAAGCGGAAAGTACCAATCGAAGTGTAGCATTCCTTCCAAACTCATCTCAATTCTTAATCACATCTCGAAGAGCATATGGAAGAACCCTCTAAAATTCACCAACCAACTCTGAATTCTTCCGCCTGCTGTTTTGCAATATGTCATTGGCAAGATATACAGAAATCCAAATTATCCGCAATGAAATATGATGATATAAATATGATCCAATAAAAACAAGCTCAAGTTGCAGAACATAATCAATATATATATCCTCGCAAACGCCCGACACCCTTAAACCCCAAATTCAGTTCCTACTGTACTAAACATAGAAAGAAACAAGCAAACAGAATTTTAAGCACACATTTATGCAAAACAAAATCAAACAAGTATTTATACAACAAATTTTTTTTAAAATAAATAGTTAAAAAATATACTATAACTTAACAATGATAAACTATAATCATTATGCTTAAAATTACCATGCTCAAGAACACGCCGAGCCAAAGCCTTGATTCCCGATTTCTTCAATTCCTTATCCCCTAACTTGTCAATGGCCAGATCACACAGATCAACAAACGTAGCCACACTCAATTCATAGTCACACATGAGTTTTGCCACATCCTCTTCGATTCCAACGCCCACAAAAGTGTGATTCGAGTTTCTGAGAAAATTGATCAAAGATTGGGGGATGTTCGGAGCTTAAAGGATTTGGAATATGAGGCATCGAGGGCTGACACAGAGCTGTAATAGCACGACCGGATTCTCCATATTGTACTGGAAATTAGGTCGCCATTCGACGTCAAGTCCGACGATGAGAGGTTGAGGGAGGGAATGGAGGTTGCGGGTTTCAGAGAGCCAGGAATCAACCAAGGGAATAAGTGAGGAGTGTGTGAATGTTGTGAGTGAAGAAAGTAACATGCTTTCTACTCGGGTTGGGCTTCCAACCCGTGTAGAAAGTGATAAAATGTTGAATTTTTTTTAAAAAAATACTTTCTATACGGATTGGGGCTCCCAACCCGTGTAGAAAGTATTTTAAAATAAAATTAAGATACTTTTTACACTGGTTGGAAACCTAACCGGAAGATTACTTTCTATATGGGTTGAACTCCCAACCCGTGTAGAAAGTAATCATTTATTTTTAAAAAAAATTAAATTTTTTTAAAATAAAATGAAAGGCATTAATTACACTTGATTTCAAAAACACATCTAAAAAATTTTAATTTATTAAAAAAATTAAATTTATTTTCTACACGTGTTTTCTTTTCAACATATATAGAAAGTTCACACATCTTCATATATTTACGAAAATGCCACCGATCACACTTTCTACACATGTTATGTTTTGTCAAGTGTAAAAAATAGGTGTAAAATCTATATTTTGTATTAGTGTCAACAAGTAAGAGTTTTCCCAAGTTAATCAAATGTCATGGGGTTCAATCCTTTAGATGTACAATAATGTATAGATGGTAGGCCAGGTCTCTGTCTGAATATGTCCTACCATTGCCTGATCTAAATTAGTCTAGTTTGTAATTTCTTGAGGATTCGGACATAATACGGGGTGCTCACTTAAAAAAAAGTGTTGTTGGAAGTAGCTAATTAGAATTTAGTTGTTCTTAACAAAAAGGCTAAGAGAGGTATTATTACTTATAGAAACTTACTATAGGAGAACAATTATGCTAGCAGCATTACTTGTAATTTCTTTTAACTGATTTTCGATTCTTGATTCTTAATAATAATTGCAAAATTGTGTTACATTATGCATTAATAGAAATGAAGGATTGGCCGAATAATTCACAATTTGGACCGAGGATCTATCTCTTTTGCGTATAGTTTATTGAGCTTGGGTACATATGACCTATCTTTGAAATATTGAGGAAAAGTCTCTCTATTGAAAATTTTCCTTGTGAGAAGAATCTAAAATTAGCATAATTTTATGATAACTTTTTGGTTAACAAAGTTAACTATTTTGAGTTTTAAGATGGATTAAGGGGTCTGGGAATTAGTATTTAATTTAGAATAGTTGGTGGGCCTATTCTGAAATATAACAAGGATTAAAACATCGAACAAAGATAATAAAAAACTGAGAAACGCTCAAAGTTAAGCACAGTAAAACGTGCTTATATGTACATCCATATTATAAACTGTTGGTTTTTTAGAGGTGGAGAGAGGGAGGTGTTGAGATAGTGGAGGATGGTTACAACTTTGATGGAAGTGGGGTTGAACCGTTGAAGAAATAGGAAACGAAACAGAGTATGGAGTTATGGAAATTGGAATATGTTCTTTCAAGTCCCACATCAGAAGTTTTAAAATGAAAAATAGAGTATATAAAGGACTATCACCAAGAAAACAGTTGGTAAGCTTCCTTAGCTTGGTAGAGAGGGGAAGAACGGGGCAACCGGATCCAGTTTCTATGCTCGGCGCAACAATAGGCAGGGGGCGCTCGTTGGATGCAACACACCATTTCATTAAAAAGAATGATCTTGGCCGTTCATCTGATTTTAATCTCAACCGTTCATTTTTTTTCCCTATTACATCATTCATATAAGCATGACAACATATATCCCAACTGTGTTGAACGCGAGGGCGCATGGAGGCAGAGGTCGGCGGCGTATAGTGAATCTGGTTCGACTAGAACACGATGGCGCATGGAGGCAGAGGTCGGCGACATAGTGAATCTGGTTCGACTGTAACTAAAAGATTTGCATATATATCTTTTGATGGGTAAGGATTTAATCTTCAACTTTTATGTTCATATTCAATTTAGAATAGTGCTGCTGTGGTTTTTTTTTATTTTACAAAACCAAAAAAGAAATCAAAATAATGATTTTATCCATGTTATTCTAAAAAGGACTGCTATGTTGACTCTGATGGTTTATACTACCCATACATGAAGTGATATTGAAATACTAAATAATTCGAGACCAATAGTTTGATTTTATTGAAAAACTGGTATTTACTGAGGGCACAAAAAATAAGATCAATAATTTTGTTAGAAAATGCAACAAATTAATACCATAGTTTACATTTGAGGGCAATGATAAATTATCTTAAGTCATCGTTAACTAACCAGAAAGATGGTTTTTGTGTAGGTGTTTGATTTTCAACTAGACCAATGCACACAAAAATTAGCCTCAAACTATAAGGTTATGATTGTTGTATTTTGATGTTTATTTATTGTTGTTAGCTAAAAATCCTTCTATGTGTTTTTTTATTTTACAGAACCAAAAAAGAAATCAAAATAAGGATTGTATCCATGTTATTCTAAAAGATGTAATTCCCAATACGTAAATGTTCCCTTTACTAAAGAATAACATGTGAGAAAGGTTAGTACTTATGATCCATATTTTCCCAGCTTCTACGAGAGCATGTAATATGATTATATTACCTTCAGTTTTAAGATTCTTTTTTTTTTGTGATGGGTTTGGAGGTTTAATTCCCAAATGTCCCAGATTATTTTCACTCTGTTTTTAGTTTATGTTTCTGACTATGTGTCCTTATCTTTCTAAATGCTGATGAGTTTATCTTGAAATTTTTGGATTCATTATTTTATTGGCTTGAGGTTTTGATGTCTATTATTAGTTGAGGTGTTTGGAATTAGTTGTTTTTATATCTTCATAATTTTATCATGATGCAATGCCTTTTCAAACAATGAATATTCAATCCTTATAGGCTCTCCCTGTTATAATTTTTGTTTTAGTGTAATATATTTGCCTCTATATCTGTTAGTTGCTTGGTGAATGGCATATTCATTATTATGTCCAAAATCAAAACAAGTGACTAGAGATGATGGATGATTTGGTTGATAGTGTATTTTTAATTAATGTTAGGCTTAGGATCAATGATTACCTGGTAAGAAGAGGAGGGTTTTGAGTGTTAGATTTTCACTATACATCTTTTGTTTTTGTCAGTACTATGCATCATATGTTGATAGCATATTTTTACTATGTGATAGCAACATTTTTTACTACTTCAGTTTCCCATAGTGGCCAATGCCTCCATTTGTACATCTGAAAGAGTAAATCACTTCAAATATATTGGTAACTTTCAGGACTACTATAGACTCCCAGAGTTCAAAAAGGCAAGTCTAAATTATATAATTTGACATACATCACTTGCTGAAAATATTATAGACATAAGAAACACTTAATCTCATTAGATGTTGGTATTACACTAAATTGCATAGTTTGACATGCATTGCTTTAAAGTTCCTAAACAAAGGACATTGTGACTTTACATTACTTGCTGGAAATTGACCAAAAGTTTTATAATGAAGGATGAGAATTTATTTTCTTAATATTAATTTCCACACATGTTCCAGGTAGATGATTGAAGCAAAGCAAGCACCATCCTAAAAAAATCTTTGCTTTGAGCTGTGTAAAAAGTCAAAAACTGTCCAATGAAGTGTTGTGAAAAAAGTTAAAAACTACCAATGGAAGCAAAGCAGACAAAAGCAAAACATATAGTCTATGTTGTCCCCAAAAGCCATAATTCAAAAGTTGTCTTGTGCAATGCTGTCCCTATTCTTCAAAAAGAGTCCAATATGCATTTTACTGTCCTGTATGATGGGAAATTATGTATTTCGTTAAGATTGTAACCTATAAAGTCTATAACTGATTGGAATGTAAAGAGATTGATTATGTATATTAGAAGCAAATTGTATGATATTGTTGAAAGCAATAAAATCTATTTTTTTTTTTCAAATTATGTGCATCCAATTTTTCCTATTCATTACCTTGTGTGTAGTTTTCCATGAGATCTATGGCTTCAAGTGATGGAACTTCACTACCTTGTGCCTACAATTGCAAATATTAGTTGCAACAATAGCAAAGTATAATAAATATGCATAACACTTAGTTGTAATTGATTTATTGATTCATACCATTAATAAGCTTGTAAATGACAATGGTTGTGATGTAGAGGGTGGAAAAATATGTTGTGATGGAGCCACTGAGAATGAAGATGTTGAATCTTGTGTTTGTGTAGGTTGTGTTGGAGCTTGTAAGTATAAAACTGCTGAAACTTGTAAATCTTTCACTTCATCAACCCTTCTTCTCTTTTTTTTCTTGTAATGGTGCCTCTTCTTTTTTCTTACATGGCTTCTTAGATGATGAAGCCTCTTGAGAGTCCTACAAGAAATTAACACAAATAGAAAATAAGTAATAGTTTATTTTGTTCCGTATATATAAATTAAAATTAAATACATTTGATGCAAATTTTCTTCTTATTTTTTGATTTTTCTCTTCCCAACCTTTCCAACAAATCTTTCTTGATTTTCCTTCTCTTTTTTTGAATCCATTTGGCATATTTTGTGGCTTTATGGCTGATTCAGAAGTATCATTTTCATCATCATTAGGAATCTCATTGTCTAACTCATTTATACATCCAAGAACACGAGTAAATCTCTAGGAGTATTGGCGGCCTTTGTTGCTAGTCTTACCATTTTAGTCACTAGTTGCCTGTATCTTCTTGTTATGTCAAGTCTAGGATCAACTTGTATCTCATTTCCTTTGACATCATGTACAACCACATTTCTTGCTTCATTGGTCCATCATTTGAGAATATATTGCTCAGGCATAACTCTTATGTCTTTGGACTCATATACTTTCAATGCATGGCAACACAATATCCCTGTGGTCTCAAATTTATGACAACTACAACAAATTTCATGTGTATCGGGGTTGAACTCAATTTTCCATTCTCCCCTTTCACCTATCATATGGGTTGTGTATGTAAACAATTGTTCTTTCTCATCACGTTCAATTAACTCTACAGAGAATTGGAGGTCCTATTGTTCTTGGAACATATCAAAGGTAGTGGGAGCATAAGATTGCACAAGTTGACGCAATATAGGTGCACTTTGATTGACCATCCTCGGTATCTTTTGTCGAGATTCATACTCAAGTTGCACTTCCTTGTATCGTTTCTTTTCTACAACTTTTTCAAACCTCATGAAGAATCGATTAATGTCTAATTTTGGCTTTGTACATCTTTTCACCTCAGCATTCATACTTTAACTAATATGTGTGCTTCTCATATCTAATGTAAAAATATC